>OX031069.1:35632227-36922227 GCA_943736015.1 Tridacna crocea
AGTGATACACTCCCTCGTTGTTTACAATTTTGACCTGACGCAATTTTCTTTTGATGAAAATCCATTTCAAATAACAAATCTGAAACTTCTTTCTATTCTTTTAAGCGATAGATATTGCTTATTTATTGATTTAAACACATGTTACATTCCACTTAAATGAGTATAATGGACATCTTTAATTATTCTAACTGATTAATTTCATCTTTTCCAGTTGATTTACCTTGTGTAAGTCCATTTTCAATGAGAAAAAACTTGGAAAACTGAGTGTCATTAATAGATATTACAGGAGTGCTAAAACTAAGTTATTTTGGGCACAAATGCCCTTTCCCACATAATTATGATGCATTAGGGGACCTGCACAGCTCTGTGTTAACTCTTTACCAAACAACAAAATTTGGGACTAGTCGAAATTGAAAGCAATTGCAGACTAAAAAATTAATGTGACTTGAAAATCGAATTTGGTTTGGAAGGGTAGAAAACGTTTTGGAAAAAGGAGAAAATGCTGGTCACCAGCATTTTCTTCTTGTCCTACAATGTTTTCAAAGGCTTTCTTTCACAGGGTTGTCAAAAGTCGGGGTTGTGTGTAAAGAGTTAACCCATTACCACACAATCCCTACTTTTGATGCCCCTGAGAAAGAAGCCTTTTGAAAACACTGTAGGAAAAGGAGAAAATGCTGGTAACCAGCATTTTTTCCTCTTCCCACAATGTTTTCTACCCTTCCCAGAACAAATTTCAATTTTTCAGTCATCTTTATTTTGTCGTCTGCAAATGCTTTCAATTTGGACAAGTCTAAAATTTTGTCGTGTGGTAAAGAGTTAAAGTGTAGGACATGTAATTTTGAGGTCTTGGGTTCAAGCCTTACCAGATGCACAGGTTTTTTTTGTGAGAGTGTCCTTTTGCAAGACACTTCGAAGTCACATTGATTTGTTTGACTGGATTTTTTTCATTATGGAAATTATCTGGTATAGGGTTAAACTATCAAGGTGTCAAGATATCTACTGTATACGTCAAAGATTAATAATTTACTGAATAGTCCCAAGTGTCGACACACTTGGCAAAGAATGCCTTTGAAAACAATGTGGGAAAAGGAAAAAATGCTGATAACCAGTATTTACTCCTTTCCAATAATGCTTTTACCCTTGTAAAAGCAAATCCAGCCTATTAGGTGAATTTTATTTTGTCATCTGCAAATGTTTTCAAGTTGGATGATTATGAAATTATACACTTTAATAAGGACTTGATTTTACGTTTTTCTTTTTAGAACCTCGGCCTTTCTTTATGGCATGTTGTAGAAGGCAACTAAAATTAGAGACAAACGGCTGCTTTCCTCGTAATTCGTAGGATGGCAGCAGGCTGGGTAGTTCTTATTCCAAATCCTATATTTTTTTTCCCAATGTAAATAGGATTTCAAATGGGAATCAATTGGCCTGTAGGACCCCATGTGGTTTAATCATGGGTATAAGAATAAACAACTGTAGTCCCGCGATCGTCACATCTGCCATTTCATCTGGCAGAACAAAAGTGACAGCATGCATGTTGTAAAAGGCGACAAAAGGGGCATCATTTTGTGTTTCAATCATTCCTCATTTATCATGTTTGTCATATGTTGTTGCACATATATGTTATTTTCACCTCGCATTATTGTTTACTAAGTAAGTGCACCTAATATGACTTAAATTGTCGATGGGCCTTAAATGCTATTCTATTCTATTCTTTTTAGAGGGCCTCTATATATGCTCCACCTCGGAAATTGGGTCTTGATGACTTCAAAAAGATGTGTGAAGAGTTTGCCAAGGTACCTGCCAAACTTTCAAGCAGCACTGAAAGAACCTCAAGGGTAGTTCAGCCCTTAGGCCAACCGTCCACAGGGATTCACACCGTGAACCAATGCAGCAGAAGAATGACTTGCGGTGGTCGTTCCAGTCCTAAGAGAAGGTGTTTGGAAAAGAATTTAAGAACTGGTAACTTAACCCTTTACTTGATATGCCAATTTGAGGCTCTTCCATTTCAGCAGGAAATAAAGATATGATGTCAAAAATTTGGACAAATGAGGATACAAATATTTGACTGAGTGGAAAACATTGTGGGAAAAGGAGAAATTGCTTGTTATAAGCAATTTCTCCTTTTCCCACAATGTTTTTAAAAGCTGTCAGTTATTGATACGTCAAAATGAGTATCTATGGAGTAAAGGGTTAACCCTTTACCCCATAAAGCATTTCTATCGTATCTCTAGTTGACCCTAAATAACGGCAAGGATGAAGCCGTTTCTTATGTGTATATGACACATTTTGATAGCACAGAATACTCATCACGAGCAATTTCACCTTTTGCCACAATGTTTTCCAAAGCCTCCTACAAGCAAATGCAAAGAAATGAGTATCTATGGATAAAAGGGTTAACTCTCTATCAAACAATTTCAACCATTTACAACCTTGAGGATGAAGGATTTAGAAAACAGTGTAGAAAAAGGAGAAAATGCTTGTATTTAACATTTCCTCTATTTCCCACAATGTCTTTTGTCCTTCCAGAAACAAAGTTTGATTTTTAAGTTGCATTTATTTTGTTGTCTGCAAATGCTTTCGATTTGAATATGTCTAAAATTTTTTGGTCTAGTACGGGTGAATTTAAACCTTAGGAAATACAAGGGAGCTGTTGCTGTGATATGACAGAAATAATGTTGAAAGCAGCTTAACCCTTTACCAGATGACAAAATTTTAGCCTTGTCCAAATTGAAAGTATTTGCAGACAACAAGTCCAATATGGCTCAGATGGTGTAATGTTTCTTTGATTGGGTAGAAAACATTGTGGGAAAAGGAGAAAATGCTGGTTACCAGCATTTTCTTCTTTTCCCACAATGTTTTGAAAAGGGTTCTTTTAAAGGGGCGTCAAAAGTCGTCATTGTGTGGTAAAAGGTTAAAACACCTTTCAATCAATCAATTTGGTCTGGTAGAGTTAATAAGTTATCAAAGGGGCATATTTTAGGGCATTGTAGCAAAAAGCATAAAGGATAAATGATTGAAAAAATGAAAATGTTTTACACATATGGGAAAGGGAGCTAGGACTTCTTTTTAATACAAAAATTATAGCCTGGTCCACATTGAAAGTATTTGACCAAAGAATTGAAATTTGGTTTAGAAAGGGTAGAAAACATTGTGAGAAAATGCTAGTAACCAGCATTTTCTCCTTTTCCCACTATATTTTTAATAGGCTTCTTTCTCAGGGCTTTTAAAAGTCGGGATTGTGTGGTAACCACAAGTAAAGGCAACTGCTGTGTTCATTTCGCAGATTTATTGCTATGTACGATGTAATTAAAGAAGAAATATACATGGGTGAACTTGTGTTAGCTGCTGTTCACAGATTGGCTGTTATGTGTGGATGGTTGCACAGATTTGACTGTATACATGTATAAATTTTAGCTTGGCTGAAAACGTAGTCAACCCATTACCACACAATCCCTACTTTTGACAACCCTGAGAAAAAAACATTGTGGGAAAAAGGGGAAAATACTGGTAACCAGCATTTTCTCCTTTTCCCACAATGTTGTATACCATTCACAATTTTAACTAATTGCAAATTTTCAGTCACTTTTATTTTGTCAACTGCAACTGCTTTCGATTTGGACAAACCTAAAATTTTGTCGTTTGGCAATGAGTTAAATGACAATTACAACTTTTTTATGTTCCATAGGTTTGACTAAATGAGTGGAAGGTACCAATCCAAGATCAGATTGCAAGTTCTTTGCAGTCACATAAGCCTTGATTTTTTTTGCGGTTGGGCCTGAAAAAATTAAAGCACTGTATAATTGATTCATTATATGGAAGGGGGACAATTCAGTATTTGATAAGACACAGCCTCATTACAGTTATCCAATCACTATAAATACATGTTATTTTGATGTTTGAATTTTGTCGGTTTACTTCCAAAACTTCGTAACTACAGCTTGTTACAAGCTGTAGTTATGAGGTTTTGGATGTAAACCGATGATTTGTTTCTTATTGTACATAATTGAAGTTTTTGCAAATTCTAATATTTGAAAGGCACTGTGACAAAAACAATTTAATCATCTCTGTGATGCATTCGAACAAACAGGTCATCACATAAGCAGTATCCATATAGTCCATTGTGTCAAATAATGATTGAATCATGTGGTAGACAGGTCCTTTGAAATGCAGAAAATTTTGAACCAGGTCAGTCTGTGCATAATGCACAGACTATCATGGGTAGATACCTTTTAAAGATGCATTAACCCATTACCACACAATCCCTTCTTTTGACGACCCTGAGAAAGAAGCCTTTGGAAAACATTGTGGGAAAAGGAGAAAATGCTGGTAACCAGCATTTTCTCCTTTTCCCCAGTGTTTTCTACCCTTCACAAAATAAATTTCAAATTTTCAGTCACTTTTATTTTGTCATCTGCACATTTTTTTAGTTTGGACAAGCCTAAATATTATCGTTTGGTAAATGAGATAAACACCTTTTTAACAGAGCAGGGCTCTTTGTGTTAGTGACTCCAAAATTCCTTAGACTCTTTTATTCTAAACTGTTCACTGTAGTGAAAAGGTTTTAACAAAAACAATCTTGGTGTAGCAATTGTTTTGGTCTTACTTCAAGATTTAATGCATTCAGGTTATTTTCTACATGAGTGTTTATGCCATCATCTCTGGGATAACAGTAAAAGAAATGAAGATAAGGCAATGGAAAATCAATTTATTTACTCAGTTATTGTTAGGTTTCAACGAAATCTTTATGGGAACAATTATTCCATGGTGTAAATAACTTTCTGTAAGATAGGGAGTGTGTACGTTTTAGCATTGGTGTCAGCATGTTCGTTATTAATGAAAGCCCAACCATACTTAGTTGGAGAGGGACATGGACCTATCTTTCGTCAAGAACTTGAATTCGTGGACTAACCTACCAACGAAATCAATGAAAATTAGTACTCAACAAATGTTAATGGTTTCACAGTACATGTATATTTATTCAGAGGCTTTCTTGTCAAAACTTTTCTCCGTTATATTTTCAGGTAACAACTGCAAAGTGGATTCTGAGAACAAACCATCTGTACAGCAAAATATCAAGTCCATGTTCTCTGTCACATCTCACAGTGGATCTGCAGTCATGCATAAAACTACAGGTAGTAGTCTTGATATTTTAATCGAAGAAAACACAGAAGATGTGGCTAGCACTTTTGGACAGCATGGCACAGCACTGAAAGAAAATGCAGAAAACATTGATAGGCCAGAGGCAGATGGCAAAATTGACAGAGAGATACTGACACCTAAAAGAAAAGTGAAACTTACTGACAGTATTAAGGATTGTCATTTTACTCCTGTTAGAGTACCAAAGCAATTCAGACAAGGGTATAACACTACCCCTAGTACAGAACCAAGGTTGGAGAATATCACAGAATCCCTTGCTCAAAAGTTTTCTAGAAAGGATGGAAGATGTGTAATGGACAATCTACATACACCGTCTAGAGTTCTGAAAAAGGAGACGAGTGAACCATCAACACCTTTAAGGGAACACAGACAGACTGATCCTCAGATCCCTACTCCGTCCCGAGTTCCCAAAGACATAAGGATAGGTGACATATCTACACCAGGTAGAAAAGTACGGCAGGATGACATCATCAACCACACACCACAACGAGTTTTGAGGGCTCAAACTAAGGAAAATGTCCATACACCTAGCAGAGAACTAAAACAAACCAGTATATTTGCTGCTCCAATGCGTGTTTTAAAACAGAGCAAGAACAGGTTGGACGTTGAGAACAAAACCAATGTGTCAGATAAACAACAGGTTAAGAGCAGTTCTGGTGTGTGTGATGTCATAAAATCAACAGACGTTCAGGAACTCGTAACAGAGTGTAAAGAAGCCATACACTACATAACTGACAGAGATGATGAACCAGTAAGCAGTATAACAAGAGACAAGAGAAGATCAGATGAACTTGATGAGAAAGGAGTGTGGACGACCAAGATCACGGCATGTAAAACTCCAGTAAAGCAGGAAATTCTGACATCAGTGGTAAGTTTACAATAAATTTTACTGTTTGAGTGCCATAGAAACTAGCCATTCTCTGTGAAAATGAGATTCTGTGCATCTGCAAAAAGTATCGTCCCTGGTCACCCTGCTCAGTCAGTCCAGGCTGACTTAACCCTTTACCAAATGATAAAATTTTAGACTGGTCCAAATTGAAAACACTTGCAGACGAAAAAATAAAGGTAACTTTGGAAAAATTGAAATTTGTTTCCAGCAGGGTAGAAAACATTGTGGGAAAGAGAGAAAATGCTGGTTTCAAAAGGCCTCTATCTCAGGGCCGTAAAAATTAGGGATTGTTTGGTAAAGGGTTAACCCTTTACCACACAGTCCCGACTTTCAACGACCCTGAGATAGAAGCCTTTAGAAAACGTTGTGGGAAAAGGGGAAAATGCTGGTAACCAGCATTTTCTCCTTTTCCCACAATGTTTTCTACCCTGCTGGAAACAAATTTTAGTTTCTGAGTTACGTCAATTTTGTTGTCTGCAAGTGCTTTCATTTTGGACCAGTCTAAAATTTTGTTGTTTGGTAAAAGGTTAAAAGCCCAGTTAAGGCCAAAATATCAAAGCAAGTGTCTTGATACACTGAAATTTATATCGTACCATGTGAAACATTCCATGATTTACACAGAAGTTTCAAAAGACAAACTTCCATATATGAACTGCCATAGACTGGTATTCTGTTGATGAAAAAAAGGCACTCATTCAGGTCGACATGGGTATTAGTCAAGCACTCCCATAGGACCGAGTGTCTAGGTAAAATATACATTCATATAGCATAAGTTTACGCTAGGGGATATATTTGTTGTTTTTATCAATGCATGAATATTACAAAGATTTCCATATTTCAAACATACCCATTTCGCAGTAACTTCTTTAGGTTGACTTGTTTATACGAGGGTTGTTCTGGAAGTTCGTAGAATTTTTTTATAGGACAAGTTATAATCGCAGTTTAATAAAATAGAATATACGGGCACAAATTTCAGATTTTATTCTATCCATTCCCGGTGTGTTTTTCTAGTACCTTAAATAGCAAAATTTTCCTAACAGAAATAAAACAGCATGTAAGTCATACCCGGAGCACGCCGACGTCATAAGTAACGTCAAGCGTCATTTAAGTCCAACGAACGTCACACTTTCTCCACATAGTCACCCGCAAGATCCACGCATTTCCGATGCCTGCTTATCCACTTAGTGTACGTTTCTACATACCACTCTTCAGAAAATGACGACACAACTGCTTGGGCTTGTTTAGTAAGGTCGTCAGCTGAATCAAACCGTATTCCGCGTAACTGTGCCTTGAGCTCCGGGAACACGCGAAAATCCATGGGGGAGAGGTCAGGACTGTATGGTGGGTGCTTCAAGACCTCAAAACCCAGCAGAGTGATCTCTAGCTGTGTAGATTCCGCTCGGTGTCCTGGTGCATTATCCTGGTGTAGTATTACTTGGTCATGGTTCAAGTGGGGCCGTTTCTTCCGTATCGCGTAAACGAGATCCCGCCTCAGAACCTAAAGAAAGAAATGCACGGTTCATTAGGTTTGCGTAAATCAATATCTCATTTTTTGTTATTTATTTGATTGATTTATTTATTTATTTAGATTTATTTATTTATTTATATATTTATTTATTTATTTATTTATCATTTACCTTAGAATAGTATGCCGCTGTGACTGTTTGGCCCTCTGGAATTCGGTGCTGTAAAAGCATCCCATGCCGGTCCATGAAGTAAACAAACATCTGTTTTCCTGCGCTTTTTTGGACCCGAGCCTTTTTTGGTGGAGGGGTACGCGGGGTTTTTTCACACCGATGACATGCGCTTAGTTTCCGGGTCAAAGTGGTGCAGCCAGGTCTCATCCGTGGTGATAATCCTGTCTAAAAATGCGTCTTCCCTCTGTTTCGTAGCGGGCAAGAAACTCCTGTGAACATCGCACCCGGCATTATTTTTCACTTTTCTTGAGCAATCGGGGCACCCAACGCGCACTAACTTTAGACATGCCCAGTTCATCTGTTAATATCCCATGCACCGTGGATACCGAAACATCGAGTTCATCTGCAATCGACCTGACAGTAATTCTCCTATCACAATTTACCATGTCTTTCACTCGATCCCTAACTGAACACACTACGACGGCCGGCCGACCAGATCTAGGATCGTCCTCAATAGAATCACGTCCGCTTCTAAAACGCGCATGCCACTTATATACAGTAGCTGGGCTGCATTTTTTATATTTTCCTGTAGATTTCATCATGTTCAGCGTTTCTGTTGGTGATTTTTCCAGCGCGACACAAAATTTCACAACACTTTGCAATTCGACGTCGCCGGTAGACGTCATCTCTTCCGGTCAGCGACTTTTTGATATCTCCTTCAAAATCGTGTAGCTCGTTTGAAAGAACCGAAAACGTTATGAAATTTGCAGGAAATGACGTCATGACGTTGTGTTAACAATTGACGTTTTCGCGCCATTTTGATGCCAATAGAAAGTATAAAAGATACAGATATTGTGTTGCTAGGGTTACCGCTATTTTCGGTTATTGTTGATATTTTCGAATAATCTTTTGGAAATGTAGTCACTGTATGTTTAAGTACTTATACCTTGATATTTACCTATAAATTACAAATAATATGGATTTTAGAGCAAAATTCTACGAACTTCCCGAACAACCCTCGTATTAGTCATGATGAATGGTTTCAAGGATTCAAGGCAAGAATATTTTTTTCTACCAACTCACCACCCCAGGCTTTTGCTTATTATTTGTATGTTAATGCCCATCCAAATTTCCCCAAGCTTATTCCAATGGTTGTCTATACAGTTTCCAAGCATGTGGCTTTAAAAGTTATCTCCCTTTTGATACATGGTCAATCTAAACATAGTTCTCTCCCTTACATATCCCTACATATTCTTTCTTTTCAATGGACTTACCTCTTACATTCAGGTGGTGTTCTCTTCCAAAGGGGAGATTTTTGACATTTTTCCATAAAAGTAACAATAGCTGCCAAAAGTAGGCAAAGCGGGTGTTAAATGCAATTAAATATAAATCATACTATGTGAAGATCTAGAAATTATTGTGAAGAAAACAATCTGTTTTTGTAACATTTTAAGTTTAAGATATTGATATGAAAACTGGGTTAAAAATTGGCAGGCCACCCTATCTTTTGCTTTTGAAATTCATTTTCCTGAAACTAAGAATTGGACTGTCCAGATTGTCATCTTCACAATAATTGTCATTCTTTTAAATGGCAAGATTTAAACTCAAATGCATTTTGTTTTTGACCTCTATTGGGCCATTAACTCCTTACCAAACGACAAAATTTTAGACTGGTCCAAATTGAAAGCTCTTGCAGAAGACATTAAAAGTAACTCAAAAATTGAAATTTGTTTTCAGCAGAGTAGAAAAAAGTGTGGAAAAAGGAGAAAATGCTGGTTACCAGCATTTTTTTCCTTTTCCTACAATGCTTTCAAAAGGCTTTCTTCACAGGGTCATAAAAACCAGGGACTTTTTGGTAAAGGGTTAAACATGAAATATGTCCCAGGTGTGACTTTTTCCTTTTTTTTTTTAAAGTTTCGAGTACATTTGCCTCAATTATCTCTATTTTTTCCCACAGTGTTTTCAAACTCTTTATCCTTGGGGTAGCCTAAAGTCAGTGTGATAAAGGGTTGACAATATTGTGAGAAAAGGAGACAGTGCTTGAGAACAGTATTTTCTCCTTTTTTTGTAATTAGCTCACCTGAGCACAAGACTTGGTGCTCATGGTGAGCTTTTGTGATTGTGTTGTGTCAGTTGTCAACCTTTGACCTTGTGTATGCTCTAGAGGCCACATTTTCAGTCAGATACTCATGAAACTTGGTCAGAATGTTTGTCTCAATAAAATCTCGGACGGGTTCGAAAATGTGTCAAGTCAGGTAAAAAACTAGGTCACTAGGTCAAGCCCTGGAAAAATCTTGTGTTTGCTCTTGAGTCAACATTTTCCTGTCCAATACTCCTAAAAGTTGGTCAGAATGCCTTTATGATACCTTAGATGAGTTTGAAAATGGTTCATGTCGGGTCAAAAACTTGGTCACCAGGTCAAATCTAAGAAAAACCTTGTGTAATGTTATAAAGGCCGCATTTTCAGTCCAACACCCTTGAAAGTTGGTCAGAATGTTTGTCTTGAAGATATCTCAGATGGGTTGGAAAATGGGTCATGTCAGGATTAAAACTAGGTCACCAGGTCAAATCTTAGAATAACCTTGTGTGCACTCTGGAGGCCACATTTACTATAAAAAAAATCATGAAAGGTAGTCAGAATGTTTGGCTTGATGATATTTCAAATGAGTTTGAAAATGGGTCATGTCGGATCAAAAACCAGGTCACTAGGGCATATCTTATAAAAACCTTGTTTATGCTCTTTAGGACACATTTTCAGTCCAATTCTCCTGAAACTTAGACAGAATATTTGTCTTCATGATACCTCGAATGAGTATGAAAATTAGTCATGTGGTGTCAAAAATTCGATCATTGGGTCAAGAATAAGAAAACCTTGTGTATGCTCTAGAGGCCGCATTTTTGGTCCTGGTCAGAATGTTTGTTTTTAGTGATATCTCAAGAGATTTTGAGAATGGGTAATGGTGTGTCAAAAACTAGGACGCTAGGTCAAATCTTTGAAAAACCTGATGGATGCTGTAGAGGCCACATTTTTATTCCAGAACTCTTGAAAGTTGGTCAGAATATTTGTCTTGATAGTATCTTGAAAGAGTTTGAAAGTTGGTAATGTAGCATCAAAAACTAGATCACCAGGCAGTGCTCTCAATAAGGGACCATTTCAGGAATTTTTGTAATTCCATGTTCAAATTTCAGGAATTTTTTTTAAAAAATCAGGAATTTTTTATCCACGTCGGTCAATGTGGTCTTGGGCTTAGCTTTACTTTGATTGTGTTGCGGAATGACCAACCCTATATTGTGGTTAAGTTTTATCCAGGAAGACATGTCCTTAGAAAAACCATATGATGGGAATAAAAATGCACATACATGTATATCTGTAACATGTGATTGGCTGGCAATGATTGTCCATTGTAACTTAAGGTGGTACCATTCTCATGGAAAACAGCTATTTCCACTATAATATTATCCTAAAAAAGTTGCTACAATTGAAAATGAGTATTGTACTTCTTTGACCGAGCCACTTTTTCCATTTTTTCCTATTAAGAATTATCATTTATAAATCTAGGGCCACTCTATTCTCATTACAAAAGGAAATAATAATTACCTCCCTTTTCTGAAAAAGAACAAATTATCAACAAATATTTTTCAAGATGGAATCAAATAAATTTCTGGTCCGTAAGAAATGTGCAAAAATATTATATCAGTATAAATCTTTATTTATCAACTTATAAGAAATTTCATTCCATTTTGCGCTAGAAGTGTTAGGATGGTATCAACTGAAGAATTATAACCATATCCATGTTTCATAATTCTTCAAATGACGTGTTGCACAATAGCCTGTCACGTTCGTCATTCGATTCAAACCAAGTGAACATGCGAAACCATCCATCTTGTATTTTGATGGGCTTGAATTTCTTTCAGTTTCCTACTGGATTATGGAAGACACGTATTTCAGACAGACGTGAATTCCTTCGTAACGACGGTCACATCGCACAATGATTCTTTCAAAATAAAAACTCCTTAAGTACGCTGCATAATTCCCAAGAGAAATGCGTAACGAAACTATAATCTGCTGATTTTTTAAGAGTCCGACAAATAATTTTTGCAAACAAACAATGTTTGCCGATCTTCGATTGCATGGCTCTATTAATTGTATTTATCCATTAATTTCTATCACTGCAGTCAAATCAAAGACGATTGATTACTAAGTGATCTTAAATTGATGGACCAATTAAACACGTACCATAATCCGGTCATAAATTTGATAAACAATCGCATATGTGTAATTGTCATCTGTACACCGTAATCTGGATCACCAAAACGCTTTAACATAGCTATAGAGGCTCTTTGTAAAGTGCCTTCCTTACATCGAATGGACGTTATCGAAGTTTTCCACACGCGTCAAGCCCTTTGTGCATTAAAAAAAAAAACGTCTGGGTTGAAATTCTCGAACGTTTTTGTCATAATATGGACGTTAAAAAAACGTCCGACTTGGAAAATGCCGACGTTTTTTCTAAAAATTTGGACGTAATACACGTCGACGTCCGCTTATTGAGAGCACTGACCAGGTCAACTCTTCGAAAACCTTGTTCAGTTTCTAGAGACCTCACTCTAAGTACAATACCAATGAAACTTGGTCAGAATGTTGGTTTTGCACCAGTTTGCAAGTGGGTCATTTCAGGTCAATAACTCATGAAAATCTTGGTAGAACGTTTGTCATAATATCTCAAAAGAGATTGAAAATGGGTCATGTCTGGTCAAAAGACTCAGGTGAGTGATTTCAGGGTCATCATGGCCCTTTTTTAGCTCACCTGAGCAGGATGTTTGCCTCAATGAAATCTGGGACGAGTTTGAAAATGGGTCATGTCGGGTTAAAAAATAGGTCACTAGGTCAAATCTTAGAAAAAAACTTGTGTACACTCTATAGAGGCCACATTTTCAGTTGGATACTCATGAAAGTTGGTCAGGATGTTTGTCTTGATGATATCTCACACGAATTCGAAAATGGATCATGTGGGGTCAAAAACTAGGTCAAATTTTAGAAAAACCTTGTGTATGCTCTAGAGGCCACATTTTCAGTTGGATACTCATGAAAGTTGGTCAGGATGTTTGCCTGAATGATATCTCGGACAAGTCTGAAAATGGGTCATGCCAGGTCAAAAACTAGGTCACTAGATCAAATCTTAGAAAGACCTTGTGTACACTCTAGAGGCCACATTTTCAGTCCGAAACTCTTAGAAGTTCTTCAGAGTGTTTGTCTTGATGATATTTCGGACAAGTTTGAAAATGGGTCATGTCGGGTCAAAAAGTAGATTCCTAGGTCAAATTTAGAAAAACCTTGTGTAGGCTCTAGAGGCCATATTTTCAGTCCGATACTCATGAAAGTTGGTCAGGATGTTTGGCTGGGTGATATCTTGGACGAGTTTGAAAATGGGTCATGTCGGGTCAAAAACTAGGTCACTAGATCAAATCTTAGAAAAACCTTGTGTATGCTCTAGAGGCCACATTTTCGGTCCAAAACTCTTGAATGTTTGTCAGAATGTTTGTCTTGATGATATCTCGGAGAAGTCCGAAAAAAACGGTTCATGTCGGGTCAAAACTAGGTCACTAGGTCAAATATTAGAAAATATTATGTACGCTCTAGAGGCCACATTTTCAGTCCGATACTCATGAAAGTTGGTCAGGATGTTTCCTCGATAAAATCTAGGACGAGTTTGAAAATGGGTCATTTCAGGTCAAAAACTAGGTCACTAGGTCAAATTTCAGGAAAACCTTGTGTACGCTCTAGAGGCCACATTTTCAGTCCAAAACTCTTGAAAGTTGGTCAGAATGTTTGTCTTGATAATAGCTCGGACAAGTTTGAAAATGGGTCATGTGGGAACAAAGACTAGGTCACTAGGTTAAATCTTAGAAAAACCTTGTGTATGCTCTAGAGGCCACATTTTCAGTCCAAAACCTTGAAAGATGGTCAGAATATTTGCCTTTATGATATTTTGGACGAGTTTGAAAATGGGTCATGTGGAGTCAAGTCAAAAACTAGGTCACCAGGTCAAATGTTAGAAAAACCTTTTTTAGGCTCTAGAGGCCACATTTTCAGTCCAAAACTCTTGTAAGTTGGTCAGAATGTTTGCCTTGATGATATATTAGATGAGTTTGGAAATGGGTCATTGGGGGTTAAAAACTAGGTCACCAGGTCAAATCTTAGAAAAACCCTTGTACATGCTCTTGATGCCACATTTCCAGTCCAACACTCTTGAAAATTAGTCAGAATGTTTGCCTTTATAATATCTTTGATACTTGGTGGCGCTCCGGAAATGGGTAGATCAGTGTAAAATGTGCGTGGAGGCAGACGGGGCATATTTCGAAGGTCTTAGGTAAATAAATTTTAATATTTCAAGTGGTTTTCAGAAAGACCTCCCTACTCTTTGAATTTAACCCTTTACCCCATAAGGCATTTCTATGGTATCTCTAATAGACCCTAAATAACAGCAAGGATAAAGCCGTTTCTTATGTGTATATGACACCTTTTGATAGTGTAGAAAACATTGTGGCAAAAGGTGAAATTGCTCATCACGAGCAATTTCACCTTTTGCCACAATTTTTTCCAAAGGCTCCTACAAGCAATGCGTAGAAATGAGTATCTGTGGAGTAAAGGGTTAAAATGTGTTCCTCGTACAATAAATATCTGCAAATTGCATGACTGAAAGTGGGTTTAAGTTATTACCATCCTAATGCTTGTAGAAATTCCTTATTAGTTGATAAATAAGGATTTATACTGATATAATATTTTTGCACATTTCTAACTGACCAGAAATTCTTTTGATGTCCATCTTGAAATTATTTGTCAACATTTTGTTATTTTTCAAAAAATGGAGGTAATTATTGTCTCCTTTTGTAATGAGAATAGTGTGGCCTAGATTTATAAATGATAATTCTTAGATGGAAAGAGTGGCTCAGCCAAAGTAGTACAAGAATGCTCATTTTCAATCATAGGACCTTTATAACGATACTATTACAGTGGAAATAGCTGTTTTCCATTAGAATGGTACCACCTTAAATATTTAAGTTATTGAATTTGTTACGAGTCAGGCGTAACTAGAAAGAAGAAGCCAGCAACAAACGATAACAATTAACAGAATTTATTAACAAAAATATCAAATAAACAGTGACAATATTACAATAGTACAAAACAATACCTTAGACGTTAAATTCAGAAGACAAACCATTCCAGTCTTAATTCCAATCTGATCCTGATCCAAACTGAATGTAATCCAAGCACTAATTATGACACAAACACAAAATAATCCCCACTGTAGTCTGGCAATCATGTATTAACTAGTGAACACTGAGATGTAAAAAGCTTTTCCTTTTATAATAACAGAGAAACTTCCAGAAAATTCATGTTAAAATCAGTTGCATAATTTCTAGTAAACAGATTGTAAAAAGGCCCGGAAACTTCCAGAACAGTATTCCACAATCCAGTAATCCAGTTCTAAAAATAGCAACAGGGGAAAACCATTCAAGAATAGATACACACATGAACAAAGCTAATAATAACTGGGTATGTACATAACACTTCCCCCCTTGAAAAGAAAAAGAAAGGTTTATGAAATAAATCTTTCTTTTTTGCAATATTATTTATATACATGTATATGATACTTTATCTGAAGTATACATAGGAAATGACAAACTCAAATATTAATTATTTCAGACTAATGAAAATAATCAAGGTAATGAAATTACAATTTAAAAATCCAGTTTGAACATGATTTAGATAAAATAACTATTGGAATTTCAGACTCTTGAAAGAGCATCTGGTATAATGTTATCTTTCCCTTTTATGTGTCTTATGTCAAGATTAAACTCTTGAAGCAATAAACTCCACCTCAGTAATCTTTGATTCTTATTCTTAAGTTTGTGCAGAAAACTTAAAGGGTTATGATCACTGAATACAACAATTGGTGAAGTTGAAGAGGTTAAATAAACTTCGAACTGCTGGATTGCCAGAATTAAGGCAAGACACTCTTTTTCTATGGTAGAGTAATTTTTATGATGTTTGTTAAATTTCTTAGAAAAGTAACAAACTGGGTGATCAATACCATTATTATCTTCTTGTAAAAGAACAGCACCAATACCAACATCACTTGCATCAACAGCTAATTTGAAACATTTGTCAAAATCAGGTGCCAAGAGAACTGGTGCGCTCTTTAGTATGGCTTTTAGACGATCAAATGCATCTTGACATTTGTCATTCCATTTGAACTTTGCACTTTTCTTAAGTAAATTTGTTAAAGGTTCAGCAATACCTGAGAAATTTTTACAGAATTTCCTATAGTAGCCAGCCATACCAAGAAATCGCATCAGCTGTCTTTTACATTTAGGCACAGGAAACTCAGAGGTAGCATTGACCTTAGCTTCTAAAGGTTTAACTTGACCCTGTCCCACAAGATGTCCTAGAAATGTTACAGTAGCATGACAAAATTCAGTTTTTGCAAGATTCACAGTCAGTTTCGCTTTACTGAGTCTGTCGAAGAACTTCCTGATTCTTTGAAGATGGTCACTCCAACTGTCTGAGTAGATGATGACGTCGTCAATATATGCATCACAGCCATCTAATACACATATAACGTTGTTTATAAGTCGCTGAAACGTTGCAGGAGAATTTTTCATCCCAAACGGCATAACTTCGTATTGGTACAGACCGTTTAGAGTAGCAAAGGCTGATACTTCTTTTGCTTTATCAGTCAGTGGAACTTGCCAGAATCCTTTTAGTAGGTCAAATTTGGTAACATATTTAGAATTTCCAACTTTGTCAATACAGTCATCAATTCTTGGTATTGGAAAAGAGTCTGTTTTTGTCACAGAGTTCACTTTACGATAGTCAGTACACATTCTATAAGTTCCATTTGATTTGGGTACTAATATACATGGTGAACTGTAATTACTCTGGCTAGGTTCAATAAAGTCATTTTCCAGTAAGTATTTTACTTCATCTTGGAGGTATTTCTGTTTCAAAGGATTCATCCTATATGGATGTTGCTTTATTGGTTTAGAATCTTCCACAATGACATCATGATAGATTTTATCTGTTCTTGTGGGGATATCAGGAAATAAATGTTCATATTCATGTATCAACTGTTTCAGCTCTTCCTGCTGCGATGGTTCCAAGTGAGAAAGTTTGTTGTCGAGGTTTCTCAAAATATCAGAATTCTCAAGTTTAGATGGACCAGGATCAGATTTATCAATAAAGTCCGAATTTACTTCAAGATCAGATACATTTGATTCTTGTGGGACAGTGTTTACAACTGTAATTGGTTTTGAAATAGAGCTATCTCTGTCAAAGTATTCCTTTAACATATTTATATGACACATTTGTTTGTTTTTACGCCTTCCTGGAGTATTAATTATATAGTTCAAATCACTTGTTTTCTTGTCAATAGTGTAGGGTCCAAAATATCTTGCCTGTAAAGGTCTGCCAGGTATTGGCAAAAGAGCAAGGACTTTGTCACCTGGTTTAAATTTTCTATCTATAACATGGTTGTCATATCTTGCTTTCATTTTGCCCTGAGACGTTTTAAGATTAGACCTAGCAACCTCACATGCCCTAGACAGTCTATTTCTGAAGTCAGAAACATACTGCAGTAAATTCAAAGGTGTTTCATCATTTGAGAGAAATTTCTCCTTCAAAAGTTTTAAAGGTCCACGAACAGAATGGCCAAAAACTAATTCAAAAGGACTGAAACCAAGAGATTCTTGTACAGATTCTCTGGTTGCAAATAGTAACAAATGGATGCCCTCATCCCAATCTTTTTCAGTGTCAAAGCAATATGACCTTATCATATTTTTTAATGTCTGGTGAAATCTTTCTAAAGCACCTTGACTTTCAGGGTGATAAGCGGATGACCTGTATTGCTTGATCCCTAATTCATGCATAACCTGTTGGAATATACCAGACATAAAATTTGACCCTTGATCAGACTGAACTGATTTTGGAAGACCAACAAATGTGAAAAATTTTATAAGAGCTTTGACTATTGACTTTGTTTTGATGTTCCTTAAAGGAATAGCTTCAGGAAAACGTGTAGAAGTACACATAATTGTTAAGAGATACTCATTTCCTGACTTGGTTCGAGGTAAAGGACCAACACAATCTATAAGTATCCTACTGAAAGGTTCATCAAAAGCAGGAATAGGTTGTAATTGAGCTTTGGGAATGGTTTGGTTGGGTTTACCTACCATTTGACATGTATGGCAAGTTTTACAATATTTAGAGACCTCTGATTTGAGACCAGGCCAATAAAAATGAGTAATAATTTTGTGATAGGTCTTGTTTATACCTAGATGACCTGACATAGGACTTTCATGGGCTATACTTAGTATTTCATGACGATATGACTTTGGAACCACAATTTGGTGGTAAACAGCCCATTCATCATCAGCTGGGACATCAAATGGTCGCCATTTTCTCATAAGAATCCCATTCTTTATATAGTAACACATTGGGACTTGTGAAATTTCATCTTCAGGTAAAGCCCTAAAAATTAATTTTGAAATCTCAGGATCAGTTTGCTGTTCCTGGATAAGCTGTGACTTTGACAGCGTGTCATGACCTTGGTCAATAGACCGTGGTGGTGAATGACAAGACATTGACGAGTCTGTCTGAGTATCAGACAAACTGGGATCAAGAGACTTTTTAATCTCATTATTGAAATATTGACAGATAAAAGTATCCGTCAAGTCAATGTCAGAGTTTGAGTTTTTCAAAATGGCCTTTTTAGCCATAGCTCGGGTAACTGCACAAGAAGGATACAAGTCAGGAATTTCCTGCTCGATAGGGTCATCTGTTTGACCTATATTTGGTGTGTCAGTTACAAGTGGATTAACCACAACCTTATCTCCAGCTAAGTCATTGCCTAGCAGTAAATGGACACCTTCAAATGGTAAGGAAGGTTTAATACCAATAACCACAGGCCCAGTAACCAAATCTGATGACAAATTAACATGATGGAGAGGGATATTAACAGTTCCACACTCTACACCCTGAATAAGGACATTAGTACCGGAAGAAGTCTTCTCAGAAAAAGGCAGTATATCTGCCAAAATAAGAGATTGAGAAGCTCCTGTGTCTCTTAAAATTTTAATAGGGGTAGGTGGGCAATTATCACCTGAAAGTGATACAAAACCATTTAACATAAATGGTTAAAAAATCTCCATAGTAGAATCAGACTTGGGTTTTGTGACTATGTCAATTGTATTGGTTTTAATAGAAAACTGTGGCCTTGGCCTAAGAGTGGTGAGCCCTGTTGGCTTGGCTTCATCACTTTCTAACTTCCTTTTTAATTTCAAACATTCAGAAACAAGGTGACCAGGTTTCTTACAATAGTTACAAGTGGGTCGAGATAAGGGATATTGACTTTTGGTTTCACTAGTAGAATTGGGTTTGGGTGTATTGGATTGACTGGGCATGCCAGATGAATTACCAGACGTAAATTTATTTTGGGGATGTGAGGAAGTAGGTTTTGCTTTAGCAATAAAAGAAACTTTATGTGTAAGATAGTAATTATCAGCCAGACGAGCTGCTTCTTCTAAAGTTTCAACTTGTTTTTCGTCTAAGAATGTCTTAACATCAAATTGAATACAACGTTTGAATTCTTCAACTAACATAAGTTGTCTGAGTTTATCAAAATTTTGGTCTATTTTCTTAGAACAGCACCATCTATCAAATAACTGTTCTTTGTTTCTAGCAAATTCAACATGAGTCTGGTTAGAATCTTTTTTACAATTTCTAAATTTTTGTCTATATGCTTCTGGGACCAGCTCATAACCTTTGAGAATAAGTTCTTTAACAGTCTCATAATGATGACATTGTTCAACACCTAGTTGTGTATAAATTTCACGAGCTTTGCCGATCAAAACACTTTGCAGAAGCAAAGTCCAGTGCTCTTTTGGCCAATTTAAGTTTTCTGCAACTTTTTCAAAGTGTAGGAAGTATTTATCAACTTCTTTTTCTTGAAATGGAGGAACAAGCCTAATATGTTTCGTAACATCGAAATTGTATTCAATCTTTTGCTTGGGCTGATTTGCTCTTTCTTGCATTTCTATTTCCCTCATTCTTAATTGAAATTCTCTCTCCTTCTCTCTCTCTTCCCTTTCCCTTTCTTCTCTCTCCCTTTCTCTTTCCCTTTCTCTTTCTTCTCTCTCCCTTTCTCTTTCCCTTTCTCTTTCTTCTCTCTCCCTTTCTCTTTCTCTTTCCTTCTCTCTCTCTACTCTTTCTTCTCTCTGTCTTTCCCTTTCTCTTTCTATTTCTAACTGTCTGATCTGAAGTTTTAATTCAAGTTCTTTCGAACTTGAAACTGACTGAACGTCTACTATCAGGGAAAGAGCATTTTCATTGAAAATCTCCTCATCAACAAAATATTGTACCAAAATGTTCTTAATTTCATGTTTACGCATTGAGGATTTTATTTCAGACAATTTATAGTGCTTCGCAAGATTAAGCAAATCAGTCATTTTACCCAAATTCAATAACTCCACAGACGGTTCAGCCGTAAATTTATCTAAGTCAAAAGACATGTTTGTTTGTTACTGGATTCAAGTACAAAATTGTATTACAATTACTGATTAGTAAACGAATGCGTTAGTCTTATTTTCCAATCGATGGTTAATCCCAAAAGGAAAACGAATGCGTTAGTCTAGTTTCCAATCCCGGACGAGCCCCCAATTTCTGTTACGAGTCAGGCGTAACTAGAAAGAAGAAGCCAGCAACAAACGATAACAATTAACAGAATTTATTAACAAAAATATCAAATAAACAGTGACAATATTACAATAGTACAAAACAATACCTTAGACGTTAAATTCAGAAGACAAACTATTCCAGTCTTAATTCCAATCTGATCCTGATCCAAACTGAATGTAATCCAAGCACTAATTATGACACAAACACAAAATAATCCCCACTGTAGTCTGGCAATCATGTATTAACTAGTGAACACTGAGATGTAAAAAGCTTTTCCTTTTATAATAACAGAGAAACTTCCAGAAAATTCATGTTAAAATCAGTTGCATAATTTCTAGTAAACAGATTGTAAAAAGGCCCGGAAACTTCCAGAACAGTATTCCACAATCCAGTAATCCAGTTCTAAAAATAGCAACAGGGGAAAACCATTCAAGAATAGATACACACATGAACAAAGCTAATAATAACTGGGTATGTACATAACAAATTCTAAAACCTTGAACTTCTTAAAGACAGCAAGTTCATGAATTGTTCAAGAATAATCAGTTCATGAACTGATGTCAGGGTCTATTTCATGAACTGTTAGTAATACATGTAGTTCATTACTATGGAGTTCATGAACCACCAGTTCACGAACTACCACATGACAGTTCAAGAATTTTTCTACCAGTTCTTGGATAGTTCATGAACAGTTCATTAACTGAAAACATTATACCATGAACTGTTCATGAACTCAAGAACTCCTTTTCGCAGGGGTAGTGTCTGTCTGTGTGTAAACCTATTAGAGCCTATTAGAGCAAAAGTAACAAGATATATACATTGAGCTACCCAGGCAAGTGCTAGAAACTCCAACATTTTAGTCTATAGCTAGCTTCTTGAAATAGCAGACATGTTGTGGCATATATTGTGACAACGGCACTCTTGTTGAAATAGATAAATGGCCCTTTTCCAACTTGAATTGTCACTGAAAATCAAGCAAATTGCAAAGCGTGTGCACCCACATTTGGTGGTCTTGTTTGACAGCAGAGAAGAATAATTTTGCTAGCTAAATGTATACACTTTGTTTATAACAAGCATTTTCTTCTTAACTCACCACCAAATGACAAAATTTTTGGCTTTTCCGAATTGAAACATTTGCAGACGCCAAGGTAAAAGTGACTGAAAATTTGAAATGTGTTTTGTGAAGGGTAGAAAACATTTTGGGAAAAGGGGAAAATGACGGTTACCAGCATTTTCATTCTTTCAATGTCTTTGAAAGCTTTCTTTCTCAGGGTCGTTCAAAGTTGGGATTGTGTGGAAATGGGTTAATCCTTCCCAAAACCAATTTCTATAGTTTAAATTACATTTGAAATAGTCTGTCATTTTTGTCAACGAATACTAGGTCTAAAATCTTGTCATTCAGTAAAATTCTTCTATAGTTATGTCCCTGTACTTGATAGTTTCCTTTCTCTTTATTGTTTTCCATATTCAACTACTGGTAGACATTTTTCTATTCTTTAACCCTATACCAACCAATCCCTGGTCTTTATATCCCAGAGGAAGAAGCCTTCTGAAAACATTGTGGGAAAAGGAGAAAATGCTGGTAACCAGCATTTCCTTCTCTTCCCACAATGTTTTCTACTCTTTTAAAGTCAGGTTTCAATATTTGAGTTACGTTAATTGTGTCGTTTACAAAATGCTTTCAGTTTGGACAAGTCTAGTATCTTGTTTGGTCTGAGTCAGCATGTTTGGAAATGGGTTGAGGAAGGATTACGAATCAAAACAGCTTTTACGAGAGTCGGTATTAATGGAAGCAAAATCCTTTGAGAGAAAAGTGTTAACTCTAACATGCTTTCAATGAAATCATCAATATTGTTCCAGTAACAGAGACCATGTCAGTGCAATTATTGACCAACACTTCCCTCCTTGTATTGTTGTCTCAGAAAATGTTCTGTGACACAAATTCATTAGTTATCCAGTTGTAACTTCATGTTCCTATATTTTTCAGACCTATTTCAAATTGTCAAGTAATAATTGCTACACACAAAAATTTGGTTTACTTTTTGGCAGGTTGAACTCTGTCTTCTGTATTTTCTTTTTAGAAACCTATTTGTTAACTATGGGATTTCGTTGGATTTTTTTTGTTTTCTTTCCTTCTACAGATTTTTTTTTTGTCACATTTGCTTTGTAATAATGCAAATCCTTTGATTTTGTCAAAATTTTATGGTTTGAATGAGTGTTAACCAAATATTACACACTTATGACTTTTAACACTTTACTCCATAGATATTCATTTTGATGTATCAACAACAGACAGCTTCTGAAAACATTGTTGGAAAAGGAGAAATTGCTCGTAATGAGCAATTTCTCCTTTTTATACACTCGTTGAAGATGGGATCACCCATGGTGGGCAGGCTGGCGGGCGGCTTCAAGTTCTGTGTCTGGAGCATATCTCCAAAACTATAGTAGCTATGGTTATGAAATTTCATAGCTGGATAGATCTTATCAAGGGGGAGTACAGTGCACATTAACCATAACTCTTGCTTCAGTAAGTTTTGAGTTATTGCCCTTTGTTTATTTTCATACTTGAATTTTGTCCGGAGCATATCTCCAAAACCATACTAGCTATGGTTATGAAATTTCATGCGTGGATAGATCTCATCAAGGGGGAGTGCAGTGCACATGAACCATAACTCTTGCTTGCTTAATTTTTGAGTTATTGCCCGTTCTTCATTTTCATACTTGAAATTTGTCCGGAGCATATCTCCAAAACTATACTACCTGTGGTTATGAAATTTCGTAGGTGAATAGATCTCATCAATGGGGAGTGCAGTGCACATGATACATGACTCTTGCTTGCTTATTTTTTTAGTTATTGCCCTTTGTTTATTTTCATACTTGAAATTTGTCCGGAGCATACAAGGGACACTTTTTAAGTTCGTAGAGTAGGGCGGTCTTTTTAAAACCGCTTGAAATGTCAAAATTTTATTTATCTAAGGCCTTCGAAATATGCCCCGTCTGTCTCCACACACATTTTACACCGATCTACCCATTTCCGGAACGCCGCCCGGTAGTCCTCTTTAGGTATATGTTGCAGACACCGGTAGACTGCACTGCCTATACCACAACGGGATTCAAAACGGTGACCTGCCAGCATTTCCTTTAGTCTTGGGAATAACCAAACGTCACAGGGGGACAGGTCATGGCTGTATGGGGAATGAGCTAAGACATTGAGCCCAGATTCTTTCAGATATTCCTGTACCGTAGCAGATTTATGGGTTGGTGCGTTATCATGGAGTAATTTGATGCCTCAATTAACGTTTCCACAGTAGCAAAGTTCTTTTCCTTCAAAACGGAACTGGCTTACCCACCCCAAAACTATGCTAGCTGTGGATATGAAATTTCATGTGTGGATACATACCATCAAGGGGAAGTGCTGTGCATATAAATTTCAACTCTTGCTTGCTTAATTTTTGAGTTATTGCCCTGTATTGTTTTTTTTTTCAAACTTGAATTTTGTATGATGCATATCACCCATAATATACTAGCTGGGGTTTTGAAATTTAAACACAAATACACTGCCATTATCTTCAGTTAACGGCAAAAATTTCACTACTATTTTTCTATACCTCCCCTTTATGATCTTTAGGCCCCAACTTTACAACTTGGGGTAAGAAGGGCGTATGTTGCAACAATTTGCCGCTCTTGTTCCACAATGTTTTCCACTCAATCAGATATTTGTATCCTCATTTATCCATATTTTTCACATCATATCTTTAATTGCTGCTGAAATTGGAGTACTGAGCCTAAAATTGCCATATCAGGTAAAGGGTTAACTATGTTTAAAAAATGTTCTCTTTCATTCTACAGACAACTTTTAACTTTTGAGTCATGCTTACTTTGTCGTCGGCAAATTGTTTCAATTTTTGGTAAAAGTCCAAAATTTGATAGCTTGGTAACTCAGACAAAGACCACAAAGACGGTATTGCGATCTTAAAACTTGACAAACGCAGGGAGAATAGGATGAAATGCAAGAAAAAACACACTTATCAATTTGGTTCTACATCTTTACTAAGCCCCTGCCAGGATGTCACTGCGTCTAACACATCCAAGCTAAGTTTTGTGGCGCATGTGATAAAGTATGCATCACATCGTATGTGTTTTAATTACGTTTTTTCTAGGACCTTTAAGATTGTACCATTGGCTAATTGCCCATTTACTACATTCTCACTACGCCCATTGTGATCTTGTAAATTTAAGTGCACAAACTCCATTCTCATTTGTTCTGCAAATTTTCTTCAGTCAACACCCCACATACAACTATGTCTCCTAAAGGTTGTGGGAGAAGACAAATAGGCCAGAAAAGGGGTAGCACTTTACAACCTGGCACCAATGTTGATGTTTGTGCTGCCCGTATAGCAGAACCACCAGGAGCATCAGAGCCTCCTGCAGAGCAGCTTGAAATTACCGAAGTCTGTGAGGGGGATGAGGGGGGATAAAAGTTGAAACATAAGTGAAAATGTAAGAAATGCAGTGAAGTATTTACACTACCTAAATTGCTGGACATGACATGGACACTTTGAGAACTGGCTGCCAGCTTACAACGGACATGTTAATCACCAAACGAACACCGTAACAAACCTAATGTAGTCTTATACAATGTGGTCTGCACATACCTTTACCTTTGTAGAAACGTGGAACGGTCATGGTGGGTACGAAATTGTCATGAACGAAGTAGGAATGCAGTGCAAATTTTCCAGATCTACAAGGTTTGTGCTTCATCAATGAAGACCATATTAGGTTCATGCCCCATTAGTACAACATCAATGCCGTTGTGCCCACGTCCTTATTGAGCACTTACTATGTTCTGATTGGACCTGGTCGTTGCTACTTTTTTTTTTAACATGTTCAAAATTCACCCACGTCAGCCAAGACCATAAAGATTGCATATTATGTCCTTGTCAGTTTCTACTGCATTCCCTTATGTTGTACAAGTTTGTACAGTTTTGGATTAAACACCATATAGGCATAGTGGACACTTGGTTTAGTGTGACTGGGGTTTAAGATAGTAGACACCTAATACCTCTAGTTCTGAATTGCATAAAGTTTTCTTGATAGGTGATAAATACAGATTTATACATGTACAGGTATAATACTTTTGCACATTTCAACAGACCAGAAATTTCTTTATGCCTGTCCTGAAAATATTTGTAGATACTTTTGTTGGTTTTCAGAAAAGGGAGGTAATTACTATCTCTCTTTCAAGTGAAAATATGGTGGTTTTAGATTTATAAATGATAATTCTAGAAAAGACAAAAAGGCAAAAGTGGCTTGGTTAAAGCAGTACAATAACACTCTTTTTTAATCATAGCAAATTTTGTAGGATAATATTATTGTGGAAATAGCTGTTTTCTATTAGGGGTCTACTATGGTAAACCACAAAATTTAAGACCGGTTCAGATTTACAGGTTTAGCAGAAGACAAAGGTTGCCCAGATGGTAGGTTAAGAAACATTGTGGGGATATAGGAATAGATATAGAAATATGAGGAAATACTGGTTACCTGCATTTTCTCCTTTTTCCACAGTGTGTTTAAAAGCCTTCTTTAGCTATAGGTTTAAGCGTCGTGATTTTGTGGTAAAGGGTTTAGAGTTTAAAAGCTTTGAGAGATGAAGCACTTGTTCATAACAATTATTATGATCCTATCTTAATATTTCCATGGCTAGGAAAGAATCAATAAAGTTCAACTTAGTACTTTATATAAATGTAATATTATATCAGTCTGTATTTGTATACATGTGTGATAGTTTCCATTATCTCCTGCTAGATGGCATTCTATAAATATTCATCTGTCTAATATGGGCATCCTGGGTACAGAACCGAACCACATTCCTACGCAACAACCGTTACTTTGAATTTCAAACTAAAATAAACGTTTACTCAGTAAAATGCTACCTCGTGCAATTCATTCAGCTATGATCATCAGTTTAGAGAATTCTGGAGCTAAAGTAGGTCTCATTTCTCCTCAAGTGTATTGATAAAAGCTATTTTCAACATTGCTACTTTATAGAGCGTAATATTACAGTCAGCCTGCTTTCCGGGCTAGTGATGCGTCTTATAAGACAGTCGAATCTTCAAAGAATATGACATGCGCAGACAATGTGATAGTTTCAGGTCTAGATGTGCATGTGATGAGTTGCGCACCAGATGAGACATACAGGATCTGATATGAGTGGGCGTTGAGATAAGATTTTATTAAACAAGCCAAGGGAAATGTTATAGACTCTTTACCACACAATCCCAACTTTATCGACCCTGAGAAAGAAGCCTTCTGAAAACATTGTGGGAAAAGGAGAAAATGCTGGTAACCAGCATTTTCTCCTTTCCCCACAATGTTTTCTTCCCTTCCCAAAACTAGTTTCAAATTTCCAGCCACTTTTATTTTCTTGTCTGCAAAATTAATGCTTTCAATTTGGACCAGTCTAAAATTTTGTCTTTTGGCAAAGAGTTAAGTTATCCTTAATGCCTGAAAACAAAAAAAAAACTGTTATAAATTAATTGGAGAGAGGAAACTACACATTTGAATTTTGCATTGTACAACTTCGGTTGTGTCAATAGTCCTAAAGCCATACTGAGACCTTTAATTATCACCTTGAATTTCGACTGACGACAAGCACTGCTCACAAATTATACAGACGATTACTGTGCTAAGACAAAGACCAACAAAGCCAGCGGGAACACTTCCTGCCAATGCTTTCCTGAGTTTCCTTGACCTGTACTCCACACAACATTTTTTTCCAAGGTAGTGGCTTCCAAACATAACCATCATGGAAACAATGATCGGCAGTCAGTGAGAAATGGATCCTGTTGAAATCCACTATCATCAATCCTCAGCCAAGCCCTGCTAGCTCAGTCAGTAGCATAAAGGACTTGAAAGCAGGGAGTCATGAGTTTGATCCCTGTCTTGGCCAATTTCTTTCCGCAATTTGATGATAGTCATTCTGACAGGTTTCATTCCTCTCCTACCGCTGACCTTGCCTTCGATGATGGTTATGTGGGAAAGAAGCCAGTGGCTTGGAAAGAAAATTGTATCATACAGTACAGGGCACTGGTAAAGAGACTCCAGGAAAGCATTGAATAGTGCTCTTAATGCCACAGCAATACAACTGAAGTGATGTTGAAAACAATGTTAAACATGATTCAGTCAGTCAGCGATTCAGTCACTCAGTCAGTCCTCAGAAAGATACTATTAAACTGGAATGCAAAAAAAAAGTCAAGAAAGCAATACAGCGTCTTTTGTTGCCACTTTGTTTTCAGATGCCCTCTTGATGTCAAAAGACATTTGCATGATGGAAAGGGCTGGAGCTTTAATGCTTTGCCACACGATCCTGACTTTTAACGATCATGATTTAAAAAAAAAACTATTGAAAATGTTCTCCTTTTCCCACAATAATTTCTTCCCAAAGTTTCAAAGACTCACACAATTAAAGCCATCTTTAACTCATTTCCACACAATCCCGAGTTTTAACAACCCTATAGGAGAAGGCTTTTGAAAACATTGTGGGAATACGAGAAAATGCTGGTATCCAGCATTTTCTTCTTTTCCCACAATGTTTTCTTCCATATCAAAAACTAAAATCATCCTTTCAGTCACATTTAATTTGTCATCTGCAAATCCTTTGAATTTGGACTAGTCTAAATTTTTGATGTTTGGTAATGAGTAATTGTCGACTGCCAATGCTTTGAATTTGGACAAGTCTAAAATTTGTCATTAATTTTAGTAAAGAGTTAAGCATTAGTAATTGTCGACTGCCAATGCTTTGAATTTGGACAAGTCTAAAATTTGTCATTAATTTTAGTAAAGAGTTAAGCATGAAATTTAAGACCAGCTGAGATTTTTATGATCAATGTATAATTAAATTTTAATTGAAGCTTTGGAACAGCATTATTGGAATCTTCTACATTGATTTCTGAAGCTTCACAAATCTCTTTCCCAAGACGACAAAATTTCCAGACTTTTCCAAATTGAGAGCATTACCAGACGATAATTAACACAATACCAAAATGACAAAATTTTGGACTCTAGCAAATTGAAAGCATTTGCAGGCAACAAATCAAGGAGAATTTGGCATTTGAAATAAACAAAAAATATTACTGTTAACTCATTACCAAACGACAAAATTTTAGGTTTGTCCAAATCGAAAGCATTTGCAGAAGACAAAATAAAAGTGACTAAAAATTTCAAATTGGTTTTGTGAAGGGTAGAAAACATTGTGGAAAAACGAGAAAATGCTGGTTATCTGAGCATTTTCTCCTTTTCCCACAGTGTTTACTAAAGGCTTCTTTCTCAGTGTCGTCAAAAGTAGGGATTGTGTTGTAATTGTTTAAAAGATCATTTTCTTCTTTTTCCTACATAGCATTTAAAGAATTTTTTTTCGATATTGTTATAATACAAAATTATCTAGATTTATCAGGTAAGCAGAAAAAAGCTGCTTGTATCTCGTGATAGTTACGTTACGATAGTGCCAGTGGATTATGGATGTGACCTGGTTGTCGTAGCCTCAATCACAGATTGTCTATTGATTTTCATAAATACCAAATGGCTTATATCGGCATGTCGGCAAGCTCATCAGAATTAGCGAAAAACCCTTTCTCTGGATATGCCTAGCCCTTTACAAAACAATCTTTGGTTAAAAGGAAGGCTTTAGAAACATTGTAGGAAAAGGAGAAAATGCTGGTAACCAGCATTTTCTCCTTTTCCCACTTTGTTTTCTACCCTTCCCAAAACAAATTTTAATTTTTCAGTCACATTTATTTTGTTCTCTTCAAATGCTGTCTATTTCTACCAGTCTAAAAAACTTTTTTTTGGAAAAGATTTAAGTAATTTGTATAATTATGTGCAGAGTATAAAGGTGTTTTGTTAACTCATTACCAAACGACAAAATTTTAGGTTTATTAAAATTGAAAGGAATTGCAGACAACAAAATAAAACTGACTGAAATTTTGAAATTTGTTTTTGTGAAGGGTAGAAAACATTGTGGGAAAAGCAGGAAATGCTGGTTACCAGCATTTTCTCCTTTTCCCACAATGTTTTCAAAAGGCTTCTTTCTCAGGGGCGTCAAAATTTGGGATTGTGTGGTAATGGGTTAACAATAATACATGTTTCTCAACAAAGCTAACTAACAGTGATTGTCAAATTTCAGACAGCATGTTATTGTTCTGTGTGCAGTGACTTACCACAAACACATTAATTTTTTTTAACTCTGTCTAGTAGTCTGGGGGTAAATGCAAAATTTAAATATTTCTTTTCAACATTCTTTAGAATTATATTAACTCTTTACCACATGAGAAAATTTTATACTGGTCCAAATTGAAAGCATTTGCAGAAGACAGAAATAAAGGTGACTGAAAAATTAAAATTTGGTTACGGAAGGGTAGAAAACAATGTAGGAAAATGGGAAAATGCTGGTACCGGCATTTTCTTACTTTATTTTCAAAAGGCTTCTTTCTCAAGGTCGTTAACCCATTACCACACAATCCCTACTTTTGACGCCCCTGAGAAAGAAGCCTCTTGAAAACCCTGTGGGAAAAGGAGAAAATGCTGGTAACCAGCATTTTCTCCTTTTCCCACAGTGTTTTCTACCCTTCCCAGAACAAATTTCAATTTTTCAGTCACATTTATTTTGTCGTCTGCAAATGCTTTCAATTTGGACCAGTCTAAACTTTTCTCGTGTGGTAATGGGTTAAAAGCCGGGATTGTATGGTAAAAAGTTAAACAAAAAATATCTGTTTAGCAGTGAAAATTTATGTAAAATGTACAAAATATCAGTCTGTTAACCCTTTACCACACAATGCCAACTTTTAAAGACCCTGAGGAAGAAGCCTTACGAAAACATTGTGGGAAAAGGAGGAAATGCTGATAAACAGCGTTTTCTCTTTTTCCCAGAACTTTTTCCTACTCTTCTAATTTAAGTCAAGTTTCAATTTTTGAGTCACATTTATTTTGTTGTCTGCAAATTAATGCTTTCAAATTGGACAAGTCTAAAAAATTTTTGTTTGGTAAAGAGACAAGCAGCCTGAAGGTTTGTGTAAAATGTACGAAATTTCTGTTCAGCGGCCTGAGGGTTTGTGTAAAATGTACGAAATATCTGTTCAGCAGCCTGAGGGTTTGTGTAAAATGTAGGAAAATATCTGTTCAGTGGCCTGAAGGTTTGTGTAAAATGTACGAAATATCTGTTCAGCGGCCTGAAGGTGTGTGTAAAATGTATGAAATATCTGTTCAGCGGCCTGACGGTGTGTGTAAAATGTACCAAATATCTGTTCAGGGGCCTGAGGGTTTGTGTAAAATGTAGGAAAATATCTGTTCAGGGGCCTGAGGGTTTGTGTAAAATGTAGGAAAATATCTGTTCAGCGGCCTGAAGGTTTGTGTAAAATGTACGAAATATCTGTTCAGGGGCCTGAGGGTTTGTGTAAAATGTAGGAAAATATCTGTTCAGGGGCCTGAAGGTTTGTGTAAAATGTACAAAAATATCTGTTCAGCTGCCTGAAGGTTTGTGTAAAATATACGAAATATCTGTTCAGGGGCCTGAAGGTTTGTGTAAAATGTAGAAAAATATCTGTTCAGGGGCCTGAGGGTTTGTGTAAAATGTACGAAAATATCTGTTCAGCAGCCTGACGGTGTGTGTAAAATGTAGGAAAATATCTGTTCAGCGGCCTGAGGGTTTGTGTAAAATGTACAAAAATATCTGTTCAGCTGCCTGAAGGTTTGTGTAAAATGTACGAAAATATCTGTTCAGCGGCCTGAGGGTTTGTGTAAAATGTAGAAAAATATCTGTTCAGCGGCCTGAAGGTTTGTGTAAAATGTAGAAAAATATCTGTTCAGGGGCCTGAAGGTTTGTGTAAAATGTACGAAATATCTGTTCAGGGGCCTGAGGGTTTGTGTAAAATGTACGAAATATCTGTTCAAGATTCTGAAGCTTAATTAAAAAAAAACAGGCAAATATTTGTTGAGCAGCCTGAAGGTGTATGTAAATATCCAAAACCTGATCAAAACCTTTAAGATTTATGTAAAGCATACAAATATCTGTTCAGTAGTCTGATGGTTTATGTAAAAGTTACAAATATTTGTGCCTGCCCGGGTGGCTCAGTGGTGAGCTTGTCATACTCATGACCTGGGGGTTGTGAGTTCGATACCTGGTTGAGGCAAACTTTATTTCAGGCATATTTTCGCCTCTCACCTATCCTGAAGCATGTGAGAAAAGTAGTCGGTGGCTTTGGAAAGAAAGTAGTGTTAGTACTGGTATGAAAAAGCCAGGAAACACATGTGTGTCACCGACTGTTATGATATGACCTTAGCTATTAAAGTGGTGTTAAACACCAACACAATCAACAAATATTTGTTCAGCAGCCTGACGTTTCATATAAATAAAAAGTATCCAATTAGTAACGGAGCTGATGGTTTATGTAAAATATACAGAGAGATATTTTTTTAACCCTTTACCACACAATGGCGACTTCAAACGACCCTAGAAAAGAGGCATTTTCAATACATTTTAAGAAAAGGAGAAAATGCTGGTAACCAGCATTTTCTCCTTTTCCCAAAATGTTTTCTACTCCATCAAAAAATGATTGTACTGTTTGAACCATATTGAAGTTGTCGTCTGCAAATGCTTCCAATTTGAACAAGACTTAAATTTTGTCATCTGGTAAAGGGTTACGCAGCCTGAAAGTTTAGGTAAAAACAAACAAATCTCTGTATCGCAGCCTGAAGATTTATGTTAATTCATGTAAAACAAAGAAATAGCTGCTAGGCAATTTGACAGTTGATTCAAAATGTACAACTATCTGTTTAACCCTTCACTCCATAGATACTCATTTCTACGCATTGCTTGTAGGAGCCTTTGGAAAACATTGTGGCAAAAGGTGAAATTGCTCGTGACGAGCAATTTCACCTTTTGCCACAATGTTTTCTATGCTATCAAAAGGCGTAATATACACATAAGAAAAAGCTTCATCCTTGCTGTTATTTAGGGTCAATTAGAGATACCATAGAAATGCCTTATGGGGTAAAGGGTTAACTGACTGAATGTTTATGTTAATTAAACATAAAATATCTGTTTAGCAGTCTGAAGCATAAAATGTATTAACCTCTTCAGAAATTTCAATTACCGGTACTAACTAACAATGACATCTTTTGCCAGTGATTTTACTCTTATAATCTTAGTCACTAAAAGACGGGAAAAAAGTTTACCCTTTACCATGTGATCCCAAGATTCAACTACCCCTAAAATGGAAGCTTTTGAAACTTAGTGGGAAAAGGTGAAATTACTGGGAACCAGCGTACAACTCCTTTTCCCACAATGTTTTTCATCCTTCGTACAACAAATTTCAATTTTTGAGTCGGATTTTTTTTGTTGTTGTCTGCAGATGCTTTTAATTTTGACAAGTCTAAAAAATTGTTGTTTAATAAAGATATTAAGAAGAGAGTCTTTATTTTGTGCTAGAGCTTTCCTGATTTTAGCTGACAGAGTTATGGCAGACTCTTTGACTGTAAAATTGAACATTGATTTTCTGACAGAGTTACATAATAATAATTGCAAGGTAGGAAATTGTTGTCCAAGTTGAAAAATATCTTTTTTTAACCCTTATGCTATTGCTTTAGTTCTTTACCAAACAACAAAAATGTAGACTTGTTCAAATTGAAATTATTTGCAGACGACACATTAAATGTTGCTTGAATGGTGATTTCTGCATTTGATGGGGTAAAAAAAATGCAGAAGGGGTAAAAGACAATCTGAGAAGAGGTCAGAAAATGCTCCTTTTCCGTCTATGTTTTCATAAGGCTTCCTCCTGCGGGTCCTTTAAACCTGGGATTGTGTGTAAAAGAGTTACTTACTCTTCACCAAACAATAGTAGCTTTTCACAGCTCTGAGACGGGAGCCTTTTGAAAACATTGTGGGAAAAGGAGAAAATGCTGGTAACCAGCATTTTCTCCTTTTCCCACAATGTTTTTTGTCTCTCCCAAAACAAATTTCAGCTTTTGAGTTATGTTAATTTTGTCATCTGCAAAATTTATGGTTTCAATTTGGACCAGTCTTAAATTTTGTCGTTTGGTAAAGAGTTAATGCTTTTCCAAACAATACTGAATTTTAACGACTGTAAGGCTTACTTTATGGTTGTATGGTGTTTAACCTTTTCCCAAACAAGCCCTGGTTTTTACGTGTCTGCAGGACAAGTCTTTTGAAAACACTGTGGGAAAAGGAGAAATTGCTCATAACGAGCAATTTCTCCTTTTCCCACAGTGTTTTCTGTCCGTTTGGATATCTTTCTGCCATTGTTATGAAAGTTAAAATTGTCATCTGCAAACTCTTTCAGTTTGGAAGAATCTAAAATTTGTCGTTTGGGAAAGGGTTAATGCTGCTTTTGTCATTACTTAACTCTTTCCCAAACAAGCCCTGGTTTTTACATGTCTGCAGTAAAAGACTTTTGAAAACACTATGGGAAAAGGAGAAATTGCTCGTAACGAGCAATTTCTCCTTTTCCCACAGTGTTTTCTACCCTTTTTGAGAACTTCCTGCCATTTTCTACAAATCTAAAATTGTCGTCTGCAAACTCTTTCAGTTTGGAAGAGTCCAAAATTTGTCGTTTGGGAAAGGGTTAAGGTACATTATAGTGGCCAGTACACCTATATAAGATTTCATGGTTTTTGTTTTACTAGAACTTTTAACAATACTCATCCCAAGCCAGTGCCTGCTTTCCTACATGAATTATATGAAATGATGATCAGCTGTGTGAGAGAAATGAATTTTATTGCAATTACTATCATGGATCCTCTTGGAGAAATTGTTGATTGGAAGAATCCTATGGATGTGGGCAGCTCTTATAACATTTAGGTAAGGGGTGAAAGTGCTGGGAATCAGCATTTAGGCCTTTTCAATAATGTTTCCTTACCCTTTCAAAACCAAAGATCAATTTTCAAGTCAAATTTCTTTTATTGGATGCAATACTTTCAATTTGGACTAGTCTGAAATTTTGTCATCTGGGAAAGAGTTAACCATTTACCAAACCAACCCTGGTTTTTACTGCCTTAGGATAGAAGCCTTTTGAAAACATTGTGGGAAAAGGAGAAAATGCTGGTATTTTCTGCTTTTCCCACAATGTTTTCTACCCTGCCCAGGAAAAGAATTGGAAATTTTGATTTAATTATGTTTGTTGCCTGCAAGAGCTTTCAATCTGGACCGGTCTTAAATTTTGTTGTTTTGTAAAGAGTTAGTAAAATGAACATTTTCAGTTAGTTAATGAAAAGAACCCAATAGTGCAATTTCTTGATCCATTGGAGAGTATCTCTCAAAAATGCCAACAATGTAGATCCAAGATCAGACTGCGTTCTATGAAGACTGGTTCTTATCCACAGCAAAACTCTCTAAAAATTGTCTTTGAAATGCTTACACATTACCAAACAACAATATTTAAGCCTTGTTTAAATCGAAAGCATTTGCAGATGACAAAATTATAGAGACTGAAAATTTGAAGTTGGTTTTATGAAGGGTAGAAAAGATTGTGCGAAAAGGAGAAAATGCTGGTTACCAGCAATTTCTCCTTTTTCCACAATGTTTTCTAACAGCTTCTTTCTCAGGTCATCAAGAGCAGGGATTGTGTGGTAATGGGTTAAAGCTAGAGACAGGTAAATTCATACATTATCATCCGATTACCAAACAATCTTGTTTATCAACCCTGGGAAAAAAATGGCTTTTGAAAATTTTGTGGGAAAAGAAGAAAATGCTGGTGACCAGTATTCTCTCCTATTGGTATAGTATTTTCTAGTATTTCAAGGACAAATTTCCATTGGTTGAGCCACTTGTATTTTGTCATCTGCAAATTAGAACAGGTCATAACCCATTACTGTTGAAGACCCTGAAAAAGAAGCCTTTAGAAAACATTGTGCAAGAAGGAGAAAATGCTGTTATCCATTATCATAATGCATTTTCTCCTTTTCCCACGGTTTTCTACCATTCTAAAAACAAATTAAAAATTTTCAGTCACTTTTATTTTGTCATCTGCAAATGCTTTCAAGATTTGGACAAGCCAAAAATTTTGTCATTTGGTAATGAGTTAAATTTTCTTGTGTCAGATGAAAGGCTAAAATTATGCATGTCACTGTGATTCACTAACTTGCAGTGGTAACCAAAGTGACAAAGCAATATGTTACAACTATGAAGGAAAAGAAAAGTAATTACAGAAAATTCACAATCATACTGTAACATGTCATAGAAGAAAACTCAATTTTCCGGGAAAAAGCCTGGTAGAAGACACTAGGTAATATTTTTGTTGACATAATGCCGTAAGAGTGAAAATGAAAACACCATGGCTCTGGGTTTTTTTTATAATGGGAATGGTTTGGCAGGTTTGTGTTGTTTTGCATTGATGATATAATATCCAAGTTTTCTGGGGAGAAAAAAAAACAAGGCCACGCTCCTCGCAGAGTGGAGAGAATGAGTCAGAAGTATTGGTGAGTCACACTCCGCCACAGAGCTTCTGTCAAGAGAATGTGGAAGTCAGCAAGAAATTATTGCTGATTTCTTCAATACAAAAGTTAGGCATGGACTAAAACCCAGGGTAAAGATAAGGTATGGACTAAGTTGGAATATAATTTTTTTTATTGTTGTCATACCTTTCTATTTTTTTTTTTTAATTTTGAAATTTTTTATTGCGACTGTGTTTGTGCATTTTTATCTTGGGAATAAAAGGACAATTTTTAATCAATTGATTACTTTATTGATCTTCTTTCCTTTTAAAATCTAATCCCTTTGACTGCTTTTCTCTTTACCAAACGACAAAATTCTGGACTAGACCAAATTCAAAGCATTAGCAGACGACATATTCATTGTAGTGAAAATGATCATTTCTATCTATGACAGACTATGAAACATTGATGGAAAAGGAGAAAATTCTATTTACCACCATTTTTCCCTCTTTTCTCACAGTGTTTTCAAAGGTTTCTTCCTCAAGGTCGTTAAAACTCGGAATTGTGTGCTAGGACGTAAACTCTTCAAAATAACACGATAATGGACTTGTCAAAATCTAAAGCATTTTCTGGTGATGAATTTGGTTAACTCTTTACTAAACAACAAAATCTTAGACTGGTCCAAATTCAAAGCAGTTTCAGACCACAAAATAAACATAACTCAAACATTGAAATGTGTTTCCAGCAGGGTTAAAACATTATGGGAAAAGGAGAAAATGCTGGTTACCAGCATTTTCTCCTTTTTCCACAATGTTTCCACAAGGCTTCTATCACAGGGTTGTAAAAACCAGGGATTGTATGGTAAAGGGTTAGAATATAAGACTTGTCAGGGCAAAGGTATAAACACTGTTGGAAAAAGTTCACAAATTTTGATATAGATCTAAGTAGAAAATTAGTAATGGTGAAAGCTTAGAAAACATTGTGGGAAAAGGAGAAAATGCTGGTAACCAGCATTTCCTCCTGTTCCCATAATGTTTTCAAAAGTCCTTTTTCTTTATGGTAATGTGTTAAAGGTTTAAATGTAGATGTTTGAAATTATATTGTCTATTAGGAACTTAAATAAGAAGTGACAGAGTGATTGTATTTCAACTTATTTTTTGGACAGAATTTTATGCTCTCTTATAACTCTTTACCACATGAGTAAATAATTTTCTTATTGTCTCAATTGAAAGCATTTGCAATTAACCCTTTTCCAAACAATCCCTGGTTTTTACGACCCTGAGATAGAAGCCTTTTGAAAACATTGTGGGAAAGGAGAATATGCTGGAAAACGGCATTTTCTCCTTTTTCCACAATGTTTTCTACCCTGCTGGGAACAAATTTCAGTTTTTGAGTCACGCTTATTTTGTCGTCTGCAAGTGGTTTCAAATTGGACCAGTCTAAAATTTTGTCGTTTGGTAAAGAGTTAAGACAATTATAACATAATTATGGTAGCTCTAAAGATGGAATTTTGTCTATGGTATGGCAGAAAACATTGTGACAAAAAGGAAAAAATGCTAGATACCAGCATTTTCTCCTTTTCCTTCAATGTTTTCAAAAGGCTTCTCTTTAGGGGTTGTTTAAAGTTGGGATTGTGTGGTAATGAGTTAATGAAAAAAAATACAGAGGTTGAATATCATTATATATCATATTACATGCAGCTCATATCCAATAGGATTTGATTTTGGTTAGCCAGAAAATATTGTGGGAAAACCAGCAGAAACTGCTGTTTATCCAGCATTTTATGTTTTCTGTCACATTCTTTAATTTCATAGCCCTTTCTTTTTTGTCAGGGAGATAAAAGCATTGGATCATTTGCAAAAGGGTAGCCCTTCACTATATAATCACAAGTATTAACCCTTTACTACATAAGGCATTTCTGTGGTATCTCTAACTGACCCTGAATAACAGCAAGGATGAAGCTGCTTCTTATGTGTATATGACACCTTTTGATAGCATAGAAAACATTGTGGCAAAGGGAACAGGAAAAAAAGAATGCTGGAAACCAGCATTTTCTCCTCTTTCCACAATGTTTTCTACCAAATTAAAGACATTACCCATCATTTAATCCACATTCAAACTGTTGCCTGCAACTTCTTTCAATTTGGATTAGTTTACATTTTTTTTTGCTGTGTGATAAGGAGTTAACCTTTGTCCTGCCAAACAAAAGAAATGAAGCCTTCAAACCGATGGTAAAAATCCAAAGTTCACTTATTTAACCCTTTTCCCCATAAGGCATTTCTATTGTATCTCTAATTGACCCTAAGTAACAGCAAGAATGAAGCCGTTTCTTATGTGTATATGACACCTTTGGACAGTGTAGAAAACATTGTGGCAAAAGGTGAAATTGCTCGTCACAAGCAATTTCACCTTTTGTCACAATTTTTTCCAGAGGCTCTGACAAGCAATACGTAAAAATGAGTATCTATGGAGTAAAGGGTTTTTTTGCTGGAAAGATATCTCCAAATGGGACACTGTAGATCCAAAATCTGACTGCACATTCTGTACACTCTGATCTTAATCTACGCTGCCTGCAAAAAGTCATTTAGTCATGCAGCCTAAAATTTGAGGATTTTATCGAATCTAGTCTGGGCTACAAGTAATCCTGTGTTTTCAACAAAACTGAGGGGCTTTTAACCTCTTCCCACACAATGCTGACTTTTGATGACCTTTAGAAACAGGACTTTTGAAAACATTTTGGGAAAAGGAGAAAATGCTGGTAACCAGCATTTTCTCCTTTTCCCACGATGTTTTCTACCCTTTTTTTACATCTTCCACAATTTTAGCAACATTAAATTATGCATCTACATATGCTTTGGATTGGAACAGGTCTAAAATTTTGTCACGTGGTAAAGGGTTAACCCATTACCACACAATCCCTACTTTTGATGCCCCTGAAAAAGAAGCCTTTAGAAAACATCGTGAGAAAAGGAGAAAATGCTGGAGCATTTTCTCCTTTTCCCACAATGTTTTCTGTAACCCTTCACGATACAAATCTCAAATTTTCAGTTACCTATTTTGTCGTCTGCAAATGCTTTGGATTTTGGACAAACCTAAAATTATGTTGTTTGGTCATGAGTTAAAAACACTGCAGGTAAAGGAGAAAATTCTAATAATCATTTCTCCTGTTCTCCTCAATGTTTTGTGGACTTTCAAAGACTATCATTTAAATCTTATTAAATGTGTTCTCCTCAATGTTTTGTGGACTTTCAAAAACTATCATTTAAATCTTATTAAATATGTTCTCCTCAATGTTTTGTGGACTTTCAAAGACCATCAATTTAAATCTTATTAAATTTGTAATCCGTATACATATGCAATAAATATGTCAGGTTATATGTCAAATTGTTGCGACATGGAAATTTTTGCGATTTCATGAATTTGAAACATTTGTGATTTTTCTGTTTGCATAATTCATCACAAGTATAATGACAAATAATGAGTGTCTTCAATAAACAAATATTTCTGTGTGATAAATTTCTGTAATCGGTAATTTGTTAATTTACCGACAGGTGTATATATCCACATACACTGTAACACAATCCAAACTCCGGACATATGAATTAAAAAAAAAAATGCTGTTAGAATTGTTAATGGAAAAAGAGAAAATGCTGCTTACCAGCATTTTCTCCTTTTCCCACCACGTTTTCTACCACATGAAAGACAAAAATCATGTTTGAAGTAATATTTGATTTTTTGTTGAAAAAATGCATTCAATTTCACAAACTCTGAATAACTGAAAAATTAACCCTCCACCCAACAATACCAAGTTTTAACAATTACCTCTGAAAGAAGCCTTTTGAAAATATCGTAGGAAAAGGAGAAAATGCTGGTAATCATGTCAAAAAAGCATTTTCTCCCTTTCCCACAATATTTCCTACCCTTTCCAAAACATTTTTCACATTTTTCAGTCACATTAATTTTGTTGTCTTCAAATGCTTTCAATCTGGACCATTCTAAAATTTTGTCATTTTGTTAAGTGTGAGAGGTTCTGTATTTGACAGCTCACCAGAATATTTCAGTGGGCAGATTTTTAGCTGTTGCAAAAAAATTTCATAATAATATTTTTCATTTTTTTAAGATTGTTTTTTTTTCACATGTGAAACTTTTGTCATGTGCTTGAATGAAATATCATTATATGTACTTAGCTCTTTACCACACAATCAGGACTTTAAACGACCCTAACAAAAGAAGCCTTTTGAAAACATCGTGGGAAAAGGAGAAAATGCTGGTAACCAGCATTTTCTCCTTTTCCCACAATGTTTTCTACCCTTCCCAAATCAAATGTCATTTTTTTTATTCACATTTATTATGTCGTCTGCAAATGCTTTCAATTTACTGACTAGTCTAGAATTGCATTGTTTGGTAAATTAATAGTTAAACTTTACTAATCCATCGATTTTGTGCGATCTCATGGAAGCTAAAAAGATTATTTAATTTTACAAAACAATACTATTTCAGACTTGTCCAACTTCAAAGTATTTGCAGATGACAAATCGAGTTTAACCCATTGTCACACAATCCCTACTTTTGACGACCCTGAGAAAGGAACCTATAGAAAACCATGTGGGAAATGGAGAAAATGCTGGTAACCAGCATAATTTTACTCCTTTTTCCCACATTGTTTTTTACCCCTTACGAATCATATTTCAAATTTTCAGTCACTTTTATTTTGTCGTCTGCATATGCTTAAGATATGGACAAACCTAAAAGTAAAATTATTGTTTAGTAATGAGTTAATTCAAAGACTTCCCTTAGTACTAGACGACAAAATTTCAGACTTAACCAAATTAACCCATTACCACACAATCCCTACTTTTGACACCCCAGGATGAAAGAGGCCTTTTGAAATCGCTGTGGGAAAAAGAGAAAATGCTGGTAACCAGCATTTTCTCCTTTTCCCTCACAGTGTTTTTTAGCCTTCCCAAACCAAATTTTAATTTTCAGTCACCTGCAAATGCTTTCGATTTGGACCAGTCTAAAATTTTGTCGTTTGGTAATGAGTTTAAAGGATTTCAGATTCAAAAATGGAATTATGCTCAAACTCTTTACCACACAATCTGGAGCTTTTAAAACCTTAACCCCTTACCAGACGTTAAAATTTTAGCCCTGTCCAAATTGAAAGCATTTGGGGATGACAATTTCATTGTGGCTCAAACGGTACAATTGTGTAGTGATAGAGTAGAAAGCATTATGACCACAATTACCACAATGTTTTCTAAAGGCTTCTTTCTCAGGGTCGTCAAAAGATTGTGTGGTAATGGGTTAAGTCTTTACCACACAGTCCTCAGACTTTTAATGACCCTGAAGGAGAAAGCTTTTGAAAACATTCTAGGGAAAAGGAGGAAATGCTGCTAAACAGTAAATTCTCGTTTTCCCTTAATGTTTGCAACAATTCCAAAGGGAAATTTCATTTTTAAAGTTACATTTTATGTTTCATCTGCAAAATTAACGCTTTCAATTTGGACAGGTCTAAAATTTTGTTGTTTGGTAAAGGGTTAAACCTTAGGCTTCTTGCATATCTGTATGTTCTTTTGGGGAGCATGTAGGTCAAGATCAGACCAGGCAGACTGTAGTCTGATCTTTGATCTACACCCATTAATACAAAGAGTTTTTTCCCCAGCTAAAAGAACTTTATAAACACATACAATGTTTTGATAAAATTATTTCTGGAAATTGTTATTCTACTTATTTAGAAGTTTCAGGAATAGATGCTGTAGTCTGATAAATGGTGATCTCTTCACCAGACAATCCTGCATTTTAACGAGCCCTAAGAAATAGGCTTTAAAAACATTGTTGAAAAAGGAGAAAATGCTGGTTACCAGCATTTTCTCTTTTTTCAACGTTTTCTACCCTTCCCTTAAACAATTAAATTCCACTTTTTTAATCACATTTATTTTGTTGTTTGCAAGCACTTTCAATTTGAGCAAGTCTAAAATTTTGTTGTTTGTTAAAAAGTCAACCCCTTGCCAACAGACAAAATTTTTGACATTCCAAATTAAAAAGGAAATTCAGACAACAAATTAATGTTGCTGTAATGATCAGATTTGTTCTTAAAAGGGTGGAAAACATTGTAATGGCACTTTCTCCTTTTTGCTCATTGTTTTTAAAAGCCTTTTTTCAGCAGGGTTGTTAAAAATTGGAATTGTGTGGAAAAGGGCTCACTCTGTGCCTCCAAAAAAATAAAGAACAGGGGCTTTTGAGTTTGATCCCCGGCTTGGCCAATTTCTTTCCCAGGATTGATGATAGTCATTGCAGCAGGATTCATTCCTCTCTCACCAGTGATCGTTGTTTTGACAATGGTTATGTGGGAAAGCAGCCAGCTGCTTGGAAAGAATATTGTGTGGAGTACTGGTAACAGAAACTCCAGGAAAGCATGGATAGGTGCACTGGCTGCCGCAGTATAACTAAAATAATTTGCAGCAAGTGCTTGAAGAATATTGATAATCTGCATAAATCCATTACCACACAATCCCTACTTTTGATGCCCCTGAGAAAGAAGCCTTTAGAAAACATTGTGGGAAAAGGAGAAAATGCTGTTAACCAGCATTTCCTCCTTTTACCACAATGTTTTCTACTCTTCACAAAACAAATTTCAAATTTTCAGTCTCTTTTATTTTGTCATCTGCAAATGCTTTCAATTTTGACCAGTCTAAGATATTTATGTTTGGTAATGAGTGAAGACTTACTGATAATTGATTACTTGTGACAACTTCGTAACAAATAGCCCAACTATTTCTCAGTACAAATAGATTCTCCTTATCCCACAATGTTTTGAAAAAAAAAAAGGAGTGCTGCATAATTGAGACAGAAGGTTTTTGCTGGTAGTATTGATTTAACCCGTTACCACACAATCCCGAGTGTTAATGACCCTGTAGAAGGCTTTTGAAAACATTGTGGGAAAAGGAGAAAATGCTTTTTCCACAATGTTTTCTTCCCTATCAAAAACAAAAATCATCCTTTCAGTCACATTTAATTTGTTGTCTGCAGATCCTTCGAATTTGGACCAGTCTAAATTTTTGTAGTTTGGTAACGGGTTAATCCTTTACCAAACAATCTCAGCTTTTAAGGACCGTAAGGAAAAGGCCTTTTGAAAATATTGCGAGAAAAGGAGAAAATGCTGGTCACTAGCATTTTCTGACAATGTTTTCTACCTCTCTGTATAAGTAAATTTCAGTTTTTGAGTCACATTTATTTGTTGTCTGCAATTGCATTTTCTCCTTTTCCAAGAATGTTTCCCAAACTATTAAGGGCAGATTTCATCATTTGGGTGACACTTTTAATTTGTCAATTGCAAATAAGCACTTTCAGTTTGGACTGGTCTAACATTTTGTTGTTTGATAAAGACTATTAACCCTTTCCCAAACAACATATTTTAGACTCTTCCAAACTGAAAGAGTTTGCAGACGACAATTTTAACTTTCATAACAATGGCAGAAAATTACCCGAACAGCAAGAAAACACTGTGAGAAAAGGAGAAATTGCTTGTTACGAGTGTTTTTAAATGACTTGTACTGCAGACACGTAAAAACAAGGGCTTGTTTGGGAAACGGTTAAATTAATAATTGGAATTATTTTGGAAAAGGAGGATGACAGAAAATCAATTAATTGCTTTTTTTATCTGATGAAATTTTGTTAATTATTCACAGCTTCATTGAAATTTTATTTACTCGGTGAACATATTGTGCTGTCTTCATCTACCTCGGCCCGAATTAACCAACCATTCTTGAGGATATTCTTAGTCTTATTCTCCAAGGTTTTCTGAATTTGTAAGTAACACAACTTCTGATTGGCTAAACCAAATGGTTTAGCCAATCAGAAATTATGTTTCTTACAAATGTAGAAAATTCTGGAGAATTAGACAAAGACTGTTCTTGAGAATGGTTGGTGAATATGGGCCCTGAAATCTGTGCGAGTTTTAGAGCATCTTCAAAAGCCAAGGGTTACGATCCACTACGCTACTCTACCCTTGGATTGAGCTTGATTTAGACAATCACCTGATACGCATTTTCATTGGTTGCAGCTACCTGTAACTGCATCAAAACATATTGCTCGTAGTATTTCATCTTTGATGAAAACAGAATAGGTTTGCGAAATAAAATAGAAGGTAAACATGACTACCTCCGTGGATGTGTGCAGGATCCATAATGATTTATTACCGATGAAAACATAGACGATCAATATTTACATAACGTTTCAATGTGACCGATCAATTTTCAGATGTTTTAGGCTATATCCCAGCACCTGACCATGGAATGTCGTAGTATGTTTATGGTTATTGCTTCATGTTGAATTATTGTATTCGCAAGCGGTTTGTAAAACGACATTTCATTGGGTATAAAAAATATGATGTAAAGGGAGATAATAGCTTCCAATAGGGGGCATGTCGGGGGAATCTCGAAATCAGGCTCAATTCGCCAAGGTTAGATCCACGTAGTGATCGTAACCTTGGTTCCTGAAGATGGTTTTAGAGAAGAAAAAAGTCTTTTGGAAACATGATAGGAAAAGCCAGAAATACTGGTGTAACTAGCATGTTCTCCTTCTTTCGCTATGTTTAGTACCCAATCATAAAAAAAAGAACAGTTATCCTTTCTCCACATTTTTTTGAGTTTAACCCATTACCACACAATCCCTACTTTTGACGACCCTGAGAAAGAAGCTTTTAGAAAACATTGTGGGAAAAGGGGAAAATGCTGGTAACCAGCTTTTTCTCCTTTTCCCACAATGTCTTCTATCCTTCTAAAAACAAGTTTCAAATTTTCAGTCACTTTTATTTTGTTTGCAAATTCTTTTGATTTGGACAAGCCTAAAATTTTGTCGTTTGGTCATGAGTTAAGCGAAGAAAAAGGGGAAACATGGTAGGACAAGGAGGACATGCTGGTTTAAAGCATTTTGTCCTTTTTCTGCCATGTTCTGTCCCAATCATCGCTGATAAGCATCATTTGAAGCCTTGTTATATTATTGTCTGCAAATGCTTTCAACTTTAACAAGACTACTTTTTATATGCCAAAGAGTTGTATTATGTTAGCCCGCCCGGGTGGCTCAGTGGTGAGCATGTTGGACTCATGACCTGGTGGTGGCAAACTTTCTTTACGGCGCATTTTCGCCTCTCACCTCTGCTGAAGCATGTGAGAAAAGTAGTCGGTGGCTTGAGAAAGAAAGTTGTGTTAGTACCGGTGCGAGAAAGCCAGGAAACACGTGTTCGTCACTGACAGCCATGATATGACCTTAGCTGTTAAAGTGGCGTCAAACCACAATACAAACAATGTATTATGTTAAGGCCCTAGTTGTCCATATGTCCCTCCCCCATCTATCCGTCTGTTAGTAATATTGTGTGCATGCAACTCCTCCTACATCTTCGCGAGCAAAGGTTACGATCACTACGTGGATCTTACCTTGGCTGATTGAGCCCGATTTCGAGATTCCTGCGATGCGCCCTCTATTGGATGCTGGTTTATACACCCCTTTACATCATATATCTAAAAGCCAACGAAATATCGTTTTGCAAACCGCTTACAAATACACATGAAGCGATAAGCAGAATGCTATCCACGTGGGTTTCCATGTTTACCTCCTATTCGAAATGTAGCAACCTTGTTCTATTTTTTATCAAAGATGAAATGCTACGAGCGATTTCATTTGTTGCAGTTAGAGCTGGCTGCATCCAATGAAAAAGCGTATCGGGGGAATGTAAAAGGCAAACTCGATCCACCAAGGATATAGAGTAGCGTAGTGAATTGTCAGCCTTGTCTTGAGAAGATGCTCCTCCTACAGTTTTCATTGGAATATGTTTAAACTTGCCACAATGAATCTCTATGATGTTTAGTTGTACAAGTGACTTTCAAACGTGGATACCTGCAGGCATTCTAGATTTTAACCCAATTGTCACTGACAAGCCCTTTTTGGCATGTATGTGTGGCTTTGTAAAGCTCTTGTTTGTTATCTGCTGAACAGTTCAAAACAGAGATATAAATCCTTGTTAGGGGAATGAATCAAGATCGAGTTTCTAGGCTGTAATAAGTTAATTCTTTGCATGTTTACTCTTTTTACTACTGAATAAATAATGTTCTCAAAATCTAACAAGAAAAGAAGAAGACGCAAGGGCGTCAAGGTCGCCCGAAAATGCTTTTTTTTTTTCCATTATTAAACTGAGAAATATGTAGACAACAGAATTGATCTGACTCCAATTTTTTCATTTATTTTTCATTTGTGATAAAAATAGCTAGATCTTTTGTTTTCCAATGAAATTGACATGACAATAGTGACCTAAAATGTCATAAATTTGCCATATGACCAACTGTCAAAATAAAGTATGGGCTTTCGCACTGCAAAGCGTTCAAATGCCCGATTTAATTTTATTCTACTGTTATGCCAGTATTCAATTTCGCCATCTGAGGATAACTGCATAATTAAAAAAAATGCTACAAATACATTTTTTTCAGACATGAGTACAAAAATATTGTATTTCGTTTATAATTGGAGATACATGTATACCTTATAATTGGTCAATGATTACAAAATATACATGTGGTTACTAAATAGTTTATTTTACAACTTACATTCAAGTTATATTTCCCTTGTGAAGTTTCTTTTTCCATTGCGCCGGTCCCGTGCAATGGTAATTTAGAAGAAGTTTAATGATCTGGGTACTCAATAGGTATGAGGAAAAAAGTTTCAGCTTATTTAACTTATAACTTATCAAGCAATGTCATCTTTATTATATATAATATCAACCATAAACTCACTCTTTTTTTCAAAATGGTCAATCGTCTAGTTCCAAACTACCTATGCTCTCTTGTCCCGCCCACTATTGGAAGTAACACGACGTATAATCTTCGTAATTCTAATGACTTAGCAAACATAGTTTGTGGAACTAGCCTTTATATGAATTCTTTCCTGCCATCAGCTGTAAACGCATGGAACTCTTTGCCACAAGCTACAAGAGAAACTGACTCTCTCTCGTCGTTTAAACGTTTGCTGAACATAGACAAACCCACTCCTTGTAAACTGTATTTTTATGGGGAAAGAAAAATGCAAATTATTCATACTCGACTTAGAAATACATGTAAATGTAGCGATCTAAAACAACATCTCTTCTGGAAAAATATTGTGGCTTCTCCTCTTTGTCGTTGCGGGGAAGTTGAATCTAATACACGCTACTTCTTTGAATGCAGATTTTATCATTCGAACAACACTCGGACAATATATTAGTGCAAAATCTGCTTTTAATATTGAGACAGTTCTTTTTGGAGACAATGAACTCTCCCTTCTCGAAAACAAACAGATCTTCAATGCACTTCATGAATACATTGATAAAAGCAAGAGATTCTCTTAGTTTTAATCCAATACATTAAAAGTCCTCTTTTTTGACAATGTAACACGTTGCTGTCGGGAACATATAAATTATATACATGTACAAGTATAATTTTGTATATCTTCACTCTGCTCAATTACTCAATCACCAATCACCATTCCTTTTTTCTTTTTACTTTTTCAGATAATGAAGCCTTTTTATTCTTTACATTCATTACTTTCTGTTTTTTATGATAATCTTTTCTCTTCTTGATATTATTTGATAGTATTGGCGTATCATGTGATTTAGCTTGGGGAGGGGAACTATATAAGCAATATGCTTTCGTCCCAATCCTTTTCACATTTATTTCTTGTATTATCTATGTATAGCCAATACAAAATACAGTTTAACAAGATATGCAAGACATGAGAAAAGACAAAAATGCATGTATATCAGTAATAATTTGGAAAAAATAAGTGTGTGTCGGCATTACATGAAATACTTCATGTTTTCCGAAGGAATAATGGAAACGATAATTACAAATTACGTTGTTTACGTTGAAAAACCAAAAACCATTGACATACAAGAATTCAAACATCACCAAAACTATCTGGTGCTGAGCGCGCCTAAATATGGTATTGCAAATGTTGTGCATCAGGACCAGACAGCACGCAATGTGCATTCTAATCGCTAATCCACAAAGTCTGAAAATTAACGGTTCGAACTACTCAATCTTCAGCTTTTCTTTCCTGAAAAATTTTCAATTACATTCATAAATACGAGGAAAGTCTGATAACATTTCGAATATCTGAAATTAAAAAAAAAAAGATTTCATGTACAATATACATTTATACAAATAATCAACTGCGAATGATAAAACATATACATGTATACTGATAATTGCAACCAAATTCTGTAGGTGAAGTTTCTGAGGACAGTGTAGATTAAGATCAGTCTTACAAGAAATGCTCTCTGATCCCTAGATCTACACAGTCCAATACACTGATCAACACGCTGAACTAAGTACATGTATATGAATTCATATATAACCTGACAAAATAAGTAATAATTACGGATATTGCTAAACATGTAAGCTGGCATGTAAACTGATTAATGTAACCAAAGCCAGTCAGTGAAATATCTGAGGACGGTGTAGATCAAGATCAGACTTACCAAAATTACAATCTGATCCTAGATTCACGCAATCTAATGTATATAAGATGATATATGTAACCAAAGCCGATCAGTGAAATATCTGAAGAGGGTGTAGATCAAGATCAGATTTACCAAAATTGAAGTCTGATCCTAGATTCACGCAGTCTAATGCATGTAAGCTGATATTTAAATCAAGTTATTATCCATTTTAAAATTCAATCTGAACTTTAAGACCTGTGTTGGGTGCATTATATTGTACTTGTTCGAACTTGGTAATTTTTCCATTTCCCCTTCTGAGATTACCTGCTTAAAGAAGGAAATATTGCTACAAATATATTTTTTTAACCGTAAAAACTTTATTTTTCAATATTCCTGTAGATATACCCTAGGAAAGATAATTATATGAGTACAAATACACACGTTTGAAATCATACATATTTACTTTATATAGTAACAAATGTATAATGTCTATTGCGTACTTTCTTTTCCATTGCGCCTGTCCCGCACAAAGGAAATTTAACCCTTTCCCAAACAATCCCTTGTTTTTACGGATCTAGAATAGTAGCCTTTCGAAAACATTGTGGGAAAAGAAGAAAATGCTGGTAACCAGTATTTTCTGGTTTTCCCACAATGTTTTCTACCCTATCATAGACAGAAATCATCTTTTCAGCAAGAGTTAAATTTTGTCTGCTAATGCTTTCAATTTGGTCTAGTCCAAAAGTTTGTCGTTTGGAAAGGGTTAGAAGGTTTTAACATTTCGCCATCTAGGAATACGTGCATAAAGGAAAAATATCAGTACAAGTACATTTTTTTCAGAGGTACAGAAACATAATTTTTGGTTTTTACTTGTAAATTACCTTTAATGGGTAGAAAAAAACATGTTTCAAATCATTATTGTTATTCTATTTGATAAACAGGCATAATATTTTTCCATGCGTATTTTCTTTTCCATTCCGTCCATTGCTCTAAAATATTTCCATTCCGCTCTTTAGGCCTACCGTTAAAGAGTCATTATCTCCCGCTAGATGGCATTCTATAAATACTCGAATCATCGAAGAATATGACATGCGCAGACAACGGTAAAGAGTAGGAGCAGTTCTGCATTTCCATTGGTTCCTAAGATCATGTGACTGGACGAGTTCATTTGTGTTAAAAATAGATGCATTCTGCACAAGAACATTAATTGTTTCACAAAATGTTGCGCAGCAGACCGTTAATAATTCTTTCACGATTCTTTATCGGTTTAAAAACAAGTAAACAACCTCAAAAAAGGTGAAGAAAACCCCACACAACAATTTCACAAACATTCACACCTATTTTACCAAATTAAACCTGGCGAATATGATGAAAGATTTCAACCGAGAGTACCTACACTCTCCATGAACATCTCTTCTGAACTATATTAAATATAAGGTCGCCGGCTTCTGCCGGGCGACCAATGATGCATTTCCTCTGCAAGATCAAGGGACAGTTCTATCATAATCTAGAATAGAGGTAGACACTGTAAGAGATCAGACTGCACATTCTGTGTAGTCTGATCTTGATCTACACTGTCCACAAAAGCTTCTGGTGACGTAAACAGTAAGGAAAGAGTTAACCCATTACCACACAATGCATACTTTTGACGCTCCTGAGAAAGAAACCTTTAGAAAACATTGTGGGAAAAGGAGAAAATGCTGGTAACCAGCATTTTCTCCTTTTCCCACAATGTTTTCTTCTCATCACAAAACAAATTTTCAGTCACTTTTATTTTGTTGTCTGCAAAATGCTTTCAATTTGGACAAGTCTAAAATATTGTTGTTTGGTAATGAGTTAATTCAGTGTTTTGCTGATCCTAAGGTGGAAAACCTTTGGTAACCAGCATTTTCTGGCTTTCCACCTTCCTGCCCTTACACCTGCAAATCTCAATTTTTCGTCTTCAGACAGTTTCTTTCCTTGAGTAAAGAATTTAGCCCATTACCACAAAATCCCTATTTTGACAACTCTGAGAAAGAAGCCTTTAGAAAAACATGGTGGAAAAAGGAGAAAATGCTGGTGACCAGCATTTTCTCCTTTTCCCACAATGTTTTCTACTCATCACAAAACAAATTTCAAATTTTCAGTCACTTTTATTTCGTCGTTTGCAAATGCTTTCGATTTGGACAAGCCTGAAATATTGTCTTTTGGTAATGAGTTGAGTTCTTAATGAGCTCTCGCTTCTTTTAAATCCTGCATGGTTCAGTGGTAAAGTCTTGGACTAGTAACCTCGAGGGCTCAGGTTCAAGTCCCATTAGTGGTACTGGGTTTCTCATGAGAGTGTCCTTGGACAAGAAACACCAGAGTTCTAGCCACGTACTGTTGACACCCAGGCTATCAGGAATATGGGAGCTATTACAACAATTATAATGGCTGAAATATTGTTGAAAATGGTGTAAAAAACTGTTCTATCAATTAATTGATACATCAGTTAGTCAGTCGTTCAGTCAATCAGTTTATCAATTAGTCAATTACAATCAATCAAGCAATCAATCAATCGATACATCAGTCAGTCAGTCAGTCAGTCATTCAGTCAATCAGTTTATCAATTAGTCAATCACAATCAATCAATCAGTCAATCAATCACTCAATCAACCTGTTGCATCTTCCGCTCTCATAGCTTAGGGAGGATTTCAAGATATCATATCAGTAGTTTTGTATGTATGGAAGTTTTTTCTCTTTGTACTTTCCCGCATTTAAGTCGAGTACTATAAATGTCAGTTGCAACATCGTCAAGTAGTCCAAGAAATTGAGTTTTATTAGCGGGTTGCAGGTGCTTCTTTCAGTCACATGATACTGTTCCAGTATTTCTTATTTAATTAACTCTTTACAACACGATCCATACTTTTAACGACTCTGAGAAAGAAAGCCTTAGAAAACACTGTAGGAAAAGGAGAAAATGCTGGTAACCAGCATTTTCTCCTTTTGCAACAATGTTTTCTACCCTGTCCAGATCAAATTTCAATTTTTAATTCACATTTATTTTGCTGCCTGCAAATGCTTTCAATTAGGACTAGTCCGTTCTTTTTTTTTTCATTTGGTAAAGAGTTAACTTTTGCTAAACAAAGTGGAGCTCTCACTATCCTGAGGATAAAGGATTTTGAAAACATTGTGGGAAAAGTACAAAATCCCAGTTACTAGCTGTTTTCATTTCTTACAAAGTTTTCTATCCTTTTATAGATAAATCCCTTGATTTGAGCTGCATTGAATTTTTAACCCTTTACTCCATAAGGCATTTTTATGATATCTCTAATTAATCATAAATAACAGCAAGGATGAAGCCATTTCATATGTATATATGACACCTTTTGATAGCATAGAAAACATTGTGACAAAAGGTGAAATTGCTCGTTATGAGCAATTTCACCTTTTACCTCAATCTTTTCCAAAGGCTCCCACAAGCAATGGGTAGAAATAAGTATCTATGGAGTAGAGGGTTAACCAATTCTGAAAGCCCTCAATTTGGACCAGTCTGAAAGGTGTCTTGTGGTGAAGCGTTTACCCATTACCATTAACAACCAAATTTTAGGTTTGTCCAGATCAAAAGCATTTGCAGATGACTAAATAAAAGTGACTGAAAAGTTGAAATGTGTTTTGTGAAGGGTAGAAAACATTGTGGGAAAAGGAGAAAATGCTGGTTACCAGCATTTTCTCCTTTTTCCAAAATGTTTTCTACAGGTTTCCATCTCTGGGTTGTCAGAAGTAGGGGTTGTGTGGTAATGGGTTAACTTTTTGTCAAATGACAAAATTCTAGACTTGTCCAAATTGAAGGCATTTGCAGAAGACAAAATAAATGTTCCTGGAAAACTGAAATTTCTTGTAGGAAGGGAAGAAAACATTGGTTACCAGCATTTTCTTCTTTTTTCCCCACAATGTTTTCAAAAGGCTTCTATGTCAGGGTTAACCCTTTACCACACAATGACAACTTTTGATGACTGTAAGGTAGAGGCATTTTGAAAACATTGTGGGAGAAGGAGAAAATGCTGGTAATCAGCATTGTCTCTTTTTCCCACAATGTTTTTGAGTCTATTACAGGCAAGTTCCATTATATATGTCACATTTAGTTTGTCATCTGCAAAATTAATGCTTTCATTTGACAAGTCTAAAATTTTGTAGTGGGATAAAGAGTTAACCCTTTACTCCATAAGGCATTTCTAAGGTATCTCTAATTGACCCTAAATGACAGCAAGGATGAAGCTGTTTCTTATGTGTATATGATACCTTTTGGTAGTATAGAAAACATAGTGGCAAAAGGTGAAATTGCTTGTCACAAGCAATTTCAGCTTTTGCCACAATGTTTTCTAAAGGCTCCTTGCAAGCAATGCGTAGAAATGAGTATCTATGGAGTAAAGAGTTAACAGAATTACACAAAATTCTAGACTTTTCCAAATTGATTTTGCATTTATAGAAGATAAATGAAATGTGCTTCAAATCAAATGATACTGTTTGTCCTTTATAGTACGGATGACAGTGACGGAAAAGCTTGTGGCTATTTGCAGCATTTTTTACCCTTTTTATAAACATTTAGGGTCATATTATGTTATGGCCTTGGTCATCTGGTGTCTGTTTGTCTGCCTGTCCTTTGCTGTGTCCGTTCTTCTGTGTGTTTATCCGTCCATTAGCAACTGACCTGTCTGTAAATGCGAGTTTGGCATGCCCCCTATAGTAACTAGTTATATTGGTTATCAAGCCCGACAAGCTACCCAGAAATTGTCAGACTTTTTTGTTTGCATGACACCCAATGCTGCGTTTTCATTGGCCGATAAGACATTGATAGACGTTGATAGACCTGCAGCATTCTAGACTTAAACCCATTTCACTGACAAGCCCCTACGGGCGTATATGTTCCGTGCTCTTGTTACACAATGTTTTTTAAAAGCTCTCCTCAGTATAATTGTTTAATTCATTACCACACAATCCCTACTTTTGATGCCCCTGAGAAAGACGCCTGTAGAAAACATTGTGGGAAAAGGAGAAAATGCTGGTAACCAAAACAAATTTCAAATTTTCGGTCACTTGTATTTGTCGACTATAAATGCTTTCAATTTGGACCAGTCTACAATATTGTCGTTTGGTATTGGGTTAAACATAAGATTGTTCAGTATTTACACTATATTTGATACTGTTACGTTGTATTTTATAGCTCGAATTTTTGAAAGCAAAAAATAGAAACATTTAACCCATTAAATTAAACAATTCCGACTTTTAACGAGTCTAAAATATTGTCGTTTGGGAAAGGGTTAAATACTGTTGAAAAAGGAGATGCTGGTTAATAGCATTTCTGAATGAAACATTGTTGGAATAGGAGAAAATGCTGGTTACCAGCATTTTCTCCTTTGCAGCAATGTTTTTTAGTTTTGTAGACAAATTATGAAAGCCACATACTGTAAATTTGTTGACTGCAAGTACTTTCAGTTTTGGTAAGCCTGAAAATGTTTTGCATGGTAAAGAGTTATACCCCCATTCCACTAGGTGGCGATCTACAGTGCTCTCACAGAGTGCCGTAGACTGCCATGCAGAGAGCCAAGAATGCCAAGAATGCTAACAGATCTTTAACCCTTTACTCAATAGATACTCATTTCTACGCATTGCTTGTAGGAGCTTTTGGAAAACATTGTGGCAAAAGGTGAAATTGCTCGTGACGAGCAATTTCACCTTTTGTCACAATGTTTTCTATGCTATCAAAAGGTGACATAACACACATAAGAAACGGCTTCATCCTTGCTGTTATTTAGGCTCATTTAGAGATACCATAGAAATGCCTTATGGGGTAAAGGGTTAATAGATCTCCAAGATCGCCATCAGTCTACTCCCTTGCACAAAGATCTGTGGCGATCTGTTCAGAACGCTGTCACATCGCTACTTAATCGCTTAAATCGCTATCGAAACGCAACTTGAACATAAACATCATAACTGGGGTGCTATCGGATTGCTCAAGAGCGCAAGCTGTTTGCCAGTATGTCAGTCATAGGGCTCCTATGTGATCCGATCGCAACTGTTAGAGATAAAGTGGCGCTCTGTTGTGATCAAATGGCGATATGATAGTGCTCTGATACAATCAAGTGGCGATATGATGGGGCTCCGTTACGATCAGTTGGTGATAGGATGGCGCTCCGATCGCACTCTTGCAGGATTATATAAATGAGTGTCTGTCTCGGCTATCATCATTTCAGGGCAGTGGTAAAACGCTGGACTATCAATCTTGAGGCCAAAAGTTCGATATAGACCAAACTAAGACCTTTCTGAGACACCTTGTGTTCCCATCCTAGTAGAGGTGAACTGGTTTGGAACCCAGAGGTAGCCTCGCCTGCATCGGTGCTTTACACCGGGCAGGTTAAAGAACCAAGGAGGTCTATTCGAAGAAGAGCTTGGGGCTTGTACCCAGATTTCCTTGTATCCGATCCTTTCTCTCTAACGATCCATACCATGTAAATGCCTTGAGCACGGAGGGACCTTACAAAATCCTACAAAGTCATCATATCATCAATTTGCATATGGAAACCACCAGGTGTAGGTAGGATTAATTCTTTGGTCAAAAGTTTTAACTACAGTATGGTTGGGTAGCTAATGGAGAGAAACAGGTTGTATAAGGTCGCAACTCCCAGCGAGGCTATGATAGTGAACATGTACAGTTCAATCGCTATCGAATCTCAATGGTCGTTACTAGATCACCAGTGGAGCGTCATTGGGTTGTTATCTGAGCAGGAGGGTCTTCATGATCACCAATCCAGTAGCGATCTGAGGCAATCTATGGTGCTCTATATGAGTGCACAGAGTGCCGTAGATGGCGGCCTAGTGGAATGGGGGTATTACATTGTGCTCCAATGACCATTTTGTACTTTTAAACTATATGTCATTAACCCTGCTTGTACTTTTACTGTTTAAAAAGCTGAGTTCAGGATCTATGACAGTTTGAATATTACCTTGACTGTTTTTATAGACAGCATTTGGTATTATCATCACAATTGTGTTGTGGACATTTTGGTGCAAAATCTTTGCGAGTTCATAATATTTCAGCTATTACTGAAGATATTAACTTCCTATTAACTACTTTTTAACTACTAGGGATAGAAGCCTTTTGAAAACATTGTGGGAAAAGAAGAAAATGCTGGTTACCAGCATTTTCTCCTTTTCCCAGAATTTTTTGAGAAGGCTTCTTCCTCAGGGTCATTAAAAGTGGGGATAATGTGTAGTAAAGAGTTAAGCCACTTAAAATTCATAATTGCAATAGCTTTCAAATGGCAAAAGTCTGAATTTTGTTTTAAATTGTTAACCCTTTATACCCAATTCTGTGTTGTGAGAAAAGGAGAAAATTACAGTAACCTGAGCATTTTCTCCTTTTCCCACTATGTTTTTTTTACCCTTTTACACACACCTTGCCTCTCATCTGAACCACATTTATTTTCTGGTGCGCATGTACTTTCAATTTTGGACAAGTCTTGGATATTGCACCGTGATAATGAGTTAGCTGCTAATAGTTGACCAACATATTTATCATTTTAAATCTTAAGCACAAAGTCCTGAGTTTATAATGACTTTTAGAAAGAAGGCTTTTCAAAACAATGTCAGAAAAGGAAAACCTTGTGGTAAAAGTAGAAAATGCTGATCCCGCAAGGTTTTCTTCGCTGTCATAGAATTTAGGCATGTTTGCACTGATCTAAAATGAGTCTGCTACAGATGCTTTGAATTTAGAGGAGTTAAAATTTGTTGTTTGGGAAAGGGGTCAAACCAGTTTGACTTGCTTTATTTTCAATGCAGGAGACCAAGACTGATCATTTGGGAAAGGTTACCTCTTTAAAATTACTGAACGACAAAATTATAGACAAGTCTAAAATGGAAGCATTTGCACAAAATAAATATGGCTCAAAACTTGAAAATTGTTTTGAGAAAAGTAGAAAACATTGTGGGAAAAGGAAAAAATGCTGGATACTTGCGTTTTCTTCTATTCCTACAATGTCGTCAAAAGGCTTCTTTCTCAGGGTCGTTAAAGTTGAGAATGTGTGGCAATGAGTTAAATTATTACCCTTCTACTCATACATTGCAGGTGGACAAAAGGAGAAATATAGAAAGACATCATGGGGAACAGATAGATAGCTGCAAAACTGATGAAACTGTTGGTATCAGAAATGACAACACTACAGAAGAAAATAAAACAGCTTACTATATTTATAACAAGCAAGACACAACACAAGACCTTAAGAACTGTACTGCAACAATGCAACTTCCCATTGTAAAAAGCCCTGTTGAGAAATCTGGCTCTAGCCCAGAGATGCCCGACCCAGCCACTTCTAACTGGAAAAAATCCAAGACTGGGTCTTCTTTGGGACAAAGTCTAATTTTTGATGAACACTTGACTGTAAAGAGGGCAGCATCTCAAAGCTTGATAGATCCACCAAAAGCAAACCATGGTTCAACAACCAATCAAAACTGGATAGAATGTTTACACAAAGATTTAGAGAGGAAATTACTGGAAATGGGTATGTCACAGTGGATTGATTCTAAGGAGTTTAGCAAAGCATCAGAGGAAGAGAAAAACACTACCCATCTCAATTTGGAAAATAATAATCTAGTCAGAGATGCTGATGATGATGTCAAGGAGGAAGGTTATATTTTTTCTGCATTCGATATGAATAAAACTGCTGGACAGTTGACCCAAGGCTTTTCTCAGGGATACCATGACAATGCCAATGCAAATGAATCCAGAACCTTTGACATTAACTTTAATCTTGGTACCTCAAACTCAAATGCAAAAACTTCTGATATTCAAGATAATAATAGCTATGAAGTGAGTTCCTCTCCTCTGACTGATGTCAATGTAACCTCTGTTATGTCTGGATTACAAGATTTTAGCAGCAAAAGACCCAAAGAACAAGAAGTTCAAATGCCATATACTCTCAGGAATACAGATCTTACAGACAAGGTTGTTTATCCAAGTAATGTCTTAAAAAACACTGACGATGAAATGCCAAAAGCTAATGAAATTTATGCAATGTCTCAAAAGCAGGAAACTTTACTGAAGTTTGCCAATGTATATAGCAAAAAAGGCAATGAAGTTACTGTGGAAGATGGAAATACTGCAGAAGAAGAGATGTTCCCTGAATTACTGAATGAGCCAGGTATAAATGTGACACAACAGCTAGGAATTGAATGGCAACTTGCTGATTCTGGAAAAGAAATCAATGCTAACAGAGAAGTAAAGCTTTATGCTCCAACACCTTCCAAAGAGCAATGGAGTGGACCATATGTCAGCCCACATAGAAGTGGTTTAAGTTCAACCTTTCCTCTTATGACACCACTTGCTTTAAAAATGGTGGCTAGGCAACAGCAAAGTGTAGAGGACACCCCTACATGTCAGATAAAAGATAGTGGCACAATAAAAGCATATGATAAAGAGCTAACTGATAAAGAAAGCAAAGAAAAATGCAAAATTGATGATACTGTAGACAGGTGTTCAGAGAGGACAGTTCAGAATCCAGATATCTTTGAAGATACTTTGACAACATCTATAGCTAAGACACCACCGAAATGTTCTGCGTTTCATGTTGTTAAACAGACAACCTTATCTCCACTGGTTGGATCATTGTCGCTGAGAGGCAACACAGAGAACCATGGGAAAAAGAAATTGCAATCAAATCCTCAAGAAATAAGACACAAAAAGATTTTTATGTCCATGAATGAGAGATACAAAGAAGCCCTATTAGATGACGAAGTAACAAGGTTTGCTGCACGGCTTGTGGAGCAGCAAGTTGGCTATTTTCCAAGGGGATGCTGTAATCCAGTGGCAAAGATTCTTATGGAAGGGGATGACATGGTTTGTAACCAAACTTCATGATGTTTTATGTTTGATTTCCTCTTATAGCTTTCTTTAGCTCGGCTGTTTTTGAAGAAAATGTGGAGGTATTGTCATTGATACAGCGTCGTCATTGTCGTCGTCTGCATCGTAATGGTGCAAAAACTACTTTGACATTTTGTAATATATTGTTCAAACTCGGAAGAGCTGTAAACTAGCCAAAGGGGAACCCATACAACCCATACAACAAGGTCAGATAGTATTTCACCAAGGTTTTGTCAATAAAACAAAGCAATTGCGCCAAAACTCTTAGACTAGTTGTCTGACACTCACAATTTTGTTGACATGGAGGAAGAGGCCTTTAGAAAACATTCCTTTTCAGGTAATGTTTTCCATCCCTTCACACAAACAAAACTTTCACTTGAGCAGTATATAGTTTGTCCTCTGTATATACTTCCACTTTAAACCAGCACAAAATTTTGTCATGTATTAACTCTACCAATCGACAAAAATTAACACTTATTCAAAATTGTTAGTCTTTGCAGACGAAAAACAATCATTGTAGCTTGAAAGTTGAAACTTGTTTTGGGAAGGGTAGAAACCATTGCGGGAATAGAGAAATTGCTGGTTTCCAGCATTTTCTCGTTGTCCCAAAAGTGTTTTCTAAGACTTTCTTTTCTCAAGATCGTTTAAATATGGGATTGTGTGGGAAAAAGTTAAAGAGTTTGTGAGGAGGAAAAGCCAGTGATTGATTGATTGTATGGCATTTAATGCTGTAATCAATGTTATTAGTTAAATTACAGCGGCCAGTGCACCTATCCAGTCTCACCTGGACTTTCTTTTACCAGCACCCCTCACAGTATTCTTTCCCACATAGCCATCATCATTCTAACCTATGGTCAGGGATGAGAGAGGAATTAACCCATTACCACACAATCCCTACTTTTGACGCCCCTGAGAAAGAAGACTTTAGAAAACATCATGGGAAAAGGAGAAAATGCTGGTAATGCTGACAAAACCTTGGTGAAATAATATCTGACCTTGTTGTATGGGTTGTATGGGTTCCCCTTTGGCTAGTTTACGGCTCTTCTGAGTTTTAACAATATATTACAAAATGTCAAAGTAGTTTTTGCACCATTACGATGCAGACGACGACAATGACGACGCTGTATCAATGACAATAACTTTAGAAAACGTTGTGGGAAAAGGAGAAAATGCTGGTAACCAGCATTTTCTCCATTTCCCACAATGTTTTCTACCCGTCACAAAACAAATTTCAAATTTTCAGTCACTTTTTTTTTTGTCGTCTGCAAATGCTTTCGATTTGGACAAGCTCAAAATATTGTCGTTTGGTAATGAGTTAATACTTTTGCAATGACTGTCAGTTATCCTTGGAAATAAATTGTCAGAGTCGGAAATCAAAAGAGCAACCCCCGTTTCCCAGATCCTGTACGCATAACAATTGTCCTACAGGGGCTCGTGTGGATCAACCCTTACTGTTCACCACAGAATTTTGTATCTTAACAACCAGGAAAAATTTATTTGGAAAACATTTCAAAAGGAGACAATGTTACCAGCATTTTTAGCTCACCTGAGCACAACGTGCTCAAGGGGAGCTTTTAGGATCACCCGGTGTCTGTCGTGCGTCGTGAACAATTCTTTAAACAGCAACTCCTCCTAAACCGCTTGGCGGGTTTAGACCAAACTTGGCTGGAATGTTCCTTGGGAGGTCCTCTTTAAAAACTTTTACTGAATTTGATTCCATCAAAAACTCTGGTTGCCATGGCAACCAAATTGAATTTTCTGGGGAATTCTTTAAAAATCTTCTCCTCTGAAACCGCTGGTCAGATTTTGAAATAATTTCACAGATATGTTCCTTGAGTGGCCCTTTACAAAAAGTGTTCGTAAAATTTTGATCCGTCAAAAAATGTGGCTCTGGTGAATGGGGGCTTCTTGCACCATATAAAAATGAAGGAATTCTGATAAAATGAAGGAATTCTTAAAAATTCTTCCTCTCTGAAACGGCTGGTCGGATTTTGAAATAATTTCACAGGATTGTTCCTTGGGTGACCCTTTCCAAAAAGTGTTCGTAAAATTTTGATCCGTCAAAAATTGTGGCTCTGGTGAATGGGGGCTACTTGCACTATAGGGAAATGAAGAAATTCTTAAAAATTCTTCTTCTCTGAAACCGCTGGTCAGATTTCGAAATAATTTCACAGAAATGTTCCTTGGATGACACTTTTTAAAAAGTGTTTGTGAAATTTTGATCCATCAAGAAACATGGCTGTGGTGAATGGGGGCTTCTTGCACTATATGGCCATGAAGAAATTCTTTAAAATTCTTCTTCTCTGAAATGGCTGATCAGATTTTGAAATAATCTCACAGAAATGTTCCTTTGGTAACCCTTTTCAAAAACTGTTCGCAAATGCTGATTTGTCTAGAATTATGGCTCTGGTGAATGGGGGCTACTTGCACTATTTGGCCATGAAGAAATTCTTTTTCTCTGAAACGGCTGATCAGATTTTGAAATAATTCCTCAGAAATGTTTCTTAGCTAAACTTCTCAAAAATTGCTCTAGAAATTTTGATCCATCAAGAAACATGGCTCTGATGACTGTGGGCTATTTACACTATACAGACATGAAGCAATTCTTAGAAATTCTTCTTCTCTGAAAGGGCTGATTAAATTTTGAAAGAAATGGCTATGGTTCTCTCAGAAATTCAGGTGAGCGATCCAGGGCCATCTTGGCCCTCTTGTTTCTAATTTTGATGTGGTTGTGGCATGTTTAGTTAGATCATAGCTACTGTAATGTTCTGCTGTGGGTTTTCCAGTATGTGGACAATTTCACAAGTACTGTAATAGGGGACACTTTCAAAATAAGAGGGGAAAATCCAGTCGGAACTAATGATTCATTACATGCATACACAATATTAGTTGTACGGTCAGGTGGCAGGGGACTTGGAAACTTGTTCACGGCTGTGATGAATCATATCGCCCGAGCCGAAGGCGAGGTGGCGACATGATTTGACACAGCCATGAAATAAGAGGGGAAAATCCAGTCAGAACTAATGATCCATTACATGCATACACAATATTAGTTGTACGGTCAGGTGGCAGGGGACTTGGAAACCTGTTCACGGCTGTGGTGAATCATGTCGCCTGAGCCGAAGGCGAGGTAGCGACATGATTTGACACAGCCATGAACAAGTTTCTAAGTCCCCTGCCACCTGACCCTACAACGAATTTATTATACTTCAAAGTTTTACCCTTTCAAAGTATGTTAAGCGAAATTTTCCTGTATTATAATCTCACGAATCGAGTATGGTTACGAAATAGAAATTCCCTTCTGAGTGCCTCAATTCAATGAAAACTGACGTCACTTGAAACTGACGTCACTAGAATATGCAGCTTGGTGCATAAATGTGCAGTCTGGTGATCAATCGATGCCACCATTTTGGATGTTGTGTTACATGTGTAGTGATGTTTACGGGGCACTCAAAAGGGAAACTGGCTTTCCGTGGTTTTTGCCAGGGAACACGATAATATGTTTCCGGCATGTTAACCAATTAGATCAAGAGAAATTTCTTTGCAGTATAATAAAATACAATGTCAACTTCGCCATGCCCAATCTGCATCAAATCTCTACTTCAAACCTATCAGATATCATGAAAGAGTTTTAGTAACTGCCCATAATTTCTAAAACCAGATATATCTGAAAGAGTTTTAGTCGCTGCCCATAATTTCTAAAACCCAGGCTTTGATTCTGCATTATGTACTTGGTATTTTATTTAGCAACCTCCAGACCATTCTGAATAAATCTGGCTGTATACGCTTCAGTTTTTTTTCTTTAACCCTTTTCCAAACAATCCCTGGTTTTTACGGGTCTGGAATAGTAGCCTTTTGAAAACATTGTGGGAAAAGGAGAAAATGCTGGTAACCAGCATTTTCTCCTTTTCCCACAATGTTTTCTACCCTATCATAGACAGAAATCATCTTTTCAGCAAGAGTTGAATTGTTGTCTGCAAATGCTTTCAATTTGGTCTAGTCCAAAAATTTGTCATTTGGGAAAGGGTTAATGGGAATAGCAGAAGGAAATCTAAACTGGTTCAGATGTTTTCTAAAAATGTTCTGAAGAAGGGGCATGACCTTTTTTTTCATTAATTGAATCCTACAGGTGTTTTACAAAGAAGGTTATGTAAGATGATTATTGCAAAGTCAAATTAAGTTGATTTTATGATTGAACAGTACGTCATTTAATTAGAAAATTTGACGGTACAGACAAACTATTTTCGCACCACTTAGTGAACACCATCTTCTTGTTAACATTTACCTTTAGAAAATGAATTATATCTCCCGTCAGGATGGGAAGACATATAGTTTTCTCCCTTCCATCCGTCTGTCTGTATGTCACAAATTGTGTCAGTTCTGTAACTCCAAACCTTTAACCCTTTACCCCATGTGGCATTACTATGGTATCTCTAATTGACCCTAAATAACAGCAAGGATGAAGCAGTTTCTTATGTGTATATGACAGCTTTTGATAGCATAGAAAACATTGTGAGAAAAGGTGAAATTGCTCGTCAGGAGCAATTTCACCTTTTGCCACAATGTTTTCCAAAGGCTCCTACAAGCAATGCGTAGAAATGAGTATCTGTGGAGAAAAAGGTTAAAGATATTTTGATAAAACGTTACACATTTGTAAAGTACCATGAGACAAAGTGTCACATGCAAGAAGCATAAGTCTGGCGTGTATATTTTTTTGAGTTATTTCCCTTTGATTATTTTCTGTCACAAATCATGTCTGCTTTCCCAAACGACAAATTTTAGAATCTTCCAAACTCAAAGAGTGTTCAGACAATAATTTCAAATTTGATAAAAATGGAAGAAATTTCTCCAAATGGGTAGAAAATACTGTGGGAAAAGGAAAAATTGCTCGTTACGAGCAATTTTTCCTTTTCCCGCAGTGTTTTCAAAAGACTAGTACTGCATACACATAAAAACAAGGGCTTGTTTGGGAAAGAATTAAAGGTGGCCCTTCAGATTTTGGGACAAAATTTTACAAAAATGCCAAAAAAAAAATCATCCTTATACTCCCATAGCCTTTTAATTTGCATACATAAAACCCCAGTAGGCGAAAACAATCCGATAACACGAGAAATTAGAGATTTACCACGGACCAGGTTGACACCAACGGGAGACACGTTCTATTTTTAGATTATCAATTCTCTCATCTGAATAAAGGAAAACACAGACAAAGTTTAAAACATCCGTCCGGAGAAGACATAATAGAAAATAATTATTACATGTTGGTTTTGTAATGGAATTTAAGCGTTATTAGTCACGTGCCAGTCACTTGACATTCCCACAATGCTTTATTGGTTTTTGGCGCGAAATCTAAAAATAGCTTAAGAGGCAACGTAGCCTTTTAAGGGAATACCATAAAAAAAATTTTTTTTTGTAATTTTATGAATCTTAATTATTGATGATTTGTATTGTTTTTCATATAAATTTCAATGATATATATATATATATATATTTTAATTTGGTGTCATGTGAAAATTCTAAATACCCACCTTTAAACCCTTTACTAAATGACAAAAATATAGATGGGTCAAAATTGAAAGCACTTGCAGAAGACCAAAAAAATAGCGACTCAAAATTTGAAATTTATTTCGTGAAGGATAGAAAACATTGTGGGAAAGGAGAAAAATCCTATTATCAGCATTTTCCCCTTTTCCACAATGTTTTCAAAAAAGGCTTCTTTGTCAGGGTTGTTAAAAGTCGGGATTGTATGGTAAAGAGGTAAGATATTTTGATAGAACTTCACAGAATTTTAAAACGCCAATAGACAAAGTGTCATGCTCAAGAAGCATACCTATGGCTTGTATATTTTTTTAGTTATTTTCCTTTTATTATTTTCCTTACTTATTTATGTACAATTTATTCGGCTTTGATTCATTTCCTTACTCATTTTACGTGCAAATCCATGTCCAATCTACAACTCAAAACCGTTACAGAAAAATGACCATTCTTTCTGTTAAAAATTGCATTGGTCACATATCCATGGGCGGATCCAGAGGGGGGGACCAGGGGTCCAGACCCCCCCCTGGAATTTTGGCAAAAATGTGGTTATCGGATTCGTGAATGGGACTGGTTTGATATTGCACAGAATTTATGTAAAATAAGTCATGAATTTGAAAAAAATAAAAAAAGGTTCTAAATGTGGAGACCTTGTGTTTAGAACTGGAAACGTTGACTTTTCTTGTAAACGGCTTGCTTCCACTGAAATCCGGAATCAAAGTATCAGATAAGAAGACGAGTGCGTTTTCGGTGGGACCCCCCCCCCCCCCCCCCCCCCCGAAAAGGGGGAGACATCTGTTTTTTTTTTTTTGTAGAAAAACAAGTTCTAGTTTAGTCTCTTTGCACAATGTTAATAAACAGGTAGTTCAATGAATAAAAAGCTAGAATTCAGACTTGGTAATATTTCTTGACGTTTATTTTAGGTCAAAATTATGCGTAAGTAAAATTAATCACACAGCTTTTGATTCTGTCAGACAAATATTTCATTAATTTGATCCTCTGTTTTTCTTTACAGCATTTTGTGCCAATAGAAGCCAGAGAGATGGAAGAAAGTGTCACCTACAGTATTCCAGGATCTGCTTTTTCCAAGTATCGTGTACTTGCAGAGTAGTTAGTCCTTTAGCACACCAAGATGTAAGGGTGGTAGAACAGAAAGCTTTGGAAAGCATTGTGGGACAAGAAGAAATGCTGGTTGCCAGTGTTTTCTCCTTTAACCAGAATGTTTCTGTACTCTCAGACAAATTATCCCATCTGAGTCATATTCATTTTTTGTCTGAAATTGGGATCAACGTTGACCAGTCTAAAGTTGTGTTGCTTGGTAAAATGTTAAAGATACACTTTTACAGCCAGAGAGAAATTTTACTGTTTAACCCTTTACCTAACGACAAAATTTTAGACTGGTCCACATTGAAAGCATTTGCAAAAGACAAAATAGATGTAACTCAAAAATTGAACTTTTTCCAGTAGGGTAGAAAACATTTTGGGAAAAGAAGAAAATGCTGGTTACCAGCATTTTCCCCTTTTCCCACAATGTTTTCTAAAGGCTTCTTTCTCAGGGTCGTCAAAAGTAGGGATTGTATGGTAATGGGTTAAATGTCATAGTGTTTAGAGTTGTAAACATAAGATATATAATTGATAAATAGAGTGCGAGTGATAAAGAAAGAAAAGGGATTTGTCTTTGATTTGAAACCGGAAAGGACAACAGTAACTGCTGTCTTTCATGAATGGCGGTCAAAAGCCCCTCGGGTCATAATCCCCTTCCCCCAAAACAGGTATGGCTATTCAAAAGCCCCTTCACAATTTTACAAGGGCGGTCATTATCCCCTTCATCAAATTTTAAAGGCGGTCAAAAGCCCCTTTGCGATTTCGCAAGGGTGGTCATTGTCCCCTTGATCCAATCTTTTGGGTGGACAACAGCCCCTTTACATGGGCTAGCGTTTCCCTTTGTGATTTCTAAGGAAGAAATAAAATAATTTCAGTGTCTTACAGGTCTGTGCCGTGCATCCCTATCCCCTGCCCCCCCCCCCCTTTTTTTTTTTACTTGATGGTGATTTACTCATTAAAATTGTTTCCTGTCAGTCTTATATATATACATTCAACATGTAAACGAGTGATCACTTTGTACCATAACAGATAATTATCTTAATCCGTCCTCAGTTTATCTTATTCATTTCAATAGATGTTGGTTGTTTGTATTGGGGGTTTACGCCACTTTAACAGCTAAGGTCATATCATGGCAGTTGGTGACGCACATGTGTTTACTGGTTTTCTCACACCAGTACTTACACAACTTTCTTTCCCAAGCCACCAACTACTTTTCTCAAATGCTTCAGCAGAGATGAGAGGCAAAATTACGCCGGAAAGAAAGTTCGCCTCAAACGGGTATCGAACTCATAACCACTAGGTCATGAGTCCGACACGCTCACCACTGAGCCACCCGTTGACCATTGGCACTTAAATGGTTATGTGAGTAAGCAGCCAGTGGCCTGGGAAAAAATTGCCGACTTATGGAAAAAAAAGCACCCTGGAAAAGCATTGATCAATACAATGTAGGTACATTGGCAGCCACGATATAAGTCAAACAATGTTGAAAACGGCGTTGAACATTACTATCAATCAACAATCATCAATTATAGATCCACATCCGATAATTTCACACATTAGTGTATATTATACAAGTGTTCTATTTCAAAGCGATTATCAGACTTCATGTCAACGGAGGGGATAATGTCGGCATGGTTACCATTCATAAGGACTTTTGTCTGCTACTGATAAAGTGGCCTTTGACCGCCATCAAAATTTGATAAAGGGGATAATGACCGCCCCTTGCGAAATCGCGAAGGGGCTTTTGACAGCCTTAAAAATTTGATGAAGGGGATAATGACCACCCTTGCAAATTTGCGAAGGGGCTTTTGACCGCCATACCTGTTTTTGGGGTAGGGGATAATGACTGGAGGGGGTTTTGACAGTTTACCATCTTTCATGGCCCCAAGAGAAAGAATGCATTTTTCATTGGTCACAATCTGTGCTACCTTCCAGTTGTCAGGCCCAATATTTGACATTAAGATACATGACTGATTGTTATTTCATAAGATAAAGATGAAATGTCATTAAAAGACTGGCAGTAAACGAGTAAAGAAGTATCTTTAACGGCTTACAAGTAGAATTTCAATCTTTGACTGATGTGTGAAATTATGTTGTGATCATCATAGTAAAAAGTTGTAAATACTAAACATCATATTAAAGATGCTTTCCTTTACCAAAATAACCCAGGCGTGATGTCATAAAAGAAATGAAGTCTCTTGTTTTGCTCAAGTCAACAATCAGACTCTGTTTCAAACTGGAGTTGAGTTCAGACTAAATTCAGCAAAATAATGGACTTAAGTTCAAAAAGGGCTTTTCAAAACGTTGTGGGAAAAAGAACAAATGCTGGTAGCCAGCATTGGTCCTTTTCCCCAAATATTTTTAATCCCATTGCAGGCAAACCTAATTACAATATACATTGTACTTTCATTTGTCATCTGCATATGCTTTCATATAGGACCAGCCTAAAATTTTGTCAATCGTAAAGAGATTAACACAGCTGCAAGCCTGTTCAGTTTAATTAGTAGGGGTAACATAGGGTGTTGCAAAATTTTCTTCATCAGTAATGCTAATAGCACTCCAAGATTTGGGAGGTTTTTTTTTTTAAGGTTTCTTTTTAAATGTTCACTTTTTACGAATAAGTTTTGGATAGGCAGTCTTCTGACCCAACTTGAAAGTTGTGTCCGAAGTAGTATAGTCCCAGATGAATGCTGAATTTTGCAATAAATACCTGTATTATTATGTAGGTAAATAAAGTTTCTGGAATAGATAAGTGTACACAATCATGTCATGTCAGTGTATTATGTGTGTAGATTTAATAACCCAACAATGACCTTGCATATCAACATGGCCTTATACATGGTGTTTCAAACTGGTATTTCATTTGTGCAAATATTGTTGTCAAATTGTGAGACAGAGGATTACCTACCTTTTTTACCTTAACCATTTACCACACAATAACAACTTTTGACGACCCTGAGAAAGAAACCTTTTGAAAGCATTGTGGGAAAAGGAGAAAATGTTGGCTACCAGTATTTCCCACAATGTTTTCTACCCTTCAATTTTCAGCCACTTTTATTTGTTGTCTGCAAATGCTTTCAATTTGAACTAACCTAAAATTTTGTCGTTTGGTAATGAGTTAAGGTATTTAACTGTATCACAGTCCAGTGGTTAAATTATTGCTTCGTGACAGATTTTAGCCAGAACTTTGAAATTTTCGTAAAGTATTTTTTTTTTGTGCCGAAGTTTTGCTTGTATTAAAAAATCTGTGTTGCTTTTGGTATGTTTAGGATGAAGTTGTCAGATATCTTTGGTGTCTTTACCTGTGTTTATAATGTATTTAATGATGAACCTAAAGGGCAAGTTGTTATCATAGAGGAAAGAAAAAGACCTAGATCTTAGTGGAAATTTGACTAACAAATGTGTGTTTGGAATACCTTTTTGATAAAGAACATATAAGGCTATGGAAACGGGAGGTTACTACATCTGGTATGTGTACAGAACAGAACTATGTGTATAGGGTAGTACATTGTGTAGTATAGAGGATGAAATCCATTTTCTATTTATATGTCATGTGTTCCATACAAGTATAATGTTACCATTGATAATTGTTCATGGTCAAATTATTGGCATTACTTTTGTTGTATAGATGTAGCAAGTGAAACATGGATTATTGAAGTACCCCATAAAATTTGTAATCAAATACTTTATTTGCCACGGCACAATGACTTGCTTTGGCTCACATTATATGGGTTTGGAGTTGAACATCTTTTATGAGGTTCTGTTAAACAGTTTGGATAGATTATCACTAATTTGCAACTGAGACCTAATTTCACTCCAACAATATTTTAAGAACAATCCACTAGTTTTCATGACTATGAGGAGAAAGGCTTTTGAAAACATTGTGTGGAAAAGGAGAAAATGTTCGTGATTAGCATTTTCTTCTCTTCCCACAATGCATTTCTCTTCTTTCACAGAGAATCCAATCTTTGAAGCCACAGTAAATTTTTTTGTCTGCAAATGCATCTATGTTGGACAGGAATAAAAGATGAAAGAATTAGTACAACATCCTTTTTTTGTACATGTGTATATATGTGTCATGATTATATAGTGTCGTGAAAATGAACAAGTTGCATTTGTGAATGAACTGAAACATTGCTTTGTGATATGTTGACCATTTTCATTCCTTGTTCATTATATCATGTTATGAGTGGTGTATCACTGCTGTCATACTGTTATCAAAATGTTGAGTTTGAATTGTTTGTTTTTAGACACCCTATTACCTCATTATTTACTTCATGGAGTGGTTACTGGTACTTTTCGCTTTTTAGAGCAGACACACTTTTCACAATTTGGCTGATTCTGTAACTACATCAAATCTTGTTCTTATGAAGGATCCATTTGAAGTAATGTCAGTCACATGATTTTAAAACCATGATGAAGTTATTCACATCTGTCAACCTGTAATCGAAATCTGCCAACAGAATTTTTAGACCATAATTATGAATGATTGCATGTACAAACTTTATGTCAACAGAAATGTAATTAGAAAGATGTCAATAGAAAATTATGACTAATGTTTTCTTTTGTAAAGAGGAGCCATACAACTTCAAAGAACAATAAAGCAGTTCTATTTCCTAAGAAGAAATGTACGGTGTGGATATATATCACCCATTGTAATACAGCCAAGGGATTTGATCAATGGATCATGAAAGGCTTGTGGAATACACGAGACAGTTTTGCCAAGCAATCCTGTGTCAAGGAAAAAGGCTTTTGAAAACACTGTCTTCTTTTCCTATAATGTTTTCTGTCCTTCCATCACGGCTTCAACTTTATTGAATTGTTGTTCTGCATAATTAGGCTTTCAGTTTGGACAATGCTAATTTTTTTTGTGTGTTAACCTTATACCACACAATCCCAACTTTAAATGACCTTGAGAAAGAAGTCTATTGGAAAAAATAGCGGGATAAGGAGAAATTGCTGGTAACCAGTAGTTTCTCCTTTTCACACGTTTTCCAGCCTGATAAAGATAAATTCCATCATTTGAGTCACACAATGTATTGTTGTTTGTAAATGCTTTCAATTTGGAAAAATCTATATTTAACTTGTGTGGTAAAGTGTTAAAGAGAGGTGTTTGCTACAGATGCATTTTTGAAAAGTTTGGTACTAAATGAGGGATATGCTACAAAATTTGCAAATACTCCATTTTTAGCTCACCTGAGCACGAAGTGCTAAGAGTGAGCTATTGTGATAGTGCTGTGTCTGGCGTCAACTTTTTACCTTGTGTATGCTAAGAGGCCACATTTTTCGTCAGATGCTCATGAAACTTGGTCATGATGTTTGTGTCAATGAAATCTCGGATGAGTTCAAAATTGGGTCATGCCGGGTCAAAAACTAGGTCACTAGGTCAAATCTTAGAAAAACCTAGTGTACGCTCTAGAGGCCACATTTTTAGTCCGATACTCATGAAAGTTGGCCAGACTGTTTGCCTTCATAAAATCTAATACAAGTTTGAAAATGATTCATGTCGGGTCTAAAACTAGGACACTAGGTGAAATCTTAGAAAAACCTTGTGTATGCTCTAGAGGCCACATTTTCAGTCCGATATTCATGAAACTTGGTCAGAAAGTTTGCCTGGATGATATCTCAGACAAGTTTGGAAATGGGTCATGTCGGATCAAAAAACTAGGTCACTGGGTCAAATCTTAGAAAAACCTTCTAGAGGCCACATTTTCAGTCCAAAACTCTTGAAAGTTGGCCACAATGTTTGTCTTGATGATATCAGGGATGAGTTTGTAAATGGGTCATGTCAGGTCAAAAAATAGATCACCAGGTCAAATGTTAGAAAAACCTTTTGTACGCTCTTAAGGACACATTTTCAGTCCAAAACTCTTGAAAGTTGGTCAGAATGTTTGTCTTGATGATATCTCGGACGAGGGTGAAAAACTAGGTTACCTGGTCAAATCTTAGAAAAACTTTGTATATGCCCTGGATGCCACATTTCCAGTCCAACACTCTTGAAAATTGGTCAGAATGTTTGCCTTGATAATATCTTGGATGAGTTTGAAAATGGGTCATGTTGGGTCAAAAACTAGATGACTAGGTCAAAAGTTATTAAAACCTTGTGTATGCTCTGGAGGAAAGATTTTCAGTCTGATACTCCTGAAACTTGTTCATAATATTTGTCTTGGTGATACCTTGAATGAGTTTGAAAATGGGTCATGTGGAGTCTAAAACTAGGTCACTGGGTCAAATATTAGAAAAACCTTGTGTACACTCTAGAGGCCACATTTTCTGCCTGATACTCTTCGAAGTTGTTCAGAACGTTTGTTTTGGTGATGTCTCAAAAGAGTTTGATAATGGGTAATTGTTGGGTCCAAAACTAAGTCACTTGGTCAAATCTTAGAAAAACCTTTTGTATGCTGTAGAGGCCACATTTTCAGTCAATTACTCATCAAACTTGGTCAGAATGTTTGTCTTATTGATATCTCAAAAGTGTTTGATAATGGGTATTGTCTGATAAAAAACTAGGTCACTGGGAAAGTAGATTGAAAATGGTTCATGTTTGGTCAATAGACTCAGGTGAGTGATTTCAGGGCCATGATGGCCCTCTTGTCATTTTATTGCATTGTTTTGTTTTCTTACACATTATCTGTTTATTTCCCTCAATGTTTTTGAATAATTTGGGTTTTTATATTTCTTCTTTTGAAAGTTTTTGGAACAGTGTTGGAGAGGCAGCGTTTGCTTGTAACAAACTATTGCTCCTTTTTCCACAGTATTAACTTTATAACATTTTATGATTGAAATATAACGTTTCATCCAGAAACAAAAATACCCAGAGTCCAATTTTCAGACTCCATATGCCAGGATATCCCAACTCAGCAGAAACTGCAGATCAAGAGCAGACTAGGTTCTATGCAACATAATCCTGATTTTCACCGTCTTCGAGAAAAATAAAGCCTGCTTGTGATCCGCGCTGGAAGCTTACAGGGGTTAGAGAGTTTTTTGTCTTGTAATTTGTAGAGATTTTACCTGAAAGCCACAGCATATTTTGCAAGAGAAAAAAAAAACTTGTTTATAAACAGTGGAAGTCTCACTTAACGCTGCTTTAACAAAACAGGTAAACAAACAAATTTTTTTGTATGTTTTGAAGTTAACAGAATGAATTTGATACACACGCCTTTTCTGTTTTTGGAAGGAGGAAAACAAGCATTACATCATTTAACCCTTTACCACACAATGACGACTTTCAATGCCCCTGAAAGAGAAAGCTTTTGAAAACATTGTGGGAAAAGGAGAAAATGCTGGTTACCAGCATTTTCTCCATTTCCCACAATGTTTTCCACCCTTTCAAAGAAAAATCATTTGATATGAGCCAGATTGAAACTGTCATCTGCAAATGCTTTCAATTTGGACTAGTCTAAAATTTTGTTGTGTGGTAATGGGTTAAACCCTTTACCACACAATCCCAACTTTTATCAACCCTGAGAAAGAAAGCATTTGAAAACATGGTGCAAAAGAGAGGAGTTGCTGTTTTCCTTTTCCCACCATGTTTTTGAATTTACAAAAACACATTTCAGTTTTTGACTGGCATTTTTTTCATTGTCTGCAAATACTTTCAATATGGACTGGTGTGACCCTAAAATTTTGTTTTTTTGATATAGAGTTAATTTGACTAGTCTAAGTGAAAATGGGTTTTCAAATATGTTGATAAATATTACCATATTTTGACAGCTTTGGAGTTGAAGGTTATTGGAAAACATCATGGAAAAAGGAGGAAATGCTTGTTATAGGCATTTTCTCTTTTTATACGCCCGAAGGGTCGTATTATGTTATACCCCCGGTCGTCCGTCCGTCCGTTAGCAATTTCTTATGTGTGCAACTCCTCCCACAGTTTTCATCGGAATTATTTGAAACTTGCCACAATGAATCTCCATGATGTCTAGTTGTGCACCTGGGTCTTAAAATTTTTATCGCTGTTTGCATCCAAAATTATCTGCCCTTGATTTCTGAAATAACCAACTTTTCACTTTGAATTTTTGTTCAGGCCATAACTTCCATACCATAAAAGGTATCAAATTGAAACTACATACACTGATAGAACACATTATGGAGAAGTGCAGTGCACATGAAACATAACTCTGCCACTTTTATTTTTTGAGTTAGTGCCCTTTGTTAATTTTCTGTTTGAATTTTTGTCCAGGCCATAACTTCCAAACTATAAAAGCTTATAACTTGCAACTTCATACACTGATAAAACACATTATGGAGAAGTGCAGTGCACATGAACCATAACTCTGCCACCGTTATTTTTTTGAGTTACAGCCCTTTGTTAATTTTCAGTTTGAATTTTTGTCCAGGCCATAACTTCTAAACTATAAAAGCTATTAACTTGAAACTTCATACACGGATAGAACACATAATGGAGAAGTGCACTGCACATGAACCATAACTCTGCCACTTTTATTTTTTGAGTTATTGCTCTTTGTTAATTTTCAGTTTGAATTTTTGTCCAGGCCATTACTTCCAAACTATAAAAGCTAGTAACTTGCAACTTCACACACTGATAGAACACATTATGGAGAAGTGCACTGCACATGAACCATAACTCTGCGACTTTATTTTTTGAATTATTGCCCTTTGTTAATTTTCAGTTTGAATTTTTGTCCAGGCCATAACTTGCAAACTATAAAAGCTAATAACTTGCAACTTCACACACTGATAGAACACATTATGGAGAAGTGCATTGCACATGAACCATAACTCTGCGACTTTATTTTTTTAGTTATTGCCCTTTGTTAATTTTCAGTTTGAATTTTTGTCCAGGCCATAACTACTAAACTTTAAAATCCATCATCTTGAAACTTCAAAGACTAATAGAACACATTATGAAGAAGTGCACTGCACAAGAACCATAACTCTGCCATCCTTTTTTTTAGTTATTGCCCTTGTTCGTTTTCCCTTTGAATTTTCGTCTGGGCCATAATTTCTGAAATATAAAAGCTATGATCTTGAACCTTTCAAAACTGATAGAACACCTTGTGGAGAACAGCAATTCACAAAATTTGTAACTGTGCCACCCTTCTTTTTTTTAGCTATTGCCCTTTAATATTTTCACCTATCATGGACATTAACTACTCTTCACTCATGGCCCTTCCGTCATTTCAACTCATTTCACTGACAAGCCCCTTCGGGCGTATATGCGCCGCTTTGCAAAGCTCTTCTTCTCACAATGTTTTCAAAAGCCTTCTTCCTCAGAGTTGTTAAAATAATTATTGTTTCGTTAAAGGGTTTGGCAAAGGGCTGATATAATGTTACACTGTTTCAAAGTTGTATAATTTTGTACTGTTTATTTTACTCAGGGCTGATTGATGGTTTAACTGTTGTCCATAATCATGTTGATTCAGATTGACTTGTTATCTTATTCCAACATCTTCGCGAGCCAAGGTTATGATCACTAAAAATTGATTGATTGAGCCCGATTTTGAGATTCCTGCGATGCGCCCCCGATTGGATGCTGGTTATTACACCCCTTTACATCATATTTCTGAAAGCCAATGAATGCAACGCTTACGAATGCAATTTATTCAACATGAAGTGATAAGTAGACATCCACGTGGGTTTCCATGTTTACCTTCTATTCGAAAGGTCGCGACCTTGTTCTATCTTTATCAAAGATGAAATGCTTCAAGCGATTTCATTCGTTAGAGCTGGCTGCATTGAATGAAAAAGCATATCGGGGGAATGTAAAAATCAAGCTCAATCCGCCAAGCATAGAGTAGCCTAGTGAATTGTCAGCCTTGGCTTGCGAAGATGTATTCTAATGACTGTGTAAGAATACAAGTGACCATATTTCCTAAATCTATACCAAACAGGTGCAGGTATCAAAAGTCTGAGAAAGCACAGGGTGGGCCAATAAAATGTTACAATTTTTTGATCGTGCACAAGTGTTTTAACCCTTACCCAAACAATCCCCGTTTTTTTCACGGGTATGGAATAGTAGCCTTTTGAAAACATTGTGGGAAAAGGAGAAAATGCTGGTAACCAGCATTTTCTCATTTTCCCACAATGTTTTCTACCCTATCATAGCCAGAAATCACCTTTTCAGCAAGAGTTGAATTGTCATCTGCAAATGCTTTCGATTTGGTCTAGTCCAAAAGTTTGTCGTTTGGGAAAGGGTTAACATGAGCACTTATTCGAAAAAACTATTTACAGACATGTCACAGTTTTATTAATTTATTAATTAATATTTGAAACCAAAGGAATCCCTCTTTGTCTCTTGTTTTTCAAACAGTTCATTAATTGATGTGTTTAAAAGGGTAGAAAGCATTGTTTACAACAGCCTTTTTTTTCAGAGTTGTTAATACTGGGGATTGTTTGGTTTAAAGGTTTAACTCATTCCCAAACGACAAAATTTTAGGCTTGTCCAAATTGAAAGCATTTGCAGACAAAATAAAAGTGACTGAAAATTTGGAATTTGTTTTCTGAAGGGTAGAAAACATTGTGGAAAAAGGAGAAAATGCTGGTTACCAGCATTTTCTCTTTTTCCCACAATGTTTTCTAAAGGCTTCTTTCTCAGGGGCGTGAAAAGTAGGGATTGTGAGGTAATGGGTTAAGGCTTTGCCAAAAAATCCTAAGTTTTAATGACCCTTAAGAGGAAGGCTTTTGAAAAGCAGTTTTGGAAAAGGTGAAAATTCTGGTAACCAGTATTGATTTTTCCTCTTTTTCTACAATGTTTACTATCCTTTCAAGGACAAGTTCTATTGTTTCAGTCAATTTTCATGTCAGGGGGAAAAGTCAAAAAGTTGTTGTTTGGTAAAGGCTTAAAACATTGTTGCAAAAGAAATAAAATTTCTTCTCAATTTGACAACCAGTTTCTTCATTAGCAGCATTTTTTTCATATCTTCATTGTATATTTTTTGTAACATATTCATATTTATTATTCACATTTTATAAGACAGTTGTGCTTTTATTATGTATATTCAATCAACATCTAAGAAGCTCATTGGGATAGGCAAAGATATAGTATCATTTTTTGTATCCATTTTTCTGAACACCGTCTGATGCATAACATGCTTTCAGGCTTTTTGTATCTTTGTATTGGAGTTTTGTTTTGTCTTAACTCTTAACTACACGTCAAAATTTTAGACTGGTTCAAATTGAAAGCATTTGCAGACAACAAAATAAAAGTGACTGAAAATTTGAAATTTGTTTTGTGAAGGGTGGAAAACATTGTGGGAAAAGGAGAAAATGCTGGTTACCAGCATTTTCTCCTTTTCCCACAATGTTTTCTAAAGGCTTCTTTCTCAGGGGCGTCAAAAGTAGGGATTGTGTGGGAATGGGTTAACTCTTAACTACACGTCAAAATTTTAGACTGGTTCAAATTGAAAGCATTTGCAGACAACAAAATAAAGGTGACTGAAAAATTGAAATTTGTTCTGGGAAAGGTAGAAAACACTGTGGGACCAGCATTTTCTACTTTTCCCACAGTGTTTTCAAAAGGCTTCTTTCTCAGGGGTGTCAAAAGTAGGGACTGTGTGGTAATGGGTTAAAAGCTTAGATTATATCATTGTGTCAGTGCACCTAGGTATGTCTTTCCTGGCTTTTTCACACTAGCACTTGCACAACTTTTTTTCCAAGCCACCGACTACTTTTCTCACATGGATCAGAGGTGGGGGGGGGAAATCTTGAAGGGTACTTTGCCTGGGCTTGGTTTGTTTCATGCAGCTTAACTTTTCCTATACAATTGCAACTAACAATGGCTAAAACAGATTTATTTTGAGTAAAAACCAAAAAAAAAAAACCCAGGGTATCTTTTAAAGGTATTTTTTTAAAGGTTCTAACATTTAGATTTTTCGTATTTTTTCTATAAATAATATTCAGGTACTAAACTAAAAGAATCAGGCTTAAAACAAGTAGGTCACCAGCCTTATTTTTTAAGAAAACACATTTTAAGTTTGTAGGTGGGGTACTAAGTAATGAGTAAATTTAGGGTTTGTCAAAGACTAAGACATTATATGAAGTAAATTTTCCCAATTTTTTTCAATAATACAACATGATTTATAACAATCAAGTTTGTGGGTCATAACAAACCAATTCATAACATATAAATGTAATACTGATGTTGATAGCATTTAACCCATTTCCAAACGACTAATTAGACTCTTCTAAATTTGACGCATTTGCAGATGCTAAACCAAAACCTGGTATTCATGTCCTGGTATTCATGTATCACAGTTCTTTGATGGGTCAGAAATCATTGTGTGAAAAAGAGGAATCAATCATTTGGAGCAGTTGCTCCTTTTGGCATCAATGTTTTCTAATGTTGTCTGTTGCAGGCTCATTAAGCTAAGGGCAATCCAGTAAAGGAGAAAGAGTTATGTGCAGACCGTCGTTCTCTGCAAGTCTTTGCCAAGTGACATAATTTTAGACTAGAGACCAAACTGAAAGCAACAGATTTAAGACTTCACAAAAATTAATGTGGATCAAATGTAGGGACATGATTATGAAAGGATAGCAAACACTGTGGGAAAAGGTGAAAATGCTGGTTGTTAAAACTCGGGATTGTGTGGTAAAGGGTAAACAAAGCAAGACTCATTAGCACTGTATTGAATAAGATGAAATATCTGGTATACCAGAATTACATATGTACTTTGTCGTCTTCTTATGCTATCAATAAAGACATACATGTATCTAAAGTTTGGTTACATGCTTAGGAATAATGGCCGATTTCATATACATTGGTTTAAAGCTATGTCTTTTATGCTGCTGTTAAATGCTTGGAGAAATTTGATTTTCTGTTTATGTTTTTAAAGGCAAAATTTCATGATTCATAACATATGCAAGTATACATACTATTATCATAACATAAAGCCTGGTCATATATTTATCATGAGTTTTTTTTCCCCTTATAATAAGTATTTTTCTAAACCCTTCAACATACATCCCAAGTTTTAGCTACCCTGTGGAAAAAAGCTTTAACCCTGTCCCAAAGGACAAACAGTTGGGCTAGACCAAATTGAAAGCATTTGCAGACGACAATTCAGCTCTTGCTGAAAAGATGATTTCTGTCTATGATAGGGTAGAAAACATTGTTGGAAAAGGAGAAAATGCTGGTTACCAGCATTTCTCCTTTTCCCACAATGTTTTCAAAAGGCTACTATTCCAGACCTTTAAAAACCAGAGATTGTTTGGGAAAGGGTTAAAAAACATTATGGGAAAGGAGAAAATGTGGGTTACTGGCCTTATCTACTTTTCACATGATGTTTTCAAAACACTTTGTCCCCAGGTTTGTCAAAATTGTGATTATGTCGGTATGGGTTAAACTCAAGATCGAAAAGCTTTTTTTTGTCCTTGGTAATTGGAAAGAAAGTATCAGGGAAAAGGTACCGGAAAAAAGTATCAGATTTTGCTGGGATAACATATCAGTTTCTGTCAGTCATAGTAACTGTTGTGATACCGTGTCAATATTTATTTTAAATCATGCAGCTGACCTTTCTACAAATGGGAGTTTATGCGTCGACCTCAGTAACATGGTATTTTGGCTGCTACACCCAACAAACAAGCCAGAAAATGGCTTAGAATTCAGAGAGGAAGAGAGTGTATTTCAGTTATATTCTAGCTCGTCTTTCCATCTAATTTAAGCACCCGAATATTTTCCCCTGTTTAATTTCAGTTTGAAATAAATTGGTAATATTTCAAGAAAAAAGTCTTTGATCAATGCTTTATTAATGAGAATTCCAGAAACAAAAATTGTGCAAACAATTTTTGTGAATCCATGTTTGTCACAGCATTTAAAATAGAGATACATTGCTTGCTGTCAGTAATATATATGATTTATAACGGGAGAAACATGCATATATTTTCAAGACATTTCATCAGTATGACATGTCAATAATTATGATAGTAAACAGTATAACAAAAGGATTTAGAATTTCATCCTTTACTGCATGATCTGCTGCTGTAACAGTGCTGAAGGAGGTGTCTTTTGAAAACTCTTTTCCTTTTTATAAAAGTTACAAAACTAACAATTACATAAATAAGCACAAATCACAAACAACTTTGATACTATTGATATACCTCCATTTCTTTCAGGTATTAACAATCAAACATGAGTGTTTTGCATGTCTGCCAAATGTCAGGACAGAAAAAAGTAAAAAAAAACCACATATACAAACATCATATAGTTTTTTAAAAAAGTAAACTTTAACATCATTTACCATATACTTAATCTCTTGGCAACTGATCCTTTTTTCCTTGATGGTTTTTTCTCTGAGAGTTGTTTCTGATTCTTTTTTCCTGATATTTTCTTTCCTACATTCTTTTTCGTGTACCTGGACAACATGAAACTTGCCCCAAAGAAGTTAACGACATGTCCTAAACAAATGGGGTGCACCCTGTCATAATCCTTAAAACACATTTTTCAACCATACTGTGTCTGCTTTTGCAGAATGTAGATCAAGATCAGATTGCATAAAATGTGCTGTTTGATCTCGGATCTGCATTTTAAGAGATTTTCTTGTCAAAAATGGGTTTTGATGTTGCAGTAATAATTATTGTGCTCTCGTTAATGAAGATACATAATTGTTTTATTCAGTGTCTTAACCGATTGATTTTAAATTTTAGAGTGGCTCTGATAAAAAGCATTCAGAGATCATAATTGTGACTCAGATTATGGGATTTATCTGTGGAAGAAGTCTTTTGAAAACATTGTTAGAGAAGGAGAAAATGCTGGTAACCAGCATTTTCTCTTTTTCCAACAAAGTTTTCAAAAACTTTCCTCCATTAGGGCCTTAGCCCTTTATCAAAGGAAAAATTTTTAACTTGTCCAAATTGAAAGCATTTTCAGGGAACAAATTAAATGCAGCTATAAAGGGAAGAATTGAGTAAGAAAGGGTAGAAAATATGGGAAACAGAGAAAACGCTGGTAAACAGCACATTCTCCTTTTTCCTCAATGTTTCCAAAAGCCCTTTTCCATCAGGGTCTATAAAACATAGGACTGTGGTAAAAAAAAAGGTTAATGTCTGTAGCATTTTGATTATCCATCAATCAACACATGTTCATCCACTCATTTTTGTTGTGGTCAGCATAAGTTGAATGGTTAAACAAGGAGAAAATGTGATCATGAAAGTTTGGATGGAAACAAAACTTGCACAGACGGCAAGTTTTAAGATCAGTTTTCCTTACGATCTCACAACAAGTATAATTATTCCAGTGTGTTTTTTATAGGTCATGTGATGTCTATAGGTCATGTGATGTCTACATTGTCCACTGTTGTTATGGTAATCGTAACCATGGTAACTTTTTTGGAACAGTTTAGTGAATTTCAAACTTGTCAACAGATAGATCACAGTTTGAGATATAATTAGGATCTGATATGAATTGGCATTTAAGATATATAGGATCTGACACTTATTGGCTTTTGAGATAAAAATTTATTAACCAAGTCTACAAAACATGTTATTAAGCGAGCCTTTTGCAAACTTCATAACATTTTTTGTAGACTAGTTTAATAATTTTTTACCTCAAAAGCCAATGAGTGTCAGATTCTTTTTATCACATTACTTTATAACAAGAATCATAGTCCAAAATGTGTTAAACAAAAGCATACATGTATCATTTGTAGTGAAATTTACATGAAGCCTGTGCGCTTACTTTGACAGGTACATTACGGAAGAAAAATAGTACTGAAGAAGCTTGCATATATTGATATTGTTTTGAGTCTAAAGTGATTAAATTAACAACTTTATCACGATTGGAAGTTTTGACCATCAATTTCCATCTGGAATCTAGGTCAGTAATGTTTTAGATTGAAGAGTATAATTACAGAGTGTTGACCAAATACAGCACTACTTACTTATCTCACACGTGTGTGAAACTAGAAAATTCGGAATGGTTGTATTACATTGAAAATAAGGAGAGTTATGTGATAAAAGAAGTTATAAAAGGTGTTATTTCAACAGTCATGGAGAAGAAAAAAGCACATTTAAAACTGTATAGTTTGTATGATGGTTTAGATATCGGCCAGATGTGTAAACATGAGTAAATAATAAATAGTGTGCACTCTTTAAAGGTACTGAAGGAATTTGTCCTCATTAACTCTTTCCCAAACAATCCCTGGTTATCACTACCCTGTAAGAGAAGCCTTTTGAAAACATTGTGGGGAAAGGAGAAAATGATGGTAACCAGCATTTTCTCTTTTTCCCTCAATATTTTCTACCCTTCTTTAAAGAAATTTCACTTTTTGAGACATGTTAAATTTCATTGTCTGCAAATGCTTTTTATTTGGACCAATCTGAAATTTTGTCGTTTGGTAAAGAGTTAAAAACCAGAAACAACAAAAGTGAGAGCTTCAAAGGCCTCCGAATGTTTTTCACCCTTTCTGATGTAATTCCCTCTTTTGGAGCCCAATAAAAAATGTCTGCAGCTGCTTTCAAATTGGGTCAGTCTAATATTTTGTCGTTTGGTAAAGAGCTAAACAAGTTTGGTGAAAAAAATGTTAAAAGCGAGCATTTGGCCAGCTCAATAATATTTTCTGTTGACAAGTTTTATAAAATTTACCTCAAGGGCCGGCAATAGTAAGATTCTTTTTATCACATTACTGCATTGCAAGAATTATGGTTAATGATGTAATCTTACATGTATATGTGTATTGAAATTTACTTGAAACATACTTGCTTCTTTGACAGCTGTGTGTACTTCATGGATGAAAAATACTTACAAATAAATTACAGTACCAAACTTGCATTTATTGATTTTGTTTTGAATCTAGAGATGACAAAAATGAAAATGTGCAAGTTTGTCTCATTCATCATTTTCGATGATAGAGAAGTCTGGGTCAGCATTATTAATATGGCACTATTTTTATCCCCCAGCGAAAGTGGAGGGATATAGTTTTAGCATTGTTCGTTTGTCCAGCTGTCCCGATGAATACCTCCAATACCATTGGACTGAATTTCATAAAACCTTATACATGTATACGGTAACCCATTCTTCCAATACATTTTTTTTTTTAAAAATGGCCGACTGGGATTTTTAAGTTATGTGTGTGTTTTTTTTTTTTCGGCTGGGGATATCATTTCAGGGAAAATGCTATTTAAGAATTTTGTGATGGCTGTATGACTACTATTAATTATGGATAGTAATGTGATGAAAGAGTAGTGTAACCAAATACTGCACAATACCAACTTTTAACGACTCTGAGAAAGAAGCCTTTGTGTACGCTCTATAGGCCACATTTTCAGTCCGATATTCATGAAACTTAGTCAGAATGTTTGCCTGGATAATATCTGGTAAGAGTTTGAAAATGGGTCATGTCGGGTCAAAAACTAGGTCACAAGGTCAAATCTTAGAAAAACCTTGTGTACACTCTAGAGGCCACATTTTTAATCAAAAACTCTTGAAAGTTGGTCAGAATGTTTGTCTTAATGATATCTTGGATGAGTTTGAAAATGGGTCATGCTGGGCCAAAAAATAGGTCACTAGGTCAAATATTAGAAAAACCTTTTATACGCTCTAGAGGCCACATTTTCAGTCCAAAACTCTTGAAGTTGGTCAGAATATTTGTCTTGATGATATTATGTTTGAAAATGGCTCATGTTGGGTCAAAAACTAGGTTACCAGGTCAAATCTTAGAAAAACCATTACACGCTCTGGATGCCACACTTTCAGTCCAACACTCTTGAAAATTGGTCAGAATGTTTGCCTTGATAATATCATGGATGAGTTTGAAAATGGGTCATGTTGGATCAAAAACTAGATCACTAGGTCAAAAGTTATTAAAACCTTGTGTATGCTCTGGAGGAAAGATTTTCAGTTTTATACTCCTGAAACTTGTTCATAATATTTGTCTTGGTGATACCTTGAATGAGTTTGAAAATGGGTCATGTGGAGTCTAAAACTAGGTCACTGGGTCAAATATTAGAAAAACCTTGTGTACACTCTAGAGGCCACATTTTCTGCCTGATACTCTTCGAACTTGTTCAGAACGTTTGTTTTGGTTATGTCTCAAAAGAGTTTGATAATGGGTACTTGTGGGGTCCAAAACTAAGTCACTTGGTCAAATCTTAGAAAAACCTTTTGTATCCTGTAGAGGCTACATTTTCAGTCCAATACTCATGAAACTTAGTCAGAATGTTTGTCTTATTGATATCTCAAAAGTGTTTGATAATGGGTATTGCCTGATAAAAAACTAGGTCACTGGGAAACTAGATTGAAAATGGTTCATGTTTGGTCAATAGACTCAGGTGAGTGATTTCAGGGCCATGATGGCCCTCTTGTCATTTTATTGCATTGTTTTGTTTTCTTACACATTATCTGTTTATTTCCCTCAATGTTTTTGAATAATTTGGGTTTTTTATATTTCTTCTTTTGAAAGTTTTTGGAACAGTGTTGGAGAGGCAGCGTTTGCTTGTAACAAACTATTGCTCTTTTTTCCACAGTATTAACTTTAGAACATTTTATGATTGAAATATAACATTTCATCCAGAAACAAAAATACCCAGAGTCCAATTTTCAGACTCCATATGCCAGGATATCCCAACTCAGCAGAAACTGCAGATCAAGATCAGACTAGGTTCTATGCAACATAATCCTGATTTTCACCGTCTTCGAGAAAACTAAAGCCTGGTTGTGATCCGCGCTGGAAGCTCACAGGGGTTAGAGAGTTTTTTGTCTTGTAATTTGTAGAGATTTTACCTGAAAGCTACAGCATATTTTGCAAGAGAAAAAAAAAACTTGTTTATAAACAGTGGAAGTCTCACTTAACGCTGCTTTAACAAAACAGGTAAACAAACAAATTTTTTTGTATGTTTTGAAGTTAACAGAATGAACTTGATACACACGCCTTTTCTGTTTTTGGAAGGAGGAAAACGAGCATTACATCATTTAACCCTTTACCACACAATGACGACTTTCAATGCCCTGAAAGAGAAAGCTTTTGAAAACATTGTGGGAAAAGGAGAAAATGCTGGTTACCAGCATTTTCTCCATTTCCCACAATGTTTTCCACCCTTTCAAAGAAAAATCATTTGATATGAGCCAGATTGAAACTGTCATCTGCAAATGCTTTCAATTTGGACTAGTCTAAAATTTTGTTGTGTGGTAATGGGTTAAACCCTTTACCACACAATCCCAACTTTTATCAACCCTGAGAAAGAAAGCATTTGAAAACATGGTGCAAAAGAGAGGAGTTGCTGTTTTCCTTTTCCCACCATGTTTTTGAATTTACAAACACACATTTCAGTTTTTGATTGGCATTTTTTTCATTGTCTGCAAATACTTTCAATATGGACTGGTGTGACCCTAAAATTTTGTTTTTTTGATATAGAGTTAATTTGACTAGTCTAAGTGAAAATGGGTTTTCAAATATGTTGATAAATATTACCATATTTTGACAGCTTTGGAATTGAAGGTTATTGGAAAACATCATGGAAAAAGGAGGAAATGCTTGTTATAGGCATTTTCTCTTTTTATACGCCCAAAGGGTCGTATTATGTTATGCCCCCGGTCGTCCGTCCGTCCGTTAGCAATTTCTTATGTGTGCAACTCCTACAGTTTTCATCGGAATTATTTGAAACTTGCCACAATGAATCTCCATGATGTCTAGTTGTGCACGTGGGTCTTAAAATTTTGATCGCTGTTTGCGTTCCAAAATTATCTGCCCTTGATTTCTGAAATAACCAACTTTTCACTTTGAATTTTTGTTCAGGCCATAACTTCCATACCATAAAAGGTATCAAATTGAAACTACATACACTGATAGAACACATTATGGAGAAGTGCAGTGCACATGACTCTGCCACTTTTATTTTTTGAGTTATTGCCCTTTGTTAATTTTCTGTTTGAATTTTTGTCCAGGCCATAACTTCCAAACTATAAAAGCTTATAACTTGCAACTTCATACACTGATAGAACACATTATGGAGAAGTGCAGTGCACATGAACCATAACTCTGCCACCGTTATTTTTTTGAGTTACAGCCCTTTGTTAATTTTCAGTTTGAATTATTGTCCAGGCCATAACTTCTAAACTATAAAAGCTATTAACTTGGAACTTCATACACGGATAGATCACATTGTGGAGAAGTGCATTGCACATGAACCATAACTCTGCCACTTTTATTTTTTGAGTTATTGCCCTTTGTTAATTTTCAGTTTGAATTTTTGTCCAGGTCATAACTTCCAAACTATAAAAGCTAATAACTTGCAACTTCACACACTGATAGAACACATTATGGAGAAGTGAATTGCACATGAACCATAACTCTGCGACTTTATTTTTTTAGTTATTGCCCTTTGTTAATTTTCAGTTTGAATTTTTGTCCAGGCCAAAACTACTAAACTTTAAAATCCATCATCTTGAAACTTCAAAGGCTAATAGAACACATTATGAAGAAGTGCACTGCACAAGAACCATAACTCTGCCATCCTTCTTTTTTAGTTATTGCCCTTGTTAGTTTTCTCTTTGAATTTTCATCTGGGCCATAATTTCTGAAATATAAAAGCTATGATCTTGAACCTTTCAAATCTGATATAACACCTTGTGGAGAACAGCAATTCACAAAATTTGTAACTGTGCCTCCCTTCTTTTTTTAGCTATTGCCCTTAAATATTTTCACCTATCATGGAGATTAACTACTCTTCACTCATGGCCCTTCCGTCATTTAAACTCATTTCACTGACAAACCCCTTCGGGCGTATATGCGCTGCTTTGCGAAGCTCTTGTTCTCGCAATGTTTTCAAAAGCCTTCTTCCTTAGAGTTGTTAAAATAATTTTTGTTTCGTTAAAGGGTTTGGCAAAGGGCTGATATGATGTTACACTGTTTCAAAGTTGTATAATTTTGTACTGTTTATTTTACTCAGGGCTGATTGATGGTTTAACTGTTGTCCATAATCATGTTGATTCAGATTGACTTGTTATCTTATTCCAACATCTTCGCGAGCCAAGGTTATGATCACTAAAAATTGATTGATTGAGCCCGATTTTGAGATTCCTGCGATGCGCCCCCTATTGGATGCTGGTTATTACACCCCTTTACATCATATTTCTGAAAGCCAATGAATGCAATGCTTACGAATGCAACTTATTCAACATGAAGTGATAAGCAGACATCCACGTGGGTTTCCATGTTTACCTTCTATTCGAAAGGTCGCGACCTTGTTCTATCTTTATCAAAGATGAAATGCTATGAGCGATTTCATTCGGTAGAGCTTGCTGCATCGAATGAAAAAGCATATGGGGGAATATAAAAATCAAGCTCAATCCGCCAAGCATAGAGTAGCCTAGTGAATCGTCAGCCTTGGCTTGTGAAGATGTATTCTAATGACTGTAAGAATACAAGTGACCATATTTCCTAAATCTATACCAAACAGGTGCAGGTATCAAAAGTCTGAGAAAGCACAGGGTGGGCCAATAAAATGTTACAATTTTTTGATCGTGCACAAGTGTTTTAACCCTTACCCAAACAATCCCTGTTTTTTTCACGGGTATGGAATAGTAGCCTTTTGAAAACATTGTGGGAAAAGGAGAAAATGCTGGTAACCAGCATTTTCTCATTTTCCCACAATGTTTTCTACCCTATCATAACCAGAAATCACCTTTCAGCAAGAGTTGAATTGTCATCTGCAAATGCTTTCGATTTGGTCTAGTCCAAAAGTTTGTCGTTTGGGAAAGGGTTAACATGAGCACTTATTCGAAAAAACTATTTACAGACATGTCACAGTTTTATTAATTTATTAATTAATATTTGAAACCAAAGGAATCCCTCTTTGTCTCTTGTTTTTCAAACAGTTCATTAATTGATGTGTTTAAAAGGGTAGAAAGCATTGTTTACAACAGCCTTTTTTTTCAGAGTTGTTAATACTGGGGATTGTTTGGTTTAAAGGTTTAACTCATTCCCAAACGACAAAATTTTAGGCTTGTCCAAATTGAAAGCATTTGCAGACAAAATAAAAGTGACTGAAAATTTGGAATTTGTTTTCTGAAGGGTAGAAAACATTGTGGAAAAAGGAGAAAATGCTGGTTACCAGCATTTTCTCTTTTTCCCACAATGTTTTCTAAAGGCTTCTTTCTCAGGGGCGTGAAAAGTAGGGATTGTGAGGTAATGGGTTAAGGCTTTGCCAAAAAATCCTGAGTTTTAATGACCCTTAAGAGGAAGGCTTTTGAAAACCAGTTTTTGAAAAGCAGTCTTGAAAAAGGTGAAAATTCTGGTAACCAGTATTGATTTTTTCTCTTTTTCTACAATGTTCACTATCCTTTCAAGGACAAGTTCTATTGTGTCAGTCAATTTTCATGTCAGAGGGAAAAGTCGAAAAGTTGTTGTTTGGTAAAGGCTTAAAACATTGTTGCAAAGGAAATAAAATATCTTCTCAATTTGACAACCAATTTCTTCATTTGCAGCATTTTTTTCATATCTTCATTGTATATTTTTTGTAACATATTCATATTTATTATTCACATTTTATAAGACAGTTGTGCTTTTATTATATATGTTTAATCCACATCAGTCTCAGAAGGCCATTGATATAGGCAAAGATATAGTATCATTTTTTGTAACCATTTTTCTGACCACTTTCTGATGCATAACATGCATTCAGGCTTTTTGTATCTTTGTATTGGAGTTTTGTTTTGTCTTAACCCATTACCACATAATCCCTACTTTTGACGCCCCTGAGAAAGAAGTCTTTTGAAAACCCTGTGGGAAAAGGAGAAAATGCTGGTAACCAGCATTTTCTCCTTTTCCCACAGTGTTTTCTACCTGTTACAGAACAAATTTCAATTTTTCAGTCACATTTATTTTGTCGTCTGCAAATGCTTTCAATGTGGACCAGTCTAAATTTTTCTTGTGTGGTAATGGGTTAACTCTTAACTACACGTCAAAATTTTAGACTGGTTCAAATTGAAAGCATTTGCAGACAACAAAATAAAGGTGACTGAAAAATTGAAATTTGTTCTGGGAAAGGTAGAAAACACTGTGGGACCAGCATTTTCTCCTTTTCCCACAGTGTTTTCAAAAGACTTCTTTCTCAGGGGTGTCAAAAGTAGGGACTGTGTGGTAATTGGTTAAAAGCTTAGATTATATCATTGTGTCAGTGCACCTAGGTATGTCTTTCCTGGCTTTTTCACACCAGTACTTGCACAACTTTTTTTCCAAACCACCGACTACTTTTCTCACATGGATCAGAGGTGGGGGGGAAAAAATCACTTGAAGGGTACTTTGCCTGGGCTTGGTTTGTTTCATGCAGCTTAACTTTTCCCATACAATTGCAACTAACAATGGCTAAAACACATTTATTTTGAGTAAAAACCAAAAAAAAAAACCAGGGCATCTTTTAAAGGTATTTTTTTAAAGGTTCTAACATTTAGATTTTTCTTATTTTTTCTATAAATAATATTCAGGTACTAAACTAAAAGAATCAGGCTTAAAACAAGTAGGTCACCAGCCTTATTTTTTAAGAAAACACATTTTAAGTTTGTAGGTGGGGTACTAAGTAATGAGTAAATTTAGGGTTTGTCAAAGACTAAGACATTATATGAAGTAAATTTTCCCAATTTTTTTCAATAATACAACATTATTTATAACAATCAAGTTTGTGGGTCATAACAAACCAATTCATAACATATAAATGTAATACTGATGTTGATGGCATTTAACCCATTTCCAAACGACTAATTAGACTCTTCTAAATTTGACGCATTTGCAGATGCTAAACCAAAACCTGGTATTCATGTCCTGGTATTTATGTATCACAGTTCTTTGATGGGTCAGAAATCATTGTGTGAAAAAGAGGAATCAATCATTTGGAGCAGTTGCTCCTTTTGGCATCAATGTTTTCTAATGTTGTCTGTTGCAGGCTCATTAAGCTAAGGGCAATCTAGTAAAGGGGAAAGAGTTATGTGCAGACCATCGTTCTCTGCAAGTCTTAGCCAAGTGACATAATTTTAGACTAGAGACCAAACTGAAAGCAACAGATTTAAGACTTCACAAAAATTAATGTGGATCAAATGTAGGGACATGATTATGAAAGGATAGCAAACACTGTGGGAAAAGGTGAAAATGCTGGTTGTTAAAACTCGGGATTGTGTGGTAAAGGGTAAACAAAGCAAGACTCGTTAGCACTGTATTGAATAAGATGAAATATCTGGTATACCAGAATTACATATGTACTTTGTCGTCTTCTTATGCTATCAATAAAGACATACATGTATCTAAAGTTTGGTTACATGCTTAGGAATAATGGCCGATTTCATATACATTGGTTTAAAGCTATGTCTTTTATGCTGCTGTTAAATGCTTGGAGAAATTTGATTTTCTGTTTATGTTTTTAAAGGCAAAATTTCATGATTCATAACATATGCAAGTATACATACTATTATCATAACATAAAGCCTGGTCATATATTTATCATGAGTTTTTTTTTCCCCTTATAATAAGGATTTTTCTAAACCCTTCAACATACATCCCAAGTTTTAGCTACCCTGTGGAAAAAAGCTTTAACCCTGTCCCAAAGGACAAACATTTGGGCTAGACCAAATTGAAAGCATTTGCAGATGACAATTCAGCTCTTGCTGAAAAGATGATTTCTGTCTATGATAGGGTAGAAAACATTGTTGGAAAAGGAGAAAATGCTGGTTACCAGCATTTTCTCCTTTTCCCACAATGTTTTCAAAAGGCTACTATTCCAGACCTTTAAAAACCAGGGATTGTTTGGGAAACGGTTAAAAAACATTATGGGAAAGGAGAAAATGTGGGTTACTGGCCTTATCTACTTTTCACATGATGTTTTCAAAACATTTTGTCCCCAGGTTTGTCAAAATTGTGATTATGTCGGTATGGGTTAAACTCAAGATCGAAAAGCTTTTTTTTGTCTTCGGTAATCGGAAAGAAAGTATCAGGGAAAAGGTACCGGAAAAAGATATCAGATTTTGCTGGGAAAAACATATCAGTTTCTGTCAGTCATAGTTGTGATACCTTGTCAATATTTATTTTAAATCATGCAGCTGACCTTTCTGCAAATGGGAGTTTATGCGTCGACCTCAGTAACATGGTATTTTGGTTGCTACACCCAACAAACAAGCCAGAAAATGGCTTAGAATACAGAGAGGAAGGGAGTGTATTTCAGTTGTATTCTAGCTCATCTTTCCATCTAATTTAAGCACCCGAATATTTTCCCGTTTAATATCAGTTTGAAATAAATTGGTAATATATCAAGAAAAAATTCTTTGATGCTTTATTAATGAGAATTCCAGAAACAAAAATTGTGCAAATAATTTTTGTGAATCCATGTTTGTCACAGGATTTAAAATAGAGATACATTGCTTGCTGTCAGTAATATATATGATTTATAACAGGAGAAACATGCATATATTTTCAAGACATTTCATCAGTATGACATGTCAATAATTATGATAGTAAACAGTATAACAAAAGGATTTAGAATTTCATCCTTTACTGCATGATCTGCTGCTGTAACAATGGTGAAGGAGGTGTCTTTTGAAAACTCTTTTCCTTTTTATAAAAGTTACAAAACTAACAATTACATAAATAAGCACAAATCACAAACAACTTTGATACTATTGATATACCTCCATTTCTTTCAGGTATTAACAATCAAACATGAGTGTTTTGCATGTCTGCCAAATGTCAGGACAGAAAAAAGTAAAAAAACAACATATAAAACATAATATAGTTTTTTTAAAAAGTCAACTTTCACATCATTTACCATATACTTAATCTCTTGGCAACTGATCCTTTTTTTCCTGATGTTTTTTTCTCTGATAGTTGTTTCTGATTCTTTTTTCCTGATATTTTCTATCCTACATTCTTTTTGGTGTACCTGGACAACATGAAACTTGCCCCAAAGAAGTTAACGACATGTCGTAAACAAATGGGTTGCAGATTTTTCACCCTGTCATAATCCTTAAAACACATTTTTCAACCGTACTGTGTCTGCTTTTGCAGAATATAGATCAAGATCAGATTGCATAAAATGTGCTGTTTGATCTCGGATCTGCATTATAAGAGAGATTTTCTTGTCAAAAATGGGTTTTTATGTTGCAGTAATAATTATTGTGCTCTCGTTAATGAAGATACGTAATTGTTTTATTCAGGGTCTTTACCGAATGATTTTAAATTTTAGAGTGGCCCTGATAAAAAAGCATTCAGAGACCATAATTGTGACTCAGATTATGGGATTTATCTATGGAAGAAGTCTTTTGAAAACATTGTTAGAGAAGGAGAAAATGCTGGTAACCAGCATTTTCTCCTTTTCCAACAAAGTTTTCAAAAACTTTCCTCCATTAGGGCCTTAGCCCTTTATCAAAGGAAAAATTTTTAACTTGTCCAAATTGAAAGCATTTTCAGGGAACAAATTAAATGCAGCTATAAAGGGAAAAATTGAGTAAGAAAGGGTAGAAAATATGGGAAACAGAGAAAATGCTGGTAAACAGCACTTTCTCCTTTTCCCTCAATGTTTCTAAAAGCCCTTTTCCATCAGGGTCTATAAAACATAGGATTGTGGTAAAAAAAAAAGGTTAATGTCTGTAGCATTTTGATTATCCATCAATCAACACATGTACATCCACTCATTTTCGTTGTGGTCAACATAAGTTGAATGGTTAAACAAGGAGAAAATGTGATCATGAAAGTTTGGATGGAAACAAAACTTGCACAGACGGCAAGTTTTAAGATCAGTTTTCCTTACGATCTCACAACAAGTATAATTATTCCAGTGTGTTTTTATAGGTCATGTGATGTCTATAGGTCATGTGATGTCTACATTGTCCACTGTTGTTATGGTAACCGTAACCATGGTAACTTTTTGGGAACAGTTTAGTGCAACAGATAGATCACAGTTTGAGATATAACTAGGATCTGATATGAATTGGCATTTAAGATATATAGGATCTGACACTTGTTGGCTTTTGAGATAAAAATTTATTAACCAAGTCTACAAAACATGTTAATAAGGGAGCCTTTGGCAAACTTCATAACATTTCTTGTAGACAAGTTTAATAATTTTTTACCTCAAAAGCCAACGAACCAAAGTGTCAGATTCTTTTTATCACATTACTTTATGGCAAGAATTATAGTCCAAAATGTGTTGTTTGAAGCATACATGTATCATGTGTAGTGAAATTTACATGAAGCCTGTGCACTTACTTTGACAGGTACATTATGGAAGAAAAATAGTGAAGAAGTTTGCATATATTGATATTGTTTTGGGTGTAAAAGTGATTAAATTAACAACTTTATCACAATTAAGAGTTTTGAACATCAATTTCCATCAGGAATCTCCGTCAGCAATGTTTTAGAATGAAGAGTATAATTACAGAGTGTTGACCAAATTCAGCACTACTTTCTTATCTCACACATATGTGAGACTAGAAAATTCGTAATGGTTGTATTACATTGAAAAGATGGAGAGTTATGTGATAAAAGAATTTATAAAACATGAGTAAATAATAAATCGTGTGCACTCGTTAAAGATACTGAAGGGATTTGTCCTCATTAACCCTTTCCCAAACAATCCTTGGTTTTCACGACCCTGTAAGAGAAGCCTTTTGAAAACATTGTGGGAAATGGAGAGAATGGTGGTAACCACCATTTTCTCCTTTTCCCACAATGTTTTCTACCCTTCTTGAACAAATTTCTATTTTTGAGACATGTTAATTTTGTTGTCCGCAAATGCTTTTGATTTGGACCAATCTGAAATTTTGTCGTTTGGTATAGAGTTTAAAACCAAAAACAACAAAAGTGATAGCTTCGAAGGCCTCCGAATGTTTTTTACCCTTTCTGATGTAATTCCCTCTTTTGGAGCCCAAATAAAAAATGTTGGCTGCAGCTGCTTTCAATTTGGATCAGTCTAACATTTTAAAAGCGAGCATTTGGCCAGCTCAATACGGTAGTTGAGTGCAACACTATTCTAAGTGCCTGTACAATGTACAGGCACTTAGAATAGTGTTGCACTCACCTATCGAATAATATTTTTTGTTGACAAGTTTCATAAAATTTACCTCAAAAGCCAACAATTGTCAGATTCTTTATATCGCATTACTGCATCGCAAGAATTATGGTTTATGATGTATTCTTACATGTATATGTGTATTGAAATTTACTTGAAACATACTTGCTTCTTTGACAGCTGTGTGTACTTCATGGATGAAAAATACTTACAAATAAATTACAGTACCAAACTTGCATTTGTTGATTTTGTTTGAATCTAGATATTACAAAATGTGCAATTTTGTCTCATTCATCATTTTCGATGATAGAGTAGTCAGGGTCGGCATTATTTTGGCACTATTTTTATCCCCCGGCGAAGGACCTCTGAAACTGCGATGAAAGGATGAAATACTTATACTTGTCTCTTTTTTCCTCTATGATTTCAAGCATATGAGACAAATGTCGGGTGTGTGAAAGTTAGCAGTAAGTGCGATAATCGGATTTCGATATTCAATATCGAAATGAATGTGCTGATGAGTTGAATTTCATGCCCCAGTAAATTGGCTGTTTTTCCAAACTCAAGGGATAGTTACTAAAATTTATGAATCCCTATTTGAATATCAAAATGAATTTCATGCCAGCAGCAGATTCGCGATTTTTTATGTAGGGCCATATAGATGGCGTTGGGATCGAATATAGATTTGAATATCGAAATGAATTTCGTGTTGGCAACAGATTCGCGTTTCTTTATGTCTGGGCATATGGATGGTGTTTAGGATCGAATGTAGATTTGAATATCGAAATGAATTTCATGCTAGCAGCAGATTCACGTTTTTTTTTTTTATGTATGGGCAATGGTGTTTGGGATCGAATGTAGATTTTAATATCAAAATGAATTTCATGCTAGCAGGATATTCGCGGATTTATTTTTTTATATAATTATGGCCATATAGATGCCGTTTTGGATCGAATGTAGATTTGAACACTGAAATGAATTTCATGCTAGCAGCAGATTCGCGTTTTTTTTTAATTTATTTATAGCCATATAGATGGCGTTTGGGATCAAATGTAGATTTGAAGATCGAAACTAATTTCGTGCTAGCAGCAGATTCGCGTTTCTTTTTATGTATAGGCATATGGATGGTGTTTGGGATCAAATATAGATTGGAACATCTAAATGAAGTTCATGCCAGTAGCTGATTCGCGTTTTTTTATGTATGGGCATACGGATGGTGTTTGGGATGGAATGTAGATTTGAATATCTAACTGAATGTCATGCTAGCATCAGATTCGCCAAAACTTCTGCAGGGGCCCGTAGATGATTTATCAAATCGAAGGTAGATTTGAATGTTGAAGTGAAGTTCATTCTAGCAGCAGATTCGGCAAAAAATCTATATTGACATATTGATTGTTCGTGCAATAAAATGTAGGTTGAATATCGAAGTAAATGTTCTTTTTTCAGTAGAATCGCAAAATAAAGTCAATATGAAGATGTAGATAATGAATGAAATCGAATGTTAATTTAGGCGCGAGGATGACGTTATAAATGAAAAGCAGCTTTTGTATTTATATAAGCAAAAATATATGTAAATTTGCAAAACAATCCATATCGACATATAAATGATATTTGGAGTCAAACATCATTTGAAATATTTATCTGAATTTCACGCAAGAAGCTGATTCGCATTTTCCACAGAAGTCGTCTCCCCCAGGATCGTCAAATTCGGAATTATGTGTTTAAATGTTAATGACATACATGATACCTCTCCCCTCGGAGCAATCTCAAAACGATCCTTGTCACCAAAATGTTTCTTGCGTCTACAAAGGCTTAAAAGCGCGTTCTCCATTATTTCAGTAGAATATGTTAATTGTCGCCGTTTAACACATCTGGCATAGCATTAATATCCACACACTTGAATATATAAACTGATTAAAACTCTTAACAGTTGTAGACCTCTATTTTATTTAGGCCCCAGTCACACAAAACTAGTTCTTTAAACTTCTTACCCCGCCCCGACATAACCGAGTTATGGGTAGAACATGTAATTTTTCCCTGATAATGCCTGAAGCCCCTGTCTTAACAAAGCTGTTCACAGAAAGTCTTAACCCGGTCAACAAAATTGTAAAACGGCTGCAGTCGGGATAGGACGTGTAATTTCTGTCCGTAAAATGCAAACGCACTGCCACTTGATGCCCTACTACACCGCGACAGGATCGAAGTATGGCAGGTCCGTTTGTAGTATGGCAGAGTCCTTTAAGTACGTTGTCAACTCGTCTAATTACAGGAAGGGTTGGACGGCAAAAAAAATTGAGCAGGCTCAAAATTCTGGAGCACATTCCCCGTTTTAAACCCGTCTATTAAGTTTGTAAAAAGATCGTGAAAGATGGCTTATACATGTACCTCCATCCAGTTTAAGTCCGTTTTACAACTAATTTCGGAAGGGAGTGAAAAGGAGCTCGGTGTGACGAGTTTATTACGAGTGTCATTCAGAAAGTAATGCAACCTGTTGAATAACTTCAAAAGCAATATATCATTTACTTTGAAACTTTACATGTAGATACTTCAATCTTTATGCAATTAGTATGTGACGTCACATCATCACGACGTCATTTAGAGAAGCACAAGATGACATCATTTTACGTCATGGCCACGGTTACGTCTTAAGATCAGCGTAGCTACATAAAAATTGAATGTCAGCGTAACAAAACAGCAAAGGAGAAATTTGCCGCACTACAAGAAGTTTGCAGCACATCTGGTCTATCATATTGCCAGGTTACAAGATTGGTCAATGAATTCAAATCGGGCAGGGAGAGCGTTGAAGATGCCTGTCGTGTGGGTCGACCAATGACAGCTACAGGTGACTTTAATACTGAACACGTGAAAAAACTGTTGAAGGATGATAGGAGCATTACTTGCTAAGAAATGGCACATGAGTTAGAAATCATTATAGGGTAAGTTCATTTCATGATTCGAAATCGTTTGAAAATGCGTAAGGTTAGTGCGCATCGTTTGACGCCAGAACAACCAGAACGTCGTTTAACCGTAGCCACTCAAGTCCTTTCTCGTTATGATTCTGAAGGACAAGATATTTAGAAAGAACTGTTGCCGTCGACGAACCTTGGATAAGATCCTACGAACCGGAAATGAGGAGACAATCGACCGAGTGGCATACACCTAACTCCCCGAGACCTGGAAAGTACAGACGGAATCAGTCTAAACATAAGATGTTAATGATCTTCGTGTGCGATAGACATGGATTTTGACAAGTCACGGGGTGGAAAGTGGTAAGACTGTTGACGAGAGGTACTATGAAGAGTACCTTAACAACACTAAGGCAAGCGATCCGTAGGAAAAGACGTGGACTCTTGGCAGCCGGTCCAATTATTTTACATGATAACGCTACACCTCATGGCGCCGTCAATGTAACGTCTTTGCTAGAGCGCTTTGAGTGGGAAATATTGGAGCACCCGCCTTATTCACCGGATATAAGTCCATGTGACTTCGAGTTATTTCCAAATAAAAAAGAGGGCATTAGAGGTATTCGTTATAGTGACATAGACGAGCTTGAAGTTGCTGTGGCCGAAAGGGTGAAGGTAGTAGAACGACGCAGTTGCCTAGCAACTGGAACAGATCAGCTCCCGAAGCGATGGCAGTCCGTCATAGACCACAAGGGATATTACATCGAAGGACTGTAGTACGGTAACTATCATCATATATTTCTTTCGAAAGTTATTTTATAGGTTGCATTTCTTTTTGAATGACCCTCGTACCTTCAGTTGATAGTAATGAACTAGTTAAGGCAGTTTTTCTCAGAATTTTGGGCGAGTTGTCTTTCGAAGGTGGAGATAGTTGTCTTGATGTGAATTTTTTTGTTGAGTGAGTTGTCTTGGGGTGAGTTATCTTGCAGCCGACAAGTGACACTAGTTTCATGGCGCCAACTGATTCGCGAAACGTTCGATTTGAGCATGTAAATTGTTTATGAAGTCAAATAAAGATTCCATAGGCGGTTTAAATCTCATATCAGCAGCAAATCGACAACAAGAGGGCCAAGATGGCCCTGGATCGCTCACCTGAATTTTTGAGATGACCATAGTTTTTTTTTTTTTTTTTTTTTTGAGGTATTGAAACATTGGAACCAAATTTATAATTTTGCCAAGCAATTTTCAAAAGGTCACCAGGTCCTGTAAAAGTCTTTTTCGAAATCTGACCATCGGTTTCAAAAAGAAGAATTTTTAAGAATTCTTCATTTCTGTATAAGAGCAAGTAGCCCCAATCCATGAGAGCCATGTTTCTTGATGGATCAAAATTTACGAACAAGTTTTGAAAAGGGTCACCCAAGGAACATCTCTGTGAAATTATTTCAAAATCTGACCAGCAGTTTCAGAGAAAGAGAATTTTCAAGAATTTAATCATGTCCGTATAGTGCAAGTAGCCCCCATTCACAAGAGCCATGTTTCTTGACAGATCAAAATTATATGTACAGTTTTTGAAAAGGGTCACCCAAGGAACATCTCTGTCAGATTATTTTAAAATCTCACTAGGGGTTTCAGAGAAGAATAATTTTCAAGGATTTCTTCATTTCCATATAGTGCAAGTAGCCCCCATTCACCAGAGCCATGTTTCTTGACAAATCAAAATTTTGCGAACAGTTTTTGAAAAGGATCACCCAAGGAACATCTCTGTGAAATTATTTCAAAATCTGTCCAGCCATTTCAGAGAAGAAGAATTTTCAAGAATTTCTTCATTTCTGTATAGTGCAAGTAGCCCCCATTCACCAGAGCCATGTTTCTTGACCAATCAAAATTTCGCGAACACATTTTGAAAAGGGTCACCCAAGGAACAAGTCTGTGAAATTATTTCAAAATCTGACCAGCGGTTTCAGAGAAGAAGATTTTTTAAAGAATTCCCTCATTTCTGTATAGTGCAAGTAGCCCCCATTCACCAGAGCCACATTTTTCGACGGATCAAAATTTCACGAACAATTTTTGAAAAGGGTCACCCAAGGAACAACTCTGTGAAATTATTTCAAAATCCGACCAGTGGTTTCAGAGGAGAAGATTTTTAAAGAATTCCTTCATTTCTGTATAGTGCAAGTAGCCCCCATTCACCAGAGCCACATTTTTTGACGAATCAAAATTTCACGAACAATTTTTGAAAAGGGTCACCCAAGGAACATATCTGTGAAATTATTTCAAAATCCGACCAGCGGTTTCATCAGAGAAGATTTTTAAAGAATATGCTAAAAAATTCCATTTGGTTGCCATGGCAACCAGAGTTTTTGATGGAATCAAATTCTATGAATAATTTTAAAGAGGACCTCCCAAGGAACAATCCTGCCAAATTTGGTCCAAATTGGCCAAGCGGTTTAGGAGGAGTTGATGTTTAAAGAATTGTTGACGACGGACGACGCACGACGGACGACGGATGACAGACATCGGGTGATCCTAAAAGCTCTCCTTGGGCACGTTGTGCTCAGGTGAGCTAAAAACAAGCAGGTGACATTTGCAATACTCTAGCAATTCTTGGAATACACTCTAAGACAGTTATCAAGAATCTCTACCAAACTACACACTTGTGACTTTGGTACCATAATTCAACAGGAATATTTGCTAGTATTACAACCATAAATATAACAAATTAATCTTTATTCAACATGTTCTACAGTGGGATTTTCAATCAAATACTAAACGTTAACTTAGTCTACATCAGGTGAATTACCTCAACACAAGGTAAAATTCCTGAAACATTCCCAGTGAATGCTGGTGTCACATTTAGAAAATTCCTTTTGAGATTGTCTAGCAACAGTTCACATGTAACTTTAGTCGATGGTGTGCATAGCGATGCATTCTTTCCAACCTGATGTTGTCAAGTTACCCCTTTCAGAGGGCTTCTTGCAGACACCTTGGTCCGCCAATGCTTATAAATTCGCCTTTGACCAAAGGCAAATGACACCATTGGTACAGCTCGTCTGTTCCTATGCAATTCAGGAGGATGTGACTATAGGCCATTGAGTTCAGGTGGTGTATTTTGTTGTTAAACCTTGTTGAACTTGTCACTTTCATTGATGCTTGCACTCTAACTGTGGTGGACTCATTTGACCAGTATTTCAAGTCTGTCTCATCCGATAGCATTGGCTATCGTGTTTCTGTAAACGTTTTCAGCAGTAGTGTAGTAAAGCCTGCCTGGAACCAAGCAATAACCAGATATCAACAAAATGACAACGAAAACAGGATGCCAGAATCTCTTGTAGTACTGATTGTCGCAAAGAAATTGCGTGGTTTTGTGAATTATCATTTCAATCACATTAGCCTCGAAGAACAAATTGTAAAAAAGAAATCTTCATTTTGGGGAAGCTGTATTCTATACTTGGATCGTGTGAGATGAACCCTTCAACATAATTTTGTGGTATATCAATCCTCCATAATTATGCCAATTATAAAAAACGCGAATCTGATGCTGGCATGAAATTCATTTCGATATTAAAATCTACTTTGGATCCCAAACACCATCCATATGCCCATATATAAAAATACACGAATCTGCTGCTAGCATGGAATTCGTTTTCATTTTCAAATCTACATTCGATCCCAAACACTATCCATATCCCAAACATTAAAAAAAAAAGAACGAATCCGCTGCTGGCATGAAATTCATTTTGATATTGAAAACGACATTCGATTTCATAGACCATCCAAATGCCAATGCAAAAAAAATCGGCGAATCTGCTGCTAGCATGAAATTTATTTCAATATTCAAATCTACATATGATCCCAAACGCCATCTATATGGCTATGCATAAGAAACGCTTATCTACTGCTAGCATGAAATTCATTTCGATATTGAAATCTGTATTCGATCCCAAACGGCATCTATATATCCATACAAAAAAAACCCCCAAAACATAACAAGAGGGCAAAGATGGCCCTGGATCGCTCACCTGAATTTTTTAGATGACCATAGCCTATTTTTTTTTTTTTTTTTTTAGGAATTGAAACATTGGAACCAAATTTATAATTTTGCAAATCAATTTTTAAAAGGTCACCTGTAAAAGTCATTTCGAAATCAGTTTAAAAAAGAAGAATATTTAAGAATTCTTCATTTCTGTATAAGAGCAAGTAGCCCCATCCACCAAAGCCATGTTTCTTGATGGATCAAAATTTAAGAACAAGTTTTGAAAAGGGTCACCCAAAGAACATTTCGAAAAATTTCTTTTAAAATCTGACCAAGGGTTTCAGAGAAAGAGAATTTTCAAGAATTTCATTATGTCCGTATAGTGCAAGTAGCCCCCATTCACAAGAGCCATGTTTCTTGACAGATCAAAATTATATGTACAGTTTTTGAAAAGGGTCACCCAAGGAACATCTCTGTCAAATTATTTTGAAATCTGACTAGGGGTTTCAGAGAAGAAGAATTTTCAAGAATTTCTTCATTTCCATATAGTGCAAGTAGCCCCCATTCACCAGAGCCATGTTTCTTGACCAATCAAAATTTTGCAAACAGTTTTTGAAAAGGGTCACCCATGGATCATCTCTGTGAAATCATTTCAAAATCTGTCCTGCCGTTTCGGAGAAGAAGAATTCTAAAGAATTTCTTCATTTCCCTATAGTGCAAGTAGCCCCCATTCACCTGAGGTATGTTTCTCAACCGATCAAAATTTAGCGAACACTGTTTGAAAAGAGTCACCCAAGGAACATCCTTGAGAAATTATTTCAAAATCTGAGCAGCGGTTTCGGAGAAGAAGAATTTTTAAGAATTTCCTCTTTTCCCTAGAGTGCAAGTAGCCCCCATTCACCAGAGCCATGTTTCTTGACCAATCAAAATTTCGCGAACAAATTTTGAAAAGGGTCACCCAAGGAACAAGTCTGTGAAATTATTTCAAAATCTGACCAGCGGTTTCAGAGAAGAAGATTTTTTAAGAATTCCTTCATTTCTGTATAGTGCAAGTAGCCCCCATTCACCAGAGCCACATTTTTGACGGATCAAAATTATATGTACAGTTTTTGAAAAGGTTCACCCAAAGAACATTTCTGTGAAATTATTTCAAAATCCGACCGGCGGTTTCAGAGGAGAAGAATTTTAAAGAATTTGCTAAAAAATTCCATTTGGTTGCCATGGCAACCAGAGTTTTAGATGGAATCAAATTCTGTGAACAACTTTTAAAGAGGACCTCCCAAGGAACATTCCTGCCAAGTTTAAACCAAATTGGCCCAGCGGTTTAGGAGGAGTTGATGTTTAAAGAATTGTTGACGACGGACACCGGGTGATCCTAAAAGCTCCCCTTGAGCACGTTGTGCTCAGGTGAGTAAAAAAATGCAAATCTGCTGCTAGCATGAAACTCATTTCCATATTAAAATCTATATTTGATTCGAAACAACATCTATACAGCCCTACATAAAAAACGCGAATATGCTGCTAGCAACAAATTCATTTCGATATTCAAATCTACATTTGATCCCAAAAGCCATCTATATGGCCATATATAAAAACAAGAGGGCCATGATGGCCCTGTATCGCTCCACTGGCTAATTTGTAAAAACACTACAAGCCAAACATTACATTATTTGGCCAACTGGTTTCAAACTTGAGGGCATACAGTTTTTTTCCCATAAAAACCTACAAAAAAGTTGTGACCCCTGGGCAAATCCAATTTTGACCACAAAGCTATAATTACTTGAATCCTGGTGGAGGTCTACAAGATAAAACCCCATACCAAATAATACAGGTCTAGAATGTGTGGTTATAAACAAGAAGATTTTCAAAGTTTTCTTAATAAAAGGCCCTGTAAAACATAAAATCCATGAGACAGGGCTAAATTTAGTGGTCCTAGTCTTTATTATGGTTAGTAACAAGATGACTTAGAAAACTTGTAACCCCTGGTGTGGGGACAAACTTGACCCTAAGGCTATAATTTGGGCCCTCCTGGTAGAGGCCCACAATATAAAGCTACATGCAAAATTTGATAGACCTAGGCCTTATGGCTAGGTACAAGTAGATTTTTAAAAAATTCCCAATATGAGCCCATGTAAAACTTGTGACCCCCAGGACAGGGACAAATTTGATCCCAGGGCTACAATTTGGGCACCTTTGGTTGACAACCACTTGATAAAGCTAGATGCAAAATTGAGTAGCCCTAGGCCTTATGGCTTGGTACGAAAAGATTTTTAAAGTTTTCACTATATAAGCCCATATAAAACTTGTGACCCCCGGGGCCGGGCCAAATTTGACCTCTGGGCCATCATTTGGGCACTCTGGGTAGAGGTCTACTAGATAAAGTTACATGCCAAATTTGGTAGCCCTAGGCCCTATGGCTAGGTACCAGAAGGATTTTAAAGTTTTCCCTATATAAGCCCATACAAAACTTGTGACCCCCGGGTTGGGGCCAATTTTGACCCCAGGGCTATTATTTGAAGGAACTTGGTAGAGGTCCATTAGATAAAGCTACATGCCAAATTTGGTAGCCCTAGGCCTTATGGTTTCAGAGGAGAAGATTTTTAAAAAATTTCAATATTTTTCAGTTTTGTTGCCATGGCAACCAGAGTTTTTGAAGGAATAAAATTCTTTCAAGGAATTCTGAAGAGGACCATGGCAGGATCATTTCTGTGAAGTTTCATCAAAATTGGATGGGTAGTTTCAGAGAAGAAGATGTTTGAAATAAAAGTTAACGCACGCACGGACGCACGCACGCACGCACAGACGGACGGACGGACGCACGACGGACACCGGGCCATGACATAAGCCCGCTGGCCTTCGGCCAGTTGAGCTAAAAACGCGAATCTGCTGCTAGCATGAAATTCATTTCAATTTTCAAATCTATATTCGATCTCATACACCATTCATATGCCCATACATAAAAAAAAAAACGAATCTGCTGTTACCATGAAATTCATTTCGATATTCAATTTTTTATTCGATCCCAAACACCATCCATATGCCTATATATAGGGGAAATAACCGCAAATTTGCGGTTAACATTAAATTCATTTCGATATTCGAATCTATATCCGATCTCATACACCATCCATGTGGCCTTACACAAAAATCAAAGCGCTGACGCACTGAAGGCAGCGGGTTTGTGCCAGCTACAGATCTCATTATTTTCTTTGCAGAGGTTTCCTTTATACTTGACTCTAAAATAGTAAAAAGGTGACTTAATCGATCTGCAAATAGTATAGACCTAGGTCAGTCTGTGTAGACAGTCAGGCTGTGTAGTCTACACAGGCTGATCTGGGCTGAAACTTTTCGCCATTGGTCAATTTTCTGTACATCGAAGGGTCGGTCTTTGGATCAATAATCATTTATGTCTTGCATGGTATAATCCATCACGAGGATGCAAGAAGCCCCCTTTTGCCAAAGCACAGCTCATTTGTTTGTGACTAAAATAAAGATAAAATCTAATACATGAGCACAGGCATAAAAAACAAGACTAAATGATATTAATCCTTTCCAAAACAATCCCAAGTTTTTATGACCCAGTGGAAGAGGCCTTTAAAGACATTTGTGGAAATGGAGAAAGTGCTTCTAACCAATGTTTTCTATCATATCAATCCGTAACAGTTATGAAATTCTTGAAAGGTATCTTAAAGTACTGAAAACCAGTTTTAGTATAATTTTGAGGTTTTACACCTCAAAATCCTTGTAGGCCAAATCATGAATGTGCTTTATAAAAGTTTTGCCGGTCCCTTTTAAGGAGTTTGTAGCTCAGAGACTTTGAAGTCGGTATCGCTGGTTTAAATTTCCAGCATGGTCTTCTCTCTGATCTACTTATCATTCATGCCATATTGTTCTTCAGTGCATGACTTTAAAAGGAAATAGCCAAGAAACGCATGCATAGGTGCACTGGCAGCTGTTATGACCCAAGCGGTTTAAATTGCATTAACTGCTAATAAATGATACTGAAAGAAGTCATTTGAAGACAAAAATTGAAACATGGCTCAAACACAGCGTACATCTTTGATAGGGTAGAAAACATTGTTGGAAAAGGAGAAAATGCTGCTTACCAGCATTTTCTCCCATTCCTACAATGTTTGTAAAAAGTTATGTTCTAAGGGTCGTTAAAACTTGAGATTGTGTTGTACAAGTAAATGTATAACATAATTAGCAATTATAACTACTTTTAACTCTTTACCACCCAATGCCGACTTCTAACAACCCTGATAAAGAAGCTTTGTGAAAACAGTGTGGGAAAGGAGAAAATGCTGGGAACCAGCATTTTGTCTATTATCCACAATGTTTTCTATCCTATAAAGTAATTGTACCAGTTGAACCAATATGACATTGTCGTATCCAAATGCTTTCAGTTTGAACACAGCTGAAATTTTGCCGTCTGCTAAAGGCTTAATGGGTGACTTTTCGTGTAACATCGCCTTTCATAGCCGAATCCGTAAGACTTTGTCGATAAAAGGCGATGTTACAGGATGCCCTATGCTCAAAATTCATCATGCAAACAAACATCGACATAAAAAAAAAGTTGATGCAAAGCATCAAAGTCGCCGCAAAAATCTTTATTTAATGCTTCAAGAAAGCCAGGGCAAGTAAGTAAAAGTCAGTTTTCATCAGCAGATTTTAACACATTATGAAATTGATGTGACTCTGAACCTATATCAAAACTTATCTTCTATCACAGTATCTAATACCCTCGCATAGCGCTCTCTTAACTCTTTTCCAAACAATAAATATCAGACTTCTCCAAATTCAAAGAATTGACAGACGACAATTTAAAAAGCTGAAAAAATGGTGGAAAATTCGCTATTAGTGGGAAAAAAGTATTTGATAAAGGAGAAATTACTTATAACGAGCAATTTCTCCTGAATTTGACAGTACACGTGACAACCCGTGTTTGTTTGGGAAAGTGTTGAAAACAGGGTCAAGTTAATAAAATGTTGCTGTCATAGGAAAGTATGATTCAAGAGAACATAAGTTTGCAATGCATGCCTTCAATTCAAACAAGTCTAAAACTATATTGTTTGGTGAACAGTGTTAATTAAGAATAATGGTTTTGCATTGCGATTTATGAACAACACAGCGAAAAACTGGTCTCTTTCCAGATTTTTTCCCCACAGAGTAAATCTATCTAGAACTCGGTGAGAAGTAAACAAAAGGGTTCTAAATATCTTTGTTTTAAAAACTAAACTTAGAACGAAGTAACTAATAATGGTTAGATACAATCATAACCATCATACTCGTTCTTCGGCGGAATTTAGCACAATTTCAGCGATATACAATTTTAACGGTGGTCATTCAACAAAAAACACACAAATTGTAGGAAAAACTAGGTACTAAATAATCAAAATGATAATTAAACCTGTGTAAGAAATGACCAAAGTGGGTACGAAATGACCAACTGGGTACGAAATGACCAAAATAGAAAGTATAGGTAGGTACGAAGTGACCAAAATCGTACGAAATGACTTAGGTACGAAATTAATTAGGTACGAAATAACTGGAAACCTGGACAACCTTGGCCAATGGAAACAAGGCATTTATTTGGAGCATTTAGTTTCCCTCAAAGCTTTCATCTGCAAAATGCCATGGAATTGCAAGGGTATTACGACCCTTAAATAACTGACGAGTGTGTGTGTGTGGGGGTGTGTGTGTGTGTGTGTTTTTTTTATCCCGTTTTCGTCATAACATTAACATTTAGTTTCCCTCAAAGCTTTCATCTGCAAAATGCCATGGAATTGCAAGGGTATTACGACCCTTAAATAACTGACGAGTGTGTGTGTTTTTTTATCCCGTTTTCGTCATTAACATTGACCTAATAAAGATGTAACCTAATCAACTTAGCTTTATCCGGAAGTTGTGTATTCCTATGTGTTATACGGTTAATATCTGTAACGTTGTGTTGCCATTTGAACATATGTGTCACAAAACGCGTAGACCTCCGCTAAAATTCAATTGTAGATAAAGCACACTACATGTACATATAGAATATTGGCTCGTGTTACGTTTATCAATTTTTCTTAAGTATATCGACTAAATCTAGGGTACTTTGCCTGTGGTGCTTTCTTCACCGACAAAAATCAACTATTTCCCACGAGTGTGTCCACTTCTCTCCATACCAACCATTGTTGTGATAACAATTTCCGACTGCTGGAAAAATAGTCCCCAAACTGCTTGGAGACGATTTCTCCGGTGAAATCGTCCTCAAATAAAATATCAGAGAAATCGACCCCAACATCAAATTTCATCCATATCGTTATTCAAGTTGTCTATAAAAATATTTTTGAAAGTTCGTTGTCTTTAGTATTTACATTATGTGTATTAGTTACCTTAATCCAGGAGTTATTTATAGTTTTGCCATTGTTTATACTGTTATTTCACACTGATAGGATGTATATCACACCTACATGTATTACACCTGTCACAAATAGATTACACCTGTGTGATTCTTAAAATATGTATTTGATTGACTTTGATTTGAAACCAAATAAATGCTTATATTTTTTTCTGTAGTCGTTCGCTTATTATTTAATGCCATTTTTTTATATTCATATATGCCCATTATTTTGATTTATTGTATGAAGATTTTTTTTATTCTCTCTCTCTCTCTCTCTCTCTCGTATATTTTCCTGCCCTTTCCTACTTGTACATTTTCCATCACCCAATACGAGATTCATGTCCAGCCGTCAATCGTGAAGTCACTAGTTCGATCCCATAAAGTGTGTTTTATTGAATCACAACTCTGGTTACTGTATATTGAAACCCTTTAACACAAAAGCATTTCCTCCTTTTCCCACAATATTTTCTAGCATTTGAAAAACGAATGTTTTTTTTATTAACATTTGATTTGTCTTCTGCAACCGCTTTCAACTTTTTTTCTAGGAAAAAAAATCTTTTGTTCAAGGGAGATTTAAAAGAAGAAAAAAAAAAAAAAAAAAAAAACATCTATTTACAGAGATTCAAAGGACTTAGATTTCAGAGACCTGTATGTTTAGTATGTGATGAGAGAGAATTGTACCCTATCACAATACCTATCATCAATCCTCAATAGGAAATTGACCGAGCTTGTGGACTGTTAAAGTGTACTTCGCTAACAACTGAACTATATTCCACTGACAAAACCATCATTTTAGCAACATTTCAGTTGTCTGCAAGATATTTTCAATATTGATAATTCTGAAAATCTGGGGATTGGAGGCGTACTGACTAATGCAAACTACAAATATCTTTCAAACAGCCTATTTTCTCTCTCTCTCTCTCTCTCTCTCTCACTCTCAAAATTACGTTACACCAGCCAGCTGATTTAAAAAGCGTGTTGTCCACAGAGCATCCTAGTTTTGAGACAAAACCACAATGTTTTTCAAGGCTCTTTCGGCTAACACCATCTTAAATTTTGCTTCTGATGAAGCACCTTAATTTATCATCTGTAAAAGTTGCTTATCTCAGTTTTTAATTGTAATTATATGTTGGTCCTATAATCTCTCATGAAGTGATTACTAATTTCATGTGGGCCATCAATGGAAATTAAATAGAGGTAGTTGATTTGGCAATTGAAATAGTGATAAAACATTTTTAATACAGTTTACATTTAACATACATTTTATTGGTTATCAGCAATACATTTTGCCTTTGACCATTTACAAAAATACATGTATACAATCTACTGTGCGACGTAATTGACAATAAAGGAACTTGTCATTTGATTAGGATAAATTTTGGGGAAAAATATGCTACTGTTAATAGACGACTCATAAATGTGAAAAAAAAACGTCATTCGGGACTTCACATGTTTCAGAAAATTTAGATAACCAAAGTTGGTATTGCACCGATTGAATAGTTGAATTTTGACTTGAGATTGTTTACAAGCACAACAAATTACTAAGTATAAGCCATAATCAAGTTCCCCATAACTGTGAGCACATGCCTAGCTCTGGCTTAATTAGTTTCTGGCTGGTGCTTTCTTGTATCAGTTCAAAATTTCCTGTTAAAACCAATGATCCCAGGGGCTTAGTGGAATCCGATTGTATCTCTGTCCGTCTACCTTTTTGTATTAATTAAAATTGACCTCTTATGTTGTTTCGTATCCTCAATTTCCTGGCCTTCAGTACTATCAGTACTTTGATTTGATGTTGTAAGTATTAACAGAGCAAAAATAGTATCGTATTGTATACACTTCGTAGTTTAAGAATGAATTAAAAAGCCAGTTTAAGGCGAAGAAGAAAAATTCCTTGTTAACCTTAACACCCCTATAAAAAAGAAATTCCCATAGTCCATGTCTTAACTCGAAAAATATTAAGAGTATAGTCGCGCGCTTCTGGGCGGCGACTAATAAAAACTTTTGCTCTGAAAATATTTTCTTTTTCACTTTTTCGGTCTTTGTAGATACCTACGCCTTCTTTCCATTTCTATTCTGAATTACGTAGGTGTACCGGAGTTTAGAAGGGTGCCGCCTACGCGAGTAGCGGGTATTTATACATGATCGTTTGAGTATTCTTGGAGGAACTATTTATTCACGTGTAGGAATCAAGTTTTGTTTACCTCGCGTATCCAGGAAAAAGCTGCCGGATGCAAGAGTTCTCGATCTAGATAAATATCGTAAGCGTTGAAAATCAGTAACTCATACCTGGTGACTATGACAGCGGGTTTCACCCGCTACCAAAAACGTGAATCTGCTGCTGGCATAAAATGCATTCCTATATTCAAATCTACATTCCATCCCAAACACTCTCCATATGCCCACACATAAAACAAAAAACGTGAATCTGCTGCTGGCATGAACTTCATTTCAATATTCCAATCTATATTTGATCCCAAACACCATCCATATGCCTATACATAAAAAGAAACGCGAATCTGCTGCTAGCACGAAATTAGTTTCAATATTCAAATCTTCATTTGATCCCAAACACCATCTATATGGCTATACGTAAAAAAAAACATGAATCTGCTGCTAGCATGAAATTCATTTTTATATTCAAATCTACATTCGATCCCAAAAGCCATCTATATGGCCATACATAAAAAAAACGCGAATCTGCTGCTAGCATGAAATTCATTTCAATTTTCAAATCTATATTCGATCTCATACACCATTCATATGCCCATACATAAAAAAAAACGCAAATCTGCTGCTGGCATGAAATTCATTTCGATTTTCAAATCTATTTTCGATCTTATACACCATCTTTATTCCAATACATAAACTAGAGGCGCTTGAGCGCCTGCATCGCTCCACAGGCCTGATTTTTCTGTAACGGTGAAGAGAAGTTTTTAACAATTACCATTCATTCCTGCATTTTATGTCACTAAAGAAAAAAAGCTATGAAAAACATTGTGAGAAAAGAAGAAAATAATAGTAACCTACATTTTCTTAGTTTTACACAATAACATCTACCCTTTTTGATAAAAGTTTTACTAATTTGAAGATTTATTATGTTGTCTGCAACATCTTTCAATTATGACCAGTTATAAAAATTTTGTTTTCTGGTTATAGTTAAAGACGGTCTTGTTACAAACCATTTTGGGTGGGGAAACATCAAAATACAGAAAAAATATGTATTGTAGCAATTATTTTATTGAAGTTGCAGGATCAGTTTGATTGGATAACAAAATGCCTTATCACAACAGTAAAGCCCTGTCCCTCTTTGTACTAGGTCACCAGTAGGTCAACAAACCTTTACCAGAATTAATAGAAGTGCAGAGGTTCTCTTGTTAGCTCACCTGTGCACAACATGCTCAAGGGGAGCTTTTAGGATCACCCGGTGTCCGTCGTCCGTCGTGCGTCGTCAAACATCAACTCCTCCTAAACCGCTGGGCCAATTTGGACCAAACTTGGCTTGAATGTTCCTTGGGAGGTCCTCTTTAAAAGTTGTTCACAGAATTTGATTCCACCAAAAACTCTGGTTGCCATGGCAACGAAATGGAATTTTTTAGGAAATTCTTTAAAAATCTTCTTCTCTGAAACCGCTGGCCAGATTTTAAAATAATTTCACAGAGATGTTCCTTGGGTGACCCTTTTCAAAAATTGTTCGCGAAATTTTGATCCGTCAAGAAACATGGCTCTGGTGAATGGGGGCTTCTTGCACTATACAGAAATGAAGAAATTCTTAAAAATTCTTCTTCTCTGAAACCACTGGCCAGATTTTAAAATAATTTTACAGAGATGTTCCTTTGGTGACCCTTTTCAAAAATTGGTCGCGAAATTTTGATCCATCTAGAAACATGGCTCTGGTGAATGGGGGCTTTTTGCACTATACAGAAATGAAGAAATTCTTAAAAATTCTTCTTCTCTGAAACCGCTGGTCAGATTTTGAAATAATTTCACAGAGATGTTCTTTGGATGACCTTTTTCAAAATTTGTTCGTGAAATTTTTATCCGTCAAGAAACATGGCTCTGGTGAATGGGGGCTACTTGCCCTATAGGGAAATGAAGAAATTCTTAAAAATTCTTCTTCTCTGAAACTGCTGGTCAGATTTTGAAATAATTTCACAGAGATGTTCCTTGGGTGACCCTTTTCAAAAATTGCTCGTGAAATTTTGATTCGTCAAGAAACATGGCTCTGGTGAATGGGGGCTACTTGCACTATAGGGCAATGAAGAAATTCTGAAAAATTCTTCTTCTCTGAAACGGCCATTCAGATTTTGGAAAATTTTCACAGAGATATTCCTTGGGTGACCCTTTTCAAAAATTGTTTGTGAAAGTTTGATTTGTCGAGAAACATTTCTCTGTTGAATGGGGGCTACTTGCACTATATGGAAATGAAGAATTTCTTGAAAATTCTTCTTCTCTGAAACAGCTGGCCAGATTTGAAAATTATTTCACGGAAATATTCCTTGAATGACATTTTTCAAAATTTGTTCGCAAAATTTTGATAGGTCAAGAAACATGGCTCTGGTGAATGGGGGCTACTTGCACTGTACGGAAATTAAGAAACTCCTAAAAATTCTTCTTTTCTGAAACTGCTGGTCAGATTTTGAAAGGACTTTTACATGTGACCTTTTAAAGATTGCTTGGCAAAATAATGATTTTGTTTCCAGTGTTTCAATACCTTCAAAAAAAACAAAAGGCTATGTTCCTCAGGTGAGCGATCCAGGGCCATCTTGGCCCTCTTGTTTTATATGAAAAGGATTATAGATTATGTAAAGCAACCATCTTTAACTCTTTACCAAACGACAAAATTTGGGATGTGACCAAACTGAAAGCATTTGCAGACAACAAATTAAACATTGATGAAATGATGATTTCTCTCTTTGATGAAGACACTGAGAGAAAAGGAGAAAATGCTGTTTACCTGCATTTTCTCCTTTTCCAAGAGTGTTTTCCAAAGACTTCTTCTTTAGGGACGTTAAAAGTCAGGAATGTATGGTAAAGACTTACCACCATAGGAACTATTCTGCAATACAACAATGAAATCCAACGAAAAGTTTGAGAGATCTTGGCCCTCTTGTTTTATATGAAAAGGATTATAGATTATGTAAAGCAATCATCTTTAACTCTTTACCAAACGACAAAATTTGGGATGTGACCAAACTGAAAGCATTTGCAGACAACAAATTAAACATTAATGAAATGATGATTTCTCTCTTTGATGAAGACACTGAGAGAAAAGGAGAAAATGTTGTTTACCAGCATTTTCTCCTTTTCCAAGAGTGTTTTCCAAAGACTTCTTCTTTAGGGACGTTAAAAGTCAGGAATGTATGGTAAAGACTTACCACCATAGGAACTATTCTGCAATACAACAATGAAATCCAACGAAAAGTTTGAGAGAAGAAATTTTTCAAAGATTTTACTTTATACCATAAAAGGAAAATGAGTCTTCCATAAAAGCCATGTTTTTTGACGGATCTTTTTTTTTATCAGGAATTCTGTAGAGCTCTACCTAAGGAACATTCCTGCAAAATAATAATGCTATCCAATCAGCGGTTTGGGAGGAGAAAATTTTTAAAGATTTTTTACTTTGGTTGCCATGGCAACCAGAATTATTCATGGAACACAATTATTTGAAGGAATTTGAAAGAGGACCACCCAAGGAAGATTCCTGTGAAATTTGGAAAAAATCCAGTCAATAGTTTCTGAGGAGAAGTTTTTTAAAGAAAAAGTTTACGGACGCACGCACGGACCTTGTGAGGTCGAATTGCTCTTTATTCAATACACCCAAACAACCCCACAAACTTAACCCCACAAGCTAACCCTGACCCCACAAACCCTAAACCTACAAACCCTAACCCTCACCCTAACCCTAACCCCATACCTACCAGATAGACAGAAGGAACCCCATAGAGACTAAATATACAATTACCCCTAACCCCACAATGTCGGGCTCGTAAGGGCGGACGAACGAACGGACGGACGGACGGAAGCACGACGGAAACAACGCCATGACAATAGCTCGCTGGCCTTCGGCCAGTGGAGCTAAAAATTGCGAATCTGCTGCTGGCATGATATTCATTTCGATAATCAAATCGATATTCGATCTTATACACCATCCATTCGCCCATACATAAAAAATCGCGAATCTGCTGCTGGCATGATATTCATTTCGATATTCAAAACTTTATTCGATCCCAAACACCATCCATAAACTAGAAGCGCTTGAGCGCCTGTATCGCTCCACAGGCATGATTTTTCTGTAACGGTGAAGAGAAGTTTTAAACAATTACCATTCAATCCTGCATTTTAGCTACCAACTGAAGAGAAAAAGCTAAGAAAAAGATTGTGAGAAAAGAAGAAAATAATGGTAACCAGCATGTTCTTAGTTTTCCACAATAATTTCTACCCCTTTTGATACAAGTTTTATTAATCTGAAGCTATGTTATATTGTCTGCAACATCTTTCAATTATGAGCAGTTACAAAATTTTATCATCTGGTTATAGTTAAAGAGGGTCTTGTCACAAACCATTTTGGGTGGGGAAACATCTAAATATAAAAAAATACATGTAGGTAACCAGGATTAACACCCCTTCTGTCCACATTGCACTTAGTCACCAGCAGGTCAACAAACCTTTACCAGAACTAATAAAAGTGCAGAGGTTCTCTTGTTTATATGAAAAGGACTATGGGTTATGTAAAGCAACCCTCTTTAACCCTTTACCAAAACAACAAAATTTGGGATGTTACCAAATTGAAAGCATTTGCAAACGATAAATTAAACATTGATGAAATAATGATTTCTCTCTTTGATAGAGTAGAAAACACCGAGGGAAAAGGAGAAAATGCTGATTACCTGCATTTTCTCCTTTTCCAACAGTGTTTTCCAAAGACTTCTCGTCTTTGGTTGATTATGAGTAATTTCACCTTTTCCCACAGTGAAAACAACAATGAAATCTAATGAATAGTTTGAGAGAAATTTTTCAAAGATTTTACTTTATACCATAAAAGGAAAATGAGTTTCCCATAAAAGCCATGTTTTTTTACAGATCATTTTTTTTAAAGGAATTCTATAAACCTCTATCTAAGGAACATTCCTGCAAAATAATAATGCTATCCAATTAGCAGTTTGGGAGAAGATTTTTAAAGGTTTTTTATTTTGGTTGCCATGGCAACCAGAATTCTTCATGGAACACAATTATTTGAAGGAATTTGAAAGAGGACCACCTACGGAACATTCCTGTGGAATTTGGTAAAAATCCAGTCAGTAGTTTCTGAGGAGAAGATTTTTAAAGAAAAAGATTACGGACACATGCACGGACGGACAGACGAACGCACGACGGACACAACGCCATGACAATAGCTCGCTGGCCTTTGGCTAGTGGAGCTAAAAATCGCGAATCTGCTGCTAGCTGAAAATTTATTTCGATATTCAAATCTATATTCGACCTAAAACACCAACCAAACACCTAGACATAAAAAAAGGTGAATCTGCTGCTAGCATGAAATTAGTTTTGATTATCAAATCTACATTAGATACCAAACTCGATCTATATGGCCATACATAAAGAAACGCAAATCTGCTGCTGGCATGATATTCATTTCGATGTTCCAATCTTTATTCGATCCCAAACGGCAGCTATATGGCCATATATATATATATATATATAAAAAAAAAAAAAAAACGCAAATATCCTGCTAGCATGAAATTCATTTTGATATTAAAATCTACATTCGATCCTAAACACCATTGCCCATACATAAAAAAAACATGAATCTCCTGCTGGCATGAAATTCATTTCGATATTCCAATCTATGTTCGATCCCAAACACCATCCATATGTCTATACATAAATAGAAACGCGAATCTGTTGCTAGCATGAAATTCATTTCGATATTCCAATCTTTATTCGGTCCCAAACACTAACTATATGCCTATACATAAAAAAAACGCGAATCTGCTGCTAGCACAAAATTCATTTCGATATTCAAATCTACATTCGATCCTAACCACCATCCATATGCCCATACAAAAAGAAACGCGAATCTGCTGCTAGTACAAAATTCATTTCGATATTCAAATTTATATTCGATCCCAACGCCATCTACATGGCCATACATAAAAAATTGCGAATCTGCTGCTGTCATGAAATTCATTTTGATATTCAAATCGGAATTCATAAATTTTCGTAACTATCCCTTGAGTTTGGAAAAACAGCGAATTTACTGCGGCATGAAATTCAACTCATCAGCACATTCATTTCGATACTGAATATCGAACTCCGATTATCGAAGTTACTGCCAACTTCACACACCCACAAATGTCATCATTTTCAACACATTTGGCTCATTACCAAACGACAATAATTTAGGCTTGTCCAACTTGAAAGCATTTGCAGACGATTAAATAAAAGCGACTGAAAATTTGAAATTTTATTTGTGAAGGGTAGAAAATATTGTGGGAAAAGGAGAAAATGCTGGTTACCAGCATTTTATCCTTTTCCCACCATGTTTTCTTAAAGGTGGGTATTTAGACTTTTCACATCTCACCAAATTAAAAACTTTTGATATCACTGCAATTTATATGAAAAACCAATACGAATCACCAATAATTAAGAATCATAAAATTACAAAAAAAAAGAATGGTTTTTAAGTTGTCAATGTCATTTCCACACACTGTATATCACACCCAAGTTGATTCATCAGAATTCTAAGAACCATCATTTACAGTAGAGTCAGAAGTTTGCTGTATTGTTTCTAACATAGGGTCATTTTCTGAACTAAATGTCGACAAAGCAGGTAAAGCACTCTGACCTGGTTCTATGAATACATCTGTTGTACATGGTTTGTTGTTAAAATACTTCACAAAATTGTTGTATTTGTCAATGACAACTGAAAAGGAAACAAGTTGGTATATTATCACATTACCAGCTATTGACATTATTTCTCCACATGCACTTTTGACAAGAGGGCCATTATGGCCCTGAGGTACCTCACCTGAGTTTTCTTTTACCACACATGACCCAATTTCAATCTCTTTTGTGATATTATGACAAACATTATAACCAAGCTTTCACAATTATTTGACTAAAAATATAGCCTTAACCTCGTACACAAGCTTTTTCTAGAACTCCCATGAGTAACCTACTTTTTAGCTCAACATAGCACAATAGATATTATGAAAACAACGATTCTGACCATCTAGAGTGTGGCCTCTAGAGTGTACACAAGGTTTTTCTAAGATTTGAAATGACGACATAGTTTTTCACCAAATATGACCCATTTTCAATCTCATCATATTGACCATCAAGTAAAACATCATGACTTAGTTTCTATATGTATTGGACAGTTAAAAATTTGACTCTAGAGCTACAGAAGCTATTATAAAGATTTGACCTATTGACCTATTTTTGCACTGAATTAGACCCATTTTCAGATTCATCCAAAGTAATATCAAGACATTCTCACCATGTTTAATGAGTATTGCACTATAATAGTGGCCTCTAGAGGGTAAATACGGTTTTTCTAAGATTTGAACTAGTGAATTAGCTTTTGACCCCTCTAACCCATATGCAAATTTGTCACAGAAATTATCCATACAAACATTCTGACCAAGTTTCATGAGTATTGCACTGAAAATAAGGCCTCTATAGCATACAAAAGGATATATTGAATTGAAGCGATGGCCTAGTTTTTATCTTGATGTGACCCACTTTCACACTCGTCAGAGATATCATTAAGACAAACATTCTCACCAACTTTCAAGAGTTTTGGACTGAAAACGTGGCCTCTAGAACATTACATAAGGTTTTTCTAACATGTGACCTAGTTTTTGACCCTGCATGACCATTTTAAAATTCATCAAAGTATTATCGAGAAAAACATTCCGACAAACTGTCAAAAGTTTTGGACTGTAAATGTGTCCTCTAGAGCGTACAAAAAATTATTTAAAGATTTGACCTAGTGACCTAGTTTTTTATCAAATGAGACCTACTCTTCTAGATATCATCAAGACAAATATTCTGACCAACATTCACGAGTTTTGGACATAAAATATGGCATCTAGAGTGTATACGAGTGTATATCATACATGTTTTTTTCTAAAATTTGACCTAGTTTTTGACCCCATGTGACCCATTTTCGAATTCATCCGAGATATCATCATGACAAGTATTCCCAATTTTCAACAGTTTTGAACAGAAAATGTGTCCTCTAGCACGTGCAAGAAATTATTAAAAGATTTGACCTAGTGACCTAGTTTTTGACCACACATAAGCCATTTTATAACTAGTTTAAGATATTATCAATACAAACATTCTAACCAACATTCAAGAGTTTTGGGTTAAAAACGTTGCCTCTAAGCGTACACAAGGCTTTTCTAAGATTTGACCTAGTGACCTAGTTTGTGACCCAACATGACCCATTTTCGGTCACGTACAAATTACATCAAGCAAACATTCTGACTAACTTTCATGAGTATCTGACCAAAATGTGTACACAAGGTAAAAGTTGATGACATGATGCATAATGGACGATGGAGACAGCATGATCACAAAAGCTCACGTTGAGCAGTTCTTGCTCAGGTGATGTAAAACAAAAGGACCATGATGGTCCTTTATCGCTTACCTGAGTACTAAGCAGTAAAGGTCTACAATGAAGATAAATCCTAAATATCAAAGTTCAAGGCCGAATAATTCTGACAGGGTATGCAACTGTGCAAAAACCATTTTCTTCTTTTACCAAAATGCTTTTACAAACTTTCTTATTCAGGGTCATTGAAAGTCAGGATTGTATGGTAAGGACTGAATTAACTTGGAAGGCCAGGTATTAATTTCCTGGTCAAAATGGTGGTCGAATGACAGATAAAAACATAATTCGCCCATTGGTAAGACACAAATGAGACTTGTCTCAGTAACTTTTGATCAAATGTCAAAGGAAGTTGGCTGAGACAGTAATCAAGCCAGCGAAAACTGGGAACCCTAGACTAACAACTCACAACATTACTGACTGATCTATCAGGGCTCAACAAGTCCAGTATGTGAAAGGTAACCCCTTTTTCTGTGACGCATCTTACAGAAGAAAATTGTATCAAAAGACTATCGTAAGGAAAACATGTTTGAAGTTTCATGAATGCCAAGGATTTTAGAACATATCCGTCAAGATGGATGGATGGGCAAACTGCCTGTAATTAGTCCAAAATGAAATTTCACATTTAGTCCCCTTTTTTGATAACATGTTGTAACATGAAATAAAATCAAATAACTATTGTCTATCGCTTAACAAGATGAGGTTTAATTAGTTTTGTCCTGTAGTGAACAAGATATTGGTCCATCGTGAAAATTTACACCAAGCCCCCTTTTTTAATGAAATGATATTTAATGAAAAAAGGTAAAATACTGTTATTGGCAAACTATCATAAGGAACACATAAACGTTTCAATCTTGTCTAGAACAGAAGAATTTCAAAGTTTTCTTTCTTTGTTCCCATGTTCAAACTTTTGACTACCAGGGCTGGGCCAGTTTGGACCCCAGGATCATCGTATGAACAAACGTGGTAGAGAAGATGCTACATACAAAATATCAAAGCTCTATGACTTCCAGTTTCAGAGAATTCTTATTTTTAAGTTTTCCTTCTTTGTTCCTATGTTTCAAACTTGTGACCCTCAGGGTAAGGCCAGTTTTGACCCCAGGGGCATCATATAAAAAATCTTGGTAGAGGTCCACTAGGAGATGCTACACACCAAATACCAAACTCTGCACCATCTAGTTTCAAAGAAGAAGAATTTTAAAGTTTTCTTTCTTTGTCCCTATGTTTGAACTTGTGATCTCCCCTCCCCCACAGGCAGGGCCAGTTTTGACCCCAGAGGCATCATATGAACAATCTTGGTAGAGGTCCACTAGGAGATGCTACATACCAAATACCAAAGCTCTACGCCTTCTAGTTTCAGAGACGATTTTCAAAGATTTTGTTATTTTTTCCTTTTGGTTGCCATGGCAACCAGAGTTATAGGTGGAATTCAATCTCTTGAACAACTTTAGTAGAGATTCACCCAAGAAACATCCCTGCCAAGTTTCATCAAGATTGGCCCAGTGGTTTAGGAGGAGAAGATGTTTAAAGAAATTGTGGACGTCGCATGAGAGACACTGGGCGATCACAAAAGCTCACCATGAGCACTTCGTGCTCAGGTGAGCTAAAAACAGCAGCACGAGAAAAATACATTCAAAATAAGCAATTATCAACACATATAATTTGGATGATCAACATAAAGTGTCAGAACTTTGACAAATGAAAGCACTACATAATTTGCATAATTTCAAATTTATGTATTTAAGCCTTTACCACACACACCATTGTTTTAACCACCCTGAAAGCATTGTGGGGAAGGGGGAAAATTCTGGCAACCAGCATTTTCTCCTTTTTCCACAGTGTTTTCTACTCTTTCAATGAATTCTTCAACAATTTGAGCCACATTTAATTTCTTCATCTATGAGTGCTTGAATAAGAACAAATCTTAAAAATTGTCACATGGAAAACTATTTAGGACATTCAATGTTGCTGTATTTCAATGAAAACATGGTCAGTTATGTGATTGAAATATTCTGGAATTTTCTTGTATTCACTTTCTAAATAAGGAAATCTTATTATACGTGATTTCCCTTAAATATTTTTATAGATGGAAACTGCATTGATCACATGACCTACATAATTGTACCAGATATATTACGACCTACTTTAGTTACTGAAAGTGAAACTCGGGTACAATTCCCTCTGAGATAACTTTAAGAAAATGATCTTAGAAATTTAAGCTATAAAAGTCAATTTTCAACTTCTGTAATATATATGCGAAAAGAATTGAAACATTTAAAGAAGTGAAAGAGAAAACTAATACAGAAAGGGTTCTTGAAGTTTCATTGAATATAATAATGTTGTGTATGAGATGTTTACTTCACCCTGCCACATTTTTATTGTTGAGTAATACAAATACAATTTTTGCTAAATGCATTGGCATTAGAGTGGGCTGACATGACCAAAATCGTTCTGCACATTTGTGCAGGATGATCTTGCTATCTGGCTTTAAACGCTGTGCTAAATGCATCCATTGTTGCAAATGGCTGGAGCAGAGTTTGGGAATTTAATGTTGATCCTAAAAGCTCTCGATGAGCCCTTCTTGCTTGGTAAGCAAAACATCATTCCTTTCCTAGAAATTTTCAAATGGATGACAGCGCTCATTATGTGTGATTGGTCACTCTGAACAAGCATTCACAACGAGAATGAATGAATGTTGTTTTATGGCACATCGACAATTTTGGTCATTTAGCGTGCATATCTGTGTTAAAAGATACTAAAAGAGGAGTTGTTTAAACCGAATAAAGTCTGAATACATTAATGATAATAAAAGAATTGAATAAAGAAGTATTATACGTGATCTTCATATGCATAAAGGGCATTATTGAGTTACAGGGTAATCCCTATATACTCAAAAGTTTTAAATGATAAGATTTAAGGTAAGACCTGTGTAATGCACTTCCGGTGAACATGGGGCAAAAATTCTAATTTGTTGATAAATAAGGATAAGTAAGGATTTATGCAGAAATAATATTTTTGCACATTTCTAACGGATCTGAAATGCCGTTTATGTCTATCTTGAAATTATTTTTTGATACTTTTGTTAGTTTTCTGGAAAAGGAGGTAATTATTATCTCTTTTTGAATTGAGAATATAGTGGTTTTAGATTTATAAACGGTCTGACGAAATACCGAAATACCACCGAAATACCCCTAATTTTTTGTTCCTGTGTTATTATTACTATTGAATTTCTACAGATTGGTATTTTTTGTGGAATTTCACCCAAATAATGTCAATAGAGATGAAGGGCTGTTAGTTTAAATCATAATTACAATTTAACAACGTATCATTGATGTCCGACGTAAACAATGCACTGAGATGGACCTATGTAAGTCCACCGAAATATCCGCTCGACGTTGTAAATATTTGTTGATTTAGGGATTCAACCTCTGCAAGATTTGGATCTTTTTTCGCATAAAACATGATTAATTATGATCACTTTAGAAAAGATCAATGTTGAAAAAAATGTCGTTAGTATACATTGATCATTGATTCAGGTGGTGAACAATCACCGAAATACTCGCGTGTCAAGTCCTGACACAACGAAATACCTGACCTCTATTACACAAAATACAGACTTGGGGGTCGTCAGATGGACTTATCACCTATATTCTATTTCTTTAAATCATAAACACAAATATGTACACCACAGAGCATGCAAGTGCGTTCCATTTGCGAACGAAGTACATAAATTAAGCATTGCGTGATATATCCATCGTCACGCGCATGTCGCCTTTGACAATATTTTCTGCTTTTCCACTATGTTTACAGAACTATAGGGTGAACTGCAATTATATCTACATGTAGATCTAAATCGATATTTGATTTATCATCAGTAGACGTGGAATTAAGACAGACAAGTCTACAAATTAAGGCCGGGTAACATGTTTACCCGATTCAAAATGGCGGCCAGTTGTCTTTCTAGATCCGCTAGTTTTTAATTTCATTCTCCAAATGTCACGAAAGAAAACCATTTTTCTCTGAGCATATCTATGGATATATATCTGACACATCAACTTTGTAAAACAGCTACTGTAGTAGGAACGTTAAACTCCCTGAAGCGATGTATTTTACTACGTCGTGTGGGTATTTCGGTGGACATCGGGCTCGTATTTCCGTGAACATCCATTACGTCGGACGTCAATAGGATGTTGTTATTTTGTCACTTTGTTTTAAACTAACCCCCTTTATCAATATAAACATAAGTCTTTGTTAAAAAACCAAAAAAAGACAAAATTTTCGCACTTTTATTTGTTATTTGACTTAATTATAAACAAGAGGGCCGGGATGGCCCTGAAATCACTCACCTGAGTCTATTGACCAAACATGAACCATCTAGTTTCCAAGTGACCTAGTTTTTAATCAGACATTACCCATCATCAGATACTTTTGAGATATCAATAAGACAAACATTCTGACCAAGTTTCATGAGTAGTGGACTAAAAATGTGGTTTCTACAGCGTACAAAAGGTTTTTCTAAGATTTAACCAAGTGATCTAGTTTTATACCCGACAATTACCCATTATCAAACTGTTTTGAGACATCACCAAAAGAAATATTCTGACCAAGTCTGAAGAGTATCAGGCAGAAAATGTAACCTCTAGAGTGTACACAAGGTTTTTCTAATATTTGACCCATTGACCTAGTTTTTGACTCCACATGACCCATTTTCAAACTCATTCAAGGTATCACCAGGACAAATATTATGAACAAGTTTTAGGAGTATCACACTGAAAATGTGTCCTCCAGAGCATACAAAAGATGTTTATAACATTTGACCTATTGACCCAGTTTTTGACCCAACATGACCGATTTTCAAACTCATCCAAGGTATTATAAAGGCAAAAATTCTGACTTATTTTCAAGAGTGTTGGACTGAAAATGTGGCATCCAGAGCATATACAAGGTTTTTCTAAGATTTGACCTGGTGACCTAGTTTTTAACCCCCAATGACCCATTTTCAAACTTATCCAATATATCATCAAAGCAAACATTCTGACCAACTTACAAGAGTTTTGGATTGAAAATGTGGCCTCTAGAGCCTAAAAAAGGTTTTTCTAACATTTGACCTGGTGACCTAGTTTTTGGCTCCATATGACCCATTTTCAAACTTGTCCAAGATATCATAAAGGCAAATATTCTGACCAACTTTCAAGAGTTTTGGACTGAAAATGTGGCCTCTAGAGCGTACACAACGTTTTTCTAAGATTTGACCTATTGACCTAGTTTTTGACCCGACATGACCCATTTTCGAACTAGTACAAGATATAATCAAGACAAACATTCTGACCAACTTTCAAGAGTTTTGGACCGAAAATGTGGCCTCTAGAGCGTACACAAGGTTTTTCTAAAATTTGACCTAGTGACCTAGTGACCTAGTTTTTACCTCACATGACCCATTTTCGATCTTGTTTGAGATATCATCCAGGCAAACATCCTGACCAATTTTCATGAGTATCCGACTGAAAACGTGGCCTTTAGAGCTTACACAAGGTTTTTCTAAAATTTGACCTAGTGACCTAGTTTGTGACCTGGCATGACCCATTTTCAAATTCCTCATAACTTTCATCGAGGCAAACATCCTTACCAACTTTCATGAGTATCAGACTGAAAATGTGGCCTCTAGAGCGTACACAAGGTTTTTCTAAGATTTGACCTGGTGACATAGTTTTTGACCCGACATGAACCATTTTCGAATTTGTCCAAGATATCATCAAGACAAACATTCTGACGAACTTTCAAAAGTTTTGGACTGAAAATGTGGTCTTTCAAAAGTTTTGGACTGAAAATGTGGTCTCTAGAGTGTACACAAGGTTTTTCTAAGATTTGACCTAGTGACCTAGTTTTTGACCTGACATAAACTATTTTCAAAATCGTCCAAGATATCATCCAGGCAAACATCCTGACAAACTTTCATGAGTATCGGACTGAAAATGTGGCCTCTAGAGCATACTCAAGTTTTTCTAAAATTAGACCTAGTGACCTAGTTTTTGACCCGACCTGAACCATTTTCAAACTTGTCCGAGATATCATCAAGACAAACATTCTGAAGAACTTTCGAGAGTTTTGGACTGAAAATGTGGCCTTTAGAGCATACACAAGGTTTTTCTAAGATTTGACCTAGTGACCTAGTTCTTGACCCGACATGAACCATTTTCGAATTTGTCCAACATATCATCAAGACAAACATTCTGACGAACTTTCAAAAGTTTTGGACTGAAAATGTGGTCTCTAGAGTGTACACAAAGTTTTTCTAAGATTTGACCTAGTGACCTAGTTCTTGACCTGACATGACATATTTTCAAACTCGTCCAAGATATCGTTCAGGCAAACATCCTGACAAACTTTCATGAGTATCGGACTGAAAATGTGGCCTCTAGAGCATACACAAGGTTTTTCTAAAATTAGACCTAGTGACCTAGTTTTTGACCCGACATGACCCATTTTCGGAGTCGTCCAAGATATCATCCAGGCAAACATCCTGACTAACTTTATTGAGTATCCAACTGAAAATGTGGCCTCTAGAGCGTACACAAGGTTTTTCTAATATATGACCTAATGACCTAGTTTTCGACATCACATGATCCATTTTTTTAATTCGTGCGAGCTATCATCCAGACAAACATTCTGACCAACTTTCATGAGTATCCGACTGAAGATGTGGCCTCTAAAGAGTACACAAGGTTTTTCTAAGATTTGACCTAGTGACCTAGGTTTTTCTAAGATTTGACCTAGTGACCTAGTTTTTGACCCGACATGACTCATTTTCGAACTCGTCCGAGATTTCATCGAGGCAAACATCCTGACCAACTTTCATGAATATCGGACCGAAAATGTGGCCTCTAGAGCGTACACAAGGTAAAAAGTTGATGACGGGACACAGCACGATCACAATAGCTCACTATGAGCACTTCGTGCTCAGGTGAGCTAAAAATATGGGGTATTTCGATGTTTCGGTGGTATTTCGGTGATTCGTCGGACTCTTTATAAATGATACTTCAAAGAAGGAAAAAAATGGAAAAAGTGAATCGGTGAAAGTAGTTCAATAATACTCACTTTTAATGATAGCTAATTTTGCAGGATGATATTTTAGTGGAAATAGCTATTTTTCATTACACAGGTCTTACCTTAAGAATGTGATAAAACTGTTTGGCATAAATATTGGATTAATAAAGAGAAGTTTTTAAATGAAAAAGAAATATGTGTCATTTATACTGTGCATAAAATAGGATATTAAGTGGCTGGGCATTCCCTGCCTACTCAAGAGTTTTAGATTAAAATATAAGACTGATAATATTGCTTTTTCTAGGAAATGAGGTTAAAACTGGTAAAGACTGGAGCCTCCAATGGGATCAATATATTCCAATTAAAGAGGTCCTGTCTCCAACGAGATAAAATGCACGCCAGGAGAGACAAGATTAATATGCTATTTTTTTTAAAACTATCAAAATTGTAAAGAACTGATATGAAAGGTAATGTGCAGCTGAATGTTGAAGGAGGCACGAATAGTGGGCCATATTTAATTCACTAATGAACTTCATTTTTCAATAGGACACACAGAAAAATTTACCTTGGAATTGCGGAGTTGAAGCCAGTTCTTCACATTTATCATTTCACCATCTTAAATAAGGTTTTGTGTTTGGGTGGTTTCCAGGGTCCCTTTTTCAGTTTTCTTTTTTGAACGCTGGGCATTTGTTTTTCTGGTAGCCTGACACTCTTTGCTCTTTCTGTGAAATATGTAGCCAATGAATACTATCGGAAACAAACACATAGCTACTATAGCTACTATCTTCCAGACGTTGTAGTTGGCTGAAAAAACAATTGTTTCCTTTCTGAAATACACTAGACAATATCTTAATTGCTTCAGTAGAGAGGTAAATCAAGATAAGACTGCACAGACTGTTTGGGCTGATCCTGGATCAAAACTACCTGATATTTTACATTACCAGCCTGCTACAGATGAGAAAATATTGATTCATCATGAAACATGAACTGGAGGGCCATAATGGCCTTTTACCAGTCCAGAAAATAATAACTGCTTATGCCATATATACTAGCGGAAAAAAAATAACTGTGCACGATGAATCTTTTTATATCTTTGTTACTCCAAAAAAGATTTAATAAAGTTTTGCAGGTATGCAAATCAACATTTCATTTTAAAGTTAGACACAAAAAAACCCCATCACATTGTCCATTATCACAATAGCAAGCCAGAAAAGTTTGTAAGAGTGAAAACCAGTTTCACAAGTCAATAATGGGTTGCATGCTTGTGAGCGACGACCCATAGAAGTAACCAAGTTGGTGAAAAAAGCTTGTGGAATGCTGCTCCAAATGTTGACTAGTACCTGAGCCAACTGGTCCAACGTCAGGGGCTGATTCCGTTGTCGACGTAACCTCTCTCCATCTCGTCCCGAACATGTTCTATTGGCGATAGATCAGGTGTTACGGCCGGCCTGGGCAAGACATTCACATTTTCACTACGCGTGCGACATGTGGGTGTTATCATTTTGAAACATCATACCACGGACTTTGCCTTGAGCAAACAGCAACACATGGGGCTGGATAATCTCGTCTCTGTAGCGTACGCGCGTTATATTATCTCGGACAACCACAAGCCGGGTTCTACCACAAAATGAGATGCCACCCCACACCATAACCGATCCGCCTCCAAAATGTTAGTGCTGAACGACGCAGGGATCCGCATTACGTTCTGCAATACGTCTTAGACAAGAGCACGACCGTCTGAACTATCCAGATGGAAACGAGACTCGTCAGTAAACAACATGTTGTTCTAGTCAACCCTATGGAACCTAAGATGCCGTCGTGTCAGTGTCTACACCACTGAAAACGACGTTGTCTATGACGTTGCAGCAAGACTGGGCATATCGCAGGGCGGATGTTGTGCTCCAGTAGCCGATTTCTGACAGTTCTGCTACTGATAGGCCTCAAGCCTGGAATCGTCCTAGCTGTCAATGTTGGCGATTTAAATCGATTTCGCAAGTGTATAAGTCGAATGTGATTATCTTGGTGGATCGACGTCACACGTGGATGGCCTGAACGTGGCATGTCGCGGGTGTTGCCATGTTGTTGAAATCGTCTCCAAAGTGCTGATACAGTGTTTCTGTGGACGCCAAAACTCCGAGAAACCTCTTTCTGTGACATTCCTGTCTGAAGAATGCTTATGGCATGTAGACGCTCATCTTCAGATAGACGTGCCATGTTTTTTTAAAGTCCAGTGAAACTTACACACCTGTTTTTTTTCTTCACAGAGAGAATTAAGAGCAGTTTCGTGGTAAAAACAAATCCATTACTCATGTAAGAATAACACACTACCACAAAACAATGAAAAGATCCAAAAGTTCAGAGCGCACACAAGTGCACATGTAATTAGTGAAGCTCGGTCATTTTCGGACAAGTGTATCTCGGGATATATTTAAACAAGAGGGTCATGATGGCCCTGAAATCACTCACCTGAGTTTATTGACCAAACATGAACCATCTAGTTTCCAAGTGACCTAGTTTTTTATCAGACATTACCCATCATGAAAAACTTTTGAAGTATCAATAAGACAAACATTCTGACCAAGTTTCATGAGTATTGGACTGAAAATGTGGCATCTACAGCGTACAAAAGGTTTTTCTAAAATTTCGCCACGTGACCTTGTTTTGGACCCGACAATTACCCATTATCAAACTCTTTTGAGACATCACCAAAACAAACATTCTGACAAAGTCTGAAGAGTATCAGGCAGAAAATGTAGCCTCTAGAGTGTACACAAGGTTTTTCTAATATTTGACCTAGTTTTTGACTCCACATGACCCATTTTCAAACTCATTCAAGGTATCACAAGGACAAATATTATGAAGAAGTTTAAGGAGTATCAGACTGCAAATGTGTCCTCCAGAGCATACAAAAGGTGTTTACACATTTGACCTATTGACCCAGCTTTTGACCCAACATGACCCATTTTCAAACTCATCCAAGATATTATAAAGGCAAACATTCCGACTAATTTTCAAGAGTGTTGGACTGAAAATGTGGCATCCAGAGCATATACAAGGTTTTTCTAAGATTTGACCTAGTGACCTAGTTTTTAACCCCAATGACCCATTTTCAAACTCGTTTAATATATCATCAAGGCAAACATTCTGACCAATTTACAAGAGTTTTGGACTGAAAATGTGGCCTCTAGACCCTACAAAAGGTTTTTCTAACATTTGACCTGGTGACCCAGTTTTTGGTTCCACATGACCCATTTTCAAACTTGTCCAAGATATCATAAAGGCAAATATTCTGACCAACTTTCAAGAGTTTGGGACTGAAAATGTGGCCTCTAGAGCGTACACAACGATTTTCTAAGATTTGACCTATTGACCTAGTTTTTGACCCCAAATGACCCATTTTCAAAATTTTTCGAGGTATTATCAAGACAAACATTCTGACCAACTTTCAAGAGTTTTGGACCGAAAATATGGCCTCTAGAGTATACACAAGGTTTTTCTAAAATTTGACCTAGTGACCTAGTTTTTGACCCCATATGACCCATTTTCGACCATGTCCGAGATATCATCCAGGCTAACATTATGACTAATTTTCATGAGTATCGGACTGAAAATGTGGCCTTCAGAGCTTACACAAGGTTTTTCTAAGATTTGACCTTGTTACCTAGTTTGTGACCTGGCATGACCCATTTTCAAACTCGTCCTACATTTAATTGAGGCAAACATCCTGACCAACTTTCATGAGTATTGGTCTGGAAATGTGGCCTCTAGAGCGTACACAAGGTTTTTCTAAGATTTGACCTAGTGACCTAGTTTTTGACCCCACATAAACCATTTTCAGACTTTATTGCTATGTGAAATCCAAGAACCAACAACATAGGGCCATTTTCAACACTATGGTAACAATTTAAGAGATTTTGGTAGAGGGCCACTGGATGATGCTACATACCAAATATGAAAGGTCTAGTCATTACCATTTGGGACAAAGAGATTTCTGAAGATTTTCTTCTTTATCTCGATGTGAAATCCGAGACCCACAAGACAGGGCCAATTTTCTACATCAGGGCCACAATATGAAGTATTTTGGTAGAGGGCTACTAGATGATAATACATTCAAAATATGAAAGCTCTGGCCATTACCACTTGGGACAAGAAGATTTTTAAAGATTTCCTTCCTTGTCTCTATGTGAAATCCAAGACCAACAACAAAGGGCTGATTTTCACACCAGGACCATAATTTGAAATGTTTTAGTAGAGGGCCACTAGATGATGCTGCATGCCAAATATGAAAGCTCTAGCCCTTACGGTTTTGAAAAAGAAGATATTAAAAGATTTCCTTCTTTATCTCTTTATGAAATCCGAGACCCCACAACATAGGACCATTTTCAACACTAGGCCCAGAATTTGAAGTACATGTATTTTGGTAGAGGGCTACTAGATGATGCTACAAGCCAAATATGAAAGCTCTAGCCTTTAAGGTTTGGGACAAGAAGATTTTTAAAGATTTCCTTCTTTATCTTTTTGTGAATCCGAGAACCCACAACATAGGGGTATTTTCAACACTAGGGCCATAATTTGAAGAAGTTTGGTAGAGGGTCACTATTTGATGCTACATGCCAAATATGAAAGCTCTAGCCTTTACGGTTTTGGACAAAAAGATTTTTAAAGTTTTTTCTTTCGGTTGCCATAGCAACCAGAGTTCTTCATGGAATTCAAATCTTTGAATTATTTTGAAAGTGTATCACTTAAGGATCATTTCTGCGAAGTTTCATTGAAATCTGATGGGCGGTTTCAGAGAAGAAGATTTTTTAGTAATTGTTTACGGACGGATGAAAGGACGGACAGACGGACGACGACCGATCTCAATAGCTCAGCCCGAGCACTACGTGCTCAGGTGAGCTAAAAATCTGACAACAGGTTTCAGAGAAGAAGAATTTTCAAGAATTTCTTCATTTCTGTATAGTGAAAGTAGCCCCATCCACCAGAGCCATATTTATTGACAGATCAAAATTTCACAAACAAGTTTTGAAAAGGATCACCCAAGGAACATCTTTGTGACATTATTTCAAAACCTGATCAGCTGTACATTTTTTAACTAGAGGGCCAAGATGGCCCTGGATCGCTCACCTGAATTTATGAGAGGGCCATAGTCTGTTTCTTTTTTTAGAATTGAAACATTGGAAACAAAATCATTATTTTGCCAAGCAATTTTCAAATGATTACCTGTAAAAGTCATTTCAAAGTCTGGCCATCAGTTTTAGAAAAGAAGAATTTTTAAGAATTTCTTAATTTCCATATAGTGCAAGTAGCCCCAATTCACCATAGCATGTTTCTTGATGGATCAAAATTTCGCAAACAAGTTTTGAAAACGGTCATTCAAGGAACTGTGAAATATTTTAAAATCTGACCAGCCGTTTCAGAGAAGAAGAATTTTCAAGAATTGCTCCATATCCGTATAGTGCAGTGACCTAGTTTGTGACCTGGCATGACCCATTTTCAAACTCGTCCTACATTTAATTGAGGCAAACATCCTGACCAACTTTCACGAGTATCGGACTGAAAATGTGGCCTCTAGAGCGTTCACAAGGTTTTTCTAAGATTTGACCTAGTGACCTAGTTTTTGACCCGTCATAAACCATTTTCAGACTTGTCTGAGATATCATCAAGACAAACATTCTGACCAACTTTCAAGAGTTTTGGACTGAAAATGTGGCCTCTAGAGCGTACACAAGGTTTATCTAAGATTTGACCTAGTGACCTAGTTTTTGACCTGACATGACCCATTTTCAAAGTGTCCAAGATATCATCCAGACAAACATCCTTACCAATTTTCATGAGTATCCGACTGAAACTGTGGCCTCTAGAGCGTACACAAAGTTTTTCTAAGATTTGAACTAGTGATCTAGTTATTGACCCCACATGACCCATTTTCAAACTCGTCCAAGATATCATCCAGGCAAACATCCTGACCAACTTTCATGAATATCCGACTGAAAATGTGGCCTCTAGAGCGTACACAAGGTTTTTCTAAGATTTGACCTAGTGACCTAGTTTTTGACCCGACATGACCCATTTTCGAAATCGTCCGAGATTTCATCGAGGCAAATATTCTGACCAACTTTCATGAGTATCGGGCTGAAAATGTGGCCTCTACAGCGTACACAATGTTTTTCTAAGATTTGACCTAGTGACCTAGTTTTTGACCCCACATGACCCATTTTTAAAAATCCTTCAAGATTTCATCGAGGCAAACATTCTGACCGACTTTCATGAGTATCGGACTGAAAATGTGGCCTCTAGATTGTACACAAGGTAAAAAGTCGACGACGGACGACGGACGACGGACACAGCACGATCACAATAGCTAAGATTTGACCTAGTGACCTAGTTTTTGACCCGACATGACCCATTTTCGAACTCGTCCGAGATTTCATCGAGGCAAACATCCTGACAACATTTCATGAGTATCGGGCTGAAAATGTGGCCTCTAGAGCGTACACAAGGTTTTTCTAAGATTTGACCTAGTGACCTAGTTTTTGACCTCACATGACCCATTTTCGAACTCGTCCAAGATTTCATCGAGGCAAACATTCTGACCGACTTTCATGAGTATCGGACTGAAAATGTGGCCTCTAGATCGTACACAAGGTAAAAAGTCGACGACGCACGACGCACGACGCACGACGGACACAGCACGAGCACGATCACAATAGCTCACCATGAGCACTTCGTGCTCAGGTAAGCTAAAAAAAAATTCGTAAATATTTCATTTTTCAAAAAGATATGAGAAAATTTACCATGCACAGTTACTTTTTTCTGCTAGTATATGTAATCAGCATCAAACTGTCAGAAAACTGTGTTGTTTGGTAGTTATCCACTAGATGAAGCTACCTGCTTCATTTCGTACCAGTAGGGTATTATACCAGTGGGATATATGTTAAAAGTTATGTGTGGTTAACAGTAAAAAGATGGTTGCAAAAGTACCAACCAATGCACTCTGGTGGAGTTCCACTCCATGTTCCATTTATCAGGCAGGTCCTCGTTGACTCTTTGCCTTGCAGCTGATAACCAGCATCACATATGTAGGAAACCTGTGATCCCACTCCAAACTCCGTTATGTTCTCAGGATAGTCAAAGTGACCATGGGCAGGTGAACGTGGAATCATGCATCGTATTTCTGTAAAAAGAGCATTGGCATAAGTTTTAACACTTGAATACAAACACATACCGGTAATCATATATTTGCTTACTTTGTGAAAAGTATAGAAAATAGATCAGACATTGAAAAGTATACATTAGGTAGCAGCTGCGCCAATGTGCATTTAGATCTAGATTATATGCCGTTGAATGGCCAGTAAAACAAGCATTTTGATAGTATTGTATAGCAATACTGAGTCCCCTACCATCTGTATATATCGCTGGCAGGTTTAGTTTGTGAAAATATCTTTTTATGCTATGCTTTAATGAAAGCCAGATATATAAATATTTTCATCATATCCGTATAATGCAAGTAGCTCCCATTCACCAGAGCCATGTTTCTTGACAAATCAAAATTTTGCGAACAATTTTCGAAAAGGGTCACCCAAGGAATATCTCTGTGAAATTATTTCAAAATCTGGCCAGCGGTTTTAGAGAAGAAGTTTTTAAATTTTCCTCTTTGCCATATAGTGAAAGTAGCCCCCTTTCACCAGAGCCGTGTTTCTTGACTGATCAAAATTTTGCTAACAAATTTTTAAAAAAGGTCACCCAAGGAACATCTCTGTGAAATTATTTGAAAATCTGACCAGCGGTTTCAGAGAAGAAGAATTTTTAAGAATTTCTTCTTTGCCGTATAGTGCAAGTAGCCCCCATTCACCAGAGCCATGTTTCTTGACGGATCAAAATTTCGTGAACTGATTTTGATAAGGGTCACCCAAGGAACATCTCTGTGAAATTATTTTAAAATCTGGCCAGTGGTTTCAGAGAAGAAGATTTTTAAAGAATTTCCTAGAAAATTCCATTTGGTTGCCATGGCAACATAGTTTTTGACAGAATCAAATTCTGTGAACAGTTTTTAAAGTGGACCTCTAAATGAACATTCCAGTCAAATTTGGTTGAAATTGGCCCAGCGGTTAAGGAGGAGTTGATGTCTAAAAAGAATTGTTGACGACGCACGACGGACACAGGGTGATCCCAAAAGCTCCCCTTGAGCACGTTGTGCTCAGGTGAGCTAAACAGGGTCACCCAAAGAATATGCCATTGCAACCACAGTTTTTGATGGAATCAAATTCTGTCAACAATTTTGAAAGAGGACCTCCCAAGGAACATTCAAGCCAAGTTTGGTTGAAATTGGCCCAGCAGTTTAGGAGGAGTTGATGTTTACAGAATTGTTGACGACATGGGACGGACGACGAACACCAGGTGATCCTAAAAGCTCCCCTTGAGCATGTTGTGCTCAGGTGAGCTAAAAACGTATTAAATTGACTTACACATTGGACATTAATAATCTTAATTTCAATCACTTATAATCAAAGATGGTCACCAGAGTCAGACTATATAATTACATGACACGTTCTTGTAACTATACAAGTAGGACAGTACCGAACGCTTGTGGCGTGGCATACTGATATCAAACAGATCTTGCCCTAAAAGGAGGGCAGCTTGATCGGTTTTCTTTTCATTTTTAGGCCAGGGAATCCTTCTCAAGGGATTCCCTTGCCTATAGCTATCGTAAACTGCCTTTTCAGACAAAAATGTTGGACGGTGTGTCCACTCTATATCGCTGAGTCCGCCAAAACAACTAGTTTCCCAAGTATATACAGATATTGCTTATCACACGGTGTGAATGCTTTCCTTTCCTCAAAGCTTTCATCTGCAAAATGCCATGGAATTGCAAGGGTATTACGACCCTTTAATAACTGACGAGTGTGTGTTTTTATCCCGTTTTTGTCATTATCACTGACCTAATAAAGGGGTAATCTAACAAACTTAGCTTTATCCGGCAGTTGTGTATTCCTACGCGCCATATACGGTTAATATCTATAACGCTCTCTCTTGCACTCTGGATCATTCACATTCGTGTATGGTGAGAGTAACGAACGACAACTCTGCTCGGAGATTGTCTATATCGTTGTGTTGACATTTGAACATATGTGTCACAAAACGCGTCTCCGCTAAAATGCGATTGTAAATAAAGCAAACTACATATAGAATATTGGCCCGCGTTAGGTTTATCACTTTTTCTTATGTATATCGACTAAATCGAGGGTACTTCAGCGGAATGCTGGAGAAATCGGCCCTTGGAGAAATCGTCCCCAAACTGCGATTTTTTTGGTGAAATCATCCCCAAATAAAATTCTAGAGAAATCGACCCCAACATCAAATTTCATCCATGTCGTTATTCAAGTTGTCTATAAAAATATTTTTGAAAGTTCGTTGTCTTTAGTATGTACATTATGTGTATTAGTTATCTTTATCCAAGAGTTATTTGGTAGTTTTGCCATTGTTTATACGGCCTATTTCACACTGATAGGATGTATTTCACACCTTTTGAACCTGTCACAAATAGATTACACCTGTGTGATTCTTGAAATATGTCTTTGATTGACTTTGTTTGGAAACCAAATAAATGCTTATAATCTTTTTATGTAGTCGTTCGCTTGTCATTTGATGTAATTTCTTTTATGTCTCTCTCTACTAGTGTCATATGACATACCTGTGACCTATACCATTTAGCAGGGTCATCAGTGTCTCTGACACACCTATTTCTAGTTGATAAGGGGGATTAGATAAAGTTCTGCGAGATAGGATTGTAAACAGAGGAGAAGAGGTGGTGTTACACAGGCTGACATATCGTCTTACATGGGCTATAGGTTTACATAGAGAGAAAGGTTAAAATACAGAGACTAAAGTGTGCCTACACAACATTTTATAAGCAGGATGTTGGGGGGGGGGGGGGTTGGTTGGCGGGGGACAGGGCAGTTTAGTTTTTATTTTCAAAGACGACTGTAAGAATAGGGAGAAAAAGAATTATATTTGCGATACTTTTTTTCAATTAACATTTCTTTGCATATTATCTGGGTGAAAATTCCACCAAACAGATATAAAAAAAACATTCTACATAGCAAATTAACTTGATTTGGGAGAAATTGAATTAAAAAGTCTATAGATTCTACTCAAATAAGTCTAGGGGTATAGATCTATTTCTTTTAGTAATGAAACCGGTATTTATATAGCTAAAACTGTCTTTTTGGAAAATTTATGAGAATATAAAAACATGTTTACAAACGTTTTATTTTTTTTCAATTTAATTTGTCGTTTGCTTCAATAGTTTTAATGGTGTACCACGGTTAACTGGTATCTTGAAATCATGGATCTAAGGATTGATGATGGATATCAATCTAAATGTAATTAATCAGATTTCAAACAAGGGGCCAATATGGTCCTGGATCGCTCACCTGAATATTTTAGAGGACCATAGCCATTTTTTTTGAGGTATTGAAACACTGGAAACAAAATCATTGTATTGCCAAGCAATTTTCAAAAGGTCACCTGTAAAAGTCCTTTCAAAATCTGACCAGCAGTTACAACAAAGAAGAATCTTTAGGAGTTTCCTAATTTCCGTACAGTGCAAGTAGCCCCCATCCATCAGATCCATGTTTCTTGACTTATCAAAATTTCTCAAACAATTTTTGGAAAGGGTCATTCAAGGAACATTTCTGTGAAATTGTTTTAAAGTCTGACCAGCCGTTTCAGAGAAGAAGAATTTTCAAGAATTTCTTCATTTCCCTACAGTGCAAGTAGCCCCCATTCACCAGAGCCATGTTTCCTGACGGATCAAAATTTCGTGAAAAAATTTTGAAAAGGGTCACCAAAGAGATATTGCTGTGAAATTGTTTTAAAATCTTACAACAGGTTTCAGAGAAGAAGAATTTTCTCCATTTCCATATAGTACAAATAGCCCCCATTCACCAGAGCCATGTTTCTTGACGAATCCGAATTTCATTTTGAAAAGGGTCCCCAAAGGAACATCTCTGTGAAATTATTTCGAAATCTGACCAGAGGTTTCAGAGAACAGTTTTTTTGAATTTCTTCATTTCCCTATAGTGCAAGTAGCCCCCATTCACCAGAGCCATGTTTCATGACGAATCGAAATTTCACGAACAATTTTTAAAAGGGTCACCCAAGGAACATCTCTTTGAAATTATTTCAAAATCTGACAAACCGTTCAAAGGAAGAAGAATTTTTTAAGAATTTATTCATTTCCCTATAGTGCAAGTAGCCCCCATCACCAGAACCATGTTTCTTGACGAATCAAAATTTCGCGAACAGTGTTTGTAAAGGGTCACCTAAGGAACATCTCTGTGAAATTATTTCAAAATCTGACCAGCGGTTTCAGAGAAGAAGAATTTTTAAGACTCTTTCATTTCTATATAGTGCAAGTAGCCCCCATTCACCAGAGCCATGTTTCTTGACGGATCAAAATTTCGCGAACACTTTTTGAAAAGGGTCACCCAAGGAACATCTCTGTGAAATTATTTCAAAATCTGGTCAGCGGTTTCAGAGCAGAAGATTTTTAAAGAATTTCTTCGAAAATTCCATTTGGTTGCCATGGCATCCAGAGTTTTTGACGGAATCAAATTCTGTGATCACTTTTAAAGAGGACCTCCCAAGGAACATTCCAGCCAACTTTGGTTGAAATTGGCCCAGCAGTTTAGGAGGAGTTGATGTTTAAAGAATTGTTGACGACGCACGACCACGACGGACGACGCACGACGGATGACAGACGACGGGTGATCCCAAAAGCTACCCTTGAGCACGTTGTGCTCAGGTGAGCTAAAAACATATGTTCTAGATATTTATATATACTTTCAATGCAGAATGTCTAGCTTTTGATAAAGACAAGACGGCTTCCGCTCTAAATGGGAAAATGCTGGCCGCTGATTGGCTAATTGGTTTTTGATTGACAGCTCTAGTGCTTGGCAGATAACACAGATCTAAGATGCACTTTCTGTTCAGTCTGATCTTTTGAAATGGTTAGAATGGAGAAAGCATCTCAAAAGCCTTTAAAAAGTCTTTTCCCAGGCTTGTGAAAACTGATCAAATTCTCCAATTTTTTTCTTTACAAAATTTGAGCAAGCTCTCAAACAATTTTTTGACACTCTTCAGTCAAGAACAACGATCGTAATATATCAGACTTTCTTTTTAAAGACAGTCTCTACAACTGGATATTAAAGAACAGGCTACTAATATAACAAGCAATTTCGTTGAAATGATATCCCCCGCCGAAAAAGGCCTTTTTTGATACAAACATATACGAGGTATTGTGTTTAGCATGTACATGTGGCCTTTTTTTTATTAGTCCAAGATGATATACATTAAGCTCCCTTGTTCCATCGCACAGGATTTCATTACATAAAACAAGTCAATAACTCAAAAATCATAAAAAGCAGAGTTATCATTCTTGTACACTGCAGTCCTCCACAATAAATCTATCCACGTAAGAAGAAGCATGTCATTAAATGAAATGATTTTTGAGTTATGTCCTGGACATAAATTGAGCCTGAAAAATAACGAAGGGCAATAATTCAAAAATCATATTGCCAGAGTTATCGTTCTTGTACATTGCACTCCTTACAGTAAGATCCATCCACTGATTAAGTTACATGTTCATATCTGAAATTGCTTTTCAATTATGTTCTGGACAAAAGTTAAGCCTGAAAAATAAGAAGGGGTAATAACTCAAAAATTATGAAAATAATTTCACACAATGTACACAATGTTTTTCTAAGATTTGACCTAGTGACCTAGTTTTTGACCCCACATGACCCATTTTTAAAAATCCTTCAAGATTTCATCGAGGCAAACATTCTGACCGACTTTCATGAGTATCGGACTGAAAATGTGGCCTCTAGATTGTACACAAGGTAAAAAGTCGACGACGGACGACGGACGACGGACACAGCACGATCACAATAGCTAAGATTTGACCTAGTGACCTAGTTTTTGACCCGACATGACCCATTTTCGAACTCGTCCGAGATTTCATCGAGGCAAACATCCTGACAACATTTCATGAGTATCGGGCTGAAAATGTGGCCTCTAGAGCGTACACAAGGTTTTTCTAAGATTTGACCTAGTGACCTAGTTTTTGACCTCACATGACCCATTTTCGAACTCGTCCAAGATTTCATCGAGGCAAACATTCTGACCGACTTTCATGAGTATCGGACTGAAAATGTGGCCTCTAGATCGTACACAAGGTAAAAAGTCGACGACGCACGACGCACGACGGACGACGGACACAGCACGATCACAATAGCTCACCATGAGCACTTCGTGCTCAGGTAAGCTAAAAAAAAATTCGTAAATATTTCATTTTTCAAAAAGATATGAGAAAATTTACCATGCACAGTTACTTTTTTCTGCTAGTATATGTAATCAGCATCAAACTGTCAGAAAACTGTGTTGTTTGGTAGTTATCCACTAGATGAAGCTACCTGCTTCATTTCGTACCAGTAGGGTATTATACCAGTGGGATATATGTTAAAAGTTATGTGTGGTTAACAGTAAAAAGATGGTTGCAAAAGTACCAACCAATGCACTCTGGTGGAGTTCCACTCCATGTTCCATTTATCAGGCAGGTCCTCGTTGACTCTTTGCCTTGCAGCTGATAACCAGCATCACATATGTAGGAAACCTGTGATCCCACTCCAAACTCCGTTATGTTCTCAGGATAGTCAAAGTGACCATGGGCAGGTGAACGTGGAATCATGCATCGTATTTCTGTAAAAAGAGCATTGGCATAAGTTTTAACACTTGAATACAAACACATACCGGTAATCATATATTTGCTTACTTTGTGAAAAGTATAGAAAATAGATCAGACATTGAAAAGTATACATTAGGTAGCAGCTGCGCCAATGTGCATTTAGATCTAGATTATATGCCGTTGAATGGCCAGTAAAACAAGCATTTTGATAGTATTGTATAGCAATACTGAGTCCCCTACCATCTGTATATATCGCTGGCAGGTTTAGTTTGTGAAAATATCTTTTTATGCTATGCTTTAATGAAAGCCAGATATATAAATATTTTCATCATATCCGTATAATGCAAGTAGCTCCCATTCACCAGAGCCATGTTTCTTGACAAATCAAAATTTTGCGAACAATTTTCGAAAAGGGTCACCCAAGGAATATCTCTGTGAAATTATTTCAAAATCTGGCCAGCGGTTTTAGAGAAGAAGTTTTTAAATTTTCCTCTTTGCCATATAGTGAAAGTAGCCCCCTTTCACCAGAGCCGTGTTTCTTGACTGATCAAAATTTTGCTAACAAATTTTTAAAAAGGGTCACCCAAGGAACATCTCTGTGAAATTATTTGAAAATCTGACCAGCGGTTTCAGAGAAGAAGAATTTTTAAGAATTTCTTCTTTGCCGTATAGTGCAAGTAGCCCCCATTCACCAGAGCCATGTTTCTTGACGGATCAAAATTTCGTGAACTGATTTTGATAAGGGTCACCCAAGGAACATCTCTGTGAAATTATTTTAAAATCTGGCCAGTGGTTTCAGAGAAGAAGATTTTTAAAGAATTTCCTAGAAAATTCCATTTGGTTGCCATGGCAACATAGTTTTTGACAGAATCAAATTCTGTGAACAGTTTTTAAAGTGGACCTCTAAATGAACATTCCAGTCAAATTTGGTTGAAATTGGCCCAGCGGTTAAGGAGGAGTTGATGTCTAAAAAGAATTGTTGACGACGCACGACGGACACAGGGTGATCCCAAAAGCTCCCCTTGAGCACGTTGTGCTCAGGTGAGCTAAACAGGGTCACCCAAAGAATATGCCATTGCAACCACAGTTTTTGATGGAATCAAATTCTGTTAACAATTTTGAAAGAGGACCTCCCAAGGAACATTCAAGCCAAGTTTGGTTGAAATTGGCCCAGCAGTTTAGGAGGAGTTGATGTTTACAGAATTGTTGACGACATGGGACGGACGACGAACACCAGGTGATCCTAAAAGCTCCCCTTGAGCATGTTGTGCTCAGGTGAGCTAAAAACGTATTAAATTGACTTACACATTGGACATTAATAATCTTAATTTCAATCACTTATAATCAAAGATGGTCACCAGAGTCAGACTATATAATTACATGACACGTTCTTGTAACTATACAAGTAGGACAGTACCGAACGCTTGTGGCGTGGCATACTGATATCAAACAGATCTTGCCCTAAAAGGAGGGCAACTTGATCGGTTTTCTTTTCATTTTTATGCCAGGGAATCCTTCTCAAGGGATTCCCTTGCCTATAGCTATCGTAAACTGCCTTTTCAGACAAAAATGTTGGACGGTGTGTCCACTCTATATCGCTGAGTCCGCCAAAACAACTAGTTTCCCAAGTATATACAGATATTGCTTATCACACGGTGTGAATGCTTTCCTTTCCTCAAAGCTTTCATCTGCAAAATGCCATGGAATTGCAAGGGTATTACGACCCTTTAATAACTGACGAGTGTGTGTTTTTATCCCGTTTTTGTCATTATCACTGACCTAATAAAGGGGTAATCTAACAAACTTAGCTTTATCCGGCAGTTGTGTATTCCTACGCGCCATATACGGTTAATATCTATAACGCTCTCTCTTGCACTCTGGATCATTCACATTCGTGTATGGTGAGAGTAACGAACGACAACTCTGCTCGGAGATTGTCTATATCGTTGTGTTGACATTTGAACATATGTGTCACAAAACGCGTCTCCGCTAAAATGCGATTGTAAATAAAGCAAACTACATATAGAATATTGGCCCGCGTTAGGTTTATCACTTTTTCTTATGTATATCGACTAAATCGAGGGTACTTCAGCGGAATGCTGGAGAAATCGGCCCTTGGAGAAATCGTCCCCAAACTGCGATTTTTTTGGTGAAATCATCCCCAAATAAAATTCTAGAGAAATCGACCCCAACATCAAATTTCATCCATGTCGTTATTCAAGTTGTCTATAAAAATATTTTTGAAAGTTCGTTGTCTTTAGTATGTACATTATGTGTATTAGTTATCTTTATCCAAGAGTTATTTGGTAGTTTTGCCATTGTTTATACGGCCTATTTCACACTGATAGGATGTATTTCACACCTTTTGAACCTGTCACAAATAGATTACACCTGTGTGATTCTTGAAATATGTCTTTGATTGACTTTGTTTGGAAACCAAATAAATGCTTATAATCTTTTTATGTAGTCGTTCGCTTGTCATTTGATGTAATTTCTTTTATGTCTCTCTCTACTAGTGTCATATGACATACCTGTGACCTATACCATTTAGCAGGGTCATCAGTGTCTCTGACACACCTATTTCTAGTTGATAAGGGGGATTAGATAAAGTTCTGCGAGATAGGATTGTAAACAGAGGAGAAGAGGTGGTGTTACACAGGCTGACATATCGTCTTACATGGGCTATAGGTTTACATAGAGAGAAAGGTTAAAATACAGAGACTAAAGTGTGCCTACACAACATTTTATAAGCAGGATGTTGGGGGGGGGGGGGTTGGTTGGCGGGGGACAGGGCAGTTTAGTTTTTATTTTCAAAGACGACTGTAAGAATAGGGAGAAAAAGAATTATATTTGCGATACTTTTTTTCAATTAACATTTCTTTGCATATTATCTGGGTGAAAATTCCACCAAACAGATATAAAAAAAACATTCTACATAGCAAATTAACTTGATTTGGGAGAAATTGAATTAAAAAGTCTATAGATTCTACTCAAATAAGTCTAGGGGTATAGATCTATTTCTTTTAGTAATGAAACCGGTATTTATATAGCTAAAACTGTCTTTTTGGAAAATTTATGAGAATATAAAAACATGTTTACAAACGTTTTATTTTTTTTCAATTTAATTTGTCGTTTGCTTCAATAGTTTTAATGGTGTACCACGGTTAACTGGTATCTTGAAATCATGGATCTAAGGATTGATGATGGATATCAATCTAAATGTAATTAATCAGATTTCAAACAAGGGGCCAATATGGTCCTGGATCGCTCACCTGAATATTTTAGAGGACCATAGCCATTTTTTTTGAGGTATTGAAACACTGGAAACAAAATCATTGTATTGCCAAGCAATTTTCAAAAGGTCACCTGTAAAAGTCCTTTCAAAATCTGACCAGCAGTTACAACAAAGAAGAATCTTTAGGAGTTTCCTAATTTCCGTACAGTGCAAGTAGCCCCCATCCATCAGATCCATGTTTCTTGACTTATCAAAATTTCTCAAACAATTTTTGGAAAGGGTCATTCAAGGAACATTTCTGTGAAATTGTTTTAAAGTCTGACCAGCCGTTTCAGAGAAGAAGAATTTTCAAGAATTTCTTCATTTCCCTACAGTGCAAGTAGCCCCCATTCACCAGAGCCATGTTTCCTGACGGATCAAAATTTCGTGAAAAAATTTTGAAAAGGGTCACCAAAGAGATATTGCTGTGAAATTGTTTTAAAATCTTACAACAGGTTTCAGAGAAGAAGAATTTTCTCCATTTCCATATAGTACAAATAGCCCCCATTCACCAGAGCCATGTTTCTTGACGAATCCGAATTTCATTTTGAAAAGGGTCCCCAAAGGAACATCTCTGTGAAATTATTTCGAAATCTGACCAGAGGTTTCAGAGAACAGTTTTTTTGAATTTCTTCATTTCCCTATAGTGCAAGTAGCCCCCATTCACCAGAGCCATGTTTCATGACGAATCGAAATTTCACGAACAATTTTTAAAAGGGTCACCCAAGGAACATCTCTTTGAAATTATTTCAAAATCTGACAAACCGTTCAAAGGAAGAAGAATTTTTTAAGAATTTATTCATTTCCCTATAGTGCAAGTAGCCCCCATCACCAGAACCATGTTTCTTGACGAATCAAAATTTCGCGAACAGTGTTTGTAAAGGGTCACCTAAGGAACATCTCTGTGAAATTATTTCAAAATCTGACCAGCGGTTTCAGAGAAGAAGAATTTTTAAGACTCTTTCATTTCTATATAGTGCAAGTAGCCCCCATTCACCAGAGCCATGTTTCTTGACGGATCAAAATTTCGCGAACACTTTTTGAAAAGGGTCACCCAAGGAACATCTCTGTGAAATTATTTCAAAATCTGGTCAGCGGTTTCAGAGCAGAAGATTTTTAAAGAATTTCTTCGAAAATTCCATTTGGTTGCCATGGCATCCAGAGTTTTTGACGGAATCAAATTCTGTGATCACTTTTAAAGAGGACCTCCCAAGGAACATTCCAGCCAACTTTGGTTGAAATTGGCCCAGCAGTTTAGGAGGAGTTGATGTTTAAAGAATTGTTGACGACGCACGACCACGACGGACGACGCACGACGGATGACAGACGACGGGTGATCCCAAAAGCTACCCTTGAGCACGTTGTGCTCAGGTGAGCTAAAAACATATGTTCTAGATATTTATATATACTTTCAATGCAGAATGTCTAGCTTTTGATAAAGACAAGACGGCTTCCGCTCTAAATGGGAAAATGCTGGCCGCTGATTGGCTAATTGGTTTTTGATTGACAGCTCTAGTGCTTGGCAGATAACACAGATCTAAGATGCACTTTCTGTTCAGTCTGATCTTTTGAAATGGTTAGAATGGAGAAAGCATCTCAAAAGCCTTTAAAAAGTCTTTTCCCAGGCTTGTGAAAACTGATCAAATTCTCCAATTTTTTTCTTTACAAAATTTGAGCAAGCTCTCAAACAATTTTTTGACACTCTTCAGTCAAGAACAACGATCGTAATATATCAGACTTTCTTTTTAAAGACAGTCTCTACAACTGGATATTAAAGAACAGGCTACTAATATAACAAGCAATTTCGTTGAAATGATATCCCCCGCCGAAAAAGGCCTTTTTTGATACAAACATATACGAGGTATTGTGTTTAGCATGTACATGTGGCCTTTTTTTTATTAGTCCAAGATGATATACATTAAGCTCCCTTGTTCCATCGCACAGGATTTCATTACATAAAACAAGTCAATAACTCAAAAATCATAAAAAGCAGAGTTATCATTCTTGTACACTGCAGTCCTCCACAATAAATCTATCCACGTAAGAAGAAGCATGTCATTAAATGAAATGATTTTTGAGTTATGTCCTGGACATAAATTGAGCCTGAAAAATAACGAAGGGCAATAATTCAAAAATCATATTGCCAGAGTTATCGTTCTTGTACATTGCACTCCTTACAGTAAGATCCATCCACTGATTAAGTTACATGTTCATATCTGAAATTGCTTTTCAATTATGTTCTGGACAAAAGTTAAGCCTGAAAAATAAGAAGGGGTAATAACTCAAAAATTATGAAAATAATTTCACACAATGTACACAATGTTTTTCTAAGATTTGACCTAGTGACCTAGTTTTTGACCCCACATGACCCATTTTTAAAAATCCTTCAAGATTTCATCGAGGCAAACATTCTGACCGACTTTCATGAGTATCGGACTGAAAATGTGGCCTCTAGATTGTACACAAGGTAAAAAGTCGACGACGGACGACGGACGACGGACACAGCACGATCACAATAGCTAAGATTTGACCTAGTGACCTAGTTTTTGACCCGACATGACCCATTTTCGAACTCGTCCGAGATTTCATCGAGGCAAACATCCTGACAACATTTCATGAGTATCGGGCTGAAAATGTGGCCTCTAGAGCGTACACAAGGTTTTTCTAAGATTTGACCTAGTGACCTAGTTTTTGACCTCACATGACCCATTTTCGAACTCGTCCAAGATTTCATCGAGGCAAACATTCTGACCGACTTTCATGAGTATCGGACTGAAAATGTGGCCTCTAGATCGTACACAAGGTAAAAAGTCGACGACGCACGACGCACGACGCACGACGGACACAGCACGATCACAATAGCTCACCATGAGCACTTCGTGCTCAGGTAAGCTAAAAAAAAATTCGTAAATATTTCATTTTTCAAAAAGATATGAGAAAATTTACCATGCACAGTTACTTTTTTCTGCTAGTATATGTAATCAGCATCAAACTGTCAGAAAACTGTGTTGTTTGGTAGTTATCCACTAGATGAAGCTACCTGCTTCATTTCGTACCAGTAGGGTATTATACCAGTGGGATATATGTTAAAAGTTATGTGTGGTTAACAGTAAAAAGATGGTTGCAAAAGTACCAACCAATGCACTCTGGTGGAGTTCCACTCCATGTTCCATTTATCAGGCAGGTCCTCGTTGACTCTTTGCCTTGCAGCTGATAACCAGCATCACATATGTAGGAAACCTGTGATCCCACTCCAAACTCCGTTATGTTCTCAGGATAGTCAAAGTGACCATGGGCAGGTGAACGTGGAATCATGCATCGTATTTCTGTAAAAAGAGCATTGGCATAAGTTTTAACACTTGAATACAAACACATACCGGTAATCATATATTTGCTTACTTTGTGAAAAGTATAGAAAATAGATCAGACATTGAAAAGTATACATTAGGTAGCAGCTGCGCCAATGTGCATTTAGATCTAGATTATATGCCGTTGAATGGCCAGTAAAACAAGCATTTTGATAGTATTGTATAGCAATACTGAGTCCCCTACCATCTGTATATATCGCTGGCAGGTTTAGTTTGTGAAAATATCTTTTTATGCTATGCTTTAATGAAAGCCAGATATATAAATATTTTCATCATATCCGTATAATGCAAGTAGCTCCCATTCACCAGAGCCATGTTTCTTGACAAATCAAAATTTTGCGAACAATTTTCGAAAAGGGTCACCCAAGGAATATCTCTGTGAAATTATTTCAAAATCTGGCCAGCGGTTTTAGAGAAGAAGTTTTTAAATTTTCCTCTTTGCCATATAGTGAAAGTAGCCCCCTTTCACCAGAGCCGTGTTTCTTGACTGATCAAAATTTTGCTAACAAATTTTTAAAAAGGGTCACCCAAGGAACATCTCTGTGAAATTATTTGAAAATCTGACCAGCGGTTTCAGAGAAGAAGAATTTTTAAGAATTTCTTCTTTGCCGTATAGTGCAAGTAGCCCCCATTCACCAGAGCCATGTTTCTTGACGGATCAAAATTTCGTGAACTGATTTTGATAAGGGTCACCCAAGGAACATCTCTGTGAAATTATTTTAAAATCTGGCCAGTGGTTTCAGAGAAGAAGATTTTTAAAGAATTTCCTAGAAAATTCCATTTGGTTGCCATGGCAACATAGTTTTTGACAGAATCAAATTCTGTGAACAGTTTTTAAAGTGGACCTCTAAATGAACATTCCAGTCAAATTTGGTTGAAATTGGCCCAGCGGTTAAGGAGGAGTTGATGTCTAAAAAGAATTGTTGACGACGCACGACGGACACAGGGTGATCCCAAAAGCTCCCCTTGAGCACGTTGTGCTCAGGTGAGCTAAACAGGGTCACCCAAAGAATATGCCATTGCAACCACAGTTTTTGATGGAATCAAATTCTGTTAACAATTTTGAAAGAGGACCTCCCAAGGAACATTCAAGCCAAGTTTGGTTGAAATTGGCCCAGCAGTTTAGGAGGAGTTGATGTTTACAGAATTGTTGACGACATGGGACGGACGACGAACACCAGGTGATCCTAAAAGCTCCCCTTGAGCATGTTGTGCTCAGGTGAGCTAAAAACGTATTAAATTGACTTACACATTGGACATTAATAATCTTAATTTCAATCACTTATAATCAAAGATGGTCACCAGAGTCAGACTATATAATTACATGACACGTTCTTGTAACTATACAAGTAGGACAGTACCGAACGCTTGTGGCGTGGCATACTGATATCAAACAGATCTTGCCCTAAAAGGAGGGCAACTTGATCGGTTTTCTTTTCATTTTTATGCCAGGGAATCCTTCTCAAGGGATTCCCTTGCCTATAGCTATCGTAAACTGCCTTTTCAGACAAAAATGTTGGACGGTGTGTCCACTCTATATCGCTGAGTCCGCCAAAACAACTAGTTTCCCAAGTATATACAGATATTGCTTATCACACGGTGTGAATGCTTTCCTTTCCTCAAAGCTTTCATCTGCAAAATGCCATGGAATTGCAAGGGTATTACGACCCTTTAATAACTGACGAGTGTGTGTTTTTATCCCGTTTTTGTCATTATCACTGACCTAATAAAGGGGTAATCTAACAAACTTAGCTTTATCCGGCAGTTGTGTATTCCTACGCGCCATATACGGTTAATATCTATAACGCTCTCTCTTGCACTCTGGATCATTCACATTCGTGTATGGTGAGAGTAACGAACGACAACTCTGCTCGGAGATTGTCTATATCGTTGTGTTGACATTTGAACATATGCGTCACAAAACGCGTCTCCGCTAAAATGCGATTGTAAATAAAGCAAACTACATATAGAATATTGGCCCGCGTTAGGTTTATCACTTTTTCTTATGTATATCGACTAAATCGAGGGTACTTCAGCGGAATGCTGGAGAAATCGGCCCTTGGAGAAATCGTCCCCAAACTGCGATTTTTTTGGTGAAATCATCCCCAAATAAAATTCTAGAGAAATCGACCCCAACATCAAATTTCATCCATGTCGTTATTCAAGTTGTCTATAAAAATATTTTTGAAAGTTCGTTGTCTTTAGTATGTACATTATGTGTATTAGTTATCTTTATCCAAGAGTTATTTGGTAGTTTTGCCATTGTTTATACGGCCTATTTCACACTGATAGGATGTATTTCACACCTTTTGAACCTGTCACAAATAGATTACACCTGTGTGATTCTTGAAATATGTCTTTGATTGACTTTGTTTGGAAACCAAATAAATGCTTATAATCTTTTTATGTAGTCGTTCGCTTGTCATTTGATGTAATTTCTTTTATGTCTCTCTCTACTAGTGTCATATGACATACCTGTGACCTATACCATTTAGCAGGGTCATCAGTGTCTCTGACACACCTATTTCTAGTTGATAAGGGGGATTAGATAAAGTTCTGCGAGATAGGATTGTAAACAGAGGAGAAGAGGTGGTGTTACACAGGCTGACATATCGTCTTACATGGGCTATAGGTTTACATAGAGAGAAAGGTTAAAATACAGAGACTAAAGTGTGCCTACACAACATTTTATAAGCAGGATGTTGGGGGGGGGGGGGGTTGGTTGGCGGGGGACAGGGCAGTTTAGTTTTTATTTTCAAAGACGACTGTAAGAATAGGGAGAAAAAGAATTATATTTGCGATACTTTTTTTCAATTAACATTTCTTTGCATATTATCTGGGTGAAAATTCCACCAAACAGATATAAAAAAAACATTCTACATAGCAAATTAACTTGATTTGGGAGAAATTGAATTAAAAAGTCTATAGATTCTACTCAAATAAGTCTAGGGGTATAGATCTATTTCTTTTAGTAATGAAACCGGTATTTATATAGCTAAAACTGTCTTTTTGGAAAATTTATGAGAATATAAAAACATGTTTACAAACGTTTTATTTTTTTTCAATTTAATTTGTCGTTTGCTTCAATAGTTTTAATGGTGTACCACGGTTAACTGGTATCTTGAAATCATGGATCTAAGGATTGATGATGGATATCAATCTAAATGTAATTAATCAGATTTCAAACAAGGGGCCAATATGGTCCTGGATCGCTCACCTGAATATTTTAGAGGACCATAGCCATTTTTTTTGAGGTATTGAAACACTGGAAACAAAATCATTGTATTGCCAAGCAATTTTCAAAAGGTCACCTGTAAAAGTCCTTTCAAAATCTGACCAGCAGTTACAACAAAGAAGAATCTTTAGGAGTTTCCTAATTTCCGTACAGTGCAAGTAGCCCCCATCCATCAGATCCATGTTTCTTGACTTATCAAAATTTCTCAAACAATTTTTGGAAAGGGTCATTCAAGGAACATTTCTGTGAAATTGTTTTAAAGTCTGACCAGCCGTTTCAGAGAAGAAGAATTTTCAAGAATTTCTTCATTTCCCTACAGTGCAAGTAGCCCCCATTCACCAGAGCCATGTTTCCTGACGGATCAAAATTTCGTGAAAAAATTTTGAAAAGGGTCACCAAAGAGATATTGCTGTGAAATTGTTTTAAAATCTTACAACAGGTTTCAGAGAAGAAGAATTTTCTCCATTTCCATATAGTACAAATAGCCCCCATTCACCAGAGCCATGTTTCTTGACGAATCCGAATTTCATTTTGAAAAGGGTCCCCAAAGGAACATCTCTGTGAAATTATTTCGAAATCTGACCAGAGGTTTCAGAGAACAGTTTTTTTGAATTTCTTCATTTCCCTATAGTGCAAGTAGCCCCCATTCACCAGAGCCATGTTTCATGACGAATCGAAATTTCACGAACAATTTTTAAAAGGGTCACCCAAGGAACATCTCTTTGAAATTATTTCAAAATCTGACAAACCGTTCAAAGGAAGAAGAATTTTTTAAGAATTTATTCATTTCCCTATAGTGCAAGTAGCCCCCATCACCAGAACCATGTTTCTTGACGAATCAAAATTTCGCGAACAGTGTTTGTAAAGGGTCACCTAAGGAACATCTCTGTGAAATTATTTCAAAATCTGACCAGCGGTTTCAGAGAAGAAGAATTTTTAAGACTCTTTCATTTCTATATAGTGCAAGTAGCCCCCATTCACCAGAGCCATGTTTCTTGACGGATCAAAATTTCGCGAACACTTTTTGAAAAGGGTCACCCAAGGAACATCTCTGTGAAATTATTTCAAAATCTGGTCAGCGGTTTCAGAGCAGAAGATTTTTAAAGAATTTCTTCGAAAATTCCATTTGGTTGCCATGGCATCCAGAGTTTTTGACGGAATCAAATTCTGTGATCACTTTTAAAGAGGACCTCCCAAGGAACATTCCAGCCAACTTTGGTTGAAATTGGCCCAGCAGTTTAGGAGGAGTTGATGTTTAAAGAATTGTTGACGACGCACGACCACGACGGACGACGCACGACGGATGACAGACGACGGGTGATCCCAAAAGCTACCCTTGAGCACGTTGTGCTCAGGTGAGCTAAAAACATATGTTCTAGATATTTATATATACTTTCAATGCAGAATGTCTAGCTTTTGATAAAGACAAGACGGCTTCCGCTCTAAATGGGAAAATGCTGGCCGCTGATTGGCTAATTGGTTTTTGATTGACAGCTCTAGTGCTTGGCAGATAACACAGATCTAAGATGCACTTTCTGTTCAGTCTGATCTTTTGAAATGGTTAGAATGGAGAAAGCATCTCAAAAGCCTTTAAAAAGTCTTTTCCCAGGCTTGTGAAAACTGATCAAATTCTCCAATTTTTTTCTTTACAAAATTTGAGCAAGCTCTCAAACAATTTTTTGACACTCTTCAGTCAAGAACAACGATCGTAATATATCAGACTTTCTTTTTAAAGACAGTCTCTACAACTGGATATTAAAGAACAGGCTACTAATATAACAAGCAATTTCGTTGAAATGATATCCCCCGCCGAAAAAGGCCTTTTTTGATACAAACATATACGAGGTATTGTGTTTAGCATGTACATGTGGCCTTTTTTTTATTAGTCCAAGATGATATACATTAAGCTCCCTTGTTCCATCGCACAGGATTTCATTACATAAAACAAGTCAATAACTCAAAAATCATAAAAAGCAGAGTTATCATTCTTGTACACTGCAGTCCTCCACAATAAATCTATCCACGTAAGAAGAAGCATGTCATTAAATGAAATGATTTTTGAGTTATGTCCTGGACATAAATTGAGCCTGAAAAATAACGAAGGGCAATAATTCAAAAATCATATTGCCAGAGTTATCGTTCTTGTACATTGCACTCCTTACAGTAAGATCCATCCACTGATTAAGTTACATGTTCATATCTGAAATTGCTTTTCAATTATGTTCTGGACAAAAGTTAAGCCTGAAAAATAAGAAGGGGTAATAACTCAAAAATTATGAAAATAATTTCACACAATGTACACAATGTTTTTCTAAGATTTGACCTAGTGACCTAGTTTTTGACCCCACATGACCCATTTTTAAAAATCCTTCAAGATTTCATCGAGGCAAACATTCTGACCGACTTTCATGAGTATCGGACTGAAAATGTGGCCTCTAGATTGTACACAAGGTAAAAAGTCGACGACGGACGACGGACGACGGACACAGCACGATCACAATAGCTAAGATTTGACCTAGTGACCTAGTTTTTGACCCGACATGACCCATTTTCGAACTCGTCCGAGATTTCATCGAGGCAAACATCCTGACAACATTTCATGAGTATCGGGCTGAAAATGTGGCCTCTAGAGCGTACACAAGGTTTTTCTAAGATTTGACCTAGTGACCTAGTTTTTGACCTCACATGACCCATTTTCGAACTCGTCCAAGATTTCATCGAGGCAAACATTCTGACCGACTTTCATGAGTATCGGACTGAAAATGTGGCCTCTAGATCGTACACAAGGTAAAAAGTCGACGACGCACGACGCACGACGCACGACGGACACAGCACGATCACAATAGCTCACCATGAGCACTTCGTGCTCAGGTAAGCTAAAAAAAAATTCGTAAATATTTCATTTTTCAAAAAGATATGAGAAAATTTACCATGCACAGTTACTTTTTTCTGCTAGTATATGTAATCAGCATCAAACTGTCAGAAAACTGTGTTGTTTGGTAGTTATCCACTAGATGAAGCTACCTGCTTCATTTCGTACCAGTAGGGTATTATACCAGTGGGATATATGTTAAAAGTTATGTGTGGTTAACAGTAAAAAGATGGTTGCAAAAGTACCAACCAATGCACTCTGGTGGAGTTCCACTCCATGTTCCATTTATCAGGCAGGTCCTCGTTGACTCTTTGCCTTGCAGCTGATAACCAGCATCACATATGTAGGAAACCTGTGATCCCACTCCAAACTCCGTTATGTTCTCAGGATAGTCAAAGTGACCATGGGCAGGTGAACGTGGAATCATGCATCGTATTTCTGTAAAAAGAGCATTGGCATAAGTTTTAACACTTGAATACAAACACATACCGGTAATCATATATTTGCTTACTTTGTGAAAAGTATAGAAAATAGATCAGACATTGAAAAGTATACATTAGGTAGCAGCTGCGCCAATGTGCATTTAGATCTAGATTATATGCCGTTGAATGGCCAGTAAAACAAGCATTTTGATAGTATTGTATAGCAATACTGAGTCCCCTACCATCTGTATATATCGCTGGCAGGTTTAGTTTGTGAAAATATCTTTTTATGCTATGCTTTAATGAAAGCCAGATATATAAATATTTTCATCATATCCGTATAATGCAAGTAGCTCCCATTCACCAGAGCCATGTTTCTTGACAAATCAAAATTTTGCGAACAATTTTCGAAAAGGGTCACCCAAGGAATATCTCTGTGAAATTATTTCAAAATCTGGCCAGCGGTTTTAGAGAAGAAGTTTTTAAATTTTCCTCTTTGCCATATAGTGAAAGTAGCCCCCTTTCACCAGAGCCGTGTTTCTTGACTGATCAAAATTTTGCTAACAAATTTTTAAAAAGGGTCACCCAAGGAACATCTCTGTGAAATTATTTGAAAATCTGACCAGCGGTTTCAGAGAAGAAGAATTTTTAAGAATTTCTTCTTTGCCGTATAGTGCAAGTAGCCCCCATTCACCAGAGCCATGTTTCTTGACGGATCAAAATTTCGTGAACTGATTTTGATAAGGGTCACCCAAGGAACATCTCTGTGAAATTATTTTAAAATCTGGCCAGTGGTTTCAGAGAAGAAGATTTTTAAAGAATTTCCTAGAAAATTCCATTTGGTTGCCATGGCAACATAGTTTTTGACAGAATCAAATTCTGTGAACAGTTTTTAAAGTGGACCTCTAAATGAACATTCCAGTCAAATTTGGTTGAAATTGGCCCAGCGGTTAAGGAGGAGTTGATGTCTAAAAAGAATTGTTGACGACGCACGACGGACACAGGGTGATCCCAAAAGCTCCCCTTGAGCACGTTGTGCTCAGGTGAGCTAAACAGGGTCACCCAAAGAATATGCCATTGCAACCACAGTTTTTGATGGAATCAAATTCTGTTAACAATTTTGAAAGAGGACCTCCCAAGGAACATTCAAGCCAAGTTTGGTTGAAATTGGCCCAGCAGTTTAGGAGGAGTTGATGTTTACAGAATTGTTGACGACATGGGACGGACGACGAACACCAGGTGATCCTAAAAGCTCCCCTTGAGCATGTTGTGCTCAGGTGAGCTAAAAACGTATTAAATTGACTTACACATTGGACATTAATAATCTTAATTTCAATCACTTATAATCAAAGATGGTCACCAGAGTCAGACTATATAATTACATGACACGTTCTTGTAACTATACAAGTAGGACAGTACCGAACGCTTGTGGCGTGGCATACTGATATCAAACAGATCTTGCCCTAAAAGGAGGGCAGCTTGATCGGTTTTCTTTTCATTTTTAGGCCAGGGAATCCTTCTCAAGGGATTCCCTTGCCTATAGCTATCGTAAACTGCCTTTTCAGACAAAAATGTTGGACGGTGTGTCCACTCTATATCGCTGAGTCCGCCAAAACAACTAGTTTCCCAAGTATATACAGATATTGCTTATCACACGGTGTGAATGCTTTCCTTTCCTCAAAGCTTTCATCTGCAAAATGCCATGGAATTGCAAGGGTATTACGACCCTTTAATAACTGACGAGTGTGTGTTTTTATCCCGTTTTTGTCATTATCACTGACCTAATAAAGGGGTAATCTAACAAACTTAGCTTTATCCGGCAGTTGTGTATTCCTACGCGCCATATACGGTTAATATCTATAACGCTCTCTCTTGCACTCTGGATCATTCACATTCGTGTATGGTGAGAGTAACGAACGACAACTCTACTCGGAGATTGTCTATATCGTTGTGTTGACATTTGAACATATGTGTCACAAAACGCGTCTCCGCTAAAATGCGATTGTAAATAAAGCAAACTACATATAGAATATTGGCCCGCGTTAGGTTTATCACTTTTTCTTATGTATATCGACTAAATCGAGGGTACTTCAGCGGAATGCTGGAGAAATCGGCCCTTGGAGAAATCGTCCCCAAACTGCGATTTTTTTGGTGAAATCATCCCCAAATAAAATTCTAGAGAAATCGACCCCAACATCAAATTTCATCCATGTCGTTATTCAAGTTGTCTATAAAAATATTTTTGAAAGTTCGTTGTCTTTAGTATGTACATTATGTGTATTAGTTATCTTTATCCAAGAGTTATTTGGTAGTTTTGCCATTGTTTATACGGCCTATTTCACACTGATAGGATGTATTTCACACCTTTTGAACCTGTCACAAATAGATTACACCTGTGTGATTCTTGAAATATGTCTTTGATTGACTTTGTTTGGAAACCAAATAAATGCTTATAATCTTTTTATGTAGTCGTTCGCTTGTCATTTGATGTAATTTCTTTTATGTCTCTCTCTACTAGTGTCATATGACATACCTGTGACCTATACCATTTAGCAGGGTCATCAGTGTCTCTGACACACCTATTTCTAGTTGATAAGGGGGATTAGATAAAGTACTGCGAGATAGGATTGTAAACAGAGGAGAAGAGGTGGTGTTACACAGGCTGACATATCGTCTTACATGGGCTATAGGTTTACATAGAGAGAAAGGTTAAAATACAGAGACTAAAGTGTGCCTACACAACATTTTATAAGCAGGATGTTGGGGGGGGGGGTTGGTTGGCGGGGGACAGGGCAGTTTAGTTTTTATTTTCAAAGACGACTGTAAGAATAGGGAGAAAAAGAATTATATTTGCGATACTTTTTTTCAATTAACATTTCTTTGCATATTATCTGGGTGAAAATTCCACCAAACAGATATAAAAAAAACATTCTACATAGCAAATTAACTTGATTTGGGAGAAATTGAATTAAAAAGTCTATAGATTCTACTCAAATAAGTCTAGGGGTATAGATCTATTTCTTTTAGTAATGAAACCGGTATTTATATAGCTAAAACTGTCTTTTTGGAAAATTTATGAGAATATAAAAACATGTTTACAAACGTTTTATTTTTATTCAATTTAATTTGTCGTTTGCTTCAATAGTTTTAATGGTGTACCACGGTTAACTGGTATCTTGAAATCATGGATCTAAGGATTGATGATGGATATCAATCTAAATGTAATTAATCAGATTTCAAACAAGGGGCCAATATGGTCCTGGATCGCTCACCTGAATATTTTAGAGGACCATAGCCATTTTTTTTGAGGTATTGAAACACTGGAAACAAAATCATTGTATTGCCAAGCAATTTTCAAAAGGTCACCTGTAAAAGTCCTTTCAAAATCTGACCAGCAGTTACAACAAAGAAGAATCTTTAGGAGTTTCCTAATTTCCGTACAGTGCAAGTAGCCCCCATCCATCAGATCCATGTTTCTTGACTTATCAAAATTTCTCAAACAATTTTTGGAAAGGGTCATTCAAGGAACATTTCTGTGAAATTGTTTTAAAGTCTGACCAGCCGTTTCAGAGAAGAAGAATTTTCAAGAATTTCTTCATTTCCCTACAGTGCAAGTAGCCCCCATTCACCAGAGCCATGTTTCCTGACGGATCAAAATTTCGTGAAAAAATTTTGAAAAGGGTCACCAAAGAGATATTGCTGTGAAATTGTTTTAAAATCTTACAACAGGTTTCAGAGAAGAAGAATTTTCTCCATTTCCATATAGTACAAATAGCCCCCATTCACCAGAGCCATGTTTCTTGACGAATCCGAATTTCATTTTGAAAAGGGTCCCCAAAGGAACATCTCTGTGAAATTATTTCGAAATCTGACCAGAGGTTTCAGAGAACAGTTTTTTTGAATTTCTTCATTTCCCTATAGTGCAAGTAGCCCCCATTCACCAGAGCCATGTTTCATGACGAATCGAAATTTCACGAACAATTTTTAAAAGGGTCACCCAAGGAACATCTCTTTGAAATTATTTCAAAATCTGACAAACCGTTCAAAGGAAGAAGAATTTTTTAAGAATTTATTCATTTCCCTATAGTGCAAGTAGCCCCCATCACCAGAACCATGTTTCTTGACGAATCAAAATTTCGCGAACAGTGTTTGTAAAGGGTCACCTAAGGAACATCTCTGTGAAATTATTTCAAAATCTGACCAGCGGTTTCAGAGAAGAAGAATTTTTAAGACTCTTTCATTTCTATATAGTGCAAGTAGCCCCCATTCACCAGAGCCATGTTTCTTGACGGATCAAAATTTCGCGAACACTTTTTGAAAAGGGTCACCCAAGGAACATCTCTGTGAAATTATTTCAAAATCTGGTCAGCGGTTTCAGAGCAGAAGATTTTTAAAGAATTTCTTCGAAAATTCCATTTGGTTGCCATGGCATCCAGAGTTTTTGACGGAATCAAATTCTGTGATCACTTTTAAAGAGGACCTCCCAAGGAACATTCCAGCCAACTTTGGTTGAAATTGGCCCAGCAGTTTAGGAGGAGTTGATGTTTAAAGAATTGTTGACGACGCACGACCACGACGGACGACGCACGACGGATGACAGACGACGGGTGATCCCAAAAGCTACCCTTGAGCACGTTGTGCTCAGGTGAGCTAAAAACATATGTTCTAGATATTTATATATACTTTCAATGCAGAATGTCTAGCTTTTGATAAAGACAAGACGGCTTCCGCTCTAAATGGGAAAATGCTGGCCGCTGATTGGCTAATTGGTTTTTGATTGACAGCTCTAGTGCTTGGCAGATAACACAGATCTAAGATGCACTTTCTGTTCAGTCTGATCTTTTGAAATGGTTAGAATGGAGAAAGCATCTCAAAAGCCTTTAAAAAGTCTTTTCCCAGGCTTGTGAAAACTGATCAAATTCTCCAATTTTTTTCTTTACAAAATTTGAGCAAGCTCTCAAACAATTTTTTGACACTCTTCAGTCAAGAACAACGATCGTAATATATCAGACTTTCTTTTTAAAGACAGTCTCTACAACTGGATATTAAAGAACAGGCTACTAATATAACAAGCAATTTCGTTGAAATGATATCCCCCGCCGAAAAAGGCCTTTTTTGATACAAACATATACGAGGTATTGTGTTTAGCATGTACATGTGGCCTTTTTTTTATTAGTCCAAGATGATATACATTAAGCTCCCTTGTTCCATCGCACAGGATTTCATTACATAAAACAAGTCAATAACTCAAAAATCATAAAAAGCAGAGTTATCATTCTTGTACACTGCAGTCCTCCACAATAAATCTATCCACGTAAGAAGAAGCATGTCATTAAATGAAATAATTTTTGAGTTATGTCCTGGACATAAATTGAGCCTGAAAAATAACGAAGGGCAATAATTCAAAAATCATATTGCCAGAGTTATCGTTCTTGTACATTGCACTCCTTACAGTAAGATCCATCCACTGATTAAGTTACATGTTCATATCTGAAATTGCTTTTCAATTATGTTCTGGACAAAAGTTAAGCCTGAAAAATAAGAAGGGGTAATAACTCAAAAATTATGAAAGATAGAGTCATTATCCTTGCGCACTGCACTTCTCCTTATTGAAATCTAGACACATACAAATTTTCAAGTTGATATGTAAAACACTTTTTAAGTTATGTTCTGGACAAAAAAAAAAAGCCTGAAAAATAACAAAAATAACAAAGGGCAACAACTCAAAAAATTTGAAGGACAGAGTTGTCATTCATGTACACTGCACTCCTCCTTAATGAGATCTATCAACTTACGAAGTTTGAAGTTGGTATCTGAAATACTGTTTAAGTTATCTTCCGGATAAAAATGGGGGACGGAAGGAGGGACTGACAGAGACTGTTACCATATCCCCCCTCCACCAGGGGGATAATAAGTATGAAAAATAAACTAGCACTTGTCCCAGAACAGGATAAATTCATCAAAGGGTAATCAGTCACAAAAAGGCTGTGAATCTAAATGGAAATGTGCGAACAAAAATCCAAAGAAAAAATTACAAAGGGCAATAACTCCAAAAATACTGAAGATAGAGTTATGGTTCTTGTGCACTGTGCTTCTCCTCAATTAGTTCTATAAATATGTGAAGTTTGAAGTTCCTAGCTTTTATACTTTTGGAGATATACGCCAGACAGAAATCCAAAGTAAAAATTAACAAAGGGCAATAACTCAAAAACTACTGAAGACAGAGTTCTGGTTTTTGTGAACTGCACTTCTCCTTAGTGAATTCTTTAAGTGTGAAGTTTGAAGTTCCTAGCCTTTGTACTTTTGGAGATATGCTCCGGACAAAATTCCAAAGTGAAAATTTACAAAGAGCAATAACTCAACAATTACTGAAGATAGAGTTATGATTCTTTAGCACTCCACTTCTCCTTAGTTAGTTCTATATGCGTGTGATGTTTCAAGTTCCTAGCTTTTATTCTTTTGGAGATATGCTCCAGACGAAAATCCAAAGTTAAAATTTACAAAGGGCAATAACTCAAAAAATGCTGAAGACAGAATTATGGTTGTGGTGCACTGCACTTCTCCTCAATGAGTTCTATATATGTGTGAAGTTTCAAGTTCCTAGCTTTTATACTTTTGGAGATATGCTCCGGACAAAAATTCCAGAAAAAAATGTACAAAGGGCAATAACTCCAAAAATACTGAAGATAGAGTAATGGTTCTTGTACACTGCACGCCTCCTTAATGAGATCTATCCACTTTGAAGTTTAAAGCTGATATCTCAAATACTTTTGGAGATATTCTCCGGACAAAAATGTGGGACGGAATGACGGAAGGACGGACGGAGACTATTACCATATCCCCCGCCGTCTTTTCGGCGGGGGATTTAAAGCTGGATGCAAAATTCTTTAGTGGTTGATGTTTATATCAGTGATAATGTACAAATAATTGGTACATGATAATTACCTTAACCCTTTACCAAACCACAACCTTTTGAAAATGTCCAACACATTTACTGAAGACATACAAAATGTTATGAAAATGATTTAATAAATTTTCGAAATGCCAGAAAACATTGCCGGAAAAGTACAAAATGACTGCTACCAGGATTTTTCTACCTTTCCCAGGATGCTTTCCATAGTCTTCTGTTAAAAGTTATGAGTGGTTAACGGTAAAAAGGTGGTTGCAAAAGTACTAACCGATGCACTCTGGTAGAGTTCCACTCCATGTTCCATTTATCAGGCAGGTCAACGTTGACTCTTCTCCTTGCAGCTGATAACCAGCATCACATATGAAGGAAACCTGTGATCCCACTCTAAACTCCGTTTTGTTCTTAGGAAAGTCAAAGTGACCATGGGCAGGTGAACGTGGAATCATGCATCCTATTTCTGTAAAAAGAGCTTTGGCATAAGTTTTAACACTTGAGTACCAAACACATACTGGTAATAATATATTTGCTAACTTTGTGAAAAGTATAGAAAATAGATCAGACATTGAAAAGTATACATTAGGTAGCAGCTGCGCCAATGTGCATTTAGATCTAGATTATATGCCGTTGAATGGCCAGTAAAACAAGCACTTTGATAGTATTGCATAGCAATACTGAGTCCCCTACCATCTGTATATATCGCTGGCAGGTTTAGTTTGAGAAAATATCTTTTTATGCTATGCTTTAATGAAAGCCAGATAAGCATTTTTTTAATTAAATAAGTTCATTGAAGAAGTTTTACTAAGACAAGATGTGTTTGTGAAAACCAGATGCCCCGGTAAATGCAAATTTTCAAAAATATGACCTTTACCTTGTGAGATTCCCTTGACCTTATCATCAGCAGGTGTTTACCAATGAGAGAAACTAGCTTACCACGTATTGGTGATATGAGCTGCACAAACTTTTTCGATTGTTGGGATTTACGCGATCTATGCGTAATTTACGAAGCAAATAGATTACATCTGTGTGATTCTTGAAATATGTCTTTGATTGACTTTGTTTGGAAACCAAATAAATGCTTATAATTTTTTTATGTAGTCGTTCGCATGTCATTTGATGTAATTTTTTTATGTCTCTCTCTACTAGTGTCATATGACATACCTGTGACCTATACCATTTAGCAGGGTCATCAGTGTCTCTGACACACCTATTTCTAGTTGATAAGGGGGATTAGATAAAGTATTGAGAGATAAGATTGTAACCAGAGGAGAAGAGGTGGTGTTACACAGGCTGACATATCGTCTTACATGGGCTATAGGTTTACACAGAGAGAAAGGTTAAAATACAGAGACTAAAGTGTGCCTACACAACATTTTATAAGCAGGATGTTGGGGGGGGGGGGGTTGGTTGGCGGGGGACAGGGCAGTTTAGTTTTTATTTTCAAAGACGACTGTAAGAATAGGGAGAAAAAGAATTATATTTGCGATACTTTTTTTCAATTAACATTTCTTTGCATATTATCTGGGTGAAAATTCCACCAAACAGATAAAAAAAAAAAACATTCTACATAGCAAATTAACTTGATTTGGGAGAAATTGAATTAAAAAGTCTATAGAGTCTACTCAATTAAGTCTAGGGGTATAGATCTATTTCTTTTAGTAATGAAACCGGTATTTATATAGCTAAAACTGTCTTTTTGGAAAATTTATGAGAATATAAAAACATGTTTACAAACGTTTTATTTTTTTTCAATTTAATTTGTCGTTTGCTTCAATAGTTTTAATGGTGTACCACGGTTAACTGGTATCTTGAAATCATGGATCTAAGGATTGATGATGGATATCAATCTAAATGTAATTAATCAGATTTCAAACAAGGGGCCAATATGGTCCTGGATCGCTCACCTGAATATTTTAGAGGACCATAGCCATTTTTTTGAGGTATTGAAACACTGGAAACAAAATCATTATATTGCCAAGCAATTTTCAAAAGGTCACCTGTAAAAGTCCTTTCAAAATCTGACCAGCAGTTACAACAAAGAAGAATCTTTAGGAGTTTCCTAATTTCCGTACAGTGCAAGTAGCCCCCATCCATCAGATCCATGTTTCTTGACTTATCAAAATTTCTCAAACAATTTTTGGAAAGGGTCATTCAAGGAACATTTCTGTGAAATTGTTTTAAAATCTGACCAGCCGTTTCAGAGAATAGGAATTTTCAAGAATTTCTTCATTTCTCTACAGTGCAAGTAGCCCCCATTCACCAGAGCCATGTTTCTTGATGGATCAAAATTTCGTGAAAAAATTTTGAAAAGGGTCACCAAAGAGACATTGCTGTGAAATTGTTTTAAAATCCTACAACAGGTTTCAGAGAAGAAGAATTTTCTCCATTTCCATATAGTACAAGTAGCCCCCATTCACCAGAGCCATGTTTCTTGACGAATCCGAATTTCATTTTGAAAAGGGTCCCCAAAGGAACATCTCTGTGAAATTATTTCAAAATCTGACCAGAGGTTTCAGAGAACAGTTTTTTTGAATTTCTTCATTTCCCTATAGTGCAAGTAGCCCCCATTCACCAGAGCCATGTTTCATGACGAATCGAAATTTCACGAACAATTTTTAAAAGGGTCACCCAAGGAACATCTCTTTGAAATTATTTCAAAATCTGACAAACCGTTCAAAGGAAGAAGAATTTTTTTAAGAATTTATTCATTTCCATATAGTGCAAGTAGCCCCCATCACCAGAACCATGTTTCTTGACGAATCAAAATTTCGCGAACAGAGTTTGTAAAGGGTCACCTAAGGAACATCTCTGTGAAATTATTTCAAAATCTGACCAGCGGTTTCAGAGAAGAAGAATTTTTAAGACTCTTTCATTTCTATATAGTGCAAGTAGCCCCCATTCACCAGAGCCATGTTTCTTGACGGATCAAAATTTCGCGAACACTTTTTGAAAAGGGTCACCCAAGGAACATCTCTGTGAAATTATTTCAAAATCTGGTCAGCGGTTTCAGAGCAGAAGATTTTTAAAGAATTTCTTCGAAAATTCCATTTGGTTGCCATGGCATCCAGAGTTTTTGACGGAATCAAATTCTGTGATCACTTTTAAAGAGGACCTCCCAAGGAACATTCCAGCCAACTTTGGTTGAAATTGGCCCAGCAGTTTAGGAGGAGTTGATGTTTAAAGAATTGTTGACGACGCACGACCACGACGGACGACGCACGACGGATGACAGACGACGGGTGATCCCAAAAGCTACCCTTGAGCACGTTGTGCTCAGGTGAGCTAAAAACATATGTTCTAGATATTTATATATACTTTCAATGCAGAATGTCTAGCTTTTGATAAAGACAAGACGGCTTCCGCTCTAAATGGGAAAATGCTGGCCGCTGATTGGCTAATTGGTTTTTGATTGACAGCTCTAGTGCTTGGCAGATAGATCTAAGATGCACTTTCTGTTCAGTCTGATCTTTTGAAATGGTTAGAATGGAGAAAGCATCTCAAAAGCCTTTAAAAAGTCTTTTCCCAGGCTTGTGAAAACTGATCAAATTCTCCAATTCTTTTCTCTACAAAATTTGAGCAAGCTCTCAAACAATTTTTTGACACTCTTCAGTCAAGAACAACGATCGTAATATATCAGACTTTCCTTTTAAAGGTGGCCCTTCAGATTTTGGGACGAAAACTTTTCCAAAATGCAAAGAAATCATCCTTATACTCCCAACGCCTTTTAATTTTCATTCATTAAACCCCAGTAGTCGAAAACCGTCTGACAGCACGAGAAATTAGAGATTTACTACGGCCCAGGTTGACATCAACGGGAGACACATTCCATTTTTAGATGATCAATTCCCTCATTTACTTACAGGAATACACAGAAGAAGCTTCAAACATAGCGTCCGAAGAGAACATTATAGAAAATAATTATAACGTGTTCATTATGATAGGGAATTTAGGCGTTATGAGTCACGTGCCAGTCACTTGACATTCCCACAATACTTTATTGATTTTTGGCGCGAAATCTAAAAATATCCTTAAGAGGCTACGTAGCCTTTTAAGGGAATACCATCAAAATTTTTTTTTTTTGTAATTTCATGAATCTTAATTATTGATGATTTGTATTATTTTTTCACATGAATTTCATTGATATATATATTTTTTAATTTGGTGAGATGTAAAAATTCTAAATACCCACCTTTAAAGACAGTCTCTACAACTGGATATTAAAGAACAGGCTACTAATATAACAAGCAATTTCGTTGAAATGATATCCCCCGCCGAAAAAGGCCTTTTTTGATACAAACATATACGAGGTATTGTGTTTAGCATGTACATGTGGCCTTTTTGTTATTAGTCCAAGATGATATTATACATTAAGCTCCCTTGTTCCATCGCACAGGATTTCATCACATAAAACAAGTCAATAACTCAAAAATCATAAAAAGCAGAGTTATCATTCTTGTACACTGCAGTCCTCCACAATAAAATCTATCCACGTAAGAAGAAGCATGTCATTAAATGAAATAATTTTTGAGTTATGTCCTGGACATAAATTGAGCCTGAAAAATAACGAAGGGCAATAATTCAAAAATCATATTGCCAGAGTTATCGTTCTTGTACACTGCACTCCTCACAATAAGATCCATCCACTGATTAAGTTACATGTTCATATCTGAAATAGTTTTTCAATTATGTTCTGGACAAAAGTTAAGCCTGAAAAATAAGAAGGGGTAATAACTCAAAAATTATGAAAGATAGAGTCATTGTTCTTGCGCACTGCACTTCTCCTAATCAGTCACAAAAAGGCTGTGAATCTAAATGGAAATGTGCGAACAAAAATCCAAAGAAAAAATTACAAAGGGCAATAACTCCAAAAATACTGAAGATAGAGTTATGGTTCTTGTGCACTGTGCTTCTCTTCAATTAGTTCTATAAATGTGTGAAGTTTCAAGTTCCTAGCTTTTATACTTTTGGAGATATACGCCAGACAGAAATCCAAAGTAAAAATTAACAAAGGGCAATAACTCAAAACTCAAAAATTACTGAAGACAGAGTTTTGGTTTTTGTGAACTGCACTTCTCCTTAGTGAATTCTTTAAGTGTGAAGTTTGAAGTTCCTAGCCTTTGTACTTTTGGAGATATGCTCCGGACAAAATTCCAAAGTGAAAATTTACAAAGAGCAATAACTTAACAATTACTGAAGATAGAGTTATGATTCTTTAGCACTGCACTTCTCCTTAATTAGTTCTATATGCGTGTGATGTTTCAAGTTCCTAGCTTTTATTCTTTTGGAGATATGCTCCAGACAAAAATCCAAAGTTAAAATTTACAAAGGGCAATAACTCAAGAATTATGGTTGTGGTGCACTGCACTTCTCCCCAATGAGTTCTATATATGTGTGAAGTTTCAAGTTCCTAGCTTTTATACTTTTGGAGATATGCTCCTGACAAAAATTCCAGAAAAAAAATGTACAAAGGGCAATAACTCCAAAAATACTGAAGATAGAGTAATGGTTCTTGTACACTGCACGCCTCCTTAATGAGATCTATCCACTTTGAAGTTTAAAGTTGATATCTCAAATACTTTTGGAGATATGCTCCTGACAAAAATTCCAGAAAAAAATGTACAAAGGGCAATAACTCCAAAAATACTGAAGATAGAGTAATGGTTCTTGTACACTGCACGCCTCCTTAATGAGATCTATCCACTTTGAAGTTTAAAGTTGATATCTCAAATACTTTTGGAGATATTCTCCGGACAAAAATGTGGGACGGAATGACGGAAGGACGGACGGAGACTATTACCATATCCCCCGCCGTCTTTTCGGCGGGGGATATAAAGCTGGATGCAAAATTCTTTAGTGGTTCATGTTAGTGATAATGTACAAATAATTGGTACATGACAATTACCTTAACCCTTTACCAAACCACAACCTTTTGAAAATGTCCAACACATTTACTGAAGACATACAAAATGTTATGAAAATGATTTAACAAATTTTCGAAATGCCAGAAAACATTGCCGGAAAAGTACAAAATGACTGCTACCAGGATTTTTCTACCTTTCCCAGGATGCTTTCCATAGTCTTCTGTTAAAAGTTATGAGTGGTTAACGGTAAAAAGGTGGTTGCAAAAGTACTAACCGATGCACTCTGGTGGAGTTCCACTCCATGTTCCATTTATCAGGCAGGTCCTCGTTGACTCTTTGCCTTGCAGCTGATAACCAGCATCACATATGTAGGAAACCTGTGATCCCACTCCAAACTCCGTTATGTTCTCAGGATAGTCAAAGTGACCATGGGCAGGTGAACGTAGAATCATGCATCTTTTTTCTGTAAAAAGAGCTTTGGCATAAGTTTTAACACTTGAATACAAACACATACCGGTAATAATATATTTGCTAACTTTGTGAAAAGTATAGAAAATAGATCAGACATTGAAAAGTATACATTAGGTAGCAGCTGCGCCAATGTGCATTTAGATCTAGATTATATGCCGTTGAATGGCCAGTAAAACAAGCATTTTGATAGTATTGCATAGCAATACTGAGTCCCCTACCATCTGTATATATCGCTGGCAGGTTTAGTTTGTGAAAATATCTTTTTATGCTATGCTTTAATGAAAGCCAGATAAGCATTTTTTAATTAAATAAGTTCATTGAAGAAGTTTTACTAAGACAAGATGTGTTTGTGAAAACCAGATGCCCCCGTAAATGCAAATTTTCAAAAATATGACCTTTACCTTGTGAAATTCCCTTGACCTTATCATCAGCAGGTGTTTACCAATGAGAGAAACTAGCTTACCACGTATTGGTGATATAACTTAAGTACTTAATAAGATAAGAACAGAGAAATGAAAAGTGTTCATATTAAGGGTTAATTTTTTTTACCTAGACCTAGGACATATGAACTACAAAACATGGGTATCAATGACAGGTACCTACATACCAAACATGTGCATTGTAAGTAAAACAAGAGGGCCAAGATGGCCCTGGATCGCTCACCTGAATTTTTGAAAGTACCATGGCCAATTCTTTTTTTTCTTTTTGAGGTATTGAAACATTGGAAGCAAAATCATTATTTTGCCAAGCAATTTTTAAAAGGTCACCTGTAAAAGTCCTTTCAAAATCTAATCAGCAGTTTCAGAAAGAGATTTTCTAGAAGTTTCCGTGTAGTACAAGTAGCCCCCATTCACCAGAGCCATGTTTCTCGACGGATCAAAATTTCGCGAACATTTTGTGAAAAGGGTCACCCAAAGAAAATCTCTGATATATTTTTACAAGAGGACCACTATATTTCCATATAGTGCAAGTAGCCCTCATTGAAATCAAAATTTCACGAACAATTTTTGAAAAGCGTCACCCAAAGAAAATCTCTGAAATTATTTTACAAGAGGTCCATCATGGTCCTATATCGTTCACCTGAGTACTAAGCATTAAAGGTCTGAAATGAAGATAATTACCAAATATTGAGGTTCAAGGGCAAATGATAATGAAACAAGAACAGAAAATTGTGGCAAGATATGCAATCCCACCACCAGTTGTCAAGGAGGTATAATAGTTACAAAGAGCAGGCAATGTAACAAACATGTTTACCAAGTCTAAAGTCAATTTGACTTGATACTTCAAAATTCCACACTGGACAAACAAAACCTACTGTAAGAATGAAGATCAAAGTGAAATTAATCAAAATCCGTGCTAGGTAGAATTACTCATTGACCTTGCACACAGAACACGGTAATATTGCAACAAACATGCATACCAATTTTGAAGTCGTTCTGATTTGAGATGACAAAGTTATATTCCGGACAAGCACTAAATACAGACTCAGAGATTTTATCGAGACAAACATTCTAACTAATTCTAAATTCAGCTTAGCAAGAAATGTGGTCCCTAGAATGCTCACAAGAAGATTTTTAAAGGTTTCCCTCCTTATCTGTGAAATCTGAGACCAACAACATAGGGCTAACTTTCATACCAGGGCCATTTAGTATTTTGGTAGAGGGTCACTAGATGATGCTACGTGCCAAATATGGAAGCTCTAGTCCTTATGGTTTGGGACAAGAAGATTTTCTAGGATTTCCCTCTTTATCGCTATGTGAAATCCGGGAACCCACAACATAGGGCCATTTTCAACACTACGGTAATAATTTAAGGGATTTTGGTAGAGGGCCACTAGATGATGTTACATGCCAAATATGAAAGCTCTGGCCATTTACCTTTTGGGACAAAGAGATTTCTGAAGATTTTCTTCTTTATCTCGATGTGAAAACCGAGACCCACAACACAGGGCCAATTTTCTACCTCAGGGCCATAATATGAAGTATTTTGGTAGAGGGCTACTAGATGCTAATACATTCAAAATATGAAAGCTCTGGCCTTTACCATTTGGGACAAGAAGATTTTAAAGATTTCCTTCCTTGTCTCTATGTGAAATCCAAGACCAACAACAAAGGGCTGATTTTCACACCAGGACCATAATTTGCAGTGTTTTAGCAGAGGGCCACTAGATGATGCTGTATGCCAAATATGAAAGCTCTAGCCCTTACGGTTTGGGAAAAGAAGATATTAAAAGATTTCCTTCTTTATCTCTTTATGAAATCCGAGACCCCACAACATAAGACCATTTTCAACACTAGGCCCATAATTTGAAGTATTTTGGTAGAGGGCCACTAGATGATGCTACATGCCAAATATAAAAGCTCTAGCCTTTAAGATTTGGGACAAGAAGATTTTTAAAGATTTCCTTCTTGATCTCTATGTGAAATCCAAGAACCCACAACATAGGGGTATTTTCAACACCAGTACCATAATTTGAAGTATTTTGGTAGAGGGCCACTAGATGATGCTACATGCCAAATATGAAAGCTGTAGCCCTTACGGTTTTGGACAAGAAGATTTTTAAAGTTTTTTCTTTTGGTTGCCATGGCAAACAGAGTTCTTCATGGAATTCAAATCTTTGAAGTATTTTGAAAGTGTATCACTTAAGGATCATTTCTGTGAAGTTTCATTGAAATCTGATGGGCGGTTTCAGGAGAATTTTCTTTAGTAATTGTTAACGGAAGGACGGACAGACGGACAGACAGACAGACGAACGAACGGACAGCGACCGATCGCAATAGCTCAGCCCGAGCACTACGTGCTCAGGTAAGCTAAAAATCTGACAACAGGTTTCAGAGAAGAAGAATTTTCAAGAATTTCTTCATTTCCATATAGTGCAAGTAGCCCCCATTCACCAGAGCCATGGTTTCTTGACGGATCAAAATTTCACGAACAATTTTTGAAAAGGGTCACACAAAGAACATAGATCTCTGTGAAATTATTTTAAAATCTGGCTAGTGGTTTCAGAGAAGAAGATTTTTAAAAAAATTCCTAGAAAATTCCATTTGGTTGCCATGGCAACCACAGTTTTTGACGGAATCAAATTCTGTGAACAATTTTTAAAGAGGACCTCCCAAGGAACATTCCAGCGAGTTTGGTCCAAATTAGCCGAGCAGTTTAAAGAATTGTTGACGACGGACGACGGACACCGGGCGATTCTAAAAGCTCCCTTTGAGCACGTTGTGCTCAGGTGAGCTAAAATGCTGAGAAAAAATGCAAATCTGTGGAAATCTGACAACAAATGTAGGTTTTATGAAGTTAACAAGAAAAAGACTAACAGACGGACTGATGGACGGACAGACAGACAGACGGACGGACGACAGAAACCACGCCACTACAAGAGCTCTTCTGGCTTTCAGCCAGTAGAGCTAAAATCAGTGAACCTGAACAAAACTCGAACTTGATCTGTATATCATAGTGGTTGACTTACACACCGAAAATCAGCTCAATATCCCATTCGGCTTTGCCGGTAGGGGACTAATGAAACAAGTATAAGACTCATGGAACCAACTACAGACATTGCCTTGTTCTTGCATTTCATCTTGATAGGAAAATCAAGCATCCAACATTTCGATAGAAATGCTTCAATTCTCACTGGAATCTTTACCAGGAGATAAAACGTTTTTTCTCAAAATTTATGCTATTTTCTTTGCGACATTAGAAAGTATGGAAGAAATGAAAACTACAGGCCCTGAAGGGCTTGAAGTCGCCCTACTGGCAGTGATTTTGTTTCTATGCTAACATACATTATGAATTCATGATGCAAAATAAAATACAAAGATTAAAACAAGAAATGCTGAATTCATCGCGTAAACAAGAAATCCACATTTTCTACTTGAAATAACTACTTTTCCATATTGTCTGTTTGATTTTTTTTCAAAATCAGTTAAATTTTCAAATTTATGGGTTCTTTTCCCATACTACTTGTTGGATTTTTTTTTTCAAAGTCGATAGAGATAAAGCTTTTGATAAGAAAAACAAACTGTGCAAGTTTCACAAAAATCTGATAACAAATGCAGACTTCATCCTGTAAACAAGAAATGAAAATTTTCAACTTGAGATGGATACTTTTCATATACTATTTGTTAGTTTTTTTTTTCAAAATCAATAGGGATAAAGCTATTGATGAGATGAAGAAACTGTGCAAGTTTCACAAAAATCTGATAAAATGCAGACATAATGGCATAAACAAGAACTGAAAATTTTCCATTTGAAATGGCTGCTTTTCCCAATACTGTTTGTTGAATTTGTTTCAAAATCAATAGGATTAAAGCTATTGATGAGATAAACAAACTGCAAGTTTCACAAATTTCTGATCACAAATGTAGACTCTATTGCGTAAACTTGAAATGGCTACTTAGTTAAAACTCTAATTATGAAAAAAGAGGGCCATTGGCCCTAAACCGTTCACATTTAAAATAAAGTCCTCTAAGGTTATTTAAACTGAGACGATCCTGGTTGTGATGATGCAAACATGTGAGTGTTAGTGATCTCTCTTTGTATAATATTTAATATTTGATCCTGTCGGAGATATTGAAAAGAACAACATTTTGTCCATACTTAATAAGTATTAGACTTAAAATGTCTGAAATACCTTAAAGGCAAACATTCTGACAAAGTTTTTTGAGTGTCAGATTGAAAATGTGGCCTCTTTGTTCTGTGTGACTCAATTTCAAGTTCTATGGGTGATTGACTGAAAATGCGGCCTTTAGAGAGCATACAAGGCAAATATTGACGACTTTACAACAGACAAATTTTGACACAGCATGATCATAGCTAACCTTGAGCACTTTGTGCGTAGGCGACCTAATAGATTGTACATGAGCTTCATTTTTTGCCAAACATTCAATTTAATGGTAGATAGATGTAGATTGTCTTCATGCAAAAACTACTCCAATCTAAAATACATGATTGCACTCAAGTTAAATCATAAATAATTTAATTGTCATACTCATGCATGATGGTTGCGGCTCATTCAGCTCTAAGTGGGACCATCTTCCATAGTGATCACAGAAAGTGTACATCACTCCTGTATTTTCATAGCCTCTGTCACAAGCGAAATTTATGAAGCTTCCATACTTGTATTGCTGCTTGACTGATCCATTGTGATGTCCATGTAATAGTGGTTTCAGAGGTAGACAAGGCTGGTCTGAAATTTAAATACTAGATGATTTTTTCCGAACCAATCGCAGTACAATATGACTTAGTTACGCATTATAAACAGAATTCTTCTACAGGAAAAGTCTTTTAAAGCTTTGCAGGTAAAAGTGTAGTGCTCTTTTTCCAAAAGGACTTCCAATAATCATCAAATTATTTCATGATTATCTTTTATTGATCCTTTCACCTTCTTAGCAGATTGGTATAGCAAGGCCTCTTACGCTGATCAAACTGGCCAGAGCCAAATACTTTCAGCCAGTAATATTTGCTGAATATTAATTTCCATTGATTTTGTGGGTAGATAATACCTACATTTCGAAATGGCATGACCTAATTTTGATCTAGTCCAAGATCTTTTTTTTATCATCATCAAAAAATTTCTGGCCAACTTTCACGAGTCTTCCTTCCAAAATAGGATAGTTTTAAATCTGTCCAACTTGTATGGTCCATTGCCTAAATAGTACTTACTCTGCTTTTAACATTACTTCAGTCATGTCACAATGATAGCTACGATATTCATGCGTGTCCAGGGTTTCACTAGTACTAGACTAGGGCTCCTGAAGTTTCTTACCCAAGGACACCACTAAGAAAAACTCATTCCTTCCAGTGAGGCTTGAAGCTGGCACCTCCAGGATATGAATCTTGCACTTTGACACACGGAACCCTAACTTTTATGAGTATTGAACAGAAAATGTGCCTACACACACAGGCCTACACACGCTTTTTGAAAACAAGAAAAAGAAAAAAAACACACACCGCAACAGCCTACTTTTGACCTATGGTGACCCATCTTTTTTAGAAATTTGTGAGATATCAGACAAACACTCTGATCCAATTCGATAAGTATCAGACGGTAAATTTTAATTTTAGTGTGAACATAAGGTTTTTAAAGATTTGCCTAAGTGACCTACTTTTTGACCATGTTTTAAACATGTTCAATAAAACAGCAGACAAACATGTTGTGGCCAAACTCTCATGAATATTGGACTGAAAATATGCGTATCAGGACAATTCCCCCCTAGACAACTGCCCCCCTGCAAATTCCTCCCTGGACAATTGCCCCCAAGACAATAGCCCCCCCGAGACAATTCCCCTCTGGACAATTACCCCCCCAAAAGGCAAATTGCCCCCCAGACAATAGCCCCCCAGGACTATTACCCCCTGGACAATCCCCCCCCAGACAACCGCCCCCCCAGACAACTCCCCCCTGTAACATAAAAGCTAACAGCCACAGATTCTCACGCTCGGGTCATAAATATCTATATCGTAAATTCCATAGTAAATTTCACTGTGTCTGATCCAGCTTGTCTGAGAATGAGTACAGGTCAGGTAAATCATACGATACGAGGTCAAGAAGATCCGGAATCGTTTTGACTTATTTGGGCTGACGGGGCGGCGTATCCCATGATTCAACTATAGCATAAAATAGCCGCCTGAACCGCTCGGGATGGGATTTTTCTTGAAAAAGAATTTCGGAGAGAATTAAAGAGGAGATTTTTGAAAAGAATCTTTGGAAAGAATTCTTGAATTTGAAGTTTTGATTTGGGTTATTTAACCTAGAAGTATGGAAACTATGAGACGTTATTATTAAACTATAGAAACCAGAGCACAACGCGACTTATTTATTTCCTGGAGTTCTTTTAACTGTGGTAGCATGAAGTGCCACCCCCCCCCTGCCAATTCCCCCCCCCCGGAAAATTGCCCCCTGGGCCATTGCCCCCGGACAATTGCCCCAATCTAACTCGAAATTTCTTCTGCTTTTGCTTTGGGACGAGGTCATTGTCGGCTTTCAGCGTGAGACCCTGGGTTCACTTCCAAGGCCGAGTTCAACTGGAGCTAGATTACATTAGATTACTAGATTTTTCATGTGATCACATTTGAAGAACGCACGTCGAGTAGGAATTCTGTCTGCTACTCATGTAGTAGGCCTACGAAATGATCAAAACCGCGCATTATTTTAGTACAAAGGATGATAGACATGCTAAACAGTTGTAAATGAGCTCTGTTGGCCGAAATAACTGATTTTTGTGCCACCCGCTTCAAAAGAAGCGGGGCATTATGTCGTCACCCGCTACGTCCGTCCGTTTTCAGCGTCACGCCATAAACTTTCCATTTCCATTTCCAACCATTTAAAAGGAAGCAGCTGGTCCAATCAATTTGATTTTTTGTGTGTATTTTGGGTATGTCTAAAGGAAGGTTCCTTTCGAAAATAGCCGCGTCCAAATTTACAATATGGCCGCCAGATCAGCAGTCTTGAAATCAGATGCCGTCAATTTCAGTGAGAACCGTATGTCCGAACTTATTGATTTTTTGTGTGAATGTTTGGGGTGACTAGAGGAAGTTCCTTTCGAAAATATGGCCGCCAGAGCCGCAATCTTGAAATCACATTTCGTCAATTTCATGGAGAACCATATGTCTGATCTTATTGATCTTTTCTTTTTCTCGTATTTCGGGGATGATTAGAGGAAGTTTCCTTTCGGAAATGGCTTATTTACAGTATCGCTGCCAGATCCGTCATCTTGAAATCATATTCCGTCAATTTCAGGGAAAACCGTTTTTCATATTTTTCTATATATGTTTAGTGTGACCAGAGGAAAGTTCCTGTAGAAAATGGCCGTGCTGCGATTTACTATAGGGCTTCCAGAACCGCCTTTTTGAAATCAGATTTTGTCAATTTCAGGGAGACGCGTTTGTTTGTTTATGTATGTTGTTAAATTGTCTGGAGGGGGGAGTTGTCTGGGAGGCAATTGTCCTGGGAGGCAATTGGCCTAGGTGGGTAATTTCCTGGGGGGTAATTGTCTGGGGGGGGCAATCATCCGGGGGGTAGTTGTCCAGGGGGTAATTGTCTGGGGGGCAGGTGTCAAGGGGGTATTGGTCCATGGGTAATTGTCTCCGGGGGCTATTGTCTTGGGGGGCAATTGTCCTAGACTCGAAAATATGGCCTCTATAATGCTCACAAGTTTTTGTAAGATTTTGATCTGTTACCCTTTCTTGTGACAAAGATCAACTCATTCTTTAACTCAGCCAAGGTAATTATCTAACAAAACATTCTGACAAACATTCGTATGTATTTGAAGAAAAATTTGTCCTCAACAGCGTACAAGAGTTTGTCTTTTTATGCCAGATTTGTCCTGTGACGTCATGTCACACCCCCAAAACCTCATTTTCAGAACTGTGCTCAATACCACCAAGGAAAAACATCTGACTACTTTCAAGAACCATTGACTGAACAGGAAGCCTCTAGATTGTTTAAAAGTTTGATCACAAAGTTTTCCAAAGATTTGCCCTACTTTTTGACCTGAGGTGACCCAGTTTTAAACCTTTTTGAGCTATCATCCAGACAGAAATTTTGACCAATCTGCATAAATACTGGAAGGTAAATATTGCTTCTAGAGTGTACAAGGATTTTCCTAAAATGCCATAGAATCATATTTTATTGATAGAAAAAACAAACACGTTTAGCTCGGTTCTTATTCCTCCTTTAGAAATCCCCTGACATGCAGTCATTTTTTACAGTTAGTTTGTCCTACTTTCTGAACCAATAAAAACGCCAAAAAATCCAAAGCTACTGGATTTAATTCCATACAGACTCAAAATGTTGCAATATGTGACCACTTAATCATCAAATGGTTGACCCAGTTATATCCCGGTTTACGCAAAGCTCCACCCACAGTATTTTAGCTGGTCTTTGTAGAGTAAATACTGTGCATGCACTGTAGTAAAAGGGGTGGGGGATATTCCAACTTAAAGTCTTTACAAGACTGAAAAATTTGGTTTGGCTCCAATCTGACACCTTTTGCAGACAACAACTTGGCACTTGCCCAAATTATAGGATTTGTCTTTGGAGAGAAAAAAAAGGCATTGCAGGGAAAGGGAAAGTGCACCTTACAAGCAATTTCTCCTTTACCCCCAATGTTTTCACGCGCCTTCTGCCTAAGGGCCGTAAAGGAGAGGGCTTATCCGTGTTACGAGTTAAAATTGAAACAGATCCTGGACAGTGAGCCTGCAACTTTAGGGGGACATGGATCCAGGTCTTGGGTGTTTAACAGTTGTGTTAGCGAGACGTCCCCTGTGTCGGGGAAAATGAATTCTTAATAACATTTTTCGTCGTCAAGAAGCTCAAAGCATGCATCCATTGCTGAATCTAGCCCTCCAAAAAGCATGAAACTCGGCCGATTCCGTACCTACACCTAACCTTGTCCATGTAACGGTCGTTTCCATTTGAACTGCGAATCGCATGATCTTATACATGGCAGGCCAATGTCAGTCGTTTGGCAACGACATAAACAACCTCAATGAAGTTATTCACATCTGTCTATCTGTCGGTGAAAACTTCAATCGGAATTGATAAATCACGTCAAGAAATAAATGTATGACCTGCTACTCAACTGAAATACGCTTAGGAAGATATCGATAGAAAATTGAAACTCAAGTTTTCTTATGTAAGATGAGCCTGACAATTTTCAGAACGGTAAACCGGCGTATTTCTTGGCGATGAATATACCGATCTGCTGCATATCAATCCACCAGATACAGTCGAGGGATTTGGTGGCTCCCATCACCCATGGTATGCCGAATGAGCATGACTGCAGACAACTGTCCTGAAACTAGTTCAAGGACAAAATAATAGTAAAGCATTACGACTCAAAATGTATGTTCGTAAACCCGTCAATCAAAAGGGGCTTTCTGTCATTCTTGCATGGCTTTTTCCAACCGACTGTAGCTGTCAGTCAATTAGAAAGTAGGACAAACTGTAAGTTAGTTATTGATCAATATATTTCATTTGTATGAAACTAAATCGTCGGTCGGCTTCGCCTCCCTCGCTCATACAAATGATATATATGATAAATAACTTATACTAATTCGTCGTATGATTGACAAATAATCCACAAATTACAAATAGGAGGTAGAGCTTCATGGCCCAACATCAACGTCAGCACTCACCTGTATTGTCATGTACTAAGTGCTTTTCAAATTACTTTATTCTGTTCAACATACTTTTCATGTTTCAAAACTTATTTTAAAACATGTCAGAACCAATAATTGCTTTGAGATCTGTCAAATACTTGTACTAAATGTAAAATTTCTGCCATATTTTCAAATTTGGCCCATGTGGATTACTCTATAGCATTTGACTGTCCATGAAAACCATCAGCATAACCGTGCAAAGGGACTTGACAGTTTTACATGTTACTGATGTTGATGACTACTTTTTGACCCAACATGACCCAATTTCAAAGCAGTCTATGAAGTCATCAAGACAAACATTCTGACATATCTGAAAATGTGGTATCTAGAATACACCCAAGGTTTTTCTAAGATCTGGCTCATCGATCTACTTGCTGACCTGAAGTGACCAAATTTCCAAGTTGGCCATAATAACCCAATTTCCAACTTATTTATATCATCATCAAGACAGTCTGACCAAGTTTTATGAATATTAGGGTTTTTCTATAATTTAACCCACTGATCTACTTTTGGATCCTGATGTGACTCAACATCAAACTTGTCCAAGAAATCATCATGACAAGTATTTTAACCAAGTTTTTATGGGAGGCTGACAGAAAATGTGGCTTCTACAAAAGGTAAACGTTTATGACCACAGGACATACAACAAAGTATGGTCCCAAAGGCTCACCTTGAGCACTTTGAGCTCAGGTGAGTGATAAATTATACATTCTACTTGGGCAAGCACTCGGCACTCATGATTATTCTGAGGAAACATTCTTTTTCATATTCTAATGTATCATCCAAACTTAAAAGCAACACAACTTCTAATTGACCTTTCTACCGATTTTGATTGACAGGTCTTCCCACGTCTTATCGGCCAATGAAAGCGGAGCATTGGGCGTCATGAAAGCAAAAAGGTCTGACATAATTTGTTATAAACATGAGATAATTTGATCGTATCTATTTAATTATCAAAACAGCAATCGTGTTATCGATCAATGAAAATCTGTCAATTGGTATAAATATGTAGTTACGGATTGCTTGACACTGAATCGTTTTCAAATATAGACTGCAGGGTGGAGTTAAATTCATCCAGTTTCCAAAGCCGAAAACACATCCGGAAAAAAATGTCTTCGGTGGATAAACTACGTGAAAGACCTCGAGTGCAGCTAAATCCATCACCAATCAATAAAAATCGTAATACGAGTACATGCACAAAGGTATGTATAACTGTCATTTTATATGAAATATTTGCAAAGAAAAAAGGCATAAAAACCCACATCTAAGATAAAAAATCGTATTTCAATCATCAATCAAGCTCTGTTGCATAACTAACTTCCAATTTATTGTGTTTAAACCTTTTTTTACAGACCCTCAAGGGATAGGCTTTTGAAAACATTATGAGAAAAGGAGAAAATACTGGTTGCTAGAATACACGGATCTGTGGTGGTAAAGTCAATGTTCTTACTCAATACCTTTACAGATAATTTCGCTAACATGTATTTACACAAAGATAAGTACTAAAATTCCGAATTTCGGTGGCTAAGGCCAGTGCAGTAGATTTGCATGTTTCGGCACAGTTTTGAACTTCAATGAGACAGAATGAAACGCCTAAACAAAACGCAGTTTTGCCAGAGAATAATGGAAGTAAAAACTCCATAATAAAATAAACCGAATTACATGCAGTTTGAATATTCATAGATTGTCTGATTCAAGAGAAAAAGTGTCAATTTTGGGCTAACGGAAACTGGTTATTTGATAATTTCAAAATGTGTAAAGTGTGCAGCCAATTAACAAACTTGTTTACCCATCTGTGTATATAGGTGTTCCTTTTTCGTTTGTTAGTTTGCCTTTTAACCCTTTACCATACAACCCCAACTTTTGACGCCGCTGAGAAGGAAGCCCTTTAAAAGTTTGGACAGGTCTGCGATTTTGTCGTCTGGTAAGAGTTAAGTAAGATCGTTTGCTATTTTTGTGATCTAGAAGTAGTTATTAAATATTTTACTTATAGAGCCATGCAGGCTTTCCCAATGGGATGCTATATTCTGGCATGCATCAGGGATCCTATTGGTAGGTCATATACGATCCCTGGGTATACTCTTTCCCTGCCAGAAATTTTCAGAAATCTGTTAATGTAAGATAAGCCGTTAAACGAGCATCATGAAAAGCTAAAACCCCAGTCTGTTGATAAATTGAATGTATTCACAATTAATTTTTTGTATGCCATTGTAGTTTTTCCCTCTGTCCAAGGATGCAAGGCTAGGATCAGACAGCACGTTAAATGCTGTCTGATCCTAAACTATTTTGCTGAAGCGGATATTACTTTTTATTTGCAGTTCTTTTTTGATCCAATTGCTCTCTACAGACGAGTTCATCCCATATGTCCTATGCTATGCAACTGGCCGCCGTCGAGAGCTTTGTGTTGGAGGGAGGCGGTTACTCACTGCGGGTAGCTTCTCCTTGTACCACCAGGCTCTCATTAACAGACAGAACCTGTATATAGTTTTTGTACTTGTATTGAAAACTCTCTTTTGCAACTCTTTTTCAAGGGGGACAATGGGTTTACTGCCATTTCTTTTCTTTTTTTTTTCATCTTTTTTTTGTCTTCTCTTTATTTCTTTCTTTCTACCGCTACTATTTTCATAAGAAAAATATTACAATGACCATGCGAAATGTTTTAAATTTGCCCATCTTGTTATATTCATTTCCTCTTTTTGTACGCTATTGTACTTGAGATGGGTTATAAAGGTATTTGCATTGTATTGTATCATTGACGGCAGTTTATCTTTTGATATACTTATACACGGGTAGTCAAGTGGATTAGAGCGGTAATTTTGCTTTGCGATCAAACACACATCCAATCGAATTAATAGTTTACCGACAATCCCTTTGAAATAGCAGATGAGCTAATCCACTTAAAAACGTCTAAATCAAAAATTGATTTAAGATAAGTTGCCTTTTAAACTGAACTTCTAAAACAGAACAGAATAGAAGTAAGATCTTGAAATATAATGTAAGTATGCTGAAAAATGTAAGGAGCAGATCGTTTTAATCCAAGACTAGGCTGCATACTATTTTCATTTCTGATCTATATCTACACACTCAGCATATTCTTCATGTTTACCGTTTTTTCCATTGATGAGAGTTGTCTTTTAAAGTGTAGAAAACAGCCAAGAAAAGAGAGAAAAGTTGTGAGGGGTATGCTAATCTCGCATATACAGAAAGGTCAATTTAATAAACCATTTGGCTCAGTCAATTTGAAATTGAGTTACTTTTTAAATCTAAAATTAGAGTTAGATTGAAATTAAACTTTGTTGGTGAATAAGGACCAAGAGGACAAAACTTTAGACCCATTGATACTGAGATCTGCTAATCTAAGTATGGATGGGGCGGACCCTGATCAAGTCTGGCTGGAATTAAGTATGGTTGGTGATTACAGCCTGTATTAAGTGCAAGAAAAGGAAAAAGAAAAACTTACACTTCATACAGAAAACTGTACAGTTAGGCTCTTGGGCTGGAGTGTAGCAATAATCCTTTAGGATTATGCATTCTGGATATTCCTCATAATGATCACGGGAACTTTTCAAGTTAAATGCCACCAGTCTATGGTCATTCATTCTTACGGATCTTTATTCTGAAAAGATACAAATCAATTTTGTATGGATAAATGTAGCCTTTGGAGTGCTGAGAACAAATTCAGTGCATTCACAAACAGTTTAGATCAAACTGCGCAAATTTTTAACCTTTTAACTTAACTTTCATTGACCAGGCAGTGTCAGGATTTTTCTTAGCTTAGCATAAATCTAAGGGTAAAACTCATTCATTTTGGCGGCATTTCCACAAGACAAAGTAGGCTTAAACGATCGGATTTGTTTTTGCGACAGGCGAAACTGTGGGAAATGAGAAAATGCTAATCACCAGTGTTTGATAAGTGCTCTTGCAAAATGGAGCTTAATACATAGGTGATAAGTTTCGATACAGGTAGGTCATTGCAGTCTGCACAGTCTGACCTGAGCTGACACTTTTCATAAATGATCAATTTTCTGTATGTCAAAGGATCAGTTTACATCACAAGTTGGCTATTTAAAGAAAAGTGGCCATCATGAAACTAATTTAGTTCACACAAGATTTCCATGCCTCTCTCAGCCACACGACACCGGTGGGCTCTTGTCCAGGGGTTTTTACCTAGCGGGCTTTCACCTCGTCGGCATTTTACCTACAGTCATATAATATTAGGATCATAGACCGAGTGTACAAGGTTAACAGGAAAAAGATTTCACTCTTGCTCTATCTAATGTTTAGGTAAATATCATTAAGGAATACACTCTACAAAAATGCAGACTATTAAGAATTTTTCATGAAAATCGTGATCACACATGAGAGGACATGGGATCAGACAATATCAGAACAGAACATAACAAATTTTATTTTGCGACAAGTACACATTTGTACATAGTCCATGAATATACAAAAATAACAAACATGAAAAATCACCAGATACAAGGCGAGCATGTCGTAAATATGACACACTAGTACATTTTAGTACGTGCTATCTGTAAAGCCTTAAATACGTCTCACATGTAATACAGTTTATTTATTAGCACTAAAAAATATACTTTAATAATAAGTCTTGCTTACTGGCTAGAAAAATGCCGACAGTAAAGTGTCGAAATGCAGACAATGTGTAAAGCGCCGGACAAATAAGCTGGACTCCCTCAATAAAGCAAACAGCCATGACTGAAAGACTACATCCCATCCACCCAGCGTTCCACTTGATAACGGAATGGAGAAAAAACATTTAATAGAAATTACCAAGAAAATTATATACAAGCTTTTGGGAAAATACCAAGAGAATTTTATACAAGTTGTAGGGAAAATACCAAGAGAATTTTATACGAACTTTTGGGAAATTATCAAGAAAATTATATACAAGCTTTTAGCAGGAGAGTAAACCTTTGAAGCGTCAAACTTATTAAACGCTGTTCCTGCAGGCTATAATAGTAGGGGGACATTTTCCCAATCTAGCCAATTTTTCTTTTTTTAAATTCTGTTTTCAACCAGCGTCAAACAGCGTCATAGGACAAAAACCTGCTTTAACCAGCATCATGGGACAAACCTGTTTCAACCAGTGTTGTGGAGCAAACCTGCTTCAACCAGTGTTATGGTGCTAAGGGAATTCCCCCTTCAGCTGGCATCAGTATTCCACCTTTACCGCATACAAATCCGCATACTTCAACCGTACAAATTTCCAAATCCAAAAAACAATTTTCATATTTTGATCGATCCAAGCTCAAAAAACCGTGATGTGGTGCTATTTCTATTGCAAGGGGAATCCCCTCGGTTAAATTTTAAAATACTTATTGTAAAATAATGTTGAAAAACGTTAAACATTAAAATAGCTTAAAAATCGCCTTTAAGCCCGTTTTCTACACCTTCACATAATAGAAAATATAGATGAGGTAAGGCAAGACATGCTGCCACCATGATAAAACCCACTTTTCTATACTTCATCTCGAAAGCGAAGGAGGAAGTATTATTATTCAGTACACAGCCCTATATTTTTCATTTTGTATTGCTAAGAATGGTAGTGCATTACAATATTAACAAATATCTTAACCTTTTTTATAAAAATGTTTAACGTGTACAATAATTGTTTAAAATACTTAATTTTTTGTTTCTAAACAGCAGTCTTATAACATGTTTTTAATGTGTAAAGATTTAATCATTTTTGTGGTATTTGTCAAAGACAATACCACTATGAGTTCAAGATTGAATTTTGATAACCATGTATCTTATTTTGTACCGTGAATCTAATACTCCATCGCGTTTAGGTACACAGCAGTAGAAAGAGATTGAGTGCAAGTAGTTCCGGCTTAAATTTTGCCGGAATATCCCGGATGTTTGTAGCTTGAAAAATGCTTCAAACGCTTTGAAATATCATTACTACGTTTCCTGTCCTAACCACATACAAACAGACAAAGCAATGATTATATGCTCTTTTATCGAAAAAAAAAAAAAAAAAGCCAGACGGGCTGAAAAACGTAATTTCAAGTGTAATAACTCAGCCCTTTTCAAAACAAGAGCACCATGATGGTCATATATCGCTCACCTGAGTACCAAGCTTTAAAATCAAACTTGTGACCCCTGGGCAAGGCCAGTTTTGACCCCAAGGGCATCCTAAGAAAAAACTTGGTAGAAGTCTACTAGGAGATGCTACATACCAAATATCAAAACTCTGCACCACCTAGTTTCAGAGAAGAAGAATTTTGAAAGTTTTCTTTCTTTGTTCCTATGATTCAAACTTGTGACCCACGGGGCGGGGCCAGTTTTGACCCAGGGGACATCATATGAACAATCTTGGCAGAAGTTCACTAGGGGATGCTACATACCAAATATCAAAGCTCTGCACTTTCTAGTTTCAGAGAAGAAGAATTTTAAAGTTTTCCTTCTTTGTTCCTAAGTTTCAAATTTGTGACCCCCAGGGATGGGCCAGATTTGACCACAGGGACATCATATGTACAATCTTGGTAGAGGTCAACTAGGAGATGCTACATACCAAATATAAAAGCTCTGCACCGTCTAGTTTCAGAGAAGAAGATTTTTAAAGTTTTTCTTCTTTGTTCCTAAGTTTCAAACTTCTGACCCCCGGGGCGGGGCCAGTTTTGACCCCAGCGGTATCATATGAAAAATCTTGATAGAGGTCTACTAGGAGATGCTACATACCAAATATCAAAGCCTTGCACCGTCTAGTTTCAGAGAAGAAGAATTTTAAAGTTTTCCTTCTTTGTTCCTATGTTAAAAACTTGTGACCCTCGGGGCGGGGCCAGTTTTGACCCCAGGGACATCATATGAACAATCTTGGTAGAGATACACTAGAAGATGCTACATACCAAATATCAAAGCTCTACGCCTTCTAGTTTCAGACAAGAAGAATTTTGAAGTTTTCCTCCTTTATTCCTATGTTTCAAAATTGTGACCCCCGGGGCGGGGCCAGTTTTGACCCCAGGGGCACCATATGAACAATCTTGGTAGAGATACACTAGGAGATGCTACATACTAAATATCAAAGCTCTGCACTTTCTAGTTTCAGAGAAGAAGATTTTTAAGTTTTCCTTCTTTGTTCCTATGTTTAAAACTTGTGACCCCAGGGACATCATATGAATAATCTTGGTAGAGTTTCACTAGAAGATGCTACATACCAAATATCAAAGCTCTACGCCTTCTAGTTTCAGACAAGAAGAATTTTGAAGTTTTCCTCCTTTATTCCTATGTTTCAAAATTGTGACCCCCGGGGCGGGGCCAGTTTTGACCCCAGGGCTTCATATGGACATTCTTGGTAGAGGTTCACTAGGAGATGCTACATACCAAATATCAAAGCTCTACGCCTTCTAGTTTCAGAGTAGAAGATTTTCAAAGATTTTGCCATTTTTTTTCCTTTTGGTTGCCATGGCAACCAGAATTATGGCTGGAATTCAATTGCTTGAACAACTTTGGTAGAGCTTTACCCAAGGAACATCCCTGCCAAGTTTCATCAAGATTGGCCCTGTGGTTTAGGAGGAGATGTTTAAAGAAATTGTGGACGACGCACGACGGACGACGGACATTGGGCGATCACAAAAGCTCACCATGAGCACTCCGTGTTCAGGTGAGCTAAAAAGTCGGCCGTCAATAACACTGATAAATTAATCAACGTCCGAAAGCTCCCGGTCATTAGCGCAAGAATAGTAAACTTGGCATCAAGTAGTTCAATTTAAATACATGAATATCGGCATTTTCTTCATAATTTGCAGCTATCTAGGACGACATTTCAATTTAAGGTAAGACCTGTGTAATGGAAAACAGTTATTTCCAGTAAAATATCATCATGCAAAATTAGCTATAATTAAAAATGAGTATTATTGAACTACTTTCACCTTTTCATTTTTTCCATTTTTTCCTTCTTTGAATTATTATTTATAAATCTAAAACCGCCATATTCTCAATTGAAAAAGAGATAATAATTACCTCCCTTTTTAGAAAACAAACAAAAGTATCAAAAAATAGTTTCAAGATAGACATAAACGGAATTTCTGATCCGTTAGAAATGTGCAAAAATATTATTTCTGCATAAATCCTTATTTATCCTTATTTAACAACCAATTAGAATTTTTGCCAAATGTTCACCGGAAGTGCATTACACAGGTCTTACCTTAAATCTTGATTTGCAGATCTTCTATATGATACATATTTCTACATATGCCAGCGTATCCATTTTATCATAGCGTACCCAAACTCTTTAGAGTCTATACCGAGCCTATACCGAGACAGCGTACCCAAACTTTGTAGAGTTTTAGTTCAACCATTTTGTGCAAAGCCGAAGGAAATAAACCCAGTTAAACCCATTTTTTCTCAGGCAAATGACTTTTACGGTGGCACTCAAATATGTAATTTGAAATGGCATATTAAAATACATTGGGCGAGGCCATCGATCGTTGAGATACTTATTTTTGATTGAAACTAGCTTCTCTCGATCATAGCCTTATATTGGCGAAATGATACAAATTTGCCAACTGACCTTGGGCTTTTTCGTTCCAAAACCAATTTGTTCCATGGCTTGTTCGTTCTATGATTGCACGCTACTCCATTTGATTGCTCGTGAATATTTATAGATCGAGGTAATAGACCATTTGCCAAATACCGTTACTGACGCGTCACCACGAGTTACTTCCCTTTCCACCCGACAATTTTTCCCAATCCTGTATATACCCGAATAGTGAAAGTGTCATATTTTGTAAATGGATTACACCCTTAACGCGATAAATAAACAACCTAAAACGGCCGTGCCTTTAGTTTCATCAATTATCTTTTTCGAAGACACACACAAAAAAGAACTCTTGTTTTATCAATTTTTCGGTAGACTTCAGAGAGTAAAGCGGTATCATAAGCGCTGTCTCCTGCCGGGCGTGTTGATAGTGCTTTTTGTATGCAGACTGCATTAACCCTCTGGCTACCAAGTGCGACTCAATGACCTTTTGCAGACAATATAGATTCAGATCACACCAGGAAGAATGCAGTCTGATCCTAGATCTACACTATCCGATACGGAGATATTTTTCCTCGAAATATTCCTTTGAAATAACTTTTGAGGTTTTACTATCGGCTTTATAGGTGGCATTTAATTTATTTAGTAAGATAAGGTTTAACTTAAAATAAACAAATACTCCCCTCCATTCCTAAAGAAATTAGTGCAAATATACCGTTTAAAGTGGGACCTGTTAACCCAGGCTACATAATAATGCATTTGCATTTGAAAAAAAAATGTCGGGCAGAAAAATGCATCTTTTGGCGCCAGTAATTAGAACAGACTTAACCTCCGTCACAGCTTTTAACAATTCCAAACCTTTACAAGTGATCAACGTAAGGCAAAACGGGATAAACACTTAATAATGACACGGGTGTTAAGTAGTCGGTGCCTAAAAAGAACACAACAGCTTTTCATATAGATCATCCACTTTGACGGTGAAATACCGAGATCAAACGTACACCCAGCTAACCCTTGACTAGCTTTTCAATGAAAACCAGTATAGCACGTATTCGCTTCCTGAAAATGAATCTCTAACATCTTTTCTTCTAGAGGGAATGGAAGGTTTGAAATTTGAATTAAACTTTGTTATTACGATAGTCAAATTATAAGGTAGTTCAAACAGGAACATGGCAAACATGCAACTATACAGATGTTTAAAAATGTTATTTCAAAGTTAAGATTTTTGCTATAAATTCAAAATGTTTTATGTCCCAGTTTTTTGTTAGTAGACTGTCTCTATCTTTTAGCAGATACTGGAACGATTTTTATGAAAAAAATATCACATAATAGTTTAAATAAAACAAACCACAGATTCTTGGACTTCGAGCCTGTACGTTACAAACTTAGCTACAGAATTACGCAAACATTGGTTGAATAATCAGACATAAGATTAGGAAAGGTCTCCTGCAGGTATATTGATGTTATCCCCCCACACCCCATTTTTTATAACACTGAATCTTTCACCAACTCTTTACGAAACAAAAATTTGAGACTTGCCCAAATTGGAAGTCTTTGCAGATAACAATTTGAATGTGGTTTAAAAATGAAATTTTCTTTAGGAAGGATAGCAAGGGAAAAGGAGAAAAGGTTGGTTACTAGAACTTTAACCCTTTTCAAAACAACAATTTTAAAAAACTATATTTCTAAGGGTCGTAAAAAAACTTGGGTTATGTGGCATAGGGTTTTAAATAGTTACTGCGAATGTTTTCACCCGACGACAACACTTTGGACTCGTCCAGAAACTTAGCATATGGAGACGATTGAATAAACGTGGGTCAAATGGTTGTAATTGTCTTTGAAATGTAAAAAAAAAAAAACTATTGTTGAAACAGGAGAAACTGCATGTTGCAAACCCTTCCTTTTTTCCACAAATATTTTCTCTCACACTTTGAAAATTCGTTTTTTCACAGATGTTTATGAACTACATTTTGATTACTTTCAGTTTTCGGTTTTTTGAAAGTGTGTGTGTGTGGGGGGGGGGGGGTGTGATAAGGTTGAGAAAAGTGAGACAAATAACAGACACTGGGGCAAATCAGCACGTCTGCCCCCTTTTTACGCGGGTCGCTCGAAATACAGTCTATGATCAGATAAGAGTCGAGATCGGAATGCAGAAAGGTTGTATTCTGATCTTGACTCTGTATCACCTTCACCAAATATCATTGAATTATACAGATTCTGGCTGGTAGAGTCAGGGTTGGACTGTACTGAACGTGCAGTCGAATCCTGATCTTACACTACCGGCAATGAAAACATGTCTCAAAAGTTTCTTTTTTTTAAGGGGGTTGATTTAAATATATTTCCACCATTTCAATTAAGTATAAAATAGTTTCTCGCTGTTAATCTCTCATGGCTTTATATTTATGTTTGCTAAATGTATTGTATTACTTACAGCAATAAATTCTGTTCTGAAATACTTTGGTAAAAGGTTGATTAGCTGTTTAGTGTCTTCAGAAAGACAGGTACAGTCCATTTAGTGATTTTAAAGTACTATTATCAAACATCCTTGTTGCACTTTCAGGCATGTACCTATTGACGAATAACTTCATGTTATAGATCATAAACAAAAGAAACGTGGCTTCAGATCAAATTTCAGACCTTCCATAACTTTTTTTAAGCTTCATTTTGAGTATAAAACTGCAGAGTGGGTGACCTTTAGAACAGCTGAAGTGTACTTGCTTCTTACAGATAAGCACACACGTGTCACATTAAATTGACTCTTCTTATCTTTTGTTTTATATTAATTTACCCCTTTGGTGATCATTAATGGTCTTAATGGTCAGGATTATGAATTTTATACAGGTTTCAGAGGCTAAGTCCGTTCTTAATCTCTAAATGCTCTTTATTTAAATACGATTTTATAAAATGCATATTTTGTCTATTTGTAATTTTCTTTTTCAAAGGCAATATCATGAAATATGTTTGAACTGTGTTAGAATTGATTTTCATAGATTTCTTGCTATGTCATTTTCTTTTCAGTTATGAATTTGTCCAAATTTAAAGGATTTGCGAACGGAACATACGGCATTTGTTACTGAAATAATGCTTTGATTGCCCGGTGTCAAGTGATAGTACTGGTGCGCCGCTTACGATAAAATGGAAATATCGCTTATCGTCTATTGATTGTAATGTTGGAAATTGAATGTAAAAGGCTAGAGATATTTCAAAATTATAGTTTTCAGGGACAAACTTAATTTTGTTCGATATATCAACAGGATTTTTCTCTCTATTCGTCATGCATCCTACTGTCAAGGGGCGTTACTCTCCTGCTTCTTCCTCATGATCAAAAGGAGACCACTTATACAAAAATAAACCAAACTTTGTAATGAATACTCTCCCTTCAACCGAAAAGGTATTTATTTGCTTAGTGGGTTGACTTTTAAGCCAATATCTGAACAATATGTCTGTTTCTTTCAAACTATCAAATTCCACACAATGGGTTTCCTTGACAAATACCACTTCAGCGTTTTCAACGCTTTGATTTGTGTAAGTAATTGGTATGAACTTACGGGCTGTTGGGTCGCGCAGGAGGTTACCAGTGTTAGTAATTGGCATTAACGTGCGGGCTGTTGGGCCTCGCCAGTGGTTGCCATTTTTGTATTAGTAATCAGTACATGTATGAACTTACGGGCTGTTAGGCCGTGCCAGAGGTTACCAATGTTATTAATAGCAAATAAAAATACATCAAGGAAGTAAGGCTACTTACTATTACTAAATAAAAAATCCATTATTATACAATTATTATATACATTTTTTAATTTTCAAAAAAAAAAAAAAAAAAAAAAGACTGAAGTAAAAAGAATACTTACTAATATAATAATACACTACCATCATCCTCAAAAGTCCAGACTAAACTAATATTATATGCGTGTGCATTGTATAATATTAAACAAAGTTGCAAATATCATGCCACGTGGTGTAAACTGATCTTTTTTTCCAATATTTAACCCTTTACAAGTTTAACTCTATCATGAACCCACCTCAGGAAGCTTTACCTAGTGTTTTAGATAAAAATTCAAGCTCCGATAAAGAGGATGAAGATATTCATTAAGGTTAAATACCGGTATTTTTATAAGTCTAACTCTATCAAAATAGCTATGTAAGCATGCGTAACATCAGAGTTGCTTGACCTTGAGAGTTTATTGTGTCACGTTCTGGGAAAAACTGTAGCCATGCTGTTTTCCCTCACTGTTTTAACTATAGAATAATCAACCTGTTCTACTCCATATACCATATTAACTTTTACCTCATTAGGTATATCAGGTTTCTTTTCATCTTTGACAATCAATAAGCTGCCTCTGATAATTCTTCCCGGCGAGCACATACAGTAACCTACGAGTCATTGATAAACCGAGACCAAATAAGCTTTATGTCTTTGGAGATTGAAAAACTCAGATCATACATGCTAGGTTACGTAATAAGTGTAGTTGTCTTAATGAACATTTGTATTTGAAAAATATAGTCCAGTCACCCCTTTGTAGATGCGGCTCTGTTGAATCAACATATTATTACTTCTTTGAATGCCCATTCTACAGAGAATTAAGAATCAGTCTAAATGATGACATAAGTACAATTACGAGAGTTACTCTTCAAGTCATCTTATATGGTGATGAAGATCTTGATCAACCTGATAACGAAAAAATATTCGCAGCAGTTCATTCTTATATTAGTCAAAGCAGAAGATTTACTTAGAATATTTATGACTTTTTCTTTCTTTGGATGTGTAAATCTGCTTCCAAAACTTATTTTAAATGCTTATATTTAAATAAGTAACTGCATGTTCTATTATTGATAGCATCCAATATCTATTGATATGTGATGGTCATGGAGCAGGTCAATTGTTTGCGAAAAATTCCCCCTCGTTCCCACAGTAAAACGCTCCACACCAATTCAGCTTATAATTCAGCTTATTTTCCTGTTCTGTTTTTCTTTCCCACAGTTTTCTTTCAATAGCAATCAAAATACCATTATGATTTTTTATTACGTTATCAACCTGTAACTGTGTACCTGAAATTTTGGAGAAGAACAATATAAGCTTAGCTTTCGTTCTGATCCATTTCGTCAGTTATTGTTTGTTAATTTGTTGATTTGTCTTTAGATCTTTGTAATTATATGTAATTGATGAATAAAATATGTTTAAACTAACCTACGAGTCCATGTTTGTAGCCCGATTTACCATTACCGAACAAAAACTGACAGTTACCGTTTCCTATCAGACCATTTTCTTCAGCAAACACGGCTATAATGTGCTTGTTAAATTTGCGTACGCCGTCTACATAAGATTTGGTTCCCGCGTCTTGCACATTCCTCAGTTCTGCGATTATTTTTAAAGAGTTACCATTCATATAAATATCTTTAACAGCAGAAAAGCCTCCCTCTGGGTTTTTAATATTGCACCGCTTTCATAATAACTTTTAGTGACTTCTATATTATGGTCTACGTAAAACGTATTCGCGACTTCATGGATTTTATAGGCGCTCAAATCCGCCGTCCACCCATAGAAACATCACCAGCTGCTATATACCCTCCAGCTCCGTAAACGAAGGCTCAATCGGAACTATCTACGTATTATTTAGTTGGAACGTCTTGCGGGTTCGTGATATCTATAAGATTTTTTAATTTCTAAGAAAAAATATTTAAAATCGATTGTAAATCTTGTCCCTTACTCATCTCCTAAAGTGCGTAAAGACACAAACGGTCCAGCTGGTTGTACCTGATCAGAGTTGTACAGTATTGGACTGTTTAGGTACTCTCGAATTTCACTCGGTGGTTGTATACCATAACTGTCAACGTAATCTATCAAAACCGTTTACCCTAAATCTCCTTTTCTTAAATTTTCTTTTTACGGGTTTGTGTAATTCTTCCGATAGATTTATCATGCTGACTTTTTTTTCTCCCTACACCAGTAATAGTTTTAACCCCCATTCCAAATTTCATCTTTGTTCCGATGAGCTTAAAACAATGGACTTATCCATTTTTCCCTAACTGTTGGATTGTAAATACCTTCTATGTCTGTTTACGTATTTTTATCACACACTTCGTTTCTAACTTTAGTATTAGGATTTTTTAAATAGCAAATATCATGATGATATTCAGCTTTATCAACACGGTTTATTAGTTTGCTCCATTTCTTTGCTGTTAAATCCGGGTTAAGCCTTTTTTTCAAATTTAGTGCCGGACCCAGTAAAATTATGTCCAGGGAGATGCATTTCAAAAGGTAAATTATTTATAACTTTATTTAGCACCGATCAACGTTATTTTACTCCCTGAGCCTTAACAAATTGTGTTTTAGTTGTTCCACACACCTCACATTTTCCACGTTTCATTTTTTTTTTCATTTTTAGTAACAACATATTCCATATTGGTTGTATCAGTAGCTTTTTTAAATTTAACGCAATACATTTTTTGATAAAAATTAAAGAAAAAAAAAAACTTATATAAAATGAATGTAATTGATTTATCATGGAACGAAGTAGTATCAAAGAGATTTCATAACACTCTTTTACCATAGAGTATTAGAGGGCTAATAGTAGGTAAATCAGGATGTGGTAAAACCACTCTTACTTAACCTTCTACTCAGTCCGGATTGGCTCGACTACAACAAGCTGTGCGTTTTCGGAAAAAGTCTTTTTCAACCGGAATATCGCATACTTAAAAAAGACTTTTGAAGAAAGACTGCCGAAAGAGGGTATTTTAAGGTTGTTTAACATGCGAGATGAGATACAGTATAAAAATGTTTCTGCAACAGCTTTGGTTTAAGAATGGGTGAAAGCGATTAAAAATAAATCGGATATAAAGTGTAGTTTTTATGAAACTGCGGAAGATGTACCTGATCCGCGCGAGTTAAGCTCAGAAAGCAAAAATTTAATGATTTATGATGATTTACTTTTAGAAAGGCAAAATAAGTACGAGTTTTACTACATTCGTGGAAGACATAGTAATGTCGACTGTTTTTAACTCTCACAAAACTATTTTAAGCTACCGAGACAAACTATTATAGAAAACGCAAATTTTATTTGTCTTTTTCCGCAAGACCATAAAAACATTAACCATATTCATAATGAACACATAAGTGAAGATATGCCTAAAGAGGAGTTTAGAAAATTTTTTCATAAGTCGTGGGAAAAACTGCACGATTTTGTTATTATTGATTGAACCAGCAGAAACCATAATGGATAGTACAGAAAAGGCTGACATTTTTTACATACCTGAGTCAGTATTTCTAAAAAATCACAAATAGCTTAAAAAAAGTATTTATTATAAAAATGGCTACTTTGTATGACAAAATTTGTAAGAATTGAAAAAAAAAAAAGAGTTTAAAACCCATAATTGAAGATATACGTGTTTGCATTAGTAAGGCTAAAAGCCGTTATGCAAAACAACTTTATGAATTACATCCTCAGTATATGAATGAATATAATGAAAAAAATGAAAAATATGGAACTAATTTTGAAGTTTATAGAATAAGAGACGATTGTATTGTAAAGAAAAATTCACTAATAGATGTACATTTTATAAACTTAATACATGTATACTAGATACTGATGATGATGATGATATTATTATAGAAAATACATACTCTGGAATTCATCCTAGGAGTTTGGAGCAAATTTTTGATGAATGGTTGTCACTAAAGACTTTCTTAAAAAATGAATTTATTGTATTTTGAACAATAAAATAAATCAAACGGATCCACGGAAAAAACTTTTAAATGAGCTGAAAGTGAATTTCTAAAATTATTAATTGACTTATGGGATTATGCTTCGTTAGAGGAGGTAAGAGAATTAGCTATAACATTTGACATAATAAACTATGATAAAAGAGATAAATATGAATTAATACCTATGATAGAGATAAAATCACGCTTATATTTTTTAAAGTTAGAAGAGTTGCTTAGGAAAAATTAATTGAAAATATATTCTGTTTAAAAATATATATTTACTAAATAAAATGGAAGATCTTTTAAAGAAAATTGCAAAAAATACTGAACACAAAATATCATTCTAAATTATAGTTTAATGACAACAAAACACATTTTCGAACTAGGTTTAATCCGCCAGTTCAACTGGAAAAGAATAAAAAATACGAAATAACTTTAGTAAACCTTGAAACTTACTACTCTTTTCAAAATATTGATGCAACCATCTTCGGAGGCCAAGGGTGACGATCCACTGCCCTACTCTACCCTTGGCGGATCAAGCTTAATTTCGACATTCCTGCGATACCCATTTTCATTGGTTGCAGCAAGCTCTAACTGAACGAATAAAATCGCTCTTAGCCTTTCATTTTTGATAAAGATACTACAAGGTCGTGACCTTTCGAATAAAAAATAGAAGGTAGACTTGGCTACCTCTGTACTGTGTGCACGATCTGTAATGATTTGTTAGTGGTTATCAGAATGGCGATTCTCAGACAAAACCACATTCATGGTTAAAACTTAGAATTTAACCATCATCATGCTTGCCAAAAAGATTTAACCACAAAGTATGGTCAATGCATTATGTGCTTGACTGTGTGGTTGAGTTAATTCGTACCTAACTTCGCGCTCAATGTGTTCTGTGTTTAACCTATGCTTGAAAAATGTTTTTAACCAAATTCAAAGCTAAAAAGAATTTCACTCATTCTATCTTCTATACACTAACGCTAACGTGTGTATCCAATCTTCGCAAATATACATTTTATCATCCTCTACACTCAACGCTATTTTGTTTACCTCCTCCGTATATATTTTATGCCCGTGACTCCTGATTACATTCATCTTCCTAAGTTGTTCCTTTCTCGTTAACAAACATTTCTTATAATCCTCGTGGTTAATACTTCTTATAACACCAGATTTCTAACCCCTTTGCATTTCTTACTTTCCTCTCCCTCTAACATTTTATAAGAATACAGCTTAGCCCTAAGTCCTACAAAATCTTCTATGATATCTCTACCAGCTTCATCTTTAAACATTCCAAGTACTTTCTTTTTACAATTAGATTGAATACATGATGGATGGTCTTTTGGATAATTACTCGTGTCAAAATTACTGGTTACATCATCAGATATATCCTTATAAAATCCTCAGTTTCTATTTCATACATCAAGCTACCCGTACCGGTGAATAAAAGTTTAGCTTTATCTCCATATTTCTGTTAAATGTAGTTGTAGTGGAAGTCATACATTAAAGTCTTACTTAAATCCAGAATGCACATTCTTAAATAAACCGGCTTATTAAAAAGTAACCTTGTTTTTTTTTCATATGTATGGCGACTAACTCCTCATTAAGTAAAGTTAGGTTTAGCAGCTAACTTTTCCGCTTTTATCATTAACATCCACTCGATTTCTAATGTTTTCCATGGTCTTACCAAATACCGAATTATTCATCAACTTAAAAAAAGTCATTTTCAAACTCGCTAATCGCTTTTGTTCTTAAATTAGTGTTAAGCTCAATATAAGGCTTAAGCCATTCACTTTCTTCAAACTTAATTCCTCTATAAATAATTTTCATTTTCAATCCCAAACTCTAGTACTGCTTAAGATTTTGGTAGAGAATCACAAATTTTCCTTTATCCCATAAGTTTGGAATTAGCTTATTAATTTTATTTACTTTAATCCCCTCAGGAGCTAAGGGATAATCGTTGTGTAAATCGTGTCTTCCATAGGGTACTCTAAATCAACCTCCAAAATACAGGGAATACTTTCCCATTTCTTTAATTCATACTTACTCACCCATTTAAAACCATGTGTAGGAAGAGGTTTACTCATTACCCACCGGTAAAGACTGTTAGCATCTAAGTAAGTTACTTTGTAGGTTCATTAGCGTTACATTTATCACCCATATATTTATTATTAGATTTTCTGTATCTATTACTAATCATCGATACTCCTTCTCTAATACCTTTTTCTATCATTAACAGCATATCTGGATCTGACAATAACTCTTATTCCACTACAGTAACTTTTAATGCTGCATCCCAAGCTAAACCCGGTGCTGAAAATAATGAGCAAGATCTAAGTTGTAATGCTAACAACAAACGTTTCTAAAGTTCTCAAAAACGTCAGCTAAAAGTAAAACATCAACTTGATTATATAAATTATGGTAATCTTCTAACGTTTTCATATCAAACGTTTTCCAAACTTTTTGTGCATGCGCATAATCCTCCCCACTAATACTTTCATCATTAAGTCTAGAATAAAACGCTTCTTTAGGCGGTAGATGAGTTTCTTTTAACTTTTCTGGTGAATCCATATACTCAAAAGGGTATATACCTTTTCCAGTGAGTAGATTAAGTTTATCCTCTGTGTAATACCTTTCAACATTGTTAAAACCGTCCTCAGCTAAGTTATTAACGAGCTTGTCTAAACTTGTAGCCATAAACTTAAAGCTGTCGATAAATCTTAGCTAATGGAGTATAGGTTTAGTTTCTCCATTCTTAATATAACTTCCAGTCTGTATTTTTTTGGTGAAGCTAATATACTTTCTTTCTTGTTAGGAATACAATCAATACCCCCCTCAATACGACCAAGATTTTTTACAAATAAGTGGCTATCCAGCGACGTAGGAAGCATTTCAAGATTGGGGGGGGGGCTAACTTCGAAATACTGAGATTTTTTGCGTGGTCGTTTCATTCCGCTAAGAACTCATATTTTAGTTACTATGATTTTCAAAATTATTTGGGGGGGGGCGGGGGCTGAGCCCCCCCTAGCCCCCCCTGTTCCTACGGGCCTGCTGTCGTATCCACTAAGGTTATGAAACAATACAGGAGTAAAATTAAGTTTCCTATATTTTAAGTTGCATATTTTGTGAGCAGCTCCTCTATACCTACCAGTAAAATGATAATGGTCTCTAACCTTATAATTTTCGGAGGTAAATTCTTCGCTACAAACCCAACACTTACTTTCTTTGTCAAAGCATTCTTTTTCTTTTTCTCCAAATATTATTACCTTCGCTGGCACGCTAGTAATTTCTATAATGTCGTTTTCTAAATTTCCACGAATTTTTATGCGGCATGCTCTCCCGTATAACTTACTTTTTTGGTTTACGTACTTTATCATAAAAGCATTTAATATAGAAACGAAGCTAGATGGTTCATGTTTCTGGTACTGCTTAGTACAACTACTTTCAGGAGTTATTTCACACGAATATATCGGTTTGATATAAGGCTCAAAGTCAGCGTAAACGATAAAAGGAACCTTTTCCGCTGTACAATAGTTTTTAAACTTTAATGTTGTTCCTTTTTCTGGTAGTTCTGTTTTAACTGATTCATGTTCATTGCAGTATTCCATATGCTCTTCCAGCGCCTGTTTAGACCAAAAAGGATTAAAACATCTTAACCCATTACCACACAATCCCTACTGTTGACAACCCTGAGAAAGAAGCCTTTAGAAAACATTGTGGGAAAAGAAGAAAATGCTGGTAGCCAGCATTTTCTCCTTTTCCCACAATGTTTTCTACCCTTCACAAAACAAATTTCAAATTTTCAATCACTTTTATTTTGTCATCTGCAAATGCTTTCAATTTGGGCAAGCCTAAAATATTGTCATTTGGTAATGAGTTAAGCAAAAGTGATGCTTATGTTCCTGTTTTGATACCTGAGAATACAACAAACGACTAAGATTTTATACCAGACAGTAATGCTTTATCCCATTCTCTTATATCAAAAGAAGAATTATATTACTATCCCTTTCCGTAAATTTACTTGATCTATGAGGCTAAACGTCTTTGCTATCATAACCAACTACTGTCATGGATAGGGTTGTGTTTTGTTTCTCAAACTTGTCAATATCCTTTAAAGAAACAGGATATTCCATTTTTTCCATATTCAACGTGTTTACTTTTTGTTTTAGTAGTTTAGTAGTATATTTTAGTAGTTTTAAATCGCCAGTAATTCTTTCTGGGTGACTGTCCGTCGGATCTAATGCTCTGAGAACGCACCATAAACAGCATTTATTATCATTATTTTTTACGTTGATAATAGCTTTCTTTAGCAGCTAATTCTTTAGGTAAAGAAATATATGTTCCTCCCCTAGTAGGGTTATACGTTATGCTATGTAATTCTAACTTAAAAACGATTTAAATTATCCCGTTATTTCGTGTTGAATCTTAATATGAAGACCTAATTTTACCGTAGATCCACGATTTTGCTTTAAAATTTTACCCTTTTTAAAGCGTGCTTTTTCTCTGGAGTATATCCATCTATAGCAGTAATGATTTATTGACTCGTAAATTCTTTTAAAGCAGAACTTGTTTTAACAACCTCAAACTTACCTTCTTCCGCATGTTTTTTGTATAATTTATCGAGTCTTGTTTTTAACACTTTAAGTTTAGGAAAAATATTTCTAGGAATTTCTTTAACCCCATTTAACCATTTTAAGAAATCCTCAGTTGAATGAGGAGGAGGAGAGGTGTGTGTTGTACGTGTTGCGGATGTCGAGGTTAATATTTTCCCCTGTATATTTTCTTCAATATCTCTATGTAATATTGAAGTTCCTGGGTTCCTCAAAAGTTCAAACAATTGAGCTCTTCTGAGACGCAAATAACCCCTAGTACCTCGATTTTTAGCCAGTTGTTTTAGCACTGGCACCGTAATTTCTCTAAATTCATTGTTCATTTTTATATAGTAAGCATTTTTTTCTTAAAGGTATTTTATTATCAACATTTTATTATGCCTATATATAGTCATAATAAAATTACTAAACGTTAATCCTATATTTATTTTTCCAAACCCTACCGTTCCAGTTCATAATCGTTTAAGGGCAACAGTCTATAAATGTACGAGCCTGGTAAATCGATGGGAAATTTAGGGTTTCCCCAGGTTTGACACACTAAAAAGTAACTGTTTTAGGATTTTTCATAATAGTCTGTAATCTATCAAACCTAGGATCTTTTTTCTTTTCAGGATTAGGCTCTTCCCATGCTCTTTTGCCAACTCAACTAACCGCTTTTTATCCCAGTTTCCGCTCTTATTGGGATAAAAAGCGGTAACTTATATTATTTTCTTTAAGAATTTCTTTTAAATCTGAAAACTTTATCATTTTTTATATTAAAGAAAGAAATACTCAACTTAATACACAAGGTCACCAGGTCATATCTTAGAAGAACCTTGTGTACGCTCTAGAGGCCACATTTTCAGTCCAAAACTCTTGAAAGCTGGTCAGAATATATCTCGGATAAGTCCGAAAATGGTTCATGTCGGGTCAAAAACTAGGTCACTACGTCAAATCTTAGAAAAACCTTGTGTACGCTCTATGGGCCACATTTTCAGTCGGACACTTATGGAAGTTTTTCAGGATGTTTGTCTGGATAATATCTCGGACGAGTTCGAAAATGGGTCAAATCTTAGAAAAACCTTGTGTACGCTTTAGAGGCCACATTTTCAGTCGGATACTCATGAAAATTGGTCAGAATGTTTGCCTAGATGATATCTCGGACGAGTTCGAAATTGGGTTATGTTGGGTCAAAAACTATGTCACTAGGTCAAATCTTAGAAAAACCTTGTGTACGCTCTAGAGGCCACATTTTCAGCCCACAACTCTTGGAAGTTCTTCAGAATGTTTGTCTTGATGATAAATCGGACGAGTTCGAAAATGGGTCATGTGGGGTCAAAAACTAGGTCACTAGGTCAAATTTAAGAAAAATCTTTTGTAGGCTCTAGAGGCACATTTTCAGTCCGATACTCATGAAAGTTGGTCAGAATCTTTGCCTAGATGATATCTTGAATTATTTTGAAAATTGGTCATGTCAGGTCAAAAACTAGGTCACTAGGTCAAATCTTAGAAAAACCTTGTGTACGCTCTAGAGGCAACATTTTTAGTCGGATACTCTTGAAAGTTAGTCAGAATGTTTGTCTGGATGATATCTCGAACAACTCCGAAAATGGTTCAGGTCAGGTCAAAAACTAGGTCACTAGGTCAAATCTTAGAAAAACCTTGTGTAGGCTCTAAAGGCCACATTTTCAGTCGGACACTCATGAAAATTGGTCAGGATGTTTGCCTGGATGATATCTCGAACGAGTTCGAAAATGGGTCATGTCGGGTCAAAAACTAGGTCACTACGTCAAATTTTAGAAAAACTTTGTGTACGCTCTAGAGGCCAAATTTTCAGTCCAAAACTCTTGAAAGTTGGTCAGAATGTTTGTCTTGATGATATCTCGGACAAGTTCGAAAATGGGTCATGTGGGGTCAAAAACTAGGTCACTAGGTCAAATCTTAGAAAACCCTTGTGTACGCTCTAGAGGCCACATTTTCAGTCCAAAACTCTTGAAAGTTTGTCAGAATATTTGCCTTTATGATAGCTTGGACGAGTTTCGAAATGGGTCATGTGGAGTCAAAAACTATGTGACCAGGTCAAATGTTAGAAAAAACTTTTGTAGGCTCTAGAGGCCACATTTTCACTCCACAACTCTTTTAAGTTGGTCAGAATGTTTGCCTTGATGGTATATTATACGAGTTTGAAAATGGGTCATTGGGGGTTAAAAACTAGGTCACCAGGTCAAATCTTAGAAAAACCTTGTATATGCTCTGGATGCCACATTTTCAGTCCAACACTCTTGAAAATTAGTCAGAATATTTGCCTTTATAATATCTTGGATGAGTTTGAAAATGGGTCATGTTGAGTCAAAAACTGGGTCAATAGGTCAAATGCTATAAACACTTTTTGTATGCTCTGGAGGACACATTTTCAGTCTGATACTCCTAAAACTTGTTCACAATATTTGTCCTGGTGATACCTTGAATGAGTTTGAAAATGGGTCATGTGGAGTCAAAAACTAGGTCAATTGGTCAAATATTAGAAAAACCTTGTGTACACTCTAGAGGCTACATTTTCTGCCTGATACTCTTCAGACTTGGTCAGAATGTTTGTTTTGGTGATGTCTCAAAAGAGTTTGATAATGGGTAATTGTCGGGTCCAAAACTAGGTCACTTGGTGAAATCTTAGAAAAACCTTTTGTACGCTGTAGAGGCCACATTTTCAGTCCAGTACTCATGAAACTTGGTCAGAATGTTTGTCTTATTGATATCTCAAAAGTGTTTGATGATGGGTAATGTCTGATAAAAAACTAGGTCACTGGGAAACTAGATGGTACATGTTTGGTCAATAGACTCAGGTGAGCGATTTCAGGGCCATCATGTCTTATGTCATTTTCAACATCATTGATTATAGATCTCGTATTACATTTTTTAAAAAAGTGTTTTATGCCATTTTCAACATTATTTCAGACATGTAATGTCAACAGCTAACACGTATGAAAAAGAAGTATGACAGAATTTATGGAATTGAATTTCCATAAAGATACATTCTTGCAGCCAAAGAGACAAAAATGCTGTTGAAAGTTGACAGAGGTAAGAATGGTTCAGAAGTAGATCTAAGTCATGGAAACACAGATAAAACACCAATATTCATTGTTGCAAGGGATGAGGGATTTGTCTTTGATTCAAAACCAGAGATGACAACAGCCATCTCTTTGATGACCGCAAGAAAATAAAATGAATTTTCTCTCCCACGTAATCTGTGCAACCTGCAAACCGTTTGGGACAACATTTAGTATGAAAATACAAGTATAGTTTCATAAAATAAATATGAAATGGGTGTAAAAAAATGGCTGAAAAATCAGTGCATGTTTACTCTTTTTCTAGAATCAGATTGGTTCAATTTGAAAGCATTTCCAGGTGACAAATGTGCCTCATACAATTGGTTTTGTCATTGAAAGGTTAGAAAGAAATTTATTGTCAGCAAATAAATTCAGTTTTGACAAATCTCAAATTTTGTCATAAATTGTAGTAAAGAATTTGCCACAGAAATGATTTGCAAAGGCCTGTGTAGGGATGTCACATGATCACTTTTCTATCTCATGAAGGAAGACAGATTTCATGGCTGTCCCCTTATTCAACCTTTTAGGGGCAACACTCAGATTGCATCGCTAATGAACGGTTTTATCTTGAATCCAGAATTTGCTTCTTTGCCAAATATTATGGAAAAACAGCTTTGAAATCACAGTATATGCAGTTTTAGTTCAGATGTAGAATATTCATTTTATTTGTTTAGCACTATCAGTAATTCCAACTTGCAGTGGAAAAGTTAAATTTATACTGGTATGCATTGAGCTGCTAGGTTTTGGCAGTACATGTATTTCTTGTACTTAACCATAGTATTTTCACCATGCTGTCTGAGAAGGGGGCTTAACCCTTTACCAAATGGCAAAATTTTGGATTAGTCTCAATTGAAAGCATTTACAGACAACAAAATAAATGTGAATCAAAAATTGAAAATTGATTTGGGAAGTGTAGAAAACATTGTGGGAAAGGAGAAAATGCTGACTAACAGCATTTTCTCCTTTTCCCACAATGTTTTCAAAGGTTTTCTTTCTCAGGGTCATTAAAAGTCCGGATTGTGTGATAAAGAGTTAATACATCTGCTAAAAGTATCGACCAAGGTCAGCCTACACAGTCTGTGCATTCCTTGCAAGCTGACATGTGTTGAAACGTTTTGCTATTAGTCTATATTCAACATATCAACGGACCATTCTGCCATCTAATTTATTCATTTGTTAGACAAAATTGGTTTTATGGATCCATGATCATGATATGACTTGTTTGTTAAAAAGGATCACAGAGAAGCATTAATCCTTCATCAAACAATCCCTGGCTTTAATGACACAGGGGAAGAAAATCTTTGAAGACATTGTAGGTAAAGGAGAATCGCTTATTACTATTAATTTCTCCATTACGACAACATTTTTTTAAACTAAGGAACTTTAGCTCATTGGTATCTATTTTGAATGATGCTTTCAACTTGGATATGTGCAAATCTTGTCACTTGGGACAGTGTTTCTTTTGCCCGAACGATACATTTATTACAAACTATGCCTTGAAAAAATGTGCCTCGGACATTTTTATTTCGAAAATCCCGTCTAAGTGGAATTTTCTTTGACCAAAGTAAAAAGAAAAATAAAGGTCAAGAAATCTTTATCTCTGAAAATACATGTATAATATTGCTCACTTATGTGAAATATCTGACGAGATATATGTATACCAGAAAAACTTTATTTTCATTTCTGTAAGCAGGTAAACATAGGGAGAAGCTCACAGACAACCATGAGTTTTACACAATTACATGCTGCTTCTCTAATAGTTCAATATTTTTTATTTCTTTCAGGTGCTTGCATAAAATTACAAGTATCTAACATTCTGGAGGTTAGATAAAGAAACAGTCAACTACCAGAGAGTTTCTGAAGTGAAAGTGATAATGGACTGATTAGCCACTAACCATACAATTAGTCAAATTGGACCTTCTTTTAGAGACCTAATTAAAACTGTATGATAAAAGGAGCATTTGCTTGAATATACATTAAAAAGAACACACCGTAGTCTCTTTTCTCACAAATACTTTTGTTAGCTGTGTCGCAAATCACTCTTTTCACAATTACAGATTAACTCTTTACCATATGAAAAATTATAGTCTTGATCAAATTGAAACCAATTGCAAACATCAAAATAAATTAAACTCAACAACTGGAATTTGTTTTGGGAAGGGCAGAGAACATTGTAAGACAAGAGGACCATGATGGTCCTATATCGCTCACCTGAACAAAAAGGTCTATGATGAAGATAAATACCAAATATTGAGGTTCAAAACCAAATGATAATGAAACGAGAGTAGCAAATTGTTGCAAGACTCATCCCACTGCCAGTTGTCGAGGTATAATAATTGCAAAGGGCAATTCAAAGTAAATGCAAAAAACATGTTTATCAAGTCTCCAATCAATTTGACTTGAGACTTCAAACTTCCATTCCTGACAAGCAAAAATACAGTAAAAATGAAGATAAAAGAGGATTACTCAAAAACTGCCCAAGGTAGAGTTATTGTTCTTGCGCCAAGTACTGGGTAATATTGCAAGAAAACAGAATACCAAGTTTGAAGTCCTTCTGACTCAAGATGACAGTTATATTCCGGACAAGCTCTAAACACTGTTAAACTGACGATCAAAGGGAAATAATTCAAAGACAGCATGTGGTAGAGTTACAATTCTTGTGCACTGCACTTATAAATATTGCAACAAAAAAGCATACCATATTTCCATATTCCTATTTAGGATAACAAAGTTTTGCTCCGGAAAGCAAGAAATGCTATAAAAATTAATGTCAAAGGGCAAATAACTCAAAATGCATGATAGGAAGAGTTATGGTCCTTGTGCACTGCAGTCTCTAATTTTTAAATTATGCATACAAAATTTGAAGATGTCAGGCTAGAGAATAGAGATGACAAAGTTATATTCCGGACAAGCAGAAAATGCTGTAAAAATGATGACCAAAGGGAAATAACTCATAGACAATACAAGGTAGAGTTAAGGTTCTTTCACACTGCACTCTGTATTATTGTAACAAACACAAAATGCCAAGTTTTTACTCAATCTGACTGGAGATGACAAAGTTATAATCGGGACAAGGAACTATTCTATAGAACTTTCTTATTCAAGGGCAAGTAACTCTTGACACTTGGGTCTGATTAGACCCATAAACCAACTAATCCCAGATTTTATGGTCATATATATTTTGACCAAGTTTGGTGCTGATTGGTTGATATGTATAGATGCTAGAGTCAGAGTGTAAACAATATCAAATATAGTGGTTTTTATAATTCAAGGGCAAATAACTCATTATACTCGGATTATACCCATTAGCAAAGTCATCCAAGATCTTATATATTTTACATATTCAGACCAAGTTTGGTGCTGATTGGTTGATACTTGTAGATGCTAGAGTGTAAATAAAAAGTCAAATATAGCTCTAGCCCTTACGGTTTGTGAACAGAACATTTTTAAAGATTTCCTTCTTTATCTCTATGTGAAATCTGAGAACCCACAACATAGGGCCATTTTCAACACTACGGCCATAATTTGAAATATTTTGGTAGAGGGCCACTAGATGATGCAACATGCCAAATATGAAAGCTCTAGCCCTTACAGTTTGGGACAAGAAGATTTTAAAAAAAATCCTTCCTTATCTCTATGTGAAATCCAAGAACCCACAACATAGGGCTATTTTCAAAACTAGGGCCGTAATTTGAAGTATTTTGGTAGAGGGCCACTAGATGATGCTGCGTGCCAAATGTGAAAGCTGTAGTCCTTACTGTGGTAAGATTGGGCGAAATTATTAAGGTACGAAATGGCCAGTTCCCTGGACCGGAAATGAGGGGAACCTGCTTGTACTGAAAATAGTATGATTTCCGCCATCTTAAAGAACAGTGAAAACGAATACTAAAGAAGACATCGGACATCATCTGAATCCAGCGAGATTATAATTAAATCCAGGGGTTGGGAACATAAACTTTAAAGGTAAGTTTACGGTTTTACAACACTGGTGTAGTCGGCACTTACCCGAATACGCATATTTTTGGGAAATTCGTTAGGCTATCGACAGACTTGGAAAATTAGATTTCTTGGAAATCGAGAAAATTTGGCTATGTTGTTGATGTTTATGTAGTCCCTGGTTGCCTATTAGGTTATCCCATGAAGGAAACTTGATATGCAATTGTTGTGAGAGAATTTACAACCTTGAAGAAGCAGCGATAATGACATTTGGATAGGTCGAGTTCGTTGGCTGTCTGTCTAGCTTGTCGATTCCTCGAACATTTGTGATTCGGAGTTTTTCTGTTGCCGAATTGGCGTCTTAAAAATTATTTCGAGCAATTTCCTTAATTTCTGTGTTGGAATTCCCGCGAATAAATTGGCTTTTTCCGCCGTGCGCCATTTTGATGCGCACACGTTAAGAATTTCCGTATTGAAAATTAATTAGGTTAACGGTGTTGTAACTCCTTTAGTTAAGTTATTTCTTTACTAACAAATAATTATTTTTCAATTTCTAGACTCTAACACTGTTAATTAATTCATAACTATTCTAAAGTAAACTTTTAGTTATTTATATCGATTTTTGATTTCAGGTACCACGTTTAGGTCTATATGTAAAATTTCTAGACTAAGGTAGATAAAGTCCCTTTCAACAATTTTACGTTTTGGAAACATTGCGAAAAATATCTACATTAAATTTATCATTTTTTAATTTAAACTCTGTTAGGTCCCGATTATCTGTTCTAAAATAATATAGATTCATTTTCAGCAATAAAGTTATTTCAGAAAACATTGTGGAAAAAAAAAATCATTTTCATTTTTATTTGCTGAGTGTTTTAACATTTAACCCCAGTTCTGTAGATATAAATAGGGTCTAATCTTAAATTAAATTGAAATTGTGTATTTTTTCAAAATAAAAATTTAATATTTCGTTTATTTCTGTCTGTTTAATTAATATTGTTTGGTCCTTCAGGCTTTATACATTTTAATTACTGTTTATCATGGACGGGGGCCCGCCACCTCCAACTAGGTCCAAGATAAGGGTAAACTTTTGTTTACCTGATGATTTGAGGGCACTCCCAGGAGTTGGTGAAAAATCAGCTCAAGTGATAGTGGATGCCCGGGATCGTTGCGACAATCTCACAAAGGAGATGTTCCTGAATTTGAGAATAAGGCAACCAGAACCATTATTGCCTTATCTAGATTTCACGCCTTTGCCTGTAAAGCAAACTTTTGCTGAAAGGAATTTAGGGACGAGAATTCCGAAGAACGAACAGAAAGATGATGACTTCTTCTTGACGGAGGAGGAGGATAGGCAGGGCTATAGAGGCGAAATGTTTGGCAGAACACCAGACGACAAGGCATCTTTAGCTTACCAGATGGAAAGACAGTACAGAGTCGACAAAGGACTGGAGACAGATTGGGTTAGACGACCTCATAAATTTCAGTCAAGCCCTTGGCAACAAGAATACGTCGGCTATATGGAAGAGATTAGAGATAGAGACTACATGCCTTTTAGAAGGAATATTGCTTCAGAATTTCAAAAATATCCCTAAGGCAGGACATACTTCAGAGAGTCTAGGGGAACTCCTATGTAGAGTGAAAGACGGGTTGCAAGCATTCCAAAGTCTATTTCTTATGATTGGAAAGGCGATTGGCAAGCATTTGCTATGAAATTCGTAATGTTTGCTGAGGGACAACAGTGGTCAGCACAAGAACGAAAACGCAATCTTTGCTGGTGCTTAGAAGGTGCTGCCAGTGAATTCTTTGCAAACCTGTTGCGCAGAGAACCAAATCTTCAATTCCGAGAGATGATGGAGCGACTGGAAAGGAGATTCGACATCAGGGATTTACCAGAAACTACCCAGATGTTATTCTCATATGCATCTCACGGAAATAAAGAATCTGTGTTGGAATGGGCAGCGCGTGTCATTCAGCTGGCAACAAGAGCCTTCCCAGATATGCCTGACCACCAAAAAATGTACAAACAGGCAATATTGCGGTTTTGTCAGGGCTGCTTAGATAAAGAGGCTGGCCATTATGCACTGACTTGTAAGCCTGCAACAATGGAGGAAGCTGTAGATAAAGTTCGATGGTACCAGCACACTGACACTATCATGTATGGGCAGTCAAGAAGAGAAGTTCGAAATGTAAGAATAGAGCAAGGAGTATCAAGCTTCTACTCTGATGAAGATCTTCCCCGTGTAGCTAGGGCCTCAGCACCACAAAATTCAAAAATGAGTTACCAAAGAAACGATCCAGCTTCAGCTTCGATAGGAGGTTGGCAAGAAGATAGAGTGAAAAAGATAGAATTAGAAATGGGCCAACTTCAGAAGCAGAATGTCAGAATTGACCGCAAGCATGGTTGAAGTCAAGTCTATGCTAGTGGCAATGGGTGCGAAACCAAAGTTCAAGGCTGCCACACAAGGATGTTACAAGTGTGGGCAACCAGGGCATTTTGCAAGAGACTGTCCCGTTGCTAAGAACGTGGCACAGATTGCTGAGGAGGAAGATGAAGAAGAAGAGGAGGATTTAAACTTCCAGAGGTCGGACCTGGAGGCCGAGTGCCGACCGAATGCCCTGGAAGAGGCCTAAACAGTGAAATCTCATTAGCTGCAGCTTTTTGTCACCTTTTTTTTGTGAATCAGACGAGGAGGCAGATGAGATTGGGGTAAAAAGGGTAGGCGTGACAAGAAAGGACACGGACATGTTTGCCGAGTCGGGCCTTATTTTGGGGAAAGAAGCTGGAAATGGGGCGGACACCGGGAACGGGTCAGCGTCTTGTGGAGAAAGTGCAACCGACACAGACAGTGAATCTGAGTCATGTATCCCACTTCGGTGATACAAATCCCAGTTACATTGGGAAGAATACCAGTTGAGGCTGTAGTAGATACAGCAGCACAAGTGACCATTATCTCAGATAGGGTGCACAAAGAGTTAAATTGGACTGATCCTATTATTAAGCAAGTACTATTGCAAACTGCAGGTAGGGAATTATAGATAAAGGGATTTATTATTTAACCTCTAGCGCTGCAGATAGGTAGTCATGTTTATGAGGAGGAAGTCTCTGTGGCACCCATCGAGGACAAGATGTTACTGGGTTTAGATTTCTTGAGGAGAAATGAGATAAGCATTAATCTTGGCCAAGATGATGGTTTTTTAGAAGTGACGGAACAGAAAATTCCCTTTGCATTGAAAGAACAAATGAAGCAGGCCCCTCCCAAGATAACTTCAGTAATAATTAATTTTACTAATATTTCAGGTATGGCTGATAAATGGCAGAGAGTGCAGTCAAGACAGGAGCAGGACATACGAGCCGCTTCTAGACGCGGACATCTGCTACAGCCGAAGACCCCGATACGGAAGCTCTCCATGGTTTGGCAAATCAACACAGAGACTGTGATTTCAGTGTTGAAGGAACAATATTTAATAGCCAAGGAGAGGAAATTTTGGAATTGGATCCGGGATCTGAGACGGCAATCCGAGTTCCTGTTGAGTCCTAGGGACATAAATGCAGCCTTCCCGCTGCCTTGGAAGGAGCCAGAAGGGAAGAGACGAGCGGCTAAATCCAAGACTATTCCAGAGGATAATAGATCTGAGGATGGAATAGTAAAGGACGTAAGGACGCTTGACCAGGACATTCCCACCTTTCGGGCATATGCAAGGGCCAACTATGGTTCACAGGAAGAGATTCGTCTTCATGAATTCATGGACACTGGGTCAGAAAGGTCACTGCAACAGTCTTCAGATACCGTTCATTCCTTGGAAAAGTATCCTAGGCGATTCCAAAGGTCTGGGGATACGGAACCTGATAAAGAACCTCCAAGGCGAAGACCAAAGTCTGGGAGAAGAGAAACAGGAAAGATCTGTTCTAGGCAAGGGCCAAGGTCTGGGAATAGAGATGAGGAAAAACAAGATCATCTGAAGGAACTGGAGGAAAGGAATAGAAGAGCTGTAGAGGAATTTTTCAAAACCTCGAAGGCTCTATTTTTTTACCGCACCGGGCTGTCGGCAGAGAGTGTTCCTTATTGTGATCTAGTCCAGAGAAGAGCTGGCAAAAAGAAGAGAGTACCTCCCACGGGCGTTACAGGTCGAGGGAGCATTCTCACCGTGAGGGTTCCACAGAAAGAAATCAGCGGAAGAAGCAGAGGTACGTGGAGAGGGATGATTCCAGGAGGAGGCGATCAAGGTCTCCTAAGCAAAAACGTAGAAAAACTGAGCTCCCATGATCCATGAAGCAAACTCCTAGGCATACAACGAACGAGAAGGGCAGAGCCTCCTTCACGTTCAGCTACTGAGGGAAAAGGTAGGAGACAACACAGGCTTCCAACCTCTGACCGCTCAAGAGAGAAAAGTAAGAGGGAGCTAGTAACAAGATCCGACTTGCGAGTGTCGATCCTGGGGAAAAGGCGTCACGTTTCGGAACCAGACACAAAGAAAGGAGTCGTTCCGAAAAAAATATCAAGAGAAACGAATGCCCTTTTCCAGGCTGTGAGGCAGTAGCCAGGAAATTAAAGAGGCATGTACAGAGCAGACACATTCCTGCTCTCTTCCATGATCTAGAGACGTCAGAGATGATGGCTAGCTCAGAGTTCCACGGAAGAAGACTCGAGGCCCTGGAAGTTTTAGCTCGACTGATTGTGGTTCAGAGCGATTCACCTGATCCTGAAGAGCTAAGAAGGATGGTTGATGGGAATACCGTATAGCGGGTTTTTTTTTACTGCTGTAAAAGTTTACGAATTTGAGCTAAAAACACGTGATTTAAATTTTTACGATTTTATTTTTTACTAATTCTAAACATGCGTAAAAAATTACAGCATTAAAAATATCAGTGCATTGTCCACTCTTTCATTTAAGATTATAAGTGTATTGTTTGTTTTAAATACAGGTTGAAAGAAAAGTGTCACTCTTTGTTTGGCGTGCGAATAGCGGTAATTGTTTTGACGTGCGAATAACTGAGATACTGTTACGAGTCAGGCGTAACTAGAAAGAAGAAGCCAGCAACAAACGATAACAATTAACAGAATTTATTAACAAAAATATCAAATAAACAGTGACAATATTACAATAGTACAAAACAATACCTTAGATGTTAAATTCAGAAGACAAACTATTCCAGTCTTAATTCCAATGTGATCCTGATCCAAACTGAATGTAATCTAAGCACATAAAGTAATCCTCACTTTAGTCTAGTCTGATCCAAATCCAAACTGAATATAATCCAAGCACTAATTATAGGACACAAACACAAGATAATCCCCACTGTAGCCTGGCAATCATGTATTAACTAGTGAACCCTGAGATGTAAAAAGCTTTTCCTTTTATAATAACAGAGAAACTTCCAGAAAATTCATGTTAAAATCAGTTGCATAACTTCTAGTAAACAGATTGTATAAAGGCCTGGAAACTTCCAGCACAATATTCCACAAGAGAGAATCCAGTTCTAAAAATAGCAACAGGGGAAAACCATTCAAAAATAGATACACACATGAACAAAGCTAATAATAACTGGGCATGTACATAACACTTCCCCCCTTGAAAAGAAAAAGAAAGGTTTATGAAATAAATCTTTCTTTTTTGCAATATTATTTATATACACGTATATGACACTTTAACTGAAGTATTACAAAGGAAATAACAAACACAAATATTAATTATTTAAGACTAATGAAAATAATCAAGGTAATGAAAGTACAATTTAAAAATTGAGTTTGAACATGATTTAGGGAAAATGACTATTTGAATTTCAAACTCTTGAAAGAGCATCTGGTATAATGTTATCTTTCCCTTTTATGTGTCTTATGTCAAGATTAAACTCTTGAAGCAATAAACTCCACCTCAGTAATCTTTGATTCTTATTCTTAAGTTTGTGTAGAAAACTTAAAGGGTTATGATCACTGAATACAACAATTGGTGAAGTTGAAGAGGTTAAATAAACTTCAAACTGCTGGATTGCCAGAATTAAGGCAAGACACTCTTTTTCTATGGTAGAGTAATTTTTCTGATGTTTGTTAAATTTCTTAGAAAAGTAACAAACTGGGTGATCAATACCATTATTATCTTCTTGTAAAAGAACAGCACCAATACCAACATCACTTGCATCAACAGCTAATTTGAAACATTTGTCAAAATCAGGTGCCAAGAGAACTGGTGCGCTCTTTAGTATGGCTTTCAGACGATCAAATGCATCTTGACATTTGTCATTCCATTTGAACTTTGTGCTTTTCTTAAGCAAATTTGTTAAAGGTTCAGCAATACCCGAGAAATTTTTACAGAATTTTCTATAGTAGCCAGCCATACCAAGAAATCGCATTAGCTGTCTTTTACATTTAGGCACAGGAAACTCAGAGATAGCATTGACCTTAGCTTCTAAAGGTTTAACTTGACCTTGTCCCTGTCCTAGAAATGTTACAGTAGCATGACAAAATTCAGTTTTTGCAAGATTCACAGTCAGTTTCGCTTTACTGAGTCTGTCGAAGAACTTCCTGATTCTTTGAAGGTGGTCACTCCAACTGTCTGAGTAGATGATGACGTCGTCAATATATGCATCACAGCCATCTAATCCGCATATAACGTTGTTTACAAGTCGCTGAAACGTTGCAGGAGAATTTTTCATCCCAAACGGCATAACTTTGTACTGGTACAGACCGTTTGGAGTAGCAAAGGCTGATACTTCTTTTGCTCTATCAGTCAGTGGAACTTGCCAGAATCCTTTTAGCAGGTCGAATTTGGTGACATATTTAGAATTTCCAACTTTGTCAATACAGTCATCAATTCTTGGTATTGGAAAAGAGTCTGTTTTTGTCACAGAGTTCACCTTACGATAGTCAGTACACATTCTATAAGTTCCATTTGATTTGGGTACTAATATACATGGTGAACTATAATTACTCTGGCTAGGTTCAATAAAGTCATTTTCCAGTAAGTATTTTACTTCATCTTGAAGGTATTTCTGTTTCAAAGGATTCATCCTATATGGATGTTGCTTTATTGGTTTAGAATCTTCCACAATGACATCATGATAGATTGTATCTGTTCTTGTGGGGATATCAGGAAATAAATGTTCATATTCATGTATCAACTGTTTCAGCTCTTCCTGTTGTGATGGTTCCAAGTGAGAAAGTTTGTTGTCGAGGTTTCTCAAAATATCGGAATTCTCAAGTTTAGATGGACCAGGATCAGATTTATCAATAAAGTCCGAATTTACTTCAAGATCAGATACATTTGATTCTTGTGGGGCAGTGTTTACAACTGTAATTGGTTTTGAAATAGAGCTATCTCTGTCAAAGTATTCCTTTAACATATTTATATGACACATTTGTTTGTTTTTACGCCTTCCTGGAGTATTAATTATATAGTTTAAATCACTTGTTTTCTTGTCAATAGTGTAGGGTCCAAAATATCTTGCCTGTAAAGGTCTGCCAGGTATTGGCAAAAGAGCAAGGACTTTGTCACCTGGTTTAAATTTTCTATCAATAACATGGTTGTCATATCTTGCTTTCATTTTGCCCTGAGATGTTTTAAGATTAGACCTAGCAACCTCACATGCCCTAGACAGTCTATTTCTGAAGTCAGAAACATACTGTAGTAAATTCAAAGGTGTTTCATCATTTGAGAGAAATTTCTCCTTCAAAAGTTTTAAAGGTCCACGAACAGAATGACCAAAAACTAATTCAAAAGGGCTGAAACCGAGAGATTCTTGTACAGATTCTCTGACTGCAAATAGTAACAAATGGATGCCCTCATCCCAATCTTTTTCAGTGTCAAAGCAATATGATCTTATCATATTTTTTAATGTCTGATGAAATCTTTCTAAAGCACCTTGACTTTCAGGGTGATAGGCGGATGACCTATATTGCTTGATTCCTAATTCATGCATAACCTGTTGGAATATACCAGACATAAAATTTGACCCTTGATCAGACTGAACTGATTTTGGAAGACCAACAAATGTGAAAAATTTTATAAGAGCTTTGACTATTGACTTTGTTTTGATGTTCCTTAAAGGAATAGCTTCAGGAAAACGTGTAGAAGTACACATAATTGTTAAGAGATACTCATTTCCTGACTTGGTTCGAGGTAAAGGACCAACACAATCTATAAGTATCCTACTGAAAAGTTCATCAAAAGCAGGAATAGGTTGTAATTGAGCTTTGGGAATGGTTTGGTTGGGTTTACCTACCATTTGACATGTATGGCAAGTTTTACAATATTTAGAGACATCTGATTTGAGACCAGGCCAATAAAAATGATTAATAATTTTGTGATAGGTCTTGTTTATACCTAGATGACCTGACATAGGACTTTCATGGGCTATACTTAGTATTTCATGACGATATGACTTTGGAACCACAATTTGGTGGTAAACAGCCCATTCATCATCAGCTGGGACATCAAATTGCCGCCATTTTCTCATAAGAATCCCATTCTTTATATAGTAACAGATTGGGACTTGTGAAATTTCATCTTCAGGTAAAGCCCTAAAAATTAATTTTGAAATCTCAGGATCAGTCTGCTGTTCCTGGATAAGCTGTGACTTTGACAGCGTGTCATGACCTTGGTCAATAGACCGTGGTGGTAAATGACAAGACATTGACGAGTCTGTCTGTGTATCGGACAAACTGGGATCAAGAGACTTTTTAATCTCATTATTAAAATATTGACCGATAAAAGTATCCGTCGAGTCAATGTCAGAGTTTGAGTTTTTCAAAATGGCCTTTTTAGCCATAGCTCGGGTAACTGCACAAGAAGGATACAAGTCAGGAATTTCCTGCTCGATAGGGTCATCTGTTTGACCTATATTTGGTGTGTCAGTTACAAGTGGATTTACCACAACCTTATCTCCAGCTAAGTCATTGCCTAGCAATAAATGGACACCTTTAAATGGTAAGGAAGGTTTAATACCAATAACCACAGGCCCAGTAACCAAATCTGATGACAAATTAACACGATGGAGAGGGATATTAACAGTTCCACACTCTACACCCTGAATAAGGACACTAGTACCGGAAGAAGTCTTCTCAGAAAAAGGCAGTATATCTGCTAAAATAAGAGATTGAGAAGCTCCTGTGTCTCTTAAAATTTTAATAGGGGTAGGTGGGCAATTATCACCTGAAAGTGATACAAAACCATTCAACATAAATGGTTCAAAAATCTCCATAGTAGAATCAGACTTGGGTTTTGTGACTATGTCAATTGTATTGGTTTTGATAGAAGACTGTGGCCTTGGCCTAAGAGTGGTGAGCCCTGTTGGTTTGGCTTCATCACTTTCTAACTTCCTTTTTAATTTCAAACATTCAGAAACAAGGTGACCAGGTTTCTTACAATAGTTACAAGTGGGTCGAGATAAGGGATATTGAGTTTTGGTTTCACTAGTAGAATTGGGTTTGGGTGTATTGGATTGACTGGGCATGCCAGATGAATTACCAGACGTAAATTTATTTTGGGGATGTGAGGAAGTAGGTTTTGGTTTAGCAATAAAAGAAACTTTATGTGTAAGGTAGTAATTATCAGCCACACGAGCTGCTTCTTCTAAAGTTTCAACTTGGTTTTCGTCTAAGAATGTCTTAACATCAAATTGAATACAACGTTTGAATTCTTCAACTAACATAAGTTGTCTGAGTTTATCAAAATTTTGGTCTATTTTCTTAGAACAGCACCATCTATCAAATAACTGTTCTTTGTTTCTAGCAAATTCAACATGAGTCTGGTTAGAATCTTTTTTACAATTTCTAAATTTTTGTCTATATGCTTCTGGGACCAGCTCATAACCTTTGAGAATAAGTTCTTTAACAGTCTCATAATGATGACATTGTTCAACACCTAGTTGTGTATAAATTTCACGAGCTTTGCCTATCAAAACACTTTGCAGAAGCAAAGTCCAGTGCTCTCTTGGCCAATTTAAGTTTTCTGCAACTTTTTCAAAGTGTAGGAAGTATTTATCAACTTCTTTTTCTTGAAATGGAGGAACAAGCCTAATATGTTTTGTAACATCAAAATTGTATTCAATCTTTTGCTTCGGCTGATTTGCTCTTTCTTGCATTTCTATTTCCCTCATTCTTAATTGAAATTCTCTCTCCTTCTCTCTCTCTTCCCTTTCTCTTTCCTTCTCTCTCTCTTCCCTTTCTCTTTCTTCTCTCTCCCTTTCTCTTTCCCTTTCTCTTTCTTCTCTCTCCCTTTCTCTTTCCCTTTCTCTTTCCTTCTCTCTCTCTTCCCATTCTCTTTCTTTCTCTCTTTCCTGAATTTCTAATTGTCTGATCTGAAGTTTTAATTCAAGTTCTTTCGAACTTGAAACTGACTGAACGTCAACTATCAGGGAAAGAGCATTTTCATTAAAAATTTCCTCATCAACAAAATATTGTACCAAAATGTTCTTAATTTCATGTTTACGCATTGAAGATTTTATTTCAGACAATTCATAGTGTTTAGCAAGATTAAGCAAATCAGTCTTTTTACCTAAATTCAATAGCTCCACAGACGGTTCAGCCGTAAATTTATCTAAGTCAAAAGACATGTTTGTTTGTTGCTGGATTCAAGTACAAAATTATTATAATTACTGATTAGTAAACGAATGCGTTAGTCTTATTTTCCAATCGATGGTTAATCCCAAAAGGAAAACGAATGCGTTAGTCTAGTTTCCAATCCCGGACGAGCCCCCAATTTCTGTTACGAGTCAGGCGTAACTAGAAAGAAGAAGCCAGCAACAAACGATAACAATTAACAGAATTTATTAACAAAAATATCAAATAAACAGTGACAATATTACAATAGTACAAAACAATACCTTAGATGTTAAATTCAGAAGACAAACTATTCCAGTCTTAATTCCAATGTGATCCTGATCCAAACTGAATGTAATCTAAGCACACAAAGTAATCCTCACTTTAGTCTAGTCTGATCCAAATCCAAACTGAATATAATCCAAGCACTAATTATAGGACACAAACACAAGATAATCCCCACTGTAGTCTGGCAATCATGTATTAACTAGTGAACCCTGAGATGTAAAAAGCTTTTCCTTTTATAATAACAGAGAAACTTCCAGAAAATTCATGTTAAAATCAGTTGCATAACTTCTAGTAAACAGATTGTATAAAGGCCTGGAAACTTCCAGCACAATATTCCACAAGAGAGAATCCAGTTCTAAAAATAGCAACAGGGGAAAACCATTCAAAAATAGATACACACATGAACAAAGCTAATAATAACTGGGCATGTACATAACAATACCTGTATGGTCATAATTGATAACTACATGTAACTGTTGAGGCACATTGTCATTTGTCATTACTTTTTTCACTCTGTTTAGAAAGCCCTCCTTTAGCTCATCGACATTTTAAAACCTCGGGTTTTGCAGTTGTACAGCCACGTCTTTTCACAAAACCCATTCGTGACATTTTTGAAGCGGCCCTATGCCGAGTCAAATTCTCATCACCGCCATGATCAATGTGTCGAGTATCATGAAGGTGCCTCGTTTACGTGGTGTCAAAGCATTTTTAACCTGAATATTCAATTCACGTTTAGTATGGATTGGAATTCTCTGTTAGTTTTCTATTTGGGCACGGAAACCTTGGCTTAAAAATATCCAAATTCAGATGACTGATTGAGAGAAGTCATATCACACGTAATCAGAACACAAGTGAAAAATTCTTGTATTGCGTGTATTTAATGCACAGGTATTACATACTGATAACCCTTTATTTCATATCGATACAATACTACGGTTTTACGCTGTAATTATTTACGCGTCGAATTTTTACGAATCTTTTCGGTGCGTAAAAATTAGTAAAAATTGGCAGCACGTAAAAAAACCCGTTATACGGTATCTGGATATGCGAATTATCCGAGATAACACAAAGCACCCAGGAGGCTATGAAAGGACTTTGTTTCCAGGCAGGCTGGGAAGTACCAGAAGAATTCACTCTTCTGTCTATCAACTCCCCGGCCGTTCTCATTCACTGGCGGCCTATGGCATATATCACGGACCAATTAAGCCTAAGGCAAGCCGAAATGATGAATCAAAGGTTTGGAGCAGAGGCCCGTAACGTCCAGCAGACGACACGGATCAATAGACCTACAGCCATAGTTTCCAGGGCAGTGACACCGTCTCCAGAGGGGCGAAAAACAAAAGATTCAGCTACGCAAACTGAGGCTGAGTCTGTGGAAGAGAGCTCAGCATGTGTAGCTAGCTCTTATTATTCTCCTATGGAGATGGAAACCACCAAGAAGACAAGTCCGGCGCCAGAAAAGCAAGTCCAAATGGAGTCAAATGGTCAGCCGATAGACCTCACATACTTGATGTCAATTATGGACAACAAGGAGAGAGGAACAATTAGATTAGTTTTGACTCCAGACAAAAGTGTTGACTTGGATTACCAGGGCACACCTAGCCCTGGTGAACAAGGGGAGCTGTCAAAAGTTGAAGAGGATGCACTCCTATATACCGAGACAGACCAGGCTGTGAAGAGTAAAACCTCACTGGGAAGGTCACCGGTCGGTCAACTTGTTGTCAAACCGAGAACCTACTCAGAAGCTCTCAAAGCACCACCAGCGGTAGGAGTAGTTTCACCACGTTTGAGCTCGGTAGTCGAGAGGAGCACAATGGAGAGTGATAACACAGCCAAGGCCTTTGACAGCCATTTTCACCCTGACAGATTGGCGTTTAAACTGGGAACTAGTTTAACAGATGTTGAGAGCATGACACAGAGGATAACTGAGATTGAACCCAATCATCGGGTCGAACTCAGCGGGGGAGTGCTTGTGTATTGTGACCCCGAACACTATGGACAGGTCTATTTAGAGGCAGACTCGAAATGGAAAATAGCCGTAGGAGTCCACCCCAAAAAGGTTGATAAGCTCTCAACAAAGAAGCAGGATCTACTTCAAGCTCTGCTATCAAATCCCAGAGTGATTGGATTGGGAGAGGTTGGGTTGGACTACAGCAGAAGTTACCCGAGTCCTGAAACCCAGCAAACAGAGCTGAAGAGGATTCTGCCACACTGCCGAGCTGACCAGGTGGTAGTGTTGCACATTCGTGGAGGGAAGGACGATCCTTTATCAGAAGAAGCCTCCCAAGACTGTTTCCAAATCATCCAGAAGATTCACCTGCATTGCTTTTCAGGTGGAATCCAGCAGCTGAAATTGTGGTCAGGAGGATTCCCCAACTGCTACCTCGGTGATACTGGCAAAGCAGTCAGTTTCAACAAACGACAACAGGAGGCCTTGCAGAGAATTCCCCTGGAAAGTTTGTTACTGGAAATAGACTCCCCACATCTACCTGTACTGAGAGGGTTACATACAATGACCCCAGCCTATATTGGAGATGTGGCAGCTCGGGTGGCATTCATTAGGAAAGAGCCTATATCGTTGCTGTTCGATAAGACCCGAGTTAACGAAGAGAGGCTGTACAGTGAGTCCAGGGCTTAGCGTCTAGGGCTCAGGATCATGAAAAACAGCGAAGGAGCACTCTAGGTATTAAAGTCTGGAGTTACTTTAAACTAGGACCGGGCCAATTCCCATTAAATAAAACCGGGAGGATTGTAGTAAAATTGGACGAAATTATTAAGGTACGAAATGACCAGTTCCTTGGACCGGAAATGTGGGGAACCTGCTTGTACTGAAAATAGTATGATTTCCGCCATCTTGGAGAACAGTAAAAACGAATACTAAAGAAGACATCGGACATCATCTTGATCCAGCGAGCTAATAATTAAATCCAGGGGTTGGGAACGTAAACTTTAAAGGTAAGTTTACGGTTTTACAACATTACAGTTTGGGACAAGAAGCTTCTTAAAGTTTTTTTTTATTTCGGTTGCCATGGCAACCAGAGTTCTTCATGGAATTCAAATCTTTAAAGTATTCTGAAAGTGCATCACCTAAGGATCATTTCTGTGAAGTTTCATTTAAATCTGATGTGCGGTTTCACAGGAGAAGATTTTTAATAATTGTTTACAGACGGACAGAAGGACGACGGACAACGACAGATCACAATAGCTCACCCCGAGCACTACGTGGTCAGGTGAGCTAAAAAGGAGAAAATGCTAATTACCAGCAATTTCTTCTTTGCCCACAATGTTTTCAAGAGCCATCTTCCTTAGGGATCTTGCTTAAAGGGTTGATATACTTCAACCGTAGAATATTGTAAAAATGCTGCAAAAGGAGGTACATGTAATGTAATTGTCAAAAGCAACTGCTCCATTTCCAACGTTTATGCAAATGGAATCATTGCAGATTATTTCACACATGTGCTAAAAGATCTAGTTTGGGATACATCTTAGCCCATTGTGAGTGGTAGCTCTGTATTTTACCTGTACAGTGTGTACAGTAATGAGTTAAACTGTAAAAACTATAGGCGAATTGGTCTTCATAATTCTATGTATTATTTAAGAACAAAAAAAAAATGCAATCTATGAAAGAAAAAGAAAGTTGGCTAATAATTTTTTATCTTAAACATGTCCTATTACTTTTTCAACCTTGCCCTTGCCTGTTTGACGCAAAGTCCCATGTTGGCACAACCCTGAAGGTGTCTTAAAATATTGTGCCCTGGTTCAAAAGTAAATTACTTTAGAAGGCACATAGACATGGATGGTCAAAAGGACAAATTTACAATAATGCCATCATGTGAATCTAAAACAAAAGGTTTCGTCGTAATCCAAATACAGATTTACATGATCACAGCTACTCATGTATCAGAAACAGAAAATTATCATGGTTTGGTTTAGTCCAAAATTTTGTTGTTTGGGAAAGGGTTAAACAGTGCTTTTCCTTGTCAAACAATGCTTTCTACTGCAATTTAATGGAGCCACATAATAACCCTTTTACCACACTATGATGACATTTAACGCCCCTGAAAGAGAAGGCTTTTGAAAACATTGTGGGAAAAAGGAGAAAATGCTGGTTACCAGCATTGTCTCCTTTTTACACAATGTTTTGTATCCAATCAAAGAAAAACATTTAGTTATTCTGTAAAAGGTTAATGCGGAGTTTTTTTTTTTTCAATAGTAAATGAATATAAAGCAGCAGGGGTTTTAAGTACCATGAGATATCATACTGATCTATACAAAAATAATTGTTTTTAAATAATGTAAATATATTTCCCATGCAAATTGATTTCATTTTGCAAAATGGAAGTTGCTTTCAGTTTGCAACATGGAAATCTTTTGGCAGTATCATGATTTGTAACATTTTAGTGTTAGATTTACTAGTTTCAAGTCATTATAACATATATGTTTTTGTGATACAGTATTTGAATCACCTTCTATCAGTAAATAACTTTCACAAAGATGTGTAAAAGTATCTTGGGTTTCAATGCTAAGCCTAATATCTCCTCCTGGGTTGTTGAGATTTGCACCTGTGATCGGTTCATACTCGAAGTGTTCATACTCACCAATACTATCATCTCTTACAATCGGGTCTGTAATTCTTAAAATGCCCATTTATGAATCCAATTATATTTTTTTTAAAGGTGGGTATTTAGAATTTTCACATCACACCAAATTAAAAAAATGTATATGCCTCTGAAATTTATATGAAAAAAACAACACAAATCAGCAGTAACCAAGAATCATACATTTACAAAAAAAAAAAAAATTTGTTGGAATGTGGATGCTATGTTTGAAGCTTCGTCTATATATTTCCGGTATGTAAATGAGTGAGTTGCTCATGTAAAAATAGACGGTGATTCCCTTCAGTGTCCACTTGGGCTGTAGTAAATCTCTAATTTATCTAGTTGTCTGATGGTTTTCGACTACTGGGATTTAATGAATGAAAATTATAGGGCTTTGGGAGTGTAAGGATGATTTTTTTTTTTGTATTTTTGTAAAATTTTTGTCCCAAAATCTGAAGAGTCACCTTTAAAGCAAAAAATTATATTTGTGTCACTTTACTCTAACCAAAGCTGAGAAAAGGGTTTTTTCTAATCAATATATTCAACATGGCGTCCAAGATGGCTGCCATCATATAGAGAATGACGTTTTTTAGGAGCTCACTTATAAAAAGGCGCAGAATATTGCATAAAAGACGCTCTTTTCAACAAATTCAACGTCTCAAAATCTCTAGAAAGAATTGTGTTTTACTCAAAAGTGGTTTCGACCATCATAAATAAGTTTGCCCAAAGAAAAATGGCGGCCAATTTTGGAGAAGCCGGGGAAATAACATAGAGACACCCCGAAAATGGATAAATTATATACACTGACCTTTCTTTTTGGATTAAAGGTTGTTCATTTCGGGGTAAATAATGAAACAGTAAACAAAATTTAATATGTTTAATCTTTTTAGTTGTAACATATTTTGAATAGATTAACGGGTCACGCCCGTTTGTCCCTTTGAATCGTCCAAAAAATCGGGTGTATGTTGGCATGAAACAGGAAGCAAATGAATAAATGAACACGCTTGATTTTGAGGTGAAACGGATACATTATTAATAATATATACGTAAATATAGTACATGATACAAAATCAAAGTACTAATGGCGCCGTATGTCAAATTCAAAGTACTGAAAGTCCCAGCACTTAATCAAGGTTTTCACCAAGGCATCTTTTTTTTTTTTCAAATGAATTACCTTGAGTTGTGAGGTATATGGTTGATACAGTTACCATTAACTTTTTTTCTTTTTTGCTCATTACAACAAGGATCCAATCCTTGAAAATTACAAAACATGGTACAACAGACGCGAAGCGTTACATCTGCGTCTAAGGGTACTGCAAGGCGTCTGTGCTTCACATGAACATTTGATTAACTTCGTAATATCATCCGAGGCAACTGATATGTTTTTTTTTTAAACATAATTGGCTCAAGAGAGACTGCTTCTTCCCTCTTTTCCCAGCCGTAATCGCACGGATCCATGTTTGGGGGCTCTCGATCAACTGCATGTTTCCAGACACAAGTTTGAAAATGAACTCGACTAGTATTTTCAACAAAGGATTCTGTGGTGCAGTGGGACGTGATAGTGCAATTGCTATCTTCAATTAATAATTGCCCAAGTTCTTGATGCAATTTTCAGATAGACATGGCATCTCTCATTTGCATAAAAACCCAAAAACAATTGTGTTTTTCTGACTCTCACTGAGGTACTCAAAGACTACCAGTGATTAGAATGATAAAAATACTGGGAAACTTAGCGACCGCACGTAAAATGTACTTTTTTAAAACTAACGTCTGAGAAACAATGGTGTATGGTTCCACGGAAGAACTCACACATGATTTGACAAGTTTATATTTGAGGTCAATTTTATATAATGGCTGTTTTTTACCTACACAAGTCTTTTTTATACCTTATTATGAAATGCACAGGAACTTTTTTCCGTTAGTATATAAAAGCAAGTATAACTTTTAACAATAAACGGGATATGGCGCTTATAATTGGGTGCTATGATTGAAAATATCTTAATATATTCGTAACAGGGATAGATAATGTACGCTATCCTCGCCAGGGATTAAAATCACAGCACTGACTATCGTAGTATGATTGGTTTACTAGCGTAAAAATAAAAACAACCCAAGTCATTATTACGTATGGAATACGCATTTTTTTAAAGGTAAATACTCATATTTCTCCTTAACTTTGTAATGTTCGCAGTTTAAAATAAATGAAATTATTTTAAATGGTAAATATCTATTCAATCCCTAATTACTGAGTAGATTATTTAAAGAAAACGATTGATAAATTGTCCAATTCAGCATTTTAATTTTAGTCATTGTTTTAAAACTGAAAGTCTCCCTTTAATACAGTAATGGTATGTTACAGTTTTCATGTCCACATTTGTTATTAATCTTTTGTCATCAATTAAGGTTTTAAACCCTTCAAGTGAGAAGAAATGAATGAATAAATAAACAAATAAGAACAAATATTGTTCACTAAGGCAGAAAATATCCTCCTTGAAAAAAAAATCGTTGAATAGTGCATTTCGTAACGCCTCAACCGTGTTTTTTTGGCTAAATCAATTTATCTTTTTTTTCTTTAAACTATTTCAAATATCATTTTTAGGTGTATTTCAGCGAATTCTAATAAAATAGCAAGTTGTAGGACGATTGAGTCTACAATTACAATGTTATATATCATATTTTGACATTCTGGCGGCCATCTTGGACGCCATCTTGAATATTTCTAGTTCCCCAAGGGCGGCGCTGCGCTGCCAAACGAGTTCTTCAACTAGAAGGTCTGGTGAACTCAAAACACCAAAAACATTTTCTATTTACCGCAAAACAAGGTTCGACGAAAAACCGCTATTTGGCTGCCGGACTATGCAGTTTAAATCGTAAAACCATTTTTGATAGAAGTTATCTTTTACTCTCTGTCTGAACTCAGAAATGAAAATACTTTCGTGTATTTGGTCAGTGCTATCAAAAACATATGAAAATCCATAATCATCTAGTAATTTTTTTATATTGTACAACCACCCTTTCTTACCTTGATTCGATCTTTCTTTTGCACTTTCATAAACTGCCGATAAAATAATTTTATCAGACTTTACTATTTTTAACCAATACTTTATTATTTGCACATAACGATTGATGTACAGAGGTAAACGACCCATTTCTCCGTATACAGCTACATTACTTGTACTACTTCGTACTCCCAATATTAATTTACAAAATTTTAGATGAACTTATTCTAATTCCTTTGACTTATGAAAACCCCAAATGGGGCTAGCATAATTCAATATAGGAGCAACGAATGAGTCAAATAGGCTTAATGCAACATCAGGTTTAACTTGATATTTCTTAATGTTGTTAATTAAAGTGTACATCGCCCTCAATGATTTCCCCTTTAAACATTGATTATTCAAAACAAAAGACCCCGTATAATTAAAATGTTACACCCAAAATATTAAAGTTATCCTTGATTACCAATTCTTCATTGTTGTAATACCATTTCTCATTTCCAAAAACTGGTCCCCGTTTTCGAAAAACCACTACATTTGTTTTGGTCGTATTTACCTCCAAGCCCCACTTTGTACAATAATCAAATAGTTTATTAAGCTATGTTGGGGATCTTGAGGGGAATTACCTATTAAAACCATATCTTCTGCAAACAAAAGTAATATTATACAAAGCTCGTACAGATCTATTCCACAACTAACTCTGTCTTGTAAATACAATTCTAGATCGTCGCGGAAAAGAGCAAAAAGTGCTGGTGAATTATTATGACTTTGAAATAATCCGACTGAAATTTCGAAAAAGTCTGAAACGTTAGTATGAAGTTTAATGCATGATTTAACATGTGAATACATAGACTTGAAATATTGTATAGCCTATTGTTCGTATAATGAATAGATCACATTCTGTCTATTCAAAACTTTTTCAAAAGAGTACAGATATGAATCATGAAAAAAGCAAGATTTTTACCTTCGTAAGACTAGAAGTATGTAATAGATCTATAGGCATCTTGCCAGCATAATATTGGCTGAACCCATTTCTGCCTAAACTATGAGGAATGTCATTGGAAAAGGAGAAAATACTAGATACAATCATTTACTCATTTTCTAAGTTTGTTTTATACCTGGCAATAGACAAGTTTTAATTTTTGAACCAAATTTATAATTGTCTGCAAATGTCTTCAATTTAGACAAGTCTAAAACTTTGTTGTTTGTTAAAGAATTAACCTTTACTCTGAAACAAAATTATCGACCCTTTCATAATGCATAATGAAAACAGAGCCCCAGGTAAGAGAGGGTGATGGTTTTCTAAATCCCATATTTCTCTTCAAAACCTTATGCTGTTGGTACTCATAAGAATCGTCTCGATCAGACGATTTTAATGAGTGCCCACAACATAGGTTTAGTGAAGATTAATTAGTTTTTTCAATTTCAAAATCAAAATCACTCCCTCTATCTGGAACTCTGATGAAAAGCAGCAAGTTGAAGACAGTTTTGTAAATGGGGGTCAAATGATGGGATTTGGAAATCTTAATTTCGCAATGCTTTCACAGGCCTCCTACCCCAAGAATGTTAAAACTGGATCATATGGTAAAGGATTCAACTCTTTACCAAATGACAAAATTTTACACTTGGCCAAACTGAAAGAATTCGCAGACTACAAAAGAATGTGACCAAAGAATTGAAATTTGTCGTAGGAAGGGAAGAAAACATTGGTAACAAGCATTTTCTCCTTTTCCCACAATGTTTTCTTCCCTTCCTAAAACAGATTTTAATTCTTTAATCACATTGATTTTGTCATCTGCAAATGCTTTCAATTTGGACCAGACTAAAAATTTGTCGTTTATATGTGACCGCCAGACAAATAGATCCCCCAACAAACACCGACGTCAGTATGTCGTTATTTAGTACTGATCGCCCCAAAAAAATGTGGAACTGCCGACATGACGGCGCCGCCGATTTTTATGTGCACAATCAATAGTATTATAAATAGCCTATGGTGCGATGAACTGTAAAATGTTTTTTCCCCACTCTTACAACAAGGAAGAGCTTTTAATAAACGTTTTACTGAATAATCATAGATTTTCATGACTCTTGAAAGGAAGGTTTTGAAAACATTGTGGGAAAAGGAGAAAATGCAGGTAAGCAGCATTTTCTCCTTTCCCAAAAAGGTTTTCTGCCCTTTTACGTACGAAGTCCATCGATATTTCAGCAATATCTAATTTTTCGTATGCGATAGGGATGTTATATAGAATCCCTGTATGCAAATTATGCGTACTACATGTATGTAAAACCTTGCAAGTGTGTCACATTTTCGCGGATACATTATAGACATTGTGCTGGTGTAATAATGTAGCTTTGTTCCATGTAACTACTAACCCTTTAACTCCAAACTTTGACAAACAATCCTCTTTTAAGCTCACCTGAGCACAACGTGCTCAAGGGGAGCTTTTAGGATTACCCGTCGTCCGTCGTGCATTGTGCGTCGTCAACAATTCTACCACAGGAATTTGCCATTCAATAACTAAAATAAATGATAACATATGAAAAAAATCTCCCCTATATATAATATAAACACAAGGAATGCAACGTCTCGATTGCTGGCGCTAGCACCTGACAGCCTTTCCCAACCAAAATCACCCATGAAACACACATCGATCATAATCTCCTTTAGCCTAGCGATAGACAACAAAATAATGTACCTGCGACATCCGGCGATATCTCAGTAGACACCTTTCAACCGGAGACATCCGTCATGTTTTACAACTTTATCAGAAAATTTTGATTCGTCTGGGACACCATTCGCTGACGTCACGTGATTCCCGTGAACAGTCCAATTGATACGGTTTGAGTTTAAAGAGTTTCCTCGCTTGATGGGGGATTTCTACGAAAGCCTATAAGGGTCAAAATGAACTATAAGAAAAAAAATAAAAACACGTTATAACGCGAAAAAAGTCGCACTTACGCGAAAATTCGCGTTATAACGTGAATATAAAACACGTTATAACGCGGAAAAAAGTCGCACTTACGCGAAAATTCGCGTTATAACGTGAATATAAAACACGTTATAACGCGAAAAAAGTCGCACTAACGCGAAAATTCGCGTTATAACGTGAATATAAAACACGTTATAACGCGAAAAAAAGTCGCACTAACGCGAAAATTCGCGTTATAACGTGAATATAAAACACGTTATAACGCGGAAAAAAGTCGCACTAACGCGAAAATTCGCGTTATAACGTGAATATAAAACACGTTATAACGCGAAAAAAGTCGCACTAACGCGAAAATTCGCGTTATAACGTGAATATAAAACACGTTATAACGCGAAAAAAAGTCGCACTAACGCGAAAATTCGCGTTATAACGTGAATATAAAACACGTTATAACGCGAAAAAAGTCGCACTAACGCAAATTCATGAAACTATAGCAGTGAATTCATCAGTACAATGGTAGGGCTTTGAAGTGCCTTGTCTAAGGCCATTCACACGATAGACCCAGTGCGTCGTGCCCGGGCCTCTAGTTTACCGATGATCTTATCAATCGGTCTTTTCGCCGGTACATTGGAATTAATTGAGGCACCATAGATATGAAGAAGTTAATCTTGGTGCGATACTAGACGAACACCATTATTACAGGGCTATAATCTAATATTTTTCAGTACGGTCCGGTAGTTCTGACTCGTGACCTGAAGTTTGTGGGTTCATAGCCGTTTGCAGCAAACTTCCTTTTCGGCGATTTTTAACCTCTCATCTCTGATGCATGTGAGAAAGTAGTCAGTGGCTTGGGGAAAAAATGTTGTGTCAGTACTGGTGTGAGAATACAAACACATGCGTCAGTGCATTGGGCGCCATAATGTGACCTAAGCTGTCTAAATGGCGTTAAACTCCAATACTCATGAACAAACAAAATCAAATGAGCCCTGCTCTAGAAAAAGGGGACTTATTACATCCCCGTGATGTATGATACCAAGTTAGTTATCACATGATAATAGATAGGTCTTACTAGAATTTTTGCCATACTGCGACTTTTGTTTTGCGTTATTACGTGTTTTAAAACACGTTATTACGAGAAATTTTCTCGTTACTGCGACTTTTGTTTTGCGTTATTACGTGTTTTTAAACACGTTATTACGAGAAATTTTCGCGTTACTGCGACTTTTGTTTTGCGTTATTACGTGTTTTAAAACACGTTATTACGAGAATTTTCGCGTTACTGCGACTTTTTTGCGTTATAACGTGTTTTTAAACACGTTATTACGAGAATTTTCGCGTTACTGCGACTTTTTTTTGCGTTATTACGTGTCTTAAAACACGTTATTACGAGAATTTTCGCGTTACTGCGACTTTTTTTTGCGTTATTACGTGTTTTAAAACAGGTTATTACGAGAATTTTGGCGTTAGTGCGACTTTTTTTGCGTTATTACGTGTTTGAAATTCACGTTATAACGTGTTTAAAGAAAAAAAATCACCTTCATTCTGACACTTGTAGGCTTTCGTAGATTTCCCTGTTCACAAAAGTCAAATATCTTTTCTTTAAAAAGGAATGCGCTCAAATACTTTTGTTAGTTACTTCTAGAAAAATCTTTAGTATTATGTGATGTCCATAAATATCTTAAAAACGAAAAAAATAATAGTAATTAGTAATACGAAAATACGCTTCCTAGCTCTTCTTGTGACGTCAGCGAATGGTGTCCCAGACGATATCTCCGGTTGAAAGGTGTCTACTGAGGTATCGCCGGATGTCGCAGGTACATTATTTTGTTGTCTATCGCTAGGCTAAATGAGATTATGATCAATGTGTGTTTCATGGGTGATTTTGGTTGGGAAAGGCTGTCAGGTGCTAGCGCCAGCAATCGAGACGTTGCATTCCTTGTGTTTATATTATATAGGGGAGATTTTTTTTTCATATTTTATCATTTACTTTGGTTATAGAATGTCAAATTCCTGAGTTTGACATCAACTTCTCCTAAACCACTGAGCCAATTTGAACAAAACTTGGCTGGAATGTTCCATGGGAGGTCCTTTTAAAAACTGTTCACAGAATTTGATTCCATTAAAAACTCCGGTTGCCATGGCAACCAAAATGGAATTTTCTAAGAAATTCTTTATAAGTCTTCTTCTCTGAAACCGCTTGCCAGATTTTAAAATAATTTCACAGTGATGTTCCTTGGGTAAACCTTAACAAATATTGTTTGCAAAATTTTGATCATTCAAGAAACATGGCTCTGGTGAATGGGGGCTACTTGCACTGTACAGCAAAGAAGAAATTCTTAAATTCTTCTTCTCTGAAACCGCTGGTCAGATTTTGAAATAATTTCTTGGGGATGTTCTTTGGGTGATCTTTTTCAAAATATCAAATTTTGATCTGTCACGAAACATGGCTCTGGTAAATGGGGGCTACTTGCACTATACAGACATGTAGAAATTCTTGAAAATTCTTCTTCTCTGAAACTCGTTGTCAGATTTTGAAATAATTTCATAGCGTTATGTTCTTTGGGTGACCCTTTTCAAAACTTTTTCGCGAAATACTGATCGGTCAAGAAACATTGCTCTGGTGAATGGGGGCTCCTTGCACTATATACGGACATAAAGAAATTCTTCTCTGAAACGGCTGGTCAGATTTTAAAATAATTTCATAGCAATGTTCCGTGGGTGACCCTTTTTAATAATTGTACGCGAAATTTTGATCTGTTAAGAAACATGGCTCTGGTGAATGGGGGCTACCTGCCCCACGGAATTTGAGAAATTCTTAAAAATTCTTCTTTTCTGAAAATGATGGTCAGATTTTGAAATGACTTTTACAGGTGACCTTTAGAAAATTGCGTGGCAAAATAATGATTTCGTTTCCATTGTTTCAATTCCTCAAAAATAAATAAATAAATAGATAAATAAAATAGCCTGTGGTCCCTCAAAAATCCAGGTGAGCGATCAAGGGCCATCTTGGTCCTCTTGTTTGAGTCATTGCCCTTTATAAATTTTAACTTTGAATTTTTGTCATGGGCATAACTTCTAAAGTAAAGAGGCTAGTAACTTCAAACTTCACACACAGCTAGATGACATTAAGGAGAAGTGAAGTGTACAAGAACCATAACTCTATTCCAGCTTTTTTCAAATTATTGCCCTTTGTAAATTTTAACTTTAGACTTTTGTCCAGGGCATAACTTCTAAAGTAAAGAAGCTAGTAATTTCAAACTTCACACACATCTAGTTCACATTTAGGGGAACTGCAGTGTACAAGAACCATAACTCTATTCCAATCATTTTTTGAGTTATTGCCCTTTGTAAATTTTGACTTTAGATTTTTGTCCGGGGCATAACTTCCAAAGTAAACAAGCTAGTAATTTCAAACTTCACACACTGCTAGATCACATTAAGAGAAAGTGCAGTGTACAATAACCATAACTCTATTCAAACTCTTTTGCGAGTAATTGCCCTTTGTAAATTTTAACTGTGGATTTTCGTCGGGGCATTACTTGCATAGTAAGAAAGCTAGTGACTTCAAACTTCATATACAGATAGGTCATATTGAGGACAAGTGCAGTGTGCAAAAATCGTAACTAAATACGGACAATTTTATAAGTTATTGCCCTTTGTAAATTTTTACTTTGGACTTTTGTCTGGGGCATAACTTTCAAAGTAAAACAGCTAGTAACTTCAAACTTCACACACAACTAGATCACTTAAAGGAGAAGTACAGTGTTCAAGAACCATAACTATATTCCAACCTTTTTGAGGATTATTGCCCTTTGTAAATTTTAACTTAAGATTTTTGTCCGGAGCATACCTTAAAAGAAGCTAGTAACTTCAAACTTCATACACAGCTACATCACATTAAGGAGAAATGCATTGTTTAAGAACCATAACGCTAATCCAACAATTTCTTGAGTTATTGCCCTTTGCAAATTTAAACTTTGGATCTTATCTGGGGCATAACTTGAAAAGTACCAAAGCTAGTAACCTCAAACTTTATGTAGAATTAGATCATGATAAAGCAAATTGTACTTTAGAAGAACCATAACTCTATTCCAACTACATGTATTTGTAAAGTTATTTCCCTTTTTAAATAATTTGTTTTTATTTTTGTCTGTGGCATAACTTCCACTGCATAGAAGGTAGTGACTTCAAACTTCATATACAGATAGACCACATTAAGGTGAAATGCAGAGTACAAGAACCATAAGTCTATTTGCACTACTTATTTTTATTATTATTTTTTTTTTGTACTAAGCCATTCTGCATTCTGTTACAAAGAGTATTTTTGTGACAAGGAGCTGGTGGGGGCATGATTTCGTTTGGTGATAGCTCTAATTTTACCTTTTAATGGAAGGTAAATAGTGCATGCAAATTCAACCAGACGGAAATATCACGCTACTTAAGGGTATCTACCCAGCATTTCTCATGCTTTGTCCAATATTGTAAATTGTTCTTATAGAAGGGGGATACACTAAAGGGAATGACCGAAAATAGTTGTACTGGATTTTGATGAGAGTCTCATAAAAATGGGTTAGAAGCATGGAATAAACAAAATATTTGTTCTTTGAAATAAAAGATCGAAATATTCATATAGAAATAAATTTTGATCTTTCACTTAAAAAAATTGCTCTTAGTGTACTTCTCATAGCAACTGTATAGAAAAGTTCGGTACAGATATGACTTTGCAGGGCGTAGCTAATCTTTGACAAAAGGCAATCTGTGTACTATTAGCTCATCTGTACGGAATACCGTTAGGGCCATCGCCTATATGAATGTATTAATTTAAAACACGATACTCGATAGTACGATGACGATAACGCGAAACAACGAAACTACGATGGTGATAATGCGATAGTATGATGACAATAACACGATACTACGATGGTGACACTACGACAGTACGATGATGATAGTGCGATATAGTATCGTGTTTTCACCATCGTACTGTCAGGATTTCACCATCGTAGTATCGTATCTTCGTGCTTTCACCATCGTGCTATCGTAGTATCGCATTATCACCATCGTACTATCGTATTATCGTCATTGTATTATCGTGTTATCGTCATCGTACTATCGTGGTTTCATCATTGTATCGTCCGCTCATGTATTTCGACGATCATGTATTTTGACGACATATTTGTTTTGACCTCGTTTTCGCACGTTGTCTGCGCATGTCATATTCTTCGAAGATTCGACCTGTCTCATATGACGCATCACTACTAGCCCCGAAAGCGGGCTGACTGTAATATTACGCTCTATAAAGTAGCAATGTTGAAAATAGCTTTTACGTTTCAGTACGTTTGAGGAGAAATGAGACCTGCTTTAGCAACAGATTTCTCTAAACTGGTGATCATAGTAACTTGAGTGAAGAGCACGAGGTAGCGTTTTATTGGGTAAACCTTTTTTTTTGTTTTAAATTCAAAGTAACGGTTGTCGCGTAGGAAAGTGGTTCGGTTCTGTACCCAGGATGCCCATATCAGATAGATGAGTATTTATAGAATGCCATCTAGCGGGAGATAATGCGTTTTCGCATATTTCCCACGAGCCGGTGACGTCATCGCGCCCTTTACCAACAGTAAACACGGAAACTTTCGCCGAGAGAAAAAAATGTGGAAAATAAGAGATAAAAAGGTAAAAATTTCATATTACAAGTGAAAATTAGTCATTTTTCAATAAAAAGATAATGCGGATTTTTGTAGCTTCAAAAAAGGCATTTTTCTTGAGAAAAAACGAAAAGAAAAAATCAATGACATGTCGTCTGGTAGGCCGGCCCTCTATTTATAAAAATCGCGTGACAATCATGTGACTTTGATAATGCTACATCATAAATTTCTACCGTTTTGTAATATGTACGCGTTATATATAAAGGTGTGAGCTGCAAAGGTAACAAACATTACACTGAGCACTTTATACAATTTAAGCATTATTTATATCTACCCATATGACTTTAATTCATTTTTCAGTGTTCAAAAAAGAACTATAGACTTTATTCTCCCACATCAATGACAGCTGCTTATATGAAAGTGAAAGAAACTGGTGCAGCAATCCTGACCACTGCTAGGGAGTTTGGTGTTCCAGAGTTTTCCTTCAGACACAAGCTTAGTGGGAGGGTGAATCCTGAAGCAGTCAGATCTGGACCACCCGCACTTTTTTCACAGGAACAGGAAGTGCACTTTGCAGCTCACCTGAAATTCACAGCATCTGTTGGATATGGTTATAGCAGGTATTCATACTTGTATTTTTTTTCTTGAAAGTGCATTCTTAATCATAGGTACCAAACAAGCAAGAAACACAACTTTCTTTCTGTAATATATTTGTTAATGAAAAGCCCTCATAGGAACATTATGAATTGCTTTTATTTAGCAAATTTACATCACCATGAAGAAATGAAAATGGAAAATTTTCTATATATATCTAAGTGTTTTTTCTTGCAATGGTTTTGAAAACATTTGAGAATAAACTTAATGGTTATTTTTCAGGTCAGAAGTACTTAACATGGCCCATGAGTATGCTGTGTGCCTTGGTCACAGGGACAATGAACATCCCCTCAGTTTCCAATGGTATACAGACTTCATGAAGAGATGGCCGGACCTGAAAGTCTTGAAACCAAGGGGTTTACAGATGCAACGAGCAAAAGCGACAACTATTGATTGTGTTGCAAATTATTATACTGAACTGGATAGAATTTTGACTAAGTATGATCTCAAACAAAAACCAGAGTGCATTTACAACGTGGACGAGAAGGGTTTGTCCACTTGGCACAAACCACCATCTATTGTTGCTGCTGTTGGCTGCAAGCCACCAGCAGTTTTGTCCATCTCACGTGTTCTTGTTACTGTCATTGGTTGTGGTAATGCCCTTGGCTATTCTGTACCACCTTTTTTCATTTTTCCTGGTCTGAGAATGCTTCCTGGTCTGAGAATGCGTCAGGAGTTGCTGGATGGTAAGACTCCAGGTGCTGATGGAGATGTAACAGAGTCTGGCTGGAGCAACAGCGAAATATTCAAAAAGTACCTGGAAACCCACCTTATAAAATACCTGCCTGAAAGAAGTGTTGACCGCCCTGTTTTATTATTGTATGACGGTCACAAGTCTCATGTGAGTCTTTCTCTAATTGATTGGGCAAAGAAAGAAAACATCATTCTCTTTGTTTTATCTGCTCACACCAGTCACATTTTGCAGCCAATGGATGTGGCTTGTTTTGGTCCCTTTGAAAAAATATACAATGGAATGTCTCACAAGTTCATGAGAGAACACTGTGGTCAGTCAATTACACGGTATAATGTATGCTCCATTGCATGCCCTGCATATGCAAAGGCACTATCTCCAGAAAATCTCCAGTCTGCTTTCAGGAGATGTGGAATCTACCCATACAACCCGAATGCTGTGGATCAAACCAATTTCAAGCCGTCTGAAGTATTGCAGCAGAGTGAACAGCCACCCTCTACCAAAACCCATTCATCCGTAATTTCAAAAACAAGCCCAAAATCTCCTGCTTTGCTGGATTCCCAAACTCAACCTCTTTCAAAAGTCATGGATGATCCTGTTTGCAATTTTTTCAGCCTGAAGGAAAAAAAAAATTAATCAAAAGAAAACACAAACTAAAAAAAGAAAGTACCTTAGCAGCATAATCAGTGGTAAAGCGTTGACTGAGAATGACATGGTCTGCAGAATACATGAACATATTTCAAAGAAAGTAAAGCCAGTACAAAAAAAGACAACCAAAACAACTAAAACTAAAAAAAATATTAGAAAAAATACAAATTTGCCCAGTGAGCCACAACCAGGTCCATCTGGTTTGTCCAAAGAAAGCAAAAAAAGATGTACCCTTGTAGACTTGGAGGAGTCCAGTTCTTGTCCGACTTCATCTGGAGATGAAAGTGACAAATGTTGTGTTTGTGGCAAATTCACTCCAGGTGAAGTCCGTCAAAGTGTGTACCTAATTTTTACAAAATGGGTGGCCTGTGATGGAAATGGTTGTGACCACTGGGTACATTTGAACTGCTCAAAAGTCATTGTGATTAGAAGAGGAGACAAGTTCTACTGTCCTCACTGTTCAGCTGAAGAGTAAAATGAATCAATATTTAATTTTTTTCTATTACAGACGACCATACATACCAATAAATATATATTTGCATGTCAAAATGGGTATTTATAATTATTTGTGTGAAGATCACTGCTAATCCCAGGGTAAAAAAATAATGAGCAAACTACTTACACCACAGTGATGGTATTTCATGCCAACCAATGAAATTCGTCGAAATACATGAGCGTCAAAAATATGGCAGCTCCCCCTTGACTTTTTGTTTACATTTCGATCTTCCATGGTAAGTATGATCCTTTGAATTTTAATTGTGAAATAACTTAAATATAGGCTAAAATCATTGTTTCATACAAAAAGATTGAAGTTTCCCTCTCCAGAGATAAACGCTATTGGTTCATTGCTTAAGGTCGTCGAAACCCATGTCTCCGGGCTACTATCGTGTTCTCACCATCGTGCTATCGTGTTTTCATCATTGTACTATCGTGTTATCGTCATCGTACTATCAGGGTTTCATCATCGTACTGTCGTGTTATCGTCACCATACTGTCGTGTTTTCACCATCGTGCTATCGTGGTTTCATCATCGTACTATTGTGTTATTGTCATTGTACTATTGTGGTTTCATCATCGTATTATCGCGTTATTGTCATCGTATACGATAGTACGATGATGAAACCACGATAGCACGATTGTGAAAACACACTAGTACAATGACGATAATGAAACTACGATAGTCCGATGACAATAACACGATAGTACAATGGTGATAATGCGATACTACGATAGCATGATGGTGAAAACACAAAAATACGATACTACAATGGTGAAATCCCGACAGCACGATGGTGAAAACACGATACTATATCGCACTATCATCATTGTTCTATCGTATTGTCATATTTTCTTCCTTTTTCAATAATGTTTTCAAAAGCCTTCTCCATTAAAGATGTTCAAATTCTGGATTGTGTGTGTAGATTTAATTTTTTTTTCACAAAAATCAATTTGATTGGTCAACCTTTTATGAGGTTTGGCCCTTATCTGTGGTTATCAAACAATGGAGTCAGGTTAGCATGTAGAACGGTGCTTAACCATTCGCCACATAATGCTAAGTTTTAACCCTTTACCACACGACAAAATCTGTGACCTATCCAGATTGAAAGCATTTGCAGTCGACAATTTCATAATGGCTCACATGGGGCAATCTTTCTTTGACAAAGTAGAGTACCTTGTGGGAAAAGGAGAAAATACTGGGTTACCAGCATTTTCTCCTTTTCCCACAATGTTTTCAAAAGGACTCTTCTTTGGGCCGTTAAAAGTGGTTAGTGTGTGGCAAGGGTTGATGAACCCAACAAAAGAGGCTTTAAAGAAAAAAAAAATGTGGGAAAAGGAGGAAGTGCTCGTTACCCAAGTGTTTTTTTCCCCTTTTTGAGACAAATCACACCTCTTTAGCTTTGTGTAACCCTTTCTCAAACAATCCCCGGTTTTACAATCCTGAGAAAGAGGCCTTTTAAAAAACATTGTGGAAAAGGAAAAAAATGCTGGTAACAGGCATTTTCTCTTTATCACACAATGCTTTCTGCCCTTCCCAAAACAAATTTCAATTTTTGAGTCCCACGTTTTTTGTCGTCTGTGAGTGCTTTCAATTTATACAAGTCTAGCATTTTGTTGTTTGGTAAAGAGTTAAATTCTCATCTGCAACTGCTTTGAATTTGGACATTCTGGTAAGGCTTAACACCCTATGCAGGGCCGTAGGAACAGGGGGGGCCAGGATTATGTAAAGCAACCCTCTTTAACCCTTTACCAAACAACAAAATTTGGGATGTGACCAAATTAAAAGCATTTGCAAACAACAAATTAAACATTGATGAAATGATGATTTCTCTTTTTGATAGAGTAGAAAACACTGAGGGAAAAGGAGAAAATGCTGATTACCAGCATTTTCTCCTTTTCCAACAGTGTTTTCCAAAGACTTCTTGTCTTTGGTTGATTATGAGTAATTTCACCTTTTCCCACAGTGAAAGCAACAATGAAATCCAATGAATAGCTTGAGAGAAGAAATTTTTCAAAGATTTTACTTTATACCATAAAAGGAAAATGGGTCTCCCATAAAAGCCATGTTTTTTTGTCGGATCATTTTTTTTTTAAGGAATTCTGTAAACCTCAACCTAAGGAACATTTCTGCAAAATAATAATGCTATCCAATTAGCGGTTGGGGAGGAGAAGATTTTTAAAGGTTTTTTTACTTTGGTTGCCATGGCAACCAGAATTCTTCATGGAACACAATTATTTGAAGGAATTTGAAAGAGGACCACCTAAGGTACATTCCTGTGAAATTTGGTAAAAATCCAGTCAGTAGTTTCTGAGGAGAAGTTTTTTAAAGAAAAAGTTTACGGACGCACGCACGCACGGACGCACGACGGACACAACGGCATGACAATAGCTCGCTGGCCTTCGGCCAGTGGAGCTAATGACAAATTTTAGACTCTTCTGAATCGTAAACCCTCTGCTGACTAAAAAAGAACCAGAACTGGTACAGATGAACTGAATTCTTTTCACAGATTAGAAAGCATTTAAGGTACATGTATATATATAAACCCTTAACCCTTTACCACATGTCAGAATTTTAGGCCAATTCAAATTGTAAGAATTTGCAGATTATAATTTCATAGTGGCTCAAATGACTCATTTATTTCCTGATAGAGTCGAAAACTTTGCAGGAAAAGGAGGGAGAAAATGCCAGTTACCAGCATTTTGTCCTTTTCCCAAAATATTTTCAAACGACTTCTTCCTCAGGGTTGTTAAAAGTCACCTTTTCCCATGATGTTTTCATCTCTTTTAGACCCAAGTCCTACCCTATGAGCTTAATCTATTTTGTTGTCTACAAGTACTTTCAAATTGGATAAGTGTAAAGTTTTGTAGTGTGGTAAAAGGTTAAAAAGAAAAATCTGGTCATTCCCATTTTCTTCTTTTTCCATAATGTTTTCAAAAGGCCTCTTTCCAATGACCATTAAAATTCATGATGGTTTGATAAAGAGCTAAAAGCCTGTAGTTTATCTATAATTTTGTCAAAATGAAACATTCATTATGGAATCTGCAATTAAAATCGTTTGCTATTAAATCATTTTCTTCACTTTCTTTTCATTTACAACTAGTCTCTGATTCGCAGTATCCACAGAATTTGTCAGCAAATCAAGTCGCTCATTCTGTCTTGACTCCTCCCTCTGAACGGAAAGAGCCAATGATTTTAGACCAGTCAAGGCCTTGCTGATTTCATCAGCCTCCTTGTCACTCACAACTGTCTTTGGTTGGCTAATTTGCAGGTCTCTGTTAGAAAAAAATGGTGTCGACTGTATTTCAGTATTTGCTGTTGCTCTCTTTATTCCTTGAACCTCAACTGAATGAACTGAATGATCTGAAAATAAAACAACCCAGAAACATCTTTACAAGAAAGACTGACAGCATAATTATGAAGTCATGGAATATGAAGTTTCATACTCTTTTCTGATTAACCCTTTCCCAAACGACAAACTTTTGGACTAGACCCAATTGAAAGCATTTGCAGATGACAATTCAACTCTTGCTGAAAAGATGATTTCTGTCTATGATAGGGTAGAAAACATTGTGGAAAAAGGAGAAAATGCTGGTTACCAGCATTTTCTCCTTTTCTCACAATGTTTTCAAAAGGCTTCTATTCCAGACCCGTAAAAACCAGGGATTGTTTGGAAAGGGTTAAACATGGGGAGAAATAATGAGAGAGTGACTAATCCACTGGTTGCCTGCTGCATGTCAGAAAGTGAATTGTCTATTAGCTATGAGCTCTGGTAAAAGGAGGTTTAATGCGTCTCAATGGATCCACAAAATCCATCTTATTTAGCAACCAACTAAATCATAGGATAGACTGGTCTATGGACATGCAAAGAAAATGACCAGCAGTAAAGTCTAGACTAAAGCTGACTCTCAGGCTGACCTGGGTCGATATTTTCGCTGATGAACTAAACCCTCTCTTAACCCATGATTACCAAATAATCCCCACTTTTGACAACTCTGAGATTGGCTTTTGAAAACATTGTGTGAAAAGGAGAAAATGCTGGTTATCGGCATTTTCTCCTTTCTCCCACAATGTTTTTTAACCCTTCCCAAAACAAATTTCAACTTTTCAATCACATTTTTATTTTGTTGTCTGCAAATGCTTTCGATTTGGACACACCTAAAATATTGTTGTTTGGTAATGAGTTAACCAATCTGATGAAAAATGTTTATAAAAATACTGAGGGAATAGAATAAAATTATGGTAAATGCTATTTCCTCCTTTTAAAGCCCCTGCTTAAAGCCCTTGCTTAATCAAAATATAGATAATTTTCACTGTTTATAACTCAAAAATATATCGGATAACACATCACAACACACACATATATCATGGGCGGATCCAGAGGGGGGGACCGGGGGTCCAGACCCCCCTGGAATTTTGGCAAAAATGTGGTTATCAGATTCGTGAAATGGTACTGGTTTGATATTGCACAGCATTTATGTAAAATACAGTCATAAATTTAAAAACAAAGGTTCTACATGTGGAGACCTCCTCATGGATAGAACTGGAAACGTTGACTTTTCTTGTAAACGGCTCACATCCACTGAAATCCGGAAATCAAAGTATCATATAATAAGAAGAGTGCGTTTTCGGTGGGACCCCCCCTGAGAAAGATATCTGGATCCGCGCTTGTATATATAAGATAACGTGTCAGTTACTGCATTGGTTGCCCGTTGATTTCAGAGAAGCCATTGACTGTTATCATTTGTGTATATTCCAACTAGGCCTTCGAGAACGTCACATGATAACATTGCATCTCATTAGTGCTACACTGGACTACTGTTTACACTTTTAACCCTTTCCCAAACGACAAATTTTTGATTCTTCCAAACTCAAAGAGTTTGCAGACGACAATTTCAAATTTGATAAAAATGGCAGAAAGTTCTCCAAATGGGTAGAAAACACTGTGGGAAAAGGAGAAATTGCTCATTACGAGCAATTTCTCCTTTTCCCACAGTGTTTTCAAAAGACTTGTACTGCAGACACGTAAAAACAAGGGCTTGTTTGGGAAAGGGTTAATAGTAGTCATCATAGAGTAAGACTGCTCATTTGGAACCTGTTTTATTATTTAGATGCAGTAAACTCTTCCTGTATTGATGCGTTGTTAGGTGTTGAAAAAACGAGTTTTTTAACGCCTTACAACGCATCCGAGTGTGATATTTTTCATATCAAAAATAACCAGTTGATTATTCTATTTTTTATATACCTTATTAACATTACTATTTTTAATTTTTTGTTTTAAGTCAATTAAAAAAATGTAGTCGAAAAAAAAAAAAGTAGTTCCTAAATTACAGCAGGAAGTGAAAGTGAAAGTTGATATCGTCTCTAGTGATGATATCAAAATTTATTACACTGGGAAATTCCAGGATTTCACTGCTAGCTATATAATAAAAATGAAAAAGCAATTATCAGCCTGTATTATCATTTTGTTTACAATGTCGATAAACTTACATTTTTCAAGTCCAGAATGGGGACAAAAGAATCAAGTGAATGAAAGTTTGTTTCAATCCCTTGAGTGATCACATGGTGTTTATTTACATCACTATTACGTCATTGCAGAGATTTATGACAAAAAATCAGTTGGTAACCCTTATTTTCTCCTTTTCCCTCGATGCTTTCTACTCTATCAAAGAAAAATTACACCATTTGAGCTACACTGAAAACATTTGCAAATGCTTTCAATTTAGACAAGGCTAAAATTTTGTTGTCTGGTAATGGGTTACCACACAATCCCTATTTTTGACGCCCCTGAGAAAGAAGCCTTTTGAAAACACTGTGGGAAAAGGAGAAAATGCTGGTAACCAGCATTTTCTCCTTTTCCTACAGTGTTTTCTACCCTTCCCAGAAACAAATTTCAATTTTTTAATCACTTTTATTTTGTCATCTGCAAATGCTTTCAATTTGGACCAGTCTAAAATTTCTCGTGTGGTATAAAAGAGTTAAACAAAATGGATAAAATTGATCATAGCATGACATGTAAATTAGGCTCTATAAACACAGTGCAACAAAAGCATGGTAAAATCTGTGTTATTCTATGTAGAGTGACGTCATTCTGTATAAAGTAAGTAAGTTATTCAAAGGAATATACTGGTAATCTGCACCCGCCTTTTTACTCAAAGTTTTAACTTGTTTTCCCTTTGAATAAGAGTTGGTCATCTTAGAATGGAAATAATCTTCTTTCTATCATGGTTTATCGTTCAGTAAATCATGTTGTGAGTTATGAGGTGCAATGAATAAACCACACAACCTATTGCCCTCATGGATCATTTATTGTACCTCATAACTCACTACTGTGGTTTACTGAATGATAAACCACGATAAAAAGAAGATTATTTCTTAAATGACTTGCTTGGATCGAGCTTGATTTTTACGTTCACTCGATACGCCTTTTCATTGGATGCAGCCAGCTCTAGCTGCAACGAATGAAATCGCTCGTACCATTTCATCTTTGATAAAAATACAACAAGGTCTCTACCTTTCAAATAGAAGGTAAAACACAGAAACCCACGTGGATGTCTGCTGATCGCTTCATGTGTATTCGTAAGCGGTTTGTAAAACGATATTTTATTGACTTTTAGAAATATGATGTAAAGGGGGATAATAACCAGCATCCAACAGAGGGCGCATCGCAGGAATCTCGAAATCGGGCTCAATCAGCCAAGGTAAGATCCGAGTAGTGATCGTAAACTTGGCTCGCGAAGATGCATGGATCTATGCATTATCCAGAACAAGGCTTATTTCATTGCTGCATGGTATATGTATGATTGTTGCATTACCTTTGTTTCCACTTGGTGTTTCTTTGGACAAAATGCTGTTGCTCTTTATACAAACAACTCTATCTGGAGGTGTGTCATACTTCAGTTTATATTTTGCACACTTGTCCAGCAATTTCAAAATGGCCACCATGTTTGCACTAATTAGGCTATACTTCAAATCTGGTTTCCCTATTTTGTTTTGCACTACCATCATCTCCCATGGTGTAATAACACGAAGCTGGGAAACATCCGCCCAATTATAATGATGCTCTGTACTTTTCTTCATGGTCAGAATAGTGAGACCTCCTTTTGAGATTCTCAGATCACCTAGTGACTTTGTATTTACACTCCCAGCTTCTATTTTTGTATACAACACCTCATACTCAAATATTTCAGGAATCTCTGATTTATTAACAAAAATGGGATCTATTGTCTCATACTGGTCTGGCAGTCTCCATCTTCCAACCCAGCTTTGTAGGTCATCAACAAGGTTTTCAACAATGTCAAGGTCACTGTGAAGGTCAACCATGGTTGAAATGGCATTGTCAATTTGATGACCTTGGGCCTCCAGCTGTATTGCAGCTTTATTCAGTGTACGTTCAGAGTCTGTCACTATACCCAGTAGTTTGGTTCCCATTTCTGTTCTTCCTTTTGAGCTAACTCTAGGTTGTCCACTTATGTCCTTGGTTTGACCTTGACCCCCAAAATGCTTTAGGGCTCTGTAGACACCTTCCCTGTCTGACAGAGAGGAAAACCATACTTTCTGATTGTTGTTCCTTAGAACATATACAGCTCCAAAAACCAAGCCTGTGGTAGCTTTGTGTACACCAATTATGTCACTAAATGGAATGGCAAGGTGTTTTTTTGAAGAAGCATCTGTACTGGCATCAACAAAAACTACCTCAGATGCTTTCAGACACAAATTGCCATATAACCATTTCCGTTTCTTTTCCTCATAAAGAGACGCTGTCCATTCACAGATCACTATGTCTGGTTTTTCACTTAATTTAGCCATTGTGCTTATTCAACATCTGTAGCTAAAAGAATGTAGGTTTCTTTGTGAACCTATAATTAAAAAAATTGATCTTTTAACCCTTTTCCAAACAAATCTAGATTTAAACATCTGTAGACAAAAACAGGTTTTGAAAACATTATGGGAAAGAAGAAAATGCTGGTAACCTGCATCTTCTCCTTTTCCCACAATGTTTTCTTCCCTGTAAAACACATGGTTCATTAATTATACTAGCAACTTTGTATTAGACATTTTGTCTGCAAATGCTTTCAATTCGGGCCAGTCTAAATTTCTGTAACTTGGTAGAGAATCTGCAAGTTCTGTGCAGTCTGATCTTGATGTGTCCATAAGAGGATGTTGAGTTGTGCTTCACAGTTTAACCCTTTACCACACACTCCCTACTTTTGACGGCCCTGAATAAGACTTTAGAAATCATTGTGGGAAAAGGGAGAAAATGCTGGTGACCAGCATTTTCTCCTTTTCCCACAATGTTTTCTACCCTTTACAAAACAAATTTAAAATTTCAGTCCTTTTTATTTTGTCTTCTGCAAATGCTTTCTATTTGGATAAACCTAAAATTTTGTCGTTGGGTAATGAGTTACGGGTAAAGTACTGAGTCTGAACCTCACTACCCAAATGTATCACAGAGATAAGGGAAAATGAAAGTCTTCTCTCTGTTTTCCCTTTGAGGTGAATTATTCCGAGTTTACATGGTTCTATTGTTATCAGCCTGAAATATGTTCCTTTTTGTTCACGTCGAAATTACTGTATAATCTAAATGAAATGTAACAGTTATGACAAACATCCCTCACTGGCAGGGTTTGAACCCTGGACCTATGGGTCTTAACCCTTTACCAAACAATCCCTGGATTTTATGACCCTGAGATAGAAGCCTTTAGAAAACATTGTGGGAAAAGGAGAAAATGCTGGTAACCAGCATTTTCTCCTTTTCCCACAATGTTTTCTACCCTGCTTGAAACAAATTTCAGTTTTTGAGTTACGTTTAATTTTTCGTCCACAAGTGCTTTTAATTTGTACCAGTCTAGAATTTTTTCGTGTGGTTGAGGGTTAAGGTGAACACTCTACGGGTACCGCACTCTACCATGTCGCTACAAAAGATAGCTCTGTAGCAAAGCAGTAAAAGTGTCCCCTTATACCAACACAATTAAGGCTTAAGCTATACCTTTCGCCTACATCTATCTGTGGGATAGAGCAGTATACTACAGAAACAATACAGTTCTTATCTTGGAAACAGGGGATAAGTGCTGGAAAAAAAACTGTGAAATCCGATTCAATCCACTTACTGAGTCCGAACCGGTGATTTTTCCAAGCCTTTTTTGCAACAAGCTCAGGCATGCTAAATTATATTTGTAGTGCGTTTAATATCCATGATTTATGATTATTCTATTTGTCAGGGTATAACAATATTATACAAAATAGATAGCTTTAGCTATTGCATATTGTATAAAACAGAAATACCATTGTCGACGTCACCAGAATCTTCGATAAACAAGATTTCAATATATGGCCCTACCAAACGGATGCAGACGCAAAGCGAAACTGAATCTGCTTACATTAGCTAATCCTTAATACGTTCTGAAATAAGGCATATTCAATCTGAAACAGGTGTACTAAAGCTTGTAAATAGGCTGAATTTAGATAATGTCTGATTTGAAAAAAAAAAATGAACAAATTATCAATGAGGAAACAGAAATATATCGAACTTTACTTGGTACGATTTCAGGCTTCCGGGCTTGTTCGTCCCAAATCCAGTTCGCATCCGAACTTTTTCGTCCACGGGCTTGTTCACTAGGCTTGTAGATCTTTATGATTCTGCAATTCTTCATCTGTGCAGGGATCTTATATACATGTATATAAAAGATCCCTGATCTGTGGAATTAGAATAGACAAGCAATTTCGTTGAAATGAAATTCCTTGCCGAAAAAGATCTTTTTTGATAAAAACATATTAGTAGAGGTAAATCACATTTCGTTGTGTGGCCTTTTTGCTATTGGTCCATGATGAAATTACAATTTAACCCTTTACTCCATAGATACTCATTTCTACGCATTGCTTGTAGGAGCCTTTGGAAAACATTGTGACAAAAGGTGAAATTGCTTGTGACGAGCAATTTCACCTTTTGCCACAATGTTTTCTCTGCTGTCAAAATGTGTCCTATACACACACACAAAAAAAAAAAAAAAAAAAAAAAAAAAAACGGAAGAGGTCCATGGTTGGTTATCCTTTTCCCATGACATGGCATTTCATTAAAAAATAATAATAATAATGAAAACATGTGTATCAAGCCTCCTTTTTCCATGACATGTCATATGTACACTGAGAAAATTGTATCAACGTACTCTCTAAAGGAAGACATGCATGAACTTTCATCAGTTTTCTTCAAGGACTTTAGAATATATCTGTCCAGGCAGACGGGGAGCAAACAGACTGTTATTAGTCCAATCCTGATTGAAATTATGTATTTAGCCCTCTGTTTTAAAAACAAATAACTGTTGTCTGTTGCTTGTGATAAACAATATAAATATTAAGTTTTATAATTTTGTCCTGCGTTAAAGAGATATTAATTGTTCTATAATGAACTTAATTATACACCAAGCCCCCGTTTTCCAAAGTACGACATCAAAAAAGGGATATAGGCCTATCAATGGCGTAATTGCATGGTCAATCTGGATGAAAGTTTTTGTCTGGATGAAACCCTTTAACATGCTTTTTCAAAAGGTAGTTGATAAATGTGACGAGTTCGATGTAAAATCTCGGTATAGTTTACAAGATAAGACCGAAAACATATAAAAAAAAATATATAATACTCGACCGCGTAAAGTTCTTAAAATTGCTCTCAGTCGGCCATTTTGCATCGAATTAAAAAAAAAAACTAAGTATATCGGCGGAATGGATTATTGTATACACGTATTAAGTTTCATGAAATTCTGTCCAATGGTATTGCAGATATTCTTCCGCACGGATACACAGATGGAAGGACAGACAGACAGACGAACGGTTGGAAGGGCGGACAACGCTATTAAAACAAAACTATATCCCTCCGTCACGCCAAGGGATAAAAAATATCAGCGGCATTCCATGCTGTATGTTTAGTTGTATTAACTCATTACCAAACAACAAAATTTTTGGTTTGTCCAAATCGAAAGCATTTGCAGACGACAAACTAAAAGTGACTGCAAATTTGAAATTTGTTTTGTGAAGGGTAGAAAACATTGTGACAAAAAGGAGAAAAAGCTGGTAACCAGCATTTTCGCCTTTTCCCACAGTGTTTTCTAAAGGCTCGGATCCTTTCTCAGGGTCGTCAAAAGTACGGATTGAGTGGTAATGGTTTAAGCCCCCTTTGGCGAGAGCATGGCTTTTATAAAATAGGAAAACAATTGATTAGACAGTTTAAGAAGCTAATCCACACCCCTTAAAGGTGGGTATTTAGAAATTTTACATCACACCAAATCAAAAAATATATATATCACTGAAATTTATATGGAAAAACAATACAAATCATCAATTAATTAAGAATCATAGAATTACCAAAAAAAAGTTTTTTGATGGTATTCCCTTAAAAGGCTACGTAGCCTCTTAAGCTATTTTTAGATTTCGAGCCAAAAATAAAAAAAAATGCATCGTGGGAATGTTAAGTGACTGGCACGTGACTAATGACACTTTAATTCCATTACATAACAAACATGTAATTATTTTTCATAATATCTTCTTCGGACGCTATGTTTGAAACTTCGTCTGAGTATTTCCAGTATGTAAATGAGTAAGTTGTACATGTAAAAATAGAACGTGTTTTCCGTCGATGTCAACCTTGGCCGTAGTAAATCTCTAATTTCTCGAGTTGTCCGATGGTTTTCGACTACTGGGGTTTTATGAATGATGATTATAAGGCTTTGGGAGTATAAAGATGATACTTTTGTATTTTTGTAAAATTTTCGTCCCAAATTCTGAATGGCCACCTTTAACGTGTTCACACTAAATAAAAGCTTTGACAGTGGGTGGTCTCGGCGAAAATGGATTTGTGGTAAGATTTACCTTCCGTAAACATAAATTGCAACTTAAATTTTGGCGGTGGTTGCATAAGAATACAAGGGAGACTACTCTCTAGGAAAGGGAAACTGTTGTTGTCTGCGCATGTCATATTCTTCGAAGATTCGGCGGTCTTATATATGACGCATCACTAGCCCCGAAAGCGGGCAGACTGTAATATTACGCTCTATATTGTAGCAATGTAGAAATTAGCTTTTATCAATACGTTTCAGGAGAAATGAAATGGGGAAACTGTTAAGGGGGAAAAACTCGTTCAGTCATGTTTCTTAGACCATTGGTCTGTCGATTGGCTTCGAGCAGAAAGGATTTCAAAAGCTAAGGTAGCGGTAACTTTAGGGGTAGAATGAGGCAAATGACGAATTTAGAATTTTGAGAGTTAAGAAATCAAATCTTACCAAGAAAGAATTTTGGTCAGGATAAGATTGTATGTCGATGGAATGGAAGAAATATGCACTGTTGTCAATTGGTATGGGGGCCGTTAGGGCCGGGAATTATGGCCTATTTTTTCATTGGGGCCGGGGAATACACATACTCGAAATTAGTACTTTTCGGTCATTTTATGCTTTTCGATAATTGAATGAACCGCAAGAGTGACTTCCCTTTTTGTTTACAAATGGCGATCGTTTGTAGTCAGGCGTCAGACTTTTGTTAAGTGTTCATTGTAAAGCCTGCCTTTAAGATTTGAGTCACGTTACAATTATTTAAGGCATGTTATAATTCAGATTTTGTCGATAATTCCAGATATTATGTACAAGACAATCCTGACGAATTAGTTTTCGCGTACTGGCCCCATGATGTGAAAAATTTGAAAATGAGCAGAAACACGAGAAAACAAGAAGTCGCATCAAAGGTATTGCAACTTGTTTTAACCGCTTACCAGACAACAAAATTTTACCTTGTCCAAATTGAAAGCAATTGCAGGCGACAATTTCAGTGCAGCTAAAATTGTGAAATTTTTCTTCGATAAGTTAGAAAACATTGGAGAAAAAAGAAAATACTTAAATGAATCTTGTCGCAATGACTGTTATCAATCCTTTGGAAGAAGTTGGCCGAGCCAGGGATCTAAACCACAACTCCCTGTTCTCAAGTCCTGCACGCTACTGACTGAGCTACTGGAGCTCAGCAATAGATAACGGAGATGGTTACTGGGACAAGTATATGGCCATATTAACCCTTTACCAGAAAACAAAATTTTGGTAACCAGCATTTTCTCCTTTTCCCACAATGTCTTCTATCCTTCACGAGAAAAATTCCAATTTTTCAGTCACATTTATTTTGTCATCTGCAAATGCTTTTGGTTTGGACAATCCTAAAATTTTGTCGTTTGGTAATGAGTTAAGTTGTAAAGTCTTTACCACACAATGAAATTTGAGAATTAAGAATACATATTGACACCATTTTTCCTATTCCCAGATTGTTTTTAAAAGCCCTCTCTGTCAGGATCATAATTTTATAAACAAGAGATAGTGTGGTAAAGAGCTTCAGTAAAACAGTTGAAGTTTAGCTTATCTTTGTGCAGGTTAAAGAAATTAAGCAACGTCAACAGAACTGGATGAAACAGAGAGCTGAGTGCCAAGAGGGGATAAAAAATGATTCACCAACTATAGGTATATTACTAAACAGATTTAACCATTTCCCAAACAACAAAATTTTGGACTAAACCAAATTGAGAAGGTCTGCAGAACAGAAATAAAATGTACTACTCATTAAAATTTCTGTTTTTGATAGGGTAGAAAACATGGTGGGAAAAGGAGAAAATGCTAGTTACCAGCTGTTTTCAAAAGTACTCTTCTCCTCCATCGTAAAAACCAGGGATTGTTTGGTGGGAAATGGTTAACCTGTTACTCATTAATACGTTCCTCTTGACCTTCATTGGTAGTTGGTTTGATTCTTAATAAAGGTCCTCAAATGATAATTTATGAAAATTAAGCCTTTCCATAGATAAAGAAGGGTTATAGGTTCAAATATGGATAGGGCTTTTGTTTTGCCATTGTTTCTTTCAAGTATATATTAGTCTTACTCAACAAAATTGACCTATCAGCCATGAAATTTTGTCAATACTTAGTGAATTTTCACAGACCTATTTGTTTGTAAAAACCAAATCTAAAATTGTACGATAAAAGTTCGGTAATGACGTCACATGAAAGTGCATTGACGAAAGAGTGTTGACATAACTTAATGAGCGACAGGTCAACGTTTTGAGCAACACTTCAAGTAAATCATGATTTAATGTTTCTTGTGTCCGTAAAATTCTAGAACAACAACATTGAATAGTTATTATAAATTTCAGAATTATTGTATATGAACATGTACATGTATTCTAGGTTATCATTTAAAAAAAAAAAAAAAAAAAATCGGTGTTATCTCAAATAATTTTCTATATTTGTTATACCTTTGTTTTCAGAGCCAGATCAAAGTTTCAAGGGAATACATTCGCCAAGTAAAAATCTGGAAACTTTGAAAAGTTCAAAGACAGAATCTGTGGACCAGTCCAATAATTTAGGCAATTTACTGGCTTTGAAAAGATCTAAAGCTAAGTTTGAAAACTGGCTAAAGGCAAAACAGACAGATCAAAGTGAGCATCAATCTGATCCCTTAGATATTCGTAACCATACCGACAGTTACCATGACAACAACAAATATGATAGAAATAATTACACAGACAGTAACTATGGTAATAATCTGTACAGGGATGAGTCCTATAGAGATCACCAGGGGTCAAAAGAGGTCAATGTTTTAAGAATTCCAAGTTCTAGAAGTCCCGACTGTGCCACACCAGATCCAAGTTGGAACAGTGAAGATGAAACAGGGGAGATAACAGCAGCACAGTTATTGTCCCCCGAAGATTTCAATACAGTGGCTGACAGTATTATTAATAAAGTGAAAGGAGACCTGGGTATCGGAAATAGAAAGAAAAGTGTGACAACTGTCAGAACTTCACATGAAACGTCAGTAAGAGATGAACATTATGGGAAAAGTAGAGCCACAAAATCTGGTGATGGACTTTCACGTAAAAATGTTTCAAAGGCCAATGTTGGAAAAGCTAATCACGTCTGTCCAACATGTGATAAGCTGATGGTAAGTATTTATTGACATTTTGCAATTTACATTTTAATCCTTCACCACATAATGTCGACTTTTGACGACCCTGAGAAAGAAACCTTTTGAAAACATTGTGGGAAAAGGAGAAAATGCTGGTCACCAGCATTTTCTCCTTTTCCAACAATGCTTTCTCTCCTCTTCAATACAAATTTCAAATTTTCAGTCACTTTGATTTTGTCATCTGCAAATGCTTTCAATTTAGGCAGGTCGGAGATTTTGTCATTTGGTTAACCCATTACCACACAATCCCTACTTTTGACGCCCCTGAGAAAGAAGCCTTTTGAAAACACTGTAGGAAAAGGAGAAAATGCTGGTAACCAGCATTTTCTCCTTTTCCCACATTTTTTTCTAACCATCCCAGAACAAATTTCAATTTTTCAGTCACCTTTATTTTGTCGTCTGCAAATGCTTTCAATTTGAACCAGTCTAAAACTTTGTCGTGTGGTAAGGAGTTAAGAGTTAACCAAAAGAGTTAACCCTTTACCAAAATATGTTATGGATCTGCATTGACATTTACAGTTCTGTCCGGAAGAATTTGAAAGTAACACAAAATCTGATTGGCTAAACCAAATTTTTTTTAGCAAATCAGAAGTTGTTTTATTGCAAAATCTGTAAATAGACCAAAAATATTGTAAAGTATAGTTGTTGAATACAGACACAGTTAAACTACCCACCCACTCAAACAATGAAAGGTTTTAAAAATATTCTGAATTTTCCCATGATGTTTTCCTACCCTGTAAAAGGAAAGGCCACAAAAGTAAAGCCAAATCTATATTTAGTTGTCTTGGAGTAGTTTCAGTTCAGTTGATTTTCAATGTCATTTCAATTATATTACAAGGCTAGTGCACCTATTTATGCTTTCTTGGAGTTTTATTTTACTGGTGCTCCACACAATATTCTTTCCATGCCACTGGCTGCTTTTCCACATAACAATTATCAAAACAATGGTGAGTGTTGGTTAATCAATAAATCTATCACACTGACTATCATCAAGCCCCAGGAAAAAAAAAAACTGACTGAGCTGGGGATCAAACCAGCCACCCCATTCTGAAGTCCTGTACCCTATAGACTGAACTACTAGCACACAACAGATTTCTATTTGGACAAGTCCAATTCAGTTATCTAGGGCAGGGTTAACTTTTTACCTGAAGACAAAATTTTAGGCCAGTCCTAAATTGAAAACACTTAAGACAACAGAATAAATGTGACTCAAAAACTAGATTTTATGATGGAAGGGTAGAAAACATTGTAGGGAAAGATAAAAATGCTGGGTACAAGCATTTTCTTTTTTTTCACAATATTTTTTTAAGGCACTATGGAATCATCTGGAAGAAAGCTATAGCAGGTTTCTGTATTTATTAACCAATTAGCACACAATCCCTACTTTTGATGCCCCTGAGAAAGAAGCCTTTTGAAAACACCATGGGAAAAGGAGAAAATGCTGGTAACCAGCATTTTCTCCTTTTCCCATAGTGTTTTCTACCCTTCCCAGAACAAATTTCTATTTTTTAGTCACCTTTATTTTGTCGCCTGCAAATGTTTTCCGCTTGGACCAGTCTAAAATTTTCTCGTGTGGTAAAGAGATAATAGATTCACTTTACACTAAACATAGGTTTAGATTCTGAAACTGATGTCTTCTGACCAAGCAACGAAAAGTACCGTAAGTCTTGTTTACAGAACTTGCAAACAACAAATTAACTCTACACCATAGAATAAAATTTGAGGCATTCAAAATTAAAGGGTTATGCAGGGAACAAATCAAATGTACATGTAGATAAAATGATAGTAATTGTTTGTAAAATTCAGAAAACTTGTGGGAAATGGAGGAAATACTGGTTACCAGCAGTTTCTCCTTTTTTCACAATGTTTTCTGTTCTTTTAGAGACAAAACCTACCATGTGAGCTGAACATATTTTGTCAGCTGATTTTCAAAAGGCTTTCTTCAAAGTTTTTCAAACTCATTTTAATGTTGTAAAGAGTTAAAAGTTTTCTTCATAATAGTAGAAAATTTAGTGGGAACAGCAGAAGACATTGGTCATTAGCAATAATGCCCTCATCTTTGCGAGCCAAGTGGATTGTCACCCTTGGCTTGCGAGGATGTATTCCCCACACCTACAGTGCTGTTTATACCATACAGAAAATTTTCCTTTCGGATCAAAACAGCTCATGTCGTTTCAGGTTCCTCCTCAATATAGCCCTATGTTGTTGGTACCCTGTGGACACACACTGTGTAAACATTGCAGCAAAAGAACAAATTACTGTGGTATGTGTGGAAGTGGAGTGGAATCCTACACTCCAAACACCATGTTGGAACAAATTATCACTAACTACAACTGTAACCAGAATAAATATTCAGCTCAGGAACTATCAGGTTAGTTTACTCATTACCAAACAACAAAATTTTAGGTTTGTCCAAATTGAAAGCAATTGCAGTCGCCAAATTAAAAGTGACTGAAAATATGAAATTTGTTTTGTGAAGGGTAGAAAACATTGCGGGTTACCAGCATTTTCTCCTTTACCGAGAATGTTTTCTAAAGGCTTCTTTCACAGGGTCGTCAAAAGAAGGGATTGTGTGGTAATGGGCCAATTTTGACTCCAGCGGGGGTTCCTGGATGGTATATAAGTATGCAGTTATAATAAATATGTATGCAGGGTTTTGCAGGGTTTTTATATGCCCGAAGGGTCGTATTATGTTATACCCACGGTCGTCTGTCTGTCTGTCCGTCCGTCCGTTAGCAATTTCTTGTGTGTGCAACTCCTCCTACAGTTTTCATCGAAATTATTTGAAACTTGCCACAATGAATCTCCATGATGTCTAGTTGTGCACCTGGGTCTTAGAACTTTTATCGCTGTTTGCGTTCTAAAATTATCTGCCCTTGATTTCTGAAATAACCAACTTTTCACCTTGAATTTTTGCTCAGGCCTTAACTTCCATACCATAAAAGGTATCAAATTGAAACTACATACACTGATAGAACACATTATGGAGAAGTGCAGTGCACATGAAACATAACTCTGCCACTTTTGTTTTTGAGTTAGTGCCCTTTGTTAATTTTCAGTTTTAATTTTTGTCCAGACCATAACTTCTTAACTATAAAAGCTATTAACTTGGAACTTCATACACTTATAGAACCCAATGTGGAGAAGTGCACTGCACATGAACCATAACTCTGCTACTTTTATTTTTTGAGTTATTGCCCTTTGTTAATTTTCAGTTTGAATTTTTTTCAGGCCGTAACTTCCAAACTGTAAAAGCTAATAACTTGGAACTTCATACACTGATAGAACACATTATGGAGAAGTGCAGTGCACATGAACCATAACTCTGTGACCTTTATCTTTTGAGTTAGTGCTCTTTGTTAATTTTCAGTTTGAATTTTTGTCCAGGCCATAACTTCCAAACTATAAAAGCTATTAACTTGGACCTTCATACGCTGATAGAACACGTTATGGAGAAGTGCAGTGCACATGAACCATAACTCTGCCACTTTCAGTTTTTGAGTTAGTGCCCATTGTTAATTTTCAGTTTGAATTTTTGTCCAGGCCATAACTTCCAAACTATAAAAGCTAATAACTTGGAACTTCATGTGCTGATGGAACACATTATGGAGAAGTGCAGTGCACATGAACCATAACTCTTCGACTTTTTTTTTTATTTATTGCCCTTTGTTAATTTTCAGTTTGAATTTTTTTCCAGGCCATAACTTCCAAACTTTAAAACCTATCATCTTGAAACTTCAAAGACTAATAGAACACATTATGAAGAAATGCACTGCACAAGAACCATAACTCTGCCATCCTTCTTTTTGAGTTATTGCCCTTTGTTACTTTTCTCTTTGAATTTTCGTCTGGGCCATAATTTCTAAAATATAAAAGCTATGATCTTGAACCTTTCAAGACTGATAGAACACCTTGTGGAGAACAGCAATTCACAAAATTTGTAACTGTGCCACCCTTCTTTTTTTAGCTATTGCTCTTTAATATTTTTCACATATCATGAAGATTAACTACTCTTCATTCATGGCCCTTCCATCATTTCAACTCATTTCACTAACAAGCCCCTTCGGGTGTATATGCGCCACTTTGCGAAGCTCTTGTTTAAAATGGGGGTCATTGTGACCCCCTTTTTCATTAGTTGAGGGTCATTTCTTTAACTTAAGGTGTCAAAATAAATGGATCTCCTCGTCATCAGGCATGATTAACATTGTATTTGACCTTTAAAGTCCAAGAAAGAAGTGTATAAGTCATTTCTGGCGAAAAGGTTGATTTGACTTTTTGACAGACGAAACATTCTTGTCTGAATCACTGCTTGACGTTGCTTGATTGGCAGTTGTAGGAAGTAGACAATAGAAGAATGCTACAGTTTTCTTCATCCTGACATTATTTTCTGCAAACAGTACAGACTGGTAATGTGTGCTTGTATATGCTGGAAGTTGTGTAAGATAAGCTATGAAATACGGTGAACCCAACCTGGCTACCAGCATTTTCTCCTTTTTCCACAATGTTTTCAAAAAGCTTCTTTCTCAGGGCCATCAAAAGTTGGCATTATGTGTTAAAGGGTTAATTGCCAACTTATGTCAAATTTTATACGTTGTGCAGAGCATGAACCTAAAGACATTCGGCAGTATCGAGAAGAATACAGAAACCTCCAAACAAGAGAGGACATTCTACAGGAAGAGAGTGACAATATCAATGGAAAGATGATCCGGTTGTCTCAACAACTGAGTGTTCAAAATCAACAAATTGATAATATACAAAATCAAGAAGGGAAGGTACATGCAGTTGCGATTCTCTATTTTTATGCCTTCCTTCGAAGAAGCGGGGATATATTGCTTTGCACTTATCGGTCGGTCCGTCAGTCCGTCGGTCAATCCGTAGACCACATTTTTGTCCGGAGCATAACTCAAAAAGTATTTCAGGTATCATCTTGAAACTACATAGGTGGGTAGATCTCATTAAGGAGAAGTGCAGTGCACAAGAATCATAACTCTGCCCATCATATTTATGGAGTTATTGCCCTTTGTTGATTTTCATACTTAATTTTTGTCCGGAGAATAACTCTAAAAGTATTTCAGGTATCATCTTGAAACCTCATAGGTGGATAGATCTCATTTAGGAGAAGTGCAGTGCACAAGTACCATTACTCTACGAATCATATTTTTGGAGTTATTGCCCTTTGTTGATTTTCGTACTTAATTTTTTTTCCAGAGCATAACTCAAAAAATATGTGAGGTAAAATCATGAAACCTTATAAGTTGATAGTTCACATAAATGGGAAGTGCAGTGCCCAAGAATTGTTAATTTATCATTAAAAATTTTTGAGTAATTACCCTTTGTTCGTTTTTACACTTTGAACTTAACAGTTTATAATCACATGTTATATTTAGAATTGGATGCCATTAGGGGGGCATACATGTTTTACAAACATCTCTTGTTTCTAGTATACTTGTCTATCCAATAGATGGATATAAATGTATAGCTTGTATTTGAAAAGAGGACACTCACTACTTCCTTGCTATAGAGCTACATGTAGCTTTTGTAGCGATGTAGTAGAGCGTTCCCCTTGGGACCTTGTAGTTCAGGGTTCAATACTACCTTGGGAGGTTATTTGTCTGAACTTTTCAATTGGCACCCACCATGAAAAGCCACTTATTTGAAAATTAGAGGAACAGTACTTGAAGGATTTTTTTTTGATGTATCTTCATATAGTGGGGAAGTATGGAGTGTATAGATATATATGTAGAGCTTGTGTTTGTTTAACGCTGCCCTAAGTGAGCCCTGGTTTTTATGTGTAACGAGCAATTTCTGTTTTTCCCACAGTGTTTTCTACCCTTATTTAGAACTTTCTGCCATTTTCTCAAAGTCTTAATTTGTTGTCTGTAAACTTTTTTGGTTTGCAAGAAACCAAAATTTGTTGTTTGGGACAGGGATAAGGGGACACTTATGCTGCCTTGCTATAGTGCCAGCCATTCCAGCAGTGTGGTAGAGTATTTTGCATGGGACCTAGTGGTTCAGGGTTTAATGCTCTCCTTGGGAGGTTATTTATCAGAACTGTTACATTATGCAGATACCTTTTCATGAAAGATAATAATAGTCATGTTTATATATTCAGCAAGTGGTTAATTATCGGTATATTTAAACAGTGCAAGGACTTTCATAAATGAAGACTATATATCGAAGTTCCAGGTAAGAGGGAGTGACTGCATTCTAAATTCATTACTTCTCTTCGAAGCCCTATCTTGTGGGTACCCATTAGAATCGTCTCAAGACAATTCTGTTTAGTACCCACAAAATCGGGTTCAGTGGAGGATAACTAATATTTTCAATTACCGGTATGAAATCAATTCACTCCCTCTATCTGGAGCTCTAATATATGGCAGCTTTTACTACCAATATGCTCAAAAAGTTTCATAGTAAAAGATGAAATTGATCATCTTATTGGAGTTATTTTACTACATGTATTCTACTTTTATTTTGCCATAGATCTCTGAAGAAATCCAGAACCTTCAAGAAAAGCTACGAACATTGAATGAACACCGGCTAGAGTATGAGCAGAACTGTGATAAACTACAAACAGAATATAAACAAGAAAAGAACAGACTTCGCATGATAAAGGAGTCAATAGATTCAATCAGGAAACAAAAAGAAAAGGTATGCAATTAATCTTTCCAGTGATTGAGATAAACCATTTACTCTGATAAAATTTTAGACTGGTCCAAAACGAAAGCAGTTGCAGACAACAAAATAAACGTAACTCAAAAATTGAAGTGTGATTTGGAAAGGGTAGAAAACATTGTTGGAAAAGGATTATCACTAACTTCAACCGTAACCAGAATAAATATCTATCAGGTTAGTTTAGGTTTACCAAATGACAAAATTTTAGGTTAGTCCAAATCGAAAGCCTTAATTTGCAGGCGACAAAATAAAAGTGACTGAAAATTTGAAATTTGTTTTGTGAAGGGTAGAAAACATCTAGGGAAAAGGAGGAAATGCTGGTTACCAGCATTTTCTCCTTTTCCATCAATGTTTTCTAAAGGCTTCTTTCTCAGGATCGTCAAAAGAAGGGATTGTGTGGTAATGGGTTAACTCCTTACTCCAAATGTTTCGGGTTTTCATTGGTGAAAATATTTGCAGACAACAAATCATGCATGGCAGAAATTCTTAGAATTTGTTCGTAATAGGATAGAAAGCATTGTGGCAAATATTTAGGGTTGCAAACATAAAAAATATTATTGCAGATAACAGATCATGTGTGGCTGAATTCTTAAATTTTATCAAAGAAGGGATAGGAAACATTGTGGGAAAAGGAGAACCAGCATTTTCTCCTTTTCCCACAATGTTTTCAAAAGCTGTCTTTTCTGGGGGCCATTCAAGGATAGAAAACAACATTTGAAAAAGGAAAACATGCTGGTGATAAGCATGTTCTCCTTTTCCCACAATTGTGAGGAACTAAGGCCATTATTGACCAACTGCTTTTAACTCACCTGAGCATGAAGTGCTCATGTTGAGCTTTTGTGATTGTGCTGTGTCCGGCGTTTGGCGCCTGTCATCATTTTTAATTGTGTACGACTAGAGGCCATATTTTCAGTTCAGTACTCATGAAAGTTGGTCAGAATGTTTGTCTTGATGATACCTGGATGAAAACTAGATTTTGAAAATGGGTCAGAAACTAGATCTCTGGGTCAAATATTAGAAAAACCTTGTGTATACTCTAGAGGCCACAATTTTGTCCAATACTCTTGAAAGTTGGTCTTAATGTATGTCTTGATGATATCTTACAAGAGTCTGAAAATGGATCATGTTAGGTCAATAACTAGGTTGCCAGGTCATATCTTATAAAAACTTTGTGTACACTCTAGAGGCCACATTTTCAGTTCATTACTCTAGAAAATTGGTCAGAATGTTTGCCTTTACAATATCTCTGATTAGTACGAAAATAAGTCCTGTCAGGTCAAAAACTAGGTCACTAGTTCAAATCGTAGACAAACCTTGTTGTATGTTCTAAAGACCACATTTTCAGTCCTATACACTTGAAATTTTGTCAGATTGTTTGTCTTGATGATACCTTGGATGAGTACTTAAATGGGTTATGTCGAACCAATAGCTAGGTCAGTAGCTTAAATCTTAGAAAAACATTGTTTACACTGTAGATGCCACATTTTGATTCCAATACTCTTGAAAATTGGTCGGAATAGTAGTCTTGATAATATCTTGGATGGGTTTGAAAAAGGGTCATGCTTGCTCAAAAACTAGGTCACTAGGTCAAATCATTGAAAAGTCTTGTGTACACTCTAGAGTCCACACTTTCAGTGTAATACTCCGTAAAGTTAGTCCTAATGTTTGTCTTGATGTTATCTTAGGATTTTGAAAATGGGTCACATCGGGTCAATAACTAGGTCAGTTGGTTAAATCTTTGTAAAACTTTGTGTATGCTCTAGAGGCCACAAAAGTTTTGTCCAGTACCCATGAAATATGGTCAGGGTGTTTGTCTTGATGACATTATATGCCAGTTTGAAAATAGGTCAGGTCAGATGAAAAACTAGGTCACTAGGTCAACTGTTAGAAAAAACCTTGTCTGCACGCTAGAGGCCACAATTTAAGTTCAATGATAATGAAACTTGGTCAAAATGTTTGTCTTGATGACATGGATTAGTCTAAAAAAAGGCTTGCATATAAAATAGAGGCCTAATTTTGAATCGAATGATTATGAAAGCATGTTAGAATGTTTGGTATAATACCTTGTATCTCTAAAGAGAAAATGGATCCTGTGTGGTCAAAAGTCTCAGGTGAGCAACTTCAGGGCTATGATGGCCCTCTTGTTTAACCCTTTCCCAAACGACAAATTTTAGACTCTTCCAAACTCAAAGAGTTTGCAGACGACAATTTCAAATTTGATAAAAATGGCAGAAAGTTCTCCAAATGGGTAGAAAACACTGTGGGAAAAGGAAAAATTGCTCGTTACGAGCAATTTCTCCTTTTCCCGCAATGTTTTCAAAAGACTTGTACTGCAGACACGTAAAAACAAGGACTTGTTTGGGAAAGGGTTAATAACATTCTTAGTTTCAAAATTTTAAAGTGACATACATGTACTTTATGCTTTACATGAGTCGAAACAAAAGTTTATGAGAGGTACTCTGACAAAAGGAGGGTTTCATGCGTCTCCTGGATGCATCAAACAAGTCATTGCACAATTATTAATCCATTGTTATGGGAGATCACTCCTTCCTTACTGCATAGCATCATCCACTATGAAATAAATACCTGACAGCTGGGTTAGGGAGAATTGTCATCAGCTCAGTGGTTATGGTGTTGGTCTTTTCACCCATTACCACACAATCCCTTCTTTTGACGCCCCTTAGAAAGAAGCCTTTAGAAAACATTGTGGGAAAAGAAGAAAATGCTGGTAACCAGCATTTTCTCCTTTTCCCACAATGTTTTGTACTCATCACAAAACAAATTTCAAATTTTCAGTCACTTTTATTGTGTTGTCTGCAAATGCTTTCAAGCCCAGAATATTATCGTTTGGTAATGAGTTAAACAATTATTAATCCATTGTCATGGGAGATCACTCCTTCCTTACTCCATAGCATCATCCACTATGAAATAAATACCTGACAGCTGGGTTAGGGAGAATTGTCATCAGCTCAGTGGTTATGGTGTTGGTCTTTTCACCCATTACCATACAATCCCTACTTTTGACGCCCCTTAGAGAGAAGCCTTTAGAAAATATTGTGGGAAAAGAAGAAAATGCTGGTAACCAGCATTTTCTCCTTTTCCCACAATGTTTTCTACTCATCACAAAACAAATTTCAAATTTTCAGTCACTTTTATTGTGTTGTCTGCAAATGCTTTCAATTTGGACAAGCCTAGAATATTATCGTTTGGTAATGAGTTAAACAATTATTAATCCATTGTCATGGGAGATCACTCCTTCCTTACCCATAGCATCATCCGCTATGAAATAAATACCTGACAGCTGGGTTAGGGAGAATTGTCATCAGCTCAGTGTTTAAGGTGTTGGTCTTTTAAACCTCGTAAAATTGAGGATATTGTATGCATGGGTTTGAATCCTGCCAGGTGTGGTTTGTATTTCATGTATGCATTTCTTGTGAACTTCCATGTTTGTAAGATTCTATTTTGTGATACATGTATAAAAAGCTGAATTCTGAGGTAGAATAGTCTTTTGGCATGCAGAAAATGGTCCAAAGCAAAAGGCATATTCCCAGGTCACCCTGAACAGACCGCAGGTGCATTTTCTTCTTTTTCCACAATGTTTTCTACTCCATCAAGAGCAAATCTTACAATTTGAAGTACATATAATGTGTCATTGTGAAATGCTAAGGATTTGGGCATTCAGACAACCCTGAAATTTTGTTGTGGTAGTAAACAGTTAACTCTTTACCACACAAGCAAAAATGGGCTTGTCCAAATTGAAAGCAGTTGCAGACAAGAATTTAAACATAGCTCAAAAGATGGAATTTGTCTATGATAGAGTAGAAGACATTGTGGGAAAGGGAGAAAATGCTGGTTACCGGCATTTTCTCCTTTTCCTACAGTGTTTTCGAAAGGCTTCTTTCTAGGGGTCTTTAAAGTTGGGATTGTGTGGTAATGAGTTAACCCATTACCACACAATCCCTACTTTTGACGACCCTGCGAAAGAAGCCTTTAGAAAACATTGTGGGAAAAGGAGAAAATGTTAGGAGAAAATGCTGGTAACCAGCATTTTCTCCTCTTCCCACAATGTTTTCTACCCTTCACGAAACAAATTTCAAGTTTTTGTTCACTTTTATTTTGACGTCTGCAATTCCTTTCAGTTTTGACAAACCTAAAATTTTGTTGTTTGGTAAAGGGTTAAACAGCATGCACTGTTCACTAAGTTTACAGTAGGAAAGAAATTTGATTTGGGAAGGGTAGAAAACATTGTTGGAAAAGGAGAAAATGCCAGTTACCAGTATTTTCTCCTAGCATTTTCTCTTTTTTACCACAATGTTATCAAAGGCTTTCTTTCTCAGAGTCGTTAAAAGTTGGGACTGTATGGTAAAGAGTTAAGGAAATATTTACATTTGCAGTTTCACAATCACAGAAATTTAGTTTTGACATAAAGTTACAATAATATGGAAGTTTAACCAATTGTTTGTGAAACATTACCTTGAGATTATTTCTCTGTCTATTTTCAGATAAAGTTTTTGGCTGAGAGTGAGTACTGATGACTCCTCTCTGACAAGAAGTAGAAACCCATCTGTGGTCAGACGTACATAAAACCATTACCAACTGTTTCTTTTACAAAATGTTAATAAATGAATAACTGCCTAATACAACATATTACTCTGTTAAAGCCAAAATATTTTTTTCATGTCACATAAAAAGAGACATTTGTCGTACAATTAAAATTTTTATCCTACATGTTACCTATATTTGTTAAATCTTTTACCAGACAACAGAATTTAGATGTGAGGTTGATCCCTAATTAAGACAAACTTTCTTGTGGGCAATTTTTTTACCTCTCACCTCTTATTCACGTGAAAAATGTAGTGGGTGAGTTGGAGAGAAAGTTGTCCCGTACTGGTATGAGAAAGCCAGGAAACACATGTAGTTGCACTGACTGCTGTGATAATTATGACCAAGCTGTTTAACTCTTTACCATACAATCCCAACTATAAACGCCCTTGAGAAAGAAGCCTTTTGGTAACCAGCATTTTCTTCTTTTTCCACAATGTTTTCTACTCTATCAAAGACAAGGTCTATCATTTGAGCCCAACATAACTTTTCATCTGCAAATGCTTTGTATTTGGACAACTTTTAAAATTTTGTCGCATGGTAAAGAGTTGAATTGCATCAAACGCCAATACAATTAACCTTTAGACTTACATTTTTTAACCCTTTCCCAAACAATCCTTCGTTTTTAAGAAAAGGTTCGGCCGAGGTCAGCCTGCGTGGAATGCTTAGGCTGACCTTTCACCTTTCTCGTGAACATCATCGATAATATTTTCATTGTCTGGTTCGCTCGTGAAAATATTACCGATGGTGTACACTCCATTAAATAAATTTTGATCTTTCACCGAAAAAAACAATTATTCTATCTATTTCATGCTTTAACCCTTTACTGGGAGGAGCTTTATCAAAATCCAGTACAGTTCTTTTCCTTTATTCCCCGTGGCGTTCCCCTCCCGCAAAGCAACACATTACAATATTAAATCAAGCCCAAGAAATGTAAGGTATATGACGTCATATTTCCCATCTTGTCTTGAGGCATGCGCAATTTACCTAGGCAACATGAACGTGAAAATGGGTATTTTCACTGGTGGTACCAGTGTAAAATCGAAAAATATTTTCACTGCTATTTCTCGATATCCCACCCAAAAACATGAAATAAAATGGAACTGTGCATCTATCTGCTGCATGATCCCAAACAAGCCCTGATTTTTCCGTGTCTGCAGTACAAGTCTTTTGAAAACACTGTGGGAAAAGATACCAAGCAATTTCTCCTTTTCCCCCAGTGTTTTCTACCCTTTAGGAAAACTTTCTTCGATTTTCATCAAATTTAAAATTGTTGTCTTCAAACTCTTTCAGTTTGGAAGAGTCTAAAATTTGTCGTTTGGGAAAGGGTTATACCATGCAAGTCAACCAATAATTATGGACCCATGAAGGTTATTTTGTCTAACAATTAGCTAAATGATGAGGTGGGATGGTCCTTGCACATGCAGAAAATCTACCAAAAGGAAAAGAAGTTGTGACCCTTAAAAGCCTGTGTCAACATTGCCTATTGACCTGGATCGATACTTTTTGCGGACGTATTAACGCTTTACCAAATTACAACATTTTAGACAGGTCCAAAATGAAAGCTCTTTGCAGATGACAAACCTTACTCAAACCTAAAATTTGTTCTCAGCAGGCTAGAACAAATTTTGGGAAAAGGAGAAAATGCTGGGTACCAGCATTTTCTCCTTTTTCCACAAGGTTTTCAAAAGGCTTCTGTCTCAGGCTCGTTAAAACCAGGCATCGTTTCGTAAAGGTTTAAATTCATTTTTCATGGAACATGGCTTTCATGAAAGAAATCTTTTGTCCAACAATTTGCTGAATCCTGATATAGAATGGTCCTAGGTTAAAATATCTAACTGTAGATGGTTCAATACTTTGTGCTGCTCATGTGCCTATAAAAGCTACTCTATAGAATCATTTCAAAAACATGATATCCCCATCAAGAGAAATGTAACTTTTAATTATAATAATGTACACGAGCTTTCGGCAGTACAACCGACTTCTTCTAGTGTGATTCTGTGATACAATGCCTCATTGAGGCATTGTATCACAGGATCACATCAGAAGAAGTCGGTTGTACTACCAAAAGCTCGTGTACATTATTATAATTAACAATCATTTCCAGATGATTTAACCTTGAATCAATACACCAGAAAATGTCGTGAAAGACGGATAGATAGACACGTCTGAGACCTCAAAGGTTTCTATCCACACTCTCTGTCCCGTTGTTAAATGAGTCACAAATATATTACCGCCTGTGTCGTCTTCCCCTGCAAAAGCAGGCTCAGACACGCATACAGACACGCTCATACCTTCAACTTTCGCTGCCAGCACAAGCGTTTTAGCATCGGAAGAGTGACAGAAGATTGAAAACAAGTATATGCCATCAACAGGGGCTGTAAAAATGCCAGATGTCCTGTCGTATGCCCCACCTGATCGGAAATGCACCTTGTCAAACACCACTTTTGTTCCGAGTGGTATGTGCGTTAGTTTTGTTGAAACTACAGCGCTGAATCCGTACTGAGGCGTTGATTGTGAACGAATGGTGATGTTTGCTGAAACGATAATGAGTAAGTTGTTGGTATTGTGAAGCGGCCACACCAGAAAATTGTTTTTTAGATACAAAGTTCTGTCGATCAGACAAGCTTAAACCTAAATAGAAACGTAGATAACACTGGTAATTATCATTCATCGAGGTAGATACCAAGAAGCACTGTTCATCAACTGATGTCCTGTTACAAAGCAGTAATGATTATAATAAATGTGCTTTGAGAACGTCGAAATTCGTTGCGAATATTTCAGTACAAGCCCTGCCATATTTCTGGTCATTTTGTATCGCGAAATTTTCATGTGATATACCAAACTTACGCGTAAAAATACATTCAAATTTTAAGAAATTCAACCGAATCTCATTAAAGAGGCCCATGTTAGAAGACAGAATATTGTTTTAATGTTGGAAGGCACCGACGATTAATAACTGGGCAGTCCCGGTGCTGACACATTCCACGAACTTCTGACGGTGGTCCCTTAGACACCAAATTAATATTCTCCAATTTGTCCTCGCGTATACTTACATAGATTGTCTATTTTTCTCTGCATCTGTTCCATCACAGATGATGCATTCTCTCTGTATTCTTGAAATTGCATTGAAAGGTCTTCATAGTTTTTCTTCAATTCGCTCACAATTGCTTGAATATTCAGAATTTCTTGTGGGTCTGTGGCATTAGCATTGTCCGTTTGTAAAAGAACATCGGACTTGGTGTTTTCTGCTGATGCCTGAAATACAATATATCTTGCTTTAGCTCATAACATCTTTTTTTTCAGTGTAGTGTAGGCACCACGTATTTTCTTGTTTAACACACGTTTGAGATATGATTTTGTGATGTCACACATATACGATCTGACATGAGTTGGCTTTGAGATAAGATTTTATTAAACGAGTAGATCTATACTGGAAATGCTATTAAGCGAGCCTCTGGCGAGCTTAATAACATTTTCCTTGACGAGTTTAATAAAATTTTAGCTCAAAAGTTCACGAATACTAGATTCTTTTTATCACATAACAATGTTTCAAAAACATCTATTAGATGATGCAAAAACATTCATAAATGCACCCGCGATATTTTACATGAGACCCATTCACTTGTATGAAATGCGTACAATAGCTGCCATTTTGTGCGCAAAGTGCAGATTAATTACTTTAAAAAGATATATGTATTTAAAATTTACTTACTCGTAGAATACCTAATTCATCTGGTGACGGTAAATATATTTGTCCTATTCGTGAAATCAAAATGCCATGAAACAAATGTTGTAGCTCTAAACACTTGACAACGCAATTATTCTTAAGTAACGGCATTGTATACGACATCTATTGTACAACCCCACATACATGTGTCACCGGCTTCGAAAATTGTGCGTAGGTAATTGCAAAATCAACGAAACTAATGAACCAAATATTAATGTATACTAACCAAGAAAGTTGTCAGGTACCATATGCATTGCTTTGTTTGGACAGATCTCCAATAAGCAATGTCTCCGATGACGTATACTATGACGTAGGTTATTCCCCTTGTAATACCGCGGGTGCATTTATGAATCTTTTTGCACCATCTGATCTATATTTGTGAAATATCGTTATGTGATGAAAAGAATCTGACATTCGTGGATTTTTGAGATAAAATTTTATTAAACTCTTCACGAGGAAAAATTTATTTCCCTAAACTCGTTTAATAAAATCTTATCTCTGCAGCCCACGAATGTCAGATCCTATATGTCTAATAGATACTCGTATATACGTTGGAACCATGCTCTGAAAATAAGGGTTTAATGCATCTCAGTGATGTATTTTACCAAGCAAGTCTTCAGATAGCTATGAACTCATCAAATCCATTTTGTCTTAAGAACTAACTCAATCATAAAGTAGATTGGTCCTTGGACATGGAGAAAATCTACCAAAGGCAAAACGTTTCGACTAAGGTCAGCCTGCGCGGACTGCGCAGGCTGACCTGAGTCGAAACTTGTTACAGAAGCATGAACTCTCCTTTTCACAGCGTGGTTCATAGTTAGGTACAATAAAAAGCCAAATCTGCACTTTCTCCGTAAATCAAAATAAGAATCAATTAAAGTTTACCTGCAATTGATATGGAGCTACTAACAGCAGAAACCATCCATTAATAAACAGAGAGAGCTTCATTGTAGTCCGTTTTAAATCATTAATAAAGATTAAGAATGTCCTGACTTTCGTTTTATTCAACCTTTTATCACACACAATCCACTCTTTTCACGGCCCATATGGGAAAAGGGACGTTTATACGAACATTGTTGAATAGAAGGAGGAACAGCTAGGTAAAAAGAAACGCAGCGTCTTGGTCAAAGGAATGTTGAAAACATGTCAAAGGGAATCGCAGCTTCTCGGTCAAAGAAATGAAAACATGTCAAAGGGAATCGCAGCGTCTTGGTCAAAGAATGAAACATTTCGAGGAATCATTTCCAGAGTCAGCCGCATGTGAAATATGGCAGTGTTACCCGCATTTACTTAATGAATAGTTTGTCTTACTTTGATCCTTTTAACCCTTTCCCAAACGGCAAATTTTGCACCAGACCAAGTTGAAAGCATTTTGCAGATGACAAATTAACAGTTGCTTAAAGATGATTTTTCTATATGATAGGATAGAAAACATTGTGGGAAAAGGAGAAAATGCTGGTTACCAGCATTTTCTCCTTTTCCCACAATGTTTTTAAAAGGCTTTTATTCCTGACCCGTATAAACCAGGGATTGTTTGGGAAAAGGTTAAGTCTTCACTAGAAGAAAAAATGTTTCAAACTCGTGAATCCGTATTGAAAGAGCATGTATTGAAAGAGCTTGCAGACGATAAATTAGATGCAACTGAAATGAACTTAAAATCTGTCTACGAATTCATAGGTTGATAAAATGAAAACATGGCGGAAAAGAAAAAAAAGTGCAGTTTACCCGCTTTTCTTCTTTTCTCATCATGTTTTAAAGGCTTTGGTCCCCAGCGTTGTTAAAACATGGTATTGTTGGGAAAGAATTTTTAAAAAACGCCTTTGTTTTGCCGCTAATATATGCATACAGCTGAAGTGTACAAATTATAGACTGTCATTTTAGGTGAAAGTATCTTTCAAATAATGGCACAGTGTAAATTCAAGATGAGATTGCAATTTCATAGACCACTCTGTCCTTAACTGTTTAGCAGATGATAGAATCTTGAAAGAGTCTGTAAACGACAATTCATATATGGCTAAAATCATGGTTTTGCCTTAGACAGGGTAGAAAACATTGATGGAAAATTATAAAATGCTGGTTAACATCATTTCTCCTTTTCCTACAATGTTTTCAAAAGGCATCTTCCTCTGGGTCATTAAACTCGATATTGTGTGGTATAGGATTAGTTTAGCGACATACGTTAGCTTTACGAGGCTAAGTGTGAAATTTTTCTGTAGCATGAGAAATTTTTACTCATGTAAGTACCACGTGACTGTTGAAAATTCTTTCGATACTATGTGTGACCCATCACGCAAAAAGGGACCTTCTGGGAACTGCGAAAAGTGTCACCCTGGTCAGACTGCGCGAATTGCGCAGACTGACCAGGGTTGATACTTTTCGAGTTTATGATATTTTCTGTATGAAAAGTGGTCATTCTACCTTATCATACAATCATTTTTTAACTATGAACTTAAATTGACCTGCACTATATCTTTGGTCTGTTTTCATCCAATTGATGTTCGGAGTTCCCAGATTGTCCCCTTTCGCGTGACGGGTTAAATATGCTTGAAGGCCCAGTAGGGGTCGAAAGTAAACAACTTAGGTGTTGAAATGCATTTAGACAAACCATTCGAAAGTATTTTTTTTTTCTTGTGAAATTAATATTCTGTTATTATGCTATCAGTCCAAGTATTAGTTGCTAGCAGAAAATTAAATTTTCAATAATTTGTTTAAGTTAATGTAACCATGTGTTCATTTTGTGATGTCCTAGTATTTGTCCTGTGTACATACATGCATGTTAATGTCTTTCATGTTTCTTGCGCTGTCCTTTGTTTATGTGAGATGTGATCAGAGCGAAAGTGTGTATGCATGATTTTTTTTTACTAATATCTACTCACTGACAAGTTTTTCTCTCTCTGGCACACTAATTCTCATTCACTCTGTATTCAGTCTGCATTGTAGCAACATCATTTTTTGTCTCAGAGAACCGAACATTGATTATTTCATAATAATCTTTTGGAATTTGTTGGACTCCGGTAAGCCATTTTTTAATCATTTGCTGAAATTTTGTATTGATGTATTTCTGGATTTTTTTAACTTATAGCTTACATTGAAATATTCTTTTACTGTTGTACTTAAGCATTGAAAAGATGCTTAGAGTGATTTGTTATTCTTTTCAGGTTTCATTTGTACTTCTACAACACTGTTTCACACATAATTAAACAATCGAATTCAACCAGAAATTTGTTTGCTTAGTAAACCCCTGTTGACATTAAAAATGTTGCATAGATTCCCTGCATTTGCATTTGTTGGACATTTAGAAAATTCTAGTACAGAAGACTAATTGAAGTAATTTAAATGTACTTGCAATTTAAATGTACTTGTAATTTAAATGTACTTGATGAAAAGAATCTGACATTCATGGATTTTTGAGATAAAATTTTATTAAACTTAAAATCTTAACTAGTCAACAAGACAGTATTTTTGGTGCAAATGACTTCTTTATTTCACGTGTGACTATTCAATTATTGTTTCGTATGATTTTTCTCAAATAAAGGCAATAAGTGTGATTTTTTATCGAATTATTCCAAATATTTATATATGTCTGCACTCTAACATTTTGTGTCATTGCTGTAACACATGTGTTGTTTGTATTAACAATGATTAAAAAAATGCTCAGAAAAGGAATCCACGCCGTTTAACCCATTACCACTCAATCCCTACTTTTGACGCCCCTGAGAAAGAAGCCTTTTGAAAACACTGTGGGAAAAGGAGAAAATGCTGGTAACCAGCATTTTCTCCTTTTCCCACAGTGTTTTCTACCCTTCCCAGAACAAACGGTCTATTTTTCAGTCACCCTTATTTTGTTGTCTGCAAATGCTTTCAATTTGGACCAGTCCAAAATTTTCTCGTGTGGTAATGGGTTAATTTAACAAAACGGTAAATACAATTACATTTTGAGTATAAACAGCTATGAATCATTTACTATATAATCTTTTCAAGAAATTAGAATACATGTAGTTGCAAAACACTGATTTTTTCTGACATATAACGTGCCAAAATTTGCTTTCAAAAAACTCAATCAAAATAAAACAAATGCATATTATATAGATGATTCGAAGTGAAATATTGCAATCTGAACCAAAAAATATTTATATTTCGAAATTACAATGAGATTTCTTTTACTTTACAATTTCGTAACCAGAAGGATATGTCGATGGCAGCACCTCTAATACGACTGGCATTGCATGACCGTAGACAATATTCCAGTTTGTAATATGCGTTTTCCGTGTGCAGTACATTCTGTTTGTACTGATAAGAAACCTTATTAAACAAAAAAATCCATCTTCATTTTTAAAAACCATGTCTCCTAAAATAACTATATGTTTTAGCTCATAGATAGCCGTGTATACACATTAGTGTGTGGGGTTAAGGATAAGGAAGACCATAACATATATACAATCCAGCAATTCGGTACGATAGTAAGTATTTAGTTCTCATCAAACCCTTTCACAAGAAGTTGAAACACTAAAGTCTTAAATGATATTAATTTGCCCATGAATTTCAATAAATGTATGCAAACTGGGTGAGGTACCTAACACCAGGGCACCTAATGTATTTTATCTTCTCCTGTAACTGAATTTTACTGTTGGTTATGTGCTTCATTATCTATCAATTGGATCTATTTGCAAGCAATATGCTCCAGGAGATATTGAAACTTTGTGGTCTGTGCACAAAATTCAGTGCATTTTCTGAGTGGGTGGGGTAACAAAATGTCGCCTGAAAAAAAATCTGCACCACTCCACCCTCATTTGACGTCGATATAGCTGTACTATCACCTGGTGCCAATAAATTTTTCTACCAGACGGATTGAAATGAATCCAGCTGGCCAGGCCTCAGACTGTAAGTTGTCTGCAAATGCTGTCAGTTTGAACTATGAAACAAAATTGTAGCTAGGTCAAGAGTGGTGGATTAATCTTTTTCATCAGTTTCGTCGATAGTTTTGAATTCCGATACCATGGAAACCCTAGACATGCGTCTGTGGGACAGTTTTTGTTCACCAGCTTGTTTAGACACGTTGGATAACTCTGGTCCTGACTGAATCTGTGGCTGAGACAGAGTTATGCTTGGCAAAATTGAGGTCTGCTCACTTGTATTGCTACTTTTTCTTCTTCTTGCGTTTTCAGAATTAAGTTCTTCCATATGTTTGAAATTAGAATCGAGATTTGTTTCTTCCTCGGTGTTAAGTATACCGTTTAGTTCCGCCAAAGTTGATTTGTTTAGCTCAAACAATGCCCTGGCTTTATCGGTGTCTATTGTTGAAGTATTCGAGACTGTCTGTGGTAGTTTCTTGTCATCCAGAGATTTCTTTTTCTGGTTTAAGGCTACTTGCAATACTTGATATTTGTAAACCTCCCAGCGGAGAAAATCTCTGTATTGTTCTAAAAGAACATCGTCAGAGGGGTACCTGTGAAACAGACAAAAATACGGACAAACTTCAGTTATTCATGAGTCAGCAACTAAAGATGAAGTAGTGCAGATCAGCCAGCCTGGCTTATCAATTGACTAATCGATTTTTTAGTTCGCTCCAAACGTTTTTCATGCATTTATGTGTAAAACAGTTCAAATTAAGCTTTACTTCTTAACTAAACTACATCTATAGAATTTGAGGCTTGTCTAATTTTAGAGCTCTTGCAGACTAAATACAAGTCTTGATTTGTTAAATTTGGCACAAACTTGACGGAATGGCATCAAAACAGAAAAAAAGTAAATATGTATTTTCGGCGAGCAGAAAATCTGGTTCCCGACATAATTTTAGTTATATTTCAGCAGTAAGTGCATCTATCTATGCTTTCCTTGAGTACTTCGTACAATATTCTTGCCGACCCCTATAATGTTTTTCAACAGCTTATCGTAGAAAAATGATAAAAGATGTAAGTACAATGAACCCTTCCGCCAAGACTACCATCATCCTATTAAAATAAATAGGCCAGCCCTGCGATTCGATGGAGCAAAACTCTGTTCCGCGGCCAATAGAGTTACATGGCTCGGCAAATATCTAAAAAACAAGAGGGCCATGATGGCCCTGAAATCGCACACCTGAGTCTTTTGACCAAACATGACCCATTTTCAATCTATTTTGAAATATTATGACAAACATTCTTCCAAGATTTTCATAGGTTATTGACCCACAATGACTCACTCGCAAACTGGTGCAAGACCAACATTCTGACCAAATTTCATGAGTATTGCATTAAAAATGAGGCCTCTAGAAAGTAAGCAAGGTTTTCGATGATTTGACCTAGTGACCTAGTTTTCGATCCGACATTACCAATATTCGAACTTTTTCAAAATATTATTAAGACAAACATTCTGACCAATTTCAAGAATTTTGGACAAAAATGTGGCCTCTAGAGCCTACACAAGGTTTTTCTAAGATTTGACCAAGTGAGCTAGTTTTTTTTACTAAGTTTGAAGAGTATCAGACTGAAAATGTGGCCTTTAAAGCATACACAAGGCTTTTTTTTTAATAATTGACCCAGTGACCTGGCTTTTGGCCCATATGACCCATTTTCAAACTCATACAAGGTATCATCAAGACAAATATTCTGACCCAGTTTAAGAAGTACCGGGCCGAAAATACTGTATGTTCTCCAGAGAGTACACTAAGATTTTACCTAGTGACCTAGTTTTTGACCCAACATGACCCAATATCAGACTCGTCTGAGATATTATCAAGGCAAACATTTTGACCATGTTTCAAGAGTTTTTGACGGAAAGTGAGGTTTCTAGAGCGTACACAAGGTTTTGCCAAGATTTGACCTCTTGACCTAGTATTTGACCCCGACACAACCCATCTTGAAAGTCGTCTGTGATATCATCAAGGCAAACATTCTGACCATCTTTCTGGAGGTTTGGATCGTAAATGTGGCCTCTAGAGCTTATTTAAGGTTTTTCGTAGATCTGACATGGTGACCTAGTTTTTGACCAGACCTGATCTATTTGCAAATTCGTCCATCATCAAGACAAAAAAATGACCAACTTTCAAGAGTTTTGAATAGAGAATGTGGCCTCGAGATCGTACACAAAGTTTTCCTAAGATTTGACCTAGTGATTTAGTTTTTGACCCCACATGGCCCATTTTCGGGCCTTCAAATTCGTCCGAGATATCAAGACAAACATTCTGACCAACTTTCAAGTGTATTGAACTAAAAATGTGGCCTTTAGAGCTAACACAAGGTTTTTCTAAGATTTGACCTGGTGACCTAGTTTTTGCCCGACATGACCCAGTTTCGATCTCGCCCGAGATATCATCAAGGCAAACATTCTGACCAACTTTCAGGAGTATTGGACTTAAAATGTAGCCTCTGGAGCGTACACACGATTTTTTCTAAGATTTGATCTAGGGACATAGTTTCTGACCTGACATGACCCATTTTCGTCCGAGATTCTGTTGAAACAAATATTCTGATCAAGTGTCATGGGTATCGGACTGAAAATGTGGCCTCTAGAGCGTAAACGACGGACGACGAACGACAGACGACAGACGCCGGATACAGCACGATCAAAATAGCTCTTATAAGAACTCTTTACCATATAATCCCGAATTTTTTAACGACCCTGAGAAAAAGCCTTTTGAAAACATTGTGGGAAAAGGAGAAAATGCTGGTAACCAGCATTTTCTCCTTTTCCCACAATGTTTTCTACTATTTCCGAATCAAATTTCTATTTTTCAGGAATATTGATTTTGTTGTCTGCAAATACTTTCAATTTGGACCAGTCTATAAATTTGTCGTTTGGTTAAGAGATAAAAAGGTCCTTACTAAAAAGTGAAAGGTGCTTAACCCTTTACCAAACGACAGAATTTTAGTGTTGTCCAAATTGAAAGCACTTGCAGATGACAAATTAAACGTAACTCAAAAATTGAAATGTGTTTCCAGCAGAGTAGAAAACATTGTGGGAAAAGGAGAAAATGCTGGTCACAAGCATTTTATCACAATGTTATCAAAAGGCTTTTATCTCAGGGTTGTCAATCCTTGGATTGTTTGGTAAAGGATTAAATCATTTCGAGACAACAAACGTTTAGATTGATCCAAATTCAAAGAAAATGCAGGCAACTGTAACAACATGAATAAAATGTTGCAATTTGTTTCAGAATGGGTAGAAAACATTGCCGGAAATGAAGAAAATGCTGGTTAGCAGCATTTTCTTCGTTTCCCACAATGGTTTTCAAAGTTCTAACCCTTGGGGTCATCAAGGTAAGACCTGTGAAATGCACTTCCGGTTACGTCATATTTCCGATCTGGTTGTCAGGCACGCGCAATTTACGTAGGCAACAAGAACGTGAAAATCGGTATTTATACTGGTGGTACCGGTGTAAGATCGAAAAATATTTTCACTGCTATTTCTCGATATCCTACCGGAAAGCATGAAATAAACTCTCCTCTTCCGGTAAGCATTTCGATATGGCCTGCAACACTCGAAAAGGAGCATTCGAACATCTGCGTAAAGTGTCGTGTCGGATCAGCCTGCGTAGTCCGCGCAGGCTGATCCAAAACGATACTTTCTGTTTTTAGGCAATTTTCTGTTTTGTGCAAGTCTACTCTGGCACAAAAACTAATGCAGTCGTATAGTGCCGTCTTGAATGAGCTTGCGCGGACTGCGCAGGCTAATCTGAGACGACACTTTACGCAAATGTCCGAATGCCCCTCTTTGTGTGTTGCATGCCAATTATAACCATATTTGCCATAAGCGCTAAAATGACCCAATCTGTCAATGCATCAACAATGATATCATTATTCAACCTAATCTTAGAGTAACTCTCAGATATCTTTACAAAATACTCACAAACACGTCATATGGCCTCACTGTATGTATGTTCAAGAAGAGATGGTTCCCGTTTCGCTTCTCGTCATTGGCTAACAAAGATGTCAAGGTCAAGGGACCGTACTCTCCTTTTTGACATAGTGACGTAGAAAGGTCAGCCTTCGATGACCTTCGATTCCGCATCTGCTGTAACTTTCAAGTAGAACAAGAAAATATTGATATATAAAATCGATGACGCCGCAAATCAGTTGTTTCTAAAATAAGGCACATTACAGCATGTTAAATTGACCAAAGTACATTTTTGTAGAACTCGGTGAGAAATGAACTGAGAGGTCCCAAACAATCGTTAAACTGCAAATCAAAACTTAAGAAAAATAACCAAAAATGGTGGGACACAATCATAGCCATTCTTCGGCGAAAAATAACGTAATTTCATTTGGAGCTATGTACAAAAGCAGTTGTCATTCGAGAAACAACACAAAAAAATAGTACTAAAACTAAGTCCCAAATTACCAAATTGATATTAGAAACTGGGTATGAAATGACCAAACTGAGTACGAAATGATCGAAGTGACTACGAAATAACCAAAATAAAAAAAATGACCAAAATAAAAAAAAGGAGGTGGCTACGAAATGACCGAAATTTTACGAGATGGCTTAGGTACGAAATGACCCATTTACGAAATGGCTTAGGCACGAAATGACCCAGTTACGAAATGGCTTGAAGCGGAGTAAACAATATGGCGGCCTCTGTAGGTACTTTTCAAAAGCGAATAAAATATAGTGCCGCCGCTCATGCGGCCCCACAGTAACCCTTTTTCATCAGCTGGTAGCTGCTTTAACTCATTACCACACGAGAAAATTTTGGACTGGTCCAAATTGAAAGCATTTGCAGACGACAAAATAAAGGTGACTGAAAAATAGAAATTTGTTCTGGAAAGGGTAGAAAACAATGTGGGAAAAGGAGAAAATGCTGGTTACCAGCATTTTCTCCTTTTCCCACAGTGTTTTCAAAAGGCTTCTTTTCTCAGGGGCGTCAAAAGTAGGGATTGTTTGGTAGCTGCTTTAAAGTGTTCAAACCCAGTGTGATAACGTGTACATTGGTAGACATTCAATGACAGAGGAGCAAGATCATATGGCCTGCAACAGCCACGAAAGGGGCATTCGGACATTTGCGTAAAGTGTCGTCTCGGATCAGCTTGCGTAATCCGCACAGGCTAATCTGAAACGACAATTTCCGTCTGTATCACATTTTCTGTTTTGCACAAGTCTACTGTAGGACAAAATCTATTATTATACTGCAAAGAAATTTCTCGTGATCTGATTGGTTTACATGCCGGGAACATAATATCATGTTCCCTGGCAAAAACCACGTAAAAGCAGTTTCCCTTTTGAGTGCCCCGTAAACATCACTTCACGTGCAACACAACATCCAAAATGGCGGCGTCGGTCGATCACCAGACTGCACATTTATGCACCAAACTGCACGTTTTAGTGACGTCAATTTCCAGTGACGTCAGTTTTCAGTGAATTGGGGCTCACAGAAGGGAATTTCTGTTTCTTCAGCATACTCGATTCATGAAATTATAAAACGGGAAAATTTTGCTTAACGCGCTTTAAAGGGGTAAAACTTTGCAGTATAATAAATTCGTTGTACGGTCAGGTGGCAGGGGACTTGGAAACTTGTTCACGGCTGTGGTGAATCATGTCGCCACCTCGCCTTCGGCTCGGGGCGACATGATTAACCACAGCCGTGAACAAGTTTCCAGGCCCCTGCCACCTGACCGTACAACTAATAATGTCTTCGTAAAGTGTCGTCTTGAATACGCCGGCGCGGAGAAGTTATTACGAGACGACGCATTACGCAAATCCCCGAATATCCCCGTTCGCTTGTAGCAGGACATACTATAGTGTGAAATATGGGGTTCTTCGATGTTTGGCAAGAATCAGGGATCGGAAATACATATGAGCCATCCTTTTGCACAAAGCGCTTAATCTCCGTGCCCATTGTACTAGGCAAGTAATCACAAATTATTGATGCAGGACACTTTTCACCTACAGATACATATATATGCGTGGAGAATCCTGAATGGAAATGATATACAACTTTGAAGAACACAATACCATAGTGCTTTTCTGGATCACACGTACACAATATATTAACCCTTTTTATTATATATCTAGCAGTGAAATCCTGGAATTTCCCAGTGTAATAAATTTTGATGTCATCACTAGTGACGTTATCAACTTTTACTTTCACTTCCTGACGTAATTTGGGAACTACTTTTTTTTTTTTCGGCTACATTTTTTTCGACTTTCAAACGCAAAATTACAAATAATGATGTTAATAAGGTATATAATAAATAGAATAATCAACTGGTTGTTTTTGATATGAAAAATATCTCACTCGGACGCGTCGTAAGGCGTTAAAAAAACTCGTGCTGCGCACTCGTTTTTTCAACGCCTAACAATGCATCCTCGTGAGATATTTTTCATATCAAAAATAACCAGTTGATTATCCTCTATATCACAAGTTACATAGGCGTATAGACACGGGTGCGGCAAGTGCAGCATTCGCCGCACCAATACTTTCGGTTGGTATGGCATGCACACCAATAGAATTGGCCGATGCGCTATGACCTATTCAAACTGAAAAACATGTGCAGACGTTTATTTATTTTAAAGTGGCTCAAATGACCCATTCAATTTTTGATAGGGAAGAAAACTTTGAGGGGAAACGAGAAAATGCTGATTATCAGCATTTTCTCGTTTTCCCCTCAAAGTTTTCAAAACCTTCTTCCACAGGGTCATTAAAAGTCGTCATTGTGTGATAAAGGGTTAAAAAGCCTCATTTACAAGAACAGATGCATTCGTTTCTTGACAAAAATTTCGCCCCCTTTAATTTGTAAAACATGCAATTATAGAGTTATATGTTATAAAAGGCAATCTTATGTGAAATACAGAAAAGCAAATCCCTGTGATCACGATAGAGAAATTCGTTCCGTAGAAGGAAGCACAATTCCATTTTTGAAACATCTTTATACATTCTCACGAGTTATTTTGTTTTCACAAACTTCGTCGAATTCTGTTTACACTGGAATCTTAATAAACTTGAATGCAAAACTAGAAACTAGCTCAAGTAAAAAGAAAAGTCAAACTTATTTAACTCCTTACCACACGGCAATATTTTAGGACTGTCCAAATCGAAAGCATTTGCAGAAGACAAAATAAATGTGACTAAAAAATTGAAATTTGTTTTATGAAGGATAGATAATTTTGTGGGAAAAGGAGAAAATGCTGGTTACCAGCAATTTCTCCTTTCCCCACAGTGTTTTCTAAAGGCTTCTTTCTCAGGGTCGTCAAAAGTAGGGGCCAGTAAAAATATTGTCGTTTGGTAATGGGTTAAAGTTATCACGATAGCTATGTCGTATCTAGTGGCAGAAATATGCCACCATAGAAGATAGACACAAATGTAATATTCTTGCATTATCTGAATAATTTCAATGAATATGTATATTTGTATACATACAATCAAAGCCCTGAAAGTCTTGAAATGATTTTAAAAAATACCGAAGTCCTTCTATTCTATCATTTAATTAAACTAAATGCTTAATTGCACTTGAACACGCACAACACAAGAATAATATGCATACTATCAATTAATGGGGACGTTACCTAACCAAGCATACCCATTTGACGAAATCACGAAATCTCTTTCTCTCTCTCTCTCTCTCTCTCTCTCTTTCAAAGAGTGTACAAAGCATCTTTATCACAAAATGGCAGAATCATGCATAAAGACAGAGACGAGTTTATTATGCCATGCAAACAAAACGGTGTTGTGAAAATTCCACATGTGCGTCATAAATACCTTTAATTCCATTAGAACTTTTAAGTCATCGATTGATAGCTGTAAGTGTAACAATATCGACACAATCAGTAGTTTGCAAGGGAAGGAAGCCTTGTCTATTTTCATAGATTAGAACTGTTACTTTTGCTTCCAAAACATGTTTAAAGATTTAGATGAAACTGCAGAAAACAATATTATTATTTCATTGTTTTTCCGCCAAAATGGCGAGCGTTATACCGTAATAATACAAGGAAAACAATAAGAATGAAGAAAGAGATAAAAAAAATATGAAGCGTGTGTCAAGAAAACGTCCATATTTTCAAACCTATGAGATATGATTTGTCGTAGCTGCAGTGGATAGTGCTATCATGATAATTTTCATGCGTTTCGTGGCAGATTAATGCCACTATGCTATAGTTATGTAAATCTTTGCAAATTTTAACCGTAACTACCTTAGTGAAAAGGGGACCAGGTCTGTTAAAACACGGGGTTATTTTCTAAAGATTAACTGAGCTCTGACTGATACCATATACGTACCCGTCTGTTCTGCAGGAACTCCAGGCCCATAGAATCCAGTAAGTTTTGTTTGACGGCTGGGGATACAGATCTTCTACGACTGCCAGGGTTCTCTGTAAGACAGCCAATTGAAAGAAGGACATTGAGCAAACCTAAACACTTTGATTCTTCTGTCTTGACGACCATGCAAAGAAGAAAAAAACTTTTGAAAACATTGTGCCATTATCAGAACCATGTTTACGGATGATGATAACTAGTAACCTGCCAGCAAACTGCTTTGACATAGGCTTCTGATTTAATTATTCAAAATATAATGTTATACGATTCATCTACCATTTTTGACAAAAAAAAATGTTTACTAGAGCTCTATCTCTCTTTTTTTTTATCAAATTCGAGAACAATTGTCCATAATCGAAAGATTATTGCTATGGTTTTTCTGTATATAATTAAAGGAATATTATGGTCTATTAACTTTCCCAAGGCTTCGAATTTTGTCTCCTTGAGTGCAAAAGTTTTGACACCTCGACTGACCTTCAGTCTCGCAAAGTATGAAACTTTCCCATACAGGTCCACACACAATAGACGCCCGAGGAAAGTTACTACGACGTAAGCCTCTGTATTTACACCGTGAACAACAATAGTTGGTGTTTGTTGATATTGTTGGATACTGGGGAGTAATGGCTCCTTCTTCCATTTATCTTTATCCTCGTAAAAAAATCTTCAATTGTTACTAATATTGTCTATTTTTTCCCATTACCACACAATCCTACTTTTGATGCCCCTGAGAAAGAAGCCTTTTGAAAACACTGTGGGAATAGGAGAAAATGCTGGTAACCACCATTTTCTCCTTTTACCACAATGTTTTCTACCCTTCCCATAGCAAGTTTTAACTTTTCAGTCACATTTATTTTGTCGTCTGCAAATTCTCTCAATTTGGACCGGTCCAAAACTTGCTCGTGAGGTAAATAATCATTGTATCTCACAGGGTTCCCCTTTTAACTATTGATTAAGAAGAAAAAAAAATCAGATTGGTAAGTGTTGTTTTGCAGACGACAAAATTAATGTGGCTAAATAAATGGTTTTACCATAAAAGGTTATAAGAGATTTACAAATGTATTTGAGAGAAGAAAAGAAGTAGGTGGGACATAAAGAAGAAAGAAAAAGAGCGACAAAGAGAAGTAGTTCTAGCGAAATATGGAAAATGGCAGAAGAAGTAAGGCAAGAAGAAACAGAAAAGGAAAAAAAGAAAAAAAATAGAAGAAGGAAAAGAGGAAGAAGAAGAAGACGACGACGACAAAGAAGAAGAAAAGAAGAAGAGTAAGAAGAAGAAGAAGAAGAAGAAGAAAAAAAATAGAAGAAGGAAAAGAGGAAGAAGAAGAAGAAGACGACGACGACAAAGAAGAAGAAAAGAAGAAGAGTAAGAAGAAGAAGAAGAAGAAGAAGAAGAAGAAGAAGATGATGATGATGATGATGATGAAAAAAGTATGTGTACCTTTGGGCCTAAAGCTGGGATTGGACATGCCAGTCATAACAGTAAGAAAATCTTGTCGACTCATCCGTCTTGACGTTTTACCGTGCATTTGATGTTGATTCAACTTTCTCCACTCTATCTCATGGTACAGATCAAGTCTTCGAATAACCTGACACTTTCCCTGCAGGAATTATTTTGACAATTGGCTTTGATCTTTAATTTTCTTTCAGTCACTTTTCTATTCGTCAGTTCACTCACTCACTGACTCACCCAATTAACCTATCTACCAATTTGTTCATTAACTAAACCACTGTGATCTAAAGAGAAAGTACATAATTACATAGAGGATATTTGTCTTTTTCGGTGAAAGATCGAAATTTATTTCATCGAGTGGACACCATCGGTAATATTTTCACGAGTGGCGCAGCCACGAGTGAAAAATATACCGATGATGTTCACAAGATGAAATATATTTCGATCTTTCACCGAAAAAAAAAACAAATATTCTATTTATTTCATGCTTTAAACCCTTTCTGGGAGGAGCTTTTTCAAACTCCAGTACAGTTCTTTTCCGTTATTCCCCGTGGTGTACCCCTCCCGCATAGCAACGCATTACAATATTACGTCAATCGCCAGAAATGTAAGGTATATGACGTCAAATTTCCCATCTGGTTGTTAGGCATGCACAACTTACCCAGGCAACAAGAACGTGAAAATCGGTATTTTCACTACGGTTGTACCAGTGTAAGATCGAAAAATATTTTCACTGCTATTTCTCGATATCCTACCGGAAGGCATGAAATAAATAGAGGATAATCTACTGGTGACGTGTGAGATTAAAAATCTGTCACTAGAATGGGGCGTGAAAAAAAAAATCCGAAGGACGCATTTTTTTATGGTATCAAATCCCATTTTCGACTGACAGATTTTTTAATATCCCACCACCAGTCGATTATTTATTTATTATACTTCTATTCTCCCTTTATTTGTTAATAATATTATCAAGAACAGTAAGTTAACATAGGTCTTTACAAACACATAATTTGTCAATCTCAGACCAGAGTTGTCGTTCGTTAATCTCACCATACATCTATGCAATGGGCTTTAAAATGATAAGAATCTTGTCAAACCGAGGAAAACATGTTTTGTCACTGTTTAACCGTTTCATGTGTAATATAAAGTAGACAAAGGAAATGTGATTTTGGATACATTGTAGGTACATTCAAATTTATGAATTTAACTGTATACAATGGAACTATTTTTTCAAGCTTCTTTACTGATCAGAATCTCACGCCAATTGTAAAAAGATGGCTGCGCCAGTGAATGATGACAATAGTTTCGACACACCGATGGATCTAAGTTGATAAGATTAAAAAATAAGTTATCAAGATGTTTGACCACGAAGGGGTAGAAGTGCAGTGAGGATGCATTTAGGGGATGTATTTATCTTATTATACAAACTAGTAAAATGAACAATGGTAAGGGGATTTTGTCCGAAAATCGGCAACAAACTTCAAAAAATATAATCCCAGTTGCTCATAAAGCCACAGCTTGCTTATATGATGGTATTATTCCCTAGTATGTCTGTAAACAGATCAATCATTCGCCTTGACATTGCTTTAAATCAACATTTCTATCTACGTTAATCAGGTCCATTAAAATGAAAATACTTACACCACCTCCGCTTCTTCCGTGGAAAATCTGATCTGGTGAATTAAGAACATATGGTGTCCGCGGCTCACGTTGATCAGTGTGTTTATGGGGCTCCCGAATAGGAAACTGCTTTTACGTTGGTTTTGCGAGAGTACATGATGTATATGTTTTCGCAGCATATTATCCAATCAGATCATGAAAAAATTCTTTGCAGTATAATAATCTTAGTTGAAGTCTTAATTTAGAAATCATAAAAAATGGAGACAAGACAGCCTTTTGATCTAACAGGTTGTATTACAACTCACCTCCATACAAATATAGATCCAGTCATCCTTCTCGCTGTCTACCACTACCACCTTGTTGGTTTTGTACTGAAAACATAAATCCGTTAAACGTTTACCTAATGACAAAAAATTGGATTTGCCAAAATTAGAGGCTTTCGCAGATAACACAGCGTATGTGCTTCAAATTGTGAAATTAACCTTTGAAGGGATAGTGTGGAAAAATACTAGTTACCGGCGTTTGCATCTGCCCACCTGCACCCTATAGTTTTTTTCTAAAGCTTTTAGGTCGTTATTAAAAAATTGGCATTGAGTCACATTTAGTTGAACAAATTCTTTGATAAGGGCTAATACAAAATTGAAAAAATAACCGAACGAAAGCTTGAACAAATAAACAAACAAATAAGTTACTTCAAAAACCTCGTAACTACAGCTTGAAGCAATCGCTATTCTAAAATCTTCTCTAATATGAATGATCAAATATTCTGTGGAACCTAACTCTTTTATCTGCGCCTGGATGCAGATTTTCCTCAAGCCATATAACTCTTTCTAGTCGATTGTTCGAAATGACGGATGTACTCGAATGATTACATTTATATGATCGAATGAGCTAAATATGGAATCTACCTCTTGTATTTGTGCCTCAAAGCACATTTTCCTCAAATTTTCCTCATCCCAGACTCTCAAGTTGAATAGCTTCATTTTACTGTGTTAAAAAAAAGACGAAATGGCGTTAATAGATAGCTATAGTACACCCTTAATTCCCCATTAGTCGTAAAAAATTCCACTGATCCAAAATGGAAGTAATCTCAAAAAGCAAAGTAAAGACGTCTCAAATGACGAGAATTGTTTGGGAAATGGTAGAAAACGATGTGGGAAAAGGAAAAAAATGCTGGTCAACAGCGTTTATAAGCTTTTCTAAGAATGTTTCCAAAATCCTTTAAATGAACTTCATTAAATCTTTGGATTATCTGGTAGCGGGTTTTATCGTAGACATGGAATGCGATATTAGATGCTTGTCCAGAAAGTGGACATAAAGATCTGATTAAATGTATACTGATCTTGATCTGTTAGACATCTTCCTAAAAAGGCAAAAAAAAAAAAACCATCAAATTCGTTAAAAAGATTACTGTCCATTTTTAACAACCGAAAATGTTCATTAACTCATTACCAAACGTCAATATTTTAGGCTTGTCCAAATCCAAAGCATTCGCAGACGACAAAATAAAAGTGACCGAAAATTTGAAATTTGTTTTGTGAAGGGTAGAAAGCATTGTTGGAAAAGGAGAAAATGCTGGTTAACCAGCATTTTCTCCTTTTCCCACAATGTTTTCTAAAGGCTTCTTTCTCAGGGATTGTGTGGCAAAGAGTGAAATGCAATCAGCACCGTAAGAGACTTCAAATGTAATATATATAACTATTTTGAAACAGACAAATCTATGGTGAACCAGACATACACACGGTTGGATAGATGTTAGGACAGATAAGAGCTACGCTTTGAGAACAAGGGATTCATTGCAGCTGCATGAACCGTTTGGCCAAGGTCAGTCCGCACGAACTGCACACCATAAGACTATTCTACCTCATGATTTGGTCGTTTGCTGGACAAAAGAGTTTTCATGGCTCCATATCTAGAGGACGACTTTTTTGGTGTTATAGTCGTGAGTACCCAACCATTTTTTTACAGTCTGAGGCCCTATCGCTCACGGCTTGCAAGTGGTATACAGATTAAATGTACATTTCGTTTTTCCAGAAGAAGATTATTAAAAAACATGTTGATAGTTTGCTAAACGGGGTCATAAAGCTTATTTACGCAAATCTGACATTATCTCTCTCTGTACATATATGAAAAGAAAATGACCAAGTCTCGCGAGACTGCACGTTATAATTGGAACCTGCAAGTCTCGCGAGACAGCACGTTATATATGGGACCTACAAGTCTCGCGAGACGGCACGTTATAGTTGGGACCTAAACGTGGCCAGTGGCCAAATCGTTAGCCTACCTACGACGGGGGGAAAAAGAAACAAAAGCCTAGGCTACAGCATATGAAATGTTCCTCTGTTAGTACAAGTTGCAGTGATTGATTGTACTTCATATATCAGATGTCATTGATTTTGGTTTACACGTGATTCGAGCAGTGGGTGTGATCGTGCCTCTAACCTAAAGACCTCCATTAATGCAAATAAAATGTTTCCTATACTAAGAACATGATTACCTGACGAATCGCATTTTCTCATCAAGTTCCATTTCGAATATCCTTGGACAAATTCGAGCGAAAGTATGTTTGTCCACGACTAACATCTCACAGTCCTCACGACACGTTATTGTAGCTGTGCGCCGAATATCCTGTAGTAGGGCCAGTTCCTAAAGAAGGGATAATAAGTAGATAGATAAATAAATAAATAAATGAATAAATAAATTTTGCACCGGAACACAAAATTACAGAAGTATGACCCTATTGAAAGCACTCAATGGCTTGTGACTCAAATTTCTTTGTCTTTGTCAAGGAGGGAAACATTGTATGGAAAGAAAAAACATGCACAGTACCCACTGATTAGCCATAAAAAGAACTTCTGGAAGAACTAGAGACGTGAATTTTTTTTCTGGACTGAAATCGTTTACAATCACGTTTCTCTCGAAACAAAGTTTCGTGAAAATGATCTTCAGTTTAAGTCCCTTCAGTTCTTACGGAAACAATGTACGACAGATGTTTAGTATTTCCCCATATTAACCACAAGTTGATGAAAAAAAACAACTCTATTTATTAATCAGGCACATAGACAACAGAATTCTAGACTTACCTTCAAATGCAAAAAGCAATATATTATTTTACTCTGAATACTGATACTTATAAGACATAAATTTAAAAATCATCATAACATTTTCAAAGTTGGGGTTTATATAAAAATCTCATGGATGTTAGTCGAATTTCAAAGACGTGCATCTTATGTGGAATTCAGATACAGTCTTTCACTTTCAGTGACAGCCTTTGTGTGTCAACTTACTTTGAAGACATCCTGAAGATGTGCGTGTATTAAAGAAAAGAGTTTACCACACAATAGTGACTTTTAACGACCCAGACAAATAGGCCTTTTGAAAACATTGAGGGAAAGGAAAAAATGAAGGTAACCAGCATTTTTCCCTTTTCCGACAATGTTTTCTACTCTGTTGGAAACAAATTTCAGTCTTTAAGTTGCGTTCATTTTGTCGTCTGCAAGTGCTTTCAATTTGGACCAGTCTGACGTTTTGTCGTTTGGTAAAGAATTAAACAGCGCTATGGCAATTGGGGAATCAATTTATCAAGCAAGTCATCATATAATTCCCGATCCATAAAATAGATTCTGCCCACCAACAGACGAGATCATGAGATAAAGAGTTTATTTCATCAGCTTGTGGTTAATATGGGGAAATATTTGCCAAAAAAGGTAAAGGTCCACGAAAATAACGAGTGTCGTAATCAGCTTGTGGCTAATTTGGGGAAATATCTGCCTCAAAAAGGAAAGGTCCGCGAAAATAACAAGTGCCGTAAAGACACTCGTTATTTTCGTGGACCTTTCCCTTTTGAGGCAAATATTTCCCCACTTCAATCACAAGCTGATGAAATAAATTATATATTTCATCTGATTATTTTGTCAACGAATGCCACTTTTTAAAACTAGTGATCTCAAGTCAATAAACCAAACTTTCGGTAGGAGGAAATTATTCACTGTGACGGGAAAATAATTCCCCCCTCCCCAGCTTAAATTACGTCATTTCTTTACCCATAAAATTTCTAAAAATAGACACGTGAAATATGATATAAATGAGTTCTTTGACATGAACAGAAATATTACAAATGGCAAACAAAGTCAAAGGTCGATACTTTTTGCAGATACATTAAATCCCCTTTTCACAAGGTACAGCTCAGATATAGATGTAGGTTTCATACTCCAAAAGAATCTCCTCTTCCAAGAACAGCTTCAGTTTTCGAGAATTTGTTCCCTTTTGCATCCACATCATCAATATTTACAAACACAGAACCATTAAACATGAAGTAAAAATTCTGCCCAACATGGCCCTGTCGTAGTACAACCCTTCCAGACTTGATGCTGAAAACAAAATGAAATGAATATTACATGTCTACCCTTATTTTCTGTGTTATGAAGCCGCTGTAATGCAGAGAAGTGACCCCCATTACAAAATGATCCACAGTCATTTCTCGACGTAGAGGAATGATCCATGGGTCATTTCTCGACGTCGAGAAATGACCCACGGTCATTTCTCGACGTAGAATAATGACCCGGGTCATTTTTCTACGTCTAGAAATGACCCATTGGTCATTCCTTTACGTCGAGAAATGACCCGTGGGTCATTTTTTAATGGGGGTCACTTCTCTGCATTACACCGCCACAAATTTTCTTTCCTGAAAAACGTTTGAGACAATAAACAAAAAGTGCCTTATTTGGTAGACGCACTGTTATCATACGCTTCATTTCTTAAACATTACTGACCCATATGTCTCTGTGAAGGAAACTGTTTTTAAACTTGATAATCGAGACAAAGCTGCAAATTTCCTAGCAACTGTTTTCACCAGTGGTATACACACCGGTCGAAGAAGCGTTGTCTGCGCATGTCATATTGTTCGAAGATTCGACCTGTCTGCTATGACGTGTCACTCCCCCCATTTTTTGGGGAATTGTAGTAATACGTGATATAAAGTAGCAATGGAGAAAATGGCTTTTATCAATACGTTTGAGGAGAAGTCAGGTCTGGTTTAGTTCCAGATTTCTCTAAACTGCTGATCAAAGCTGAATGAATCGCACAAAGTAGCGTTTTATTGAGTAAACGTTTATTTTTGTTTGAAATTCAAAGTAACGGTTGTCGGATAGAAAAGTGGTCCGGTTCTGTACCCAGAATGCCCAAATTAGATAGATGCGTAGTTGCGTACATGTAGAACGCCATCTAGCGGGAGATAATGGTCGAAGAAGCGAATAGAAGTCATATGAATTTCATACATGTCGGCCTATTTCGTAACACATCATGAAATATTGGTCAAATGAATTATTCTGTTAAAAAATATCCGGTAAAACTTTTATCAAACTCGTAATCAAGAACTGTTATTGAGCTTGTGGAAGGCTCGCTTAACACTTTACCAAACGACAAAACTTTAGACTGGTCCAAATTGAAAGCAGTTGCAGTATTATCTTTGTGGATACGTTTTTGTTATTACTAGCTAACGTTTGTTTGATCTTTTTTTGATTAAAGTTTACCAGTGTGCTCGATAACACTGGTTTCGCTGTCCTAATCTTTAAATCCCCCATTCTCATTCCTAAAGAAGGTTTGCAAGCAGGTTATCAATTATTCGGGAAAAAAACAACATTTACCTGTAATAGACAAAAGATTTACACATGGACAGCTGGATTTTCTCTGTAAAGCGGTCAAAACTTTTCAAACCACGTAACAGCGCATGGATACGTTTAACATCCTGTTCAGATCTGTCTTCTGGCCCTTTCCGCATAATTCTCTTCGCCCATTTTGGAACCCTTGTGAAATCCTAAGGAACAATAACACCAAATATTTACTGGTTTATATCAGGACAAGTGCTTTCATGTGTACCATTACTTTATCCCGTTTGTGTTTAATGTCTCCAAAAATTACTCGTAATTTATTTCATAAATTAAGGATATGTAGAGTTTCGATAACATCGTGAGCTTATCTATTTGATATTTGCGATCAGTTATCTTTGTTACAACCTACCTAGGAATAATGTAGCAAAATGCATTAACGACGTTTATGGAAAATGTTCGTGCGAATCCTACTGTATGAAATGTATTGCATGTATTTTTGTCATGGATATACTATTGGTGCACTGAAATAAATAGCACTTTCTTTGGGTATATTAGTGAAGAGATAGAGAGGAAAAAAAATAGATGTTTAGATTGTCACCGTGAAATAATAGAAAATGCTGCTGGCACAGCGTAACATTCCAAACAAAGGAACAAAGGCACGAAACTTAAAATTGTAGAAGTATAACTATTTCCATTTTAAAATCATTGTTCGAAAAGGAGATATTACTCCCATTGGATAATTTCTCCTTTTCCCCACTATTTCTGCTGAGCTTTTATCCAATTTTTTCTTTGAAAAAAAAAAAAATAATAATAACTACAACAGTTACATCAAACTCTGTTTTCTGACGGAATATATATTTATATGCAAAACTATATGAATATTCAGTAAAATGATGTACGTATATATGTATATTTTTCTTTTAATTTTTCTGATTAACAGACTGTTAGAAAAGGGGCTTTAAATACAATATCAGCTGAATTTTGGAACTGATCTACATTTTCTACAGGAAAATATCTCAAAAACGAGCACGGTGACTAGACATGAGTATTTGAAAGGTCAGGTGGCAGGGGACTTGGAAACATGTTCACGGCTGTGGTGAATCATGTTGCCCTGAGCCGAACCCATCTGCCCGTTCAGCGAATTTATTATACTCCAAAGTTTTACTATTCCAACGTTTCTTGAGCGAATTTTAGCTGTTTTTCGTTTTTCGTTTTGAAAAATTGAGGACGCTGACGAAGTAGAATTTACCTTCTGAATGCCCCAATTCAATGACATCACTCGGAACTGACGTCACTGAAACATTGGTAATACGTACTAACACATGCAGCTTGGCGCATAATCTTGATGTTAATCTTGATGGACGCCGCCATTTTGGATGTTGTGTTGAAAGTGTAATCATCTATACGGGGCTCCCGAAAGGGAAACTACTTTTACGTTGGTTTTACCTGTGTACATGATATGTATGATCTGGGCATATTATCCAATCACATCACGAGAAATTTCTTTGCGGCATAATAATATGAGTTTTTATATGTGTGAAGTTTTAAAAAAAACGGTCCGTTTGAAAAAATGTGTAATATACATCGCTAATTCTGTTACAGAGTTGGTGAAACTATTTTCTGCAAGACTTTCAGGCATCAAGGCTTAATTGATACAAGAGAGAAAGAAAGAGAGGGGGAAGGAGGGAGGAGGGAGGAGGGAAGGGGGTTCATGGATCGAGCGATTCCTTTATATAAGAAGACTAAATTTCAAAATACCTTTCGTTTGGCAAATGCGGCTTTATTAAACGCCATACCACGAGCTTCTCTGCTCGTGTTAAGAGCGTGCCATTGTTCTTCCGTTGCTGAACGTGTCGTCAGTTCCGAGCTCAGGTCAACCATACAACTGAGCAAGCGACAGGCGTACCAAATAAACGTGGCTGTTCGAAGGAACAAACCATTGACCTAGATTTGAAAGGAAGAAATAAGAGAACTTAAACACATAGTCCATGTAATTATACGTATTTCATTTTCAACTTGAGTTATATAATTGGCCGAAATGGCCGGGTATGTCGATAAAAAACGTATATAGATCTATAGAATCTGATGAAATAAACGATTCTGGAGAAATGTTATTAAGCGAGTGTCATAAAATATCATCTCAAACGACCTCAAATGTCAGATTCTTTTTATCACATAACGATATTTCACAAAATGTAGATGAGATGATGCAAAAACACTCAAAAATGAACTCGCGATATCATCCATAAGATCCATTCACTTGTATGTAAATAAACTTCAGACTATCATCCCCTTGATGTTACATCTGGCTTGTAATAGGTATAGCACTGTTGTTGGGTAAAAACTGTTCCAGTAATATCGAGACAACATTCATCCGATGGATAAATTCTATGAAAAGAATGACATGTCTCAAAAAAAGATAAACTTCATTTCAGCAAAACTTACGTTTTTCTTGACCCGATCATTATCGTCGTCACCAACTGTCTGATCATTGGCTGCTATTGGGGCACCATTACGCTTGTTTGCCTTTCTTATCCGTTGCTCTCTCAAATGCTTTACCAGGAAACCCTGGACTTTTCCACTTTTCTTAAGCGGCACTTTATGTATAGTAGACATTAATCTGTTTTGGATAGTTGGCAAACACTTGTTAACATTATCAGCAGCAATAGACGGTTGTTTTGGTGTTGTTTCAGAAACATTTTCAATTGACAAGTCCTCACTCTGGCCTGTATGATGCTTAACTGATGTGTCTGCTTCTTTTTCCGATTTATCTTCAACTTCCATTCCATAAGACTGTCGCAGTTTTTCAATTAACTCTGCATGATTGTTTTCTGTTGTTTTAACTTCTTTTCTATGAATGTATTTGGTTTCAGCCAAACAGCATTGGGCAAATGTTACACGGCCTCTAGTTTCAGACTTTCGCATATCGTCGACGAATTCCTCGTTAACAGGGCTTTCACATGTTAAATCTGGCTCTTTTCTTTCAGTTTCCGCCTGAGATTTATCTGAACGTTTGGTGAAACTTTCAATGATAGCCTTTAGAGGATCATTGATCAAATTGTCCTCATTATCCGTAGTTTCGTATTCCCTGTCTGCTGCCACATCGCTGTTCTCACGATCTACACGTCTAAATTGTTCAAACTCACAGTCCGTATTATATTCAGGCGAAAACGAGCGGTGTTTGTCACTGGTTAGATCCACTGTGGACGGCCGACTAGACAAAAGGTCACCAGAACTTTCCCATGTATCGCCTGTTATACGGATATCTGTGAATTCTCTGACAATGGGCGCCGCAGTCTGGGGTCTGCTTAAGTCTTCTATTGCACCCGGTGACCCGGCCCTGCTTGTATCTGGGGCCCTCTTTGACGTAACTCTGTGTAGATACGCCAATTTTCTTGGGGCTGAATGCACTCGATATACCGGTCTAGCAGAGAACACTTCACTATCATTAAGGACACACGTTTGGTGTCGTTTTATCCATTGATATCGTTTTTTCCTGGCCATACGATCGTTGTCCTTGCAATGTGGCGACAGAAAGTTGCATGCTCCACTTTTTCCCTCGCTTAAACCATACACCTCGCAGTGGTAAACACTCACTTGTGACAAGCAATCCTTTCGAGACTGCCGGGTGGAACTCGGGCGAGGTTTGCCTGTCATCGGTTTCGAATGTTTTGTGTGGGAGTCGTCCTGTTTACGACCCATACTGGTCCAGATAATGCACTTTGTTATGGCTAATAGTTCACTGGCAGTTTATAGTAAAAAGGAAAGTAAGAAAAACTTTATAAAGATACTTTAACTCTTTACCACACGGCAAAATTTTAGACTGATTCAAATTGAAAGTATTTGCAGACGACAAAATAAAGGTGACTGAAAAATTGAAATTTGTTCTGGGAAGAGTAGAAAACATTGTGGGAAAAGGAGAAAATGCTGGTTACCAGCATTTTCTCCTTTTCCTACAATGTTTTCTAAAGGCTTCTTTTTCAGGGTCGTCAAAAGTAGGGATTGTGTGGTAATGGGTTAAACAAAAACTATTGAGCGATGCCCTTTCAAAAGTGGGTTTAATGAATTTTCATGGTGTTTTACCACACAATTCCGAGTTTTAAAGACCCTGAGAAAGGAGCCTTTTGAAAACATTGTAGGAAAAGGAGAAAATGCTGGTAACCAGCATTTTCTCCTTTTCCCACAATGTTTTCTACCCTTCCCAAGACAAATTTCAATTCTTGAGCCATACTTATGTTCTCGTCTGCAAATGCTTTCAATTTGGACTGGTCTACAATTTTGTCGTTTGGTAAGGAGTTAAACAAAAAAAAAAATCATATTCGCATTCATCTAAAGAGTCAATTTTGATTAACAACCAAAATCGAAAGCATTTGCAGATGATAATTTCATAGTAGCTCAAATGATTCAATTTTTCTTTGATAGAGAAGAAAACTTTGTGGGAAAAGGAGAAAATGCTGGTTACCAGCATTTTCTCCTTTTCCCACAAAGTTTTCAGAAAACCTCTTCCTTCGGGTCGTTAAAAGTCGTCATTTAAGCGCTCTTCGGCGAAAGAAATAAAAGGAAAATTTTAAGCCGATATTACGAGTAAAACCCCAAATTTTACAATTTTAAAAGTATTTATTGTGTGTATATTGGGGGAATATGCCCTAACCGGACTGTGTGGATCAAAGATCAGACTGCACGTTCTGTGTAGTCTTTCTTTGTATTCTGATTTTGATTTACATTGGCTGAAAAAGATCAGTGAGTTGCGCTTGGCAGCCTGTGGGTTAAAGGTGGGGATTTAGGTTTTTAACATTTCACCAAATTAAAAAAAATATATATATATATATAAATCACTGAACGTTAATACAAATCATCAATAATTAAGACTCATAAAATTAACAAAAAGAATTAATGGTATTCCCTTAAAAGGCTACGTAGCCTCTTAAGGTATTTTTAGATTTCGCACCAGAAATAAAAAAAAAACATTGCCGGAATGTCGAGTGACTTGCACGTGACTAATAACGCTTTAATTCCATTACATAACAAACATTTAATGATTATTTTTTCCATGATGTTTTCTTCGGACGCTATGTTTGAAGCTTCGTCTGTGTATTTCCTGTATGTAAATGGGCGAATTACACATGTTAAATAGAAAGTGTCACCCGTTGGTTTCGATCTTGGCCATAGTAAATCTCTAATTTCTCTTGTTGTCGGATGGTTGTCGACTACTGGGGTTTAATGAATGCAAATTGAAAGGCTTTGGGAATATAAGGAGGATTTTTTTCATTTTTGTAAAATTTTCGTCCTAAAATCTGAAGGACCACCTTTAAAGGTTTGAAATTCGTTGATTCTTTTTCATCAAATGTGCTTCTCTAGAAACATGAAATGAAAGCATTGAAAAAAATAATAAAATATATCACTGTCATTTTATTACAGTGCTGTAGATATTATTTCTTGATTATCATTAATAATGATAATTTGTCATGACGAGGCTGATAACAATAATAATGATAATAAAATAATGAATAATAATAATAACTATGACAGGTAGTATTTCTAAAAATACTACTACTACTACTACTATTACCTATTACTAGTAATAAATGTACTACTGCTACTGAATATACGTATAATAATAATAGCAGGAAAAATAATGTTTGAAAATATAAAACTTACAGTAGGTGCAAATGACACGGTTGTGGAAAGATGAAATGAATAATTAAAACAGGGCACGAAAATCCTTGCATATATCATTTAACTTGTATCAACGGCTTTGTATCAATATGTAAAATATATCGTCGGTTTACTTCCAAAACCTCGTAACTACAGCTTGTTACAAGCTGTAGTTACGAGGTTTTGGAAGTAAACCGGCGATATATCGATCTGTCAGCACTTTTCCTTCTGATGATGCATTTTGAAGTAACAGCAACGGATGGCACTTTATGAACCAGTGAATGTATAAGAAATTAAGTAAAATGAGAAATCAGGTTTCCAATTCTCAATGACTTGGTTTTTAAGTTTTTATGTATGAGTGTCCTTGGGCAAGACACCACAAAACCTTAGCTTAGTGCAGTTAAAACCAAGAAAATACATGAATATGTAAACTGTCGTAGTGATATGGTTGAAATAATATTGAAAGCAATCAATCAATCAATCAATCAATCAATTAATCAATCAATCAATCAATCAATCAATCAATCGAAATACTAAATAAAGAGATTGGCAATCACCTGATTTTGTTTGTTTGTTTGTTCGTTTTTTCATTCGTTCAATTGTTTCTCTAATCGCTCGTTCGCGTTTTTTTGTCAGCTTTTTAGCTGCAATGATAGATCTACTAGGAGCTTGAATTAAATCTCAGCGGCTAAAAATATGCAAGACAAAATCCAAACACTATGGGATAAAGATGATCTTTTTTCATAGCGGACCCCCTCCTCTTTTCCCCAATAAAGTGAATTTGTAAACCTACTTTGAAAAGCCCAAAACATCAAAAGACACGTTTGTGACGGATGTCTTAATCTTTTTCACGTTGTGCATCTGTGTATTCAAATATATGATAAAACCATCAATAGGGTATTTAGCGTTAGTTTTAACTTTTTACCAGACGACAAAATTTTAGTCTTGTCCAAATCGAAAGCATTTGCAGAAGACTATATAGAAGTGACCCAAAATTTGAAATTTGTTTTGTGAAAGGTAGAAAACATTGTGGGGAAAGGAGAAAATGCTGGTTACCAGCATTTTCTCCTTTTCCCACAATGTTTTCTACAGGCTTCTTTCTCAGGGGCGTCAAAAGTAGGGATTGTGTGGTAATGGGTTAACTAGACGACAAAATTTTAGTGTTGTTTAGATTGAAAACATTTGCAGAAGACAATTTCAGTGTGGCTTAAATAGTGCAGTTTCTCAGTGATAGGGTAGAAAATATCCTGGGTGAGTGAGAAAATGCTTGTTTCTACTTTGCCCACAATGTTTTCGAAAGGCTTCTTTTCCAGGTCGTTAAAAGTCAGCATTGGTATAGGGTTAGCTTTTTGAAGTCCTTTCAAGCGATTTTGAGTCTGTTCCGATCAGAAAGGGAAAACTTTACAAAGCATTGTAGAAAAATAAGAAAATGCCGGTTACCAGCAGTTTCTCCTTTTACCATACTGTTTTCTAACCTTATTAAAAAAAGAAATCGTCATTTGATCTACATTGAATATGTCGTCTGCAAATACTTTCAATTTGGATAAAGTATGGTAAAGACAAAATCCTAGACTTGCCTAAATCAAAAAAAAATTGCAGATGATAAATAAAATGAAGCTTAAGACGTTATAACTATTTTTGAGTAAGTAGTAAACATTCTTGGAAAAGGAGAAAATGCTCGTAACCAGCATTTTCTCCTTTTCCCAGAATGTTTTTTTTCAAAGCCAGCTTAAGCGACGTTGATACTCAGGCTTCTGTGGTGAACGAAACAGTATTAAATACCTTGAAGATGAATTCTTTGAAAAACGTTTTCGAAAATGAAGAAGATACCAGTATCAGGCCTTTTCTCCTTTTCCCACAATATTATCTTCCCTTTCAAGGACCCAAATCCAGGTTCATTTTGTCGTCTGCACATTCTTTCAAATTTGGCAAGTCTGATATATACATTGTCGCTTGGTAGTGGGTTGACTCGACATCTTCATAATTCCTGTGTATCCTCGGCCCCTACCAAATAATCCATAATTTTAACATCCCTGAAGTAAATTGCTTATGAAAACATCGTGGGAAAAGGAGAAGATGCTGGTAACAAGCATTTTCGCCCTTTCCGACGATGCTTCATTTATTTATCTATTTCTCTATCAATTTATTTGTTTTTATTGTTAATATTAAATATTAACTTTTATAAACCTTCGAGACGTATCTAATTTGTCATCTGCAGTCCATTTGAATATGGAAGTCAAAAAATGTTTGACGTTTGGTACAAAATAAATTCAGAGATAATTCAATAAACTTAACCCTTTACTCCATAGATACTTATTTCTACGCATTGGTTGTAGGAGCCTTTGGAAAACATTGTGACAAAAGGTGAAATTGCTCGTAACGAGCAATTTCACCTTTTGTCACAATGTTTTCTATGCTATCAAAAGGTGTCATATACACATGAGAAACGGCTTCATCAGTGCTGTTATTTTGGGTCAGTTATAGATACCATAAAAATGCCTTATGGGGTAAAGGGTTAATACGTTTTTAATTTGATCCCTGGTTACCAGCATTTTCTCCTTTTCCCACAATGTTTTCAGAAAGCCTCCTCCTCTGGGTCGTAAAAACCACGGATTGTTTGGTAAAGGGTTGAACTGTCTCAACAAACATAAGATTCATTCATTGAATGATGTTTTTCGCCACTTTCAACATTATTTCAATCGTATCACGGCGACAGCTCACATATTCATGTATTTCATAGGTTTCACCAGTGCTAGGCTGGGATTCTGACACTGTATGGGCTCTGAAGTGTCTTGCCAAAGGAAACTCCTTCATCAACATATAGTGCTTCCAGTGCCGCTCGAACCTGAGGCCGCCAGCTCATGAGTCCAACACTTACGAGTGAGCCATGCAGGACCTCCCCCTCCCTGCCCTCGGGGATGAAGGGGGACGTATAAAGCCCCGATTTTGACATTATTTATCGCAGCTGGTAGTTTCGTTGACTTTCTGTTACATTTTGTTTGTTAAAGCATTTGTATGTAACGTAACCTCGATCCAACAGTTTTATAAAATGTTTTATAGAATATACGGAATGATCTTTTTGTTTTTGAGCCGTCCATTACAAAAAGGGGGCTTATTGGATCTGCAAAAGTTATCGACTCAGGTCAGCCTGCGCAGTCTGCGCAGGCTGACCTGAGTCGGTAGCTTTTGACTACTGGCCAATTTTCTGCATATCCATGGACCAGTGGACCAGTCTGCCTCATGATTGGGTCGGTTGTTTAACAAAGTGAATGTTTTTAGATCCATAATTATGTGGTGACATGCTTGGTACAATACATCATAGAGATTTATTAAGTACGTTTTTGTCAGAGCATGGTTCATTGGTTTTTCCAGCCCCCGCAGAAAAGTGGAGCCTCGGTAAAAAAAAAAAAACACATTTGCTAGTTGCAGTGACCATTCTACAGGTCGCCAAAATTTGACCACCCTGCATAACTCAGCTGGTAGAGCGAAGGACTCGTGACCATGATCCCCACGGCTGGCCATCTAAAATTATCAATAGTCTTTCCGATGAGACGTTAATCCGAGGTCCCGTGTGACGGTGCTATACACCGAGCACGTTAACCCATTACCACACAATCCCTACTTTTGACGCCCCTGAGAAAGGAACCTTTAGAAAACATTGTGGGAAAAGAAGAAAATGCTGGTAACCAGCATTTTCTCCTTTTCCAACAATGTTTTCTACCCTTCACAAAACAAATTTCAAATTTTCAGGACTTTTATTTTGTCGTCTGCATATGCTTTCAATTTGGACCAGTCTAAATATTGTCGTTTGGTAATGGGTTAAAGAACCAGGCGAAACGTAAGATGGGTTTCGGCCTGTATTTGCACTTCCCCCGTAACGATACTGACAGACTTCGTGGGGGGGGGCGTTGTCCATAGGGGCAACCGGTTGCGACGATAAATAAACGCAAATTCAATCAGGGTCCATATTCACCAACTATTCTTAAGAACATTCTTTGCCTTGTTCTTCAAGATTTTTTGACTGTGAAAGTAACAGAACTTCTGATTGGCTAAACCGAACCGCTACCTTGCTGGAAACAAATTCCAATTTTTGAGTTATATTCATTTTGTCGTCTGCAAATACTGTCAATTTAGACCAGTCTAATATTTTGTCGTTTGGTAAAGAGTTAAACGATGTTTCACGCCGCTTTCAACTTTTTCCCCAGACTTATCAAGGCCAAAAAAAGTTAATATATTCACGTATGTCCAAGGTTTCACAAATTCTAGGATAGACCTATGAAGTGTCTTGCCCAAAGACACTCCAACGAAAAACCCAGTGCAAATGGGTTTGAAAAGATGGGCAGTCAAATCTTGTTCTACGTCTATCCTCGCAATGATTTCTGATGATTATGAATCTAATACTTCGTTACAAACATTAAGTAATCCGTGGAGTTAGTTTACATGTTTGTAACAGTATAGATTATACAAAGCCAAAGAAACCTTTCTCTCTCCAAAATCAAACGACATAATTTTAGACTCGTACGAATTCAAAGTATTCCAGTTTACTTTTCAAACATATTTATTTTTCATCGATTGAGAGACAAGGTCTTACAACCTATACTAATCTCTCTCGATTCTGCTTCCTGGGAACTACACCAGTACTCGCGTCGAATGTGTGGGCCAGTGAAAGATCCCAAAGTAGACACCCGCTCCTAGGTATCGAACTCGGAAACTTATGATTGCAAGGTTGACTTTCCTCACAAAAATTGACAACCAAAAATTGAAAGTGTCTGCAGACGTCAAACTAAAGCTCAGCTAATATAATCTGGTCACGAAAGGATAGAAAACATTGTGAGAAAAGTAGAAAATGTTGGCAACCAGCATTTTCTCCTTTTTCCCATATTATTTGGAAAGCTTTCGTTTTAAGGGTCGCAAAAGCTCGGAATTGTGTGGGTTAAGAGTATATCGTCGGTTTACTTCGAAAACCTCGTAACTACAGCTTGTATATGGTAGTGATAGTTAAACATCGTGGGAAAAGGTTAAATCCACAAGAAGACAAAGAAAGCATGAAATCCATTCAACCCCACGGCTCCTGAGCACAGCTCAAGGACCATTTGCGGACAGTGTAGATACAAGACCAGGCTGCACAGAACGTGCAGTCTGATCTTGAATCTACACTGTCCGATATGATGATATTCATCCTCCAAAAATTATGCTTGAAAATACAAAAATTTGGATTTTATCTTCTTTCATTTAATTAGCGGTTTAACCCTTTCCCAAACAAGACCTGGTTTTTACATGTCTGCAGTAAGTTTTTTTAAAACACTATGGGAAAAGGAGAGATTGCTCATAACGAGCAATTTCTCCTTTTCCCACCGTGTTTTCTATCCTTTTTAAGAACTTTCTGCCATTTTCTCAAAATCTAAAATTGTCGTCTGCAAACTCTTTCAGTTTGGAAGAGTCCAAAATTTGTCGTTTGGGAAAGGGTTAACTCTCGCCCAAACGACAAATTTTATAGACTGATCTAAATTAAAAGCATTTGCAGACGACAAAAAAAAAATGTGACTGATTTGGGAAAGGTAGAAAACATTGTGGAAAAAGGAGAAAATGCTGGTTGCCAGCATTTTCTCCTTTTCCCACAATATTTTCAAAAGGCTTCTATTACAGGGTCGTCAAAAGTCGTCATTGTGTGGTAAAGGTGTGAAGGTTTAGAGAGGAATTTGATTGACCAAGACATTGTCCAAGGCAACTAGAGGTGCCTTGCTAGGCTAACTGGTAAAGTGTGGGACTCCGTGATCTAGATGCCCTGGGTTCGAACCGAACTAGATCCACTTGGGTTTTTCGTGGGAGTGTCCTTCGGCAAGAAATTTCATAGCCTTAGCCTAGTACTGGTGAAACCTAGGAAGTGCAGGAATGTGAGAACTGTTGTCGTGAAATTACTGGATATAAAGTTGAAATCGGCGTAAGACACACTCAATTAATATATCAATCACACATATAGAAGATGTTTTTTTTTTAAAATATCAGTTTAAAAAAGTAGAATAGAATTTATAATGGTTGGCAAATTGTTCCATGTCATAGCATTATTAAAGATACATGTATGTAGCAATTTTCTCTCTCTCTCACACACACACACAGTGTTTCTTTTATTTTCTCTTTTTCTCTCTGTTTCTCTCACTCTGTAAATCTCTTTCTCACTCACTCTAGATCTCTTTCATCAGATTTCTTTCTCTCTCTCTCACTCTCTTTCCTTCTCTTCCTCCTTAGATCTCTTTTATAGTTTTCATTTAAACAGACACATGTAAATCAATAACAGATATAATCCACATCTTTTTACGATGAGGGTCTGCAGGTGCTTCTTACATGTCAAGATTTGTATTTTATGATCTTTACTATAAAACTGTCAGTTTGATTATTGATTGGTAGGAATAACTTAATACTGATTAACTCATTACCAATGACAAAATTGTAGATGGTCCAAATTGAAAGCATTTGCAGATGACAAAATAAAAGTGCCTGAAAATTTGAAATTTGTTTTGTGAAGAGTAGAAAACATTGTGGGAAAAGGAGAAAATGCTGGTTACAAGCATTTTCTCCTATTCCCACAATGTTTTCTAATGACTTCATTCCCAGGGCAAAGGGGCTTAATCCTTCACCTGATAACAAAATTTTAGCCTTGTCCAAATTGAAAGCATTTGCAGACGACAATTTCAATGTGGCTCAAATGGTGCAAATTTTCTTCGAAAGGGTAGAAAACATTGTAGGAAAAGGAGAAAATGCTGGTTACCTGCATTTTCTTCTTTTCCCACAATGTTTTCAAAAGGCCTGTTTTCCAGGAGTGTCAAAAGTCGGCATTGTGTGGTAAAGGGTTAATGTATTAAAAAGTGAAAAGTATTGACCTAGGTCAGCCTCCGCAATTCATGCACCCAGACCTGGGTCAATACTTTTCGCATATAGTCAAATTTCTGTATGTCATACCATTCTACCTAATGATTAACCCTTTACCACATGAGAAAAATTTAGACTGGTCCAAATTGAAAGCATTTGCAGATGACAAAATAAAAGGTGATTGAAAAATTGAAATTTGTTCTGGGAAGGGAAGAAAACACTGTGGGAAAAGGAGAAAATGCTGGTTACCAGCATTTTCTCCTTTTCCCACAGTGTTTTCAAAAGGCTTCTTTCTCAGGGGCGTCAAAAGTAGGGATTGTGTGGTAATGGGTTAAGGCAGTTGTTAAAAAAGTGGTTATTATGGATACAAAATTATCTGATTGATTGGTATAATGCTGAGATACACTAAGCCCCCTTTTTTTCAGGCACCCCCCCAACACACACACACACACACACACACACACACCCTCTGTGGACGAAGTAAAAAACAATTCTTAAAAATCTATACATGTTTATTTCATCCTCTCTGGTGGTATATCAAGAAATAACGGTGAAATATTTTTCGATATTTCATAGTTACAACCAGTGAGAAATACCAATTATATTTTCCAACTCTTCAATTCAAGGCAAAAACAGTAGATCCCAGCCACTAGTTACCGAGGTTTAAATGTGTTCTAGATGAAAATATGAGGTAAATTACTGTACATTTCTTGTGCTTTACGTAATATTGTAAAGCCTTGTCATACAATGGGAATACGCCACAGGAATTAGTATTTTTACTCATGGCTGTGCATTCCAAAAATAAATAAATTTCGATCTTTCACTCAACTCTTTCCGAAACAATCCCTGGTTTTTACGACCCTAAGGCAGAAGCCTTTTGAAAACATTGTGAGAAAAGGAGAAAATACTGGTAACCAGCATTTTCTCCTTTTCCCACCATGTTTTCTACCCTGCTGGAAATAAATTCAATTTTTGAGTTATGTTTATTATGTTGTTTGCAACTGCTTTCAACTTGGGCAAGTCTAAAATAATGTCGTTTGATAAAGAGTTAAAAAAGCAACAACATTGTATTATTTGTTTATAAACAAAATACAAATAAATTTCTAAAGAAAAAAAAAAACTTCTAAAATTAATGTCATTAACATTTTGCACCATTATTGGCACCATGGATCAAGATCAGACATAACAAATCTATCTCTTCCAGCATGTTCTCCTATACTTCTTGTAAGCACTCTGCATCTCTTGCTTGTGTAGACTGACAATATGATCTATAACATAGTTAGTTCCCCTAGGATTCAAGTGAAGGAAGGCCAGCTTTATCTTCGGGTTCTCCTTTAGTAGTTCACATGCACACTTCGTACTAAAAAAAAGTTATAAAAGTTATTGAATAGAAACTGTTTAGAATCAACTGTTTAATATAAACGGCTTAACCCATACAATGCCTACTTTTCATGACCCTGAGAAAGAAGCCTTTTAAAAACATTGTGGGAAAAGGAGAAAATGCTGGGTAGAAAACATTGTAAAGGAAAGGGAGAAAATGCTGGTAACCAGCATTTTCTCCTTTTCCTACAATGTTTTCTACCCTTCACAAAACAAATTTCAAATCTTCAATCAAATTCATTCCTTCGCCTGCAAATTAATGCTTTCAATTTGGACAAGCCAAAACTTTTTTGTCGTTCGGTAACAAGTTAACCACTGTCCTGCTATTTATGTGACATGAAACTTTCAATTTGATAGTACCAACACAATTTTTGATGTATCAAAGCTAATTTTCTGGGAAAGTTTTTTCCCTTTTTCCCACAATGTTTTCTACCCTTCCAAACACAAGTTTCAATTTTTGAGTCACTCAAATTTTGTTGTCTGCAGATGCTTCCAATTTGGACTAGTCTAAAACTATGTTGTTTGGTAAAGAGTTAAAGCGAGGCTAAGTGGACTGAATGAATTCAGGAGTGACATAAATAGAGACTAAAATGGAAAGTAGAGATACCCAGGGCACGTATTCACTAATCATTCTTGATAATGTTCTTGTTCTTATTCTTCAGAATTCTGTCCATGTGAAAGTAACTGAACTTCTGATTGGCTAAACCAAATGGTTTAGCCAATCAGAAGTTCTGTTACTTTCACAGTCAGAAAAATTTGAAGAATAAGACAAAGAATATCCTTAAGAATGGTTGGTGAACTCGGGCCTTGAAGACTAAAGAAAGACAGCAGATAATTTGGATACAGACGTTTGCTAGAAAATGGTACAGGTGATGTAGCTGGTAGCAAAATCTGACCGATAAAGATGTAAAAGTAGACTGAATTTGCATACGTGATCTGAAAGAAGACATATTTTCACTCTTAACAGAAAACGGAAAATGTATGATACAAGCAATCGAATAGGAACAAAAGTGGATTTGGAGTATACTCTGAGCTATTACTCCAAATTTTGCGACCTACCTTTTAGATCCCGGCAAAAGAATCTCACGTTTCTTTGGTCTTGCTTTTCTATTCTCATGAAGCATTCTTCTTGCCCCTCCTATAGAGTTAAAAGATCTATTAAGAAACAATCTTAAAAAAAGAAGGTCAAAAGATCGTTTCAAAATATTGTGTTATTCAAAGAGTCTACTGGAATTGAAGGTTCAAACAAGTGATGTCACATCATTTGTACTTTGCTGGAACATGACGGGCAATGTAAACCTGTAGCTTGAATACATTAAGCTTGTTCTATCTTCTTCTCTCTTAACTCATTACCAAACGACAAAATTTAGGTTTGTCCAAATCGAAAGCACTTGCAGACGACAAAATTTAGGTTTGTCCAAATCGAAAGCACTTGCAGACGACAAAATAAAAGTGACTGAAAAGTTGAAATTTGTTTTGTGAAGGGTAGAAAACATTGTGGGAAAAGAAGAAAATGCTGGTTACCAGCATTTTCTCCTTTTTGCACAATGTTTTCTAAAGGTTTCTTTCTCAGGGTCGTCAAAAGTAGGGATTGTGTGGTAATGGGATAAAACAGCCATCAGCCAAAATATTGAAGGAAGAAAGTGTGTTTTACTGTATGTGACATGTTGTACTTCAATTCCCTGCAGAATTATTTCTCATTGTTATAATCTACAAATTAATAGACAAAATCTTACCTGCTTTCACAAACTGTTCAGGGTATTTAGCCGATGACTCAAGCCTTCCACGTATGAAATAATAGACTGAAAAAGTAATCGTAATGTCAGAACATGACAGGTATATGAGAGTATCCAGAATCATTTAACAATTAAGAAAATAATACTGGATATAACAACCTTGGAAAAGTAATCGTTAAAAAACTATGTGGGTGGATGGGAAAATGCTGACAAAGTATCTCCTTTTTCCACAATAATTCATATCCTCTCACAGATTGATTGCCAATGAAAGCAATATTAAGATATCAACCAGTAGCATACCTGCTGTACTATTACACGCTAAAGCATCAATCTTCTCCAGGTCTCGCGGAGCTGCGCATGCATCACATTGGTTTGGTTTCACTGAAAAGTAAAACACTTTGGTTGTTTGCCTATTTACGCTAAGGCTTCTAAACAAGACTCAAGAGCTTTTTGCAGACAGTGAAGATCAAGATCAGACTGCACAAAATGTGCAGTCTGATCTTGTATCTACACTCTATGATAATGACATTTTTTTTCCCCTAAGAATACCTTTGAAATAGAAAATTTGGGTTTGTACTTCAGACGTAATAGTTTTATTTAACATTTTAAGCAGGTTAACCCTTTACCAAACGACAAAATTTTAGACTAGTCCAAATTGAAAGCACATGCAGACGACAAAATAAATGTAACTCAAAAATTGAAATTTGTTGCCAGCTGGGTAGAAAACATTGTGGAAAAAGGAGAAAATGCTGGCCACCAGCATTTTCTCCTTTTCCCACAATGTTTACTAAAGGCTTCTTTCTCAGGGGCATCAAAATTAGGGATTGTGTGTTAAAGGTTAAGGTCACAGTAACCATGACTGTGACATTTGAACAACTGATTACAAAATTTGTAGAGATATAGAGGATATTTGTTTTTTTTTCGGTGAAAGATCTAAATTTATTTCATCGAGTGGACACCATTGGTAATATTTTCATGAGTGGCACAGCCACGAGTTAAAATATTACAGATTGTGTTCATGACATGAAATAAATTTTGATCTTTCACCGAAAAAAACAAATATTTTATTTATTTCATGCTTTTTACCCTTTCTCGGAGGAGCTTAATCAAAATTCAGTACAGTTCTTTTCCCTTATTCCCACATAGCAACGTTACGTCAAGTGCGAGAAATGTAAGGTATATGATGTCATATTTCCCGTCTGATTGTTAGGCATGCCCAATTTACCTAGGCAACAAGAACGTGAAAATCGGTATTTTCACTGGTGGTACCAGTGTAAGATCGAAAAATATTTTCCCTGCTATTTCTCGATATCCTATGGGAAAGCATGAAATAATACTTACACTTCATGCATTATACCTGATGCAAGTTTTACCTCTATCCTGCTAAATAACTAATAACATTTTTTTTAATATATTTAAACTTAGGTCCTGATAAATAACATCTCATAGAACAGTGTAGATCCAAGATCAGACTGCACATTCTGTGCAGTCTGATCTTGATCTACACTGTCCACAAAAGGTCAGCGAGTCATACTTGGGAGACTTAGGGTTTCTTTTATCCACACTATTTTCTATCAAGATAACAAAATTGACCTTTAGAGCTACATATTATTATTCATCTGAAAGTGCAATCAATTTGGTTTTATCTAAAATTTTGTTGTTTGGTAAACAGATCAACAAATCATTTTGAAAATATAAACCTGGCAATTTGTACATTTCCCATGTTACATGACATAACACATTATTATACTGCAAAGAAATTTCTTGCGATCTGATTGGTTAACATGCCGAGCACATAATAACATGTTCCCTGGCAAAAACCACGTAAAACCAGTTTCCCTTTTGAGTGCCCCGTAAACATCACTGCACATGCAATACATCATCCAAAATGGCGGCTTCAACTGCACATTTATACACCAAACTGCACGTTTTAGTGACGTCAGTTTCCAGTGACGTCAGTTTTCATTGAATTGGGGCACACAGAGGGGAATTTCTGTTTCTTCAGCATACTCGATTCATGAAATTATAAAAGAAGAAAATTTCGCTTTAAAAAGCGCTTTGAAGGGATAAAACTTTGAAGTATAATAAATTCGTTGTACTGTCAGGTAGCAGGGGCGACATGATTGTCCACAGCCCTGAACAAGTTTCCAAGTCCCCTGCCACCTGACCTTACAACTAATATTGTATAAGTGGAAATTATTGTGACAAGGAAATTTTGCAATTTCAAGTATTTGAAATAGTCACAAACTTTTCTGTTTGCACGTTTTACTACAAATATACCACAAAATTTAATAACAAATTTCTTGAATCTGCTAATGTTTTCTTATGCAAAATGCAAATGGTAAATCGCAAATTTTTCAACACACATATATATTGATATATCCACATGTACAGTAACAAAACTACCTGTATTAACTCATTACCAAACGATAAAATGTTAGGTTTGTCCAAATCGAAAGCATTTGCAGATGACAAAATAAAAGTGACTGAAAATTTGAAATTTGTTTTGTGGAGGGTACCAGCATTTTCTCCTTTTCCCACAATGTTTTCTAAAGGCTTCTTTCTCAGGGTCATCAAAAGTAGGGATTGGGTGGTAATGGGTTTATAACCACAACAGATTTATTCATACTTACTTTTCTTGGGTTCAGCAGCCTGTTTCTTGACCTGTCCCCCACTCTGTATATATCCAAGTGTTGTCATCTGCACATATAAACTCATCTCTGATGGTAGATTCCTCATGACATATTTAGCCTTTGGGAAGAGCTGGTCTCGAGACATTTCAATGGTGGTGTAGTTTTCACATTTTTCATCTGGCTGTTGCAGGAATAAACGACAAAGAAAGCAATGCCTTTACCCTTTACCAAATGACAAAGTCTTAACTCATTACCACACAATCCCTACTTTTGACGCCCCTGAGAAAGAAGCCTTTTGAAAACACTGTGGGGAAAGGAGAAAATGCTGGTAACCAGCATTTTCTCCTTTTCCCACAGTGTTTTCTATTCTTCCCAGAACAAATTTCTATTTTTCAGTTACCTTTATTTTGTCGTCTGCTAATGCTTTTAATTTGGACCAGTCTAAAATTTTCTCGTGTGGTAAAGAGTTAAGACATGTCCAAATTGAAAGCATTAATTTTGCACATGACAAATTAAATGTGGATTAAAATTTAAGGACTGGATTTGCCTTTGGAGAGGAAGAAAGTATTTTCTTCTTTTCCTACAATGATTTCAAAAGCCTTCTCCTTCATGGTTGTTAAAAGACAGAATTTCATGGTAAAGAGTTGAGGCTGCTTTAATCCATTACCACACAATCCCCACTTTCGACGCCCCTCAGAAAGAAGCCTTTAGAAAACATTGTAAGAAAAGGAGAAAATGCTGGTAACCAGCATTTTCTCCTTTTCTCACAATGTTTTCTACTCTTCACAAAACAAATTTCAAATTTTCAGTCACTTTTTATTTTGTTATCTGCAAATGCTTTCAATTTGGACAAACCCAAGATTTTGTTGTTTGGTAATGAGTTAACCAATTATTCAAACTGTTTGTCTGCGTAAATCCTGAACTTGGAAAACACACTCCTAAAAGGCCTATGATGTTAACAGCATCTTTTTGACATCTTTACCTCTTTAATAGACAACAAAATTTTTGACTAGTCCAAATTCAAAGCACTTGGAGATGACAAAATAAATTGATGTAGAAAGGGTAGAAAACATTGTGGGAAAAGGAGAAAATGCTGGTTACCAGCATTTTCTCCTTTCCCACAATGTTTTCAAAGGCTTTTTTTCTAAGGGCCATTACAAGTCGGGATTGTGTGGAAAAGAGTTAAATCTTTCAGCCTCATATAGGTGAAAAACATAGGCTTTTTGGATGACACATTAGGATAAAACTGCACCGACCATTCAGTCTGATATTCCACCCATTAGACATGTCAAGCCTTTGACAGAAGAATGTTTGAGTTTATTGGATTGTATTACACAGCAGACGAAAGAGCTTGAGCATAATGCTTCACCACAGAATCCCATGTTTTAAAGCTTTACCAACCAATTCCTGGTTTTCATGACCATGGGAAAGAAGGCTTTTGAAAACATTTTGGAAAAAGGTGAAGATGCTGGCAATCAGTATTTTCCCCTTTTTCCATAATGTTTTCTGTCCTAAGCCCATTTTTATCTTTTTTTAAATTATCGTCTGCAGATGTTTTGAATTTTTAACCCTTTACCACACTATGACAACTTTTGATGACCTTTGGAATGAAGCCTTTTAAAAACATTGCTGGTTACCAGCATTTTAACCTTTTCCCACAGTGTTTTCTACTCTTTCAAAGAAAAACAGTTTGATATGAGCCACATTTAACTCTTTACCAAACAACGAAAGTTTAGACTGTTCCAAATTAAAATTAAGCATTTGCAAAAGACAAATTAAACATGACTGAAAATCTGAAATTGTTTTGGGAAGGGAAGAAAACATTGAGGGAAAAAGACAAAAAAGTTGGTTACCAGCATTTTCTCCTTTTCCCTCAATGTTTTCAGAAGGCTCCTTTCTCAGGGTTGTAAAAAGTTGTGATTGCGTGGTAAAGAGTTAAACTGTAATCTGCAAATGCTTTCAATTCGGATTGGTCTAAAATTTTGTTGTGTGGTAAAGTGTTAACTCATTACCAAACAACAATATTGTCCAAATTGAAAGCATTTGCAAAGGACAAAATAAAAGTGTCTGAAAATTTGGAATTTCTTTTGTGAAGGGTAGATAACATTGTGGGAAAAGGAGAAAATGCTGGTTACCAGCATTTTCTCCTTTTCCTACAATGTTTTCTAAAGGCTTCTTTCTTAGGGGTGTCAAAAGTAGGGATTGTGTGGTAATGGGTTAAACCCCATTTTGCCAGTGTTCAGACCAGTACAAAATTCTGTACCTGTGGAAGTTTTTGAACAAAATCCTTATTTGTTAGTTGTCTGAAGTCTCCATGTTCTGAAATCTCTGCCAAACAGCCCTTCACACATATAAAATCATACTGCCTATAACACTTCCCTTGTTTGTCTGTCACTTTACTGCTGTATCCTGTAGAAGTATAATAATTTTTATTTCATACTTTCCGGTAGGTTAACCCATTACCACACAATCCCTATTTTTGATGCCCCTGCAAAAGACGCCTTTTGAAAACACTGTGGGAAAAGGAGAAAATGCTGGTAACCAGCATTTTCTCCTTTTCCCACAGTCTTTTCTCCCCTTAACCCTTTCCCAAACGGCAAATTTTGGACCAGACCAATTTGAAAGCATTTTGCAGGTGAAAAATTAACAGTTGCTAAAAATATGATTTTTCTATATGACAGGGTAAAAAACATTGTGGGAAAAGGAGAAAATGCTGGTTTCCAGCATTTTCTCCTTTTCCCACAATGTTTTCAAAAGGCTTCTATTCCGGACCCATAAAAACCAGGCATTGTTTTGGAAACGGTTTATAGAACACATTTCTATTTTTCAGTCACCTTTATTTTGTCATCTGCAAATGCTTTGAATTTGGACCAGTCCAAAATTTTCTCGTGTGCTAATGAGTTAATGAGAAAATATAGCTGAAATATTTTTCAATATTTCATGGTCAGGACCAGTCAAAGTACATGTACCGAATTTTAACCGAGCCCCTGTAGCTCAGTCTATAGCGTACAGGACTTGAGAACAGGGCGTTGTGAGTTCGATCCCTGGCTCGGCCAATTTTTTTCCGATGATTGAGGATAGTCATTGCGACAGGATTCATTCCTCTCTCACTGCTGATTGTTGTTTCGACTATGGTTATGTGGGAAAGCAGCCAGTGGCTTGAAAAGAATATTGTGCGGAGTACAGGTAACAGAAACTGTAGGAAAGCATGGATAGGTGCACTGGCCGCCACAATGTAACTGAAATAATGTTGAAGACAGTGTTAACTCATTACCAAACGACAATATTTTAGACTGGTCCAAATTGAAAGCATTTGCAGACGACAAAATTAAAGTGGCTGAAAATTGGAAATTTGTTTTATGAAGGGTTGAAAACGTTTTGGGAAAAGGAGAAAATGCTGGTTAACAGCATTTTCTCCTTTTCCCACAATGTTTCCTAAAGGCTTCTTTCTCAGGGGCATCAAAAATAGGGATTGTGTGGTAATAGGTTAAACACCATACATGTATATAATCAAAAAGCTGATTTTTATATTCTTACTCTTCAATAGAAGGTGGAAATAGTTGCTCTTACACACTAGTTATCCCAGGGTTGTCAAAAGTAAAGATTGTGTGGTTAATGGGTCAACATCATCCATCACATCATCATCATATCTTATCCATATCCAATTACACTGAATAAATCTATTTTGCTGGAAATAACCCTTTACTACACATCTAAATTCTGGACTCATCCAATTTGAAAGCACTTGCAGAGGATAAATAATAGGTGATAGGCGATCTCAGTTTTTCTCTGAGAAATTTAAACTATTTTTATCACAAATACATGTATCCCATTATTTCTATTTTTTACCGGTCAATATCCAATCATATCATTTGTTGCAAATCAAGCTTAGCTATCCTTTAAATATGGTGGCATCCATCAACACCACAATCGAGAAGTATTCAAAAGAGATTTTTGATGTAACATCAAAAGACTGTCAGATATAATCATACAGAAAGATCAATAGTGTCGTCCCTGTATGGTAGATGGCTGCCATATTTGTTGAGAACCTCAGTTTTTTTTCCAGGGTAATTTTCAGTAATAGAAGAAACAAAATTATCCTCTCTACACAAGAATTTCATTATGTTATTTATCTGTCAATTGGCTTTAAGGGTACTACCTGACCATATTAATATTCATAAGAAACACCAATTTGCAAGTCAATTTTCCCAGGGGTGTTCCATGGAAAGTAACATATAGCTTCAAACTTGAGTTCTGAGGATGGACAGTTTATATAAACTAAACTCTCTCAACCTTATTAGATATTTTTGATGTACAATGTTAACACTTTGTAGATATTCTTTTTAACCTATTTTATACTACTCACATTTTCACAGGGATCAGTTACCTATTTCAGTATGGGTATATATACTACAACAGTTTTGCATAAACTCTTTACCACACTATAAAATTCTGGAATTGTCTAAGTTGAAAGCATTTGCTGACTAAAAGCCAAATGCAATATAATACCTGTATCTGTCATAGGGTAGAAAATAATAAATATCGTTGGAAAAGGAAAAAAATGCTAGTATCTAGCATTTTCTCCTTTTCCAATAATGTTATCTTCTTCTTTCTCTGTGTCTTTAACAGTCGGTATTGTAAGATAAAGGATTAAAGATCCGTTTCCACTGGTGATTTTATTAATCAGTGTGGCAATGTAACATATACAGGATACTCACCACATATAGATCTAGGCTGAATCTAATATGGTGATCCTTAGCACATTTTGAGTAGTATGAGCAATGCAAAGCAGTAGATAATGAAAGGGGAACAATCTCTGTGAAAAGGTGTAAAATTTTTTAATGTATCTGCAAAAATTATTGGCCCAGGTTAGCCAGCACAGACTGCACAGGCTGATCGACCTAAGTCAAAATGTTTTGAAAATTTTCTGCATGCAAAAGGACTAGTCTACCTCATGATTCAGTAGGTTGTTTGACACTACTCAGAAATAAACTCTATGATTTTCTTAAACCAGACGGCTCCTACTAATGGAACATTTTATGTGTCCATGCAGAGTGACCTTGACCTTTGACCTTAACCCTTTCCCAAACAAGCCCTAGTTTTTACGTGTCTGCAGTAAAAGTCTTTTGAAAACACTGTGGGAAAAGGAGAAATTGCTCGTAACGAGCAATTTCTCCTTTTCCCACAGTGTTTTCTTCGCTTTTTTGAGAACTTTATGCCATTTTCTCCAAAACTAAAATTGTCGTCTGCAAACTCTTTCAGTTTGGGAGGGTCCAAAATTTATCGTTTGGGAAAGAGTTAAGACTCGAAGCAACATGTCCTTTCTTTCATAATCATTATCAATCAATTTCTGATTCACAGAATGGAAATTAATAATATCAAAGAATCATCAACTCACCTGCAATGAGACCTTTCTTTGGTGAAGACCAGGTGACTGCTATGTCTCCATTAGGCATTTTAACAGCTTTCAGTTGCTTTGGTTTCCAAAGTTTACCTGCAAAATGGTAGGAGGGATCCAAAACTCAAACTTCATAATGGCATCATTTGATTTTTAGAGAGTAGTTATCGTTATTGCCAAAGAAGGTTACTGCTTACTGGTATTTTCTCCTTTTCTGACAAGCTTTAGAAAATCTGCATTCTTCTTCAGGGCAATTACGACCAAAGGATATCAGGACAATATCTTAACCCATTACCACACAACCCCTACTTTTGACGCCCCTGAGAAAGAAACCTTTGAAAAGACTATGGGAAAAGGAGAAAATGCTGGTAACCACCATTTTCTCCTTTCCCCCAAGTGTTTTCTATGCTTCCCAGAACAAATTGCTTTTTTTTAGTCACCTTTATTTTGTTGTCTTTTAATTTGGACCAGTCTAAAATTTTCTCTTGTGGTAAAGAGTTAATTCCAGCAAGAGCACTGAATGCCAGTGCCAATGCTTGATTGCAGGGGCTTGATCTTCACAGACAAGTCAAACAAGAGCTTGACAAAGTGGCACATATAAGCCTGAAGGGGCGTGTTGGTGAAATGAGTTAAAATCTAGAACGCTTAGAGATATCCAAATTTTACGAGTAACATGCACAACTATCAAATATACATCATAGAGATTTAGTGTGGTAAGTTTGAATTTATTCTAATGGAAACTGTAGTAAGAGTTATGCACACAAGAAATTGTTAATAAACGGACAGACGACTGGGGCCATAACATAATATGACCCTTCGGGCATATAAAAAGGGGCATAATTGTGTCAAAAACAGTTTGTCAGTTACCTGTTCCTATTTACCCTTTACCAAACAACAAAATAAATAGAAATGTGTAGATACAAGTGTGTTTAATTATCTGAGTTATTGCATTAACCCTTTCCCAAACAGCAAAATTTGGACCAGACCAAATTGAGAGCATTTTGCAGAGAACAAATTAGCAGTTACTAAAAAGATGATTTTTCTATATGATAGGGTAGAAAACATTGTGGGAAAAGGAGAAAATGCTGGTTACCAGCATTTTCTCCTTTTCCCACAATGTTTTCAAAAGGCTTCTATTTCTGACACGTAAAAACCAGGGAATGTTTGGGAAAGGGTTAAGTCATGATATATATTATCCTTACAAAAAGTAAATAAATAATAAATCAATAAAACACTTTAATATTACTTGTAATTAAGATAATTATTAAAACGATTACATTGTTTATGTACATGATTAATCAAATTTTCACACCTTCTGTTTTGAAGAATGCCTTCTAAGTCTGTAGACGAAATGGGACTACTGGGCAAAATATATGTAGACAAAATAGGACTGTTGAGCAAATTTGTAGACGAAATGGGACTAGACAAAATGGGACAGTAGACCAACTGGGATATTACCGTGTCAAAAGGTTTGCTATTTAAAAATTTTCTGCACGTCCAAGGAACGTTCTACTTATGATTAATTTGGCTGCAAGACAAAAGGAATTTTAGAGATCCATAATTAAATCATGACCTCTCGGGAAAAATGATTTATCAAGAGGCAAGTAACCCCCTTTTCACACTGAACAGCTCATGAAATTGTGTTGTTAACCTTTGACTCTATAGATACTCATTTTGACATAACAACAAAAGACAGCTTTTGAAAACACTGTGGAGAGAAATTGCTGGTAATGAGCACTTTCTCCTTTTCCCACAATGTTTTCCACTCAATCAGATATTTGTATCCTCATTTGTCTATGTTTCTGACATCATTTCTTTATTTGCTGCTGAAATGGAAGAGCCTCAAATTGGCATATCAGGTAAAGGGTTAAAAAAAGAAGACTTTAACCCTTTACTACACAATCCTGACTATAAACGACAATGAGAAAGGAATCTTTTGAAAACATTGTAGGAAAAGGAGAAAATGCTGGTAACCAGCATTTTCTCCTTTTCCCACAATGTTTTCTACCCTTCCAAAAGAGAATTTCTATATTGAGTCACATTTATTTTGTCATCTGCAAATGCTTTCACTCTAGACTAGTCCAGAATTTTGTCGTTTGGTAAAGAGTTAATAGAAAAAGCATGATACCTTTTTGCTGTTCAGCGTCTAAACCTCCACATATGGGAACAAAAAAACTCTTGACTTTGAAGTTCATCTCGAGGTCTGTCAGAAATTTTTGGTATCCAGCCTCGAAACTTTTCGTTGGATCTGCATAGTAACGACTGCAAAAGCAATCGATTGCTCATATAGATAAAAATCTATTTTCTTTTTTACACCCTTTCACACACAGAATCCCAAATTTTAATGGCACAAAGGTATTTTTACAAAAATTGTAGGAAAAGGAGGAACTGTCAGCAACCAGCATTTTCTCATTTTCCTACGATGATTTCTACCCTTTTAACCCATTACCACACAATCCTTACTTTTGACGACCCTGAGAAAGAAGCCTCTAGAAAACATTGTGGGAAATGGAGAAAATGGTGATGACCAGCATTTTCTCCTTTTCCCACAATGTTTTCTACCCTTCCCAAATCAAAATTCGATTTTCAGTCACATTTATCTTGTCGTCTGCAAAATTTTAATGCTTTCGATTTGGGCAAACCTAAAATTTGTCGTTCCATAATGAGTTAAAGAAAGAGTTCCTTATTCTAACTTATGTAGACTACAACAACTTTGTTTTGAGGTACTAGTAACACATTCATCTCTCTACACAAAAAATAGAGGATTCTAAAGATCTAATGATTTCATCCGGTGAACATGATCCAGAATATTGAGATAAGATTTTATTAAACAAGTACAGGGTAATGTTATTAAGCGAGCCTTTGGCAAGCTTAATAACATTTTCGTTGAAGAGTTTAATGAAATTTTATCTGAAACATCCACGAATGTAAGATTAATTTTATCACATAACGACATTCACAAAATATATGTTGTGATTGAGTTAAGGTCTGTGAATAGGGGGCTCAATGCAACTACAAAAAGTATCGATCCAGGTCAGCTTGTGCAGTCTGCGCAGGCTGACCTGGATCGATTGTTTATGCTATCAGTTAATTTCATGCATGTCTAAGGACCAGTCTACATACTGATTCAGTGGGGTATAACAAATTTCTTTTTTAATGGCTCCATGATAATATGGCTTGCAAAATGTGAAAAGGTGCATTTGGACATTTGAGTAAAGTCTCGTCTCAGTTCCCAAAAATGACAAATTCTATAGTTAAGGTGTATACATTAAAGGTGGCCCTTCAGATTTTGGGACGAAAATTTTACGAAAATGCAAAAAGATCATCCTTACACTCCCAAAGTCTTTAAATTTGCATTCATAAAACCCCAGTAGTCGAAAACCATCCGACAACATGAGAAATTAGAGATTTACTATGGCCCAGGTTGACACTAACGGGAGATACGTTCTATTTTTAGATGATCAGTTTGCACATTTACATACAGGAATATGCAGACGAAGTTTCAAACATAGCATTTGAAGAAGACATTATGGAAAATAATTATTACATGTTTGTTATGTAATGAAATTTAAGCGTTATTAGTCACGTGCCAGTCACTTGACCTTGACCCACAATGCTTTATTGATTTTTGGCGCAAAATCTAAAAATACCTGAAGAAGCTACGTAGCCTTTTAGGGAATACCACCCCCAAAATTTTTTTTTTGTAATTTTATGAGTCTTTATTATTAATGCTTTGTATTATTTTTTCATATAAATTTCAATGATAAATATTTTTTTTAATTTACTGAGATGTAAAAATTCTAAATACCCACTTTTAAAGAAAAAAACACTTACTCTGCAAAGTCTCTTGAACTCTGCATCCCTGGATATCTACTTCTTCCTGCCTCATTGTACGCATATACAAGGATCACAGCATTCAGACATTTGTGTAAATTGTCGTCTCAGTTCACAACAATGACAAATGCTTTAGTTAAGGTGTATACATAAAAAAAACACTTACTCTGCAAAGTCTCTTGCACTCTGCATTCCTGGATATTTACTTCTTCCTGCCTCATTGTATGCATATACAAGGATCACAAATAATCTGTCTGGAAAAAACAAAATATATACTTAGGTAGGAGAACAGGTATTTCCACAGTAATATTAAAGGATTAGTTCACATTTCTGAGGTCGTTAACATTCGCAGAGGCCTAAAAAATGCTCTAACGCTCAAGAGCGAATCACGAGGGTGTTAAAGTATTTTGAGGCCTCTGAAAAGTTAACTAAAGAAAAAAATATGAATCAGTAAAGAGTTAAAAAATTGTCTAATCCTGTTTTCAACACAATTTCTGGTTATATTGGGGCAACCAGCGCACCTATCAAAGCTTTTCTGGAGCTGTACAAAATTTTTTCTTGGCCACTGGCAGTTTTCCCACATAACCATCCTTGAAACAATGTTCAGTGGTGAAGAGAGGAATGAGTCTTGTCTGAAAGACAGTCATCAATCCTTCGAAAGAAATTGACTGAGCCAGGAATCAAGCCAACCATCCCTGTTCGTAACTATTTCAGCAGCAAATAAATAAACTCAACCTCTCTCTACAGCCCCTAATACATACTATTGAAACTTGCAAAGACTTTGATTGTATGAGCTTGACTACACAAGCAGACATCATAGATCAAAGATCAGACTGCACATTCTGTGCAGTCTGATCTTTTGATCTATGCTGTCCAAAAAAGTCTCTGTTTTCGCCTATGGCGCCGAAAAGGTTAAGTTGCTGTTTGCTATCAGGACTGCGGAGTTAAAAAAAAGACTTGACTAAATTAGAAACGAACAATTCCTAGAAATGTCCGTATACCTTTGGGTATTTTGTCTAGAACAGCTGACCTTGAAGCACCGATAACATTCAATACTTTTACAGGAGTCACACCATCAAGTGCTCTGTATGTTGCATTATTCCAAATTGCCAGTAGGGCATCTACAACAGGCACCGCTTTTATCTCGATATCTGTACCAAATATAGTAGAGATTGGAGTTATACCTGTTCCAAACAAATCTATATTTCAGTTTGAATAACATCTTTTTAACTCTCTACCAAACAATCCCTGGCTTTTACGACCCTGAGACAGAAGCCTTTTGAAAAAATTGTGGGAAAAGGAGACAATGCTGGTAACCAGCATTGTATCCTTTTCCCACAATGTTTTCTGCCCCTCTAGTCACAAATTTCAATTCTTGAGTTGCGTTTATTTTGTTGCCTGCAAGTTCTTTTAACTTGGACCAGTCTTAAATTTTGTTGTTTGGGAAAGGGCTAACAAGTTTTTACAACCTATACTGATTACAGGTGCCGAATGTGCGAGTCAATGAACAGTCCCAAAGTTGGCATCAGTCTGCTCCTGGGTATCAAACTTGTGACCTTATAGTTACCAGGTCAACACTCTACCTTACAACCACTGGCACAACACAGTTCCATGTTTTGAAGATGCTAGGCAAAATGTCTTTTGAAAACACTGTGGGAAAAGGTTTGGGTTAGAGTTAGGTTATTAGCATTTTCTGATTTTCCCCACAATTAAAGACAAACTTTATTATATGACCCATATATAAATTTTCACCTGCAAATGCTTTCACTTTTCAGTTAGGACATATTGACATTTCTGTTGAGTAGTAATTGTTCAGTTCGGGTATACTTAACCCATTACCACTCAATGATGACTTTTAACACCAAAGAGGAAGAAACCTTTTGAAAATATTGTTGGAAAAAGAGAAAATGTGGACAGACTAGATAAAAGATCAGGTTGCACATTTTGTGAAGTCTGATCTTGTTCTACACTGGCCCACAAAAGCGTTTTTACATCCTCACTTGTGAACTCTCCATGTCTTCTGTAGTCTGGTACCCAGCTGACTTCAATTTTTCCTGGTTCTTTGGTTTTACAGATAACATCTCGTAGAGCATTTGGTACTGTAGTAGTAAAAAGGGCATTTTAAAAGCTTTATCAAAACAATTGTTAGGGGAGACCACTCCTTCCTGCGTGGCTTTGTCCCAATTTAATCCTTTCCCAAATGACAAATTTTAGACTGTCCCAAACTCAATGTGTTTGCAGATGACAATTTTGAATTTGATGAGAATGACAGAAAGTTTTACGATAGGCTAGAAAACACTGTGGTAAAAGGAGAAATTGCTTGCTATGAGCAATTTCTCCTTTTCCCACAGTGTTTTCTAAAGGCTTGTACTGCAGACACGTAAAAACCAGGGCTTGTTTGGGAAAGAAGTAAATACAATACCTAATAACTATGCTGGGAAGATATTTCTTTGGCTCAGTGGTTAAGGTATTGGGCTTTCATCTGGATGTTCTAGGGTTCGAATACTGCCCAATCCCTTATTTCTGCCATTCATTTGTTCATTTGATTCTTTGTTACAGACTTTGTTCGCAACATGTGGGCTTGTCTGGGATCGGCCATTGAGCCATTAATCCCATTTTGTTGTCCCAAAAGCAACTTTCTGCCTAAAATGGCTTTGAGTTATCAATAAATGATGACTTTGAGAGTGGGGAGAACACTCCTTCTTGCATGGCTTTGTCCCCATTTAACACTTTACCACACAAAAAAAGTTTAGACCGGTCTAAATTGAAAGCATTTGCAGACGACAAAATAAATGTGACTGAAAAATTGAAAATTGGTTTGGGAAGGGCAGAAAACATTGTGGGAAAAGGAGAAAATGCTGGTTACCAGCATTTTCTCCTTTTCCCACAATGTTTTCAAAAGGCTCCTTTCTTAGGGTCGTTAAAAGTTGGGATTGTGTGGTAAAGAGTTAACCCATTACAAAACGACAAAATTTTAGACTGGTCCAAATTGAAAGCATTTGCAGACGACATCATAAAAGTGACTGAAAATTTGAAATTTCTTTTGTGAAGGGTAGAAAACATTGTGGGAAAAGAAGAAAATGCTGGTTGCCAGCATTTTCTTTTTTTCCTACAATGTTTTCTAAAGGCTTCTTTCTCAGGGGCGTCAAAAGTATAGGGATTGTGTGGTAAAGGGTTGAATACAATACCTAACTATTGTGCTGGGGAGATATCTCTTTGGCTCAGTGGTTAAGGTATTGCCCTTTCCTCCGGGCATTCTGGGGTTTGAATCCTGCCTGGTCCCTTATTTCTGCAATGCATTAATTTTGTTAATTTGTTTCTTTGTTACGGACTTTGTTTGTTAGACAATGCTCAACCTTTTGCCAAACAACTCAGAGTTTTAACAACCCTGAAAAGGTAATCTTTTGAATTTATACTTGGAAAAGGAGAAATTGCAAATAACCAGTGATTTTTCTTTTCTCAACTTGTTTTCTACCCTTCAAAAATTCAATTTCTGAGTCATATCAACTTTGTTGTCTGCGAAAGCATACAATTTGGATGAGTCCAAAATGTTATTGTGGGTTATGGGCTTAATTTATGTGAAAATCAAGTATGTATTCCTGTTTTCATTCTCAAATTTGATACCCTTTCTTATGAGACTGTTGAATTTAGGATTTTAAAGCCAAAAATGATAGTACTTGACAGAAGCATACTCAATTAACCATTTAACACTCAATTCTGACTATTGATGACCCTGAGGAGGCAGATTTTTGAAACAAGAGGGCCATGATGGCCCTGTATTGCTCCACTGGCTAATTCGTAAAAACACTACAAGCCAAACATTACATTATTTGGCCAACTGGTTTCAAACTTGAGGACATACAATTTTTTTTCCATAAAAACCTACAAAAAAGTTGTGACCCCTGGGCAAATCTAATTTTGACCACAAAGCTATAATTACTTGAATCCTGGTGGAAGTCTACAAGATAAAGCCCCATACCAAATAATACAGGTCTAGAATGTGTAGTTATAAACAAGAAGATTTTCAAAGTTTTCTCAACAAAAGGCCCTGTACAACATAAAATCCATGAGACAGGGTTAAATTTAGTGGTCCTAGTCTTTATTATGGTTAGTAACAAGATGACTTAGAAAGTTTTCACCACAAAAGCCCTGGTGTGGGAACAAACTTGACCCTAAGGCTATAATTTGGGCCCTCCTGGTAGAGGCCCACTAGATAAAGCTACAATCAAAATTTGATAGCCCTAGGCCTTATGGCTAGGTACAAGTAGATTTTTAAAAAATTCCCAATATGAGCCCATGTAAAACTTGTGACCCCCAGGACAGGGCCAAATTTGACCCCAGGGCTACAATTTGGGTACCTTTGGTAGACAACCACTTGATAAAGCTAGATGCAAAATTGAGTAGCCCTAGGCCTTATGGCTTGGTACGAAAAGATTTTTAAAGTTTTCACTATATAAGCCCATATAAAATTGTGACCCCCAGGGCCAGGCCAAATTTGACCTTTGGGCTATCATTTGGGCACTCTGGGTAGAAGTCTCCTAGATAAAGCTACATGCCAAATTTGGTAGCCCTAGGCCCTATGGCTAGGTACCAGAAGGATTTTAAAGTCTTCCTTATATAAGCCCATATAAAACTTGTGACCCCCAAGGTGGGGCCAATTTTGACCCCAGGGCTATTATTTGAAGGAACTTGGTAGAGGTCCACTAGATAAAGCTACATGCCAAATTTGGTAGCCCTAGGCCTTATGGTTTCAGAGAAGAAAATTTTTAAAAATTTTCAATATTTTTCAGTTTTGTTGCCATGGCAACCAGAGTTTTTGAAGGAATAAAATTCTTTCAAGGAATTCTGATGAGGACCATGGCAGGATCATTTCTGTGAAGTTTCATCAAAATTGGATGGATAGTTTCAGAGAAGAAGATGTTTGAAATAAAAGTTAACACACGCAAGCACGCACGGACGCACGCATACACACACGCACGGACGGACGCACGACGGACACCCGGCCATGACATAAGCCCGCTGGCATTCGGCCAGTGGAGCTAAAAACTGTGAGAAAATGAGAAAACTCTGGTGACCATAAAACTTTAAGTTGGTACTTAGTTAGAGGCATTAGACCATAATAAATCTGGCTTGAATAGTGAAATTTGCCTTTACACAGTCATAAAACATTGAGCAAAAGGATAACAAGAGCCCTGCATCCGAGTACCATTGCAGTTTTCTACCCGTCCAAAGCGATTGTTGTGGGAAAAGGAGAAAAAAAGCTGGTTTTCAACATATTCTTTTTCCTCAGTGTTTTCTAGCTGACAAAATACAAATATTATATGGTTGTTTTTTACCTAGTCTAAAAGCTTGTTTTACAGCACAAAACATTCTTCATTCATTGAATACAATCCCTTATCAATTCTTTTTTAGCTAGCCCAGGGATGCTATACATGTGTACCGCATTTAAATATTTCAACAGTAATATTATATGGTCATTTACCAACTTAGTAGATACTTTACAGTCAAAAACTTGTTCAATTCTCTGATTTCAACTTCATTTCTACTTGCCTAGCTCAGGGCTGCTATTCACGTGCCCTAAATTTAAATATTTACCTTTCCCAATTGTTGACACAACAGTTTTGAACTTTTCACTACAGGCTGTAGTTCCCCTAAAGCTTGTACACGCTCTTATCTCTGTGTCCATCTTTCTGCCAAAATCATCCATAAACAGTTGTACTTTTGGCTCCCTGGCTGAAATCATACAGCAGAAATAATTCACTTTGATGTGAAATTTATCTATTTTAATCCTTTTTCAAATGATCCTGAGCATTGATGTCCCAACTGGAGAGAGCTTTTAAAAATATTGAGGGAAAAAGAGAAAATGCTGGTTACAACAGAAGTCATCACTTGTGCTACCTCCAATTTGTTGTCTGGAAATGCTTTCAATTTGGACCAGTCTAAAATCCTTTTGTTTGGTACAGAGTAAACCAAATTTTTTGTCTCCGAGTTTAAGAAAGATTTTACCTCAAAATCAATGGAATCTCAGATTCATTTTATCTCATAATTATACCTCAAGCATTACAATATGGCCCAATCTAATATACATATGCACTGAAATTTACATGAAGCCTATTCTCTTCTTTGACAGGTATGTACATTATGGAAGAAAGAATAGTTCAAAAGAAACTTGCATATACTGATTTTATCTTCTTTTTTTAATTTCTTCTTTATGCTGCTTTCCCACATAATCTCATGAAAAAAATCATCAACAGTGAGAGAGGAATGATTCCCCTGGCAATCACTATCATCATCTCCTGTCAAAACAAATTAGCCAAGCTGAGAAATTAAACAAGCCACTCCCTGGTCTCAAGTCCTTTTTCTACACTGACTGAACAACATGAGCTCTGCCCTATCTTTGCAAAGCATTTCCTGTTGATGCCATGTTGATAGTTTTGATCCCAATCCTACTAATTAACCCTTTACCACACAGCATATATTTTAGACCTATCCAAATTGAAAGCATTTGCAGATGACAATTTCATCGTGGCTCACATGATGTAAGTTTTCTTTGATAGGGTTGAAAACTTTGCGGGAAAAGGAGAAAATGCTGGTTACCAGCATTTTCTTCTTTTTCCACAATGTTTTCAAAAGGCTTCTCTCTAAAGGTCGGTAAAAGGCATCATTGTGTGGTATAGAGTGAAGTAAAAAGAAGCTTTTAAGCTGATAGCAAAAACCCAACTTTATCAATTTCAGAAGTAAGTTTTCTGGGGAAAAAAATTCAAGCCCAAATTTTTCTATTTAAACAGAAATTATCGGGGAAAAATATGTCCTTATTGGACAGCATAAATTAAAGATCAGACTGCATGTTCTGATCCACACCCTCTGCTAAAGTTCAGTGAGTCTCCCTCTGCAGCTTAAGCTTTAGTTTTAACACTCACGCTGGCTTGTTGAGTACATTACACCAGCATAGCTTGTCACGGAAACCATTTTGTATTTGAAGTGTGTAAATTCTCCGACTGTCGGTTCATTCCACATGATTATGACCTCATCATCACCAGGGTCAAGGTCAGACTCTTCTGATATTGGACCAGGAACTTCCGGCTCTTAATTTGTAAGATAAAACACAAAAAATCTTATCATAGTTGTTTGAATATAAGGTTAAATACAATACTGATACATTCTAATCTAAAGATAGGCATAACTCCTTACCAAATGACAATATTTTAGACTTGTCCAAATCAAAAGCAATTGCAGACTAGAAAATAAAAGTGACTGAAATTTTGAAATTTATTTTGTGAAGGATAGAAAACATTGTGGGAAAAGGAGAAAATACTGGTTACCAGCATTTTCTCCTTTTCCCAAAAATGTTTTCTAAAGGCTTCTTACTCAGGGTCGTCAAAAGTTGGGATTGTGTGATAATGGGTTAAGAGCTTACCTTTCTAGAAATAATTTATTTTTTGCTGCTTTTAACAATATATCACAGCAGCCTTGGAGTTTCTTTAACCCGTACTCCATACAATATCCTTTCCAAGCTAGTTGCTGCTTTCCCACATGACCACTGTGGAAAAGACAGTCAGCAGTTAAGAGGGGAATGAATCCTATCGTAATGACTATAAACAATCTTTGGAAAATTGGCCATTTAGCTGAGAACTGAACCAGTGATTCCCTGTCACTGAGCCTTGTTCTCTACCATCTATGCTACTGGAGCTTGGCTGTTTTGAAAAAGAGAGAGTTTATAAAATCTTATTGTACTCACCTATCATTCTTAAGAATGTTCTTTGTATAATATTCCAGAATTTTCTACATTTGTAAGTAACACAACCTCTGATTGGCTAAATCGAATGGTTTAGCCAATCAAAAGTTGTGTTACTTACAAATAAGAAAACCTTGGATAATAAGACAAACAATATTCTCAAGAATGGTTGTTGAATACAGGCCCTGATCTTGGATCTACACTTTTCGATAAGGAGGTATTGTTTCCCAAAACATAACTTTTAAATAAGAATATTTGGATTTTACTATTGCATTCAAAATTTAGTTATTTTGCAAGATAAGAGTTAATGATGTTCAAAATCCACTGACATCAGTCAATACTGAAAATTTTTTCTTGAGTCTTTCAAAAACATTTCAACTTCCTTGGTAATTATGTTTAGAACTGCTCTGCTATTATTGCTAAAAGGAAGTATTTGACATTTGTTTATTGTATGACCATAGGTTTCTTGTACCTTCATAATTTGATGCTAGGCAAAATGGCACTTTCATACTTACATGACAACTTTTGACAACTGGACAAGTAACCTTTCGAAAATATCATGGGAAAAAGAGAAAATGCTATTAACCTACATTTTCTCCTTTTTCACAATGAAAGAAAAACTGCACTAATTTAATCACACTGGACAATGCTAAAATTTTGTCCCCTGGTAAAGGGTTAACCCTTTACCATACAATCCTCAGTTTTAACAACCCAGAAAAGAAGACCTCTTGAAAACATTGTGCATTTTCTACTTTTCTCATAATGTTTTCTGGACTATCTGATACAAATCCTGTAATTTATTTCATAAAAATGTTCTCCTCTTCTAGTGCTTACAATTATGGCCCTTCTAAAATACTGTCATTTGGGAAACATCTAACCCTTTTCCAAACAACAAAATTTTAGACTGATCTAAATTGAAAGCACTTGCAGATGACAAAATAAATATAACTCAAAAATTGTTTCCAGCAGGGCAGCAGGTTACCAGCATTGTCTCCTTTTCTCACAATGTTTTCAAAAGGCTTCTATCTAAGAGTCATAAAAACCAGGGATTGCTTGGTAAAGGGTTAAAATGATTCTATTCTATCCCTTTTAAATTTTTTTAATTTGTGAGTTTTTTTTCATATTAGAATACCTACAGTAAAAACAAGAGAAAAAATATCCAAAAAATTTATAACCTTTTGTATCTTTTTAATAATACCACAGGATTCTAAATTTTGATAACCTTGAGGAAGACAGATTTTGAAAATCCCTACTTTTTCTCCATTTCCCACGATGTTTTCCCCCTCCTATAAACTGAAATGTTGATTTACATGAAAACTATGTTTGTCATCTACAAATGCTTTCAATTTGGAAAATGCCCAAAAATCTGTCGTTAGGTAAAGAATTATTTGATTACTCACTTGATATTGCAGACCTACTTATTTCCAGTTGGGTAGAAAATATTGTGGGGAAAGGAGAAAATGCTAGTTACCAGCATTTTACTTTTTTTCCACAATGTTTTCATACGGCTTCTTTTTCTAGGTCATTAAAAGTCAGAACTGTGTGGTAAAGGGTTAACCCATTACCAAACGACAATATTTTAGACTGGTCCAAATTGAAAGCATTTGCAGACGACAAAATAAAAGTGACTGAAAATTTGAAATTTGTTTTGTGAAGGGTAGAAAACATGGTGGGAAAAGGAGAAAATGCTGGTTACCAGCATTTTCTCCTTTTCCCACAATGTTTTCTAAAGGCTTCTTTCTCAGGGGCGTCAAAAGTAGGGATTGAGTGGTAATGGGTTAATTACTCACTTGTTATTGCAGTCCTGGTAACCACCGAACTTTCTGTCATATTCTCACAACTGAGTTTTGATGCTACACTGATGTCATATGCTCTGCCAGGAACTAGGCCTGTTATTTCAACACTACCATTAAATTCACTTGTTGTGACAGTATGATTACCAGCATCGTCTGCTTCTGTGCTTAGTGTTCCATTTATATATGGTACCCAGCTGTTAGAAAATGGTTAAAAAGTTAACCCCTGGGCTGCTAAGGATGACTTACTGACCTTTTGAGGTCAGTATAGATCAAGATCAGACTGCATAGAACGTGCAGCCTGATCTTGTATCTACACCATCTGAGAAGGAGATATTATTTCCCTGAATATAACTTAGAAACAGCAATATTTGGGATTTTACTATCCAACTGAAAATTTTTGTTTTTAGACTAGCTAGTCTATAGGCATCCAGTTTGAGCCAGACTCAATATAAACAAAAAAAACCCACAGTTGCCAAATACTGCCTCACAGAAAAATAACTCCTAACTATTAGGAATCTTAATTCAGTCATTATAACAACTTTGACTTAACCCTTTCCCAAACAATCCCTGGTTTTTAGGGGTCTGGAATAGTAGCCTTTAGAAAACATTGTGGGAAAAGGAGAAAATGCTGGTAACCAGCATTTTCTCCTTTTCCCATAATGTTTTCTACCCTATCATAGACAGAAATCATCTTTTCAGCAAGAATTGAATTGTCGTCTTCAAATGCTTTCAATTTGGTCTAGTCCAAAAGTTTGTCGTTTGGGAAAGGGTTAAAGCTCAGAATCTAGCCTATCATCCCAGTTTGAACTTTTCAACTTTCAAAGTAAAAGACTGTACAAGATGTCATTTATGAGGTACATGATGCTTGCTTATATGTAAATGAAGTGACCTATATGCAAATCAGGCTCAGTACATAAAAGTATGAATGTATCTGAAAATGATACGCCCAGGTGACTCTTTGCAAATATCTGCTACACAAACCGTCACTGGCTAAGGAACCCATCTCATTCCTCCAGTCATCCATTCTTAGATCATTGTGAATGCGAAACAGATATGTTGTTTAACATCTTGTATATTAAACCTTTACCACACAATCCCAAGTTTTCATATAAGTGAGGAAGAAACACTTTGAAAACGATGCGGGAAGAGAAAGAACAAAATGCCAGTTACACACATTTTCCCCTTTTCTTTGGAGGAGGGCCGTAAAATGTTTGGTTTTGTAAAGAGTTAAATAGTTAACTATTGCATCCTGTGCTGTTAACCTTTTACCACACAATGACAACTTTAAACGCCCCTGAGGAAGAAGCCTTTTGAAAACATTGTGGGAAAAGGAGAAAATGCTGGTTAACCAGTATGCCACTGACTGAACTACGGGGGGTGATATGATAAACATTGCAGGAAATAGAAATAATTGATTGCTCTTTTTCCCTTAATCTTTTTTGAAAACCTCTCTACTGAAGAAGCAAAATTTTATGCATACATTAGAACAGTTACATTAATGTCAAGATATGATGAGATTTACCTAATGTGGTAGCACTCAATTACATCTGCTACAGGAGGAGTTGACCAGGTTACATTCAGTGATGTTTCACCAGAATATGTCTTTAATCCAACCACAGAAGTCTCGTCAGCTTTAAAAGTGTAAAGTCGAGTCTATATTAGACGGTTTCACAGACAACAGTTCAAGTATAATTGCTAAGATGATATCCTTTGTCTTTAAAAGGTCTAAGAATATTGTGGGAAAAGGAGAAAAAGCTCTTTGATAGAGAAAATGCAAGCAAACAACAAATAAAATGTGGTTTTAGATGCCGCAAAGTGTCTCTGCAAAGAGTACAAAGCATTGTCATACAAGGAAACCATCATTTTCTCCTTTTTCCACATGTTTTTAAAATCCTTTTTCTCTTGGTCAGTAAAAGTTAAGATTGTTTGCTATAGGTTAACCCTTTACCACATGATCACAATTTTTTTAGAAACCTGAAAGAGAATGCTGTTGAAAACATTGTGGCAAAAGGAGAAAATGATGGAGTCCAGCATTTTCTCCTTTTCCCACAATGTTTTCTACCTTATCATAGACAGAAATCATCATTTGAAATACTTCTATTTTCTCCACAGGAAATACTTTCAATTTTGTTTAGATCCTAAATTTTACCATGTGGGGTGGGAACCCATTACTACACAATCCCTATTTTTGATGACCCTGAGAAAGAAGCCTTAGAAAACATTGTGGGAAAAGGAGAAAATGCTGGTAACCAGCATTTTCTCCTTTTCCCACAATGTTTTCTACACTTCACAAAACAAAATTCAAATTTTCAGTCACTTTTATCTTGTTGTCTGCAAATGCTTTCGATTTGGACAAACCTAAAATGAGTTAAATGACATTGTACATAAGTACCTGGTCGACATTCTTCTCCATTCACATAAAATTCTGGCAAACAGCAACACACTCCAGTGATATTTGTGCAGGAATCAGGGTTACACTCACCTGAAACATTAGAAACTAGAGCTATCACTAAACATGATAATACCGCCCACCAACTCCTTGTCACAAAAACAAGTCTTTGTCACAGAATGCAGAATGGTTAAGTACAAAAGTAAGAGTTGAAAAAAGTTCAAGGGGAGATAATTCTGCAAAAAAAAAAAATCACATGAGGGTCATGAAAATTGCACATGCACAACTTCATATATATATATAGGAACCCCGTGTGTAAATCCGAGTACAGCTGTTGGAGTACTGCTCTCCACAAATTTGTGTATATGGACAGACAGAGGGATAGACGGACAGACAGCCATGGCGATTCCAGTATACCCCTCTCCACTTGTGTGGAGTATAAACATATGATCCATGTTCTGTGATAGAAGAATTTTAACTCTTTACACGACAATCCGGACTTTTTTGATACAATTTGTCCTTGACAGCTAGAGTAAAAAACATTTCTCCTTTTCCACAATGCTTTCAAAAGGCCTCTTTCCCAGGGGCTTTAAAAGTCATCATTGTGTGATAAGGGGTTAAAAATAAAACTGATGGCAGATGCACGGATCCATGTTTACATAAGAATAACAAAAACTGATCAAAAGTAAGCTAAACACTATGCCATATCAACCTTACTTTGTACTTTGAAGCTCTTAATCTCTGACATCGGACCAAACATATCGTTTGTTCGACCCTGAACTCTGAAGTACACAGTGTTATTTTCTGGTAGATCCTTCACTGTCAGTGACTGCTTATCACCCAAAACTGCCTCCACTGTCCAGTTGCTTCCATACTGATCCAATGTAAAAAACACCATGTAGCCTGTCAGTGGAGAAATTTATCATTTAAGGAATGAAGAGAATTTTTTTGTTTTCATGGAGGTATGAAAAAAAAAAAAACTAATCACACTGTATGAAACCGTGAAGCGGTTTCATACAAAAGTGTGATTAGGTTGTTTTTTTTTCATACCTCCATGAAAACAAAAAAAATTCTCTTCATTCCTTATAATTCAATATCACAGACAACAAATATACACTTGAAAATTACTAACTGCTTTTTTCAGTGAAAATCTAACATTGCATATTGATATAATGTCCATTTCATTCATAATTCATAGCGCGGTAAAACTGCTGGTTCATGATGTAACAATGACGTATATGTGACGTCACTATAGTATTGAACATTTGCAGATTCAGTAGCTTTATCACTAGAAGTTCAATACGCTAGAACTAAGCTGAAAATAAGATTGTTAGAACCCAGCAAAGTGACAATGAGTTTTCAGCTCTCTCTTTGAATTTGCTGTTGGATATTTTTATCAATATTTAGAGAAGATAAATTCAGCAAGCAATTTGAACTTGGGACTCGATAAAGATCAGAAAGAAGACCATTATGAAATCTCGTATAGATCTACATGTTTTTTTACATTACTTTGCAAAAGTAGGCCAATTTCTTTTCAAAGGTTTAATGATACATGATGTAGTCATTGCAACAGGATTACTTGCTCTATTTCTATTTTGTCGATGATGGTTATGTCAAAGCAACCAGTAGCTTGAAAAGAATATTGTGCGCAGTACTGGTAAAAGAAACTCATGGAAAGCAAAAAAGGGATATATAGGATCTGACATGAGTTGGCTTTTGAGATAAGATTTTATTAAACAAGTCTAGGGAAATGTTATTAAGTGAGCCTTTGGCAAGCTTTAATGACAATGTCCTAGACGAGTTTAATAAAGTTTTATCTAAAAAATCCACAAATATCAGATTCATTTCAACACATAACAATATTTCATAAATATACCGGTAGATCAGATGATACAAAAACATTCATAAATGCACCCGTGCTATTATCCATAAGACCTATTCACTTGTATGAAACATGTTCAAAATTACGTCAAAAATGACGTCACACATAAGTGATATCAAATGTGTATAAGATAAGAAAATTTGTAATGGGTATATTACACAGAAAACAAGGGAGGTTATGTGATAAAAAAATATCTCACTCACACTCAAACCTTTCACCCTTTCTTCATTCTAACATTGTTAAGGGTAAAGGTTAATGATTGAACATGTCACCCTTGTTGCAGTTGTTTTGATTTTCTGCCAGGTTTTAGATAAACAGGTTCAAGTTGTGTGAATAAATCTAGTATAGAAGAAAAAGTCCTTACCAAACACTGTACCATTTAGTTCTTTAGGCCGTTGCCAGATTACATACACAGACAGGGGGTCATCTTCAACTGCGGCTAGCTTCATGTTATATCCTGGTGCTGATAATGTAATTAATTCGATTTGAAAATGAAATAAAGCGCACCAATAAATGAGGCAAGTAGGCTAAACGGTAATGCATGTTCCAACATACAGAAAATCAGTTAATATCTCAAACTAGTCTAGATTAGACTTTCATCATTAAGGGACTGTTACATTTGCTGTTGATTCTCCACAAGAATGGCTGATTTACAATATAAGCATCTGTTCAATTAAACAGTTTATTAATGGCTATGTATCTGTGGATAAGAACAGGAGTTTACAACTCTAAGAAAGAAGCCTTTTGAAAACATTGTGGGAAAAGGAGAAAATGCTGGTAACCAGCATTTTCTCCTTCTCCCACAATGTTTTCTACCTTTCTCCAAAGGATTTTCAATTTTTCAGTCACATTCATTTTGTTATCTGTAAAATCTTTCAATTCGGACCAGTCTACAATTTTGTCAATTGGTAAAGACTTAACACTTTGCCGGATTCTAAAGTAAATATCTTCAATAGTAACAGAGCTTTTACTTAGCACGAGGAAGACAGGCCCCCATGGCTACAACACTTCCTTACATTTTCTTTGAAAAATTGTACAGTTTTCCTTGATGGGATATAAAAATCTGCTACAGGCATTTAAGTTTTGGTGCAAGAATATTACAATGATCTTGTTTATTTCATGCTTTTTGGGAATAAGGTTTGATAATTCATTATTATGATCAGTGACCTTCATGGTGAAATTTCCCAAGCTGTTTGATTCAACATTTTCTCCTATTCTCACAATGTGTTTTACTGTAAATTAAAAAAAAAAAATCAGCCATGATTGGAACAACATTTAACATGTCTTCTGGAAATGCTTTTGATAATATCTGTCCAAACCTTTCTGTTAGTATAAAATCAACAATACCTGTTTGGCAAGTTTCATTTACAGCAACAAATCCACTTGCACACTTACAAACATCCGTCAGGCACACAGTATAATTATCTTCACAACCATCTTGTGTTTGACAGCTAGAACCAAGCTCTGCATCTAAATAGACATACATGTAGCTTCATAGACTGGTGTCAGTCTGTTAAATAGAGCCTTTTCATTAAACAAAATCATCAAGCAAAACTGCAAAACAAATACTCTGTGTTCTCAATGTTCTGAATAATTTGTCTGATTTAACGCCTGTATTTCAGAAGAAGGGCAAGTAACAACACATATTTCTGAGACTTTGCTGTAGTTGTGTACCTTGTTTTTTAGAATGACTTAAATGCAGGGCCTGAATGCCAGGCTAGCAGCTTCAATAAATATCTTACCTTTGAAAAACTTTTATGTATTTGAGACAAAAGTGGCACCATTGGTTGACTCCTTACCCAATGGCAGCATTTTAGAATGAAAGTACTTGCAGATGATCAATAGAATATGTGCCTTCTGTCTAGCCCTTGTCACTAGGTCGGTAGCATGCAGATGATCAATAGAATATATGCCTACAGTCTAGCCCTTGTCGCTAGGTCGGTAGCGTGCAGATGATCAATAAAATATATGCCTACTGCCTGGCCCTTTTGCTAGGTCGGTAGCGTGCAGATGATCAATGAAATATATGCCTACTGTCTAGCCCCTGTCGCTAGGTCGGTGGCATGCAGATGATCAATGAAATATATGCCTACTGTCTAGCCCCTGTCGCTAGGTCGGTGGCGTGCAGATGATCAGTAAAATATATGCCTACTGTCTAGCCCCTGTCGCTAGGTCGGTGGCGTGCAGATGATCAGTAAAATATATGCCTACTGTCTAGCCCCTGTCGCTAGGTCGGTGGCGTGCAGATGATCAGTAAAATATATGCCTACTGTCTAGCCCCTGTCGCTAGGTCGGTGGCGTGCAGATGATCAGTAAAATATATGCCTACTGTCTAGCCCCTGTCGCTAGGTCGGTGGCGTGCAGATGATCAGTAAAATATATGCCTACTGTCTAGCCCCTGTCGCTAGGTCGGTGGCGTGCAGATGATCAGTAAAATATATGCCTACTGTCTAGCCCCTGTCGCTAGGTCGGTGGCGTGCAGATGATCAGTAAAATATATGCCTACTGTCTAGCCCCTGTCGCTAGGTCGGTGGCGTGCAGATGATCAGTAAAATATATGCCTACTGTCTAGCCCCTGTCGCTAGGTCGGTGGCGTGCAGATGATCAGTAAAATATATGCCTACTGTCTAGCCCCTGTCGCTAGGTCGGTGGCGTGCAGATGATCAGTAAAATATATGCCTACTGTCTAGCCCCTGTCGCTAGGTCGGTGGCGTGCAGATGATCAGTAAAATATATGCCTACTGTCTAGCCCCTGTCGCTAGGTCGGTGGCGTGCAGATGATCAGTAAAATATATGCCTACTGTCTAGCCCCTGTCGCTAGGTCGGTGGCGTGCAGATGATCAGTAAAATATATGCCTACTGTCTAGCCCCTGTCGCTAGGTCGGTGGCGTGCAGATGATCAGTAAAATATATGCCTTCTGTCTAGCCCCTGTCGCTAGGTCGGTAGCGTGCAGATGAACAATAATATATATGCCTACTGTCTAGCCCCTGTCGCTAGGTCGGTAGCATGCAGATGATCAATAAAATATATGCCTAACCCTTGTAGCTAGGTTGGTAGCGTGCAGGACTCAAGAACAGGGGGTCATGGGCTCAGTCCCCAGCTCAGGCAATTACTTTCCAAGGATTGATGTTAGTCATTGCAACAGGATTCATTCATCTCCCATGGCTGATCATTTATCAAGTCTGAACCCAGCATGTTTGGAATATATTACTGTTTTCAAAGCCTGTCTCACAAATCCTGTTTTCCCCACATACCTCTATATATTTAGAAACTATATGCAAAAAACTGCAGTAAACTATTTTTTTACTATGTAAAAGTCTTGGTCAGTTGCATCTGTGTAAAAATTATCAAATTTATGAAGAGGCACAATTAAACCACATACTTATTGTAAGTAGCCATTTTCTCTTGTTACTCTATACCAAACAACAAAATTTTGGGCTAGTCCAGATTGAAAGCATTTGCAGACAACAAAATAAATGTGAGTCAGAAATTGATTTTTGATTTTGGATGGGTATAAAACATTGTGGGAAAAAGGAGAAAAATGCTGGTTGCCAGCATTTTCTCCTTTTCCCATAATGTTTTCAAGAGCTTTCCTTCTCAGGGTTGTTGAAAGTTGGGATCATGTGGTAAAGAGTTAAAAGTAGAGTATTTTTTTTACACCCATGCATTAATTCTTAACCACACAATACTAGTCTAAATGCCTACTTTTGACACCCCTAAGAAAGAAGCCTTTAGAAAATATTGTGGAAAAAGGAGAAAATGCTGGTAACCAGCATTTTCTCCTTTTACCACAATGTTTTCTATCCTTCACAAAACAAATTTAAAATTTTCAGTCAGTTTTATACTGTCGTCTGCAAATACTTTCGATTTGGACAAGCCTAAAATATTGTCGCTTGGTAATGAGTTAATATGTTTTCTGTAGAGAATAGTAATGCCTAATAGCAGACAGGCCAAATTGTCAAAGAATATGTCATGCGCAAACAACAGGACTGGTATTTTGTCAAGGTAAAATAGTTATTCCTCAAAATAAATAAATGACTGTCTCTTTATCCAAAGTTGCAGATCCAATCTCAGACTGCATGTTCTGTGCAGACTGATCTTTATCTACACTGTCCCCTAAAGGTCACTGAATTATGCTTAGCAACCGAAGGGTTAACTCTTTATCAAACGACAAAATTTTCAACTACTCCAAATTGAAAGCATTTGCAGACAACAAAATAAATGTGAATCAAAAATTGAATTTTGATTTTGGTAGGGTAGAAAACATGGTAACCAGCATTTTCTCCTGTTCCCTAAATGCTTTCAAAAGGCTTTCTTTCTCAGGGTCGTCAGAAGTCAGGATTGTGTGATAATGGGTTAAATACAAATACATACATGGAAGACACTGGCCTTCAGGAAGCTGCAACCATGGATACCTTGAATCATAAAATCCATCTCCACAAACACAACTGTTGCCCTCGCAAACTGACCCCTTGTCTGTGCAATTATCAGTGTGGGAACAAAAAGCTCCAAGTGGTGTACCTGTCGAGAAAAATCAAACTTAGGAGTTACATGAATGAGCACTTTATTTCATAACAAAAAGGTCTCTTACATGCCTGCAAAAAAGTTTCACAAATCTAGATTTAGTGTATTCTTTTATGACACAATTCATGAAAAGTGGCTAAAAAGATCGATCTGCCTACGAAAGGATGAAAAAAATCTGGAAATGTTGAAAAGAATGGTTTCTAGAATTTTCTTGTTTTCCAACAATGTTTTCAAAATCCTTTTTACTATAAGTCATTAACCCTTTACCACACAAAGCCGACTTTTGATGCTCCTGGAAAAGAAGCCTTTTGAAAAGATAGTGGGAAAAGGAGAAAATGCTGGTAACCAGCATTTTCTCCTTTTCCCACGATGTGTTCTACCCCATCAAAGAAAATTTGAACCATTTGAGCCACATTGAAATTGTTGTCTGCAAATGCTTTCAATTTGGACAAGGCTAAAATTTTGTTGTCAGGTAAAGGGTTAACTCTTTACGAAACGACATAATTTTACTCTGGTCCAAATTGAAAGCATTGCAGATGAAGTTTTGTCCTTGTTTCCTGTATTGTTTGCTCCTATATGAAAGAACTAATTTCATGGTTTGATTTACATGTATGTAATTTGTGTTCTGCATATGATTTACCTCGTCACAAAATAACAAAATTTTAGACTAGTCCAAATTGAAAGCATTTGCAGCTGACAAATTAGAAGTGACTGAAAATTTGAAATTTGTTTCGTGAAGGGTAGAAAACATGGTGGGAAAAGGAGAAAATGCTGGTTACCAGCATTTTCTCCTTTTCCCACAATGTTTTTTGAAGGCTTCTTTCTCAGGGCTGTCAAAAGTAGGGATTGTTTGATAATGGGTTAAATTTGAGGAAGACTAGAATTTTCTTTTTTGGTAATGAGTTAAAACTGCTTTCACAAGCATGCTTATTTATGAAGAAAGAAAATACTTAGAAGGGAGGCTAGCCAATTAAAAAGAGATTTTATGATTGTATGGTGCTAACACTTTACCATTTCATCCCAACTTTTAGCAACCCTGAGAAAGAAGCCTTTTGAAAACATTGTGAGAAAAGGAGCAAAATGCTGGTAACCAGGCTTTTCTTCTTTTCCTATAATGCTTTCTACCATTCCCAAACCAAATTTCTATTTTTGAGTCACATATTTTGTCATCTGCAAGTGCTTTCATTTAGACAAGTCTACGATTTTGTCATTTGGTAAAGAGTTAAATGCCATTTTCAAGATTATTTCAGATAAATCACAGCAGCCAGTACCCCTATCTATGCTTCCCTTGAGTTTCTATTACCAGTACTCTGCACAATATTCTTTTCAAAGCTACTGGCTGCTTTCCCACATAACTATCGTCCAAGCAATGGTCAGCAGTGACAGAGGTATATCCTGTTTCAATGACTATCATCAATCCTCAGAAAGTAGTTGGCAAAGCTGGGGATTGAACCTGCGACTCCTTTATCTCAAGTCCTGCATGCTCCGACTGTGCTATCAGGCCACAGCATTAACCCTTAGGCTGCTAAGCACGACTCACTGACCTTTTGCCGACAGTGTAGATCAAGATCAGACTTCACAGAACGTGCAGTCTGATCTTTGATCTACACTGTCCGACATGGAGATATCATTCCCCGAAACATAACTTTGAAATACATGTAGAAGTATTTGGGTTATTACTGTCGAATTGAAAATTTCAGTTTAGTTATTCAGCAGGGTAAGGGTTAACCCTTTTCTGAACGACAAATTTTGGACCCTTCCAAACTGAAAGTTTGCAGACGACAATTTAAGATTTGGAGAAAATGGCAGAAAGTTCTCAAAAAGGGTAGAAAACACTGTGGGATAAGGAGAAATTGCTCGTTACGAGCAATTTCTCCTTTTCCTACAGTGTTTTCAAAAGACTTTTACTGCAGACACGTAAAAACCAGGGCTTGTTTGGGAAAGGGTTACGAAAAGAAAAAAAAATCTTACTTGGTTCGCATTTTCCCGTTTTTGCATTAAAAACATGCGTCTCTTGTATACAGCCGCATGTTCCTGTCTCTATGTCACATAGTCCACCTTCATAGTCACATGATGTGAAATAAAGCATACAGGGCTGACCGTAGTCTGCAGTCTCTGTTTGACCAAGTAAGAGTATCTGAAAAGGAATTCTTCATCTGGACAATACCTAGCAAAACTTTAGAGCTATCCAAATTGAAAGTAGCTTTTCGTCCTTTTCCAACAATGTTTTTTTTTCCCTTCCCGTGAAAACATTCCAACATCGTTGAATGCATTTATTTTGTCATCTGCAATTGCTTTCAATTTGGACCAGTCTAAAATTTTGTTGTTTGGTAACGAGTTAACCCTTTACCAAACAATCCCTGGTTTACGACTCTGAGATAGAAGCCTTTTGAAAACATTGTGGGAAAAGGAGAAAATGCTGGTAACCAGCATTTTCTCCTTTTCCCACAATGTTTTCTACCCTGGTAGAAACAAATTTCAATTTTTGAGTAACATGTATTTTGTCGTCTGCAAATGCTTTGAATTTGGACCAGTCTAAAATTTTGTTGTTTGGTATAGTTAAAGGCACTAGGGAAGAAAATATTAGAAAAGACTGTAGGAAAAGGAGAAAATGTTGTTGATCAACAAAATGTTTCCCCCTTTTCAAAGACAATTCCTGTAATTTGAAACACTTTTATTCTACCGTCTGTAATTGTTAACAGTTTGGACTAGCCTAGAATTTTGGTTTCTAGTAATGCGTTTTAAATTTCAGACGGGGAACAAGAGTTGAAATATAAAACTACCTGATCAAGATTGTTTTCCTTTTCGTTACTTCAATCATATTGAGTTCTCACGAGTGATTGAGGTCTATAAATAAACTCCATCTTTCGCACAACGATTCGTACCAATGTTATCGTTTCAACAAAGATTCGAGCGTGCGCTTGCACTAGGAGATCCATTAGATTTCCTCATTTTATAAATATTCCTAAGTGTGACGTATACAAAGACTTTTATATCTAACAAAATGTAACTCGCCTCTTCATTCATTACGAGAAATATCGCTACTAATATCACTCGAAATTTAAACAAAAGTATTTTCTGAAAAATTGTCTTATTCTCCTTTGTAGAGAGTATCTTAATGTAGAGTCTAAAACGGAGACGACTTTCTTTCGTCTATTAGAACACGGAAAAAGAGAAAAGCGGACACTACGAACTGCTTTCTTTTTTAAAGTTTTAGGTAAAATGTGATTGTTCTGTTAACGGTTACATATTTTATTTTTTAAACAGGGGTGAGGAGGGTGGATGTATACATACAACATACCAGCAAAGACAAACCTGCAGAAGAAGGTCAAAATGGACTATTTAAAATGACAATCTTTTAATGTTGCATTAGAAACTGAAGGAAAGTAATTGTCCTACGCCTGAATTTTCAAACATGTACATACATTACCACACACTCCCTTCTATTGACGACCCAGAGAAAGAAGCCTGTAAAAAATTTGAGAGAAAAGGAGAAAATGCTGGTAACCAGCATTTTCTCCTTTTCCCACGATGTTTTCTACCCCTAACAAAAACAAACTTTTAATTTTCAGTCATTTCATTTTGTCGCCTGCAAATGTTTTCGATTTGGACAAACTCCTAAAATTTTGTCGTTTGGTAATGAATTAATCAAATACCTGGAAAGTGTTGCTAGTGGCTTAAGCAACCAGCAACTTTACGTGGACAAATGACTTAACTACAAAGCTAACCAGTTGTGGCCATTTTTTTTTAATGTGCTCTGATCATGCCTCATAAAATTATTTTTACTTACAAAACAAAATACTCCGAAACATCTGAAAAAATCCATAGTGTCTCAGAGAGACCAGCAAGTTACTTACTAATCATGAGAAATTTAACCTAAATAATTGCTTAACTCTTGAGTCGGTTAACTCTTTACCAAAAGAAAATTCTAAACTGGTCCAAATTGAAAGCATTTGCAGGCGACAAACTAAACGTAACTCAAAAATTGAAATTTGTTTCCAATGGGGTAGAAAACATGGTGAGAAAAGGAGAAAATGCTGGTTCAAGCATTTTCTCCTTTTCCAACCATGTTTTCAAAAAGGCTGCTATATCAGGGTCGTAAAAACCAGGGATTATTTGGTAAAGGGTTGAATAAACCCAACAGGCATTACAGTTTATAAATAAGGCGCAAATATTTAGTATTTCTAGGTTGCGCTTTTCTAGACCATCTGGGAACAGCGAATAATGTTGATCAAAGATCAGACTGTCCATTTTGTACAGCTTGATCTCTATCCACACTTTTCCCTTAAGTGAATATATAGATATGAAAGGACTGACCCTTTATCAAAACCATCTCATTTTTTTTTTTTTTGACTGAGAGAAAAGGCCATCAAAAACATGGTATAAAAAGGGCAATATACTGTACTACGAACCAGTATTTACGTCTCTTCTCATAAGTTTTTTCATCCCTTTTTAAGAAAAAAATCAAGCATTCTGATCCATTTTAACTCTTTCTTAAACAATCCCTGGTTTTCAACTCCCTGATTAGGAAGTCTTTTGAAAACATTTTAGAAAAAGGAGAAAATGCTGGTAACCAGCATGTTTTCCTTTTCCCACAATGTTTTCTACCCTTCCCAAAACAAATTTCAATGTTTGAGTCATATTTATTTTGTTGTCTGCAAATGCTTTCGATTTGGACAAACCGAAAATTTTGTCGTTTAGTAAAGAGTTAAAACCCATTACCACACAATCCCTACTTTTGACTACCCTGAGAAAGAAGCTTTTAGAAAACATTGTGGGAAAAGGAGAAAATGCTGGTAACCAGCATTTTCTCCTTTTTCCACAATGTTTTCTACCCTTCACAAAATAAATTTCAAATTTTCAGTCACTTTTCTTTTGTCGTCTGCAAATGCTTTAGATTTGGATAAACCAAAAATTTTGTCGTTTGGTAATGAGTTAAGAGAGTTGTTTGCAACGGCGTTGGATATGGGAAAAAATGGAGTCAAGGATTTAACCTTTATCGCACAATCCTGTGTTTTAACATCTCTGAGGAAACACCCTCTGAAAACATTAAGGGAAATGGAGAATAACTATCCTTATCCTTGGTGTGAGAAAGCCAGAAAACACATGCGTAGGTACACTGGTCGCCGTGATATGACAAAAGATATTGAAATGGCGTAGGCTAAAACTCCAATGCTAAAAAATGACAAATAAACAAACTGAGAAGCCGAACTCGCCATATTCAGTTACACAACTTGTTTTTTGCCCTCTCCTCTTCAGTAATTGCTTATAATTCAAGATCTTGAGTAGTTGTACTTCAAAAAAGGTCATGTTTCATTTTGGGTTTTGTGCCAATTTGCTGAACCTCTTTTCCTTCATAGAATTTGCTAGGAGAAAATGAGTGAAAGAGAAACAAGAACACGGCGACAAAAAAATACTCTCTGACTTTTAAGCAGATGGCCCTATGTCCAAGATTTAGTATCGGGACTTTTCAATTTGTTTAACTCATTACCAAACGACAATATTTTAGGCTTGTCTAAATCTAAAATGAACGTGACTGAAAATTTGAAATTTTTTTGTGAATGGGTAGAAAACATTGAGAGAAAAGGAGAAATGCTGGTCACCAGCATTTTCTCCTATTCTCACAATGTTTTCTCTCTGCGTCGTGAAAAGTAGGGGATTGTGTGGTAATGGGTTCAACCCTAATCACTCAATCCCGACTGTTAACGACCCATGATAGAGTAGGCATTTAAAGACATACTGATAGAAGGAGAAAATTTACCTTAAGAACCTTCTAACTACAGCTTGAGACAATCTGTAGTTACGAGGTTTTTGAACTAAACCGATTAAAAATGCTTTTTAACAGTATTTTCATTTATTTCTTTTCCCACAATGTTTTCCACCTCGTCATAGAACTCCGGTTCCGTTTTGAACCAATATAGATTTTAATCTGCAGATACTTTCAATTTATGCGTAGAAATGAGCATCTATGGAGTAAAGGGTTAACAGCCTAAGAGCTAACACTTTACTCAATAGATACTCATTTCTACGCATTGCTTGAAGGAGACTTTGGAAAACATTGTGGCAAAAGGTGAAATTGCTCGTGACGAGCAATTTTACCTTTTGCCACAATGTTTTCTATGCTATCAAAAGGTGTCATATACAAATAAGAAACAGCTTCATCCTTGCTGTTATTTAGGGTTAATTAGAGATACCATAGAAATGCCTTATGGGGTAAAGGGCTAAGTGCAACTCAAGGACCTTTTACAGACAGTGTTGATCAAGATCAGATTGCACAGAACATATAGTCTTATCTTTGATTTACACTGTCCAATAAGGGGATGTCTAATCCTGAAAAAAAAAATATACCTTTGAAATAGTCAAATTTTGGGTTTTACTATCAGTTTGAAGGTTTTATCTCAGTTACATAGTAGGATAAGGGTTAAATTCTTAACCAACAAATCTACCAAACTATAAAAGTTTTGTAGTCTTTGGTTTTGAATAGCATCTGCAGATGGAATCTACTGTTTGATCAAAAGTTTCGCAAAAGAAGGACTTTGCGAAGGATATGAAATCGTTTTGACAGAAGGAAAATTGCTTGTAACCAGCAGTTTTCCTCAAGATTCCCAACATGTTTTCCAAAAGCCTAAGTAATGTCCCTAAATATCCGGACTGTCACGTGAAGGGTTAAATTGTATGAGAATTATTTGATAAAAAATGTATAAGAAATATAATCATATACAAGCATAGGCCTACTGTTGATTTAAAGCTACGGCGTAATCTACATAATTATGTGTAAATACGATTTTCCTTGATTCACATATGACGAAAAAAATGGATAAATAGTCATCTTTCTCAATTAGATACAGTTTATTTACGATATCGAATTATATCCTTTACCAATCGACCCAATAAATGAAGCCTATATACCCGTGATGCAAAACTATCGCAGTTAGGAATTCTTTAAAAAAAAATGTGGTCTAGGGGAGGGAACTCGTACTGCCTAAGAGTAAGAAAAAACCAAGAGTAATCTCCCTTATAAGGATCTGGCCCCCCCCCCTTTCATCATATCTCCCAGACGCTTGACGGATCAAGGTACTTAACACAACACTGGGGAAAAAGTGACATGCATGTGTCGGTTTTAATCTGTTTTTAATGAAGATTTCAATTAATTTTAACAAGAGGGCTTCATTGACATTGATTTCGATACAATAACGCTAGAATCTAATTTTTAAGAATGAACATTTCCTGCCTTATTTCTTGAAATTCGAATGGAATCATCGAGACAGGTTTGAATCCTGGAAAATCGCCATTTGCAAAGTTATGAGATTTGTGGACGGCATTCAGTATCATACTCCATAGAATGTACGATCTGATTCTCTGTTTACATAGTCCGCTTGTTTTGTTGAATCTATGTATTGTTAAAATCTCAACAAGATAGATTTAATGGACTGTAGGGTCTATATATTTAAACCGTCGAAAGAGGTCCACATGTAGGCGCGAAAAAACTTCAAAGCGCCATATACAATAATAGTTGTCTTTGCAACCCGTGTAGATTAAGATTAGATTGCACAGAACGTTCAGTCTGGTCTTGATCTACACTGTCCGCTTTTCTTAGACATTCTTCACAAAAGCAATTAACCTTGATAATGTACCTGTTTGGGAGAAGATTCTAGACTGAACATTTCTGTTGGGTTTATTTGACGACCTAGATAATTGTCAGTATAGGGGACAGCTTTAGGGCTCAATTTTGAATCTACCTCATATTTCTACAAACCAGAAATTTTGCTTTGAACTAGATCTAGTTTATAAGATAATGTTTCAATTTAAAGCGGTATCTGTCGACATTGTCCGTAAATGAAAACATATTTTTGTTGGTAAGTGTGCGTTTATTTATCATTGTGATATCATATACTCTCTAATTTCATTTATTAATATCTGTTACCTCAGAGATATGTTACTAAATGATGCATTGTTATTCTAGTGAAATCTTACCTTAATTCCAAATTCAAATATTGGCGTTATAAATTGTCATGAAGTAAAAGGGAGACTACCTACCGGCTGTTTTGACATATCAAGGCCGTCGGAAGCGGTCCGGCCGGTCCGGCCATGGCCGGACCAAATTTTCGGCCGAAAATGAAAAATGGCCAGACCAATTTTCGAAAAAGATAAAAGGCTTCTTTCCCAGAGGCATCAAAAGTAAGGATTGTGTGGTAATGGGTTAAATGCGTAATATTTTTCCGGGGAGCATGCCCCCGGACCCCCCAAGCATGGCTTGACGACTTCGTCGCTCGCCATACTGGCCGGACCAAATGAAATTTCCTTCCGACGGGCCTGCATATAATATGTCTTACTGAATTATTTTCTGTCGGGTGGCATTTCGTTTTTAGAATAATTAAAATTAACAATTTTACCATACGAACTGATTCACAGTCGTTACAGCTACATGAAAAATTATCGCTTGTCAAACCGATCGTCTCTACAGATGTTACCGTGTTTATTCGTCCTCGGTTTTACGCTTGCTCTTTGCTGGCATTTTTTGTAAGGTGCTTAGGCATACATAAGGACCACAGGCATGAGGAGGAGGTTCCATGTCCCGCCTACTGCTTCTACCATCCAGGTACTGTAGCCGCAGTCATTTAGCACTACCGGAAAAAACCAAAGCGAGGCTTTGGTTGTAGCCTGTCTCTTGTAGGCCTATCTTCAAAGGGAACGACGTGAAGCAGTGAGAAATAAGCCCTTTCCTCTTAAATAAGGGAAGCAACTCTGACATTACTAATAACAAAATTTTGTACGAGTTGTCTCCCATTGACCATTGGTAGTTCATCATTCAATCGCAATTGTCTTAAATTGTGAAAGAAAATCAGTTTAGAACAAAATACCAAGCACAAGTGCAGGTAAAATGGAATAAATAAGCAAAGGGAGGGAGCAAGAAAGTAAGTAAAACAATGGACAAAAAATACATGATAATGTTTTAACAAATATCAGTTGAAACGACATGAAGGAATCGGAAATAAACAAACACAAGGAGACGAGGTAGTTTTCCTTGATTTCTTGTGATATGACGGGTGCTTCTTGTAGTTTAGTCGTACATTTCATAATCTAACACAAAAAAAATCGCGTGTATCTTCACATATAAACCGTAAAACAATCCACAAAATACTGGAATCATTGACACGTTTTATTTTCACAGTGTCCGGGTTGTACATAGATTCGGATAAAAGTTTGGCTTAGTAGAAAAAGTGTAAAAGTTCTGTTCTTAAAACACTTCATTTAAGTTTTGAAATATAAGTAACACAAAAAATGGAGAAGTTTTGTAAACATTTAACTATTTAGAAGATAACAGACTTTAGGCCTGCATCAAATTTGAAGCAATTTAGCGGACGACTAATCTAAAAGTTGGTCAAAAGATGACTGCTGTCCTTGATAGGATAGGAAAAATGAAATGATAGGAAAAAGAAATGATAGGAAAAACCAGAAAATGCTGGATAATAGTATTTCATCCTATTTCTGTAATGGTTTCAAAAGAACATAGAGTTCTCAAGGATATACCGGTATTTTGAAGCTGGGGACTGTGTACCTAAGCTGGGGACTGTGTACCTTCAGTCCAACCCTGAAGGCTTGCTCCGATGCTGTTGTTGTTATTTAGTCTCTGCTGTGGAGACCAAATAACAAAAGTAGTATTGGAGCAAGCATGCAACCACTAGGCTTTGTATAGATCTATACCTGTAGACTGAAGAATTTCCCAGGTGTCATTTTGTAATTGGGTCTCGGAGAGGAGAATCATTTAAAAAAATGGCATCGAAGCTCCCCTTTGGATTGAATGTAGGCTTTGTACATAGATCCTTTTCTTATTGACCAACAAATCTAAAGTCAGTTCTATAACATGATATCAAACCATGATACTGTCAGACTGAAGAAAACATTTTGTATGTTTTGTTTTGGCCACAGGGTTCTGAAGCATTGTCAGCCCATGGATACATGTAGATGATTTCTTTATGTGTAAAATACAATGTGGTTGGAATGATGAAATTTGCCATAAAAAGGGTAGAAAAACCTTGTTGGAAAAGGAAAAAAATGCCATTTATTATGGTGGTTTGAAAACAATGAATGTCTTCAAAAATGATGGGTTGTTGCATACAAGATACTTAACCCATTATCTTACGAACGAAGTCCGTAACAAAGAAACAAATGAATAAATGCATGGCAGAAATAAGGATCGGAGCGGGATTCGAACTCCGAACTCCCGGACGCAAAGCCAATACCCTAACCACTGAGCCAAAGAGATATCTCTTTGGCTCAGTGGTTAGGGTATTGGCTTTGAGTCCGGGAGTTCGGAGTTCGAATCCCGCTCCGATCCTTATTTCTGCCATGCATTTGTTCATTTGTTTCTTTGTTACGGACTTCGTTCGTAAGATGGGGGCTCGTCCGGGATTGGCCATTGAGCCATTAATCCCATTTGTTGTCCAAAATCGGACTTCCTGCCTAATAAGGCTTTGAGTCATCAATAAATGATGACTTTAAGAGGGGGTGTGTTACGGGAGACCACTCCTTCCTGCATGGCATTCTCCCGATTTAAATACAATACCTGGCTACTGCGTCAGGGAGATATCTCTTTGGCTCAGTGGTTAGGGTATTGGCCTTGCGTCCGGGAGTTCCGGGGTTCAAAATCCCACTCGGACCCTTATTTCTGCCATGCATTTATTCATTTGTTTCTTTGTTACGGACTTTGTTCGTAAGAATTACCACACAATCCCTACTTTTGACGACCCTGAGAAAGAAGCCTTTAGAAAACATTGTGGGAAAAGCAGAAAATGCTGATAATAATTACCAGCATTTTCTCTTTTTCCCACAATGTTTTCTACCCCTCACAAAACAAATTTCAAATTTTAAGTCACTTTTATCTTGTCGTCTTCACATTCTTTCGATTTGGACTAGCCTAATACATTGGTACAGTAATATGTTAAACAGAAACATTGAAATTCTTTTATGGCTCAAAATGAAGTATGATAATGAAAAGTAACCTTGTAAGCAATTACCTTTTTATCATCACCATTGTTTTGTTTTGTTGAAAAGAAGTTTATCTATTGGGTTATTGGGTGATGCTCAGTGCTCGTAAATAATGGTTTCATAAATGTTCAAGAAAAAATGGCGGCAAGGGCCTGCCAATAAGCATGTGAATATTTTTTACAAATCGCAAATTAAAATCTACTTGTTCTATCTGAGTATGTACAAAGAAGTAGTTCAATTGCCAGTGCATTCAGCTGCCTTCCAAAAAAACCCTTTACCTCATGGGTGTTTTTTTTACTGGTACAGTGTGTGAAAGGTTTGAAAATTTCTTTTTTCATTTCAGATTTTCAGTACGAAATTGCTTGGGGAGTTAATGGTTGTTCAGTAATTTTTTCAGCACTTAAACTTCATGAACGTTCAATAAGAAACATGTGGAACACTGACGAAACAGAATTCAGACGTCTACTATGTTATAGAACCATTGTGAAGTCATTTATAAAGAAACAGAACCAGCTAGTGGTATGTCCCTCTCATAAGAAGATAACTACTATGTGTTGAAACTCACTATTTTGATTCTGTAACAAAAGAACAAAATGCTTAACTCTTTACCAAACAATCCCTGGTTTGTACGACCCTGAGATAGAAGACTTTTGAACACATTATGGGAAAAGGAGAAAAGGCTGGTTACCAGCATTTTCTCCTTTTCCCACTATGTTTTCTACCCAGCTGGAAACATATTTCAATTTTTCAATTAGGTTTTTATTTTGTCGTCTGCAAGTGCTTCAATTTGGACCAGTCTAAAATTTTGTCGTTTGGAATGGGGTTAATGCATGATAACTGAAACTACAAAATTGTCCAGGTTAACTCTTTAACACAAAATGCCGACTTTTGATACTCCTGGAAAAGAAGCCTTTGGAAAATGTAGGAAAAAGAGAAAATGCTGGTAACCACATACTTTCTCCTTTTCCCACAATGTCTTCTACCCTATCAAAGAAAATTTGCACAGTTGTAGCCACTTTGAAATTGTTGTCTGCAAATGCTTTCAATTTGGACAAAGGCTAAAATTTTTTTGTCTGGTAAAGGGTTAAAAGGTTTTGCATTCTGTAAACTACATATACCGGTAGCTAAAGTTATGAGTTTCATGATTTAAAAAAGCAGAAAACACTGATGGAAAAAGAGGAAATCCTGGTATCTAATGTTTTTCTCCTTTTCATCATTCAATATTTTCAAATCTCAGAACATGAAGCTAAATTCAAACTGTCCTCTTCAACTGCTTTAACCCTTTACCCCATAAGGCATTTCTATGGTATCTCTAATTGACCCTAAACAACAGCAAGGATGAAGCCTTTTCTTATGTGTATATGACACCTTTTGATAGCATAGAAAACATTGTGGCAAAAGGTGAAATTGCTCGTCACGAGCAATTTCACCTATTGCCACAAAGTTTTCCAAAGGCTTCTACAAGCAATGCGTAGAAATGAGTATCTATGGAGTAAAGGGTTAACAGAATACCAAGCCATCCCGACTTTTAGCAATTCCGATACAGAAGGCTTCTGAAAACGTTGTGGGAAAAGAAGAAAATGCTGGTAACCAGCATGTTCTCTTTTTCCCACAGTGTTTCCTACCCTGCTGAAAACAAATATCATTTTTTTTGAGATTTGTTTATTTTGTTATCTGCAAATGCTTTCAGTTTGGACAAGTCTAGAATTTTGTTGTTTGGTTAGATGACAGACCTACATGTTGTTTTTCCCCAATTTTTTTTTTAACAACTCAAAACAGTAACCATCCCTTGACCTATATTTGTCAGTTGCAAATGCTTTCAGTATTGTTTGTTAAAATATTAGCTTCAGGTTCAGGAAATAGTGAGAATGTAAACACTGATTTAGATTTTTAAATCTTTACCAAACTACATAATTTTATACTTGTCCAAGTTGAAAGCTTTTGCAGACAACAAAATAAATGTTACTCAAAAATTGAAATTTGTTTTCAGCAGGGTAGCAAACATTGTGGGAAAAGGAGAAAATACTGGTTATCAGCATTTTCTCCTTTTCTCATAATGTTATAAAACTGCTTCTTTCACAGGGTTGTTAATAGCTGGGATTTTGTAGTAAAGGTTTAAACAGGAATATGAATTTACTGATTTCACTTTGCTTTAATGATAATTCTTAACCCTTTAATGTACAATTCCTGGTTTTTTATGACCCTGTGGGAGAAGCCTTTTGAAAACATTGAGGGAAAAGGAGAAAATGCTGGTAACCAGCATTTTCTCCTTTTCCCACAATGTTTTCTACCCTGCTGGAAACAAATTTCCAGTTACAGTTATATTGTCATCTGCAAGTCCTTTCAATTTGGACCAGTCTAAAATTTTGTTGTTAGTAAAGAGTTTAGTAATTACACCCAGAGAACTGAATATTTCTGTAAAAAACATGTACGTTATATGTGCATGTATATGCACAGAAGTGCATTGTTAAATAAATAAGCTTCGTTTTATGAATTTCTATCTTTTTATCATGTCATTCCTTTTAAACCATTCCACACAATCCTGAGTTTTAACAACCCCAAGTAGAGAAGGCTTTTGAAAACACTGTAGACTTTCTAAAACATTGTAGGAAAAGAAAAAAAATGTTGGTAACCAGACAGGATGACTTTGAAGAAAAAGAAGGCTTTTTAACCCTTTACCACTCAATAACGACTTGTAACACCCTTGAGGAAGAAGCCTTTTGAAAGCACTGTGGGAAAATGAGAAAATGCTGGTAACCAGCGTTTTCTCTTTTTCCCACAGTATTTTATACCCTTTCAGGATCAAATTTCATTGTTTGAGTCGCATTTAAATTGTCTGCAAATACTTTCAAGTTAGACAAGGTCAAAACTTTGTCGCCTGGTAAATAGTTGAAATATTGGAGGTTTTTGAAAACCTTGTGGAAAAAGAAGAAAATGCTGGTGACCAGAATAGAAGTCTTTCAGATAAAGAGATGGCTTTTGAAAACATTGTTGGAAAAAAAGAAAACTCTTGTGACCAGAAAAGGAGAATTCTTCTGAGAAATCGACAGCTTTTGAAAACATTGTGGGAAAAGATGAAAATGCTCTGTAGCTCAGCTGGTAACAACATTTGAGCAAGCATGTTGCTGGTACACGCACAAAATTCCAGCTTGCCAATTTCTCTCTGAGAATTTATGATAGTCATTGCAATAGGATACATTCCTATCGTGCTTCTGAATAACCTGTGTATGATACCCTAGATGGATATGTGGGAAAGCAGCCAATGGATTGGCAAGAACATAGTTAGAAGTGCCGGAAAAGAAATGCTGGAAAAGCATAGATAGGTGCAATAGCTGCAGCTATGATATCATTAAAAATATTTGAATAGTATCAACTCTTAGGCTGTTAAGTGCAACTCAAGGACCTTTTGCAGACATTGTTGACCAAGTTCAGATTGCTCAGAACATATAGTCTGATCTTTGATCTACACTGTCCTATAAGGGGATGTGTGATACTGAAAAAAATACCTTTGAAATAGCCAAATTTTGTTTTTTACTATCAGTTTGAAGGCTTTATCTGTTACTTAGTAGGATAAGGGTTGAATTTTAAACAAACAAATCTGCAAATCTATAAAAGTTCTGTACTATTTAGTATTAATAACATTTACAGATAGTGTTCGATCAAAAGTTTCTCAAAAGTAGGACTTTGCGAAGGATATGAAATTATTGTGGCAAAAGGAAAATAGCATGCAACCAGCAGTTTTCCTCAAGATTCTCATTATGTTTTCCAAAAGCCTAAACAGTGTCCCTAAGTATCGGGACTGTCTTGTAAAAGGTTAAATTGTATGAGAATTATTTGATTAAAATGTATAAGAAAGAGTCATATACAAGCAATTTAAATAAGCTACGGTGTAGTCTACATAATTATGTGCAAATATGATTTTCCTTGATTCATATATCTTGTAAGAAATAGATAAATAGCCATTTTTCTCAATTAGATACAGTTTAATTACAATATCGAATTATATCTTTTATAAATCAACCCAATAAATGATGCCCATAGACTCGTACTGCAAAACTATCGCAGCTGGGATCTTTTAAAAATAAATTATGGTCTAGGGGAGAAAACTCGTACTGTATAAGAGTAAGAGTAAAGCAAGAGTAGTCTCCCTTATAATGATCCGCCCTTCATCATTTCTCCTAGACGCTTGACGGATCAAAGTACTAAACACAACACTAGGAAAAAGGTGACGTGCATGTAACGTTTTTAATCTGTTTCTGATGAAGATTTCAATTAATTTTAACAAAAGAGTGTCATAGATATTGATATTTAATACAAAACACTAAAATCTAAGTTTTAAATAAGATTATTTCCTGTTTTTTTCTACTTGAAATTCGAATGGGATCACCGAGAAAGGTTTTAATATTTGAAAATCGCCAATTGCAAAGGTACTATGAGGTTTGCGGACGGCATAGTTTAAAATGACAGTTTACATAACATTAAGAGAACAGTACATAAGTAAATACTTTTATACAAGACCCAGCATGTTTAAACTTGTATCACTCTTGAATTCAACAAGGTTGCAGACGTTAAATAAAATAGCTATTTATTGCGAAAAGGCATTTGAAAAAAGAAAATTGATAATGAATTAGTATGCTAAGTGTACAAAAACTTATTAACCCATGTGCAAAGAGTCTTGCTTTTCGTTTCGACAAGGCCCATTCGCATGTGGAATCGATCGATTCATTTGTCAATGATTATAATATATTTATGCAATAGTTTTGTCTGTGTAGAAACAAAGTAATATAATGCTTTACAGTTATTACTATATATGCATTCCTCTGCCACAGTGTTTTCGAAAGTACTTTTTCACGTTATTAATGCCATACAGAAACATCGTTGTGGTTGGAGAAATTGCGAGTGATGCGCAACTTTTTCAATTACAGCGGCGTTTTTAATTCTTAATTTAATTTTCTAACTTTATTTCTAACTGTCTCAAAGGCCACCTGCTGCAATTTTGTTTCATAAAATTCCATTACGTATTATTTCCAGATTCAGAATTGCCTTAATTTAAAAGTATAGAGTTCCAGAGCTGTATTCATACTTTACATTTCAAACACTAGTTTAGGTTGATTATGTATATTTGTGTATATTTATATATGTCTTTGATTTAGATATTGTATATAATTTATTATGCCAATATAAGTATAGATTGTATTATTTTCGGAATTTTTAATTTGTCTGCTGAATTCTCATATACGAATTAATACTTTTGACGAACTGCATATTTGTTTCATATTAACAAAACATTAATTCCATTTGATCTCCATTTATATCTGCATGAACTTTTCACTCTGAGTGAACGGGCATGCATATATAGGTGAAAATTGAAAATTGAAATTGAATTTTAAAACCTCTGATTTGATGTTACTTCCGTAGATCAAACCAAATTTTTCTTTACTTTCAAAAATTATTATGCCATTGTTGCATGTATGCTTATTTGTTATTTGTATATAACGATGAACTGCTATGTAGTTCAAGTTGAAACAATAAAGTTCTGTTCTGTTCTGTTTAAAATGACGCTTCACAGAATGTACGATCTGATTCCGAGTCTAGACATTTTACTCGTTTCGTAAACTTTTCTAGATCTATGAAAAAAACTCAAATTCCAGCGGACGGCTATAAATACAATCTATTGAAACACACAACGATTTTGATTGTATAGGCTTGACTACACCAGCGGATGACATACATCAAAGATCAGACTGCACGTTCTGTGCACGTTCTGTGCAGTCTGATCTTGATCTATGCCGTCCGCAAAAGTCTCTGCTTTCCCCTTTGGCGCCGAAAGGGTTAAGCTTATTTGGATAGTGTTAAATCTTTATCAGATAGATATAGTTCCGGTAGACTGTTCAAATCGTCGACAGAAGTTCGATGTCTAAGGGGCGTGAAAACGAAAACTTCAAAGTGCCATATACAATAAAAGTTGCCTTTACAGTCTCTGTAGATCATGATCAGACTGCAGAGAACGTGCAGACTGATCTTTGATCTACACCGACCACTTTCTTCAGACTTTCTGTACAATTTTATTCAACTTTAAAACCTTAATTGCTCGGATTTTTTTTTTAGACTTTAATTATCTCTTGTTTATTTGGCGCTTTTTGGGTTTGTAACGGGAATGGTGTGATATTCATTGGGATTTATTTTAACTAGACATCATCTTCCTACATTAAGCCAATTTATGTTTTGAAGTTGATCAATGAAATGGCCTTCTATATTTAGCGATATAGACGTCTATGTCGATATCGTCACTGAATGAAAACATAGTTTTGTTTGTAAGTTTGTGTTAAGTTATCATAGTTGTTATCATTAACTCAAAATTAATTTCATTTAATGAACATCTATTACCCCAATGATCATGATGATATCTGTTACAAAATATTGCATTTTTATTGTAGTGCGATCTTACAATGAATTCCAAATTCAAATATTGGCGGTTATAATTAACATAAAATAAACGGAAGACTACCTGCCGCCTGTTAAGAAAAATAATAAGTTTGGCCAATTTTTTTTTTTTAATAGGTGGCATGTCGTTTTTAGAACGGTTAAAATTAACAAGTTGACCACATGAACTAGTTGACTTTCGTTAGTCCTAGATGAAAATTTATCCTTTGTCCAACGGATCGTCTCTGCAGACGTTACCGTGTTTATTCGTCCTGGGTTTTATGCTTGCTCTGGGCTAGCATTTTTTTGTAAGGTGCACAGGCATATAAGGACCAGAGACAGGAAGAGGAGGTTTCATGTCCCGCCTACTGCACATACTATGCACATACTGTAGCCACTGTAATTTAGCACCTCCGGAAGTAGCCAAAGCGAGGTTTTGGGCGGAGTCTTCGTTTTGTAGGCGTACCGTTCAATGGTATGCACGCACGACGCGAAGCAGTCAGAAATAAGCCCTTTCCTCTCCAATAAGGGAGGCAACTGTAGCATTACTAATGACAAAATTTTGTACGAGTTGTTTCCCTTTGACTATTAGTCGTTCATCATTCTTTAGCAAGACATAAATATTTGAATGAATATCAGCCCGGAATAAAAAGCAAAGCAAAAGCGCAGATAAAATGGACGGAAATAAGCGATAGTAGCAATAAATTAAACAAATCGAGGAGAAAAAGCAATGTAAATTGGTGTTACAAACAAAAGTTGATGCGAAAGGAACAAACCGGAAATAGCAAATAAGCTTGGTAGAGAAGATATGACACTAGTTCCAGGATTTCTTTACAATAGTACGGGCGCCAATAGTTGTTAGTCGCATGTTTTTTTTTAAGTAAGCACGTATATATCTTTGCATATGAACCATATCAAACTCAAAGGCAATAAAACAGTGAACGAGATTCATCTGTTCAGTATCCGGATTGTAGATAAATTCGGATAAAAGTTTGAATTGTGAGAAACATTTGAAATTTATTCAATACAACACGTTAGCTGAAAAGAAAATAGCATAGTTGAAAGAGGTTAGTATAAATACAGTTGTAAAAACTTGTTTCTATCGAATGGCAGTCATTAATTTTAACAAGCGCGGTAATTTCGACACCCAGTCATTTCAACACATTTTTGGTCATTTCGATCCGCGGTGGAAAAATGTTTGCAAACTTTGGTCATAGCGACTTCTTATTTTTTTTAGAGCACTTTTTAAAATCGACTTTTTATTATCAAGTTACTTTAGTATCTTTTAAAGATGTCATATCATTATAATTTTTGTGGGTGTGTGATCAAAACAGGTTTTTAACCCCTTCCCAAATAAAACTTTTGGACTAGACCTAATTGAAAACATTTGCAGATGACAATTCAGCTCTTGCTGAAAAGATGATTTCTGTCTATGATAGGGTAGAAAACATTGTGGGAAAAGGAGAAAATGCTGGTTACCAACATTTTCTCCTTTTCCTGCAATGTTTTCAAAAGGCTACCATTCCAGACTGGAAGAACCAGCATTTTATCCATTTCCTACAATGTTTTCAAAAGGATACTACGCCAGACCGGTAAAATCAGGAATTGTTTGTGAAAGTGTAAAATAACTTTGTTCAAGGGGAATTACTCCGAGTATGGGTATATCTGTACAATTTTTTGTATTCTACTCTGCCTCTTTTGGAAGAGATTAATATGCAGTATAATATTTATCACACCTTCACCTGTCTTTAACTGTGTTTGACTTCAGTTTTTATCAATTACAATAAATCATAATTAATGAAAATCCTACAAAATATAACAAATGCCCAGGCTAGACCACCTAAAAAAAGGTTAAGAAAACATATATCCTTCACACATTCAAGATAAGAATGTATCTACATACAGTATGTCCATTTTACTGAATCTGTAATTTACAGAAACCTTTTTTTGTCATGCAGGTGAGGTAACCTTTGAAAGCATTGTGTCAGTGAGAGTTTTTAATAAAAGCAAACCGCAATGCAGACTTTTTGAGCCATTTGGACCACATGGCAAATGATAAGTTGAAGAATGTTTGATTAATACTTGAGTTCTTCTTAAACCCTTTAACAGACAATCCCAACTTTTAACAACTCTGAAAAAGAAGCATGTTGAAAACATTTTGGGAAAAGGAGAAAATGCTGGTAACTACAAGCTACTTCTATGTAAACTACCAAGAAAATGAGAAATTTTTGTACCCCCAAGGCCCCAACAAAACGAATGTTTTCGGGGTTATACTGGAATCATCAGCTTTGTCTGTGTATCTGTCTGTGTGTCTGTCCATCTGTGTACAAAATACCAGTAATTTTGTGTCCCAAACAATTTTCCTTCAACTGTATTGAAACTTTGCACATATATTAATCGTAATTATATCGAAGATTTGCAAGATGCACTTTTCATGTGTCAACTCTTCCTAGTTGAAGAATTATCTCCCTTTGAATTTGACACTTTTTTCCTGTCAAAGGGCTGGCAGGGGTATTAAGTAACATTAAGTCACAACTCTAGTTCGACTTGCTGAAATAAAAAGGAATTGCAGACAACAAATGAAATGTAGTTCAAGCAATGAGATTTGTCTCTGACAGTCAAAAACATATTGGGAATGTTGTTCAAAAATAGGATAAGTGTTTGATAGAAAAAATTATTTGTCAGAAAAGGAGAAAATGCTAGTTCCCAATATTTTGTCATTTCCACATTATTTTCAAAATACATTTTCCTGGAGGTAATCAAGGGTTAATGAACTTTTCTTTCCATCATTGTAGTGTAAATATGGAAGGGAGGTGCAAAACGCAGAAACTAGTTTATCTCGTTGGAGAAGAGAGAAATCAAAAACCATAATATTTTTCGGGAATAAGTTGTGAAATATTTAACCAAAATAATTATGGGGCAAGAGTCTTCAACCATCCACACTCAGTGGTTTATTTTGAAAAACAAAGAGAAATGGACCAGTGGTTCGGAAGATTACAGGGTTCAGACTAGCACACCAAAACACATGAACCTGGATGAGAGGCTTTATGGTTGGTACTGAGACTTAACGTAGTGGACCCGTAATAGAAAACAGCTATTTCCACTATAATATTATCCTAGAAAATTTGCTACGATTAAAAATGAGTATTATAGTACTACTTTCACCAAACCACTTTTCCCTTTTTGTCCTTCTTTGAATAATTGAATTATCATTTATAAATCTAAAACCACTTTATTTTCATTACAAATAGATATGATAATTACCTCCCTTTACTAGAAACTAACAAAAGTATCAACAAATAATTTCATGATAGACATCAAAGGAATTTTTGGTCGGTTAAAAATGTGCTAAAGTTTTATATATGTACAAATCTGTCTTTATCAGCTTTCAAGAAATTTTGTGCCATACTGCACTGGGCCTATTACGGGTCCACTACCTTAACCCATTACCACTCAATCCCTACTTTTGACGCCCCTGAGAAAGAAGCCTTTTGAAAACACTGTGGGAAAAGGAGAAAATGCTGGTAACCAGCATTTTCTCCTTTTCCCACAGTGTTTTCTACCCTTTCCAGAACAAATTTCTATTTTTCAGTCACCTTTATTTTTTCGTCTGCAAATGCTTTCAATTTGGACCAGTCTAAAATTTTCTTGTGTGGTAATGAGTTAAGTTAAAGAAATATTTTTGTAAGTGGTAATATGCTTGTCTAAAAGGTGAAGAGCTTGGCTGTGAGCTGGGGATTCAGGATTTCTCTTATTCCAATGGATGGCCGGCCAGATTTAAGAAATGCCGTAGTATTAGAGCATACAAACCTAAATGTAAGAGTGTTTTTCAAGTCCAACCCAAGTTTTTACTGGTTTTAATTCTTTATCTCGACCAAATTTCTGTAGACTTTTTTTTCAGCAGCAATTTCTCCTTTTCTCACAATGTTTTGTACTCTTTACAAAACAAATTTCAAATTTTTAGTCACCTTTATTTTGTCATCTGCAAACGCTTTTGCTTTTGACAAACCTAAAATATTGTCGTTTGGTAATGAGTTAACTCTTTATCTCAACCAAAATACTGTTGACTTTTTACAAAATGTAAACCTTTTAGACTCAAACTGAAAGCATTTACAGACAAAAGTGAAAAAACATTGCAGGAGAAGGAGAAATGTTGTACATTTGCATTTTCTCCTTTTTTCAGTCTTTTTTTGTAGTTCTGTTTTTCTAGGGGATTAGCTCACATTACATATACGTGTATACATATTTTGGTGCAATGAACTGTAAAAGAACGATATAAGACCACTGTAATGGCTTTCCATAACAGGATCTGACTATAATTCTGCAATCTGACTTGATTGACTCATTACCAAATAACAATATTTTAGAGTGGTCAAAATTGAAAGCTTTTGCAGACGATAACATAAAAGTGACTGAAAATTTTAAATTTGTTTTGTGAAGGGTAGAAACCATTGTGGGAAAAGGAGAAAATGCTGGTTACCAGCATTTTTTCCTTTTCCCACAATGTTTTCTAAAGGCTTCTTTCTCAGGGGTGTCAAAAGTAGGTACTGTGCGGTAATGGGTTAAAAGGTCTTATACGACATACACTTTTTTGCATTGCACTTCACATATTCACACAAAAATCTTATTGTTTATCATAATTATATGCAATCAAAGACAAGCATCTAGCGCAAATGAAACCCTTCATTCGAAAGAATAAATCCAAATATTACTTCTTTTTAAGAGGGGGGGATCCTGATTGGACTGTGACTTACTACACCTTTCTGATCTTGATCCATACTGTCTGCAAAAGATCCCTGCATCAGCATCTGTAAGTTTCTGATCTTGATCTATAGCATCTGCAATAGATCCCAACATCAGCATCAGCAGCTGTAAGGTGTAACTACTACATGTTTCTGATCACGATCTACACCCTCTGCAATAGATCGCCACATCAGCATCAGTGTTTGTAAGATGTAACTACTACACATTTCTGATCTTGATCTACACCGTCTACAATAGATTCCCACATGTCAGCATCAGCAGCTGTAAGGTGTAACTACTACACATTTCTGATCTTGACAGGCCCGTAGGAACAGGGGGGGCTAGCGGGGGCTCAGCCCCCCCCCCCCAATCTTGAAATGCTTCCTATGTCGCTGCTTGATCTACACCGTCTACAATAGATCGCCACATCAGCATCAGTGTTTGTAAGGTGTAACAACTACACATTTCAGATCTTGATCTTCAACATCTGCAATAGATCCCCACATCAGCATCAGCAGCTGTAAGGTGTAACTACTACACATTTCTGATCTTGATCTACACCGTCTACAATAGATTCCCACATGTCAGCATCAGCAGCTGTAAGGTGTAACTACTACACATTTCTGATCTTGATCTACACCATCTACAATAGATTCCCACATGTCATCATCAGCAGCTGTAAGGTGTAACTATTAGAAGTTTCTGATCTTGATCTTCACCATCTGCAATAGATCCCCACGTCATCAGCAGCTGTAAGGTGTAACTACATGTAGATCTACTACACATTTCTAATTTTGATCTACACCTTCTAGATCTACAATAGATTCCCACATGTCAGCATCAGCAGCTGTAAGGTGTAACTACTAGAAGTATCTGATCTTCATCTACACCGTCTGTGCACAACAGATGTAGATCTTCACATCTGCATCATCAGCTGTAAGGTGTAACTTCTACACGTTTCTGATCTTGATCTACACACTGTGCGATATATCCCCACATAATTAGCATCAGCAGCTGTAAGGTGTAACAGCCAAGTTAATGTATTTGAACTTTGGCTCCTTTTCATAGAATGTCCACAATTATGTACATACATGTGATTAACCCTTTACAAAATAATCCCTAAGATAGAGATCTTTTTAGACACTGTGGGAAAAGGAGAAAAGGCTGGTAACCAAACAATCCCTGGTTGTTACAACCCTGGTATAAAAGTCTTTTGAAAACACTGTGAGAAAAAGAGAAATGCTGGTAATCAGCATTTCTGTTACCAGCATTTCTCCATTTCCCATAACGTTTTCTACCCTGCTGTAAATTTTTTACGTTGACTAGGTTTGGGTATTTTAGTAAGACTTGTCTCCCTTTACAAGGTTTTGTGTTCGGCGAATGTAGCCGTGATATAAACGATGCTGGTTTTCTGCTTTAATCATGCCTTCAGTAAATATACTTAGAAAAACTGCCCAGGGCCTGGTACCAGTGAATCGTTCTAAAACGAAAAAAGATCTTCTAGGTCTACACGGGTTTGGCGCATCTCTTTATTGTAGAAGTTGTTTTAACACAGAAAAGTAATATGACGAAAGATTCCAAAAAGCTGAGCGAATCGTCCAAAAAGGTATACTTATGTTGTCTATCTTCCATATAAAAAACCTTGTCATATGGAAACTGATACATGTCTTATTATTTACAACGAATGGAATAACTGGGTGGGGTAGGTGTGCGAAAAATGCTTTTCAACGTTGCGATACATTAGACGTTTTAGCATATCCTTAGGCATAAATTAGTCTCTGAATGAAAGTTAACTTAACTCATTTTATGAAAACGAAGACTGCAGTGTTAACTTTTCTGTAAATTTTACAAAGTAAAACTTTAAGAAGTCGTATGTTGTAACCTTTACAGTATTTCTGCACTTCATATGAAAGACACCGGCTTCTAGACACATAACAGTCATTTCTAATATGTAGATATGTTTGCTGAGAGCGAGATTAACCCATCGTTTGGGAAATAGACCACATGAATTTGATATTCTTCAATAGAAATACATGATAAACTATACTGGATAAAAACAAAAATACTCGCCTATATATACTAAATCAATAGAGAAATTTCCCCTGTGTTTAAGGGCAGATATAACGTCAAGTGTCGTTTTTCCGTGAGTGTCCTTGAACTGGTGAGTTTTGTGTACATCTCGTAGAACATTTTTTACATGGTGTTTCTGCTCATAACCCTTACGAATATTCGAATGTCTCGTTGCCCTTGAATTTCAGACATGTTATGATATATGAATTATGATGTTGGGTGGACTTAGGACCAGATGCCCGGCTAGCTCAATTGTTAGAGCTGGGGTGCTAGAGTTCTGCGGGTCGTGGGTTCGAGTCCTGTGTCTTGCATGCTTTTTTCCATTGATTTACATCATTGGCGACAAGGTAAATTGGTGAACATTGGATGCAGCACCGATGGTCCATGGGGACTGATGGGGGGAGTTGGTTACTCCCAAAAATCAGGAGGTGGAGGAGTGTTGTGGGTGGACTCATGAAGAGATGCCCAGCTAGATCTGTTGGTAGAGCTGTGGTACTAGTGTCCCGAGGGACTTGGGTTCGAGTCACGCTTTGGGCACACTTTTCTCCCTTGATTTTCTTCAGACAAATACAGCAGAAAATAAACTAATGATCACATAATAAAGAAATCTACATCTTTCTTCTTCATGTTAAGAAGTGTTTCTTCCTAAAATATGCTAAGATCATCAACTTTCCTCTGTAAATACTACCAAGCTACCGGAATTAGGTCATGCCATGTTTGCACAAGAAGGCTGATAGTATGTTCTTTATTAACGCACATTGAACATGAAAACAGTTATCTGAGTTATTCTTTTGATATGAAAGTGACCGGAAATTATTTTTTTATGAAGGCAAGTAATTTCTAGCTCGTATTCTGGTCTCAATTCTTAATTTCATCAAGTTGTTTCCTTATCATCACGGAATGCAGCCACTCAAGGCTACACAGAGATGAAAATCAGGATTAAACTAGATTATATGCGTTGAAAGAGTCATTTATTGCAACTTTGTTTGAAAAAAATTATTCCTGAGGGTTTATCCAAAAGTAGTGAAATGATAGTTAAAATGAGGAAGGGGTTGCTCACCAAAATCCGAAATTAATACCGGGTTTGACCACCTTCAGCATGAAGGGCAGCCTGGCATCGTTAGAACAGATGAGTGTATTGATTTCAGCTTCTGGAATGTTTTTCCATTCCTGAATTAAGGCATATCTTAGGTGAATGACGTTTGACGGTGGAATAGGGCGACGTCTAACACACTGGCCCAAATTATCCCAAAAGTGTTCAATGGGATTCAGATCAGGGCTTTTGGCAGGCAGTCATCAATAAATGCAATGTTATTTGCCCCAAGGAAATTCATATTGTCCCTAGTTGTACAGCTTGTGGCGTTATCATGCTGTAAAAGAGTGAAATTGGCCTTATTTTGAAATAGTGGGATAATGTGCCTTGCAAGAATTTCATCTCAGTAGTGTTGGGGATTCAAATTCCCACAAGATTAGTGTGAAAGTCACGTGCAATGCCCACCCAGACCAAGACAGAACCCCCATCCCAAAAACAATCAACGTTCAAGTACACAACAGTCGGCATAACATTCATTTCTCCTATGGTATACTTGAACCCTGCCATCACCTCGATGAATGGAAAACCTTGACTAGTCATAGTAATGAAGGCTATTCCATTGTTACCTAAGCTAGTGTTGGTGTGTACCTGCCTAATTAACATGATTTACGTGGTCATGTCACGTCAAAACACAACCAACGTATTGACGACGTGCGCGTAGCTCACCCTCATGCAAGGGATTGTGCACAGTATGGGCAGATAAATGGTTGTTATGTGTACCAGGGGTTTTAGCAGCTGTGGCTGTGGCAGTTTAGAAGCGATTGCGCTGGTGGGTGTTCCAAATGTAGCCGTCTTGGCCGCGGGTCAAGAGGCATGGATGTCTACCAGGTGGTTGATATTCGGTATGCCCTGTTGCTTGAAAACATTGCCTAAGGTGTCAAATAGCACGAGTAGAAGATCCAGTATTCATAAAACAGCATTGATCACTGTGCCAGCATTAAGCATGCCAATGGCACGTTCGCGTAAATTTTGCGGAGTTCTAGGCACATGAAAAGTAAAGAAAAAAAAAAACAACAAGATTTTTTTTCCCAACTACTTTTTAGCTCACCTGAGCACAACATGCTCAAGGGAAGCTTTTGAGATCACCTGGTGTCTGTCGTCCGTCGTGCGTCGTCAACATTTCTTTAAACATCAACTCCTTCTAAACCACGGGGCCAATTTGGACCAAACTTGGCTGGATTGTTCCTTGGGAGGTCCTCTTTAAAAGTTGTTCACAGAATTTGATTCTGTCTAAAACTCTGGTTGCCATGGCAACCAAATGAAAATTTTTAAAAAATTCTTTAAAAACCGTATTCTCTGAAACGGCTAGTCAGATTTTTAAATAATTTCACAGAGATGTTCCTTGGGTGACCCTTTTCAAAAACTGTTTGCGAAATTTTGATTCATAGAGAAACATGGCTCTGGTGAATGGGGGCTACTTGCACTATACAGAAATGAAGAAATTCTTAAAGATTCTTCTTCTCTGAAACTGCTGGTCAGATTTCGAAATAATTTCACAGAGATATTCTTTGGGTGACCGTTTTCAGAAATTGTTTGCGAAATTTTTAGTGAATGGGGGCTACTTGCACTATAGGGAAATGAAGGGATTCTTAAAAATTCTTCTCTTGAACAGCTGGTCAGATTTTGAAATAATTTCACAGAGATGTTCCTTGGGTGACCCTTTTTAAAATTGTTCATGAAATTTTGATTGTCAAGAAACTTGGCTCTAGTGAATGGAGGCTACTTGCACTATATGGAAATGAATAAATTCTTGAAAATTCTTCTTCTCTGAAACCTGCCGTCAGATTTTAAAATAACTTCACAGAGATGTTCCTTGGGTGACCCTTTTCAAAAACTGTTAGCGAAATTTTGATCCATCAAGAAACATGGCTCTGGTGAATGGGGGCTACACGGACATGGAGAAATTCTTGAAAATTCTTCTCCTCTGAAACAGCTTGTCAGATTTTAAATTAATTTCACAGAAATGTTCCTTGAATGGCCCTTTTCAAAAATTGTACGCACAGTTTTGATAGGTCAAGAAACATGGCTCTGGTGAATAGGGGTTACTTACAATATACGGAAATTAAGAAACTCCTAAAAGTGTTCCTTTTCTGAAACTGCTGGTCAGACTTTTACAGGTGACCTTTTGAAAATTGCCTGGCAAAATAAGGATTTTGTGTCCAGTGTTTCAATATCTCAAAATAAAATTGGCTATGATCCTCTCAAAAATTGAGGTGAGCCATCCAGGGCCATCTGAGCCCTCTTGTTCTTATTGACATGAAAGTCTATAAAATTAGACTGAAAGGTTTAAAAAAATATACACGAATTATACTGGTAATAGCATGCACATGAAAACCACTTTCACAGGGCTTCTTCTGCAAAATGCTTTCAACTAAGTTACAATTTTTTATCGGAAACCCAATCATCCTTCCGAATATCATTATGTTGGTCATTTGACTTTATTATTAGCTCACCTGAGCACAAAGTACTCATGGTGAACTTTTGTGATCGCCCATTGTCTGTCATCCATCGTGCGTTGTCCGTCGTCCACAATTTCTTTAAACATCTTGTCCTCCTAAGCGGTAAAACCACTGGGCCAATCTTGATGAAACTTGGCAGGGATGTTCCTTGGGTGAAGCTCTACCAAAGTTGTTCAAGAGATTGAATTCCTCCCATAACTCTGGTTGCCATGGCAACCAAAAGAAAAAAAATAGCAAAATCTTTGAAAATCTTCTTCTCTGAAACTGAAAGGCATAGAGCTTTGATATTTTGTAGGATCTCCTAGTGGACCTCTACCAAGAATATTCATATGATGCCCCTGGGGTCAAAAGTTGCCCCGCCTTGGGGGTCACAAGTTTGAAACATAGGAACAAAGAAGGAAAACTTTAAAAATCTTCTCTAATACTAGAAGGTGCAGAGCTTTGTTATTTGGTATGTAGCATCTCCAAGTGGACTTCTACCAAGATTGTTCATATGATGCCCCTGGGGTCAAAACTGGCCCCGCCCCAGGGGTCACAAGTTTGAAACATAGGAACAAAGATGGAAACTTTAGAATTCTTCTCTAAAAGTACAAGTTGCAGAGGTTTGATATTTGGTATGTAGCATAGATCTCCAAGGGGACCTCTACCAAGATTGTTCATATGATTGATTGATTGTTTATATGATTGTTATTAGCCCTGAGGAAATTCATATTGCCCCTAGCTGTATGGCTGGGGTCAAAACTGGCCGTGAAATTTTGATTCATCAAGAAACATGGCTCTGGTGAATGGAGGCTACTTGCACTATACTGACATCAGGAAATTCTTGAAAATTCTTCTTCTCTAAAACTGTCAACTGGTCAGATTTTAAAACAATTTCACAGAAATGTTCCTTGAATGACTCTTTTCAAAACTTGTTTGCAAAATTTTGACAGGTCAAGAAACATTGCTCTGGTGAATGGGGGCTACTTGCCTATACGGACATGAAGAAATTCTTGAAAATTCTTCTCTGAAATGGCTTCTCAGATTTTAAAACAATTTCACAGAAATGTTCCTTAAATAGCTCTTTTCAAAAATTGTTCTCGAAATTTTGATAGGTCAAGAAACATGGCTCTGGTGAATTGGGGCTACTTGCACTGTACGGAAATTAAGAAACAAGTGACCTTTTGAAAATTCCTTGGCAAAATAATGTTTCTGTTTGAAGTGTTTCAATACCTCAAAAAAAAAAAATGGCCATGGTCCTCTCAAAAATTCAGGTGAGCGATCCAGGGCCATCTTGGCCCTCTTGTTATTAATTTTTGCCGCAGACAAAATCGTGATAACAGCTGTGAGTCTTACATTTGATTTTTGTCAAATTATCTTCTAATGTTTCAGTGAATTTTTTTTTTCTCAGCTTACAATTATGCCCAGCACTTCATATTTTTCCATATACATCGTATTTGCTTCTTTTAAATCTTAGGCTGTGAACAGAGAGGATAAGGTAATTTTCTTTTGTCAGCTTGTTAATGCTTTACCAAAGAACATTTGAGACAAGTCAGTATTAAAAGCATTTTGTAGACAAAAAGGTAGATCTTAATGGTACTCAAAACATGAAACTTGGTTTTTGAAGGGTAGAAAACGTGTGGGCAAGGAGAGAATGCTATTTACGTAGAATAATATGCTCTTTTTACCTCAGTGTTTCTAATACTCTCTTTCTTATAGTTGTTAAGGAACAGGCTTGTATGGTAAAGTGTTAAAGGGCTTTCTGCTGTTTCCTTTTTGAAGTTAACATAAATTGACATTTTAAGAAAGTTATGATAGTTACCGGTAATGTGTTACATTATCTCTTTACCACACAAGAAAATTTTAGACTGGTCCAAATTGAAAGCATTTGCAGACGACAAAATAAAGGTGAGTAAAAACTACAATTTTGTTCTGGGAAGGGTAGCAAACACTGAGGGAAAAGGAGAAAATGCTGGTTACCAGCATTTTCTCCTTTTCCCATAGTGTTTTCAAAAGGTTTCTTTCTCAGACGTGTCAAAAGAAGGGCTTGTGTGGTAATTCCTTTAAAATGGCTTGCAACATGTGAAAAGAGGCATCTGAACATTTGTGTAAAGTGTCGTCCTGGATCAGCTTGCGCAGAATTTATTTTCTGGAGACCCCAGGTCTGATCCTCAGCCTAGTTAGAGACCTTTGGGAAATATGCTCATTATTGGCATTGGCTCCTTTTCCAACAATTTCTCCTATCCTTCAAAGATTTTTTCCAACCTTTAGGCCACATGTTATTCGTTGATTGTAAATGCTTTTGAATTACAAAGTTTCAAGATGTTGTTATTTATATTGTTAAAATGTTATACAGCCATGCGATCATGCTATAATTTTCTTGTTGCAGCTACTTGTATCTCTTACGAACGAAGTTCGTAACAAAGAAACAAATGAACAAATGCATGGCAGAAATATGGATCGGAGCGGGATTCGAACTCCGAACTCCCGGACACAAGACCAATACCCTAACCACTGAGCCAAAGAGATATCTCCCTGACGCAGTAATCAGGTATTGTATTTAAATCGGGAGTATATGCCATGCAGGAAGGAGTGGTCTCCCATAACACACCCCCTCTTAAAGTCATCATTTATTGATGACTCAAAGCCTTATTAGGCAGGAAGTCCGATTTTGGACAACAAATGGGATTTATGGCTCAATGGCCAATCCCGGACGAGCCCCCATCTTACGAACGAAGTTCGTAACAAAGAAACAAATGAACAAATGCATGGCAGAAATAAGGATCGGAGCGGGATTCGAACTCCGAACTCCCGGACGCAAAGCCAATACCCTAACCACTGAGCCAAAGAGATATCTCCCTGACGCAGTAATCAGGTATTGTATTTAAATCGGGAGTATATGCCATGCAGGAAGGAGTGGTCTCCCATAACATATCTGACTTAGTTTCAGTTGTTTTCCCCCTTTATTCTGTTATGAATGTTAAAAAAATGAGTTCTCTTTACAAGTTGATAAAAATTTCTTAAGACTTGCCAATTTGAAAGCACTTGCAATCGATAAAGTAAACTAAGCTGAAGTGATGATTACTGTATGATAAGGAAGAAAATATTGTTGGAAAAAGAATGAAATACTGGTAACCAGCATTTTTTCTTTTTCCCTCAGTGTTTTTAAAAATCTTCCTCCTCCAGGTCGTTAAATCTTTACCACACAATTCTGAGTTTTAATGACAATTTAGAAATAACTTTTTGAAAACATTGTTGGAAAGGACAAAATGCTGGTCAGCAGCATTTTCTCTTTATTTGACAATGTTTTGTACCCTTCCAAAAATAAGTTTCACCTTTTGAAGCGTGTTTTATTTGTCATCTGCAAATGAGTTGAATTTTGATCAGTCATAAATTTTGTTGTTTGCTGAAGAATTAAAACTCATGATCGTGTGTTGGGAGTTAACTCTTCACCTATGAATAATAATTTTTGACTCAACAAATTGAAGGTTGAAAGTTTTGTCATTTGGTAAATGGTAAAACTGCGATCCAGATTTGCGATGGAACAGGCAATCTACAGTAGATCAAAATAGCAGATTGCTGACTCTCTGCAATCAATACAATCTAATCATTCATTGTACATAACCTGTCTGTCTGTTTTAGACAGGTATGGTGATGTATTGTTGCAGTCACTTTTTAAAATATTAATTTAACCCTTTTCCAAACAATAAATTTTACACTCTTCCAAACTCAAAGAGTTTGCAGACGACAATTTCAAATTTTTAAAAAATGGCAGAAAGTTCTCTAAATGGATAGAAAACACTGTGGGAAAAGGAGAAATGGCTCGTTACGAGCAATTTCTCCTTTTCCCACAGTGTTTTCAAAAGACTTATACTGCAGGCACGTGAAAACAAAGGCTTGTTTGGGAAAGGGTTAAATCTAAAAAAGTTGAAATTCATCTTTAGAAGCCTGTGAAGTGTCCTGTTACAATGTCTTACAAACTGCTTAGCACTTTTACATAATGGTATGATTCTGTTGATTCTTATGCCCACCAAAAATATTTGGCAGCAATGAAACACTGCAGGTGAGCATACCTTTTTATTTCATGCTTTCCGGTAGGATATGGAGAAATAGTAGTGAATATATTTTTTGATAATTCACTGGCACCACCAGTGAAAATACCGATTTTCACGTTCTTGTTGCCTAGGTAAATTGCGAGTGTCTCACAACCAGATGGGAAATATGACCTCATTTACCTTAGATTTCTAGCTCTTGATGTAATATTGTAATGCGTTGCTCTGCAGGAGGGGTACGCCACGGGGAATAACGGAGAAAAACTGTACTCGATTTTGATAAAGCTCCTGCCAGAAAGGGTTAAAAGCATGAAATAAATAGAATATTTATTTTTTTCGGAGAAAGATGGAAATTTATTTCATCTCATGAACACCATCGGTAGTATTTTCACTTGTGGCTGTGCCATGAGTAAAAATATTACCAATGATGTTCGTTCGATGAAATAAATTTCGATCTTTCACCGAAAAAACCAAATATCTTCTATATCTCTGCATGAACTGCTGTGAGAATATTTTACAAAATAGCAAACAGTGTAGATAAGTTAACTCTTTACCAAACGACAAAATTTATGACTGGTCCAAATTGAAAGCATTTGCAGACAACAAATGAAAATAACTGAAAATTGAAATTCCTTTTGGAAAGGGGGAAAAAAAATTGTGGGAAAAAGAGAAAATACTGGTTACCAACATTTACTCTTTTTTTCCCACATTGTTTTTAGAGGGCTTCTTTCCCATGGTCGTTGAAAGTCGGGATTGTGTGGTTAAGGATTAATAAAGTCACAAGATGATCTGGCTGGTTGTTATCTACACAGCCAGTCTGATCTAGACCTACTTTACCTGAAAAAATAACCTCAATTATGCTGAGCACTGCAAGGGTTTAATTCCTGATTTGATCATTTCAGGTCCAAGAATTCAAAGATACTTTCAAAACAGAGGTAAAGTTTTCCTTGCTGTTTTCTTTTAGTCTACAGAATATCCATTCACTGGATATCAAATTTCCTTACAAGTCCTATAGTGTTGTTGTTGCTTACATAAGAAAGCAGTGGGTGAGAAAGTATTTCAAGTAGTGCTGATAAATAAACTTAACTCTTTACCAAACGATTTTCAACTGGCATTATTGTTTAGTTTACTAAGTAAGTGCACCCAATATGACCCTAAGTTGTCGACGGGCCTTAAAACACTATTCATTCATTTTACCAAACAACAAAATTTTAGACTGGTCCAACTTGAAGGCATTGGCAGATGAAAAATAAACATGACTAAAAATTTTAAATTTGTTTTTGAAATAGTAGAAAACATTGTGGGAAAAGGAGAAAATGCTGGTTTCCAGCATTTTCTCCTTTTCCCACACTGTTTTTAAGCGTCTGTCTGTCTGTCTATAGAGGCAGTTTTGTGTCTTTTTTTCTTCCAGCATTCTATGAATATGTCTGAAATTTTAACCCTTAGGGTGCCAAATTATAAATGTGAATTTTTATCCTAAAAATAAGACCTCAATAATTACAGTTTCAAGGTTGACTCTGTCTACAGTGTATCAGTAAAGGGGACAGTGTAGATCAGAGATCATGCTGCACATTTTGTGCAGCCTGATCTTGGTCTACACTGGTCATAAAGGCAACTGTAGTAGTGAGTTAAGGTTACTGGAAGCCTTCCTACCATGGTACATGTAGTTAATGCATAGATCTGCAATTTGCATTATGATTGATTGACCCTCATCTCATAAGAGTTGTATTGTCCTTTGTTTTTTTTTCTGGGCATGTATTCACCAACCATTCTTAATCCTTTCCCAAACGACAAATTTTAGACTCTTCCAAACTGAAAGAGTTTGCAGACGTCAATTTTAACTTTCATAACAATGGCAGAAAATCACCCGAAGGAACAGAAAACAGTAAGAGAAAAGGAGAAATTGTTCATGATGAGCAATTTCTCCTTTTCCCACTGTGTTTTCAAAAGACTTGTACGGCAGACATGTAAAAACAAGGGCTTGTTTGGGAAAGGGTTAAGAATGTTCTTGGTCTTATTCTTCAAGATTTCCTGACTGTGAAGGTAACGGAACTTCTGATTGGCTAAACCATTTGGTTTAGCCAATCAAAAGCTCTGTTACTGTCACACTGACAAAATTCTGAAGAATAAGACCTAGACTAAAACTCTTCTTAAGAATGAATGGTTGGTGAATACAGACCCTGATCTGTTATCAAAGTAATGGGGGGGGGGAGGGTTTGTTAGTTAATAATTATGGTCTTTGATGCTGCATTCAACATTATTTCAGTAAATATTGTGTTGGCCAGTGCACCTATCCATGCCTTTCTTCTTTATGGCACAATCCCGACTTTTAATGACCTTGAGAAAGAAGCCTTTTGAAAACATTGTGAGAAAAGGAGAAAATACTGGTAACCAGCATTTTCTCATTTTCCCACAATGTTTCCTACCTTTCACAGAACTAATTTCAAGTTCTAGTCACTTCTATTTTGTTGTCTGCTAATGCTTTCAAGTGTTAACCATTTACCATGTAATACTGGGTTTTAAAAAACTTTAAAATGTAAGTTTTGAAAACAATGTGGTAAAAGGGGAAATTTTCGGCATTGTTTTTCTTTTTCCAACAATGTTTTCTTCCCTTCAAAAGGTAAGTTTCAGTCTTGAGTCAGGCTTACTTTGTGGTATGAAAATCTTTTCTACTTCAACCAGGCTTACATAAATTGTCAAATAATTATAAATTATAAATAATTTGATATGTTTTTTTTTTTCTTTTTTCTTTCCAAGGGAGAACATCTAGTGAAGAATGTTTTTCCACAGAAGATAATAGAACTAGAAGAAATACACAAGGTAAGAGTTTAATACAACTTGGTACCAACTTATGATATTCATCTGTCATTCCATTTGCTGCAGGAAGCATCCCCGATGGCCCCTTTAACTCGTTACCAAACGAGAACATTTTGGACTGGTCCAAATTGAAAGCATTTAAAGACGACAAAATAAAGGTGACTGAAAAATAGAAATTTGTTCTGGAAAGGGTAGAAAACACTTTGAGAAAAGGAAAAAATGCTGGTTACCAGCATTTTCTCCTTTTCCCACAGTGTTTTCAAAAGACTTCTTCCTCAGGGGCATCAAAAGTAGGGATTGAGTGGTAATGGGTTAAAACAATCACTTGTTTTCCCAACTCAAGAGGAAGAGGCCTTTTAAAAAACATGGTGGGTAAAGGAGAAGATGCAGGTCACCAGCATTTTTTATTTTTCCCACAATGTTTTCTACTCTTCCATGAACAAATTTCAATGTCTGAGTCACATTTATTTTGTTGTCTGCAAATACTTTCAATTTGGTAGGGTCCAATATTTCGTTGTTAGGTAAAGAGTTTTAAAAAGCTTTAACCAATTACCACACAATCCCTACTTTTGACTACCCTGAGAAGGCTTTAGAAAACATTGTGGGAAATGGGGAAAATGCTAGTAACCAGCATTTTCTCCATTCCCACAATGTTTTCTACCCTTTACAAATCAAATTTCAATGTTTGATTCACGTTTTTTTTGTGGTCTGCAAATACTTTCAATTTAGATTAGTGCAAACTTTGTGTGGTAAAGATTTAATTGATTAATTCCATGATTATCTCTTTACTATAAAACTAAATTTTAGATAAGCCTAAACGAAAGTCAAAATTATGCAGATGACATAAATTACATCATATGGCTCTAGTAATAATTTTTGTCTATGATAGCATAGAACACATTGCATTTTCTCCTTTTCCCACAATATCCTCGAAAGCCTTACATTTTTAGAGTCATTAAACCTCATAGTTATGTGGGAAATCGTTACAAATCTGAATAAATAATCTTTTGAAAGCACTAGGAAAAGTAGAAAATGCTCGTCAGCAGGAATTTTTAGAGGATTTTCATATATGGATCCCATTTGTTGCACCAGTTTTAACCCATCACCACACAATCCCTACTTTTGACGCCCCTGAGAAAGAAGCCTTTAGAAAACATTGTGGGAAAAGGAGAAAATGTTGATAACCAGCATTTTCTCCTTTTCCCACAATGTTTTCTACCCTTCACAAAACAAATTTCAATTTTTCAGTCACTTTTATTTTGTCGTCTGCAAATGCTTTCGATTTGGACAAGCCTAAAATATTCTCGTTTGGTAATGAGTTAAACACCAACTTATGTCAGGTCCTATATACCTGTACTTACCAGTATTTTCAGGAGTTTGCATGTATTCATCTTTTCTTTTAAATATTTCAGAGTTTATGTTTGGCCAAGCTGACAGAAATTCACAGTGATTTGAATATACCAGTTCCTGATCCAGTCATACTTGCCGGCAATGGACTTGAAGAGGTTAGAACTTAGTACATTGTTTACCAAACAAAAACAAAAAAATAAGACTAGTTTGTGTCAAAAGTCATAATATTAGCAGACAACAAATTGATAGTACTTCAAATAAGGATGTTTTCATTGAAAGACTAGAGAAGAGGAGAAAATGTAGGTTACCGTGTTTTAACTCTTTACCAAACAATCCTGACTTTTAACGACCCTTAGAAAGAGGCCTTTTGAAAACACTGTGGGAAAAGGAGAAAATGCTGGTAATCAGCATTTTCTCCTTTTCCCAAAGTGTTTTCTACCCTTCCCAAAATAAATTTCAATATTTAAGTCCCATTTATTTTGTCATCTGCAAATGCTTTCAGTTTGGAACAGTCCAAAATTTTGTTGTTTGGTAAAGAGTTAACTCTTTACCAAACGATAAAATTTTAGACTGGTCCAAATTGAAAGCATTTTCAGACGACAAAATAAAAGTCAATAAAAAATTTGAAATTTTTTAGGGGAAGGGAAGAAAACATTGTGGAAAAAGGAGAAAATGCTGGTTACCAGCATTTTCTCCTTTTCCCACAATGTTTTCTTAACCCTTTACCCCATAAGGCATTTCTATGGTATCTCTAATTGACCCTAAATAACAGCATGGATGGAGTCGTTTCTTATGTGTATATGACACCTTTTGAAAGCATAGAAAACATTGTGACAAAAGGTGAAATTGCTCGTCACGAGCAATTTCACCTTTTGTCACAATGTTTTCCAAAGGCTCCTATAAGCAAAGCGTAGAAATGAGTATCTATGGAGTAAAGGGTTAAGGCTTCTTTCTCAGGGTCGTTAATAGTCGGGACTGTGTGGTAAAGAGTTAAAAAACTTTCCTGGATGTCTGAAAAACAGGGTTGTGTGACAAAGGCTAACTGCTAGTTGTGAATTGCTTGGTGAAATAATCTTAATCCTTTACCACACAATGCTGACTTTTGACACTCCTGTTAAAGAAGTCATTTGAAAACATTGTGGGAAATGAAGAAGATGCTGGTTACCCAGCACTGTCTCCTTGTCCCACAATGTTTTCTTCTGTATTGAAGAAAAATTACACTGAAATTGTGGTCTGCAAATGCTTTCAATTTGGAAAATGCTAAAACTTTGTCGTCAGGTAAAGGGCAAACACCTGATACACCTATGTAGGAGACATCCAGGAAAAACATTCTTGTAAAATATGGATAATCATCCCATATTGAGGTTTATTACATGCACATGGATTAAGTAAGAGTGGTGTCTCCTTTTTGCCGCAGTGTTTTGAAAAATCATATGGTTGATTAACTCATTACCAAATGACAGTATTTTAGGCTTGTCTAAATCAAAGGCATTTGCAGACAATGAAAAGAAAGTGATTGAAAATTTGAAATTTGTTCTGTGTAGGGTAGAAAACATGGTGGGAAAAGGAGAAAATGCAGGTTACCAGCATTTTTTCGTTTTCCCAAGTGTTTTGTAAAGGCCTCTTTCTCAGGGTCGTCAAAAGTAGGGATTGTGTGGTAATGGGTTAAACTACTAGTGGTGGTTCTCAAAAAAAAAGATGTCCATGGACGGGTGCTACTGTGCAATGAAATGACTAACTGTTTAAAACACAATCCAGACTTTTAACGACCGGGAGATAGAATCCTTTTGAAAACATAGTGGGAAAAGGAGAAAATGCTGGTTACCAGCATTTTCTCCTTTTCCCACCATGTTTTCTTCCCTTCCCAAATTGAATTTTCATTTTATGTGACATTTATTTAGTTTTCTGCAAATGCTTCCAATTTGGAGTAATCCAAAATTTTGTCATTTTGTAAGGTGTTAAAGAACTACTGCAATTGTTGTAAACCATCAATATTGAGGATTGGTATTTTTAAATGGTAACAACTTCAGCTATGAGGAAGTAGGGGTTTAGAATGTTTTTTTCAAGACTTATTTTGTCTTTCTTCACAGCCCAACTCAAAGAAGAGAAAATTTGAGCACGGAGTTCAAGGTATATATTTATAAGGTTTTTGCTAATATTATAAGGTTTTTGATAAAATATTATTGATATTAAAAATGCATGTTTATAATTATCTTTGCATAGAAAATTCTATTAACCCTTTGCTCCATAGATACTCATTTCTAAGCATTGCTTATAGGAGCAATTTCACCCTTTGCCACAATGTTTTCTATGCTATCAAAAGGTGTCATATACACATAATTTGCTGTTATTTAGGGTTAATTTGAGTTTCCATAGAAATGCCTTATGGGGTAAAGGGTTAATATATAGAAACTGGATGTAATATGAATTATAATCAGACTTGCCATATTGAAAAAATTTATACAGGTTTCATTTCTTTTGCTAAAGAACAATTCAAAGATGGTTTATTGTCGGCTATTGATATTGACAGTCTGTGCAGATAAAAATTTTGAATTTGGCTAAATTTATGGGTACTGTCTCTGAAAGGTCGTAAAACATTGTAGGTAAAGGAAGAAATGCTGGTTACCGGCATTTATTTGTTTTTCTTCTCGCGCAGTCTTTTAAAAAAAGCCAACATGGCAATAAGATTGTATGATAAAGACGTAACAACTACAATTTGCAGGTACAGAGGTGTTGTGTTTGCCATGTGGTGTTGTGCCAGCCAACAAGAAGTTGGTTGATATCTCGGAACAACTGAAGCCGTTCATCAGAGATTTAATAGATCACTCAAATACAGTATGTATTACTATATTTTTTTTTGTATGGGCCTGAATTCAAAAGTTTAGAGACAACTTTGCCCTTTCCCAAAGAATACCAAAAAGGGTTTTGAAAACAAAAGTTTGAAAAGGAGAAAATGCTAGTGACCGATTTTTTGCCTTTAACTCTTTACCAAACAACAAAATTTTACACTTGTCCAAATTGAAAGCACTTGCAGACGACAAAATAAATGTAGCTCAAAAATTGAAATTTCTTTCGTGAAGAGTAGAAAACAATGAGGAAAAAGGAGAAAATGCTGGCCATCAAAATTTTCTCCTTTACCTACATATGTTTTAAAAACATTCCTCTTTCAAGGTCATTAAAAGTCGGGAATATGTGGTAAAGAGTTTTAATCTATCTATGATTTCTAATTTTTCTGATGCAGATTCCATCATCTGCATTCTCATATAATTTGTGGTTCACATCTATATTTGATTGGGACCACTCTAAAATAGTGTGGTATACTAAAGAATTAACTCTTTACCACACAATCCCGACTTTTAATGACCCTGAGAAAGAAGTCAAACCATTGTTAATGCTTTTGCCATTATGAATATCTGTTAACCCTTTACCAGACGACAAAATTTTAGCCCTGTCCAAATTGAGAGTATTTGCAGACGGCAATTTCAGTGTGGCTCAAATGGTGCAATCTTTCTTTGATAGGGTAGAAAACATTATGGGAAAAGGAGAAAATGCTGGTTACCAGCATTTTCTCCTTTTCCCACAATGTTTTCAAAAGGCTTGTTTGCCATGGTCGATAAAAGTCGTGATTGTGTGGTAAAGGATTAAACAGGGTATTTTTGTGTGTGTGTAAAAAGTTGAATTTATTCAAATCAGGTTCCAGCTGTGCTTCCTTTGCTATTTGACTAATACTGCGATTTTTGATCCGTGAAGAAAACTATAAATTGCACAAATGGCAAAACTTTTGGGAAATGAGCTTATAAAATCTCAACAGCTTTGGAATATATTGTGGGCAGAGGAGCAGTTACTTGTACTTGTTTAAAAAAATACTCCATTTCTGACAATGGTTTTTCCATGGCTTTTATTAACCCTTTACTCCATAGGTACTCATTTCGACGCATTTCTTGTAGGAGCCTTTGAAAAACGTTGTGGCAAAAGGTGGAATTGTTTGTGACGAGAACTTTTGCCCTTTGCCACAATGATTTCTATGCTATCAAAATGTGTCATATACACATAAGAAACAGCTTCATCCTTGCTGTTATTTAGGGTCAATTAGAGATACCATAGAAATGCCTTATGCGGTAAAAGGTTAATAGGGTGAGATAATTAATACAGTTATGAAACAATTTGGACAGACAGTTTCTTTCAATTTCAGATTAAGATGTGGATATCATTCCTAATCCCAAAGATTGAAGATGGGAATAATTTTGGCGTGTCAATTCAAGTAAGTACACAGTTGCTTAGCTTGGTAATTTTCACATTTTGATTGCCAACATGCAATTGCTGTTGTTTCATCCTTTATGTGCTTTTTACAACTATCAGAGCTCCAGATAGAGGGAGTGATTTTGATTTCAAAATCGAAAAATATTCATTATTCTGAGCTAAACACTATATTGTGGGTACTCATTAGAATTGTCTCATCGAGACAATTCTAATGAGTACCAACAACATAAGGTTTGGAAGAAATATAATGGATTTAGAATACCATCACTTCCACTTACCTAGAGCTCTGAACTTGCTTTTGTAGCCAGTATAGATGAAGATCAGATTCCACAAAATGTGCAATCTTATGTTTTATCTACTCTGTCTGTTTAGCCTCTCGTTTTGATCCTTGCTGGATGATAAAGAGTTTCCTCTGGCAAGGCACTGCAGAGTCTCAGAGCAGGTGAAATATTTTGTATAAGGGAGCTTTTTGCACGATGTCTTTCTCACATAGTGCTTCTTTTTATTTCTTTTTTACTTTCTTTCTTTAAGAGTAAATTCTCTCAGACCCCTTCAAAATATTTGTAATGTATTACTTACTTCATTTGACCTGATTCCAGGTCAGCATCATTTACATAAATTAAAATTCTGTTTTTACCCTTGTCATCACGCGCAGCTGCCTTCGGTTTTATCCTAAATAGTTATGGAAACATTCCATACGGTAAGCTCCAATAGAACTACTCACCTGTATATATATTTACCTGAAATATAGTCAGAATACTATTTATATGCCGTCTTATATGGCTTGCAACACGCGAAAAGGGGCATTCGAACATTTGCGTAAAGTATCGTCTTGGATCAACTTGCGCAGCCCGTGCAAGCTAATTCGAAAGGACAATTTCCGTTTTTATATAATTTTCTGTTTTGCACAAGTTTACTGTAGCACATAATCTAATGTAGACTTAAAGTGCCGTCTCGGATTAGCCTGCGCAGTTCGTGCAGGCTTATCCGAGACGACACTTTACACAAATGGCCAAATGTCACTTTTCATGTGTTGCAGGCCATATATTCATCGTAAAGGTCAGGACCAGGTTCAATGATGTATACAATACTTGGACGAAAATACACATGTAGCTTTTCAAAGGACGTACACACTACATTGAAAGCAAAGCTGAAAGCACCATAAAACAGGAGTCTTAACGTCCCCGTGGGGTTCCTGTGGGGTTCCGTTTTTTTGTTACTGTATAGAATATGACCTCAGCCTTTCTATGGCATGTCGTAGAAGGCAACTAAAATTAGAGAGGAACGGCTGCTTTCCTTTTAATTCGTAGGATTGCAGCAAGCTAGGTAGTTCTTGTTCCAAATCCTATATTTTTTTCTCGATGTAAATTGGGTTTGGAATGGGAATTAATTGGCCTGTGGGACCCCGTATGGTTTAATTGGGGGTATAAGAATAAACCACTGCAGTCCCGCGATCGTCACATCTGCCATTTCATCTGGCGGAACTAACGTGACAGCATGCATGTCGTAAAAGGCGACAAAAGGGGCATCATTTTGTGTTTTGTCCATTCCTCATTTATCATGCTTGTCTTATGTTGTTGCACATGTGTCTTATTTTCACCTCGCATTATTGTTTACTAAGTAAGTGCGCCCAATATGACCCTAAGTTGTTTACAGGCCTTAAAACGCTATCAATTCAGGAGTTTAACGGAAGAATTACAAATCATTATGATCTTTTTGTTCCAACAGGAGGAGACACTTGGTGAAGCAAGACAAGTGGAGAGTGACGCTGCAACATATTTGGACCAGATATCACGATACTTTATCTCGCGAGGAAAATTAGTCTCAAAAGTTGCCAAATACCCTCACATTGTAAGTGTCAAAAGGGAATTTGGTCTGAACTAATGGTGTGTGAATGAAAAACAATTTAGAGCTATAAATAAGGCAAAATTTGCCCATTATCATTGAATAAAGTTTTGGACTGGTCGAAACTCAAAGCATTTGTGTTTGACAAAGTGAATGTTGTTTTACCCTTAACCACACAATCACAAGTTTTAAAGACCATGAGAGAGAGGCTGTTTTAAAAACACTGTGGAAAAAGAAAATCCTGGTAACCAGAATTTTTTCTCCTTTTCCCACAATGTTTTCCACCCGTCATAAAACAAATTTTAAATTTTCAGTCACTTTTATTTTGTCATCTGCAAATGCTTTCGATTGGTAAGGAGCTAACTCATTAAATATGGAGTGCAACACGCGAAAAGGGTCATTAGGACATTTGCGTAAAGTGTCGTCTCTGATCAGCATGTGCACTCCGCACGGGTTAATCCGAACCGACACTTTCCGATTTTGTGTGATTTTCTGTTTTACGCAAGTCTACTGTAACACAAAATCTAATGTAGTCGTAACGTGTCGTCTCGGATTAGCCTGCGCGGACTGCGCAGGCTTATCCAGGATGACACTTTACGCAAATGTCCGAATGCACCTTTTCGCCTGTTGCACTCCATATAATGCAAGAAGTACAAATTTCTTGACATGTATGAAAGATGAACTATCTCATTGCTAGCATTTAACCACACAATCAAAACAGTCAGATGAACCAACAGCACTTTTCGACCCACTGATAGAGTTTGAATTTGTTTATAATTATCTTAACCCTCTATCAAACAATGATGACTTTATAACCACATTGACAAAGAAAGCTTTTGAAAGCATTGTGGGGAAAGGAGAAAATGCTTGTAACCTGCGTTTTTCCTCCTTTTCCCACAAAATATTTAATTATTGAGAGAATTCCCATTAAGTCAAATTTGTCACTTTCAGATGCTTAAAATATTGAATATTCTAAAATACACGTATTGCCGTATTTGGGTATGGAATAGTATAGGCTTTGATCATACTGAATGAAAGTGCCATCAGATCATGATTTACTTTTTTGCATAGGATATCAAAAGTTGCTGAAATTGGGATATGGTAAATTCTTTCCCAAAAAAGCCCTGGTTTTTACGTGTCTGCAGTACAAGTCTTTAGAAATCACTGTGGGAAAAGGAGTAATTGCTCGTAACAAGCAATTTCTCCTCTTCCCACAATGTTTTCTAGCCTATCGGAAAACTTTCTGCCATTCTCATCAAATTCATAATTGTCATCTGCAAACACTTTGAGTTTGGGACAGTCTAAAATTTTTCATTTGGGATATGCGTTAAGAGAAGGACAAGTGACTTCTGAAGGTTTTAACCCATTACCACACAATCCCTACTTTTGACGCCCCTGAGAAAGAAGCCTTTAGAAAACATTGTGGGAAAAGGAGAAAATGCTGGTAACCAGCATTTTCTCCTTTTCCCACAATGTTTTCAACCCTTCACAAAACAATTTTCGAATTTTCAGTCACTTTTATTTTGTTGTTTTGCAAATGCTTTCGATTTGGACGAGGCTGAAATATTGTCGTTTGGTAATGGGTTAACTCTTTACCAAATGACAAAATTTTGGACTTGTCTAAATTGAAAGCATTTGCAGATGACAAGATGAATGTGAATCAAAAATTGAATTTTGACTTTGGAATGGTAGAAAACATTGTAGGAAAAGGAGAAAATGCTGGTTACCAGCATTTTCTCCTTTTCCTACAATGTTTTCTCAAGGCTTCTTCGTGAGGGTCGTTAAAAGTCGGGATTGTGTGGTAATGGGTTAAATCTCTATATATTTTATACTTTTTTCAGGATGACTACAGACAGTCTATACGAGAGTTGGATGAAAAAGAATACTTCAGTCTTCGCTTAACTAGTGCTGAATTACGCAATCACTACGTAAGTGTTAACTTAACTGTTTAACTTACTGTATCCGGACCAATGATAAGCGTATTGCTTCTGGGGGGTCCTCCAGTTTCTTTATTCACTTCAACATTTTCTTCTTGTCTTACAATGTTTAAAAAAAAAAAAAAAAAAAAAAAAAAAAAAAACATCTTCCACTGCATCAGAAATAAAGGATAAAAAAGTAGAAAGAACTAGAGCTGTCACTAAATGTGAGTTAATACCCCTTCCAGCACTTTGACAGAAACAGGCAATTGCTAGTATTTTGTACACAGACGGACACACACACGGACACACACTTGGACAGAGAGGCTGATTCTAGTATACCCCTGAAAATGTTCGTTTTTCGGGGGTATAATAAGTGGGTGTTTTTTTTTTCAGATACAGAATGTTATTGATGATGATCTTTCTTGTTTATATCTGCAGGCCAGTCTACATGACATGATAATGAAGAACTTCGACAAGATTTTGAAGCCAAGAAACGCAAATGCAGAGAACCTGTATTGAAGAATGCTAGACTATGTATGACCAGACTACACTTTTATTTTTCAAAATCAACTGAATGATCATTAGTCCTTTTACTTCTGTCTCAAAGTATGTGTACTAAAGAAGTTGGCAAAGTAACAGCAACAATTATTACAAATACAAAAAAAAAACATTCCTGTTATTCTCAGACTGTCAGGAGAAATGAAAAGGATTAATTTTGCCACAGTACATGTTATTACTGGCAGATATTGCAGTTTTCTTCAGGTTCTGGATGAAAAAGCAATATTTAAAGTACATTGCTGTGAAGCCCACATGAATATCAGTATTAGCATAGAAAATGAAGGGCGTTATAACACTTCTACATTTGAGTAATTGTGGAAAAAATTCTTGGGAACATATGAATTAGAACTTTCAAAGATACATGTGCTTTCAAATTTTAGTAATTTTGAATAAAACCATCTTGCTCACGTTAAAAATCATAAAATGAACTACTACATGCTTCATGTATATTTTCACTAGGATGGCTGTCTTGTTCATTGTCTCAAATTTGTTGAAAAAGTAACAATGTTTTATCTTTAGCACTTCTTTTAAACATTAATTTGTTTTATCCCAGACTAACAGAATGTAGTAAGTTTGTAAAAGCAAAGTTTTGATCACCAAAACTGTTATTTGCTTGTATTTAGAATTGAGAAGTTCTAAAATTGTATAGTGTGCATCAACTAAAAAGCATTATGTGTTTTTATGTAGTCATTGATTCTGTAAATTGTTTCATCTCGCATTAAATCTTGTTCATTTTACATCTTCTGTTTCTTTTGTTTTTTCTCCAGGGAATCCTTCAGCCTTTTATCACACAACTGGAGTTTTAACGACATAAGGGAAAGGACCTTTAAAAACATTGTGGGAAAAGGAGAAAATGCTGGTGGCCAGCATTTTCTCCTTTTCACACAATGTTTTCTTACCTTGCAAAGAAAAAATTCCTAATTTGTGCAATGATTAGTTTGTTATTTGCAAATGCTTTCAAATTTGAACTGGTCAAAAATTTGCTTGTTTGGAAAAGAGGTAAAGGCCTCTTCTTTCTCAGGGATTGTTTTTTTTTTCTGATACTTTCTCTCCATCTGGCAGCGGTTTGAGCCATGTATTTTCGCTCTCCGGGGCCAAAAATATATACTCAACTTCTAAAGATAAACTGTGAAATAGAGGATAATCAACTGGTTATTTTTGATATGAAATATATCTCACGAGGATGCCTTGTTAGGCGTTGAAAAAATGAGTGCACAGCACGAGTTTTTTTAACGCCTTACGACGCATCCGAGTGAGATATTTTTCATATCAAAAATAATCAGTTGATTATTCTATTTATTATATACCTTATTAACATAATTATTTTTAATTAACACTATATGTAAGTGCTTAATGAAAAAAGAGTAGTTCCTAAATTACAACAGGAAGTGAAAGTAAATATGGTCACTAGTGGTGATATCAAGATTTATTACACTGGGAAATTCCAGGATTTCACTGCTAGGTATTTAATAAATATCTTTATCGTATAGGCTTGAATGGTCAAGTAGAAGGTATAGATCAAAGACCAGATTACAGGTTGATCTATGCCATCTGCAAAACCCATTTTACCTCACCCGAGTATGAAATGCTCAAGGTTGAGCTTTTGTGATCGCCCAATGTCCGCCATGTCATGCGTCATTCACAATTTCTTTAGACATCTTCTCCTCCTAAACCACAGGGCCAATCTTGATGAAACATGGCAGGAATGTTCCTTGGGTCAAGCTCTACCAAAAGAGATTGAATTCCAGTCATAACTCTGTTGCCATAGCAACCAAAGGGGAAAAAATAGCAAAATCTTTGAAAATCTTCTTTTCTGAAACTAGAAGGCGTAAAGCGTAGATATTAGGTATGTAGCATCTCCTAGTGGACCTCTACCAAGTTTGTACAAATGATGCCCTTGGGGTCAAAACTGGCCCTGCAGAGGGGGTCACAAGTTCAAAACATAGGAACAAAGAATGGAAAATTTAAAAATCTTCTCTGAAACTGGATGATGTAGAGCTTTGATATACAGTATGTAGCATCTCCTGGTGGACCTCTAATGAATGAACAAATGAATGAATAGTGTTTTATGGCCTGTCGACAACTTAAGTCATATTGGGCGCACTTACTTAGTAAACAATAATGCAAGGTGAAAATAACATACAAGTGCAACAACATAAGACAAACATGATAAATGAGGAATGGATGAAACACAAAATGATGCCCCTATTGTCGCCTTTTACGACATGCATGCTGTTATGGTGGACCTCTACCAAGTTTGTTTATATGATGCCTTTTGGATCAAAACTGGCCTCCCCCTGGGGTCACAAGTATGAAACCATAAAAACAAAGAAGGAAAAATTTGAAATTCTACTTGTCTGAAACTGGAAGGAGTAGAACTTTGATATTTTGTATGTAGCATCTTTTAGTAGACCTCTGCCAAGTTTGTTCATATGTTGCCCCAGGGTCCAAACTCGCTCCACCCCAGAGGTTTCAAGTTTGAAGATGGGTACAAAGAAGGAAAACTTTAAAATTCTTTTTCTCTAAAACTAGAAGGTGTGGAGCTTTGATATTTTGTATGTAGCAATCTTTGTTAACCTCTACCAAGTTTGTTCATAATTATGATGCCCCTTGGGTCAAAACTGGAACAGTCTAAAATTTTGTCATTCGGTAAAGAGATAATCATCAATCCTGGGAGAGAAATTTGCTGAGCTTGAGATATAAACCACTGATCCTCTTTCTATAGCCCTGTATGCTATCCACTGCCCTACCGGGACTAACTGACCTTCCATCGGAATCTTTAAAAAAGTTGAAGCATCACTGTAAATTTAAAAAAAACCACTTTAATCAGCAAGATTTAATTAAACAAGTTCTACATTACATTATTTTCCGTGTACATTGTAAATTAGTTGATTTCAATGACCCTGAGGAAGAATCCATCTTTCACTCATAACCAATCGACAAAATCTTAGGTTTGTCCAAAATGAAAGCATTTTGCAGAAGACAAAATAAAAGTGACTGAAAATTTGGAATTTATTTTGTGAAGGGCCAAAAACAATGTGGTTACCAGCATTTTCTCCTTTTCCAACAAGGTTTTCAAAAGGCTTCTTTCTAAGAGTTGTGAAAACCTGGGATTGTTTGGTAAAGAGTTAAAAATGTTGAAACATCAACGTAAATCTAAAACAAAAACTTTAAACAGTAAGACTTAAAAACAAGTTCTATAATACTGTATATTATTTTCTGTTTACATTATAAACTAGTTGATTTCTATGTCCCAGAGGAAAAATGCGTCTTTAGACATTGAGAGAAAAAGAAAAAAAATGCTGATGAAAAAACTTTTTTTTTTCCTTTTTAACAATGTTTTCTACCTCTTTCAAAAGGCAAAACCCTACACTTACTCTTACTTCACCAAACAATCCTTGGTTTTTACAACCCTGAGATAGAAGCCTCTTTAAAACATTGTGGGAAAAGGAGAAAATGCTGGTAACCAGCATTTTCTCCTTTTCCCAATGTTTTCTATCCTACTAGACACAAATTTCAATTTTTGAGTAATCATTGTAATGTTTATTTTGTTGTCTGCAAGTGCTTTCAATTTGGACCAGTCTGAAATTTTGTAGTTTGCTAAAAGGTTAATTTTGCATCAGCAAATAATGCAAGAATGGACCAGTCTAAATGGCTGTCATTTTGTAAAGCATTAAAAAGACAGATTTCAGCTGCTGGTTTTAACTGATGTACCACAAAACAAAAATTTAGACTTGCCTAAAATGAAAGCCCTTCCAGGCAAATTTGAAATGTGGATCAAATGATGGAATTTGTCTGTAAAAGGATAGGAAACATTGTGGTGAAAGCAGAAAACCCTGGTTACCAGCATTTCTCCTTTTCCTAAAATGTTTTGAAAAGTTTTCATCCTCAGGGCTGTTAAAACTGGGTTGTATGATAAAAAAGTTGATAATAACTGCAGTTCTCTGTAAAAAAGAACAATGCTAAAACTGAGCTAATTACATTTATTATTTTTTTTACAGCATACTTGCAAACATTGCGACAACAAGAGCGGCAAATTGTCGCAAGATACGCCCGTCTTACCCCAAATTGTAAGGCTGGGGCATGCACCGCACAAAATTCAAGTATGAAAAACAACAAAGGGCAATAACTCAAAAATTAAGCGAGCAAGAGTTATGATTCCTGTGCACTGCGCTTCCCCTTGATGAGATCTATCCACCCATGAAATTTCATAACCCAAGCTAGTATAGTTTTGGAGATATCCTGCAGACAAAATTCAAGTATGAAAAACGACAAAGGGCAATAACTCAAAAATTAAGCAAGCAAGAGTTATGATTCCTGTGCACTGCGCTTCCCCTTGATGAGATCTATCCACCCATGAAATTTCATAACCCTAGCTAGTATAGTTTTGGAGATGTGCTCCGAAGAAAATTCAAGTATGAAAAACAACAAAGGGCAATAACTCAAAAATGAAGCAAGCAAGAGTTATGGTTCCTGTACACTGCACTCCCCCTCAATGAGATCTATCCACCCATGAAATTTCATAACCCTAGGTAGTATAATTTTGGAGATATGCTCTGGACAAAATTCAAGTATGAAAAACAACAAAGGGCAATAACTCAAAAATTAAGCAAGCAAGAGTTATGGTTCCTGTGCACTGCACTCCCCCTTGATGAGATCTATCCACCCATGAAATTTCATAACCTTAGGTAGTATAATTTTGGAGATATGCTCCGGACAAAATTCAAGTATGAAAAAAAACAAAGGGCAATAACTCAAAAATTAAGCAGTCAAGAGTTATGGTTCCTGTGCACTGCACTCCCCCTTGATGAGATCTATCCACCCATGAAATTTCATAACCCTAGCTAGTATAGTTTTGGAGATATGCTCCGGACAAAATTCAAGTATGAAAAACAACAAAGGGCAATAACTCAAAAATTAAGCGAGCAAGAGTTATGGTTCCTGCGCACTGCACTCCCCCTCGATGAGATCTATCCACCCATGAAATTTCATTACCCTAGCTAGAATAGTTTTGGAGATATGCTCCGGACAAAGAACTGGACGCCGCCCGCCCACCCGCCCGCCCGCCCGGATGCCACGGGTGATCCCATAATACGTCCCATCTTCGACGGGCGTATAAAAAGGGGAAAAAAATCTTGTTAATATCAATTTTATCCATTAGCCACACTATTTTGACATTGATGTATTCGATCTAAATTCATAAAAGATAACACTTTATCAAAGAATTTAAGTTCAAGCCCTTACCACACAATTCCTCTTTTTTACGACCCTGGGAAAGGAGCCTTTTAAAAACACTGTAGGACAAGGATAAAATGCTGGTTACCACCATTTTCTCCTTTTCCTACAATGCTTTCTACCTCATCAAAGAAAAATGGCACCATTTGAGCCACACTGAAATTGTCGTCTGCAATTGCTTTCAGTTTTGTTGTCTGCAAATGCTTCGAGCAGTCTAAAATTTTGTTGTGAGGTAATGGGTTAAAGTCATTTCAGGGAGGTATGTCAATTATGAACTTAACCATGAAAAAGGAGGGTCATTATGAAAAGGCAATGAGAATAGGAGACAGTACAAGTATATCTGCTATTTACATAAACTATCTAAAACTAAAGAGAAAACAAGCTTTCTTTTACTTGTAACAATACCAGAGAACAATGGCTACATTGGAACAAAAAAATAGAGATGGTGGTCCTGACCTTATTATTACCAAACAACAATATTTTATGCTAGTATAAATCGAAAGCATTTGCAGAGGACAAAATAAAAGTGAGTGAAAATTCGAAATTTATTTCATGAAGAGTAGACCAGAATGGCTACACTGGAATAAGAAAATAGAGATGGTGGTCCTGACCTTATGCCCTATACTCATTACCAAACGACAATATTTTAGGCTTGTACAAATCGAAAGCATTTGCAGAGGACAAAAATTTAATAAAAGTGAGTGAAAATTCGTAATTTATTTTGTGAAGAGCAGAAAACATTGTGGGAAAAGGAGAAAATACTGGTTACCGGCATTTTCTCCTTTTCCCACAATGTCTTCTAGAGGCTTCTTTCTCAAGGTCGTAAAAAGTAGGGATTGTGAGGTAATGGGTTATGGTATTCTTATCCTGAAGCAGAGCATTTATTTCCAATGTACTTTTACATTGGAAAATGTGATATCATTAACTCTTTACCAAACCACAAAATTTTAGACTGTCCAAATTGAAAGCACTTGCAGATGACAAATTAAACATAACTCAAAAAAAGAAATGTGTTTCCATCAGGGTAAAAAACATTGTGGGAAAAGGAGAAAATGCTGGTTACCAGCATTTTCTCTTTTTCCTACAGTTGTTACTAGCACTTCGATAGGTGAGTGCAAAACTATTCTAAGTGCCTGTACATTGTACAGGCACTTAGAATAGTGTTGCACTCACCTATCGACTTGCAAATATATAAAAGACTAAAAAGGTTCAAAATGTAAAATTAACCCTTTCCCAAACAATCCCTGGTTTTTACGGGTCTGGAATAGTAGCCTTTAGAAAACATTGTGGGAAAAGAAGAAAATGCTGGTAACCAGCATTTTCTCCTTTTCCCACAATGTTTTCTACCCTGTCATAGACAGAAATCATCTTTTCAGCAGGAGTTGAATTGTCATCTGCGAATCCTTTCAATTTGGTCTAGTCCAACAGTTTGTCGTTTGGGAAAGGGTTTAGCAACATCCTTATTTATCTGCAACCACTGTGCACATATTAGCTGCTATGATAGTAAGAAAAAAATAAAAATGACAAAGTAATAATCTTACAACCTAAAACTACCTAAAACTATCACAGATGTCAAGAGTCAGGTGTTTACCAAACAACCCAGGGCTTCAAAGGCCTTTTCAAAATGTTGTAGGAAAAGGAGAAAATGCTGATAACAAGCATTACTCCTTTTCCCCTAAATATTTTCTATCCTAGCAAAGAACTTCTGTTAAATTGTACCACTTTCAAATTTGTGTGGTTCAGATGATCTCATTTTGGAAAGGTCTGCTAAAATCTGTTGTTTTGGAAATGGTTATACCATAGAGAGTCAAATAAACTAAACACTGTTCAGTATAGAAATTAGGCCAAAACATGTCAATTTAAAGTGTCTCTTTACCAAGCAACAAAATTTTGGACTACTCCAAATTGAAAGCATTTGCAGATGACAAAATAAACATAACTCAAAATTAAAATTTGTTTCCAGCAAGGTAGAAAACATTGTGGGAAAGGGGGAAATGCTGGTAACCAGCATTTTCTCCTTTTCCTACAATGTTTTCAAAAGCTTACTTTTTTAGGGCCGTTAAAAGTTGGGATTGTGTGGTAAAGAGTTAACTCATTACCAAACAACAATATTTTGGGCTTGTCCAAATCGAAAGCATGTGAAGACAACAAAATAAAAGTGACTGAAAATTTGAAATTTGTTTTGTTAAAAGTAGAAAATATTGTGGGAAAAGGAGAAAATGCTGGTTACCATCATATTCTCCTTTCCCACAATATTTTCTCAAGGTGTCTTTCTCAGGGTCGTCAAAAGTAGAGATTGTGTGGTAATGGCTCTTTATCACACAATCCCAAGTTTGAATGACTATGGGGGGAGAGGTCTTTTGAAAAAAAAGAAAAAATGTGGGAAAAGGAGAAAATGCTGTTAACCAGCCTATCCTCTTTTTCCCACAATGTTTTCTTCCTGTTTAAAGGCAAATACTAGTTATTTGAAAAACATTAAAATTGTCATCTGCACATTCCTTCAATCTTAATAAGTATCACATTCTGACGTGTGGTAAAAGGTTGATTCATGGCAACCCTCCATATTTTATTTTGTGTGCTTTTTAATTCTTTACCACTCAATCCCGACTTTTAACAACCCTGAGAAAAAAGCCTTTGAACACATTGTGGGAAAAGGAGAAAATGCTGGTAACCAGCATTTTCTCCTTTTTCCACAATGTTTTCTACCCTTCCCAAATCAAATTTAAATTTTTCACTCACATTTATTTTATTGTCTGCAGATGCTTTCAATTTGAACCAGTCTATAAATTTGTTGTTTGGTAAAGAGTTAATCTGCCTGCAAATTACTTTCATGGGCCTTTAAATAGCTAAACTCCTAAAAACTACACTAAATGTATCTATCATCTCCTCATAGAATTCTTGTATTCATCTTTCAAACTCAGCTGTTTACTCAGTTCATATCCACATATCAACAGAGGTGACACAAACGAGGTCAAGGCCATTCTAGCTGTCAACCCTTTAAACATAAATTTGTAACCTTCCTCTGACCATAGTCGCATCCCTGTTTCTCTGATGCCTTTTCTCTTTTTTGTACCATCTCCATCTTCCTGCAGGAGGGAAAAAAAAAACAAGAGGACCATGATGGTCCTATATCGCTCACCTGAGTACCAAGCAGCAAAGCTCTACAATAAAGATAAATACCAAATATCAAGGTTCAAGGCTAAATGATAATGAAACAAGAGCAGCGATTTGTCACAATTTGACTTGAGACTTTGAAGTTCCATTCAAGACAAGCAAGAAATACTGTAAGAATGAAGATCAATGTGGAATTACATGAAGTTAGCACTACGTAGAGTTATTGTTCTTGCGCATTGTACTCTGTAATACTGCAACAAACATGCATACCAAGTTTGAAGTCGTTCTGACTTGAGATGACAAACTTATATTCCAGACAGGCACTAAATGCTGTAAAAATGACATTAAAATGGAAATAACTCGACAGCACAAATTAGAGTTACAATTCTTGTGCACTGCACATCCAAATATTGCACCAAATAATCATACCCAATTTCAAGTCATTCCTACTTAAGATGACAAAGTTTTGCTCCGGACAAGTAAGAAATGCTATGAAAATGAAGTTCAAAGGGGAAAAAACTCAAAATTCAAGCTAGGAAGAGTTATGGTTCTTGTGCACTGCACTCCATAAATATACAACGATCATGCATATCAAATTTGAAGATGTTTAGGCTATAGATGACAAAGTTATATTCCAGACGAGCAGAAAATGCTGTAAAAATGATAATCAAAGGGAAATAACTTACAGACAGTATACGGTAGAGTTATGGATCTTTCACATTGCACTCTGCATTATTGCAACAAACACAAATATCAAGTTTCAAGTCAATCAGACTGGAAATAACAAAGTTATGCTCTGGATTAAGAACTATTATAAAGAACTTTCTAATTCAAGGGCAAATAACTCCAGTTGTTTGCCTCCGATTACACCCATAATTAAACTCATCCAAGATCTTATGGTCATATATATTTTGATAAAGTTTGGTGCTGATTGGTAGATATTTATAGATGCTAGAGTGTAAACAAAGTGAAATACAGCAATTTTTCTAATTCAAGGGCAAATAACTCCAGATGTTCTGATCCGATTAGACCCAAAATCGAACTCATCCGAGATCTTATGGTCATATATACTTTGACTAAGTTTGGTGCTGATTGGTTGATATTTGTAGATACTAGAGTGTAAACAAAGTGAAATACAGCAATTTTTCTAATCAAGGGCAAATAACTCCAGATGTTCTGGTCCGATTAGACCCAAAATCGAAGTCATCCTTGATCTTATTGTCATATATACTTTGACCAAGTTTGGTGCTGATTGGTTGATATTTGTAGATGGTAGAGTGTAAACAAAGTGAAATACAGCAATTTTTCTAATTCAAGGGCAAATAACTCCAGATGTTCTGGTCCGATTAGACCCAAAATCGAACTCATCCGAGGTCTTATGGTCATATATACTTTGACCAAGTTTGGTGCTGATTGGTTGATATTTGTAGATGGTAGAGTGTAAACAGATATTTGTAGATGGTAGAGTGTAAACAAAGTGAAATACAGCAATTTTTCTAATTCAAGGGCAAATAACTCCAGATGTTCTGGTCCGATTAGACCCAAAATCGAACTCATCCGAGGTCTTATGGTCATATATACTTTGACCAAGTTTGGTGCTGATTGGTTGATATTTGTAGATGCTAGAGTGTAAACAAAGTGAAATACAGCAATTTTTCTAATTCAAGGGCAAATAACTCCAGATGTTCTGGTCTGATAAGACCCAAAATCGAACTCATCCGAGGTCTTATGGTCATATATACTTTGACCAAGTTTGGTGCTGATTGGTTGATATTTGTAGATGCTAGAGTGTAAACAAGAAAATGTGAACGGACGGACGGACGACGGACGGACGGACGACGGACGCCGACGGACGGTGAGTGATCACAATAGCTCACTCTGAGCACTTTGTGCTCAGGTGAGCTAATTAAAAAAAAAAAAAGGTATGAAGAGTGCTCTGACTAAAGGTGTTTTAACTGTTTGTTACACTGCATATTGAGCACAGTAGTCTTCAGCCAGATTTCGACAATGACTATTGTACAAAAGGCATGTGAAAAGATGAGCATATAGACTACTAGAAACACTTTACCAAAGAATTCTGCAACTGTTAGTTACATTTAAAAATGTACATTTACATAATAGATCTGTATCTCTGCTCTACACCTGAACGAGAATAAGGCATTTAAGTAATTTTTAGTTGTTGGCATACTAGTTTTTCTGAATTTTACCTCCATTTTTTTTTCTCATACCCCCATTTTTCAATTAGAGGGGGCACAAAAAAAGACCCAAAATAAAACTTTCAGTGGAAACACTGATCAGATTAGATGTTCTGTGGTCCTTCAGTCGCACTTAGCAACCTAAGGGTTAAAAACTGCAATGTTTGAGACGGATTCTTACCTTCTTGGAAGTGATCTCAGTTTGGACAGTGACCCGTATCACATCCATCCAGTTAGTGAGCAAAACATTGGTATTTCCTGCCAGGGCTCCAGCCCCTGCATGTATGCAAAATAAGGGGACACTAGCTGGTAAAATATTAGCTGCCTGATCTGAAAGTCATATAAATGAGACACACATTAATTACCCTTTACCACATGATAAATCATATAACCTTTCAAAGCAATCTCCGAGCAGAGTTGTCGTTCGTTACCTCACATACATCTCTGCGATGGGCTAAATGACAAGAATCTTGTCAAACCGAGAAAAAGATGTTTTGTTACTGTTTAGATGTTTCATATGTAAAATTGTAAGTTAGACAAAGGAAATATGATTCTGGATACATTATAGGTGCGTTCAAACTGATGAATTTACCAGTATAAAATGGAACTATTTATTTCGAGCCTCTTCACTTTTCAGAATCTTACGCCGATTTTAACAGAAATGGCTGCGCCCATGAATGATGACAACTGATTTGACACACAGCTGGATCTAAGTTTGTACGATTAAAAATCAAGTTATCGTCCTTTAAAGATATTTAGACTTTTCAGAAAATCCCTCTTTTGTTCATTTCCTATCACTAAGTCTGATTGGTCCCATGCTGTTTGAACAGCACACGAAACAATCGATATTGGTCTTTCTTTTACCGGCGTTTGTGTAGCCATTTTGAGTTATGGTCATGTGACAAAAATATGACGTAATGACGGGCTACTTTCTAAGCCCACTACAGAGGTGAATGTAATGATCCGGAGTGCAAGAGAGTGCTTTCAAAGATAAATGTCTGCAACACCCGACAATGACCTTTAACACTTTACCAAACAAGCCTGATTTTTATCAACCTTGAAATTCAATGTAGAAAAGTTTAAACCCATTACCACACAATCCCTACTTTTGATGCCCCTGAGAAAGAAGCCTATTGAAAACACTGTAGGAAAAGGAGAAAATGCTGGTAACCAGCATTTTCTCCTTTTCCCACAGTGTTTTCTACCCTTTCCAGCACAAATTTCAATTTTTCAGTCACCTTTATTTTGTCATCTGCAAATGCTTTCACTTTGAAACAGTCTAAAATTTTGTCGTGTGGTAAAGAGTTAAAAAACACTGTGGCTAAAGGAGAAAATGCTGGTAACCAGCATTTTCTCCTTTAGCCATAATGTTTTTTACCTTCCATAGACAAATTTCACTTTTTGATTCATGTTTGATTTTTGTCTGTATATGCTTTCTATCTGAATTTGACACCTGGCTCAGCCAGTTTCTTTTTGAGGATTGATGATAGCCATTGTCACAGGACTCACTCCTCTCTTACTGCTGAACAAGTGAATATTGTTTCAACAATCATCAATGGTTATGTTGGAAAGCAGCCGGAGGCTTAGAAGGAATATTGTGTAGAGCACTGGTAAAAGAAACTCCAGGAAAGCATGGATAAGCGCACTGGATACTGCGATATAACTGAAGTGAATTTGAAAAAAAAAAAAAAATGGTGTTAAACACTACACAATCAATCAATTCGATTTGGACAAGTCTTAAATATGTGTCACTTGGAAAGAGTTAAATGCTTTTCAAGTCTGAAATTTTGATTTTTGGGGATGAATTAATAATTGCTTTCAACATCAATGATTAACAAGTCCAAAATTTGTAACAAATTCTAAAGTCACAGTCTGTTGAACATTTTACTAGCGTTATTTATTTTTCTTTATTTCATTTCACTGGTATCGAAAGTAATGTGTGATAAAACATTTCCAGGAAAACATTTTACAGTTATTATACTTTTGTTAACTATGAGAAAACCTATTATACAGCCTAAAGATGTAACAAAACATCTTTTGAACTGCAAAACGTCTTGTATCCTTTTTAACCCTTTACCAAACAATCCCTGGTTTTTACGACCTTGAGAGATTAGTCTTTTGAAAACATTGTGGGAAAAGGAGAAAATGCTGGTAACCAGCATTTTATCCTTTTCCCACAATGTTTTCTACTTTTCCTACATCAACTTTAAATTTTTGAGTAACGTGTATTTTGTTGTCTGAAAGTGCTTTCAAATTGGACCAGTCTAAAATTTTGTTGTTTGGTAAAGGGTTAAGCTGGAAAAAAAGAAAGAAAAAAACTATACATACCTCTATACATAGAATAAAACACCCACCACATACCACTATTGAAGCCGTAGAATACTACTGATATAGTTGAACCTTTCCAAAATCCCTTGATACCTTCTTTTTCATATATATAACTGTAGATGTACCTCAAAGCACCAAATCTTCTAGCTTTAGCACTGTCTGGTATAAATATCCTCTTTTTTGACTCGGAGCCTTTTCCCGGAGAAAACTGTCCATCAATAATTAAATGTTGATAAATTATATCTATAGGTATTGAGAATAAACAACTCATAAAAGATGCTAGCCCTCCAGCCAGAAATTCTACAATATAACTTGTTTTAAGGCTCGTATTCTGCTTCAACTGACTTCGAGTATTTTCAAGAGTGTTTGCATACACAAACCAAGGACAAATCTGCAAAAAGTTGACAAGTCCTCCTTTGGTGAATCCTCGTACACCTTCACTCCTCCATGTCTTACGAATTACATCAGTCGCTCCATTATACATGGTTCCTCGTTTTTGGACTTGATGTCGAATTCTAAGAAAGTTTAATGGATGGCTGATGGCTCTCATCACTAAGGCATTCACCACAAGGAACCTGTAATACTTCTGTTCATCTAACATGTGTTTGTCAATCACGATCAGACCCTCCCCAACAGATATCTCTTCAACATTCGTCATTGTGCAGAGTGCTGTTTTGATTTTCAATCTAGGTACAATAAATCAAAAGCCATTCTTCAACAAAATACTTGAGTTTTCTTTTAAGCTATTTTACATATAAATACATACATGTATTTACCAGGTACCTCAATTTTTACAATCAATTATTATATATTAAAGGTGGCCCTTCAGATTTTGGGACAAAAAATTTACAAAAATACAAAAAAAATCCCTTATACTCCAAAAGCCTTTTAATTTTCATTCATAAAACCCCAACAGATGAAAACAATCCAACAACAAGATGTTTATTTTTACATGAGCAACTCGCTCATTTATGTACAGGAAATGCACAGATGAAGCTTCAATCACAGGTAGAGGACATTATGGAAAATAATAACATGTTTGTTATGAGATGGCATTTAAGTGTTGTTAGTCACCTATCTGTCACCTGACATTCCCACAAAGCTTTTTTTTTATTTTTTGCTCGAAATCTAAAAGTACCTTAAGAGCCTTTTAAGGAACACCATCAAAAAAAATTTTCTTTTACATTTTATGATTCTTAATTACATGTATTGATGACTGTATTGTTTTGTCATATAAATTTCAGTGATAAATTCATTTTTTAATTTGGTGAGATATTAAAAATCTAAATACCCACCTTAAAGTATCATCAGCATAAAAACCATCTGAATCAAATTCCTTGCTTTGACAATTTCTTTAAAATGATCACATTGTCAACAAGTTAATAAAATGCATAGGCTCTGATGTGCATGATGTATATATGCTGTACATGGCAGTCTAGCAATGTAGTTCTTTTTGATATGTAAAAAAAAAGGCATCTTTAATAAGCCTGGGTTGCGTTTTAAGCACACATGTCATAGGTTTAAGAGCTGGAAATATGTTGTGATTTGGCTGTGAATCAGTTGGGGTACCTGAAACAAAACAAACATGTATTAAACTACAAAGGTACATCTTCGATGGTTTTAACCCTTTACCCCATAGGGCATTTCTATGGTATCTCTAATTGACCCTAAATAATAGCAAGGATGAAGCCGATTTTTTATGGGTATATGACACCTTTTGGTAGCATAGAAAACATCGTGACAAAAGGTGAAACTGCTTGTCACGAGCAATTTCACCTTTTGCCACAATATTTTCCAAAGGCTCCTTAGTACAAGCAATGCGTAGAAATGAGTATCTATGGAGTAAAGGGTTAAATCGCATCCTACAAAAAAATCTTGTTCACAATTAAAACCTTTGGTATGAGCACTCTGGTTGGAACTGTCTATTCAACACAATATCAACCCTTAACTCTTTTTAACACATTATTCCGAGTTTCAACAACCTTATGCTGGTAACAACAATTATTTCCTTTTTCTACTATCATGTTAATTACTCTATCAAATACATTTGAGCTATATTTAAAATGTCATTTGCTGATGCTTTGAAACTTTGAAAATCTTGGCCAAAATTATGTCATTTAGTAAAGAGTTAATATGTCTCAAAATAAAGAAAAAAAAAAATGAACATTTTTAGTTCAGAATAAGATCCAGAGTATTTAAAATTTATAATTACTTTTTGTCTTCAGTCTTTCAGCAACATAGACTATGAAAGAGCATAATCAAAGATCAGGCTACATTTTTTTTGTGCAGTGATGGTCCATTCGGACCACATGCAATTCATCGTCTGTAGCAGCTTTCAATTTTGACAAATCTAAAACACTGTCGTATGGTAAAATGTAAAGCTTTAACCCTTAGGCTGCCAAGCCTGAGTCACTGAACTTTAGCAGACAATGCAGATCAAGATCAGACTGCAGCAAGTCTGATCTTAGGTCTACAATGTCCAATAGGGAGATCTCTTTTTTATGCCCCCCAAAATATGTTAGAAATGTCATTATTCAGCTATTTTCTATTGGCCTGAAAATTGCATTTTAGTAAGTTAATAGGATAAGAGTAAACAAACGCTGGTCATTATGTAATGCAAGTGGACAGTGACCTCTACAAGGTTCTTATTCGCGTTAAGTGGAGGTGCCTGTCCCATTCACGAAAAATCAAAGAAATCTCGCCAAAAGTTCTCTTAATAAAGTAGGTACTGTGTCAAGATTGTACTACAGTACTCTAAATTTGATATGTCTTCGTTATTCTCGCCAATCTCGGGCGTTTTTTCCCGAAAATAAAGACCGACTTCATTTCTTCAATCAATGACAATGGACACGCTATATTCAATATTGATAAAAACTTTCTCGACGAAACAGTCATTGAGTAAGATATGTCGTCTCTAGCATGATCATATTTTAGCATTTAAAAGGTCAGGAAATATTCTCACCACCTGATGAGTGTTTCTTTTTCAAGCAAATCTGGATCGTTTATGTTCGTCGGTGGATCGTCTGTTTGTCATCTGTTAAAAATTGTACAGGATTTGTATCGGCAATGAAACAAAAAAGTTGCAAGTAATTACAACTAACAACAAGGAATAGGAAAAGTTAACAAAAATGAGTACGCATTGATTTTAATCATAATTTTATCTTCGAAAACATACCAAATCTGTCACTATTGTTCAGCTATTTCGCCGTAATTATGAAATATATCATCGGTTGACTATATGTGTCTGATATGTAGGAAAATTCCTTTCTGTTAGTTGATAGCTGAGGATCCGGTTCTTAGACTGGTTACCGCCCCTGATACACTACGTGTATAGGGACCGGTACAGGCTAATCGAAACGGGGCGAATTCTGCCCGTATTATGCGAGGTAACTGTGCAAGTAGTAACTTAGAGTAGCGTCTCTTGATTTTTGTGTGTATGTTTTTGGTGGGTGTAAAAAGCAATAGCTATGAAAATAATTTTCGATATTACTGTCTTTTAAAGTGATTGTTTTGTGATCATAATATAATTACTTATGCATGGTATCATTTCAACAAACGATAGGTGAATGTCTAAAATTTGATAGAAAAAAAATGTTAATGATTATAAGAGTATTATTTGATTATTATGTTTATAATAAAAGCTAAATTAATGAATACATGAAAAATTTTCAAGTGCTGACGTTGAACTTTTACTAAAAAAATTAACATCAAAATAACAAATATAATGCACAAGTTTGTACTTGATAAAGCAGAAAGGGTAATAAGATAATCAATTATCTTATAAATTGAATTGTAGGTTGCAATTCTCAAAGATTAAAGTCTGTTGTCCCTTTGAAGAAGCCTGCAGAGATAAGCCTAGGGGCAATAAAACACATGTGGTGTCTAATCATTATTTAATTCTCCCTTAACATTTAATTTCTTTGTTTTGTAAGGAATAAAGAAGCATATGTTTCAACATTTATTAACAAGTGTTTAGGGGAAAACAATTAAAAGAGGGGAAAATTGCTTGCCGAATATTTATGTATTACTCAGTTGTTCAGATGTCTAATAGTCAAAAAATTAAATTAATAAAGAATTTAGAGAGGATTTGAAATAAAAGTATCTAATGAACCCATTACCAGACGACCAAATTTTAGACTAGTCCAAATTGAAACAAATTGCAGACGACATTTTAAAGAGCATTTAAATTAAAAATAAGTACTATATAGGGTAGAAAAATTGGTGAGAAAAGGAGAAATTGCTTGTTACAAGTAGTTTCTCCTTTTCTCTTAATGGAATGTTCAGATTTCCCTCTCCTTTTTATCTAAAAAAAAATGATCATTCTAGATGGAAAAGGTCCTTTTATCTGAAAGTTATAAATTATGCTCTATGAATACCTGTATTCTATTATTTATTAATAACATAATACTCAAAATAAGAATGAAATAAAGTCAACTGAGCACATTGTCAGTTACTCGATATATGTTTCGAGCCGTTTCATTGGCCGTATCAATTATCCAATCACAGGGCACGGTACGATTAGCTTGTGCCTGTTGTAATACACGGTATACAACGGTGGCCAGTTCATCCGGTTCTATGACCTTTGACATATGTGTTTGTTCGCTCAAAGATTTTTCGCTATTTAACTGCCTGAGGATTTTTTAAGAGGTTTTGTGATCTTTTTTTTTTCCTATCAGTCACCATTTTAGTTTACAGAAAGCCTATTTGTCTCATCCTGGAATCGCACAATACAGGATAAGGAACTAGTTTACAAAATATGATAATTATATCCCATCAGGTATTGTCGATCTCTTTGACATGTAGATCTACATGTATATACGCATTGTATATCACCAACTAAATCAACTCTTATCCCGCTGAATAAGTTAACGAAGCTTTCAAGACGGTGTTAAAACACGAATGATCTTATAATATTTCAAGCACATGTACTGGACAGAAAAAAAAAAAAAAAAAATGATCTCCTAATCAGGCATATACATGTATATCTAAAACCAGACTGCACGTTCTGTGTAGACTGATCTTGATCTGTACTGTCACAAAAGTTCAGTGAGTGACGCTTAGCAGCTCAAAGGTTAAAATTACAAACGACCTGATCCAGATTACCTTCAATCTGAAGGAGCCGACACACCATGACGTTCTGGTCAACATTTTCTGACGTTTGAGGAAACGTTGTTAGTCGCCCATGGTCGCTGCTATATAGCGCCAGAAGAGCGTTGTGTGAACGCCAGTGAACCTCGGTGATCGTCGGTGATCGCCGGGAATCGGCGGAGAACGCTATTCCGGAAAAAAAGTTTTGAACGTGACATGCACAAAAGTTCTCACTGACAATAACGTTCTACAACGTTTAATTTTAACGCTGAAGATCGTTAAAGAACGTTTGTGGAACGTTTTACTAACGTTCATCGAGCATTGCACGCGTTCGGCTATCGCTAGTCAGTCGTTACTCTAGCATAACTTAGTTGTTACTAATCGTTTGTTTTGCAGTGAACGACTCGATCACTGGCAACCTGTCAACGACCGCTAAACGGTCGCCCAGCGCACGCAGCGTGTGACTAAAATGAAACAAACGTTCTTTTAGCGTCCACTGAGCGTCATTCGAGCGTTTCCCGAACGTCCATGCATATGGAGGTATCAGAGGTATCGTACTTGGTCGCTGTTACGCGCTTCTCGTGTGTTAGATACACGCTAGTCAAGCGTTAGGCACACGTTATTAACACGCCAGATGTGCTATCTTCATTCTAGAACGCTAAAAAATCGAACAATTGAAATGCTCAGAGAACGTTCACCAGAACGTCATGGTGTGATGGCTCCTTGAAGAGTTGCTCCAGTGTTTTTATTAGTTGTACGATCAGGTGGCAGGTGACTTGGAAACTTGCTCACCGCTGTGGTGAATCATGTCGTCCCGAGCCCAAGGCGAGTTGGTGACATGATTCACCATAGCTGTGAACAAGTTGCAAAGTCCTCTGCCACCAGAACGTATTACGCATTTCTTATACTGCAAAGTTTTACCACTGATTCCAACGTTTGTTAAGCGAGTTTTACCTGTTTTTGCTTTTTAAAAATGACTACGCTCGAGAGGTAGAATTACCATTGTGGGTGCCCCAATTCAATGAAAACTGACGTCAATGGGAACTGATGCCAATGAAACATTGGTAATACGTGCTAAAACGTGCAGCCTGGCGCATAATCTTGACGCTAATCTTGATCGCCGCCGCCATTTGTACTAGTCACTGGTAATCTGTTTTAATCTGCAGGCATGTATCTATAACAGTTTAGATCTTTTTATCATGACAGATATGTGTTCAAGAGTCTGTCGTATGACCACACGGGTGTAAAGTGTTCAGAAAACTTCGAGTAGAAGACCACAATTCTATATCATATTGATAAAAAAAAAACATTTACAGCAAATAGTGCCTACAAGATGAGCCTTTTAGCTCGATCGTTCAACGCAATTTCTTTCAACCATGCTCAAAGTTTGAAGAAAACAAGAATGTTTAAGTATTCAAATGTTTAACAAATTAATTAAAGTGAGAGAGAGGGAGAAAAAAAAATCCACTTACTTTACCTCTTAAATATTGAGGGCTATGTTTTTGGAAAATGACATGTGTGTGGGGAGGGAAGGGGGCGTTGTCAATATCTAGTATCAAGAAAAATAGTCCTTAATTGCAGTTGTACCTTTTTTCCGGGGTTGAAGACGGTCCATTCTTGTGCGGGAGAGGTTAAACACCCCTTTTCCCGGTCTACCGCATGTATTTGTAGTTTTCTATTTCGGCCTAGACAGGCCACTGCACTCATCGTGCAATTATAAGCGCACTTACCGCATCTATTGCAACATCTTAGAGCAGAGTTACACATACTGGCTTAATTTTCGTATATGCCATCATTAAAGTCAGAATTAAATAACGGAGAGCAGCTGGTAAATGCTATACTTGGTAAAAAAATGCAAAACTGAGTTTTCGGAAGAAAGCGTTGCTCTTGCGAATTCCGGTTCGGGGTGGAACAAAAAAAAAAAATGAGAGAACGCCTGCAGGTACGGTGTTTTGAGTGTACAGTTGGCTTATATGTAATTTGGGCAAGTCACCTTGGTTTACATCTACATGACGTAAATAACGGGTCATATAGACTTAACTCATTACCAAACGACAAAATTTTAGACTGGTCCAAATGGAAGGCATTTGCAGACGACAAAATAAAAGTGACTGAAAACTTTGAAATTTGTTTTGTGAAAGGTAGAAAACATTGTAGGAAAAAGAGAAAATGCTGGTCACCAGCATTTTCTCCTTTTACTACAATATTTTCTATATGCTTCTTTCTCAGGGGCGTCAAAAGTAGGGATTAAGTGGTAATGGGTTAAGTCGAGTACACGAGATATAAGGAAAGGATGCATGAATACATCTATTTAAGTAAACAGGTAGAACAGGTGTCAAAACTCAAATAAAAAGTAGTTCTAGGCTACAGCATGAAATGATTTGACAGTCGTTCTCCACGTTTGAGCATGTGAGAATAAAGTTATGCTAAGGGATTCGCTTTCGAAATCATTCAATATAAATTCTGCGACCCATCGAATGCTTTACACTCATACTGTCGAAGAGTCAGTTGCATGTTTAGTATCTATAGGCTGAATTATGTCTCTTGCACTCCGGATCATTCACATTTAGTAGTATACTGGTTCCTAGGGCGTCACCAATTTTTCCTTCTTTCACACTGTTTTTGATAGCGTCAGTCATCTTTAAGTACTTTTCAAATATTAGTGAGTGGTACTAAATCCGCCTAACGATGTTTGCAGGTACTTGAAGGCTGTTTGAAGAGTGATTTGAGTGAAGACAATGTATAAACATAATTCAGAAACCCCAAGATCAAGATCAGACTGCACAGAAGATGCAAGTTGATCTTTGTTGCGGATAGTGTAGATTCTGATCAGATTGCACAGAATATGCGGCACGACCCCTTCAGTTATTATTAACCTTCTGGCTAGTAAGGGTGACTCACTATACATAATTCAGAAACCCCAAGATCAAGATCAGACTGCACAGAATATGCAAGTTGATCTTTGTTGCGGATAGTGTAGATTCTGATCAGATTGCACAGAACATGCGGCACGACCCCTTCAATTATTATTAACCTTTTTGGCTGGTAAGGGTGGCTGAATATACATAATTCAGAAACCTCAAGATCAAGATCAGACTGCACAGAAGATGCAAGTTGATCTTTGTTGCGGATAGTGTAGATTCTGATCAGATTGCACAGAACATGCGGCACGACCCCTTCAATTATTATTAACCTTTTTGGCTGGTAAGGGTGGCTGAATATACATAATTCAGAAACCTCAAGATCAAGATCAGACTGCACAGAAGATGCAAGTTGATCTTTGTTGCGGATAGTGTAGATTCTGATCAGATTGCGCAGAACATGCGGCACGACCCCTTCAATTATCATTAACCCTTTTGGCTGGTAAGGGTGGCTCACTATACATAATTCAGAAACCCCAAGTTCAAGATCAGACTTCACAGAGCATGTAAGTTGATCTTTGTTGCGGATAGTGTAGATTCTGATCAGATTGCGCAGAACATGCGGCACGACCCCTTCAATTATTATTAACCTTTTTGGCTGGTAAGGGTGGCTGACTGACCTTTGGGCTGACAGTATAGATCAAGATCAGACTGCGCAGAACACGCTAAGGAGGTATTTGTTAAGGACAGTGTAGATCAAGATCAGACTGCACAGAACACGCTAAGGAGATATTTTAATTCCCAAATCAAAACTTTGATGGAACAGCAATATTTCGGTTATTGATGTCGAATTGAAAATTAAAGAGTAGATCAAGATCATTTCGCAGGATGTGAACAGCACGTTTAATCTCGTTCAAACGTGTCCGGTCAAGTCTCTATTTGTTGTTTATTTGCGTTACATAAATATTGCTGCGATGTCTGTACACAATTACTGAGAGTATAACCTTTCGACATGACCTTATACTGTTTTCTTATAGAATCACTCGACTTAAAGTATTCTTCCAGATACTTAAAGGTACTTGAAGACTGATTGAAGATGATTCCAGGGGGGTCTAGTACTATAAAGTGAATAAACAAATTTGAAATCGTAAAGGTGGTTAGTTTAAACATATTTATTTCACATCGGTTGAGAAACAAGTTCTGACAACTTATACTAATCTCTCTCGATTCTGCTTCCTGGGAGGTTAGTACGGAAAATGTCAAAACCCGCGGCCTTTCATCTATTATTAACCCTTTGGCTGGTAAACGTGACTACCTAACCATTTATGGACAGTGTAGATCAAGATCAAACGGTGTAGAACATGTAGTTTGATCTTTGTTGTGGACAGTGTAGATCAAAATCAGAACATAGAGGGCGACCCCTGCAATTGTAATCAGCCCTTTGACTGGTAAGCGTAACTCACTGACCTTTGGGCTGACAACGTAGATTAAGATCAGACTGTACAGGATATGCAGTTTGATCTTTGTTAAGGACAGTGTAGATCAAGATTAGACTACACAGAACATGCTGAGCGACCTTCTAATTATAATTAACCCTTTGTGTAGATGAAGATCAGACTGCACAGAATATTCAGTTTGATCTTTGTTGCGGTTAGTGTAGATCAAGATTAGACTGCGCAGAACATGCGGCGCGAGCCCCCCAATTATTATTAACCCTTGAGCTGTTGCGCGCGACTCACTGACCTTTTACGGGCACTGTAGATCAAAGTCTGACTGCAGAAGAACATGCGCTTTAATGTTTGTTACGGACAGTGTAGATCAAGATCAGACTACAAAGAACATGCAGCCGTCCAATTATTATTAACCCTTTAGCTGTTGCGCGCGACTCACTGACCTTTTACGGGCACTGTAGATCAAAGTCTGACTGCAGAAGAACATGCAGCCCTCCACTCATTATTAAACCTTTGGCTGCCAAGACGTCATCTACTTTAATTGTTTTTTGATAGAGCCACTCATCTTTAAGTGATTTTGAAATATTAGTGATTGGTACTTAATCCGCCTAAAAATACATTGAGGTACTTGAAGACTGATTGAAGAGTGATTCGATTGTGTCTTTAATGTGAAGACATTGTATACATATTTGAAAAACCTTATTGGTACGAAATTTTAAGCTCTAATATATATAGTAAAAATATTGTGGGAAAAAAGAAGGCTGGACGAGGCATTGAAAACCGCCACCCCTCAATCATTATTAACCCTTTGGCTACTAAGCTCGACTCACTCACCTTTTACAGTCAGTATAGATCAAGATCAGACAACACAGAACATGCAGCGCGAAGCCCAATTATTATTAACCCTTGGGCTGCCAAGCACCACTCACTGACCTTTACCGGACAGTGTAGACAAGATCAGACTACACCAAACATGCAGCGCGAAGAATTATACAATTATAACTAACCCTTTGGCTGCCAAGCACCACTCACTGACCTCTAGCAGACAGTGTAGATCAGGATCAGACTGCACAGAACCTGCAGGGCGACCCCTCCTCAATATCATACAGTTAGTTTATTCCAGGACCAAATACAGAATTTTCGTAGTAACAGCTTACCCTGTGGCAAAGGGTACAACGAGCGTGTCCAGACAAGAAATGTATCATTAAAGTACACTATGAAAGAAATGAGCAAAATTCAGTGCTACATTTTATTCAATATTGTGATAGAGATATTAATGCAATAAAAACCATTGTGGGAAAAAGAGAAATTACTCAAACTTTATTCGTAAAAGACGGAACACATTTGATAACTATGATCAAATTACTCGATTTAATGTATGATTTGGAAAACACTGTGGGAAAAAGAAAACGTATTATCCTATATTTGAAACATGATTTAGGCACACTCGTAGTATCTATTTGTTAAAGTAATTGAGACTTATAGTTAGTAAACAAATTTGAAATCTTAAGGAGATGAGATCGGAAAATGACATATTTCCTTTTACGTTATGTTAGTCAACACTTAAGGTGAAAAGAGCCTTTATAAATGATGGAACAAAGTTACTTTTAATAAGAGTGGGTTTAACATCTTTTGTCAACTACATTTAATTATATACGTATAACCAGAGTTAGTGTTCTAGTATTTCTTTACGGTACAAACTTTTTATTATTATCACTAAACCACTGACTATAATATAACACTGACTAATGAACTTGTCCGGTGGTAAGGGATGAGTCCGCGACTCCGTATAACTAACTATTCGACCATGCTAATGAGACTCGGTTTTGGCGCAATTTATATGCCATACACATCCTCAAGCACACATCCACACACTATGATGAAATTAAACAAGAACATTGCCAAAAAGAAAAGTTATTTATCAAATGAGAAACATTTCATCAAATATTTTACAAGTTTTAAAAGATAATTTCCCCATTCGCTATGTCTTCAGTTTTTTTTTTTCTTATTCGAGCGGTGTAAACTAATATCAAATTGCACCATTCACTTATTATATGATTCATTCTCACTGATCAGTTACATTATGAAATGAGTTTTGTGGTAGTAAATATTGTATTGTATTTGAGTTTAACACGCTTTAACAGCATATGTCATATTACGGAGGTCAGTGGACCTATCCGCGTGTTTCATTTTCTTACACCAGTACTAACACAACTTCCTTTCCAAGCCACTGGTAACTTTCTCACATACATCACAGGTGAGAGGCGTGAAACTCATCTATGGGATCCAACCCGCAACCTTCTGATCACGAGCCGGATACGCTATACTACCTGAGCTACCCGATCGGGTTTCTGGTAATAAGCGTTTCTGCATGTATGTATATCTTCAAACTTGTAAAGTACGTGCAAGCATGCGTTCTGTTTATGTGTCTGTGTGTTTAATAAGTTGTCTTTCTTTTGTTGGCTTTCCCAAGGTAAGCCTTTTATACTTTGAGTCAAAGAATGAAAACCAATTTGTTAGGTTTCCAAACTGTTACAACGGGGAAAAATCTTGGCATTAAATACGCTCTAATAAAGCAAACCCGTAAAAAGAGCATAAGACTTTGCAGCAATAAACTAGTTCTTTATTAATGCCTGTGCCAATGACATAGGGAAATTTTCTCTCAAAAATCAACCTATTTCCTGAAAGTGTTACGACATTATATTGTTCAATGATAGTTCTCACAATGTTTTACGTTAAGAAAATATACAATGACTGACAATATGTTTACATTTTACAATGACACGACTCGTTTTCTTGTTCATCTGTTTACATTTCACAACATCGCACCCCGATTCGTCGCTTATCCCTATTTAGACTTTACAATGACACACCCCCTCCCTTTAACACGTTCTGGTAAAACAGAGCGTACGACTTTGCAGCAATAAACTGGTTCTTTATTACAGGGTCACGTGTATCGTGCTTGCCAAAATATTTTCAGCAAAAAGTTTCTCACTGTGTCGGACAGAGTAGACCCAAGATCAGGCAGCACGTTCTGTGGAGTCTCGCTGGCTCTTGGATCCTCACCGGCTGTAAAACCACATAAAGCCCCGCAAAGCAGCCTTTGGATTAATGTCTAGTACCTATTTATATCATTGATTATGATGCAAAAGAGAAAAATCAAGTCGTTTCCCTTTAAATTAAAAAAGTTAAATGACTCTTACAAGATTGGACAAGACCCATCATCCCTTTAGAGTCCAGTGCCCATTTATATGTCAATGTTTTTTGACTTGAAATCGGATTAAGATAACTTATAAAAAGAGCTGGCTAATGTTTACATAAATATTATTAATAACCCTAGTAACGGATTACATTTAGCAAAAATGTAAGATATTGGTCGAAAGTTATAGAAGTTGTTCCTTTCAGCAATGAAATGATTTTTTCTTAACATCCCAACCTTCTAACAAGTAAATTCGTGTACGGATAAGTCAAATTCTAGGAAATGTAGGTAAAAGCACCAAATTTTAGGACAAGAAAGCAAAGAAATCGATATTCAACGCTTTCTTTCAATTTCTGGCAGTTTTTATTCATGAAATTTGAGAAAATCCTGACAAATGATACATGACGCTTTACTCTTTCCTTTTGACCCGCGTATTTTTCATTCAATTTCCAGCCATTTTAGAGCCAATACTACTTTCCCTTGAAAAATTGACTTTTTTATTTGCATTCATATCGAATCAATATAGCTATCATTGGAATGGCCTTGTCACACTGACTAAGAAAATGTATAGTTTTGTGGGTGTCACTTGAATGACAACGCATATACAAGGGTTAAAGCTTTGTGTGATACACGCTTTTGACATCCACTGACACTAAAATGACTCCGATCTGTATTTACTGACCGATTTTTACGTTCATGGTGTCTGTCCACGATAATTTTTCTCTTGGAATTCAAATTGGAAGTCAAAATTTACCTAAAGACCATAGTGATATCTTAATGTTGCCTGAAAGATTTTAGATACGTTATTAATACACTAACTTTAACAAAAATGGCTAAAAATCGTTGGTTATGAACCGAATTTCGTGATCTTGATGTCTACTTGTATTAAAGTTTGCTCATTTATGAGGGTAACGAATACATTTTGGTGAGATGTCGGTTAAAAATGATGTCGTTTTCTATAAAAATTACCATCGAAGATCAGCACAAGACAAAAGAAAACTTTACCCATGTTACTATACGCACTGGCATAAGCATTAAAAGAAAAACACCACTGACTTCTGACAGAACGATACAGGTAAAATCTTTTGCAATTACCCTAGTAGTTTATGAGAAGATGTTCGAAAATTGAGACAATGGGCGGACACAGACACACATGCACGATAGACACTGGGCCATAACATAAGCTTGCTGACCTTTGGCAAGTGGAACTAAAACTTGCGTAGTGTAAATAATAGGTTGAATATATTCAACAAGATACTGTCAAACCAGACTGTTACTGCTACCATTAGATGAAATAAATAAAACTTACCTATATAAATTTCGCCTTCCTCACTCCATATCAAAACTTTCCTTTTATTAGAAATATCCATTTCAAACGTTCGTGAACACTGTTGGTCACTATCCACGATAATTCAATTTTGAACTCCGAATTCACCTAGAGATCAAACTGAGATAGTAATATTACCTGAAATATTTCAGATAGGTTATTAATACACTAACTCTAAACACAAATTGCTAAAATCATTGTTCATGAACCGATTTTCATGATTTTGGTGCCTATTTGTATAAACTTTTGCTCAGAAATCCATTTACGAGGGTAACAAATACATTTTTGATGAGTTGCAGGCCGGAAATGACACCATTTTCTATAAATATTACTGTAAAAAAAACACCAAAAGGCTAAAGTAGTTTAATACATGTTATAACGCCTACTGGCATTAGTGTGTGTTTAAACACGTTTCGCATTTGACTAAATTTAAATCGTCCTAGATTGGATAATAAAGTAGGCCGTCATTTATTAAGTTCATTAAGTCCTACGGTGTTCCATTTACTTTATTATCGTTAAGAACTTCAGTATGAAACTTACATTTTACACTTTCGAATCCTATCGTCGTAAAGCACTTTTATACATATAATTCAAGTGCCTCTGTAATTTTCGAGAAACGAGTTATGTATAGTGTAATACAAAAGTGTTTAAACCATTCTGACACAGAGAAACGGTGTGGCAAATGTTTCAAAATGACCCAAACGTTCAATTATGACTTTGAGAATTTTACAAATGAACCGAGTAACGTGCTGAAAATGATATTTACCAGGACAAGAAATGGCGCCAGTTTGTTATAACTGCTTATCCAGTTGTCTAGTTAATAAACTGACAAACATGATTGGACACGTTATCTATGTTTAGATCATGACGAAAATGACCTGTTCTAAAATTAGACAACCAAAATGACCCAAACGTTCAATTATGACTTTGAGAATTTTACAAATGAACCGAGTATTGTGCTGAAAATGATATTTACCAGGGCAAGAAATGGCATCAGTTTGTTATAACTGCTTATCCGGTTGTCTAGTTAATAAACTGACAAATATGATTGGACACGTTATCTATGTTTAGATCATGACGAAAATGACCTGTCAAGCAATCAGACACTGGTTCTAAAATTAGACAACCAATTAGATGGAAGAGGAAGTGGACTAGTCAGAAGAGACTCTGATCTTTAAAATACATTGTAACGAGTGTGTACGTCAACAAAAGTTCCCATACTGAAACATGGAAAACAACTACCAGATGGTAACAATCGCTACGTACAGGTCAATGAATGGAAAGGGGAAACTGAGAGTCAATATCAGAAAGGTGACAAACCACAAAAAAGACATAAGCTTAACTATAACGCGTTGGAAGAACCTAGTAGATCAAGTAGAACATGTTGACAAATCCCTCCAAAATAAAGTAACGTTCGATATCACATTTGGGGTAATTTTTATTACAGTGTTGGCGAAAGTAGCGTTTGTGTAGATATAAAACAGAACTGAAAGCCTACCAGGAAAGGCATCTGTTTAAGATCCAAAGAATACAATTGATTAAAACAAATTGTACCAAAAATTGGAAATGACTCACCCAAACTGGATAGTGCGGTACCCTGTTACTTGCAGAATAATCATATGTATTAGTTAGGAGCCCTTCGCTGTACAGCGTGTAACCCAAATAAATTTATAGATTCACTACCTTTTACGTTTTTGTACTTTTACACGTAAATTGCCATAGGGTCCATTTCAAAAGTGTCACTCATTTTTCAAAAACTGTCATCCATTTTCTTAAAAGTGTTTCTCATTTTTTAAAAGGTGACACTCGTTTTTCAAAAAATGTCACTCGTTTTCTTAAAAAATGTTACTCATTTTCTGAAAAGTGTCACTTGTTTTCTGAAAGTGCTATTCCGGCTGTCAGACTAAGGTACAAAATTACAAAAATTTACGTAGTGTACCTCTGAGAAAAAAACACTCAATATGACTCTTCTAACGAGCGAGGGGGGCCAGTCGCCAACAATAAATAAATACGTAAATACTCGTTTATGGCGATTGTTTATGGTTTAAAAAGGTATTTATGTATTTGGCGACTGGTCCCCCTCGCTCGTTAGAAGAGTCATATTGAGTGTTTTTTTCTCAGAGGTACACTACGTAAATTTTTGTAATTTTGTACCTTAGTCTGACAGCCGGAATAGCACTTTCAGAAAACAAGTGACACTTTTCAGAAAATGAGTAACATTTTTTAAGAAAACGAGTGACATTTTTTGAAAAACGAGTGTCACCTTTTAAAAAATGAGAAACACTTTTAAGAAAATGGATGACAGTTTTTGAAAAATGAGTGACACTTTTTGAAATGGACCCTATGGCAATTTACGTGTAAAAGTACAAAAACGTAAAAGGTAGTGAATCTATAAATTTATTTGGGTTACACGCTGTACAGCGAAGGGCTCCTAACTAATACATATGATTATTCTGCAAGTAACAGGGTACCGCACTATCCAGTTTGGGTGAGTCATTTCCAATTTTTGGTACAATTTGTTTTAATCAATTGTATTCTTTGGATCTTAAACAGATGCCTTTCCTGGTAGGCTTTCAGTTCTGTTTTATATCTACACAAACGCTACTTTCGCCAACACTGTAATAAAAATTACCCCAAATGTGATATCGAACGTTACTTTATTTTGGAGGGATTTGTCAACATGTTCTACTTGATCTACTAGGTTCTTCCAACGCGTTATAGTTAAGCTTATGTCTTTTTTGTGGTTTGTCACCTTTCTGATATTGACTCTCAGTTTCCCCTTTCCATTCATTGACCTGTACGTAGCGATTGTTACCATCTGGTAGTTGTTTTCCATGTTTCAGTATGGGAACTTTTGTTGACGTACACACTCGTTACAATGTATTTTAAAGATCAGAGTCTCTTCTGACTAGTCCACTTCCTCTTCCATCTAATTGGTTGTCTAATTTTAGAACCAGTGTCTGATTGCTTGACAGGTCATTTTCGTCATGATCTAAACATAGATAACGTGTCCAATCATATTTGTCAGTTTATTAACTAGACAACCGGATAAGCAGTTATAACAAACTGATGCCATTTCTTGCCCTGGTAAATATCATTTTCAGCACAATACTCGGTTCATTTGTAAAATTCTCAAAGTCATAATTGAACGTTTGGGTCATTTTGGTTGTCTAATTTTAGAACAGGTCATTTTCGTCATGATCTAAACATAGATAACGTGTCCAATCATGTTTGTCAGTTTATTAACTAGACAACTGGATAAGCAGTTATAACAAACTGGCGCCATTTCTTGTCCTGGTAAATATCATTTTCAGCACGTTACTCGGTTCATTTGTAAAATTCTCAAAGTCATAATTGAACGTTTGGGTCATTTTGAAACATTTGCCACACCGTTTCTCTGTGTCAGAATGGTTTAAACACTTTTGTATTACACTATACATAACTCGTTTCTCGAAAATTACAGAGGCACTTGAATTATATGTATAAAAGTGCTTTACGACGATAGGATTCGAAAGTGTAAAATGTAAGTTTCATACTGAAGTTCTTAACGATAATAAAGTAAATGGAACACCGTAGGACTTAATGAACTTAATAAATGACGGCCTACTTTATTATCCAATCTAGGACGATTTAAATTTAGTCAAATGCGAAACGTGTTTAAACACACACTAATGCCAGTAGGCGTTATAACATGTATTAAGCTACTTTAGCCTTTTGGTGTTTTTTTTTACAGTAATATTTATAGAAAATGGTGTCATTTCCGGCCTGCAACTCATCAAAAATGTATTTGTTACCCTCGTAAATGGATTTCTGAGCAAAAGTTTATACAAATAGGCACCAAAATCATGAAAATCGGTTCATGAACAATGATTTTAGCAATTTGTGTTTAGAGTTAGTGTATTAATAACCTATCTGAAATATTTCAGGTAATATTACTATCTCAGTTTGATCTCTAGGTGAATTCGGAGTTCAAAATTGAATTATCGTGGATAGTGACCAACAGTGTTCACGAACGTTTGAAATGGATATTTCTAATAAAAGGAAAGTTTTGATATGGAGTGAGGAAGGCGAAATTTATATAGGTAAGTTTTATTTATTTCATCTAATGGTAGCAGTAACAGTCTGGTTTGACAGTATCTTGTTGAATATATTCAACCTATTATTTACACTACGCAAGTTTTAGTTCCACTTGCCAAAGGTCAGCAAGCTTATGTTATGGCCCAGTGTCTATCGTGCATGTGTGTCTGTGTCCGCCCATTGTCTCAATTTTCGAACATCTTCTCATAAACTACTAGGGTAATTGCAAAAGATTTTACCTGTATCGTTCTGTCAGAAGTCAGTGGTGTTTTTCTTTTAATGCTTATGCCAGTGCGTATAGTAACATGGGTAAAGTTTTCTTTTGTCTTGTGCTGATCTTCGATGGTAATTTTTATAGAAAACGACATCATTTTTAACCGACATCTCACCAAAATGTATTCGTTACCCTCATAAATGAGCAAACTTTAATACAAGTAGACATCAAGATCACGAAATTCGGTTCATAACCAACGATTTTTAACCATTTTTGTTAAAGTTAGTGTATTAATAACGTATCTAAAATCTTTCAGGCAACATTAAGATATCACTATGGTCTTTAGGTAAATTTTGACTTCCAATTTGAATTCCAAGAGAAAAATTATCGTGGACAGACACCATGAACGTAAAAATCGGTCAGTAAATACAGATCGGAGTCATTTTAGTGTCAGTGGATGTCAAAAGCGTGTATCACACAAAGCTTTAACCCTTGTATATGCGTTGTCATTCAAGTGACACCCACAAAACTATACATTTTCTTAGTCAGTGTGACAAGGCCATTCCAATGATAGCTATATTGATTCGATATGAATGCAAATAAAAAAGTCAATTTTTCAAGGGAAAGTAGTATTGGCTCTAAAATGGCTGGAAATTGAATGAAAAATACGCGGGTCAAAAGGAAAGAGTAAAGCGTCATGTATCATTTGTCAGGATTTTCTCAAATTTCATGAATAAAAACTGCCAGAAATTGAAAGAAAGCGTTGAATATCGATTTCTTTGCTTTCTTGTCCTAAAATTTGGTGCTTTTACCTACATTTCCTAGAATTTGACTTATCCGTACACGAATTTACTTGTTAGAAGGTTGGGATGTTAAGAAAAAATCATTTCATTGCTGAAAGGAACAACTTCTATAACTTTCGACCAATATCTTACATTTTTGCTAAATGTAATCCGTTACTAGGGTTATTAATAATATTTATGTAAACATTAGCCAGCTCTTTTTATAAGTTATCTTAATCCGATTTCAAGTCAAAAAACATTGACATATAAATGGGCACTGGACTCTAAAGGGATGATGGGTCTTGTCCAATCTTGTAAGAGTCATTTAACTTTTTTAATTTAAAGGGAAACGACTTGATTTTTCTCTTTTGCATCATAATCAATGATATAAATAGGTACTAGACATTAATCCAAAGGCTGCTTTGCGGGGCTTTATGTGGTTTTACAGCCGGTGAGGATCCAAGAGCCAGCGAGACTCCACAGAACGTGCTGCCTGATCTTGGGTCTACTCTGTCCGACACAGTGAGAAACTTTTTGCTGAAAATATTTTGGCAAGCACGATACACGTGACCCTGTGATAAAGAACCAGTTTATTGCTGCAAAGTCGTACGCTCTGTTTTACCAGAACGTGTTAAAGGGAGGGGGTGTGTCATTGTAAAGTCTAAATAGGGATAAGCGACGAATCGGGGTGCGATGTTGTGAAATGTAAACAGATGAACAAGAAAACGAGTCGTGTCATTGTAAAATGTAAACATATTGTCAGTCATTGTATATTTTCTTAACGTAAAACATTGTGAGAACTATCATTGAACAATATAATGTCGTAACACTTTCAGGAAATAGGTTGATTTTTGAGAGAAAATTTCCCTATGTCATTGGCACAGGCATTAATAAAGAACTAGTTTATTGCTGCAAAGTCTTATGCTCTTTTTACGGGTTTGCTTTATTAGAGCGTATTTAATGCCAAGATTTTTCCCCGTTGTAACAGTTTGGAAACCTAACAAATTGGTTTTCATTCTTTGACTCAAAGTATAAAAGGCTTACCTTGGGAAAGCCAACAAAAGAAAGACAACTTATTAAACACACAGACACATAAACAGAACGCATGCTTGCACGTACTTTACAAGTTTGAAGATATACATACATGCAGAAACGCTTATTACCAGAAACCCGATCGGGTAGCTCAGGTAGTATAGCGTATCCGGCTCGTGATCAGAAGGTTGCGGGTTGGATCCCATAGATGAGTTTCACGCCTCTCACCTCTGATGTATGTGAGAAAGTTACCAGTGGCTTGGAAAGAAAGTTGTGTTAGTACTGGTGTAAGAAAATGAAACACGCGGATAGGTCCACTGACCTCCGTAATATGACATATGCTGTTAAAGCGTGTTAAACTCAAATACAATACAATATTTACTACCACAAAACTCATTTCATAATGTAACTGATCAGTGAGAATGAATCATATAATAAGTGAATGGTGCAATTTGATATTAGTTTACACCGCTCGAATAAGAAAAAAAAAAACTGAAGACATAGCGAATGGGGAAATTATCTTTTAAAACTTGTAAAATATTTGATGAAATGTTTCTCATTTGATAAATAACTTTTCTTTTTGGCAATGTTCTTGTTTAATTTCATCATAGTGTGTGGATGTGTGCTTGAGGATGTGTATGGCATATAAATTGCGCCAAAACCGAGTCTCATTAGCATGGTCGAATAGTTAGTTATACGGAGTCGCGGACTCATCCCTTACCACCGGACAAGTTCATTAGTCAGTGTTATATTATAGTCAGTGGTTTAGTGATAATAATAAAAAGTTTGTACCGTAAAGAAATACTAGAACACTAACTCTGGTTATACGTATATAATTAAATGTAGTTGACAAAAGATGTTAAACCCACTCTTATTAAAAGTAACTTTGTTCCATCATTTATAAAGGCTCTTTTCACCTTAAGTGTTGACTAACATAACGTAAAAGGAAATATGTCATTTTCCGATCTCATCTCCTTAAGATTTCAAATTTGTTTACTAACTATAAGTCTCAATTACTTTAACAAATAGATACTACGAGTGTGCCTAAATCATGTTTCAAATATAGGATAATACGTTTTCTTTTTCCCACAGTGTTTTCCAAATCATACATTAAATCGAGTAATTTGATCATAGTTATCAAATGTGTTCCGTCTTTTACGAATAAAGTTTGAGTAATTTCTCTTTTTCCCACAATGGTTTTTATTGCATTAATATCTCTATCACAATATTGAATAAAATGTAGCACTGAATTTTGCTCATTTCTTTCATAGTGTACTTTAATGATACATTTCTTGTCTGGACACGCTCGTTGTACCCTTTGCCACAGGGTAAGCTGTTACTACGAAAATTCTGTATTTGGTCCTGGAATAAACTAACTGTATGATATTGAGGAGGGGTCGCCCTGCAGGTTCTGTGCAGTCTGATCCTGATCTACACTGTCTGCTAGAGGTCAGTGAGTGGTGCTTGGCAGCCAAAGGGTTAGTTATAATTGTATAATTCTTCGCGCTGCATGTTTGGTGTAGTCTGATCTTGTCTACACTGTCCGGTAAAGGTCAGTGAGTGGTGCTTGGCAGCCCAAGGGTTAATAATAATTGGGCTTCGCGCTGCATGTTCTGTGTTGTCTGATCTTGATCTATACTGACTGTAAAAGGTGAGTGAGTCGAGCTTAGTAGCCAAAGGGTTAATAATGATTGAGGGGTGGCGGTTTTCAATGCCTCGTCCAGCCTTCTTTTTTCCCACAATATTTTTACTATATATATTAGAGCTTAAAATTTCGTACCAATAAGGTTTTTCAAATATGTATACAATGTCTTCACATTAAAGACACAATCGAATCACTCTTCAATCAGTCTTCAAGTACCTCAATGTATTTTTAGGCGGATTAAGTACCAATCACTAATATTTCAAAATCACTTAAAGATGAGTGGCTCTATCGAAAAACAATTAAAGTAGATGACGTCTTGGCAGCCAAAGGTTTAATAATGAGTGGAGGGCTGCATGTTCTTCTGCAGTCAGACTTTGATCTACAGTGCCCGTAAAAGGTCAGTGAGTCGCGCGCAACAGCTAAAGGGTTAATAATAATTGGACGGCTGCATGTTCTTTGTAGTCTGATCTTGATCTACACTGTCCGTAACAAACATTAAAGCGCATGTTCTTCTGCAGTCAGACTTTGATCTACAGTGCCCGTAAAAGGTCAGTGAGTCGCGCGCAACAGCTCAAGGGTTAATAATAATTGGGGGGCTCGCGCCGCATGTTCTGCGCAGTCTAATCTTGATCTACACTAACCGCAACAAAGATCAAACTGAATATTCTGTGCAGTCTGATCTTCATCTACACAAAGGGTTAATTATAATTAGAAGGTCGCTCAGCATGTTCTGTGTAGTCTAATCTTGATCTACACTGTCCTTAACAAAGATCAAACTGCATATCCTGTACAGTCTGATCTTAATCTACGTTGTCAGCCCAAAGGTCAGTGAGTTACGCTTACCAGTCAAAGGGCTGATTACAATTGCAGGGGTCGCCCTCTATGTTCTGATTTTGATCTACACTGTCCACAACAAAGATCAAACTACATGTTCTACACCGTTTGATCTTGATCTACACTGTCCATAAATGGTTAGGTAGTCACGTTTACCAGCCAAAGGGTTAATAATAGATGAAAGGCCGCGGGTTTTGACATTTTCCGTACTAACCTCCCAGGAAGCAGAATCGAGAGAGATTAGTATAAGTTGTCAGAACTTGTTTCTCAATCGATGTAAAATAAATATGTTTAAACTAACCACCTTTACGATTTCAAATTTGTTTATTCACTTTATAGTACTAGACCCCCCTGGAATCATCTTCAATCAGTCTTCAAGTACCTTTAAGTATCTGAAAGAATACTTTAAGTCGAGTGATTCTATAAGAAAACAGTATAAGGTCATGTCGAAAGGTTATACTCTCAGTAATTGTGTACAGACATCGCAGCAATATTTATATAACGCAAATAAACAACAAATAGAGACTTGACCGGACACGTTTGAACGAGATTAAACGTGCTGTTCACATCCTGCGAAATGATCTTGATCTACTCTTTAATTTTCAATTCGACATCAATAACCGAAATATTGCTGTTCCATCAAAGTTTTGATTTGGGAATTAAAATATCTCCTTAGCGTGTTCTGTGCAGTCTGATCTTGATCTACACTGTCCTTAACAAATACCTCCTTAGCGTGTTCTGCGCAGTCTGATCTTGATCTATACTGTCAGCCCAAAGGTCAGTCAGCCACCCTTACCAGCCAAAAAGGTTAATAATAATTGAAGGGGTTGTGCCGCATGTTCTGCGCAATCTGATCAGAATCTACACTATCCGCAACAAAGATCAACTTACATGCTCTGTGAAGTCTGATCTTGAACTTGGGGTTTCTGAATTATGTATAGTGAGCCACCCTTACCAGCCAAAAGGGTTAATGATAATTGAAGGGGTCGTGCCGCATGTTCTGCGCAATCTGATCAGAATCTACACTATCCGCAACAAAGATCAACTTGCATCTTCTGTGCAGTCTGATCTTGATCTTGAGGTTTCTGAATTATGTATATTCAGCCACCCTTACCAGCCAAAAAGGTTAATAATAATTGAAGGGGTCGTGCCTCATGTTCTGTGCAATCTGATCAGAATCTACACTATCCGCAACAAAGATCAACTTGCATATTCTGTGCAGTCTGATCTTGATCTTGGGGTTTCTGAATTATGTATAGTGAGTCACCCTTACTAGCCAGAAGGTTAATAATAACTGAAGGGGTCGTGCCGCATATTCTGTGCAATCTGATCAGAATCTACACTATCCGCAACAAAGATCAACTTGCATCTTCTGTGCAGTCTGATCTTGATCTTGGGGTTTCTGAATTATGTTTATACATTGTCTTCACTCAAATCACTCTTCAAACAGCCTTCAAGTACCTGCAAACATCGTTAGGCGGATTTAGTACCACTCACTAATATTTGAAAAGTACTTAAAGATGACTGACGCTATCAAAAACAGTGTGAAAGAAGGAAAAATTGGTGACGCCCTAGGAACCAGTATACTACTCACATTCACCTCTGTAGTGGGCTCAGAAAGTAGTCCGTCACTACGAGATACTTTCGTCACATGACCAGAACTCAAAATGGCGACACAAACGCCGGTGAAAGAAAGACCAATTGATATCGATTACTTTGTGTGCTGTTCAAACAGCATATGACTAATCAATCAGACTAAGTGGTAGGAAATGTGAAAAAGACGGATTTTCTGAAAAGCTTACATATCTTATAAAGGACCATAACTTGCTTTTTTATCTTATAACCTAAGATTTATCGTTGTGTCAAAACTGTTGTCATCATTCATGAGCGCAGCCATTTTTGTTAGAATTGGCGTAAGATTCTGATCAGTAAAGAGGCTAAAAAAATAGTTCCGTTATTTACAGGTAAATTCATTCTCGGAGATTGATAAATTTCTATACCGTAATCACGGTATGCCGCCCGACGACGAAATAGTATCACACCAGTACTGTTTTATTACCTTGAAATAGAATTTATTTAGAAATTATTTTCTTTTGCCCACCCCTTTCTTGCACTTTTGTGGGCGGATAAAAAGCTTTTCTGTATGTTTCCACCAAATACGAAATAGTATCACACCTGTACTGTTTTTTGTACCTTGAAATGTAGTGAAAATTATTTTCTTTGACCCACCCCCTTCTTGCACTTAAATTGTGGGCGGATCAAGAGCTTTTCTGTTCGTTTCCACCGTATATATCCAATAACATACCACAGAAGTTAACAAAGAAGATACAACCAGCAATTGTGTTTCTCAGGTATTAAAACTCAAATAATGCTATCCCCGAAAGGGAGAAAAAATGCGTTATATGGAACTAGAAGCATGCTTCTTTATTTGGTATTCTCAGGCAAAAAAAAAAGGGAAAGAAATAACGTATTCGTCGTTAACGAGTAGTGTTCCACAGAAATTATCAAAAACATCTTTTCCTCTATATTCTTTCATAAAACAGTACAAAAGAAGATCAATAGATCTATTTCGAAATTTTATCCGACAGTGACTACTTTCTATTGCAAAGGCTCGAAAGTATATAAGAGTGGTGTGTCACCAAATAGGACACTTTTGACACTTGTACAGATAGCCTATCGAGAACGTTATCTGCATTTGATCTGTACCCATTTACGTGTAGGCGGAGCTAAGGTGTAAAAGTTTCAAAATTTCCAAACTGATTATAGATCTAGGATATACTTATTGTGGTTCAGGATGAACCCTATTCTGGGATTAATTTACATGTTGTTCTATTTAATGTACTGCTATGTTGAGTCGTTTGTGTATTGGTTTATTCCGCGGCAGAGGAAGAGCGTTGTGGGTAAAATCGTGCTGGTTACCGGTGCGGGTCACGGTATCGGAAGAGAACTTGCGTTACAATTGAGCAAGCTTGGAGCCCGGCTCGTAATCTGGGACATAAATAAGGTAAAGAAAATACAAATGCAAGTTCAAGGTCACTTTTGTTAAGAATGCCTCAGCAAATCACACGTTTCGTGCAGTCTGATCTTAATCTAGATCTATCCAGGCGACTTAAGCAACTTTATAGTTGTGCCAAGGCGTTTTAAGGGATATAACTTGAGTACATCTTGTTTTCGGGTAGAAACTAGGTCCATTTTGATAAAGTTTTAACTCTTTACCCAACAATTCCGGGTTTTCCCGACTCTAAGAAAGAAGCTTTCTGAAAACATTGTGAGGAAAGGAGAATATGCTCTTAACCAGCATTTTCTTTTCTTCCCACAGTGTTTTCTACCCTTCCCAAAACAAATTTCACGTTTTGAGTTTCTTTGATTTTGTAGTCTCCTAACGCCTTCAATTTGAACCAGCGTAAAATTTTGTTTTGTAAAGCAGGGGCGTAGCCAGGATATTTGTTATGTTGAAGCCAACGCCATAGGCGTTGGGCGAAAGGGTTCCGCCTGGCAACGCGCCTGTAAAGAGTTAACGGTAAACCTGAAAAAAAAGACAGTTTAACTTTCTCTCACTCTTTTTCTTCTCTCTCGAGATCTCTCCACATGGATTATGTCTATCACTCTTTATACACGATCTCCGTTGTACAAAAGCAGGCCAATGTATTTAATTATTTAAGTAAGATTGAAATGTACCGATTTAGTTATCATTATATTCATGTAGATCTACTCCTCGTCATTTTTCTTAATCTTGAGTTTCATTTAATTAAGAAACATATATGAATAAATTAATCAAAAAGAAATGGGAGAGTGTAAAAGCTTTCATTTTGAAAGAATTTTCATCTATACCAAGTTTACAAAATAGCCTAAACCATGACCACTAGATCTATTATCTCCGATAGACAGATCTTCTTGAGTCTCGATTTTCCTATCGAAATCTTTCTATTTTTCAGTTGACGAAAAGTTCGTACATTTATTTTTTAACAAATTTTTATCAATTCCGACTCAAGTTTTCACCGACAGATAGATAGGTGTAAATTAACTTCATCGAGGTTGCTTATGTCGTTGCTAAATGACTTACAGAGGCGCCGTTGTAATGCAGAGAAATGACCCTCCCCTACAAAATGACACGGGAAGTCATTTCACTATGTAGAGGAATGACCCGGGTCATTATTCTACGTAGAGGAATGACCCATGGGGCATCTCTACGTAGTGAAATGACCCATGGGTCATTTTGTAGGGGAGGATCATTTTTCTGCATTACACCTGCATGTATAAGATCACGTGATCGGCAGTTCAAATGGAAACGACCGTTATACAGACGAGGTTAGGTGTAGACCTGTACGGAATCGGCCGAATTATGACGAGTGAGGAATAAGCTTACTCTGCAGACCTGTTTTATGTGACCTTTTCAAGTAGCCTTCATATTCAATCATACACCCATATACTCTTACTTACATAGACCAACGTTTCTGATTTCAGAGAAACAACGAAACGGTTGAAAATGAAATATTGGAGAGCGGTAATTTTGCAAAAGCTTACACGGTTGACGTAACGAATATCGATGACGTCAAAAGTGCGGCACGTCAAGTGAGGAGAGATGTTGGTCACGTGGACATTCTCATCAACAACGCTGGTATTCTGCATGGAGGTGCAGTCTTACAGCTGAGGGAGGACGACATCAAGAGATTGTTTGAAATTAACACTCTAGCCCATTTTTGGGTGGGTTTCTCATCAAGTAACAAGATACTGCCATTTTAAGGCTTTACTCACCTGAAGCCTCAGGTCAATATGGCATAGATCTAACTCTTATTTTTTCTTGGTTATTAGATTATTGAGAATAGATCTATATAGTGATTCAATAATTCTAAACACTTTTCATCGCCCAGAATTTCCTTAAATGTCAATCGAAAAAGTTTCTGTTCGTACGTCTATTGCTCTTTTTGTCAAGGGAAGTAATAATGATCTCCCTTTGACTTGAGGATATAGTGATTTTACTGAGAATTGTAAATGATAATTCTATGAAGGCAAAACCTCCAAAAGTGGCTCGGGTAAGAAGCCACAAAAGTAATGATTTATAATGATGTCATATTTTCTAGAGTAAATTTACAGTGGAAAAAGATGGTCCGCTTCAGGGAAGGAATACCTTAAAATGAGTTTGGCTATAACGTCTAATAAAATAGTGGAATGTGTAGATCCTAGATCGGACTGTACAGAATGTGCAGTCTGATCTTAGATCTAAACTGTCCTTTATATAAACTTAAGCCTGTACCAGCGCTCCAAAGTAAATTAACGTTTGAATTGACTATTGTACCCTTTAACCCACTACCACACAATCCCTGCTTTTGACGACCCTTACAGAGAAGCCTGTAGAAAACATTGTGGGAAAAGGAGAAAATGCTGGTAACCAGCATTTTTTCCTTTTTCCACAATGTTTTCTGTCCTTTATATAAACTTATGCCGGTGTATTGCAGAGAAATGACCCCCCATTACAAAATGACCCACGGTCATTTCTCAACGTAGAGGAATGACCCATGGATCATTTCTCGACGTAGTAAAATGACCAGGGTCATTATTCTACGTTGAGAAATGACCGGGGGTCATTTTGTAATGGGGGTCATCTCTCTGCATTACACCGGCACCAGCGCTCCAAAGCAAATTAACGTTTGAATTAATTTTTTCAAGTCAAATGATGGACTCCTGCTAGATCTATAAATTTAGATCAAGACTTCAGACCGGTCTGAATTCAATTTCTGTGTTCCAAAGTGACTTTAAACGAGATTATAAACCATTTTGACATGCTTGATGCGTTATACCCGTCATCACATAATAAACTTACTTTACCTCAGAGAAGAATAGTCCTGAAACATGCAGAAACTTAGTCTTAAGGTAAGACCTGTATAATGAACTTCCGGTGAAAATTCTAATTGGTTGATAAATAAGGATAAATAAGGATTAATGCAGAAATAATATTTTTGCACATTTCTGACGGATCAGAAATTCCGTTTATGTCTATCTTAAAATCATTTTTGATACTTTTGTTAGTTTTCTGAAAAGGTGAAATTATTATCTCTTTTTGAATTGAGAATGTAGTGGTTTTAGATTTATAAATGATAATTCAAAGAAGAAAAAAATGGAAAAAATGAGTAGGTGAAAGTAGTTCAATAATACTCATTTTTAATTATAGCTAATTTTGCAGGATGATATTTTAGTGGAAATACTTGTTTTCCATTACACAGGTCTTACTTTAACCCATTACCAAACAATATCTACTTTTGACGCCCCTAAGAAAGTAGCCTTTAGAAAACATTGTGGAAAAAGGAGAAAATGCTGGTGACCAGCATTTTCTCCTTTTCCCACAATGTTTTCTACCCATCACAAAACAAATTTCAAATCTTCACTCACTTTTATTGTGTCGTCTGCAAATGCTTTCAATTTAGACCAGTCTAAAATTTTCTTGTGTGGTAAAGAGTTAACTGGTGAGTTTGAATGGCAATATACTGGTTTCCTGTCTATGAGGCGTACACAAAAAAATTAAAAACTTGTTTAAGGTAGTATACCCGTAACACTTGAAGTGCAACATAAAATAAAAATTTTTGTTAATTGCTATATATGGATTTACACAGATATAACACTTTTGTACATCTTTATAAACCAACGAGAAATTCATTTGATGTCTATCTTGAAATTATTTGTTGATATTTTTATTAGTTTCCAGAAAAGGGAGGTAATTTCTATCTCCCTTTGTAATGAGCATAAATATAATGTTTTTTTTTATTTATAATTAACAATTTAAAAATTAGCAGTTAAAGTTGTACAATAACACTGATTTTTAATCATAGGAAATATTGTAGGATAATATTATAGTGGAAATAGCTGTATTCTGTTACCTGACCACTACCCTAAACTATAATCTTACTCGCCACTGGTTGCCCATGACACACAATCCGTGCAAAAAGACACTGACTGATCACAAGGAAGACTTACATAACTATCCCTGTTAATTTGTTTCCACAGACTGTAAGAGAATTCCTACCCGCCATGATGGAGAGGAATGAAGGACAAATTGTTGCCATAGCATCCATAGCAGGTCGTGCAGGCACGGCGTATCTGACCGACTATGTGTAAGTTTTCTCTATCGTTCATAGCCTTTTAGTGTATACGGACGAATTTTGATGACGCTGCGGAAGAGGGCTGATGAAAACACTGTGAGAAAAGGTGTAAATGTTGGTAACCATATTATCTTATTGTCGCACAATGTTTTGTGCCCTTTAACCCATTACCACCTAATCCCTACTTTTTACGACCCTAACAGAGAAGCCTTCAGAAAACATTGTGGGGAAAAGGAGAAAATGCTGGTAACCAGCATTTTCTCCTTTTCCCATAATGTTTTCTACCCTTCACAAAACAATTTTCAAATTTTCAATCACTTTTATTTTGTCGTCTGCAAGCGCTTTCAATTTGGACAAACCTAACATTTTGTCGTTTGGTAATGAGTTAAGGATAGGGCACCTGAATGGAAACACGTGTAACATCGCCTGTATCAGCCGAAAAATAACGCACACATTTGGCCTGTCGTCGCAAAATCGTGCAGATTCGGGTAAGACTCGAGTAATCCGTAATCGATCATTACCTCCCGCATTCTATAAATACCCATCTATCTAGTTTGGGCAGTCTGGATACAGAACCGAACCACTTTCCTTCGCGACAACCGTTACTTTGAATTTCAAACTAAGATAAACGTTTACTCAATAAAACGCTACCTCTTGCGATTCTCTCAGCTATGACCAGCAGTTTAGAGAAATCTGGGGCTAAAACAGGTCTGATTTTTCCTCAAACGTATTGATAAAAAACATTTTCTCCATTGCTACTTTATAGCGCGTATTACTACAGTCTGCCCGATATCGGGGATAGTGATGTGTCATATAAGACAGGTCGAATCTTCGAAGAATATGACATGCGCAGACAACGGTAATCGATCGGCCGATAGACCCTGGTCCCCTAACTTTAACCCTTTACCAAACGACAAAATTTAAGACTGGTCCAAATTGAAAGCACTTGCAGACTGATGACAAATTAAATGTGACTCAAAAATTGAAATTTGTTTCAAACAGGGTAGAAAATATTGTGGGAAAAGGAGAAAATGCTGGTTACCAGCATTTTCTCCTTTTCCCACAATGTTTTCAAAAGGCTTCCACCTCAGGGTCGTGAAAACCAGGAATTGTTTGGTAAAGGGTTAAAAGAGAAATACCATATTCAATTTGTTGTCTGACAGAAGTGATACGTCAGAACCCCGTTCAAAATGGTTCAGTCCAACATTTTGTCGTTTGGTAAAGACTGGTGTCGCACGGGTAACTCTTCGGTCCATTTGAAAACCGCCATCTTTTGTTACGAGCATTTTCTGCTTTTCCCTAGTGTTTCACAATACTTTGTTTGAAAAGTCATGAATTCTTTGGTTTACTATGTAAAGGGTTTTAAACCTTAATCAAGACGACCAGATGGGTTGACATGTTCTACCTCAGCCAATCATATGCTTAGTTTGGAAAATAAGTATTTGAAATCAAAGAAGCTAATAATAAACCGTGCTTATACCAAAAGAAGGTAGAAATAAACTGCTTATACTAAAAGAAGTTAATAATAAACCGTGCATATACTAAAAGAAGGTAATAATAAACCGTGCATATACTAAAAGAAGGTAATGATAAACCGTGCTTATACTAAAAGAAGGTAATGATAAACCGTGCTTATACTAAAAGAAGGTAATGATAAACCGTGCTTATACTAAAACTGCTGTTACACGATTTTATTTAGTTTTGTTTTTATTTCATTTATCCTGTTTACATGGCCTCAAAGTGCGATGACTGGTTTCTTTTTTTCATTTCATTTATGCGATTTACAGGGCCTCAAAGTTTGCCGTGGCCGGTTTCATGGAATCCTTACAGGACGAAATGCGAAGGGAAGGCTGTGATGGTATACAGCTCTGTACTGTATATCCGTTTTTTGTCAACACTGGAATGGCAAAGAATATTCGAAGCAAGTACGTCTGTTTGTTTATTTTGTTTGTTTGTATGTTGGTGTGGTGTTTAACGTCCGTCATTTTCTCCCTTTTCCCACCATGTTTTCCATAACCTCTTTTCTTAGGGTCGTTAAAACTCAAGTTTGTGTAGTACAGAATAAAATCTTTATCAATCGGCTAAATTTTCGACTCGTCCGTATGTGTAGAAAATTTTGTCAACCAAATTTTAATTAATCCTTAAAGCGCTGGTACCGACTTGTTTTTTTTCTGTGCGTTGACAGTGTAGATCAAGATCAGACTGCACAGAACGTGCAGTCTGATCTTAGATCTACTCTGTCCACTATTTTGTTACATATTCAGGCAAAAAAAAAACACTTTTAGTACAGCTGAATATTTTAAATGTTTTTCCTATTTAAAGATGTCTCTTGTTTTAATATTCAGCAGATTAAGGGTTAAATTAACCAATTTCAGACTTACACCAGCCATGCCTACAGATTGGGTTGTGAGTGTGATCGTAGACGGCATACGTAAACACAAGCGTGACATTCACATTCCTTGGCATGATGAGGTGCTGTTCCGACTTCGATGGTAAGATACTGTTTCTTACTTTTATTTTTGCACTCGGTCCACATGGTAGTATACAACGTTTATACACGATTGCTAGGTAAAGTGTATAGTACACAATCAGTAGGAGACAATCCTGTAAGTCATATTGGCCTCTGCCATCACCTTTCTGCCGAATTTGATTGACAGGTCGTATCAGCCAATCAAATCGCAGTATAGCCCGTCAAGTAAACAAAAGGCAGAACAAAGTGACAAACTTTACTTAAAAATTGACAGATAATATTTTTTTTCTTTCGTTTGAACAGAAGAAAATTATGATATTAAATTATTATTTCAGATGGATATAGGAAAGGATGTAAGTTGTAGATGAGAATCACGTGATAAGATAATTGTCAGGTACAATATATATTTCCTTGAAAGAAAAAACTAAATCCATCCAATCCAAAGAACCATGTCTGCATTATATATCGTCGGTAGATTTAAGCAGGACTACGAGAAACCAGTCAATATACAAAACAACAGAAAAACAGCCTTTCAAAATGATAAATCAATCAATTGATAAATAAATAAAACCGATCATTCAATAGTGCACCATTAAACTACCTTTGTTGAAATCTTCCTTTTCGAACATCTATCGAATTCCGAACCTGTTTCATTACTACAGTTAGATATCTGTTAAATGCACTTTCGTCTGGTTAAAAAGGTATTGTTTACTTCCCTCACGATAGTCGCATGATACATGGATGCTCGAATATTCTGAATCACTATATTGAAATCCTTATATTTACCTCTAGTGGCCAAACAAATTCTCAATATAAAACTTTATATAAAATATATCCTTTGAAAAATACGACAAAACACTTACTTAATTACATACTTACAATAAAACGTATTGATTTTGACTCAAACAGGTATTAGAAGTGTTAATTGACAAGAGGACAAGAATTCAGATTTGTTAAATTTTAAAACATTAATTCTGCGATCGATTAATCAAATATTGCTCTAATGATGGGATTTGTTTTTGAAAGGGTTAAAAATATTTAACCCATTACAACAAAATCCCTACTTTTGACGCCTCCGAGAAAGAAGCCCTTAGAAAACATTGTGAGAAAAGGAGAAAATGCTGGTAATCAGCATTTTCTCCTTTTCCCACAATGTTTTCTACTCTTCACAAATCAAATTTCAAATTTTCAGTCACTTTTATTTTGTTGTCTGCAAATGCTTTCAATTTGGACAAGTATAAAATATTGTCGTTTGGTAATGAGTTAAGGAAAATGGGAAAATGTTTTTCAAGTCTGCTCCTCCAAGGTCGTTGAACACGAACTTGTGTGGTGGAGGGTCAAATAGTTACCTTTTCTAATATTGTTTACTGTCATATTGACATAATTGGCATGTAACACGCAAAAGGGCCATTCGGACATTTGCTAAAAATGTCGTCTCGGATTAGCCTTCGCAGTCCCTTGATTCCCTTAAAGCTGTTGCGATAAATATACATGATATCTAGAGTATAAGGTTCTTATGTATGTCTAATTGGAAATGCGTGTGTATCAGGGACAGTAGCTCTTTAATGCTGTACAAAAATATAAAATCGTCTCTTTGTTTCGAAGAGTATTTAAACGTTTTGCCTATTTCACTTCGCTCCCACCTTTGTCGACTTAGAATCTCAGCACACTCTCTTCGGATTCAAACAGGCAGATTTTCTAATAACAGAACACCGCGAAATGAAAGAGTGTGTTTATTGTGCAATATGAACGAGGTAGAGGACGATTTTCACTTTATGTTTATATGTCCAAAGTATAGTATTTTACGCAGGCAGTACATAGATGGTTTCTATTTTAGAAGTCCAAGCATGTATAAGTTGGTTGAACTTTTCACTAAACAAGAAAAAAGAACAATTTCAAATGTAGCACACTATATCGAATCTGCATTATCAGTGCGATTTCATTTTCTGTATAACTAATGGTTATATCATCATTGTGTTAGTATAATATAAGCTTTTTATTAACATATTAATCACCATCTTTTACAAATTAAGTGAAATTCCTGTCGTATGTCATCCTCACTTATAAGCAGTTTTTTTTGTTTTTTTTTTGTTTTTTTGTTTTGGGAGGGGTAGAGAGAGAGAGAGAGAGAGAGAGAGAGAGAGAGAGAGAGAGAGAGAGAGGTAGAGAAATTGTCACGTGAGAGAGAGAGAGAGGGAGGGAGAGAGAGAGGCCTTGACAAATGCTTTGTTATATAAATCATGTAATATTTGACTATGTACGCTTGTACTTGTCCAATAAAATATATGTTCTGTTCTGTTCTGTATCGATTGGTAAAACAATCTAACCAGATATTAAATAGATATTATTTTAAGAACATACCTGCGTAATGCCAGAAAACTAAGATAAATACCAAGAAATCTTGTTGTAAGCATTTACCTACCTCTGGGGAGGAATCAAGGGAAAAAAACTGACGAATGCAACCCCCCCCCACCCCTCCAATTGATGTGATTGCTTTGACTCTATCAGTTTTTGCTCTATATTTCAGTATCATGATAGCATACCATGAGTTCTGTGACAAAATGGTTGAATGCATTTGCAAAAAGTATCGACCTGGTCAGCCTGCATGCGCATTGCACGGAGGCTGACCTGTCTCGGATTTTTTTTTCTTATTAGATAATAGTTCTGTATGGCAAAATACCTGTCTGCCTCATAATTCGGACCGGATTTCTTTTAGATAAGATAGATACATATTTTGCGACAATCTACCTAGTAAAATGTATTACAGACGAATATGCACCCAACAGGCTTTTAGCAGATCACCGCTCACATCGTGACTTAATTCAGAGAGGGAGAGAGAGGTGTGTGTGTCTCCCCGCCTCTCTCGCCCGTGTCCTAAACATTATGGTCTAAGGATATAATTCTTATTTCAGGGTCATTCCAACAAAAGTCTATCTTGAGACGATCAAGACGTTTGATTTGGGGATAAATCCACAGTACGAATAGATAGAAGGCGCTGTATGACGTGTGACACTGATTTCTGAAACAATTTTATGGCCGAAGGAAATGACATCACACAATCGTGATATCAAACTTGTACATAAGATAAGAACACTCGTTATTGATATAGTGGATATTTGTTTTTTTTCGGTGAAAGATCGAAATTTATTTCATCGAGTGGACACCATCGGTAATATTTTCACGAATGGCGCAGCCACGAGTGAAAATATTACCTATGGTGTTCACGATATGAAATAAATTTCGATCTTTCACCGAAAAAAACAAATATTTTATTTATTTCATGCTTTTAAGCCTTCTGGGAGGAGCTTTATCAAAATCCAGTGCAGTTCCTCTCCGTTATTCCCCGTGGCGAACCCCACCCGCATAGCAAAGCATTAAAATATTACGTCAAGCGCGAGAAATGTAAGGTAAATGTCATATTTCCATCTGGTTGTGAGGCACACGCAATTAATCTAGGCAACAAGAACATGAAAATCGGTATTTTCACTCGTGGTACCAGTGTAAGATCGAAAAATATTTTCACTGGTATTTCTCGATATCCTACAGGAAAGCATGAAATAAAAATATCTGTTACACCGAAAACAAGGGAGCTTATGTGATAAAGTGAATTTTGGAGGCCTTGAAAGCATTTGTGTACGATATAGAGAAATACAAAATGAATTTAAATTCAACTCTGGGTTGGTATGCGCGACTCATTGGTTTTTTGCAAACAATGTAAATCAAGATAAAACTGCACAGAGCGTGTAATGTGGGTCTGTATTCACCAACCATTCTTCAGAACATTCGGAGTCTTATTCTTCAGAATTTTTTCAATTTGAAAGTAACAGAACTTCTGATTGGTTAAACCATTTGCTTTAGCCAATCAGAAGTCCTGTTACTTTCACAGTCAGGAAATCTTGAAGAATAAGACCAAGAATGTTCTTTAGAATGGTCGGTGAATACAGACCCTGATCTTTAATCTACTCTGTCTGATAACGAGATATTTTCCTCCTGTAAGTAGTTGACCTTCGGCTTGAAAGTTTCTTTAACCACAGGCCTTTGAATTTCAATTGATCAATCCCAGAATAATAAAATTTTCCTTGGTCAATCTTTGAACACTTATGGAAGCATATTAGTGCATCGCCTGTATGTATTACGTAATAGTGAAATTTTCAACACCGTTACTATATATAGCACAGTGGTCTTATTATATAGAATAAAGAGGGAATCACCAATGTGCTATTTATAGTAACGGTGTCCGATTAAAAAAATCTTCCTCGATAGACCAATGAAAAATTCTTTATCCCGTAATATACCAATGGAATTCCAGAGGCCGGGGCTTTAACGTTATTTTGCAGTGAGGAGATAAGTCCTTACCAGACGACGAAATTCTAGACTTGAAAGCATTTTAAGACAAGTAAAATAAATTAACCATTCATGGGTTATGTAATATTATGCAAAACAGTAAAACTTCCACTTTCACACAAGAAATCATTTTCGGAAACCCTTTAATTTATTACCAAACGAAAAAAAATTTTTTTTGGCTTGTCCATATCGAACGCATTTGCAGAAGACAAAAATAAAAGTGTCTGTAAATTTGAAATTTGTTTTATGAAGGACAGAAAACATTGTGGAAAAAGGAGAAAATGCTGGTTTCTCCTTTTTTCCACAATGTTTTCTAAAGGCTTCTTTCCCAGGGCCGTTAACAGTAGAGACCGTGTGGTAATGGGTTACGTTTTCTTTTTTATATAAAAGCATTAAGTATGTAACGATCTTATAGAATTGTCTAATTTTAAACAAAGCCTCAATACAAAAGACATGAATCATCAGTTTGTGGAAGTAAATATTTAATAATTCCACCTACATCTTGAAATAATCGGATTTTGACTTGGAATTCATTGTTTGTCTAATGGACAAAGTCCGTAACAAAGAAACGAATGAATAAATGCATGGCAGAAATAAAGGACCGGGTGGAATTCGAACCCCAGAACTCCCGGACGAGAGGCCAATACCTCAACCACTGAACCAAAGCGATATTTCCCTGACTCAGTAGTCAGGTATTGTATTAAATCAGGACGAGGCCATGCAGGAAGAAGTGGTCCCACGTAACACACCCCATCTTAAAGTCGTCATTTATTGATGACCCAAAGCCTTATTAGGCAGGAAGTCCGTTTTTGGACAAAAAATGGGATGAAAGGCTAAATAGCCTATCCCAGACGAGCGCCCATCGTACGAACGAAGTCCGTAACAAAGAAACAAATAAATGCATAGCTCTAATACGAACCGCATCTGGCAGGATGCGAACCCCTGAAGGAACAAATAACCTCCTTTTTCGAAGATTAAGAGACCAATACTATAACCACTGAGCCAAAGAGATATCTCCCTGACGCAGTAGTCAGGCATTGTATTTAAATCGGGACAAAGCCATGCAGGAAGGAGTGGTCTCCCTTAACACTTTGCCAAAATAATTTTGAGGGTTGTAAAAAATTATTTCCATTGGATATATACTTCTCTTGTGGAGCTATATATGTACATACGAGTAAGGATAAAAGAAACCCATGCGAGAGTAAAAAAAGAATGAATGGGTGCAGTTTTGTGGCGCATCGACAGCTTTGGTTTCATATGTAGCGCGCATATCCGTATTAAAAGATTATAAACTGGGTTGTTTAAACTGAATAAAGTTTGAATGCATTAATGACAATAAAAGAGTTGAATTAAGAAGTATTATGTGTGTTCTTCATATGCATAAAGGGCATTATTGAGTTACAGGGCAATCCCTACATACTCGAAAGTTTTAAATAAGATTTAAGAATGTGATAAAAAGGTTTGAAGTAAATGTTGGATTGATAAACGAAGTTTTTTAAATGAAATATAAAGGTATGTCATTTATAATGTGCATGAAATATGATATTGAGTGGCTGGGAGGGAATTCCCTGCCTTCTCAAGAGCTTTAGATTAAAAGATAAGACTGATATAATATTGCTTTTTCTTGGAAATGTGGTTAAAACTGGTAAAGACTGGAGCCTCCGATGGGATCAATATACTCCCATTAAAGAGGTCCTACCTCCATTGAGATAAGATGCCCCCAAGACGGCTAATCCTCCCATTAAGGAGATGTAAATTGAATATTAAAGGAATAAAGAATGTTGTAAAAAGATAGGTAAGGAACTCAAGAGTAAATATCACAGTTTATTGTAAATGTCAATGTCCTTTATGAAAGCGATAATAGATTCAACGCTGACAGATATCCTTGCCAGGTTTTGGAATAGGAATGACTAGTGCCTCCCGCCAGGATGTAGGAAAATCACCTGACTGCCAGATATCATTAAAAATATCAAGTAAAATTGAGAGAGAAGTAAAAGGTAAGTGTTTTAAAAAGTGGTAATGAACTTTATCTTAGCCAGGAGAAGAATCGTGTGCCTTATTCAGAGCAGATTTTAATTCTTTAAAAGTGAAGAGTTTATTATAATGCTCTGAGTTAGAAGAATTGAAATTAAGTTGGTTTTTTTTTCTTTTCTTCTCTGGCCTTATTCCTCTGAAACTTCTCTGTATAGTTTGCAGAGGACGACTTTTTGCAGAAGGTGTTGGCAAGAGCATAAGCTATATCCTGGGGGTGATTTCAACGAAGTATTGTTAACTTCAAGGTGACTTAGAGGGGGCTGGCCTTTGCCACTGGAATTTCTAATCATGTCCCAGGTTTTTTAGTAGTAGCTCTACTATTTAATTTAGAGACATACATGTATTATCTCCAAGCCTTACGCTTACTTTCTCTAATGGTACGACGGGTTTTTGCCCTGGAAATACGGAATAAGTTAAGATTTTCTTCGGTAGGCCTGAGGTTAAATTTTCTAAGGGCCTGTTGCTGTCTCTGACAGCCTGTTTACAAGGCTTGACAGGACGTTTTGGGTTTGTCGAGGTCTGAAGGACGGACAGATTAGCCGCATCAATTAATAGGGAAGTAAAAAAGTTTTGCAGGAGCATCGCAAAATCCAAAGTTATCATGTGTAATGGTCTGTTCATATAGGGTTTCAAATTTATTCCAATTGGCTTTGGAAAGCTTACATTTCTGCGGTCGTATTCCGCTGGATGGTTGTGTATATGAAAAGATAATGGGGAAGTGATCACTTCCACACAAATCCTCAGTCACTTTCCAAGTAAAATTGGGAATTAAGGCTGTGCTGCATGATCAATGGAAGAGTAAGATACAGTTGCTGGGTGCAAGCAGGTTTTGGACATGTTAACATCATTCATGAAAGACAAAGAGTTGTTAGAAATGAAGTTCTTTAATTGTAGACCTTTCTGGTTGGTGTCATTACAATATAATAATATTGTGACCATTAAAGTCCCCAGCAAGAATATAAGGAGATGGCAATTGGGAAATGAGATTATTCAGATTGGTCTCATTGATAGGTGTGCTTGGGGGGAGATATAAAGAACACATTGTAACAGCACTGTGTAAAGATAACCTGACGGCAACAGCTTGCAAGTTTGTATTAAGAGAGATAACTTTGTGCGGAATGTTGTTGTTAACAATAACAGCAACGCCACCTCAGGCTTTTTACTTCGCATTCAGTAAAGATCTTGTAAATGGAATGATATTTGATAGAGATATCATCCTCCCGTTTAAGGAAGGTTTCTTGCCGACAAACAGCAACTGGTTTGTGATCATTGATTAAAAGGGAAAGTTCGTCAAAGTTTGGCTTCAGACCTCGACAATTCCACTAGATTATGGTATCTATAGAGCAGGAATGTATAAAAGCTCAACTAAAAAATGAGGCCGTAAATCGATGCATTTTAAAATAGATTGGTTAAGAGTTAATTACTGATGCCTCGGGTTTGGAAGAGTGCCAAGTGTCAGTATCCTTGTTCCAAGGATCTTTGGAAATAGATCAGAAAGAGGCTTCTGAATATGAAGCTTCACCTTCCAGATTTTCAGCATCTGCATCCATGTCCTCTAGCTCCGAAAATCTGTTGGAGGTTTGGACAGGATCATTTACTTTGAATGTGATTTCACAAGTCCCTTGGTTATTTCCAGGTCGTGGTTTGGATTTGGAAGAAGACCTGTTAGGAGGTCAGGGTGTATGATTAGGATTGTTGTAGACTGTAATGATGGAGGTTGTGGTTTCTTTGGAGGCTGTTGTGAAGGGGGAGATGGCTTTGAAGTTTTCCGTGAAGAGGTATTATGCCAACGTGTAGAAATATGCCACCATAGAAAAACGTTCTTGTTGCAACACTCTCGTCAATATTTACCACAGAAATACATTTTAAGTAATTTACATTTGAAATAATTTGCGTTACTATTGAAAGTACAGGTTGTAATAGTCTTGCAAATCAAAAATATACCTTGAACAATATAATACTGATTTTCTGCTAAGAAAATAGGTATTTTGAATAACTTCTAAGAAATGACATCATAGATAGAGTCATTTGTGATGAAAACATATTTAAGATTTTTCAGAAAATTTCTTGAATTTTTATCATCTACAGACTTTTGTATTTGAAATAATCTAGATCTACTGCATAGCTAGAAGATTGGCGAGTCTTATTTTGCTTTTTTTCTGTATCATCGATTGTTATTGTGAAATCGATAATGGGTTTACACAGAAATGGACAATAACTTATATTTAAATGTCATATAGGTATGGATTTGAGAGATCTTACAAACAACAAAATGTATTTTGGGGGAAGTATGGAAGTTTGTTTCAGGAACAAGGCAGCATGCTTCAAGCATCTAGACATCAGGGAGATCTATTCTACTCCTGTAACAGACGGCAATTAGTTACAAATGCTGTATATGAAATCAATCTGTGTTATGACACCCCACCTAGTACATGGACTAAAAAAACTTTCGATTAATTTCTACAAAAGGGAATAATTTCAACAAACAATTATATCAAACAATTGTTAAGGAATCAAATGGTACTGTAAATACTTAAGTTTTGAAGACATCTGTAGTAATATTGGTGGGTTTCGCAATGGTGTATCTACTCCTATAAATGGAACAATAGATAGCGTTGTGTCAGAAGAACCATTTCTAACTTTCAAAGATGGTTTTATACACAGGGGAGAAAGGACTTCTGAAGGCTGCATTAGTGAAAACTCAAACTTATCAGAAGACTTACCATTAGCTTTATATGTAAAGAAAAGAAGAAATAAACATAGCATTGGCCATTTTGGTCAAGAAAGAAATGGAGATGTTTTAGTTAATGTAGTCAGGAGAGCTGGTGACAGTAATGGTGGTGGAATGTTTGGGTCCTGAAAAAAGGGATTGTTTGGTATAGAGTTAATTTCAATAAATGTTGTTTCTTGCTATGACATAAACATTTTGACTCGTCAATTGCATGCAAGTGTCTCGTTCATTATTCTGCTGTAATCTGTATTTTATACCCTTTGAAAAGTATTTAGATGTATCTTCAAAAAGTATCGACCCATCCTGTACGAAAATTTCAGACGAATTCCTGGCGGAAAAGAGGCGGATTTGAACTTTTCACACAAAATTCCAGGCGGTCACGGAAACCTCTGCTGAACTCCGTCTCTTACCTTGCGGAACAGTTTCAAATTGCACCTTTGGATAAGAAACCTTCATAAAAAAGTCCGACTGGACACTAGTGCTTTTATGGAATTTTCGTAATTGGATATTCGAAATTTAACGTTAATACTGAGAAGAGGCGGACATTTCGGTCATAGAAAATGCAAAAGGCATGTACGAACTCAGAAATTATTTGCTGGTGGGAAATTGTAACTTTTACACTGAGAACGGACATTTCGGTCTTCAAAAATTCATGGGGTGGAATCAGGAATGTTAGAAACCATGAAAGGCGGAAATTTTGGTATCGGAAAAAAATCAGATGTTTGATTGAATTCCTTGGGCAAATAAACATGAGGTGTAAATTTCCAACAGAATAGTGATGTGATAAATGACTTTTGTTGTTTGTAAAGGCCTGTAAAGGACAAAATGTTAAAGCAGGTGTCATAGTACATTTAAATTTCATACCATTCAAAAGTAAGAAAAATATTATATAGTCGGGCCATATGTTGGTTGCTAGTAGAAAAAAAAAAAAAACCAGGCAAAAAGTAAACAAAACACGCGGCTACCTTGCAGGTTTTAACCTACATTTGAAATTAATTTCTCTATCAGCAAATAACACTTGACTGACTGTACAATAATAAATTGCTATCTCCTCAACAATTCCCATACTTGTGAATGGTACGTTAAAAGTTCAAATGCATTTAAACACCCACTTTGTTTATTTTTGGGCTTAATAGAACTTTACTTACTTTAATCTAGGTTTATTTTATTTTCCTTTTTTTTTTTACCATTTTTTTTCAGCGAGGACAATCAAGTTACTTGAAAGCAACAACATGCAGACCTCCAAAACCTTGTGTCAATCAGGTTTTTACATGTTACTTTCTCTGGGGCGCCTGGGTGTTATAAATATATACAATTACTACGATATTGATACTGTCTAAATGACAGAATACTAAGATTAGTGAGAGGAATTTCTTATATTGTTGGGTTCCATGCTCGACTCTTCGTTTAAGCTCCATTCCTAACAATTGGAAATCAGACTATACCCGTAGAGTATTCGTTTTCATTAATTTGATAGACTATAAATTTACAAATGTAACGTTATGTACAGAGGGATTGGTCAAAATTGTGATTGAATCGAAACTCTTTAACAAGATGTCTACGTATGACGGTAAGTTTAAGATTGCAAGATAAGCTCAAGCAATACTTTTTCAGTAGTCAAAATTTTCTCATAGTGTTCTTGAACAACCGCTTAACCCTCAATTTATTATAGGCTAGGACAAAGCTAAAAGATGAAAGATACGTGAGAAGGAAGTGCATATTGTAATCAAGGAATTCTTGTGACAGATCAGGTAAAAACAAGGTTTGGAGTAAAATTTCTATCTACAGCAACATGCCAAAAGTGAGTCAAGTTTTTTAATAGCGTCACTGTCAATACACCCTTATTAGGTTTAAAACGGTTTTTTTTTTTAGAACTTTATCGATCAATATTTTTCGGGTCAAACGACAAGTATATGAGGTTATAGAAATGACTGTTTAGTTAGCGTATATGATCTATTTTTAGTTGATTGTGTACATCGTGTCGTAAGATTTCCTTTCTAGAAGTTTCTTAGCGGTCAAATTTAAACCCGTTTGAATCATGGCTAAACACAGAAAGGAATTATTTGGCCAAACAAAATCAGACATAATCAAATTGATTGAGAGTGGATTACGTGATGGCGAAGTCTCTAAAAGATTGAATATTTGTCAAAGTGCAATTTCTCGGTTTTTAAAATTAAAGCGATGGAGAGAGCGGAATAATGCTGAAAACAATTCACGAGTTGGACGCCCGAAGCTCACGTCGAAGACAGGTGAACGAGTTTTCTCAAGGATTGTTAAATGTAATATTAAGACTGTTGTGTTTAAAGGAAATAACTAGTGAATATAATCAGGCAACAACGTGTAAAGTATCCACTAGAACAGTGCAGAGAAAGTTACACTTTTTAGGTTATACGAAACGAACTGTTAGGAAGACCATCGGATAAGAGCTGTAAACAAAAAAAGACTGGCGAGGTGTAGGAGAAAAAAGTCATGTTTACTGACGAAATGATGATTGTAATTAAACCTGACAGAAAAACAAAAGTGGAGAAAAGTGTCTGAAAAGTGGCGACCTGACTGTTTTGGATACGTTGCCAAGGGGCCAATATCGACTCTGAAAATTATGATATGGGGATGCATTGCATACGAAGGGATTGGAAATTTAGCTTTTACTGATGGAAATATGAACTCTGAAAAAAAAATATATACGGACTCTGGAAGACAACATTTTGCAAGTTGTGGCCAAGAACTGTGGAGTTAATAGTTGGCTATTCCAAGATGACAATGCCCCTTGTTATCAGTCACGCCTCTCGGAGGAATGGAAACACAGGAATCAAATACCACAACTCATCTGGCCAGCATGTCCCCTGATTTATCTCCAATCGAAAATGTTTGGCACTTAATAAAAAATAAAATTAAAAATCTCATGTTCTTGATCCGCAAAGTGAATGATTTTAAAGACCAACTGATACGTGCTTGGAATGATGTTCCTTTATTCTTTATTCAAAAGCTTTACGTGACAATTTAATAACTCGTCGTTGTCGGCAAGTGATAGTTCAAGAAGGGGATTGATCTATTACAAAATATTAATACCAACTTTCAAACATCAAAGGGTAAGCTGACCTATATTATACATGTAGATTTGTTTACGTTTGATTTATTGCATGAAGCCTTTAAAAACTTGACTAACTTTTGGCTGGTCGCTGTAGAATAGTCGTGATTGATTAGACTGTTGACCCCTTAAGTTACAGGTTCTAGACTCAAATGCAGTGATAATTTGGAACATCGTGTGGAGCAACGCACGTCAATCAGTGAGTTCTAGGTTAGTTTTAGGATAAAATATATCGAAAGTAATAAGATATAATTATATGCCCATTGGGTTGTAGAATACGGCTCAAAACCGATGTAAGAAAATGAGTGATGTCTTTTTCTCACGTATTCTTTGTTTTACACAGGGTAATGACATTTGGATCAGTGGAAAGTGGTATTTAGTTGTGCACAACATTAGTTGTACGGTAAGGTGGCAGGGGAATTGGAAACTTGTTCACGCTTTTGGTAAACCATGTCGCCACCTCGCCGACCCTGTCACCTGACCATACTTTGAATTTATTACAAAATTTTACCATTCCAAAGTTTGTTAAACGAATTTTACCTGTTGTTTGGTTTAAAAAAACTGAGCACGCTTACGTAGTAGAATTTCTTTTCTGAATGCCCCAATTCAATGAAAACTGAAAATATGAGTGCCCCAATTCAATGGAAACTGCTATATAACGAGAAGTTTGGTGCATAATCTTGATGTTAATGTAGTAATCCCGTAACACTTCTAGTGCAGCATGGAACAAAATGTCTTGATCTAGACGGATTCATACAGATACATGTATAATACTTTTGCACATTTTTTACCGACCTGAAATTCCTCTGATGTCTAAACTGAAACTACTATTTGATACTTTTGTTAGTACCCTTCGTAATGAGAATCTAGTGGTTTTAGATTTATAAATGATAATTCAAAGAAGGAAAAGTGGTTCAGTTAACCCATTACCACACAATCCCTACTTTTGACGCCTCTGAGAAAGAAGCCTTTTGAAAACACTGTTGGAAAAGGAGAAAATGCTGGTAACCAGCATTTTCTCCTTTTCCCACAGTGTTTTCTACCTTTCCCAGAACAAATTTTTAATTTTTAGGTCACCTTTATTTTGTCGTCTACAAGTGCTTTTAATTTGGACCAGTCTAAAATTTGCTTGTGTGGTAAAGAGTTAAAGTAGTACAATATTTACTCATTTTAATAATAGCAAATTTTGTAGGATGATATTGCTTTTTTTAGGTGCTGTTTGGTTGGTTAAGACATTAATTAGCTCCTAAAGCAAACTTTACCATTTTAGAAACATCTTGCCAAATACAGACAATGAACATGAAAAATTGTTTAGTGCATAGATATAATGATTTGAAGAAATTTCTACAAGTGCAAGCTGGGGGAAAAACTCGTCTGTGTATGTGGAATGTTTTCACTTCGCAGTAAGCAATTCCGACGATTCTCTTTTGTTTGTTCTCAATTTCCCAAAGATGGTAGAAAATTAATGGCAGTGGTCCAGATGGATGGAATACTTTAATCCAGAATAACAGGCTGTATACGTAATATCATCCCAGCTATGCAATCAACCCTACATATGGAAATCAAAAAAGGTTATATATAGTTCAAATACAAACAGTATGAATTTATTTTCAGTGTGTATAGGAAACAACAACAGAATGTAAATATAAATCTTTGGTCTTACTAGAACAAGTACTATCTAGATAAGCATACATAAAGAGAGAGAGAGAGACAAAGAGAGGGGGAGAGAGACACAGAGCCATAGACAAAGAGAGAGAAAAAAAGAGAGATGAACGAAGAAAGAGAGAGAGAGTGGGACAGAGAGAGAGAGAGAGAGAGAGAGAGAGAGAGAGAGAGAGAGAGAGAGAGAGAGAGAGTATGGTAAAAGTGAAAGAAAAAGACAGTAGGAAAACGTTACCTGCAACACATGCCGTCAGAAAACTCGCAATAACTCCGGCTAGCAGAGATCGGACAGCTAGGCTAGATACGTCATTAAGCCTGTTAGGTGCAAGGGCACCCATGGCTCCTAGCGCGCCTCCAAGACTTGTTATGGACGCAAAACCACACATTGCGTAGGTAAGAACCACCTCAGACTGCTCCTGTAATTTTTCAAAGACACGTCTCAGTGCATTGTTTTGAATGCAGTAGGCTTTATCAGTTTTGTAATTCAAGATTCTCTTTAATGAGTCTATGTAGCTCTGAGGTAGCAAATAGCATTTTATTCAGTCGTTGGTATTATGCATTTGAAGCCTTTCCTCGCCTTTCAATTTAAATTGATGAAACACATTTTAATGACATTCACTCCTCTCTCATCGATGAACATTTTCTCTTTTCGATAATGGGTTAAAAAAGGCTCTAGTTAATGGATAGGCCATTTTCCGCCGCGATATAACTGAAACACTTTTGAAAACGGTTCTAAACATTTAACAAATAGTGACGTTCTGATAATATGGGCCCAAGGTCCGTATAAACCAACTTTTCTTAAAAACATTCTTTGTCTAATTCTAGATTTGAAAAAAGTAACACGACGTCAGATCGGCTAAATCAACTGGTGTGGCTAACAGATGTTGCGTTGCTTTCAAATTCAGAAAATTACAGATATTGGGCACGTATTCACCAACCATTCTTGAGAATATTAGTCTTATTCTCCAAGGTTTTCTAAATTTGTAAGTAACACAACTTCTGATTGGCTAAACCGAATGGTTTAGCCAATCGGAAGTTGTGTTACTTACAACAGTAGAAAATTCTGGAGAATAAGACAAAGAACATTCTAAAGAATGGTTGGTGAATAGAGGCCCTGGAATGTTAGTTGGTGAATACGGACCCTCGAATTCAGTGTATGAAACCAGAAATAAACCCACGCACTGTTACAAAACCTCCTGACAGTGTTTGATTCCAGAGCTGAAGGTAAATATCATCCCCATTATAGTTCCAGAAGGAGCTGTTGTAGGAGGCCGTATATTCTTGAAACGTTTTCCGGTTTCGGAGCAGTTCGCCCAATGGTTGATAGCCTAGCATTGGGTTTGATACGACCTTAATGCCCAACAGTTCGGCACCCTTTCTACAGTCACTAACATCAACTCCCATCATGTACGCCACTGGGTAGAAGATGTAGCCCAAAATAATCTACAATAAATACAAAATATTACTAAGCATAAGTCATCTTCGCAAGCCAAGGCTGACGATATCACTACGCTACTTTACCCTTGGCCGATCGAGCTGGATTTTTACATTCACCCGATACTCTTTTTCATTGGATGCAGCCAGCTCTAGCTGCAACGAATGAAATCGTTCATAGCATTTCATCTTTGTTAAAAATAGAATAAGGTCGCTACCTTTTGAATAGAAGGTAAGCATGGAAACCAACGTGGATGTTTGCTTATCGCTTCATGTGTATTTGTAAGCGGTTTGTAAAACGATATTTCAATGGTTTTTAGAAATATGATGTAAAGGGGGGTAATGACCTGCATCCAATAGAGGGCGCATCCAAGGAATCTCGAAATCGGGCTCAATCAGCCAAGGTAAGATCCACGTAGTGATTGTAACCTTGGCTCGCGAAGATGAGCATAAGTAGGATCCTGAGGAATGACCATATAGACACTTCGTTGGAAAAAGAGAAAATGCAATGTTGCAAATTAGTCTAGAACCGACTTACAACAGACTTGGTGATGGGGTAAGACTGACCAGTCCTTTAACCCTTAGGGTGCTAAGCCCGACTCCCTGACCCTTTGCGGACAGTGTAGATCAAGATCAGACTGCACAGAACATGCAGTCTGATCTTGGGTCTACACTGTCCGATAAGGATATATCATTCCCTTAGACATAGCTTTGTGATGATAATATGGGTTTATCGAATCCAAAACTTCATTTTAGTTCTTTAGTAGAATAAATGTTAACATGCAAAAAAATTGACCATTGTCAAAAAACTGTCTACCTATGTCAGCCTACATAGACCGCACAGTCGGACATGAATCATTTTGTATACAGATGCTTTAAAACACTTTTTCACAAAACACGGCACACACTTAACGACTCTCAGCAGCTATTTATCAAACAATCGCTAAATTTAACGACCCTGAGATGGGAGCCTTTTGAAAACATTGTGGGAAAAGTAGAAAATGCTGGTTACCAGCATTTTCTACTTTTCCCACAATGTTTTCTTCCATGTAAAAGAACTTAGTATATTCATACCACTTTCAGATGTGTCGTTTGAAGATGCTGACATATTGGAAATAGTCCAAAATCTGCATTAGTTTAGTTTAAACATATCTATTTTACATCGATTGGGAAACAAGTTCTAACAACTTATTCTTATCTCTCGTGCCTCTGCGTTTCAGAACGGATTAACCTTTTTGCTGCTACGTGCGGGTAAATAACCTTTTGCGAACAGTGTAGATCATTTACAGAGTGTGATCAGTCTTATCTTTGGTCTACACTGTCCAATAAGAAAGTGTTGTCCTCCAAAACAAATAAGTTTAAAATAGTAACATTCGGCTTCTTTTTCTTTACTACAGGCCTTTGAATTTCCATTTATCCATCCCAGAATAATAAAATTTTCCTTGGTCGATCTTTGTAGACTTATGAAAGCATATATTGGTGCATCGCCTGTATGTATTACGGAATAGTGAAATTTTCAACACCGTTACTGTATATAGCATAGTGGCAACTGCTTCTTTGCTGCATATAATAAAGAGGGAATCACTAATGTGCTATTTATAGTAACGGTGTCCGATAACAAAGATTCTTCTTAATACCTTGATAAAACAATGAAAAATTCTTTATCACGTAAAAGACCAATGGAATTTCAGACGCCTGAGTTCTTTACTGTCGAATTAAAAGTCTCATCCAAGTTATTTAGCAAAGTAAGATTTAAGACAAGTATAGAAACCCAGTACCTTCATGGTAACGTAGACATTGACTCGATCACCAAACCACAAGACGGAACTGTCAAAGAAGTCGACCATAGCGTTAAACACTATCATAATGCCTATAAGATTTGCACAAAGCGCCATGCCGATTTTCGTCCCGATCATAATTGCCTCAATTATTCCACTTGGTTCCTGATGCCTGAAACTGCATGAATTTGAACATGTAGATGAAATCAACTTACCCCTCACAACGTAGGTCAGTGTGACGACACAGGTAGTGATATCGGACCCTTGTTATAAAGTCAGTGTGCGTGTTTGGTAAGATTGTTTTTGTTTTTTGTAATCGTTCCTTTAAATGATCTGAAAAAGTCTTTAGACCTCCAAAGCCTACAATGCCTAGGGACTTTGTTTTTTGTCAAACTTTTGTTAACTACTTATAATAATGGAGTAGACTTCGACCAACTATTAAAACCCAATCACTATTTGATATTTGGTCAAAGTGTTTGTGCATATAGACATCTGCTTCCTGTCTAAAACATCAGAATATTAAATGTATTCATCTAATGTCTTTGATAAATACATGAGAGTCTTTGTAGTCCGTTTGTATCCACCCAAGCTAGCCTCATTCTATCTTCATATCGCACTTACTTTTCAATATGGCTGACATAAGTTACGAAAATGCGCAGGTCCAATATCACTTCCTGTGACGTAGGTTGTTACACTTGCTACTGATCAATCAATGATTGGACTGACAGATATCACATGCTGTCACTCGAACCACCAAACTATCAAGAACATATCGATCATTGATCACTATTGGTCACTGAATTGAAATTGTCAATCAGCGGATTACCTTGACTGTATGGTTGTTTCTATGCGTCCATCGCCGCTATCAACATTATTTCAGTTATAGCACGACAGCCATTGCACCTAATCATGCTTTCTTGTGTTGTCTTTTATCATTAATTCGCACAATACTCTTTGCACATCACTGGCTGCTTTCCCACATAACCATCTTCGAAACAAAAATCAGCGAAGCATCAGGTATGAATCCTGTCGCAATGACTTCCATCAGTCCCCTCGGAAAGAAATTGGCGGCGTCGGGGATCAAGCCAGCGATCTCCTGTTCTCAAGTCAACCACTGTGATACATTTCACCAAGCAAGTCACCACATGATTATCGATAAAAAACTACCTTTGTCTAACAACTCTTTAAATCGTGTGGTAGACTGGTTTCACATACAGAAAATTGACCAATACTAAAAAAGAATAGAGTCGGGTCAGCCTACGCAGACTGTCTTGACGTCACTTTTTACATGGCATGCCGGTGTAATGCAGAGAAATGACCCTCCCCTACAAAATGACCCATTGGTCATTTCTCTACGTAGAGGAATGACCCGGGCCATTATTCTACGTAGAGAAATAACTCCAGGGCGATTATTCTACGTATGGAAATGACCCCAGAGGATTCTTTCTCTACGTAGAATAATGACCTGTGTCATTTTGTAGGGGAGGGTCATTTCCCTGCATTACACGGGCTTGTTTCTTTTTGAAAGCCACTGCGTACATCAGCGCTTTATTCCATTTTCGATAAGAAAATGTTTCAAATATCTAATGTAATAAGACAATTACGTAATCATGTATAAACTATAATTCCTGACGAGATTATTATACCTTTCCTGTCTTTGTCTGTTCTCATTGTCCACCATGTGTTTCATGCCATTGTTGCTTTTCTTAGACTCGTCAGACTGTCCATCATCAGTGTGACCGTCGTCATCATCAGGTATTATTATCTTTGCACAGGCTAAAGCCGCCGGTACAGACATGATTGAAGCTGACAAAAGGTACTCTGGAGAAACCTAACAAAATACAAGAGCATCCCATACGGGTGCCAACCCTTGGCTGCTGTTGTTTGGTGTTAAAGTAAAATTCTAATTAGAAAAGGGGGCAAAGTTGTGATTAAATACTTCGATAGTTAATTATCTTTGCAGTATGGGCTCCTCTTTTGATACTTAATATGATGACAACCAATACTTAACTTGACTGTATTGCGGGAAAGTCATACATCTCGGAACGGCTGACTCTGGATTACACCAAATCCATAGTAACGGCCAACGCGAGACCATGCCTTGCCTTGCCTTACTAACAAGAACTAGACTTACACTTTGAAGGTACTTTGACTGTTGTAGAGCGAAGACAGACACCTCAGTACGGCTGACTTTGGGTTTCATGAAATCATTAGCAACGGCCATCTCGAGGTAAACCTTTGCCAAATATCGTCAGGAATTAGACATACTGCGACGAAAATCTGGTTACTGTGACCGACAACTGGTACGGACTTTTTTATTCTCCTTCCCAAAGTTTTTATTGCTGCAGACTTTTTTGCTCACCTTAGCACAAAGTGCTAAAGGTGAGCTATTGTAAGCGCCCTTTGTCCGTCGTCCGTCGTCCATCGTCGTCCGTCAACAACTTCTTTAAACAACTTATTCTCCTTAACCACTGGGCCAATCTTGATGAAACTTGGCAGGGATGTTCCTTGGGTAAAGTTCTACCAAAATTGTTCAAAGAATTGAATTCCACAAATGATTCCTGTAACGGCAACAAAAAGGAAAAAAAGTACAAAATTTTTGAAAGTCTTCTTCTCTGAAACTAGTAGGCGTAGCCACGAGTGAAAATATTATCGATGGTCTTCACGAGATGAAATAAATTTCGATCTTTCACCGAAAAAAAGAATTATCCTCTATATATTTTCCGAAAAAGGGAAAGGTATGCAAAAATAACGAGTGCCGTAAGGCACGAGTTATTTTCGCTGACCTTTCCCATTTTTCCCAAATATTTCCCCTTGTTAACCTGATGAAATAAATTATATATACTATATTTCATCTGATTATTTTGTCAACGAATGCCACTTTTAAAACTAGTGATCTCAAGAAAATAAACCAGATTTTCGGTAGGAGGAAATTAATCACTGTGACGGGGAAATAATTCCCCCCAATTTAAATTACGTCGTTTCTTTAACCATAAAATTTCTCAGAATAGACACATGAAATATAATATAGATTGAAATTACATACACCGAATAACATAAACTGTATTAGAGCAGCTCCGCCACAGGAAGCTCCACCATTGGTCATGATGGCAAACAGATGTGATTGTGGCATGTCTCTCAGATACTTCCGTATGATCATGGAAGACTCACCCTGAAAGAAGAAAGCGATAAAATTACGTCAACGGTCTTAAAACTGTTAAACATGTACAAACAAATGAGACTGAGAAATGAGTGATGTTCTGGTTAAAGGGGCTTTAACTCATTCTGTCCCTTACTACATATATTTTGGTAATTTGGGTATTTTTTCTATGTTTACAAATCCCCTGAGTTTATCTGTCCCTTACTACATACACATTGGTAATTTGGGTATATTTTCTATGTTTACAAATCCCCTGAGTTTTTCTGTCCCTTGCTACATACACATTGGTAATTTGGGTATATTTTCTATGTTTACAAATCCCCTGAGTTTATCTGTCCCTTGCTACATACACATTGGTAATTTGGGTATATTTTCTATGTTTACAAATCCCCTGAGTTTTTCTGTCCCTTGCTACATACATATTGGTAATTTTGGTATTTTTGCTGTGTTTACAAATCCCCTGAGTTTATCTGTCCCTCACTACATATATATTGGTAATTTGGGTATTTATTCTATGTTTACATATCCCCTGAGTTTCTCTGTCCCTTACTACATATGTATTGGTAATTTGGGAATTTTTCCTATGTTTACAAAGCCGAACTATTCTAAACACTTACAGAGTATCTTTAACCCTTTACCAAACGACAAAATTCTAGACTGGTCCAAATTGAAAGCATTTGCAGACGTCAAGATAAAAGTGACTGGAATTTTGAAATTTGTTCTGTGAAGGGTAGAAAACATTGTGGGAAAAGGAGAAAATGCTGGTTACCAGCATTTTCTCCTTTTTCCACAATGTTTTCAAAAAGGCTTTTTTCTCAGGGTTCTCAAAAGTAGGGCTTGTGTGGTAATGGATTAAAGAGCAAGATATGGAAAACAAACTTGAGATTTTTAATGATATTAAAAAAAAAAAAACGCAACTTACACCACCAAGAAATATGTTTGCCGATGCATTCATTGCTTCTGGTGCAGAGACGTCAAGCAAGAAAGCTACAAGCTTCCCAAACGTCCTAACGATAAATGGTATTGTTCCAAGGTACACCAAGACTTGTACGGCCGCACAGAATGTTATGATTTGTGGCAGTGTCTGTCAAAAACTTAAAACATCATTTTAACCCCAAGGTTGCTTCGCACGACTCACTGACCTTTTGCAGACAGTGTACATCAAGATCAGCCTGCAAAGAACGTGCAGTCTGATCTTTGATCTACACTGTCCGATAAGGCGATACTAGATCTTGATCTTTTTATTCAAAAGCAAAATATTTCTAGGCAGTACTTGATATCAGTATGTGGCAACCAGCGTCATTTGTTAGTTGGTAAAGTTCTGTGATGTTTGAATGTTTCAAAAGGCCAGTTAAAAAAAAAGCATAACTTTGAACTAGTCTAAATATTTGTGTTTTTATCATCGGAAAGAATTTAATCTAAGTTACTTAGTAAGATAAAGGTTAAAAGGCAGAATACATTTCTTACGAGCACATAATAATGGCTTGCAGCACGCGAAAAGGGTCATTCGAACATTTGCGTAAAGTGTCGTCTCGGATCAGCGTGTGCAGTCCGCACAGGCTAATCCGAAACGACACTTTCCAATTTTATGTGATTTTCTGTTTTACGCAAGTCTACTATAGCACAAAATCTAATGAAGTCTTAAAGTGTCGTCTCGGATTAGCCTGCGCGGACTGCGCAGGCTAATCCGGGACGACACTTTACGCAAATGTCCGAATGCACCTTTTCGCGTGTTGCACTCAAATTATAGACCTTGCACTGAGAACAGAGAGTAAATGAATCTGCAAAAAGTTTTGGCTGATGTCACTCTGTGCAAACTGCGCAGGTTTACATGAGTCGAAACTTTTATACTTTTAGTCAATTTTCTGCATGTCCAAAGGCCAGTCTACCTTATGGCTATTCGGTTGTAAGACAAAATGGATATGACAGATGCATAATTATAAATGGCCTTCAACACGTGAAAAGGGGCATTCGGACATACGCGTAAATTGTCGTCTCGGATTAGCCTGCGCAGTCCGCACAGGCTGTTCCGAAACGTCACTTTACAACTACAATATTAGTAGTATGGTCAGGTGGCGGGCTACTTGAAAACTTGTTCACGGCTGTGGTGAATCATGTCGCCCTGAGCCGAAGGCGAGTTTGGTGAATAAACCTGCAGTCTCACGGGTGATCTATCGACGCCGCCAATTTGGATTTTGTGTTTTAAGTGTAGTGATGTTTCCCGGGCACTCAAAAGGGAGACTGGCTTTCCGTGGTTTTCGCCAGGGTACAAGATATATATGTTCCCGGTATGTTATCCAATCAGATCACGAGAAATTTCTTTGCAGTATAATGATAGATTTTGTGCAACAATAGACTTGTGCAAAACAGAAAATTCATAAAAAACGGAAAGTGTCGTTTCGCATTAGTCTGTGCGAACTGCGCAGGCTGATCAGAGACGACATAGTACGCAAATATCCGAAAGCCTCTTTTCAAGTGTTTCAGGCCAATTATGATACCTTGGTTGGTACGATAAATTACAGAGATGCATTGAACTGCCTTACGCCAATTAATTAACAATTTGGCTCTTATTCATCTGGATTCTTTTGCAATAGCTTTCTTTTTTTTTCTGTTTTTTTTTTACAATTCAGCGAAAGGCATTTAATGAATGAAACCGTCTTTAATTTATCAATTTATCGTGAATCATTTACAGTTTGTGGTAAATATCCGTACAAAGTAGGCTATCATTGGTCGTTACAATTACAAGAGAGCTGCTAAATTTGTTGATATGTACAGCGAAGAGTACCTATTTTTTTCATATAAAACTATTTTTTCAAACTATAAGGAGGTAAAATCTTACAGTAAAGGCGAATGGGTGATCAATATATTTGGGCCCAAACAAGAAAATTGAACCAGACTTAGCATAAGTCATAAATTCCTGAAGTCGCCTCGAAGCCCAGTTTAGGGTTGCTTTTCCTGAAAAATAAACCGAAAAGTTTTTATCACCGCCAATACCATCATTATTTAGAAAAAATGAGATAATGACACTTATTTGATTTAGTGAGGCAAATTTCTTTCTAAGAATTTATGACAGTGAATGCGAAAGGATTCGTTTCTCTTTCACAGTTGAACATTGTTTCGACGACGGTTATATGGGAAAAGCTGACTATTGTTTCAAAGATGATTACGTGGGAACGCCGAGCGAGCGACCAGTGGCATGCGAAGAATATTATGTGAACTACCGGTAAAAGAAATTAGAGAAAAGACAGGATATTTGCGGTGGCTTCCGCAACTGACCTGCAATAATGTTGAAAATCGCATTAACTCCGTACCAAACGACAGTATTTTAGGCTTGTCCAAATCGAAAGCATTTGTAGGCAACAAAGTATAGAAGTGACTGAAAATTTAAAATTTATTTTGTGAAGGGTAGTAAACACTGTGGGAAAAGGAGAAAATGCTGGTTACCGGCATTTTCTCCTTTCCCCACAGTGTTTTCTAAAGGACTAAAGGCTTCTTTTTTAGGCTCGCCAATAGTAGGGATTGTGTGGTAATGGGTCAAAAAACTTATAAACCAAACAAACACGCGTCAGATGATCAAAAACATAAACGGTAGCAGTACCTGCATCTGTCTTTAACACAAAAATTCCGAGCAAAAATTGTAGCACAAATCCCCAGAACACGGTATGCCATTTGATCTGAAAAAGTATATTAAACCTCACTTAAATCTTTACCACACAACAAAAATTTAAACTTTTCCAAACAGAAAATATTTGAAGACGACAATTCAAATATTGTTTAAATGGTGAAATTTACCTTTGATGGAGTAGAAAACATTGTGGAAAAAGGAGAAAATGCTGGTTCAAAAGATGAACATACCAAAACATTGTCAAACAGTAACATCGCCAAATAGTGTTTGGTGATGTTTGCTTGTGTTTGCCGACTAGCCTACACTAGCAAACTTGCCTCCAAACAATAGCAAACATGGTGTTTTGTGATGTTTGCACAGAAAAATGCAATGCGGGGGGGGGGGGGGGGGGGGGGGGGGTGAATCTTAGGGGTTACAGCTGTTACGGCAAAACATCACACACGAATTTCTTACGGAATAATATTTGGAAAGAATATTTGCCTTTCTTTTGTTGTTTGAAATGAACACCATAAAGAGAACGAAAACGACCATTCCAAGTACAGATCGAAGTTTCCCAGGTGACGTGAGGGCAACGTTGAAAACAATGTAGGCGACGCATCCTAATCCGAACACAATATAGAGTACCCTGAAACGAAATCAAATCTTAAAGTTTAAGATAGATATAATGTGCATGTACTGTCTTAAGACTACACAGAGAAACAGGCCAACTGCGTCTTTCTGAGAATATTCTCATTTACATATCCCACCTATTGTAACAGTTAATGAGCAGGGCTGCCTCCCACTAAATTGAGTAAGCGTGTAATATGCATACGTGACGAAGCTTTAGATTTAAGGTAGTGGACCCCTAATACCTCTAGTGCTGCACTGCATAAAGTTTCCTTAATAGTTGATAAATACGTATTTATACAGGTATAATAGATCTACTTTTGCACATTTTTAACGGACCAGAAATTTCTTTTATGCCTATCTTGAAATTATTTGTAGATCTAGATACTTTTGTTAATATTCTGAACCTGTTTTCTTAATAAGATGTAGTAACCTCTTCCTGTATTGATGATAAATGAGTGAGCGATGACCAGCCTGTGTCGTTATTTCTGTTTACGATGTCGATAAACTTACGTTTTTCAAGCCTAGCTAGAATTGGGATAAAACGATCTTGAAAATGGATGAAGGGTCTATTTCGACGCTTTCAATGATCACGTGGTGTTTCGTCACTAACACGTCACTGCGGACATTTACAACGAAAAGTGAGCTAATCGTCGGCGATTATCGATACAAACAAATAGATAATTTGCGGCATGGTAGGATCTGTTCTAGTTTCAAAATTCTTTTTTCTGGCACAGAGTGGAACTTTTACGAACTGCACCTTTGGATCTACATGTCGTGAAAGTCACAATTATAGCCATATTTGTACATGATAAAAAGGAAAATTTACAAAGAGAAATTTATTAACAGTTTGTTTATTCAGTATGACGCTACGTAATTTTAAGCCAGTATCACCCCTGTTCTAGACTGGTGTACTAATTTTTCTTTACCTCAAATGCCAACTCACATCCTATATATCTCTTACAGACCTCCAGATTAGATGGAGTGATGGTTTTCTAAATCCATTATTTCTCTTCCAACCCCAATCTTGAAATGCTTCCTACGTGGCTGTTAGATACCTAATGTTTGATAATACTTACCATCGTATTATCCTGGTCGTTTTTCCACTGGAATATATCTTTGATATCCGTCCCAAAATAGACTTGTATCCTTGGTTCACCTTTTCGTATTTTAGGAGAAAGACTGTAGAAAGATACAGTACACCAAACACGGTGCTTACCAAAAGTCTAATGGAACCTTCATCTCCTAACTCACAGTACATAGCATAGAAAAAGTAGCAGAAATATACAATCCCAAGGAAAATCAAAAGTGATCTCTTTATGCGGCATTTTATCACCCCCCATTTCCGAGCCCATTCACTTTCTAAATCGGCAAGTTGCGTCTCTACAACTGTTTTGTTGTCTTGTACCTGGGATTCAGCAGTCTCAATCGATTTTTCATTATCCACAATCTCGCCATTGCCGTTGAACAGTGCAGTTCCGTTTTTTGTAAACTTCTGTAACTCGACATCCATTTTTGTTTCACTTTGACTTTTTTGTCGGATACGTTCTTATCTTTATAAAAGTATGTGTTGTTACATTTGTCCGACTTCTCTATTTATATCCAATCGGCGCCGAAAGAAATAAATGGTGCACGAATATGTGGAATAAAACTTTCACGATCCTTTGGTTTAAACAATTATGGTTTCGATGTTAATCTAATTCAGAAAAAGAAGTCTAGGAAATAGACAGAGAGAAACCGACTGGTGAAATTTGGATACATATCTATAAATAAAATTAAAAGAAAGTAATAGCTCCTTTTCCCATGTTGTTTACCAACCTATCAAATGCACGAGAATAGAAGACCATAGGCCTATTGGACAGCTAAACGTTTACGCATGTTTTTGTTCAGAATTACAGCAAACTACATAATAGTTGCAATTTTACGAACTCTTTTAATCGAAAAAAAGATTTTTTTCTAACAAATTTCCAAAAACAAATTTTTACTACTGTTCGTTAACCGATCGTCTATACTGCTGCTTTATTTTCCGAGAGAGTATAGTACACTCTCATTTGACTAAAAACTTGATCTTATTTTACTGCTCGTCCAAACACAAATCCAGAAAACTCGCGAATATATGAGTTATATAACCTTGTAGAGATCCTTTCGAGACACAGCTTTTAAACGCGAAACACCAATCAGAATAACATGTATAAGTTTCAGATGCCTGATTCCTTTTGGGAGGGCTGTCCAGGAAGTTCGTGGGACTGTCGGCTAAACGTTTTTTTTTTTTTCTGATGTAAACATCCACAAACAACATTTTGATCCTTTTAGTCTGTACTTACTTTTGGGCATCACACTTGAAGGCCGACCCAGCTCTTTAACCGTCCTTTACCTACTCCCTCCCACCCTGAATATATTGTATCAGGACAATTACCCGCGGACTATTGCCGCCGAGGACAATTCCTACCCCGACTATTGCCCCCCTAGGACAATTCCCCTCGGACTATTGCCCCCAGAAGACAATTTCTTATCCTGGGGGGGGGGGCAATAGTCCGGAGGGAGATTGTCCTCGGGGGGCAATAGTCCGAGGGGAATTGTCCTCGGGGGCAATGGTCCGGGGGCAATTGTCCAGGGGAATTGTCCCCCGGGGGGGGGGGGCAATAGTCGGGGGGGGGGGGCAATTGTCCTAGAATAGAATATATTGCGTGATTTATACACATTGGAACAAATGAACGCTAGCATTTTCTGTTCTGGAGCTCAAAATCTAATGATATAACTTACAAACAAAATGGTTTATCCAATTAGAACTACTGTTACTTTCACACTGACGAAATTCTGTAGAACTGGTCTCATGACGTGTACGTTACTGACTGATCAAACGAGCTCGATTCCGATGGAGGTTGGAATTAATGTTTTGCGAAAGCATGTGCTTCTCACCGAGATTTGTCGCATGGAAACAGGTCAAAACAGCGTGGCTAAAAAAGGAAAATTGTGCATCAGCAATGTGATAACTTTCATTGATATAATTTCAACTAAAATAATTGCTATTGAAGTACTTTCTGTTGAGACAATTTATATTGAGATAAATTCAATCCCTGTTGCCGACTCCCCTATTGTGAATGATACCGCGCTTTCCTGTGTTCACGGTTCACTCCGGACAACTAAACTGTGGAAGTAGCAAAGCAAACAAGGTACTGTTCCATATTCTGACCTGTATGATAACCTTTTGGTCTAACTATTTAGTATTTCAGATATTTTATTTACTTTATCTTATAATTATGTTAGGTAGATAATTGTGTTAAACCTTACTGGATGTTGAAATATCTATATGACGACCATTTAGCCAATCTAAATATAGGCCAACAGCCCAAACTATACTGTGGTTTCATAATAATATCGTCGGTATGAAATTTCGTTGATTTTTCCAAAATAAGCGACTTCGTTGGACCATAAATTCGTTGATTTCCCATTAATTTATGTATTTTCGTTGTTTCGCGTTGACAAAATATAGCCGAATCTGGCTGTAAACTTTGTATACCTGGTTTTGTTATTTTCCGACAGTCAAAATTTCTTGTGACAGCAATGCTCTGTGAAAGTGGGGGTTAACCCGTTATCACACAGTCCCTACTTTTGAAGACCCTGAAAAAGCCTTTAGAAAGCATTGTGGGAAAAGGAGAAAATGCTGGTAACCAGCATTTTCTCCTTTTCCTCACAATATTTACCCTTCACAAAGTTAAATTTGAATTTTCAGTCACTTTTATTTTGTCCGGTCTACAAATGCTTTAGATTTGGACAACCAGCATTTTCTCTTTTTTCCCCTTAATGTTTTCTACCCTTCACAAAGGTAGATTTGAATTTTTAGTCACTTTTATTTTGTCCGGTCTACAAATGCTTTAGATTTGGACAAGCCTAAAATATTGTCGTTTGGTAAAGACAGAGCTAATGCATCTTCAAATGGTATCGATCCAGGTCAGCTTTCGCAGTCTTTAAAGGCTTACATGGGTCGAATCCCTTGGCTTTTAGGAAATTTTCTGCATGTCATTGGACATTTTATTGTACTATAAAGAAATTTCTCGTAATCTGATTGGTGAACATGCTGGGAACATATATATCATGTTCCCTGGCAAAAACCACGTAAAGCCAGTTTCCCTTTTGAATGCCCGGTATACATCACCACACGTGCAACACTACATCCAAAATGGCGGCGTTGATCCATCACAAGACAGTGCATTTATGCACCAGACTCCAGTTTTCATTGAATTTGGGCTATCAGTTCTATGGGAATTTCTATTTCGGCAGCATACTCGATTCGTGAGATTATAATACAGGAAAATTTTGATTAACGCGCTTTGAAAGGGTAAAACTTTGCAGTATATAATAAATTTGTTGTACGGTCAGGAGGTGCAAGGGACTTGGAAACTTGTTCACGGCTGTGTCGAATCATGTCGCCACCTCGTCTTCGGCTCGGGGCGACATGGTTCGATCACCACAGTCGTGAACAAGTTTTCAAATCCCCTGCCACCTGACAGTACAACTAATAAAGTATCCATGATTATAATAATAACTTATTTGATATAATGTGTCAGAGACTTGAATTGAAATCTTCTTTTTCTCCAGACCTTTTTTCAGGCATAAGCATTTGTTTCTCGGCTTTCTGCAACCAGTACTAATACATTTTTTCCCAAGCGACTGGCTACTATTAGCGGCTAAATATAGGCTTAGATGTCAGATGATCAAATTGGAAAATTGGCTCTTGTCAGCGTTTGCGTCCTGCGCAAGGTTATCTGAGTTGATACTTTTTTCAAGGAGTAAACTTTTGGTGATTAACCATTTCCCAACTGACAAAATTTAGACTGTCCCAAACTCTAAGTGTTTGCAAATGACAATTTTGAATTTGATGAGAATGGCAGAAAGTTTCCCAATAGGTTAGAAAACACTGTGGGAAAGGGAGAAATTGCTCGTTACGAGCAATTTCTCCTTTTTCCAGTGTTTTCTAAAGACTTGTACTGCAGACACGTAAAAACCACGGCTTGTTTGGGAAAGCGTTAACCCTTTACCACACGACAAAATTTAGACTGGTCCAACTTGAAAGCACTTGCAGATGACAAACGTAACTCAAAAATTGAAATTTGTTTCCAGCAGGTTAAAAAACATTGTGGGAAAAGGAAAAAATGCTGGTTGCCATTATTTTCTCTTTTTCCCACAATGTTCTCAAAAGGCTTCTACCTCAGGGTAACAAAACTCCCACGTCGTAGCATACTAGTTATATATGAGTTGGTGGTGTGACACCAGCATGGTGGTGTGACACCAGCAAGGCGCTCTCTATCACATTCTGAAAGCGTTTAGCCAACGAGGACGACAGTTTTGACAGATAGCGGGAACTAGACTGGTTACCTCCCCTGATACACTACGTATACAACGGTGGCCAGTTCAAGCGGGAACTAGACTTTGACCGTTCCCACCTAATAACGGATTTGACATGTCACCAAGGCGCCTTTTGCTGATCTCAAACTCCACCTTGCATGGGGGTGGATATTTAGATCACTGTAAAGACCAAATTAAGGATTTTCTATCTGAGTATGAGTTTAGATCGTTCTGTTTGTTACTGTTTGTACATTATCATCGGATAAATATTTTCTTCTATGCTGTACAGATTTGCTACTTTCTGTTTCATTTTCGAAACACCGAAAATCGAAAATTATGCAATCTTCTAGTCCTACAGACTTTTTCTGCATCATGCAGCAGGCTAGTTTTGAAAACTTTGTGACGACTTGAAAAGGATAAAAGCGCTCAAGCTCATGTACCTTAAGTCTGAACAGTTGCTCCGATGTTAGTTTTGTGAGAGGTTGGGGAGACCTATAATACAGGTAAGTGTCCCTAAACTAAGGCGATAGAGACAATCAAGACTAAACCATTTGAAGGTTCTCGACAGTATTTTTCATACTTTTAAATAGTATTATCAAAATTTAACCCATTGCCACACGATCCCTACTTTTGACGCCTCTGAGAAAGAAGCCTATAGAAAACATTGTGGGAAAAGGAGGAAATGCTGGTAACCAGCATTTTCTCCCTTTCCCACAATGTTTTCTAACCTTCTCAAAACAAATTTTAAATTTTCAGTCGCTTTTATTTTGTCGTCTGCAAATGCTTTCGATTTGGACAAGCCTAAAATATTGTCGTTTGGTAATGAGTTAAATGTAACATGACACTTGCTTTGATATTTTGGCTATTACTGGATCTTTAAAAGTCTGGATTGTGTGGTAAGGCATAAAAAAAAGTATCTGTGTCTAGGGTTTCCTTACCCTATCAAGTAAAATAATGCTGCTGATCTTAAACTTTTTATGCTATGGTTGGAAAAAAAAGATGTGTCGGGTGTGATTTCAGGACATGGTCCATTGTACAACATCTTCGCAAGCCAAGGCTGACGATTCACTATGTTACTCTACCCTTGGCGGATCGAGCTTGATTTTTATATTCACCCAATACGCTTTTTCATTGGATTCAGCCAGCTCTAGCTGCAACAAATGAAATCGCTTGTAGCATTTCATCTTTGATAAAAATAGAACAAGGTCACTACCTTTCGAATAGAAGGTAAACATGGAAACCCACGTGGATGTCTGCTTATAGCTTCTCGTGTATTCATAAGTGGTTTGTAAAACAACATTTCATTTGCTTTTAGAAATATGATGTAAAGGGGGGTAATAACCAGCATCCAATAGAGGGTGCATTGCAGGAATCTCGAAATTGGGTTCAGTCAGCCAAGGTAAGATCCACGTAGTGATTGTAAACTTGGCTCACGAAGATGTTGTACAAAAGTATTTGGGAAAGAAATCTCTACCTAGCCTTCGTACAGCATCTCAAACCAAAACCTTAAAACATAGATTGTTTTTTTTGCTAAGCTTAAAGGGGTAACTGGGCCTGGTATGTAAGAAATTTTTTTTGTTTATTTCATGCTTTTCGGTTAGATATCCAGAAATAGCAGTGAAAATATCTTTAGATATTATATAGGTACGACCAGTGAAAATACCAATTTTTATTATCTAGTTGCCTTTGTAAATTGCACAGCCTCACAACCAGATGGAAATATGACGTCATTTACTTTACACATCTCGTGCTTGAAGTAATATTGTAATGCGTTGCTATGGGGGAGGGTACGCCACAGGGAATAATGGAAAAGAATTGTACTGGATGTTGATAAAGCTCCTCCCAGAAGGGGGATAAAAGCATGAAATAAATAGAATATTTGGCTTTTTTGGTGAAAGATCGAAATTTATTTCATTGAGTGAACATCATTGGTAATATTTTCACGAGTGGCACAGCCTCTTGTGAAAAATATTACCGATAATGTTCACTCGGTGAAATAAATTCGATCTTTCACTGAAAATTACAAACATCCTCTATGGATGCTGCTTCTGCAAACAACACAGCCATGGGTTAAGCTCTTTTCAGAAAAGTTAAGACAGTCCTGTTTGTACCATATGCCCTTCATGACAGAGATAAATATGCTGAGACAGCTAAAACAGCTTACAGTGCAATGGGTAAGGATGCAATACAAAAAAATTAATAATACATCAACCCTTATGCAGAGGTGCCTGACAGGTCTGGAGACTGGTATCATACAACCCCTCTATATAGATATAATATCTATATAGAGGGGTTGTGTGATACCAGACATGTGAGACACCTGTGCCCATATGCTGCTAAGCATGACTTAACTCTTTACCAAACAACAAAATTTTAGACAGGTGCAAATTGAAAGCACTTGCAGACGACAAAATAAATGTAGCTCAAAAACTGAAATTTATGTCCTGCAGGGTAGAAAACATTGTGGGTAAAGGAGAAAATGCTGGTTTCCCGTAATAAGCCTTTATCAAACAAACCGAAGTTTGAATGATCCTAAGGAAAATACTGTTGAAAACACTGTAGGACATGACTTGTATTGCAGTTGAACTCTTTACCAAACGACAAAATTTTAGACTGGTTCAAATTGAAAGCATTTGCTGACGACAAAATAAAGGTGACTGAAAAATTGAAATTTGTTTCCAGCTGGGTAGAAAACATTGTGGGAAAAGGAGAAAATGCTGGTTACCAGCATTTTCTCCTTTTCCCACATTGTTTTCAAAAGCTTTCCTTCTCAGGGTCGTTAAAAGTCGGGATTGTGTGGTAAAGAGTTAACTCTTTACCACACGACAAAATTTTAGACTGGTTCAAATTGAAAGCATCTGCAGACGACAAAATAAAGGTGATTAAAAAATTGAAATTTGTTCTGGGAAGGGTAGAAAACACTGTGGGAAAAGGAGAAAATGCTGGTCCCCAGCATTTTCTCCTTTTCCTACAGTGTTTTCAAAAGGCTTCTTTCTCAGGGGCGTCAAAAGTAGGGATTGTGTGGTAACGGGTTAATGCTGTTTTAGAAGCTAAGGTTTTTATCATGATGGTTTGTGCACCAATGCATGTGTTTCCTGGCTTTCTCATATTGGTACGTTGTCTGCGCATGTCATATTCTTCAAAGATTCGACTGTCTTATATGACACATCACTAGCCCCAAAAGCGGGCTGACTGTAATATTAAGCTCTATAAAATAGCAATGTAGAAAATAACTTTTATCACTACGTTTGAGGAGAAAGGAGACCTGCTTTAGCTCCGTATTTCTCGAAACTGCTGATCATAGCTGAGTGAATTGCACGAGGTAGCGTTTTAGTGACTAAATGTTTATTTTAGTTTGAAATTCAAAGTAACAGTTGTCGCGCAGGAAAGTGGTTCGGTTCTGTACCCAGGATGCCCAAATTAGACAGATGAGTATTTATCGAATGCCATCTAGCGGGAGATAATGCATACCGGTACTACCATAACTTTCATTCCAAGTCAATGTCAATGGTTCCCACATGGATCAGAGGTGGTGACAAAAGAAGACCAAGCTATTAACCAGCATTTAGAAATTTTCTATGTATTTCCCATTATGTTTTCTACTGTTTCAGAGAGGAACTATACTATATGAGAAATGTTGAATTTATCTGCAAATAATTTTCGTTTTGACTAGTCTAAAATTGTATCATCATAATTATGAAGGATTAAAAGCGACAGATTGAATTTTGCTGACAAAATTTAATGAATTCATCTGTCCTTGAAAGTGTAGTTCAGTGGGTACGGATGGAGTACATTAAACATTCATCACATCATCCCAGTTTAAATGAAACTGAGAGAGGGGTCTTTTTGAAAATCTGTGGGAAAGGTGGAGAATGCGGTAACCAGCACTTTCCCTTTTTTCCACAATGTTTTCTAAGTCCTTCTGATGCAAATCCCACTATTTGTACCATGTAGATTTTATCATGTACAAGTGCTCTCGAGTTGGACCAGTCTAAAATTTTTCTGTTTTGTTGTTTGTTAAAGATTTTAACCCTCCCCCAAATGACGATTTTTAGACTGTCCCAAACTCTAAGTGTTTGCAGATGACAATTTTGTATTTGATGAGAATGGCAGAAAGTTTTCTGAAATGCTAGAAAACACTGTGGGAAAAGGAGATATTGCTTGTTATTAGCAATTTCTCCTTTTCCACAGTGTTTTCTTAAGACTTGTACTGCAGACACATAAAAACCAGGGCTTGTTTAGGAAAGAGTTAATTAAACACACCAGCAAGATCGAAATTTTGCGTAATAGAATATCTGTTCAGGTTCAAGAACAGACTACATGCTTTGCTGTCTGATCTTGATCTGTACTGACTTAAATAAAAAAAAAAAACATCAACAGAAGATGTGACAAGTATTGAAAGTGTTATTTTAAGATCATTATGCAAATATCAGGATGGTATGTAATACAGATGTGAGGTTGAATAGGATTTTCATCTGTTATCCTCCTATCATTTAGTCTTTCCAATCGACAAAGAACTTGTCCAAAATGAAAGCATTTGTAGACAACAAGATAAGCCTGGCTCAAAAAAGTGAAATTCATATTTGATAGGGAAGAAAACATTGTTGGAAAGGGAGAAAATGCTGGTTTACCAGCATTTTCTCTTTTTCCCACAATGTTTTGAAAAGCATTATCTGTCAGGGTGTTAAAAGTCTGGATAGTTAACTTTGTTAACCGTTTACCACACAATCCCGACTTTTAAAGACCCTGAGAAAGAAAGCTTTTGAAAACATTGTGGGAAAAGGAGAATACTGGTAACCATCATTTTCTCCTTTTCCCACAATGTTTTTTACCCTTCCCAAATCGAATTTCAGTTTTTGATTCACATTTAATTTGTCTTCTGCAAATACTTTCGATATGGACTGGTCTAAAATTTTGTCATTTGGTAAAGAGTTAAAGGGTTAACCTCACTCAGTGGGGTTCCAAGTGTGAAACTTGAAGCATACATCACAGATTAGGGAAGGGGGTGTCTAGGGATCTTTCCCATGCAGTGATTATCCCATATCCCGCTGAATGTAAAATGTTAACTGTTGGAGAAAAAGGCTCCACTACATTTTATCGGCATTGAATGAAGTTTATATGATAGAAACTTCAGAATATGAAGGAAAGAGTGAAAAACAAGATCAGATTTTGTGTCACTTGAAGGCATCTCTCCTGATAAGGACTTAGTAAACCCCTGCAAAACAAATCTTTTTGGGGATATACTGGAATCAGCCTGTCTCTCCATGTGTCTGTCTGTGTGTCTGTCTGTGTACAAAATACTAGTGATTGCCTGTTTCTGTCAAAGCATTGGCAGGGGTATTAAGTCACGTTCATTGACATCTCTAGTTTTTTTCTCTCTCTGTCACTCTATTTTCTCTTCAGAGCCCTAGCCTAGTACTGGTGGACCTGTCACCATGATTTGATTGAAATATGTTATAAGCAGTGTAAAACACCATTCAATCATCAACTACATGTATATTTTTGTTTCAGTGGATCATTACTTTTTCAAAGGTATGCACAGGCATACATACATACATAGCATTGGTATGCCTTTGATAGAAATACATTATTCATGTACCAAGCAGTCATGTGCTTTGGCAACCCTGAAGAAGCTTTCTTTAGAATTATGGGAAAAGTAGAAATGCTAGAAACCAGCATTTTCTCCTTTTACCTCGGTACTTTTTATCCTTTCACAGACTATTTCCAAAGCCACAATTAATTTCTTGCCTGCAATTGCTTTCTGTGCAAACAAGTCAAAAACTACACATTTTTATCTCTACTGGCTTTCAGCCAGCAGAGCTTATGTCATGGTATGGTTTCCGTCGTCCGTCGGTCTGTCCGTCCAGTCTGTCCGTCCGTCCGTTAGTCTTTTTCTTGTTTACACGATAAAGTCTGCATTTGTTGCCCGATTTTCGTGAAATTTGCACAGTTTGTGTATCTCATCAATAGCTTCAACCCTATTGATTTTGAGAAAAATCCAACCAACAGTATGGGAAAAGGAGCCATTTCAATATGAAAATTTCAAATTCTTGTTTACGCGATAAAGTCTGCATTTGTGACCTGATTTTCGTGAAACTTGCACAGTTTGTTTATCTCATCAATAGCTTCAACCCTATTGATTTTGAGAAAAATCCATCAAACAGTATGGGAAAAGTAGCCATTTCAATTTGAAAATTTCAAATTCTTGTTTACGCGATAAAGTCTGCATTTTTGGCCTGATTTTCGTGAAACTTGCACAGTTTGTTTATCTCATCAATAGCTTCAACCCTATTGATTTTGAGAAAAATCCAACAAACAGTATGGGAAAAGTAGCCATTTCAATTTGAAAATTTCAAATTCTTGTTTACGCGATAAAGTCTGCATTTGTTGCCAGATTTTCAACACAGTTGAAAATAACACAGTTTGTTTATCTTATCAGTAGCATCAACCCTATTGATTTTGAGAAAGATCCAACAAACAGAATAGGAAAAGTAGCCATTTCAAGTTGAAAATTTTAAAATCTTGTTTACGGGACAAAATGTGCATTTGTAATTAGATTTTTGTGAAACTTGCACAGTTTGTTTATCTCACCAATAGCTTCAACCCTATATATTTTGAAATAAATCCAACAAACATTTTTGGAAAAGAAACCATTTCAAGTTTAAAATTACCAATTCTTGTTTTCATGACAAAGTTTGCATTTCTTGTCAGATCTTCATGAAAAAGGAAAATTGAATTCTCTGCCAGTAGAGCGTATTCAGGCCCTTCAGGGCCCTCTAGTTTTTGTTAACTCTTTACCAAACGACAATATTCTAGACTTATCCAAATGGAAAGCATTTGCAGACCATTGTCTCCCACTAGATGGCATTCTACAAATACTCATCTGTCTAATTTGGGCATCCGAGGTACAAAGCTGGACCACATTTCTACATGACAATCGTTACTTTAAATTTCAAACTAGAACGTTTACTCAATAAAACACTACCTAGTGCAATTCATTCAGATATGATGAGCAGTTTAGATAATCTGGAGATTAAACAGGCCTGATTTTTCCTTAAAAATATTGATAAAAGCCATTTTCTCCATTGCTACTTTATAGGGCGTATTACTGCAGTCTTTCTGATATCGGGGAGAGTGATAAGTCATATAACATGGGTTGAAACTTCAAAGGAAAGTGACATGTGCAGACAAAGTTTGCTGACTAAAAAATTGAAACCTGACCGTGGAAGAGTAGAAAACATTGTGGAAAAAAGGAGGAAATTCTGGTTACCATCATTTTCTCCTTTTCCCACAATGTTTTCAAAAGACTTCTTTTCCAGGATCCTGAGGATTGTTTGGTAAAGGGTTATTTAAAGAATGAAAGAGTTTGAAGGACAGAGAGGCGGAAACACTGTCCATAAGACAACAAGTAAATTGATATAATTATTGAGTGTTTCCTGTAGACTACTCTGTCAAACGATCATTGGAGGCACAACAGGTACCAGCTTGCAAGCAAGACAAATTCTTTTTCTACCTGCAGGGTACCAGTTGGAGAGTATACATGAGAAGACGGATCCAGTGGAGGCTGTTAAGAAAGCAGAAGCAGTGTTCATTGGTATGGTATTACTGAAAACAAAGTTTTGATCGTAACCCTTTACCACACAATCAGGGTTTTTAACGATCAGAAAAGAGAAGCCTTAATGCTGGTAACCAGCATTTTCTTCTTTTCCCACGTTTTCTTCCCTGGTCCCACAATGTTTTCTCTCCTACCAGGGACAAATTTCAACTTTAGAGTCACGCTGAATTTGTCGTCTGCAAGGTTTTCAATTTGGAAGAGTAAAACAAAAATATTGTTTGGTAAAGAGTGAAACTATGTGTCCGTTACTACACAGTCTCACATCTTCGCAAGCCAAGGCTGATGATTCACTACGCTACTCTCCCCTTGGCAGATCGAGCTTGATTTTTACATTCACCCGATACGCTTTTTCATTGGATGCAGCCAGCTCTAACTACAACAAATGAAATAGCTCGTAGCATTTCATCTTTGATAAAAATAGAACAAGGTCACTACCTTTCGAATAGAAGGTAAACATGGAAACCCACGTGGATGTCTGCTTATCGCTTCATGTGTATTCGTAAGCAGTTTGTAAAATGATATTTCATTTGCTTTTAGAAATATGATGTAAAGGGGGGGGTAAAAACCAGCATCCAATATCAGGGAATAATAAGACCTTTCTTTAAAAGGGTGAAAGACATTGTTGCAAAAGGTGAAAAAGCTGGTTAACAGAATTTTCATCTTTTTTAACAAAGTTTTCAAAAGCATTTTTCCACAGGAACAAGAAAACAAGGGATTATTTATTGAATGATTCGACCTTTGTTCTCTTCGTGCTTACACCAACCATTCTCAGGAAATTATTTTTGTAAATTTGAAAGTAACATAGCTTTTGATTGGTTTAACTAAATTGTTTAGCCAATCAGAAGTGTTTGCAGATGACAATTTTGAATTTGATGAGAATGGCAGAAAGTTTTCTGATAGGCTAGAAAGTACTGTGGGAATAGGAGAAATTGCTCATTTCGAGCAATTTCTCCTTTTCCCGCAGTGTTTTTTAAAGACTTGTACTACAGACACGTAAAAACCAGGGCTTATTTGGAAAAGAGTTGAACACGGCACTTTCCAAATCTAGAGTTAGACTAAGAATGCTCTGAAGAGTGGTTGGTGCATACCAACCATAGGTTCACTACTTAGAATTCATTGTGGCGCCGCATGAGTGGTGGCACTGTATTTTTATTCGCTTTTGAAAAGTGCCTATGGAGGCAGCCATATGGTCTACTCAGCTTCCAGTCAATTTCATAACCAGGTCATTTCGTGCCTATGCCATTTCATACAATTATGGTCATTTCGTACCAACCGATACTTTTTATTTTGGTCATTTCGTACTCACTTTGATCATTTCGTACCTACTTTAGTCATTTCATACCCAGTTTTAATATCAATTTGGTAATTTAGAACCTTGTTTTAATACTATTTTCTTGTGTTGTTTGCCAAATGACAATTGTTTTTGTACATAGCTCCAACTGAAATTATGTTAAATTTCTTCGAAAAATGGCGATGACTGTGTCTTACCATTATTGTTTCTTTGCTTTTTAAGTCGCACGTTTGTCAAAACGTTCGACTTTTTGCGATGAGCTCGAGGAGCTCAGGGTGGGTTGGGGGGTGTCTATAGTGGGTTGAAGAATCATGCAAAAAATTGGATCAAAAACGTCGTATATACTTCATAAACGAGGTGCAGTTACTCTGCTTTTAACCCAGTCGCTGTAGAACTACTTTTTCTTTGGTATGTCTGGAATTTGTTCTTTATGATGGGACTGGACCCGGTAACTCATATAACTCATATACCTACGCTAGAAAAAGGAGAACGTGACTCAAATTTTAAATTAAAAAAAATGCGGTTATTTTGTATATCATGTGAAAATTTAACATCTATCTTTGTTTAGATGGGTAAAGAAAACACAATTCAGCTAAGATATCCCCCATCAATGCTTAATGTGAGTTTAAAAGGGATCGCGGATTAATATGGCTTATCGAGAGCACCTTACTGTAAATATTCATGTATTATCGAGACCGGTAGAGCTTCGCTTATAAGGGTGGAATTTCGGACTCGAGTGATGTCATTTGAAATCAACTCTTTTAAACCATGCAAACCATGAATTCATGGTTAAATATCGTAAAACTCGCTCTAAATTTGAAAATTTGTTTCGTTCCGCAGCTTTGACCTAGTTTGTAACGCACGTCTCGGATGAAACACCCCAAACCACTCGAATACCCCAAAACACCCAAAAACTATTCCATTACACATCAAAAAACTTTTGTAACACATAAAACTGCATGCGAAACGCTTACATACACGATTTTATGGAAATCAGACATGAACTTTTGCTATCAATTCTAGTATTTTAGGTCTTTGATTAGCTTAAGTTTGAAGTACAAAATTGTACTTTGATTAAGAAAATGCAAATGGCGGACGGGATAGAAAACAAACGCACATGTATAACGATTAACACCAGTAAAGTTAAAATGTTGATTACTGCATTTGTTCGGACCCCAAAAGAGTGGCGACAAGGATATTTCATCCCCTCCGTATACAGTAAATACAACATGAAATATGAAACGCAAGGTAAAGTACAGCAATTACGACCGTACATTGACAGTTGCACTGTTGAGGGGGTTTACAGTCAAAACGTACTCAAACCAAAACGTACCCAAGTCAAAACGTACCCGAATGGAGTCAAAACTTACCCAAATGAAGTCTAAACCTACCCAAGTGGAGTCAAAACGTACCCAATGTGTAGCCAAAATGAACACATGATTTTTATAGTATTTCTAACTTCAATTTATGTAAAAATTAATAGAAATTACGTATTCGTCATCAAGACGATTTATAACTCTTGCTTTATTTTAAATTTGCCTTACATGATTAAAACCAATGATGAAACTTACTTAACAATAAACATAGCGAAGTGAATCAAATGCTTAGTGATAAAATCACGTTTTTCTTTCTATTTTTTTTTTAAGGAAGATAAAGTTACTATTAATGAAAAAAAAAAGCATATTGGATACTTTAAAAATATTTATCCATCATTATAAAAATATGTTTTATATATGAAAAAAAAAACATAAGCATCAGCACATTTAACTCTTTCCCACGCAAGAAAATTTGGACTGGTCTAAATTGAAAGCATTTGCAGACGACAAAATAAAGGTGACTGAAAAACTGAAATTTGTACTGGGAAGGATAGAAAACACTGTGGGAAAAGGAGAAAATTCTGGTTACCAGCATTTTCTCCTTTTCCCACAGTGTTTTCAAAAGGCTTCTTTCTCAGGGGCGTCAAAAGTAGGGATTGTGTGGTAATGGGTTAAAGAAATGATATAACAGAAATGTGATACATTACCGGTAATTACATTGTTTGGATAGCAAAGATACAATTTCAGCACTCAAAAAGAGTGTAACAAATTTAATGTGGTGATTAACCCATTACCACACAATCCCTAATTTCGACTACCCTGAGAAAGACGCCTTTAGAACACATTGTGGGAAAAGGGAAAAAAATGCATTTTCTCCTTTTCCCACAATTGTTTCTAACCTTCACAAAACAAATTTCAAATTTTCTGTCACTTTTATTTTGTCATCTGCAAATGCTTTCAATTTGGACAAGCCTAAAATTGGGCTGGTCTGGTAATGAGTTAAACTAATTATTCACAATGGTCTTTAACCTGTTGTAGATTGCATAGTTATTAATTACTTTGCAAATATTTTTTATAGTTTGAGAGTCAGTTTGGTTGAGATGAAAAACCTTATAACTGTTTTTTCAGCTAACCTGAGCACAACATGCTCAAGGGAAGCTTTTAGGATCACCTGGTGTCTGTCATCCGTCATGCGTCATCAACAATTCTTTAAACATCAACTCCTCCAAAACCGCTGGGCCAATATGGACCAAACTTGGCTGGAATGTTCCTTGGGAGGTCCTCTTTGAAAATTGTTCACAGAATTTGATTACGTCAAAAGTTGTGGTTGCCATGGCAACCAAACAGTTTTCTAAGAAATTCTTTAAAAATCTTCTTCTCTGAAACAGCTGGCCAGATTTTAAAATAATTTCACAGAGTTGTTCCTTAACGTAGTGGACCCGTAATAGAACACAGCTATTTCCACTATAATATTACCCTAGAAAATTTGCTAAGATTAAAATTGAGCACTATTGTACTACTTTCACCGAGCCACTTTTTCTTTTTTGTCCTTCCTAGAATTATCATTTATAAATCTATAACTACTATAATTTCATTACAAATGGATATGATAATTACCTCCCTTTTCTGGAAACTAACAAAATTATCAACAAATAATTTCAAGACGGACCCAGAAGGAATTTCTGTTCGGTCAAAAATGTGCAACAGTATCATATCTGTACAAAATATGTCTTATCAACTGTCCAGAAATTTTATGCCATGCTGCACTATGCTTATTACGGGTCCACTACCTTAAGTGACCCTTTCCAAAACTTTTTCGTGAAATTTTGATCAGTCAAGAAACATGACTCTGGTGAATGGGAGCTATTTGCACTATACAGGAATGAAGAAATTCTAAAAAATTCTTCTTCTCAGAAACCACTGGTCAGATTTTGAAATAATTTCTCAGGGATGTTCTATGGGTGACCCTTTTCAAAAATTGTTTGCGAAATTTCAATCCATCAAGAAACATGGCTCTGGTGAATGGGGGCTACTTGTACTTATATGGACATGCAGAAATTCTTGAATATTCTTACTTCTCTGAAAGGGCTGATCAGATATTGAAAAAAGTTCACAGAGATGTTCCTTGGGTGACCCTTTTAAAAACTTGTTCGTGAAATTTTGATTTGCCAAGAAACATGGCTCAGGTGAATTGGGGCTACAATATGGAAATGAAGAATTTCTTGAAAATTCACCTTCTCTGAAACCCATGATCAGATTTTAAAATAATTTCAAAGCAATCTTCCTTGGGTGACCATTTTCAAAAATGTTTTCGAAATTCTGATCCATCAAGAAGCATGGCTCTGGTAAATGGGGTCCACTTGCACTATTCGGACATGAAGAAATTCTTGAAAATTCTTCTTCACTGAAATGGTTGGTCAGATTTTGAAATGATTTCACAGAGATGTCCCTTATGTGTCCCTTTTCAAAAATTGTCAGGTGCTAGCATCGGTATGCAGTGGCACTGTTTCAGTAAGTTCCAAGTAATAGAGGTGACCAATGACATACATTTAATATTGTTTTGGGTATATTACCGTGTTTTGGTGTGTATAACACGCACTTTTTTTCAGCTCTGAATAATTTCAAAGTGGGGACTGCGTGTTATACACTACAATAGGCAAAACCATGTTTTTTTCCTCCTTGAAAGTCGGTCGTATACCTGTTCAAAGTGGGTGGGGGAGTGGCGTAGGTACAAAACGGTAAAGTTCTCTCGCCACAGCCTTAACTTTCGTCATCATCCCATTTCAACTTTTAGCGATTAAAAAAAACAACATTATGTTTTAATTTTGTTAGAATGTACTTGTACATTCTTAATTTGTCGATTAGGATTCGTAATTTCCCGATTCTATCAGCCATTTTGGCAACGGCGAACGTACCCCGGAATGATAAATATTGATTTACTGTTATCGTCTGATTCGTCTCATATTTTTTTTTTATTCTTTGTTAATAGCTAAAATTGAACATTTATAAAAGAGTAAAATAACGATTCATAAAGAAATGAATGATTTAAAAATATATACATTTATCGCTTTTTACAAAAACCGTGATTTACATCATATAGATCTATGTTTATTTCACACCTGTCACATTTGTCGATCGAGGTGAGAAAATAAGAGATTAACTACGATATGGTCGTCAGTTCAATGTGTGAATTTGCAAATGTCATAAGCTGGCATGTTTTTGTAATCCCCACGAGTACACATCGAATCATTACCATTTCCACTTTGATTAAGAAATGGTTATTTCCCTTTGATAAAGTATCGCCATTTACAATTTTTCAAGACGGCGACCTAAGCTTCACATCGTGACATGTTACGATATTTTGGTCAATTTTTGATGCGTGTTGTACATCCGAACAACCTTTTTTCCTCGGATCTGATGCTGAAAAAGGCCTGCGTGTTATACATGCCTGCGTGGTATACACAGCGTTTTACGGTATGTCAGGCTATATGCCAACATGGATATATTAAAGAAAAAGAAAAATGAAAAGATCTAACTTGGTGGGAAGCTGCCTATTACAAGTAACTGCATTTGCTCAACTAAATTGCAGACTAGTCAAAATCGAAGAATTGCTGAAAACTAATCAAATTTGACTTACGGTAAACCATTAAATTTGAGTCTAATTGGAAGAAAACCTTGAGTAAAAAAAAATGAGTTTTTCTTTCTTTCAGCTCTGTTTTCCAAAGCTGTTTGAATTACGTAAAAGCAAGATTGTCCTGTAAAAGGGTGATGACCACCTATCAGTCCCAAAATATCAAGGTTTCACCATTAGTGCGACTTTCAGGACCTTCAGTCCTTTGATTTAAGTTTTTAGTTACTGTTTACATTTCAAAGGACTTCTAAGTTCATTTCTTACCAAGTTCTGCATGAATTTTTTTTGGTCAATTTGAAATGCCTTATTTGGAAAACAACTGATTTGTGGCGCCATTGATGTTATGCATCAATATTTTCTTGTTGTAAATCTTTTTTGCTACATGCATGTAGGAGGCGGCAATACCTTCAGGTTGCTGAAAACACTTTATGACGAGAAGCTCGTTGAGACAATAAACAAGCGAGTTATGGATGATGGGATGCCATATATAGGCTCCAGCGCTGGGTCAAATGTAGCCACAGTGAGCATCAGTACGACCAATGACATGCCAATTGTATATCCGCCATCTTTTGATGCTTTGAACCTGGTACCCTTTAACATCAATCCACATTATATTGACTCAGACTCAAACAGCAAACATATGGGAGTAAGTACACTTGAGTTGAAACCAGTTTCACAAATATTCTAATGAACTTTTTTATTAGACTCGTTTAAATTTAAAGACATTGCTGACAACAAATCAGATGCATTTCCAATGATGAAAACTGTCTGTTAACTCTTTCCCAAACTACAAAATTTGGACCAAACCAAATTGAAAGCATTTTGCAGATGACAAATTAACAATTGCTAAAAAGATGATTTTTCTATATGATATGGTAGCAAACATTGTGGGAAAAGGAGAAAATGCTGGTTACCAGCATTTTCTGGTTACCAGCATTTTCTCCTTTTCCCACAATGTTTTCAAAAGGTTTCTATTCCTGACCCGTAAAAACCAGGGATTGTTTGGGAAAGGGTTGAATTATAGAAAACATTGTGGGTAAAGGAGAAAATGCTGGTCACCAGCATTTTCACCTTTTCCAACAATATTTTCAAAAGGCTTTTTCCTCGGGGTTGTTGAATACTGGGATTGATTGGTAAAAAGGTCAAGTTCTATTTTTAGAATACAAGACTGGCTACCCGATTGTCCGAGGCCCTGTGTCTCAGCCATGTGGGTGGTAGGACTTGATATTTCTAAAACCTTGTTTAACTCAAATGACAAAATTTTGCCCAAATCGAAAGCATTTGCAGACGACAAAAGAAAAGTGATGGAAAAATTGAAATTTCTTTCTTGATCGGTTAAAAATCTTGTGGGAAAAGGAGAAAATGCTGGTAACCAGCATTTTTTCCTTTTCCCTCAATGATTTCTAAAGGCCTCCAAGGGTCTTTCTCATGGTCGTCAAAAGTAGGGATTGTGTGGTAATGGGTTAACGTTCTTGATGAAAGAGGGCCCTGGATGCTTTGACCATTGTATGCAGTGTTTTGTGTTCAATTAACTTAGATTTATCTCAAAAAGTATGGCCAATTTTACAGAAAATTGAAAATTAAAAAAATGGAGATAATACAGATGATAATTCAAGAAATTAAGAATCTTGTGACCCACAGCGAGTGCCCAAAATAGTTGACTTTTTTTTTATTATACTGGAAATGTGTCACTGACATAATTATCCCTGCACTGTAACCTTGACCTTTGAGTGTGGTTGTTGTACGCAACATTTTGTCTTTTTATGGTGACCATTTGTGCAAAATTGTTTTAGCATCAGACCATGAACCTAGAAAATAATTAGCGAACATGAATAGCACTGTTTTTTGAACATACAAACACACACACATAGAAATTAGTAAAATTATGTGCACCCACCTTTTTGTCAGAAACTACAGAGTTTTAAAACCAAGTATCAAGGATTAGCAGTACAGTGTAGTACAAAAGGGTTTTTAAGTTTGATTGATGAAGGTTAACTTTGAGCTATTTTTGGCAAATGTTTTTAATTATAATCTGGTACAAGTACTATCTTAACGAAATTGTTCAAAGGGTGGTGTGGGCTATAAGTGGCCCAGGTTCATTAATCATAATTATCTTTTCAGAGTCATTTGAGAAAAGTTTAACCCTTTCCCAAACAATCCCTGGTTTTTACGGGTCAGGAATAGAAGCCTTTTGAAAACATTGTAGGAAAAGGAGAAATTGCTGGTAATCAGCATTTTCTCCTTTTCCCACAATGTTTTCTACCCTATCATATAGAAAAATCATCCATTTAGCAACTGTTGTCATTTGCAAAATGCTTCCACTTTGGTCTGGTCCAAAATTTGCCATTTGGGAAAGGGTTAAAAAATCTTCTTGTCTGAATCTAGAAGGCCAGGGCCCGTATTCACCAACCATTCTTAAGAACGTTCTTTGTCTTATTCTCCAGAATTTTCTACATTTGTAAGTAACACAACTTCTGATTGGCTAAACCATTCGGTTTAGCCAATCAGAAGTTGTGTTACTTACAAATTTAGAAAACCTTGGAGAATAAGACAAAGAATATTCTCAAGAATGGTTGGTAAATACGAGCCCTGGTGTCATGATATTTTTTATGTAGTATCATTTGAATGTGTTCTTACATCAATGTTATTCTTTTGTCCAAATGTTGCAAAACTGCTTTTAACTTCCCACTTTCATGAGGATATCTTTCAATTTATCAGCATGAGGATATCTTTCAATTTATCAGCAGCAAATTTGTTGTTCTGTATTATTTGTCAGTTAAAAAGAATTTTGGGACTCCATCAAATTGAAAAGCATTTGAGAACAAAAAATCAGATGACGCCCAAAAAAAGACTTCTGTCTTTGAAATGTTAGGAAACATTATGGGAAAAGGAGAAAATGCTGGTTACCAGCATTTTCTCCTGTTCCCACGATGTTTTCAAAAGACTTTGTCTTATGGTTTGATAAAACCCAGGATTGTGGGGTCATGTGTTAACTCATTACCAAACAACAATATTTTAGGCTTGTCCAAACCGAAAGCATTTGCAGATGATAAAATAAAAGTGAGTGAAAATTTTAAATTTGTTTTGTGAAGAGTAGAAAATATTGTGGGAAAAGGAGAAAATGCTGGCATTTTCTCCTTTTCCCACAATGTTTTCTAAAGGCCTCGCTCTCAGGGTCGTCAAAAGTAGGGATTGTGTGGTCATGGGTTAAATAGATAAAGTTGACTGAACTTCCCCTCTACCAGCTGGTATGTACTACTTTTATAATTATTTACAGGAGACCAGGGAGAAAAGAATTGAACAATACCATGAATATGAGGATTCTCCCCCAGTTTTGGTATGATATTTAACATATAAACCCTCTTCTATAGACAACTTATGATGCTTTCGCAGTCTGATCTTTGATCTAAACAATCTTCAACTTTGTGGAATTTTTGTAGATGAAAAGAATTGATGTAATCTGTATATTGATTTTCTTTTTCCCCTGCACTTGAAAAATCAGCAGAATCACCCAAAAGTTAATTTTCGAAACTGCAAATTAACCCATTACCACACAGTCCCTACTTTTGACGACCCTGTGAAAGAAGCCTTGAGAAAACATTGTGGGAAAAGGAGAAAATGCTGGTAACCAGCATTTGCTCCTTTTCCCACAATGTTTTCTACCCTTCACAAAACGAATTCCAAATTTTAAGTCACTTTTATTTTGTCGTCTGCAAATGCTTTCGATTTGGATAAGCCTAAAATATTGTTGTTTGGTTATGAGTTAATTGTATTTCCAGAATTCCAAGGTAATATTGTCAAACGTACTCTACATGTAATTTCAATCCGGTATCAAACAATCCTGAGTTTTGTGAAGACCCTGCAGTAGGAGATAAGTTTACCAACTACAAGAGGGCCAAGATGGCTCTATCCCTCTACTGGCTTTTTAACCCTTTACTACAGAAATTGAAGTGTTCATGACACTGAAAAAGATGGCCTTCGAAAACAATGAACTCTGTCAGGCAATACAAGCAGGTTAACCCTTTACCAAACGACAAAATTTTAAACTGGTCCGAATTAAAAGCACTCACAGACTACAGAATAAATGTAACTCAAAAATTGAAATTTATTTCTTGCGGGGTAGAAAACATTGTGGGAAAAGGAGAAAATGCTGGTTACCAGCATTTTCTCCTTTTCCCACAATGTTTTCAGAAGCTTTTTCTTTCAGGGGTGTTAAAAGTTGGCATTGTGTGATAAAGGGTTAATTCATTTGCATGAAGGGTAAAGTTCTTGAAAAAAAAATGTGAATGATAGAAACCTTACTCTGAACTTAATATTCCACTCATGTGAAAGTAACTATTAGCAAGGGAAGTAAATCGTAACAAACTTTATTCTCTATAAAGAGTTATTTCCCCTGGGTAATGTTAAATTGAAGTCACTATATGTTGAAGCCCATGTTAACCTTGTGATCTCTGGAATGGAGCCAATTTTGACCCCAGGCCAATAATATAAAGAAACTTGTAAAAGGTCCATGAGATAAAGCTACATGCCAGAATCAGAAGCCCTTGGCCATGTGGTTTCAGAGAAGATTTTTAAATTTTTTTTTTTTTCTAGTTTTGTTGCCATGGCAACCAGAGTTTTTGAAGGATTCATATTCTTTCAAAAAATTCTGAACAAGACCATGGCAGGATCATTTCTGTGAAGTTTCATCAAATTTGGATGGGTAGTTTCAGAGAAAATGTTTGAAATAAAAGTTAAAGCACTCAAGCACTCAAGCACTCACGCATACACGCACAACGGACACTGGGCCATGACATAAGCCTGCAGGCCTTCGGCCAGTGGAGCTAAAAAACGTGTGTCTTGACTTTGCAAAAATTTCTGTGTGCAAAATGTCCGTAATCAGTAATTTTGAATTTTTTTCGACGGTCATATATATATCCAGGTAGACAGTTTTCTATTGCATGTTTTCAGGGTATAAGAGAAGGTTGCATGGTCAGAGTTGAAGGTGATAAGGCCACATTATTGGGCAGAACTAATGCTAGACTATTTGAGAGGTAAGAAAAAATATATATTTGAGCCATGGGCTGGCAAAAGGGGGCTTACTGCTTCTCTTTGATGCATTATACCATGCACGTCAATCAATAATTATGGATCCATTAAATCTATTTAGTTAACCCATTACCACACAATCCCTACTTTTGACAACTCTGAGAAAGAAGCCTTTAGAAAACATTGTGGGAAAAGGAGAAAATGCTGGATACCAGCATTTTCTCCTTTTCCCACAATGTTTTCTACCCTTCACAAAACAAATTTCAAATTTTCAGTCATTTTTATTTGGTCGTCTGCAAATGCTTTCGATTTGGACGAACCTAAAATTTTATCGTTTGGTAAAGAGTTAAACAACTGAATCATAAGGTAGAATGGACTTTGGACATGCAAAGAATTGAAAGAAAGCGAAAAGTTTCAGTCCATGTCAGCCTGCGCAATCAATACAGGCTCATATTGACCGATACCTTTTGCAATTATGTTAAGCCCCCTTTATACAGAGCATGTTTTTTTTTTTCTTGTAAATATATAATTATGTAGTGTAATGTTTAAAATAAAACATTTACTATACAATTTTAAGACCCTGATGAAAAAAAGTTTTGGAAACATTTTGGGGAAGGGAGAAAATGGTAACCAGCATTTTCTACTTTTCCCCACAATGTTTTCTACTCTTCACAAAACAAATTTAAAATTTTCAGTCACTTGTATTTTGTCGCCTGCAAATGCTTTCGATTCGGACAGCCCTAAATTATTAGTCGTTTGGTAATGAGTTCACTCTTTCCCAAACAAGCCCTGGTTTTTACGTGTCTGCACTACAAGTCTTTTGAAAACACTGTGAGAAAAGGAGAAATTGCTCATAATGAGCAATTTCTCCTTTTCCCACAGTGTTTTCTACCCTTTAGGAGAACTGTCTACCATTTTCATCAAATTTGAAATTATTGTCTGCAAACTCTATCAGTTTGGAAGAGTCTAAAATTTGTCGTTTGGGAAAGGGTTAAACCCTTTTTTCCCACAGCATAACTCATAATGACTTAGCGTGATTGACCGACTTTGCAGGCTAACCTGGATTGATACCTTTTGCAGATGAGTCGAACTTCCTTATCACCCAGCATAGCTCAATATTTTGTTTACCTCATTAAATTCTCACATATCTCGTGTATGTTTCATAAAACAAAAGAAAAAAAAGTGATTTTATTTTGCAGAGGAAAAGATGCAGTGGAATACAAACCTGGAGATGACCTTTCACATCTACTTAGCATCTCTACTAAAAAGGACCAGTGAATCAATATTTCCTGTGAAACATAGACTAATGCAAGTAAATGTTGCTTACTTTGCAAATGTAAAGGGACTGGACAATTGAATTTAGTGAAAAGATATAATTTTGTTGTTAAATGAGTGGAAAGTCAATCGCAGAGTGATGATAGTATTACATTAAACTAATGCAAACAATAGGTAATGGTAAATAATGGTTAGGGGAACAATAAAATTCAAGGGGTGTCCATGGTTGTGAGATAGAGTGTCTGCCTCCCATCCATAAGTGTTCCCATAGCAAGGAATTCTTGTCAACTTGGGATTGTTCACTGCCCCCCCCCCCCCTTCCATTTGTTGAAACAGGTCTTTAGCAAGATGGATATCCCACGAAAGCATTTTAAGAGAAGTGTTTTTCTACAAAATGCCATACAGCTGTTATTTCCAAACTGAAAATGTCTCTTGGGTTTATTTGACACTCAGGGTATCAATATACAAGTTATGGTTGTTTCACACTGTTTCTCAAGATGCATTTGAGAAATCAAAAAAAACTATGAGAGGCTATGTATCCTATTAAGGACATGTTATTAGAGAACATTTTTTCGTATGCTCATCTTTGTTATTTGATGATTGTTCACCTGCAATTACCTTTTACCAAGGCCATTATTCTATGTTCATTAACCCTTTACTACACGAAATTTTGGACTAGTCCAAAATGAAAGCATTCGAGGTCAACAATTTAGGTTTAGCTGAAATGATGATTCTGTCTTTGATAGGGTAGGAAACATTGTAGGGAAAGGAGAAAATACTGGTTATCAGCATTTGCTGCTTTTCCCGCAATATTTTCAAAAGCATACCTTCCAAGAGTGGTGAAAAGCAGGAATTGTTTGCTCAAGTATGAATACCATACCAAATTCAGAAATAATTTCTTTTTTAATTTTTGAGTGATTTAAAAACAATCCCATTGCCCACATTAAACATTTATGGACATAACTTTCTTTACAGGCTGCACTGGAAGCATGGACCGAATTTATTCAGAAAAAATTTTAAGCATGCAAAATATACAATGCCATAGAGAGAAATTTCACATTTTAGCAATTTTTAGCTCCACTGGCAAATGGGCAAGTATTGTAGAAGTTGGCATATGGCGTTTAACTTATTAGCCAGTGGAGCGATACAGGGCCATCATGGACCTATTGTTCCATTTTTCAGACTGTTTCCGATGGCCCATCTTAACAAGACAAAATAACAGACTTAATCAAAAGCTTTTGTAGGGAAAAAATTGTAGATGAAATGCTGAGAATTGTGACCAATAGATATGAAAATCATGTGGGAAATGGAGAAATTTGCTGATAATAATAAGATGACGCTCAAATGATATAATTTTTTCTTCTAAAAAGCAGGAAACATTGAAAATGTTTGCCCAGCATTTTCTCCCATTAAGTCCCTCATCCTATTCAACTGCATTCTTAACTATTTATCAAACAACAAAATTTCTGACTTGTCCAACTCCAAGGCAATAGCAGATGACAAATACGGCAAAAAATGGTGAACATTGTCTTTCAAAAAGTCAACAGTATTTTAGGAAAATAAAAATTTCCAAAAAGGTTTTCATAAGCATTCTTCCTCAAGGTCATTAAAACTTAACTCTACCAAACTACAAAATTTTAGGCTGGTCCAAACTGGAAGTATTTGCAGACCTATTACAAAGTAAAGGTGACTCAAAAATTGAAATATGATTTGGGAAGGCTATGAAACATTGTGGGAAAAGAAGAAAATGCTGGTTACCAGCAGTTTCTCCTTTTCCTACAATGTTTTCAAAAGCTTTCTTTCTCAGAGTCGTTGAAAGTCTGGATTATGTGGTAAAGAGTTAATAGGATAGTACAAACCCTGTGCCGAGATCAAAAGGATATATACCAACAAATTTTAGATGATTCAAATTCAAAGCCACACATTCCGCCAATTTTCTTTTAGCCCTGTACCAAACAACAAAATTTTAGACTTGTCCAAATTGAAAGCGCTTGCAGACGACAAAATAAATGATTCTCAAAAACTGAAATATGGTAGAAAACATTGTGGGAAAATGAGAAAATGCTAGTTACCAGCATTTTCTCCTACTTCCCACAATGTTTTCAAAAGGCTTCTATCCTTGGGTTGTAAAAAACCAGGGATTATTTGGTAAAGGGTAAAAGGGTAGAAAATGGTTGGGTAAAAGGGGAAATGTTGGTAGCCAGCATTTTCTCCTTTTCCCACTATGTTTCCTAACATTTCTAGAACAGTTTTCCTGCAGGTTAAAATTGGGATTGTGTGGTACCAGGGTAATTAACAATAAAAGAGGCAATGTTGAATGATTCTGGATAGACACAGTTTTAATTGATACAAAACAAAGGACAAGAGAAACAGTACATATATTTCAACATTTACAAGACAATCATTATACAAATACTACAAGAAGTTATATCCATTAACAATTAGTAAACTGCTTAATACTTTTTTTTCCCAAGTAGACTGAATAATCAGGGTTTTGATGATCATTGAATGAATAAATGAATGTTGTGGCGCATTTATGGTGCATCTACAGCTTTGTGCACATGTCTGAAAACCATTATACTGATGTGAAAGCTGAGTATGCACATAATGGTAACTCTTTCCCTGCCAACTTATCCTTTACCAAACAATCCTATGTTTTACTGATCCTGAGTAAAACTCATTGAAAAGCACTGATGAAAAAGGAGAAAATTCTGGTAACCAGCATTTTATCCTTTTCCCACAGTGCTTTCTACCCTATCAAAGACAAATGCTTTCGTTTGAGCCATGTTTACTTTGTTTTCTGCAAATGCTAATTCTTTTCAGTTGATTTTGCTCATTTTGTTAAAAAAAAAAAAAAAGTAATCATATTACCAAGATTTTGTTCACGGCTGTGAAGCCTTTGGCTCGGGGTGACATAATTAACCACAGCCGTGAACAAGTTTCCAAGTCCCGTACCACCTGACCATACAACTAATAAAGCCAACATCACTTATTCCTACAGCTGCATGATACAGACCAGTATAAGTGCCCTCCACAAAGTTCTTGATTTGCTTACAGTGATAAAGATGTGAAAATTTTGTGGGTTACTTTGAGCAAAGCACTCAATTTAGTCCATGGATTATAATTCACTACCAGGATAAACAGAGAGGATGATTTTTATTTTGAATTAGCTTAGTTTACTGGGCTTGGCTACAGACTTTTATCTGATTCACATTCTGATCTCTGGACAAAATTCCGAAGATTACTCACATCTATTGTTTATCTAACTGTAAGTTCAAATTACTTTTTGTCAAATTTTACCAGTTGCCAGACAACAAAATCTTTGCCTTGTCCAAACTGGAAGCATTTGCAAGTAACATTTTCAATGTGGCTAAAATGGTGCAATTTTTCTATGATAGCGTAGAAAACATTGTGGGAAAGAGAGAAAATAAAGGTAACCAGCATTTTCTCTCTTTCCTACAATATTTTTAAAAGGCTTCTTTCCTGTGATCATTATAAGTCAGCAATATGGTAAAGATTACAGAGTTGCAATTTGTTGCAGATCTAAAATCAGACTGCACCTTCTGAATGGTTTGATCTTGATCTATGCCACAAACAAAAGTTCTATATGATGCCACTAGCAGTGAAAGAGTCCAACTGTGATATTCTATTAATGGTTTCCTTTTCTAAATGTGATATTAAAACATTTAACAATGCCTTATTAGTATGAAGAAAATACTTGCTATTTACATAGCTTTAAATGAAACTAAAGAAACAAACAAAAATAAGGAAACATAACTCTGGCCTAGTTTCGATTGTCTTATAGAAAAAGAAGTCTTTCTTGAGCTGGGGTAGATTTTATAAAGTTGTTTTTTCAGAATGTAAAATTATCCATATACATGAAAAAAAAAAATAAGCCTTGCGTGGGAAATTGAAGGCTTACCGGTAATACGTCTTTATTGTTCTTTTACTAAGCAACACAAAATGGGACCTTCTGGGAAAAGTGTCAACCCTGGTCAGACTACCTGAATTGCGCAGGTTGACCAGGGTTGGCACTTTTTGCTTTATGATACTTTCTCTATGAAAAGTGGTCGTTCTACCTTGTTTTACAACAATTCTTTGAACTTTCAATATAAAATGACTTGAACTATCTTTGGTCTGTCTTCATCTAATTGATGTACGAAATTCCTAGATGATCCCCTTTTGTGTGATGGGTCACAATTATAAATGCACAAAAAGAATTTTGTCCTAAAGCTGACAACTTAACCCATTACCACACAATCCCTACTTTTGACGCCCCTGAGAAAGAAGCCTTTTGAAAACACTGTGGGAAAAGGAGAAAATGCTGGTAACCAGCATTTTCTCCTTTTCCCGCAGTGTTTTCTACCCTTCCCAGAACACATTTCTATTTTTCAGTCACCTTTATTTTGTCATCTGCAAATGCTTTGAATTTGGACCAGTCCAAAAATTTTCTCGTGTGGTAATGAGTTAATCATCAGATGAATTGGTTCCTTGACAAGTAGAAAATTGACTGATTGCAAAAAGTTTCTGCCCTGATCAGCCTGTGCAGACAGCACAGGCTGTCTTGTTTAGATTCTTTTTGTAGATTCAATAAGCCTCCTTTTCGCAAAGCATGGCTCAATTATGATAAGTGGGATTCGAACCTTGATCTCAATAATCCTGACAAACCTTGCACAAATCAAAACTATGATTAATTGCCTTTGCAGTAATGTTTACTAGCATTCTCCTACAATATTACAAAAGGGTCTCTTGTACAGGGTTGTTAACTTCAGAGTTGTTTGGTTAACCCTTTACTCCATAGATACTCGTTTCTATGCATTGCTCATAAAAGCCTTTGGAAAACATTGTGGCAAAAGGTGAAAATGCTTGTTATGAGCAATTTCACCTTTTGTCACAATGTTTTCTATGCTATCAAAAGGTTCCTATACACATAAAAAACAGCTTCATCCTTGCTTTTATTTAGGGTCCATTAGAGATGCCATAGAAATGCCTTAACTCTTAACTTGACAGGAGAAGTAGCATGTGCAAACTAAAAAATGAAATTTAGCTCAAATGATAATTTCTGTCCTTGGCATGAGAGAAGACAGTGTGGTCTCACAAACATGAAAGTCCAGAACAAATGCATAGCTGAAGTACAAACCACATCTGGCGGGATTCAAACCCATCACAAACAAACATTCTCATTTTTCGAGGTTAAAGGACTGAAGATTTAACCCTTTAGCCATAAGGCATTTCTAAGGTATCTATAATTGACCCTAACTAACAGCAAGGATGAAGCCGTTTCTTATGTTTATATGACACCCTTTGATTAGCATTTAAAACATTGTGGCAAAAGGTGAAATTGCTCGTGACGAGCAATTTCACCTTTTGCCACAATGTTTTCCAGAGACTCCTACAAGCAATGAGTAGAAATGAGTATCTATGGAGTAAAGGGTTAACAACACAGAAAAAATAACCTTCAGAAAACATTATGGGAATAAGAAAGGCAGGTAACCAGCATTTCCTCCTTTTCCCACGATGTTTTCCCTAGCCAATGAGTCAATCCTACCATTGGATCCAATTTGCTGACTGTTATTACTTTCATTTCAGATCAGTCTAAGAAATTTGTTGTTCGTTGTGAAAAGGATTTATATATGCTGTTCTACAATGTCTGTAATTTTAAAGCTGTATCACAAATGAAAATACCTTTATGTACAAAAGAAAGTTGTGTAAAATGTAAAAATCCATCAGACCATCTTGTTGACTAGAAAAGATATCCGAATACTTTTGAACTGAGAAAGAATATTTTACAACACATCTATGGTGAAACTGATCCCTCATTGACTGGAGCGCTTTGCTGATTTGAACTGTGATTGGCTGTAAATGTAGCTGCTGAGCTCTGATTGGATATTTCAGAATATGGAGGTGGTTGAGGCATCTGATTGGCTGTTTCAGTTCTGGACTGGTTGTTAAAATCTCCTGCAAGATAGAATGACATTGCTTGCTTTAAAGTAGAGAAGGAGAGAGAGAGTAAAGAAATAAGCCCTTTCCCAAGCAACAAATTTTAGACTCTCTTCCAAACTGAAAGAGTTTCCAAATAACAACTTTTTAATTTGATGAAACTGGTAGAAATTTCTCTTAAAGAGTAGGAAACACTGTGGGAGAAGGAGAAATTGCTCGTGACGAGCAATTTCTCCTTTTCCCACAATGTTTTCAAAAGACTTGTACTGCAGACACGTAAAAACCAAGGCTTGTTTAAGAAAAGGATAAACAAAACACACTCTGAATGATATTTCTAACTCATTTCATCCTCAACCATACAATTTTTCTGTCATACAAGCCAGGGGTTGCTCTAGCAACCTAATAATACATTCTTCTATATGGAGTGCAACACACGAAAAGTGTCATTCGGACATTTGCGTAAAGTGTCGTCTCTGATCAGCGTGTGCACTCCGCACAGGCTAATCCGAAACAACACTTTCCAATTTTATGTGATTTTCTGTTTTACGCAACTCTACTGTAACACAAAATCTAATGTAGTCGTAAAGTGCCATCTCGGATTAGCCTGCGCAGATTGTGCAGGCTAATCCGGGACGACACTTTACGCAAATGTCCGAATGCAGCTTTTCGCGTGTTGCACTCCATATATGAAATGAATTTTGTCACACTGATTTTTAAATTTCCCAGAAAGGGTGCTAACCTTCCATCTCTTCTATATCAAGCCTAGTCACCAATTGGTAATTGACTTGCTTGTATTTATAAATTTCTCCTTCAACTATGCACCAAACAACAAAATTTTCTCCTCTTCTGGTAATTTTTCAAAAACTTCATGCTCAAGGCTGTTAACCCTTGACCAAACAACAAAATTTTTAGACTGGTCCAATTTGAAAGCAATTGCAGACAACAAAATAAACCTGACTCAAAAATTGAAATTTGTTTCCGACAGGGTAGAAAACATTGTGGGAAAAGGAGAAAATGCTGGTTACCAGCATTTTTTCCTTTTCCCACAATGTTTTCAAAAGGCTTATTTCTCAGGGCCATAAAACCAGGGATTGTTTGGGAAACAGTTAACTCTTTACCACACAATCCCGACTTTTAACGACCCTGAGAAAGAAGCCTTTTGAAAACATTGTGGGAAAAGGAGAAAATGCTGGTAACCAGCATTTTCTCCTTTTCCCACAATGTTTTCTACCCTGCTGGTAACAAATTTCAATTTTTTAGTTGTGGTTATTTTGTCGTCTGCAATTGCTTTCGATTTGGACCAGTCTAAAATTTTTTTGTTTGGTAAAGGGTTAAAGAACTGTGTGGTAAAAGGTTAGCCCAGGTGCACATTTCATCATCTTTGCCTTTGACAGCCTATAAGAGCATTGTTAAGGAAAAGAGCAACTGTTCACAACGTCTTCCCACAACCTTTATTTTGCAAAAAACTCTTTTCAATCTGCTGGCTGCTTTCCAACCTAAACACCATCCAAACAATGACTGTTTACCTGCGTAAGTGGAAAAATGTGGCAGAGATGATAATCGAACCTAAGAAAGAAATGGCAAAGGTGGACTTGAAATAAAGATGTCTCAGTTTCAAATCCTGTACCTTACGGACCAAGCCACTACACTTGACAGACATACCTTAAATGAATGAATGAATGAATAGCATTTTAAGGCCGTCAACAACTTAGGTCATATTGGGCGCACTTACTTAGTAAACAATAATGTGAGGTGAAAATAACATACATGTGCAACAATATAAGACAAACATAATAAATGAGGAATGGACGAAACACAAAATGATGCCCCTTTTGTCGCCTTTTACGGCATGCATGCTGTCACTTTTGTTCCGCCAAATAAAATGGCAGATGTGACGATCGCGGGACTGCAGTGGTTTATTCTTATACCCCCGATTAAACCACTCGGGGTCCCACAGGCCAATAGATTCCCATTCCAAACCCTACTTACATCGTGAAAAAAATATAGGATTTGCAATAAGAACTACCCAGCCTGCTGCAATCCTACGAATTATGAGGAGAGCAGCCGTTTGTCTATAATTTTATTTGCCTTCTACGATATGCCATAGAGAAAAGCTAAGGTCCTATTCTATACAGGACATACCTTGAAGCCTTCTGTCAGAATAAAAGGATTGAACATCTTGGTCTGGAGGCCCTGACTTTGTATTGGCTGGAAACATTTGTGGGTTATTCATCACCTGAAATAGGCATAGGTGTTAACCATATATCATACCAGGTCTGGTGCTGATACATCCTGTAGAAGAGCAATATTTGAAAACTTTGTGGGGATACTAGAAAATACTATTACTGATAAGTTCCTCAACTTCTCACCATGTTTCCTACACTTTGACCAACTTGTACAAATGATAGAAATCACATTAAAAAGAATTAACAAAATGGAGGGCCTGTTTGTGCAAAATGTTTTATTTTCATCAGTAGCCTTACTGCCAATGTAGCATTTGGTGACATCTCACAAATGTGATGTTTTTCCAAATGCAACATTTGGTCAAAAAGACCAAAATCTAACTGAGGTATTGCACTTGGTAAAAAAAAAAACCAAACTTTTGTTGGCCCCCATTTTTTTTTCTTAACTGTAGGGTCTTTGCTGTTCCATCATAAAGCAAGTACATCAATGTTGTCATGAATTGTGTCAAGATCATTTTGATAATTTAACACTTTACCGTACGAGAAAATTTTAGACTGGTCCAAATTGAATGCATTTGCAGACAAAAAAATAAAGGTGACTGAAAAAATGTTAAATTTGGTATAGGAAAGGGTTGAAAATGCTGTGGGAAAAGGAGAATATGCTGGTTACCAGCATTTTCTTCTTTTCCCACAGTGTTTTCAAAAGGCTTCTTTCTGAGGGTTGTTAAAAGTCGGGATTGTGTGGTTAAGAGTTAAGCATGTCCAGGTTCATGATACATTGTGTATACCTGCATACATAATTAATTCTTTAACCTTTCACTAAACAAGCCCTGGTTTTAACGATCCCAAGGAAGGAGCCTTCAAAAAACAGTGTTGAAAATGGGAAAAATGCTGCTAACCAGCATTTTCTCCTTTTCCCACAATGTTTTCTTCCCTTCCTTAAATACATTTCAATTCTATAATCACATTTATTTTTTCATCTGCTAATGCTTTCAATTTGGACAAGCTTGAAATTTTGTTGTTTGGTAAAGAGTTAACCCTTTACCAATCAATCCCTGGTTTTAACAATCCCAAGAAAGGAGCCTTCTGAAAACACTACTGAAAATGGGGAAAATGCTGGTAACCAGCATTTTCTCCTTTTCCTACAATGCCTTCTACTCTTCCAAACTCAAGTTTCGAGTCAGATTTACTTTGTTATTCTGTGCACGAGTCTAAAATTTTGTCATCCGGTGAAATGTTAAAAGGACATGCCATACATATTACCACTGCACTTGAGTAAAATCCTTGCCATTTTCATATGGAACCTTAATACATGTACATGTACTGATATTAAGAAGCTGGAAGAAAACTATAAATTGTTTAACCCTTTACCAGAACACAAAATTTTAGGTTTGTCCAAATCGAAATAATAAATATGACTGAAAAATCGAAATTTGATTTGGAAAGGGTAGAAAACATTGTGGGAAAAGGAGAAAATGCTGGTAACCAGCATTTTCTCCTTTTCCAACAATGTTTTCAAAAAGCTTCTTTCTCAGGGTTGTAAAAAGTAGGGACTGCGAGGCAATGGGTTAATGGACCCTTTCCTTAATGTACTGCCTGTTTCCTGAAATAACCATTTCCTAAATTTTACCCTAGGAGTCCTAGGCTTTTCCCACAAAATTTTTTACAGCCTTCTTTCTCAGGGGCATCAAAGGTAGGGATTGTGTGGTAATAGGTTAATATAAACATACTTATAGAAATATAACTACTAATATACGTGTGACACATACCTCGGAATACGGTGGTGGGGCTAGATTCACACCAATACCCGTGCTGTGGGTGTATCCAAAACCGGAAGGTGATGTATACCCCGAGGGTCCTAATGTGACTATCCTAGAGCTAACTTGTCTACGCTGTGGCACTTGAAAAACTGACAAGAAGCCGTGACCTAAACCCTGTTGATTGCGCAATACTCGCTGACGTTGTTTGTAGTACCCACATCCCCCGAAGCAGGACATCAGTACAAACAATACAACAAACCTGCAGATAGAAAATAAAATTTCATCTGACATCACCGAAAAACTAAGTCTTTAACCCATTACCACACAATGACGCCTTTTAACACTCCTGAGAAAGAAGCCTTTAGAAAACATTGACGGAAAAGGAGAAAATGCTGGTAACCAGCATTTTCTCCTTTATCCACAAAGTTTTCTACCTTACCAAAGAAAAATTTCAGCATTTGAGCCTTACTGAAATTGTTTTAATTGTCTTCTACAAATGCTTTCAGTTTAGACAAGACTAAAATTTTGTCATCAGGTGCAGATAAAGGGTTAACCCCCCCCCTTGCCCTTTTTTTCCCAGCGCATTGCCAATATCTATTGAATTATGTCACACCTACGATTTAACATTGAATGAAATCACTTGAATACATGTAATATGATGCAAAGTCAGAATATCTTGGCCCGTATCAGATGCTGAAGAGTCCAATACGGATTTCTCAGAACGACACAAAAGTCCAATATGGATTTTTTAAAATGAGGCTAAAGTCCCGAATATTGATATTGGACCAGGAGACTAGTCTACAGATGTCTGTTGAAAAAAAAACAGCAACTTTGGAAATGAAATTAAAAATTGAACGTCATTTAACATGCATGGGTACAATACTGAATTAAATTGGATAAGTACACTGCAGAACCAGTCTACACTTTGGACTTGGCTTTAGGCTTGTCCAAAATATAGACTGGTTCTGCAGTGTACTCAACCAATAGAATTCAGTATTGTACCTAAGCATGTTAGATAACCTTAGATTACATAAAAGGAAACAATAGTACTTGTCAATGTCAGGTACAAACAAACACGAGCAAGAGCCGTCAGAGACGGGTTATGCTCCCCGAACAAGTGCTTGTCATAAAATGTAAGAAATTGGGAAAAAAAAAAACCAAAGTCAAAATGTTACGATGATAATAATTGACGATATATCTATCAGGAGAAAAATGCGCTAACACAAACTGAAATAGAGCTCGACAAACAAATGGACAGACTGACAGCAAAATTCTTTAGGGGAGGATAGTAACTTAATTTTTGTAAAATTTTGACCAGCATTATGGAGAAAAACTGACTCTTACTCTACCATGAAGCCCCCTTTCCCCCTTAAATGTCTTGAAACATGGAAAAATTACATTTTCTATCAATCAATAAGATCTATCTGCTTATGAATTTCGACATTAATAGCTGTAATACTTATGGAGCAATAGCCATCACAAACTTGTAGAGGACACTAAGCCCACTAAGCCTCCTTTAAGCCCCTTTTTCCCTTAAAACAATATTGCATAATTGGAATAAATACAAAGGGTGTGTGATTTGATCATTTTTCGGGGAGCATAAAAAACAGCAACTACTATTATACTCACCAGAAATACCACATATTCCAGATGGACAACCTGTATCCATACGAATACTGCCTATTGTCAGAGTCTTCTGAATCATCAAAGCAGCAACCTGTGTCGCAACAACGTGTACTACCAGTGCAGCTGAAATAAACGAACGTGAACTTTGCATTACATATGCAAACGTATATGGATAATGAAATAATCAATCATTACACAAGCAACTGTATATGGATAAAAAACAAAGTTTAACATGAAATAATTAATAATTACACAAGCAACTGTATATGGAAAGGATATAACAAACATGAAATAATCAATCATTACACATGCAACTGTATACCGATATAAAACAAACATGTAATAATTAAACATTGCATATACAACTGTGCATGGCAAAAAATGCTATATTTGATTAACCAATTACCACACAGCAAAATTTCAGAACTATCCATATTGAAAGCATTTGCAGACGACACTTTCAAAGTGGCTCAAATGCTGGTTTCCAGCATTTTCTCATTTTCCCTCAATGTTTTCAAAAGGCTTCTTCTTCAGGACCATTAAAAGTCGTCATTGTGTATTTCTGGTATATAAATGAGCTAGTTACCCATGTAAAAAAAGACTGTGTTTCCAGTCGGTGTCGATCTGGGTTGTAGTAAATTTCTAATATCTCTTCTTGTTGGATGTTTTCGAGTACTGGGGTTTTATAAATTAAAGTTAAAATGCTTTGGGAGTATAAGGATGATTTATTTGTATTTTCGTCAAAATTTTCGTCCCAAAATCTAGTGGGCCTCCTTTAAAAGAAGTTGTTGTAATGGAGAAAAATCTGGTTACCAGCATTGTCTCCTTTTTCTGCATGGCACTAACTTGATCTTCACCACACAATCATGACTTTTAACGGCTATGAGGCAGTAGTCTTTTGAAACATTGTGGGAAAAGGAGAAAATGCTAGTTACCAGCATTTTCTTCTTTTCCCACGTTTTTTTGCCCTTTCATAGACAAATTTTGTCATCTGTGTCAACTTTTTTTTGTCGTCTGCAAAAACTTTCAATCTGGACAAGTGTATATTTTTTCATTTGATAAAGAAATGGCATACAATTGATCAATCAATCTCCAAGGCTGTAAAAACCTTGGATCATTTGGTAGAGTTGTTAGTAGATGTACATGTACCAATTATTTAACATCACAGAAATATAGTTTTTCTTAGTAACTAAATGCACACGTCACATTGCATGGTGTGTTATTAGCTTTCCTCATTTCTCTAATGAACTATAGATATTAGCTATGTACTAACTCTATACCAGACCTTAAAAAATTTCAGCTTGACAAAATTAACAGCACTAAGTTACAAATGACGAAATAATGTGACTTGAGTGGCGCGGTTAGCCCAGAAATGGGAAGAAATTATTGTTGGAAAAGAAGAAAATTCCAGTTTGCAGCATTTTCTTCTTTTCCAACCACATTTTCAAAAGATTTATTCCTCAGGGTTGTTAAAACACTGGACTGGGTGATATTAAGGATCTATGATCTATGGTGTGTTTATTAACTCCCTACAGAGATATTGGAATACTGTCTAAAAGCTATAGTTGGGGCAAAACCAATTTCATTAACTTACATTATCTCCTGCTAGATGGCATTCTACAAATTTTCTGGGTACAGAACTAGACTACTTTTCTATGTGACAACTGTTACTTTGAATTTCAAACCAAAATAAACGTTTACTCCATGAAACATGACCTGATGCGATTCATTCAACTATGATCAGCTAGCATGTAACCTATACACTGGCCATTTACTAAAACAGCGCCTACAGGCTTGGGTAATTATACCATAATAGCTTCAGCGTAAGCCCTGCTTTTCCCTAGAATATGGGATTGCTGATGCGTCATCATCCTCGGATACCCCGGGGTCTCCCTATTTGCTACGCTACATCGACCCCTGGGACAATTAATTGAATTTCCCTCTCTGTAGTGCTGGCCGAATGCTGGCTTTTCATTGGTTCCATCATCATTTTGTGATGGGCGAGTGGACTGTACGCTATGGCGTTTCGTATCGATTTTCGGCGGCTGATTCAAAGTTTTATTAGTCAATTGTCCCAGGGGTCGATGTAGCATAGCAAATAGGGAGACCCCGGGGTATCCGAGGATGATGCGTCATAGCAGACAGGTCAAATCTCCGCAGGATATGACGTGCACAGACAATGCATTAACCCTTTCTCAAACGACAGACTTTTGGACTAGACCTAATTGAAAGTATTTGCAGATGACAATTAAACTCTTGCTGAAAAGATGATTTCTGTCTATGAGAGGGTAGAAAACATCGTGGGAAAAGGAGAAAATGCTGGTTACCAGCATTTTCTCCCTTTCCCACAATGTTTTCAAAAGGCTGCTATTCCAGACGTGTAAAAACCAGGGATTGTTTAGGAAAGGGTTAACTTATCCAGCACGATACAGGCCATGACAGGATTTTGTCAATAGCCAGCAAGGATCAAGATCAATCTGCACAGAATGTGCAGTCTGATCGTAGATCTATACTCCTACTTTTTTTATCAAGTCTCTGACAAATTTTTCTGAGTTTCAGAAGATAGTATTCTTGGCTGTAGAAACAGGTTGACTTTTCATACTTGGCAATGAAGAAAAGTCTTGAATACGATTAGGATTATCATGAACAAGCAATTTTGTTGGTATAATTTGATCCATGCTCTGTGAAAAGGGGACTTAATGCATCTGCGAAAAGTATCTACCAAGGTCAGTCTGCACAAGCTCACATGACTGAAAATTTTTGCTAGTGGTCAAATTTTCTGTATGCCGAAGTACCAATCTATCTCATGCCTAAATCTGATTAACTCATTACCAAACAACACAATTTTAGGCTTGTCCAACTCGTAAGCATTTGCAGACGACAAAATTAAAGTGGCTGAAAATTCAAAATCTGTTTTGTGAAGGGTAGACAACATTGTGGAAAAAGGAGGATATGCTGGTTACCAGCATTTTCTCCTTTTCCCACAATGTTTTCTAATGGCTTCTTTCTCAGGGGCATCAAAAGTAGGAATTGTGTGGTAATGGGTTAAAAAAAAAGTAGATATTATGGATCCATATCTATGTGAAGGCTTGCTTGGTACCACGGATCAGAGATCATGCATTAAGCTTCCTCTTGTAAGAGCATGGCCCTGGCTTTGAAGATAGACGAGTGTGAAATTACTTCATATGGTAAAGGGTCAACCAGATGACAAAATTTTAGACTCTACCAAACTGAAAGGAATTGTAGATGACTAATTCATTGTGACTAAAATGGTGCACTTTTTCTTTGATAGGATAAAAAAAAACATTGTGCGAAAAGGAGAAAATGCTGGTTACCAGCATTTTCTCCTTTTCCCACAATGTTTTCAAAAGTGTTCTTTCTTCAGGGTCTTAAAACTCGGGGATTGTGTGGTAATAAGTTAAGACTTAGTAATGGTTAAAGGAATGACATCATTCTTTAACCCTTTATCACACAATCCCGACTTTTAACGACCCAGAGAAAGAAGCCTTCTGAAAACGTTGTGGGAAAAGGAGAAAATGCTGGTATAAACCAGCTTCTTCTCCTTTTTTTCCCCACAATGTTTTCTTTCCTTTCCAAAACACATTTCAAAATTTCAGTCACTTTCACTTTTCCATCTGCAAATGCTTTCAATTTGGACTAGTCTAATTTTGTCGCTTGGTAAAGAGTTATGTACAGGATTTCAAGGAAGGAACCATCAGGAAGTTAACAGATCTGTAGTATGTACATGTATGCAACTGAAACACATTCCCTTCTCAAACAAATTTGCAACAGACCCACTTTGAAAACATCCCAACAAACTAAATTTGCAATTCCCCAGTTGATGCAAATCAACTGCTTCTTATCCACCTAAGCATCATGCATGATACTGATATCATGTAATCTATTCCATGTTACTTGGAGTTGTATGAAATTCTTTACATAAAACTGTACAGCTAAAAAATGTTCGACAATATTACGTGCATGAAATCAGTACACATGCTGGGAACTAGTACAATCTAACAAGTTGACAACATGGCATGAACTGATACAGCCATGTACTTATTTGACCCTTTACCATCCCATCCAGGGTTCTCAGCTTTGGAAAAGACAGATTTACAAAACAATGTGAGTTATATGACACACCATCCTGCTTTCAATCTAAAGTGACACACCGTCCTACTTTCAATCTAAAGTGACACACCGTCCTACTTTCAATCTAAAGAAGTCATTCAATTTTGTTGTAAATTATGTGACTAGGAGTCAAGCCTCTTCGAAACAACCCCCTTTTTTTCAAAATAATGTGGGAAACAAGCATTTTCCCCTGTTCCCACAACGTTTACTGAATTTTCAGAGATGAATCTAATCATTTGACCCATTATCACACAATCCCTACTTTTGACGACCCTGGGGAAGAAACCTTTTAAAAAAATTGTGGGAAAAGGAGAAAATGCAGGTAACCAGCATTTTTTCCTTTTCCCACAATGTTTTCTATCCTTCACAAAACAAATTTCAAATTTTGAGTCACTTTTATTTTTTCGTCTGCAATTGCTAAATGGATTTGGACAAACCTGAAATTTTGTCGTTTGGTAAGGGGTTAAGACATAATTGACTTGACACCTGCAAATGCTTTAGATTTGAAAAGTAAAGCATGGAAAGGTTCACTGGCCCTCCTGATATATCAGAAATAATGTTGAAAATGGCATTAAATACCCTACAACTAATCAATTAACTCTTTACCACACAAGAAATTTTAGACTGGTCAAAATTGAAAGCATTTGCAGATGACAAAATAAAGGTGACTTAACACAATAGAAATTTGTTCAAGGAAGGGTAGGAAACACTGTGGGAAAAGGAGAAAATGCTGGTTACCAGCATTTTCTCCTTTTCTCATAGTGTTTTCAAAAGGCTTCTTTCTTAGGGGCGTCAAAAGTAGGGATTGTGTGGTAATGGGTTAAGATCAGTCTTAAATTTGGCAATGTGCTAAAGCGTTAAACAACCCCATGGATGATGGCTTTTAAAAACATTGTGGAAAAAGAAGAATTTTGCTGGTAACCAGCATTATCTTCTATTTCCCCACGGTGTGGCCACACAGTTTTATACCATTTAACTCTGTACCACACAACAAAGTCTTAGAATCACTCCTATTAAAAGCATTACAGGTGACAAGGGTAACTCAGAAATTATTATTTCAACCCTTATCCTGCTATGTAAATAAAGTGAAACTTTCAAGTCGATAGAAAAAACCAAAATGTTATTATTTCGAAGCTGATTTTGGGGTAAAGATATTACCTTCTTGATACAAGATCAGATTAAAAGTTCTGATCTTGATCTACACAGTCCGCAAAAAGTCCTTGAGTCAAGCTTGGTAGCCAAAGCGTGAATGTGGTAAAAGCTTGGACTATTGTCAGCCTCAATCAGCACAGGTCAAAATTAAGCATTCCCCTTATTTAACATGATAAATTATTAATATTCATCTGTCATATGAAATATGTACAATTGATTCTTCTAGGAGTAAGGAAACGGACTCTTTTGACCCTTTACCACACAATGACAACTTGTAAAGCCCCTGAAAGAGAACGCTTTTGAAAACATTGTGGGGAAAGGAGAAAATGCTGGTTACCAGCATTTTCTCCTTTTCCAGCAATGTTTTCTACTCTGTTAAAAACAATCATTTCATATGAGCCACATTGAATGAAACTGTCATCTGCAAATACTTTCAATTGGGACTGGTGTAAAATTGTTTTGTGAGGCAAAGGATTCAAAGCAAAGCTGGACAAAACATATTATTATGCTGCAAAGAAATTTCTTGTGATCTGATTGGTTAACATGCTCGGAACTTTATTAGTTGTACCGTCAGGTGGCAGGGGACTTGGAAACTTGTTCACGGCTGTGGTTAATCATGTCGCCCCGAGCCTTTGGCTCGGGGCGACATGATTCACCACAGCCGTGAACAATTTTCCAAGTCCCCTGCCACCTGATCGTACAACGAATTTATTATACTGCAAAGTTTTACCCTTTCAAACCGCGTTAAGCGAAATGTTCCTGTTTTATAATTTCACGAATCGAGTATGCTGACGAAATAAAAATTCCCTTCTGTGAGCCCCAATTCAATGAAAACTGACGTCACTGGAAAGTGACGTCACTAATACGTGCAGTTGGGTGAATAAATGTGCAGTCTTGTGATCGATCGACGCTGCCATTTTGAATGATGTATTGCATGTGTAGTGATGTTTACGGGGCACTCAAAAGGGAAACTGGTTTTTGCCAGGGAACATGATATTATGTTCCCGGCATGTTAACCATCAGATCACAGGAAATTTCTTTGCAGTATAATAAAATATCATGTTCCCTGGCAAAAACCACGTAAAACCAGTTTCCCTTTTGGCTAGGGGTGACATGATTAACCACAGCCGTGAAAAAGTTTCCAAGTCTCCTGCCACCTGACCGTACAACTAATATGGTCTTCTCTGTACAATAGAAAGTAAATCTAGACTCCTCAAATTATTCAGAGCTGTCACATGTAGGCAAATTAAGCCCTGAACTCATTACCAAATGCCAAATTTTAGGTTTGTCCAAATCGAAAGCATTTGCAGACGACAAAATAAAAGTGACTGAAAATTTGAAATTTGTTTTGTGAAGGGTAGAAAACATTGTGGGAAAAGGAGAAAATGCTTGTTACCAGCATTTTCTCCTTTTCTCACAATGTTTTCTAAAAGCTTTTTTCTCGGGGCATCATGAGTAGGGATTGTGTGAGAATGGTCTTACGAACAAAGTCCGTAACAAAGAAACAAATGAATAAATGCATGGCAGAAATAAGGGTCGGAGCGGGATTCGAACTCCGAACTCCCGGACGCAAAGCCAATACCCTAACCACTGAGCCAAAGAGATATCTCCCTGACGCAGTAGCCAGGTATTGTATTTAAATCGGGAGTATGCCATGCAGGAAGGAGTGGTCACCCGTAACACACCCCCTCTTAAAGTCATCATTTATTGATGACTCAAAGCCTTATTAGGCAGGAAGTCCAATGCTCTTTTGGCCAATTTAAGTTTTCTGCAACTTTTTCAAAGTGTAGGAAGTATTTATCAACTTCTTTTTCTTGAAATGGAGGAACAAGCCTAATATGTTTTGTAACATAAAAATTGTATTCAATCTTTTGCTTTGGCTGATTTGCTCTTTCTTGCATTTCTATTTCCCTCATTCTTAATTGAAATTCTCTTTCCTTCTCTCTCTCTTCCCTTTCTCTTTCTTCTCTCTCCCTTTCTCTTTCCCTTTCTCTTTCCTTCTCTCTCTCTTCCCATTCTCTTTCTTTCTCTCTTTCCTGAATTTCTAATTGTCTGATCTGAAGTTTTAATTCAAGTTCTTTCGAACCTGAAACTGACTAAACGTCAACTATCAGGGAAAGAGCATTTTCATTAAAAATTTCCTCATTAACAAAATATTGTACCAAAATGTTCTTAATTTCATGTTTGCGCATTGAAGATTTTATTTCAGACAATTTATAGTGCTTAGCAAGATTAAGCAAATCAGTCTTTTTACCTAAATTCAATAACTCCACAGACGGTTCAGCCGTAAATTTATCTAAGTCAAAAGACATGTTTGTTTGTTGCTGGATTCAAGTACAAAATTATTATAATTACTGATTAGTAATTTTGACTAACAGGATGTATTAGATTTTTTTAAATTGTGAAAAGCAAACGTCTATGTCTTATTTTCCAATCGATGGTTAATCCCCAAAGGAAAACGAATGCGTTAGTCTAGTTTCCAATCCCGGACGAGCCCCCATCTTACGAACAAAGTCCGTAACAAAGAAACAAATGAATAAATGCATGGCAGAAATAAGGGTCGGAGCGGGATTCGAACTCCGAACTCCCGGACGCAAAGCCAATACCCTAACCACTGAGCCAAAGAGATATCTCCCTGACGCAGTAGCCAGGTATTGTATTTAAATCGGGAGTATGCCATGCAGGAAGGAGTGGTCACCCGTAACAATGGGTTAAACAAACCAAGTTTTATAACAACCCTAAAGAAGAAGGCTTTTGAAAACATTGCAGGAAAAAGGATTATCTCCTTTTCTTGCAATGCTTTCTCTCCTATCAAGGAAAGAAGTCATCTTTTCGAGCTACATTTATACTACTCAAAATTTGCTAAGGATCGCTTTTTCGTTCAATGATTTAATGTTCAAAACAAATCGACTCAAAAAAAGATTTTTTTTTAATAAAGATAGGTTAATATTTGGACTTGATGACCCTGTAGCAAACATGTCGATTCGGCATGTATACTACGCACAAGGAGCTCGGGAAAAGACATACCCCCTAAAACATGTTTCATTTTGCCTTGTATCTTCAAGTGCGTTGGTATCTTTCAAATAGCGAACTTTCAACTAAGTTATCACAAGTTTTAGATTGATTTCCATTTCAATATGGCAGATAGAAGTTTAAGACGCCATCTCAGTCAAGATGAGATGAATAGGGGCATTGGGATGCTTCATTTTGGGTTATCCCAAAGACATGTTGCTAATGTCCTTGGTGTGTCCCAGAGTGTTGTCTCCAGAATGTAGAACCGGTTTATTACGACCGGAAATGTTAGGCATTTGCATGCTGGGGGGCGAGAACGCTCAACCAACGAGGTTCCAGACCGATTTCTGGTGGTTCAGGCATGGCGTCACCGATTTGACAACGCAACAATGTTACGTAGGGACTTCCAGAACGCTACCGGTGTGCGCATAAGTACCCAAACCATCAGAAATCGGTTGCATGATGCTGGCATGAGGTCAAGACGACCTGCATTCCTGCTTTCGTTGACCCGATATCATGTGCAAATGCGTTTAGCATGGGCACCGGATCATGTCACTTGGACCCAAAATGACTGGGCCCCAGTCCTGTTTACAGACAAGTCCAGGTTTTGTGTGGACTTTATCGATAGATGTGCTAGGGTATGGAGAATGCCAAATGAGTGTTTTGCTCCAGTTTGTGTGGCAGAACACAATCGGTTTGGCGGGGGCTCAGTCATGGTTTGGGCAGGAATAAGTGCTCAGGGGAAAACGGACCTCAACGTCATGGACAACGGCACGTTGACGGCTCTCAGGTACGTAAACGAGATCTTGGATGTTTACGTTCGCCAATATGCAGGTGCTGTTGGTGAAAATTTCATTCTGGTGGATGACAATGCTTGTGCACATAGAGCCCGCATCACCAATCAATATCTCGAACAAGCCACAATCGTCCGTATGGAATGGCCAGCTGGATCCCCGGACCTAAATCCAATAGAGCATGCTTGGGATATGTTACAGACAGCTGTTTCATCACGCCCCATGCAACCAGCATCTGTGCAGGAGCTCAGACAGGCTCTTCTTGAAGAATGGGATCAAATTCCACAATGTAAGATCAGGAGGCTTATCAGCAGTATGCGGAGGCGTTGTCAGGCGGTAATTGAAGCACGAGGACATCACACACGCTATTAAAGTGCATAAAATTTCTAATTTTTTGGAAATACTCGATTTCTTTATTTTCATGATAGCACTGAAAATGTTGATTTTTTACCATTACGTCCTTCGTGTAAGCCTTACTCTCAAAATAACACCGGAACATTCAATCTTTAACAAAATCTTAATACCTAAGACACTAAAGTTCTAAGAAACACAAAAATAATTGTGTAATTTCCTCAAGATACAAAAATATTTAACTAGAAAAAGGTGATCCTTAGCAAATTTTGAGTAGTATACTTTGTTACAGTTGTTTTCAATTTGGTAGAGTCAAAACTTCCATTGTTTGGTAAACTCTTTACCAGACTTGTAGACTTATGACACGATCAAAGTGGAAGCATTCACATGCTAAAAATTAAACGTAGCTCAGATTATGATATCTATCTTTGATAGGGTAGAGAACATTATGGGAAAAGGAGTAAATGTTGGTAACCAACATTTTTTCCTTCTCCCTTGATGCTTTCTACCCTCTCAGAAGCCTTAACTTCACTCTGAAATAACAAAATCTATAAAATTACCCAAACTATTACCTTGTGCCATCATTACATATCTCTGCAAATACCTGCAATAGAAAGAAAAACATCAAAATTAACTAGAGCTATCACTAGACATTATTATACCCCCACCCACCAGCTCCTTTTCACAAACACAGGTCTTTGTCACAGAATGCAGAATGGTTTAGTACATGACTGTGCAAGTTTTCAAAAAAGTTCAAGGGGAGATGATTCCGTAACAAATTGCAGCAGGGTCATGAACAACTTCATATGCAGAAACCCTGTGTGTAAAATTCGAGTTCAGTTAGGGAAAAACTGTAGGAGTATTGCTCTGGACAAATTTGTGTCTATGGACGGACAGACAGCCATGGTGATTCCAGTATAACCCCTCCACTATATTGTAGAAGATATGAAAATTCCAACCAAAGAGTAAACATGCAAATGAATTGAAACATGTAAATATAGAGACATCTGAATTATAATAAATAGAGGATAATTAACTGGTTGTTTTTGATATGAAAAATATCTCACGAGGATGCGTTGTTAGGCGTTGAAAAAACGAGTGCGCAGCACGAGTTTTTTTAACGCCTTACGACGCGTCCAAGTAAGATATTTTTCATATCAAAAATAACCAGTTGATTATTCTATTTATTACATACCTTATTAACATCATTATTTGTAATTTTGCGTTTGAAAGTCGAAAAAAATGTAGTCGAAAAAAAAGTAGTTCCCAAATTACGTCAGGAAGTGAAAGTGAAAGTTGATAACGTCACTAGTGATGATATCAAAATTTATTACACTGGGAAATTCCAGGATTTCACTGCTAGGTATATAATAAATTTCATTAAACCTTTTACCACCATGACCAAATTTTGGACTGGTCCATGTTAAATGCACTTCCAGAAAAGTTAAAAGATCCTTTACTCTTCACTAAATTACAAATTTTAGACTAGGCCAAATTAAAAGCATTTGTAGACAATAGTACAGTTTAATTATGTGACTCAAAATTTAAATCTTTTGGAAAGGCTAGAAAACACAGTAGAAGAAGGAGGAATATGCTGGTTACAAACATTTTCTCGAATTTCCCGCAATGTTTTAAAGAAGTTTCACTGTAAGAGTCATTTAAGTTAGCAGGTCATGAAAAATACCGAAATTATCTAACTCATCACAAATTCTGCCAATTCAGCATCAATACATGTAAACATGAATGTATAACTAGATCAATGGATCCAAAGATTCCAATGTCCATTATGTTTTTGTCTTGACTGACTTATGAGCTAAATCGTTCTGTAAATATTGTGTTGTACCAAGTTGTAGTATAGATCTGGGATTAGACTGGTTTTTTTTTGCAGCCTGATCTCTTTGTATGATAAACTGGTAGATATTCATGTTTAACTTTTCTGTGATAAAGGAATCATATTATTAGGCCATATTCCTTACAGATATAGATTTTTCTCCTTAAATGGATTTCCAGCTTCTTAATGCAAGGAAAATATTGTATCATTTTTCATGAGATTGAAAAACTCAGGTTTGGATTTTAAATCTGGGCGGCTTAAAACGGGAGAGATATTTTTCAATGCTTGGTTAGGGAATTAAACATTTAGATTCATTTGGGATAAAATCATTGACAACTTTAAGAAAAGTGCTTTTAAGTCGGCTAGACAATGTTCATTTCGGTATTATACTTACAAACTTCTCAAAAATTTGTCTTGGAAGGGAGAAAACTGCCCAGATAAGTATTTTGTACTCCTCCTACAATGTTTTTACAAGTCTTCTGTCTGATGGTCGTTAAATTTTGGCTATGTTAACTAATGAGTGAAATAGTTGTATGTGTATATATATATATAATAACATTAAGTAAGGGGCGTATACTATGTTATAGTTATGCATATTTTCATTAATGATGTATTTTTGGGCCGGTGGCCTTTATTTACAATAAAAAGTATTGTATTGTATTGTATTGTATATTATCTATTACCGTTTCTCACCAGTGATCATATCACTAGATGTTGAAGTGTTAATCACCTTCTTTAATCAAGCATATATAGATTCAAATCATCCATAAGTTAGTCTGTAATCTGTTGAATGATGCATAATTTGCAAATGTGAAAAAACTTGGGCGTTAAAGGGTATTCCACAGTCCTGCTGGGAGAAGTTGTCATCTCAGACAACAGTACTGGCGTTCCTGAAAACTGTGGAATGTTTTCCAAACATAGGGTAATTGAATACGCTGAAACAGGCATGTTCAAGACCTAGTTTTGTGCTCTTTCTGTGGCAACATAAAAGTTCAAACTTATGCACAAAATCTGTGCAACTTCATCTGTTTTCTTCAATCTTCTCTGTACCAAGAAGCAACTAGTCAAAAGATAAATGCCTTTGGGTTATCTGTACCTAGCGGTCCTGGCAGCTCAGTGATTTGAGCATTAGTGCTGTAGTGTAAGCAAGGGCTCCCAGTAGTCTCAATAATGAGACGCTACGGCGATATTTTTCACATTTGGACATTTATTGTTCACCGTACCATCTCAAGTCAATCATAAATTTTCCATTGGCAAAACAGAGTGCTGTACTGACTGTTTTGTCAGTTAAATCTGCATTGCAGCTAAATGCAACTGACTTGTAGGAGCAAACATGATCAAAGACATTAATAAACCTTTCATTACATTGAAGTAAATCAAGGGAGAAAAGTGTGTCGAAGCAGGACGCACAAACCCCAGAACACTAGTACCACAGCTCCACCAACCGAGCTAGCCGGGCATCTGGTCCCGAGTCCATCTACCTTTAGTCTGAAGGTGTCTGCTCCGATGCTATTTTTGTGACTGGTCTTCGCATTGAATGTGAAGACCAGTCACAAAAATAGCATCGGAGCAGACACCTTCAGACTGAAGGTAGAGTCCATCCAATGTCATATATCAACATAACAACATTCCCCCCCCCCCTTTGTGATTTTTGGGAGTAACCAATTCCCCTTTCAGCCCCCATGGACTGCCAGTACCACATCCGGCCTTCACCAATTTACCTTGTCGCCAATGAAGTAAACCAAGGGATAAAAGTGGCCTGACATGGGACTTAAACCAAAGACCCCTGGAACACTAGTACCGCAGCTTTACCAACTGAGCTAGCCAGGAGTCTGGTCGTGAGTCCACCCAACATCATATATCACAACAACATAAAGAGCTTGCAGAAGTTGTTTATTATATGTAAATCTCGGATTTGAGTGTATTCGGAGACGAAACAACTTGAGTAACAGATGAAATGCACACTTTTCTCTACGTTCAGGATTTAAATTGAAAATATTTGTATTTCAAACAAAGGGTTTTTATCTCTGTACCCAGACAAGTTAACAAGTAACATTGCCTTTGGGGACAGTTATCAGTACTGGGCTAACACACCAATACCTTCAGTCTGAAGGTGTCTGCTCCGATGCTATTTTTGTGACTGGTCTTCGCGAACAAGACCAGTCACAAAAATAGCATCGGAGCAGACACCTTCAGACTGAAGGTAACACACCAAATGCTCTTCTTCCCCTATGGACTTTACTTCTCTTCAGTTAAAAAGTAACCGTCATAAGCAAGCGTTTCTGAAGTCATCACTGTTCATTTCCTTGTAACGTGTTCATCTGCAAATGCAACTGATACAGGCAAGTCTATATTTGTTTTTTTTTGATAGCGAGTTCACTCAAGCAAGAGGCTAGTCCTATTTATAAGACCCTACGTACGTTATTTCACATTTTGACATTCATCGTGTACGTAGGGTCTTATCGGGCCCTTCATAGGTTCCTTTAGCAAACTCCGACATCAAATCTTGTCGCTGTTTGAGCAACAAATTTGGATACTTAAAATGCAAAATGCTCAATGAAACTGGTATCGGTAACAAGATAAATCAATATTGAACCGATATTAAAGACTTGGTTGTAAAACACTTACGTTTTATGACTTAAATCCGCTTCTATTTCACACTATCCTATTTTTGAAGTAAAATCGGTATGTAAATGTGTAGTTATCGCGGGTTAACGGCAAGTAAAAAAAATTCTTTGAACGAAATTCCTTTACCTCCATTAAAGTGTTACAGAAAGGGGCAACCCTCATTCACAAATATAATTTTGCCCAGAAAGAAGTACTGAATCGTTTAATGGTCCATTACAGACGGTTATCGAGTTTTAAGACTATTCATAAATAAAAGAAACGTCGAAACAATGTCCTAGTAACTCGTCCCAAATCTAGTTCGTTCCCACGTTTTCTGAATCGATTTCGCCGGATTCCCGTCCAACCCGAGTTTCTGATACTTTTTGGATGTTGTGTGTTAAATAGAGTGATAAATTTCTTTAATTAATGGTTGAGTGTTACATATCGGATTTTATGATGTTTTAAGTGCATGGCCTTATTTTACGTAGATAAAGACATATGGACATAAATGAACGTACGACAGTAAGGCTCCAACTATTTAGGTAAACTTTAACGTTGGAAAGTGTTGAAAAGCTTCAATTCATCAAAGAGGAATGGGATCTATCGTCGATCGATGTGTTTTCGCGGGGTGCGTGTTTTTTAACCCTAAATGCATCCCGGTTTTCTTAGGCACAATGAAGTGAAAGACGTCACCTTTTTTTACGAACCCCTTATTTAAATGCAGACAATAGTTTTACTGTTGTTTATTTAGGAACTGCAACCAAAACAGGACCGTATGCATATTTTTAAAAGAAAGGTCGGTTTTAGTGGTATTTTATGACGTTTTTCCAGACCACTCGCTCTTATTACTGAGAGTGAATATTTCCAACCAGTCCTACTAAAATACGACATGGAGAACTTATACCGTCATGGATACGCCATGGGAGTTTTTGCACGCCACAGCTGTTCCATTGCAATGAAACCCTTTGAATACGACACTGAATATTTTCAGGTGATTTATGATAAAGTAGTTTCGAAGAAAATTCCTAGTCCTTCACAGCTGCTAATAAATTGATAGAAGGAACCGAAACTGGTATTTCCGCTCAGGGCACACTTAACCCCTGAGCTGTAAATCTGTGGTTAAGTTCATAATAGAGGGTTGGACAATAATGATTCTAAATTGCATATTTATGATTTGCAGCAAAACAAGTCTGTTAGATCAAGATAATTATGAAAATTTTCTGTTTAAAGTAATTAAAAAGCTGAAAAGACGGTCTGAAGTCTCTGACCGGGCCGAGTCTAACGGAACATTCTGTTGTGTCATGGGTTTCTGCGTTTTTTGCACCAATCAATTTTTCATGTCTGTAAATTTATGGATACGTATTTCCGCATAATTTGAGAAAGATAATATCAATAAGGGTGTCAAGTTACTGCATAACTGTCATTTCACATGAGACAAGGGAAAAAATGACACTTTATTATTTTTTTTTTTTGGCGTGAGGTTTCGCGTGTTACCAAAATTTATTACATGAATTTCAATTCCACTTGATTTTCGTACAAATTTGCTCGAGCAGAAATACTGCAAAAAGTGTATTTTTTTATTTTCTGGTATTCTAGTGCAGCTGTCAAGAGAAGACCAATAGACGGTAAATTTTACATACGTCCGTCCCGTTCATCGCGCTTCAAAAACTGAGCTAATTGACTTTGAACAGTTCATTTATATTATGCAAACAGTTACTTCTGGTGATAGGAAGCATTATACTTGAGTTCTGGTATACAGTATGTTTTTCATGAACTGTCCAATGGATATATAAAGCCACGCAATGAGGCCGGGGTTTCCCATGTCTAAATTCAGCTTCTCGCACAAAACCGAAGGCTGAATATGTTGTTATTGTTGAATATATACATGATTCAAGAAGGGACTATGATTATACAGGCATTTCACATTAATTTATGTTAAGGTTTTAGAAATAATTTTGGTAAACAGAACTTCAGAAAATGGTTGCCAAATCTAAGGTTACAATCCGTGCGGGGGGGGGGGGGGGGGGGGGGGGGGGGCTAATTGGATTTTCGTTCAAAAATTGTTCGGAAATTCGTTTTTTTATTTAACCCGAAATATGCTTGTAAACATGGCGGCTTTTGTGTTGAAAAAGTTACACGATTGAACTCAAGATGAATATATCATGAATGTGGCCCTTTTTCAGAGTCAGAAAAGTAAATTTGTATCCAGTTAAGTTATCTATCATGTTTACTTGCGTGCTTTTTCACCATTATCCCGGATTCTAGGAAATCAAATTTGCTACATAGAACTAAGTAGGGCCCGTTTAGACTTAACATGCAAAAGAAAAGTAAAATGTGAAATGTCCGAAAAATAAATGTTGAACGGCAAACAGGCATGTGTACGTCTAAATATTTGGACTAGCAAGAGGCGAGAACTTCAATAAGGAAGGAAATCCCGAAAAACCTAAACGTGCCCAAAGAAAAATCAACGACAACAGGTCTTTCAGGGATATAAGGGTCGATAAATTGAGTCAGTAAAAGAAATAATAAAAATACCTGAATAAAACAACAAATAACAGTTAAACACAGTAAATAGAGACTCGAAAATTTGTCTGTCATTTTCTTGTGTGGTTTGTTTACTAGTTGCATAAAAATATCACTGCCAAAGCGAGGCCGGTGACGTCATAATGCAAAAATTTATTCAGGGCTGGAGTAAAACCCCGAAACAAACAATTTTATTGTTGTCGTAACTCTCGTAATATAAGACCAGGGACAAACAATATCCAGGTCTCTGATTAATTAAACAATTATTTCTACAGATGGTTCTTTTTCATTGTAAGGTTTCAAATGAAAAGCATGTTTCAAAGTGGCCGTTTGCGGGAAATGAGCTTTAAAGGTGACCCCTCAGATTTTATGACAAAAGTTTTACAAAAATACAAAAAAAAAAAATCTTTATACTCCCAAAGCCTTATAATTTTCATTTATAAAATCCCAGTAGTCGAAAACCATCTGACAACAAGAGAAATTAGAGATTAACTACGTCTCCAGTCGACACCGATGGGAAACACAGTCTATTTTTACATGAGCAACTTGCTCATTTACATGCCGGAAATACACAAAGCTTCAAACATAGCGTCCGAAGAGGACATTATGGAAAATAATTACATGTTAGTTATGGTACGGAATTTAAGCGTCATTAGTCATGTGCACGTCACTTAACATTCCCAAAATGCTTTTTTTTATTTTTGGGGCAAAATCTGAAAATAGCTTAAGAGGCTATGTAGCCTTTTAAGGGAGTACCCCCCCCCCCCCCCACCCCCCGAAAAAAAGCTGTTCAAAGACAATTTTAACCCATTGCCACAAAGACAATTTTAACCCATTGCCACACAATCCCTACTTTTCACAACCCTGAGAAAGAATCCTTTAGAAAACATTGTGGGAAAAGGAGAAAATGCTGGTAACCAGCATTTTCTCCTTCTCCCACAATGTTTTCTACCCTTCACAAAACAAATTTTAAATTTTCAGTCACTTTTATTTTGTCATCTGCAAGTGCTTTCGATTTGGACATGCCTAGAATATTGTCATTTGGTAATGAGTTAAACCATTATTGTTTTGTCATCGGCAACTGCTTTTTCATTAGGGCAAGTCAAACAATTTTTATTACGTGTTTACTCTACGGCACAATCTTGAGTTTTAGCTACAATAAAGAAGGTGGCATTTGAAAATTTTACGATGTGACAAGGAGAAAATGCTGATTAGCAGTATTTTCTCCTTTTCCCACAGTGTTTTCTACCTGAAATGAAATTTGGCCTCTTTTTGACAGATTTCAAATATGCCATCTGTAAATGCTTTCAATTTCCAGAAGCCTAAGATTTGTCGTGTGGCAGGGCAGTTCCGGCCAAGTAATGGTGAAACTCAGAAAGGCATAAGCTCTTGCAGTGTTGACTGTAATGCTAAGTGTCGAATATCCAGTGGTCAAAGAAGAATAAACTATGTCACACAGACTATCATCATTCCTTGTAAAGTGTCATCAGCCCAACTGGGTTTTGAACTTGGGACCCGTGGATTAAAGGTGGCCCTTCAGATTTTGGAACGAAAATTTTACAAAAATGCAAAAAAATCATCCTTATACTCCCAAAGCCTTTTAATTTGCATTCATAAAACCCTAGTAGGCGAAAACCATCCGATAACACGAGAAATCACAGATTTATTACGGACCAGGTTGACACCAACGGGAGACACATTCTATTTTTAGATTATCAATTCTCTCATTTAAATACAGGAAAACACAGACAAAGTTTCAAACATCCGTCTGAAGAAGACATTATGGAAAATAATTATTAAATGTTTGTTATGTAATGGAATTTAAGCGTTATTAGTCATGTGCTAGTCACTTGACATTCCCACAATGCTGTATTGATTTTTGGCGCGAAATCTAAAAATAGCTTAAGAGGCTACGTAGCCTTTTGAGGGAATACCATCAAAAAAAAATTTTTTTGTAATCTTATGAATCTTAATTATTGATGATTTGTATTGCTTTTTCATATAAATTTCAATGATATATAAAATTATATATTTTTTAATTTGGTGCGATGTGAAAATTCTAAATACCCACCTTTAACTGCCCTTTAAGTGTTTACCAAATGACAAAAGTTTAGACTGGTCCAAATTGAAAGCACTTGCAGAGGACAAATTAAATATGACCAAAAATTTCAAAGGCTGTATTAAAAGGGTAGAAAACATTGTGGGAAAAGGAGAAAATGCTGGTTACCACCAGCATTTTCTTCTTTTCCCACGTTTTCAAAAGGCTTCTTTATCAGGGTCGTTAAAAGTCGGCATTGTGTGCTAAAGACTTGAGCACTGTTTCTAACATCATTTCATTCATGTCGCAGCAGCCAATGCACCTATCCATACTTTCCTGGAGTCTCTTTTACCAGTATTCCTCACAATTTTCTTTCCAAGCGTCTGGCTGATCTCCCACATATAACCATCGTCATGATAATAGTCAGTCGTGGGAGAGGAGTGAATCCTGCCACAATGACTATCATCTAGACTAGAAAGGAAATTGTTAAAATCAGGAACCTAAACCATTAACCCTCTCTATGTTACCAAATGAGTTTCTGAACTCGGCACTGGTAATATGAATTGATATTTCTGCCGATTTTGATTGACAGGTCTACTGACATCTTATTGGCAAATGATAACGTAGCATTAGGCGTTATGTAAACAAAAAAGTTTGACACAATTTGTGGTTAGCTTGACAACCAATATAGCGTGTTTGGTGGGGGGGGGCAGAAGAAAGGTCAACTGAATGATTCATACATTTATTTATTCGACAAATCAGCAAATATGTTTTGGCCATAACAATATGTTATGAAAATGATAAGGAACTAAGATTTGGACTAATTGATTTTATGGAGTTCAAAACCACTTTCACTATTAGTCATATTGCAGCTGCCAGTGCACCTATCCAAGTTTTTCTGATGTTTGTTTTATACAAGTACGCCACACAATATTCTGTTCCAGCCACTGGCTGCTTTCCCACATAACCATCATCCTAACAATGGTAAGCTGTGAGAGAGGAATGAATCCTGCTGCAATGACTATCATCAATCCTTGTAAAGAAATTGGCCTAACCAAGTCTGAAACAGAGACCTGTTCTCAAGTCCTGCATGCAACCAACTGAGCTACTGGGACTCTTTTTTTCGTCTTGGAAGGAAGAATACTTGGGAAGAAAGGAAGTAAACTTGGTCTATTTAACAGCAACATGTTATATTACATCACTTTAATTATGGATTTCAGGAGGGAACAAACACAAACATTGATCCTATACTATAACTGACCATTTACTTTCCTAAACCCTTTATCAGAAAATTTTAGGGATATAAACCTGTAACCACTTGCTGACAACAAATTACACATAAGCCAAACAATACCGTTTCTCTTTGATAGGGCTGAAAACATTGAGGGAAAAGAAGAAAATGCTGGTAATCAGCATTTTCTCCTTTTCCCACATGTTTTCAGAAGGCTTCTTTCCCAGGCATCATTGTTTGGGAAAGGTTAAGTGAGTACTACTGAAAGTCAGCTCTAGTTTGTTTTCTACCCTATCAATAAACAATTGCACCGTTTGAGCTACACTGAAAATATCGTCTGCAAATGCTTTGAATTTGGACAGGGCTAAAATTTTGTTGTCTGGTAAAGGGTTAAAGAAAATGGCAGAGCTGGGGATTTTAACAATCAGCAAACAGAGTACAGCTAACATCAATTTACATTTTTTAATTGCTGTAGGCTACAGACTGCAGACGGAACTATGAACAGCCTTGAATGTAGAAAACAACAGACCCATTCATAAATAGAATATAATCAGGGCTCCACATAGGAGTGATTTTGATTTCAAAATTGAAAAATATGACTTATTCTTAACTAAACCCTATGTTGTGGGTGCTCATTAGAATCATCTTGTCAAGACGATTCCAATGAGTACCAACAACATAGGGGTTGAAAGAGAAATAATGGATTTAGAACTTGTACCATCACTCCCTCTATCTGGAGCTCTGATAATGCCTTAGACTATCTTGACTCTTTTACCACTTAGTTCCAACTTTGAAAAAGGCTTATGAAAACATTGAGGGAAAAGGAGAAAACTCTTAACTAGCATTTTCTCCTTCTCCCCTTGTGTTTTCTACCTAATCCTAGACAGAAACCATCATTTGATCAATTTTGTCATGTGCAATTGCTATCAATCCACTTGAGTTCTAAATCTTGTCGTTTGGTAAATAGTTAATGGTAGACAGTTAACTCTTTGCCCGACAACAAATAAAGCTCTAGACTGGTCCAAATTGGCAGAATCTGCAGACGATAAATCAAGTATACTTCAAATTATGGAATTTGCCTTTGAAAAGGCCGAAAATATTGTAGGAAAAGGAGAAAATGCTGGTTACCAGCATTTTCTCCTTTTTCTACAATATTTTCAAAAGACTTTTTTTTGGCAAATCAAATATAGTTTCAAATAAGAAATTAGGTTTTGAAAAAGCAGAAAAAATTGTAGGAAAAGAAAATGCTGGTAACCAGCATTTTTCTCCTTTTCCTGCATTATTTCAAATGGCATCTTCCTCAGCCTTGTTGAAAAGCAGAATTGTGTGGTTAAGGGTTACACTGTAGAATTCCGTTTCAAAACAAACTATACATTTATACATCTTTACAATAAAATCCTTAGTTTCAAAGACCCTGAGGAAGACAGACTTAGAAAACATTGTGGGAAAAGGACAAAATACTGGCAACCAGTCACTTCTCCTTTTCTTACAATGTTTTCTATCCTATTGAGAGTACTACAGCTCTTTTGTAATTATTTTGAATGTGTCGCCTCTAGTTACTTTCTCTTCCGAAGAGTCAACAATGTATTGTTTTACCCTTTACCAAACAATCCCTGGTTTTTACGACCCTGAGATAGAAGCCTTTAGAAACCATTGTGGGAAAAGGAGAAAATGCTGGTAACCAGCATTTTCTCCTTTTCCCACAATGTTTTCTACCCTGCTGCAAACAAATTTCAATTTTTGATTTATGTTTATTTCGTTGTCTGCAAGTGCTTTCAATTGGGACTGGTCTAAAATTTTGTCATTTGGTAAAGGGTTAAAATAGTTAACTCTTTACCAAACAACAAAATTTTACAAATTTTCTAATTCAAAGCTGTTGCATACGATAAATTATCTGAGGCTTAAATTATGAAACCTCACTCTTATATAGTAGAAAACATTGTGAGATAAGGAGAAAATGCTGGTTACCAACATTTTCTCTTTTTTTCCACAACTTTTACAACAGTCTTCTTGCCAAGGCATTTTAAAACTATGGATTTTGTGAGAAAGGATTTACAGTGCAATGCTCGCAAAACAAAAATTAAAAAAAAAAATTAGTACAAAACATCTACCTTGTATAATTATCATTCTTTAAATGCCCAATGAATCTAATGCTTTAACAAGAACATATTTCAGTTTACAATATCATCGAAATTAAGGTTTGATCTGGAGTATATGACCTTGACCTATTACAGAAAATCTTTGTCATGTTGAAACCTATTTATTTAGTCGTCAAAGTCAGAATGAAAGTTGCAACAGACATTGATGTAAAAATTTCTCGTTAATCATCCTTTTACCAAACAATCTCATGCTTCAATATAATAACGCTTTTGAAAACACAGTGGAAAGCATTCTTTATTGGGACCAGTTTTAGGACTATTTAACTTTTATTTTCTATTTTTAAATAATTCTAACTTTAAAACATTTACAGACCAAGTAATTATGACTCAAAATTTAAAAATAGCTTTGAAAAGGATAGAAAACACCATGGGAAAAAAATGAAAATGCTTGTGACCAGCATTTTCTTGTGACCAGCACTTTCTTGTAATCAACATTTTCTCAATTTCTGACAATGATTTCCAAACCCTTCTACTCATTGGTCCATGTTACTAGTCAAATTTCTTTGAAATTTACCAGGACTGATTAACTCTTTATCACATAATCCTGACTTTTAACTACCCTGAGAGAGAAGCCTTTTGAAAATATTGTGGGAAAAGGAGAAAAATGCTGGTAACCAGCATTTTCTCCTTTTCACACAATGTTTTCTAACCATGCCAAATCAAGTTTTAGTTTCTGATTAACATTTATTTTGTTGTCTGCAAATGCTTTCAATTTGGACTAGTCCAAAATTTTGTTGTTTGGTGAAGAGTTAACACTCAAGATTGTGTGGTTAAGTGTTAAGACTCAGAGTGTTTAGATAAAGGTTCTGAATCTACAAATCATGAACAAATACAAAAAGGCATAGTACTAAAATCTGTCATGAAAGTAAAAAAGACATCTGACATTCTCTACACAACATAAAACAGGTTCTTGCAGTTTCATTTTTTTATTGCATATTTCTTCTTTCCTGCTTCATTTATCACTCCTATATGCTGAAATTAGAGAATCAAAATACATTAAATTAACTTTTTAAATACCTGTGTTTTTCCAAGTCAGAGCTCAAGATAAGACGGAGTGATGGTATTCTAAATCCAGTATTTTTCTACCAAACCCTATGTTGTGGGTACTCATTAGAATCGTCTCGATGAGATGATTCTAATGAATACCCATAACATAGGGTTTAGTGGAGAATAATTAATATTTTCTAATATTTTCAATTTTCAAATTGAAATCACTCCCTCTATCTGGAGCTCTGTCCTGTTAACTCTTTACCAAATGACAAAATTTTGGACTAGTCGAAATTGAAAGCATTTGCAGACAACAAAATAGATGTGACTCAAAAATTAAAATCTAATTTGGGAAGGGTAGATAACCAGCATTTTCTCCTTTCCTGCAATGTTTTCAAAAGCTTTCTTTTTCAGGGTTGTTAAGTCTGGATGTGTAGTAAAAAATCCCACAATGTTTTCTTTGTCGGTTGTTAAAAGTAGGGATTGTAGGTAAAGTAGGTAAAGAGTTAACTCATCACAAATTATTTCACGAATCAACATTATCCCTGGGTAACTGTATGCCTTTTCTGGTGCTTGCCCAACCAATTTATGCAAAACAAAGCCATTTCAAACAATTCATTGAGTCAAGCTTTATGGAAAGGGACCTGAGTCCATCTTAAAAATGCATCTTCCCATGGTTAGGTACTATTGCAGTCTATGTGTGTTGACATTGGTTAACTCATTACCAAATGACAATATTTAGGCTTGTCCAAATCGAAAGCATTCACAGACGACATAATAAAAGTGACTAAAATTGAATATTGCTTTGTGAAGAGAAGAGAACATTGTGGGAAAAGGAGAAAATGCTGGTTACAAGCATTTTCTCTTTTTTCCTCAATGTTTTCTAAAGGCTTCTTTCTCAGGGTTGATAAAAGTAGGTATTGGGTGGTAATGGGTTCACTCATTACCAAACGACAATATTTTAGGCATTGCCACACAACAAAATACAAGTGACTGAAAATTTGAAATTTGTTTTGTAAAGGGTAGAAAACAACGTGGGAAAAGGAGAAATGCTGGTTACCAGCATTTTCTCCTTTTCCCACAATGTTTTCTAAAGGCTTCTTTCTCAGGGTCATCAAAAGTAGGGATTGCGTGGTAATGGGTTATGGCTTTGCTATCTGTAAATTTTCTGCATGTCAAAATACCGTTTTATCCCTTACTTCTGCCGCTTGTTAGACCAACTGGATTTTATAAATCCATGTTTATGAAGTGTCTTACACAGTCTAACGCATCATTACAACCCCATTTCATCAGACTACCCTTCAATTGTTTGTCTGTATGGTGTTAACCCATTACCACACAATCCCTACTTTTGACACCCCCGGGAAAGAAACCTCAGGAAAACATTGTGGGAAAAGGAGAAAATGCTGGTAACCAGCATTTTCTCCTTTTCCCACAATGTTTTCTACCCTTCACAAAAGAAATTTCAAACTTTCAGTCACTTTTATTTTGTCATCTGCAAATGCTTTCAAATTAGATCAGTCTAAAATATTGCCGTTTGGTAATGGGTTAAATACTGTTTTTAACATTTTTCTAACTCATTACCAAACGACAAAATTTTGGGTTTGTCCGAATTAAAAATATTTGCAGATGACAAAATAAAAGTGACTGAAAATTTGAAATTTGTTTTGTAAAGGGTATGAAAAATTGTGGGAAAAGGACAAAATGCTGGTTACTAGTATCTTTTCCTTTTCCCACGATGTTTTCTAAAGGCTTCTTTCCTAGTTATATAGTGCTGCAGCAACCACTGCACCTATCCATGCTTTCCTGAATTTTTTTTTCCAAGCAATTCATATGAACATCTTTCCAAGCCACTACCTACTTTCCCATATTCCCATTATTAAAATAATAATAAGAGCAGTGTCTGATCTAGAGCGCGCGATTGCGAGAATTGCCCCTTTTTTTCACGATTCACGCACATTTTCAAAACCAGTGCGCGACAATCGCGCACAAAAAAAATATAGAGGAAATCACTCATTTAACGTTTGATCGCTTGTTACCGCTCTTTGACCAGCGGTCACCGCTCAGACGTCGATGTATAGAAACACTTTGACAAATTCAGGCGTCGGAAAATTGCCATGACTACATTCAAGGATTACCTCCCTTTCATACCTCACATATTTTTTATTTTACGAAAACAAAATGTCTGCCTTTTTTTTTTATAAATTTAAATATTGGTAATAGGTTTCCGTCACTTGATTACATGAAAAAATATGATTAATTTGCTTTTTTTTATTTTAATCCAAAAATGTATTAAAGTTGTCTAGATGAATTTATTTCGATATTACTGTATTTAGTTTCGTTCAGTACCGGTTTCCGGAACTTGATACTTTTTTCACGTTACGGTAAACAAACTGCAGACGACACTTTCAATTCTGTTTTCCCAAGATGGATAAGTCGGCAAAAAAACGCCGACAGTCATTCTCAAAAAATGGGTACAATTACGAAAAATGCTTGTCGCAACAATAAATACGTGAATTACTCTAATGATTACATACAAATGACAGACATACCAATTATTTTTATATCACTGATGATACCAGTCTACAATAAGTATAATTTGGAAGTCATCAGATTCATTTTTGTGACAGTAGTATCCTTTTAATTGGATGGATGTTGTTAAATTTTGCCTGTCGCAGGTACTATACACAGTATGTGTACTTCTGCTGTATCTTAAGATTAGGAAGAATTGGGTCGTACACTTTATTTTTTCAACTGACACAACTATCGTCTACCGTATTTGGATACTTTTCTTAATTGTATCCAGAGCTGATATATTTTTTCATCCAAAATCATTTGTTGCAAAATCATACCTAACGTCCGTAACACATTTTGATCAATTTATTGCAAGTCTTTTGAACTGTGTCATATACCCTAAAATACCTTGTTTCAGTGGTGGAATGGATAGCGCTCACAACCCTTTGACATTTTTTAACATTCGCTTAACTTTGAGCTGACTGTGACATATGAAATACAAAAATGCTATTTGGGACAAATTCTTTTCTAACATCCGTAACGGCTTTTTCTACCATAACTTGATTGGTCTCTGTGCAATTGATGTCGTTTTAGTTTGGACAACATCAAGGACATATAATTGAAACAATGCACGTGAGTCTCTCCTGCATCTCCTTAGCTAAATGTCAGTTTTAATGAAATATTTCTAACATCCGTAACGACTAACATCCTTAACGAAATATTTATTCTAACAAAAATCGCTTCACTTAAGATCTTATCCTGAGGGTGTAACCTATTTTGACACCGCCACCAATGTATATATTCGAAATGAAAACAATCAGCTACAAGTGTTGCGTCTAGAACCCATGCCGGAGGTTGGAAGTAGGTGCAAAATGAGTTCTCTAGTACATCATAAATAGACTGTTAAATGGTGATGTCTGTACTGAGTGATTATTGTGGATATGTATCATAAGCACCAGGAATGTGACTGTTAAAACAAATTCGCAACCTTAATGCCAGTGTCAACACTGTATATTTCTGAGCAATCAAATCGTCCCCATTTTTGTTACGGAAGTTAGACTTGTGACCAGATATGTATTCTATTTCATGAAATCAATTTAGATCCGTTTGGAATTTCTTAAATCATGTTTTACAGTCTATTAAGAGGTCACATAGTGTGTGAAATGTGAAAAGTGCAAAAAAAAAATATATGTAAATGGTACTAAACCATTATGGAGGTTAGATGAAGTAATCATTGTTCCTCAATCTGTGATTTTTCTAAGTCAGCATGACATAAACAGATTGAATCTTGTTCAGTCGAGTTATGATTTAGATAAACGTTAACATTAGAAAAACCTTTTTAAAGAAAATAGTGTTTGATAGTGCTAAATTGTGGGGTTACGGACATTAGAAATCAGTGGAGGTTTGAAAAAATATATGTATTCTCAGTTAAAAATTGGTAAATTCAATCACGTAAAACTATCAATAATATTACTTCAAAGTTCCATATCCGATCACATGATTTCTGTTGCAGAACGGCACTCATAAATGTTGAAAGGCATAAGAAATTGAGCTGAAGACAGAAAGAAAAAACAAAGACTTTTTTTTTTATAGTAAGAACAAAGGAGAAAGAGAGTGGTCAAGTTAACTAAAAAGGCAGAAAGTGATTGAGAGTATTTTTTCTCATCGGCATTTTAGTTAACCAATTAGGTTTTCTAGTACAACAGTTTAAAAGTCAAACAGCTTGGATCCTGACAAGGCACAAAACAACTTTGTGTCTTATGAGAATCAAATCTGTATTCTAATGGTATCATGTTGCGTATACATGTTGTGTTATATATTTTATTTGGGTATTTTTCACTTTTTGCTAAATAAATATCCATAACAAAAGTATTAATTAGGTTTCTACCAACAATGCTGGTGTGTATATCAGTTTTGTCATACCGTATGACTCTCAAGATGTTTATATTATTATTGTGCTGGTTCGCTTATTTGTTAAACAAAAAGAGCAAAAACAGTTTAATACACTTTAATACTTGACCCATTTTCTGATGTAAATGTTGTCCGGAACTAGATTAAACAGTTTGGTTTCTGAGAAGACACTAAATAGCTTAGTGTCTTAAAAGAAATAATAGCTGCTTGCTAATTGTATCATGTTGTGGGTGCAGCAATAAGATTAAATATGTTTGTTTTTATTCAAATCAACACATTTTGCTAACCTCCGTAACAGAAGCACTGGCTAGATTCATACCAGGAATACTGGTGTATACACTTTTGATGTCACAGCGTATGTCAGTAAAATGTTTATGCAGTTTATTGGTTCCACTTTTATATAAAAAATGTGTTGCATCGCTCATTTAGAGTACTTAAATCACAAACATTGGACAATGTTTGATTAAATAAATGTTTTCTCAGAATATCAATTTGTATGCCGATGTACTTTTTATGTTGTGGCAAAATTTGACCAAATACTTGCTATTCTCTGTAAGCGTAATGAAATCATCTGTCAAAATCTCAAACATAAACAACATGTCTCTGTCACAGAAGTAGATTCATATATCGAACAAATGTTAAAGTAGTGTTTCTAACATCCGTAACAGAGCCTGATGCTTGATTATTTTGCTGGCACATTTCTCGGAGATGGTTGATGTTGACTGTGTCAAACTTTGCAAATAATTTATTCGATAGTTGAAATTTACTATCCAGTAAAAATGATAATCATTTGAGAAACTAAAAATTTGGACATTTTTTCAAGTGTAATTGTACCCATTTTCTGAGAATGACTGCGAATTACTGATTTTTTCATGCACAAATCGGGCGATAATGAAAATGAACAATCGAGTTCGGAAAAGTCTGATCTTCAATCGACAATCACGGCCAGTGCGACGAAGACGATGAAAGCTTAAGGACTACGTAGCGAAAGTGCCGAGAAAAAATCTAAATCTTCAAACTTCCAAACAGAGTGGTAAAGAGAATGGCCATGGTTAGCATACGAAAATGGCCTCATGAAATGTACCTTGTGTATTCAAAACAAAATGTCAAATACTTTCACGGATGGGACTTCAAACTTAAAAACCTCCACACTGCAGAGGCATGTTGATTTAAAGGATCATAAGCTGTCTGTTCTGGCAAGAACTGAGCGAAAAGTGTTTGAAAAGTCTGTCTCTCAAGCGCTTTCAAAGCAAGAACATGCTGTTTGTGTAGCAATTAATGCAGTCTTCAGGCTTGCTAACGAAAATATTGCAACTGAAAAGTACCCCTCCCTGTTAGAACTTTTTGTGCTTCGTAAGTTCCCCATCATTGCTGAAGAATTTCACCAGGCCATTTCTGACACCATTATGGGTGAAATATTGGACAATATGAAGGATGCATTGTGTGTCTCCATTCTGACAGATGAAAGCACTGATATCTCTGTCTCTGGCAAACTGATAGATCTAGTATATGCAAAATTTGTTGAAAAGAACTTTGATGTGAAAACACACTTTATTGGAAATTTTAGCATTTCAGAAAAAGATGCTTCAACCATCAGTAGTGTTTTAGTGAGAGTAATGGCTGAGAGGGGTGCTCCAGTTGAAAAAATACTATGCCTTGGTTAATTTTGATCCCCCATACTTTTTAGAAATCCCCCATACTTTTCAGAGTGATGGGGGACAATCCCCCACTATTTTCAAATCCTAGATCAGACACTGTAAGAGATGAGAGAGGAATAAATCCAGTTGCAATAAATATTATCAATTTACAGATAGACATTAGCCAAGCTAGAGATTGAACTTAAAAAGCTTCTTTTATCAAGCCCAGTTTATCACCGGCTTAACTCTTTACCACACAATCCTGACTTTTAAAGACCCTGAGAAAGCAGCCTTTTGTAAACAATGTGGGAAAAGGGGAAAATGCTGGTAATTTTTCAGTCACCTTTATTTTGTTGTCTGCAAATGCTTTCAATGTCGACCAGTCTAAAATTTTCTCGTGTGGTAAAGAGTCAAGCCTTTACTACACAATCCTGTGTTCTAACAGCCATGAGTACGTAAAAACCAACATTTTCTCCTTTTCCCACAATGTTTTCTACACTATGATTTCATCTACCCTATTGATTTTTTTTTTGTAGCAGGAGGCAATCGGTTAGAGTCCAGCTGACTGAAAAATCAAAGCCATAAGGGTAACTTACGTTCAGATCTCTAAAATATTCATTGTAGTCTAGTGCATACCCAACAACAAAAGCATCTGGAATTTCAAAACCTGTGTCTGTGAAAGAAAGAAAAAGAAATTCTTTATTTGCCAACTCTATTAATCTTTTCCCAAACAATCCCTGCTTTTTATAGGAATAGAAGTCTTTTGAAAACATTGTGGGAAAAGGAGAAAATGCTGGTAACCAGCATTTTCTCCTTTTCCCACAATGTTTTCTACCCTGTTATATAGAAAAATCATCTTTTTAGCAACAGTTACTGTTAATCTGTCACCTGCAAAATGCTTTCAATTTGGTCTGGTCCAAAATTTGCCGTTTTGGAAAGGGTTAAAGAACGAGGATGAGTATTCAAAACCATTCTTTACAAAGTCCTTTGTCTTATTCTTCAACTTTCTCCAAGTTCAGAAGTAACACAACTTCTGACTGGCTCAAAAAATGCTCAAATATAAAAGTAATGCAACTTCTAATTGGCTAAACAATGCTCAAATTTGTGAGTAACACAACTTCTGATTGGCTAAACCATTTGTTTTTTTGGCAAAGCTCATTATCTAAAGTGGCAAAATACTGTCAAACTGTACATACATATAGCATGCTTTCATATCATTGTTTGTGTTGAATTTCAAAATCAAATTAACAAAAAAAACTACTTACAATCTGGCCTGTAGCCTACACTTCTTGGAGTTCTTTTCACTAGCAAACTGAGAGAAAAGAAATATTATTACTCCTGGTAGAGCCTAAAGTTATGTAGCTATAGTTGTGTACATCAAGATCAGAATACATAAACCATACAGAATAATCATGGATTTACCTGGGCCTGTATTCACCAACCATTCTTAAGAAAATTCCTTGTCTTATTTTCCAGAATTTTCTACAGTTGTGAGTAACACAACTTCTGATAGGCTAAACTGACTGGTTTAGCCAATCAGAAGTTGTGTTACTTACAAATTTAAAAAACCTTGGAGAATAAGACTAAGAATAATCTCAAGAATGGTTGGTGAAAAAGGGCCCTGGTCTACTAATTTGCAGGATGCTGTGATAAAAACAGATTTGAAATTGTAGATTGCCTATCTAGCACAGACTGAGAATTTCTATTCCATTTGTTTAGCACTGTGAGCTTTTACAGTTTATGAATTGACTTTCTGAGGATATATAGGATTTGAAAAGACTGTGGAATTAGAATGAAATGCTGGTTGCCAGCATTATCTCCCATTCCAATGATGTTTTCCATCCTTTCAAAGAAAAATTCTTTCAATATGACAAATTTGATTGTCTACAAACTTATTGCTTTCGAAATGGTCAACTGTACATTTTTTCACAGATGAAAAAAAAAAAAAAATGCAGAATGTTAATCTAATTCTAGCAATCTCTTAAGATCAATTACGAAGCTTCTACCAGGTTCTCAGTGGTGCAGACCAGGTTTCAAACTGGTGTCTAACATACTACACTTCCTGACCTGCCACACTGTTTAACCCATTACCACACAATCCCGACTATTGACTACCCTGAAGAAGAAGCCTTTTGAAAACATTGTGGGAAAAGGAGAAAATGCTGGTAACCAGCATTTTCTCCTCTTCCCACAATGTTTTCTGCTCTTCCTAAACCAAGTTTAATTTTTTCAGTCACATTTATTTTGTCGAATGCAAATGTTTTCAATTTAGGCCAGTCTACAATTTTGTCATTTGGTAAAGAGTTACAGAATAAAAATATTTCCCGAAACCCCCCTCCCCCTTCTTTCATTGTATTGTATCAGAGTTTAACACAGATCAAACAGCTTGGGTCATATCACTGCAGTCAACGCACCAATGTATGCATTTCCTAGCTTTCTCACACCAGTACTAACACAACTTTCTTTCAACGTCACTGACTAATTTTTTCACATGCATCAGAGGTGAAAGGCAAAAGATCACTGGAAAAAAAAGTATGCCCCAACTACATGTAGGTTATAAACTCGCAACCACCAGGCCACAAGTCAGATACACTAACCACTGAGTGACCCGTGCAGGCTAAAAATTCCATCTATATATTACAACAGGCCTGGCAGCATGACTGGTTCCTCTCCAAAGCTGCAATGTTCATCTTCAAATCTTGAATATTGCTTTAACCCTTTCCCAAACAACAAAATTTTAGATTGGTCCAAATCGGAAGCACTTGCAGACCACAAAATAAACGTAATTCAGAAATTGAAAATTGTTTCCAACAGGGTAGAAAACATTGTGGGAAAAGGAGAAAGTGCTGGTTACCAGCATTTTCTCCTTTTCCAACAATGCTTTCAAAAGGCTTCTATCTCTGTGTCGTAAAAACCAGAGATTTTTTGGTAAAGGGTTAACTCTTTAGCACAAGAGCAAAATAGCAAAATCATGTATATTATGGATAGCTAAAACACAGCATAATTATGAATAGCTAAAACAGCATTTTATGGATAACTAAAACACAGGATAATTATGGATAACTAAAACACAACTTAATTATGGATAACAAAAACACAGCATATTATGGATAACTAAATCATTCTCATGAAGCCACACTGAAATAAAAGGATTCTTACCTGGCTACTTTTACTTTCTTTGGTTTTACATCTTTTAACAAATCTAATAATTTTAACATGGTATTTCCTGTGTCTATAATATCTTCTACAACCAAAACATTCTACAATTGAAAAAAACATAATATAAGCATTTTACAGAGCTCCAGATAGAGGGAAAGATTTTGGTTTCAAAATTGAAAATATCAACAATTCTCCACTAAACCCCATGTTGTGGGTATTTATTAGAATCGTCTCATGTATTCAAGACTCTCAATCTAAAACGAAACTTAAAAATTAAAATTTGTTTCCAACAGAGTAGAACACAGTGTGGGAAAAGGAGAAAATGCTGCTTACCAGCACCTTCTCCTTTTCCCACAATGTTTTCAAAAGGCTTCTATCTCAGGGTTGTAAAATCCAGGGATTAGTTTAAACATATTAATTCTACATCAATTGAGAAACAAGTTCTTACAACTTAGTTATCCTAATCTCTCTTGATTCTGCTTTCTGGGGAGTACACCAGTACTCGCGCCGAATGTGTGGGCCAATGAAAAATCCCAAAGTTGACACCTGCTCACGGGTATCGAACTCAGGACCTTTAGGTTATAAGGCCAGCACTCTACCTCACGACCATGGACACCACACAATCCAGGAATTGTTTAGGAAAGGGTTAAGCCAATGCTCCGGACAAAAATCCAATGTTAAAATCTACAAAGGGCAATAACTCGAAAACAGTTGTTATGGTTCTTATACACTGCACTTCTCCTCAATGTGATCTACCTGTGTGTGAAGTTTGAAGTCACTGGCTATTATACATTGAAAGTTAATTTCGTGACGCACGGACAGGACAGACAGACAGGGTGACTCCAGTATACTCCCCCCCCCGCAAACTTCGTTTGTGGGGGTATAATTATATAATTATGTCTTATCAGACAGTATAGATCAAGGTCAGACTGCACATTCTGTCTGTACAGTCTGATCTTGATCTTTAGTGTCTGCAAAAAGATCCTTGAGTCACAATCAGCAGCCTAAAGATTAATCAGTTTGCCATACTTACCCTGCCTTTCAGCGTGTCCAAATTATCACCACCAACTACCTCTATTGTCCCTGAATTCTCATTCTGCAGTGTAGGATAGGAAGCCATAATAAACAAGAAACAGATAAGTCATTTGTACTTAAACTTCATGCTTTTCTGACAGTTTATTTTGAAATAATGGTAGAATATCATTTTGATATTTCATGGTTACGACCAGTGAAAAATACTGAATTTATTATTAGCAGAATATTTTACTGACTTAAACTATACAACTTTTTCGTCATCAACAAAAAATATATAAACAAATCTATTACGGTATAGGTCAGCGACACATATACAAATAATAAAAGCATTGAAGATAATGCTGTTCTTCTACATTTTACAAAGCGGAATAGAGAGAAAGAAGAGAAAAAGGGAAAGGAATCATAGAATACTAAGGAAAGAGTCAAATAAGCTGTTTAAAGTGCATTAGGTGAAAGAACATAATGCCATTTTGAAAAACAATGAAATGGTATTGTTGAATGAGAGATTTTCTTAGCTTAACCCTTTACCATACAATCCCGACTTTTAACAACCCTGAGAAAGAAAGCCTTTGAAAACATTGTGGGAAAAGGAGAAAATGCTGGTAACCAGCATTTTCTCCTTTTCTCACCATGTTTTCTACCCTTTCCAAATCAAATTTCATTTTTTGATTCACATTGATTTTGTCGTCTGCAAGTGCTTTCAATTTGGACTGGTCAATAATTTTGTCGTTTGGTAAAGAGTTAAAGGACTCATCTACGTATCATTACAATAAAAGCAGAGTACAGAGAAAGAAGAGTTTATTATATGTTACAACTCTTCAACTGAAGGCAGAAACAGTAGTTCCTACTCTCCAATTACTGGTACCTAGAAATAAAACAGTGCTAGCCATTCAACAAAACAGAATATGACCTAATTTATGCCCATTTACCATACATTGCTAATGCTTTTCGTACATATAATATTGTAATCCGTTTCTATATGGCTTGCAACACACGAAAATGGGCGTTCAGACATTTGCGTAAAGTGTCGTCTCGGATCAGCCTGCGCAGTCCGCGAAGGCTAATCCGGGATGGCACTTTACGTCTACATTAGATTTTGTTCCTCAGTAGAATTCTGCAAAACATAAAAAAATCATAAAAATGGAAAGTACCGTCTCGGATCAGCCTGTGCATGCTGATCCGAGACGACACTTTATGCAGATGTCCGAATGTCCCTTTTCGCGTGTTGCAAGCTATATGGAGGGGGTATGCCAAGGGGAATTACCAAAACAACTGACCTGCAGTTTTATGAAAATTCCAACAAGAATGGGGTAGAAGCATAAAATTTTATGTAATAAAAATTGTTGTTTTTTTTCAGTGAAAGATCCAAATTCATTCCAATGAGTGAACATTATCAGTTATATACATGTACATGTATATGCACTGTTGCTTTGCCACTTGTGAAAATATAGCAGCTAAGCCCTGGCTTTTCATTAAAGGAAAAGAATTTCAATTACCAGAGCTCTACATAAGAGGGAGTGATGGTATTTCTCTTTTAAACCCTATGTTGTGGGTACTCATTAGAATTGTCTTGAAGAGACGATTCTAATGAGTACCCATAGCATAGGGATTCCTGAAAAAAATAATATATTCAATTTTGAAATCAAAATCACTCTCTCTGTCTGGAGCTCTGAATCACACTCCAAAACATAATACTATCTGCTACTTCTAAATTGTTTCAAACAGAATATGTGACAAGATAGCCACTGACAACACTGTCAGTGATGGGTGGACCATGCATGGTCATAAATTGTACTAGGTCACATCTTCACAAGCCAAGGCTGACGATTCACTACGCTACTCTGCCCTTGGCGGATCGAGCTTGATTTTTACATTCACCAAATACGCTTTTTCATTGGATGCAGCCTGTTCTAGCTGCAACGAATGAAATCGCTCGTAGCATTTCATCTTTGATAAAAATAAAACAAGGTCGCTACCTTTCGAGTAAAAGGTAAACATAGAAACCCATGTGGATGTCTGCTTATCGCTTCATGTGTATTCCTAAGTGGTTTGTAAAATGATGTTTCATTTGCTTTTAGAAATATGATGTAAAGGGGGGTAATAACCAGCATCCAATAGAGGGCACATCGCAGGAATCTCGAAATCTGGCTCAATCAGCCAAGGTAAGATCCACATACTGATCGTAAACTTGGCTCGCAAAGATGACTAGGTCAGGGAGAGTACCTTTTGCTCAGTTGACCTAGAACAGGGGCTGAATGCATCTAGAGATCTTCGATTAGAATGCATGTTCTGTGCAGTCTGATCTCGATCTACATCTTCTACAAGAGCAACAAAAGCCAGGTGCAGCACTTTAAGTCATTACCAAACGACAATATTTTAGGCTTGTCCAGATCAAAAGCATTTGCAGACGACAAAATAAAAGTGACTGAAAATTTGAAATTTGTTTTGTGAAGGGTTGAAAACATTGTGCCAAAAAGAGAAAATGCTGGTTATCAGCATTTTCTTCATTTCCCACAATGTTTTCTAAAGGCGTCCTTCTCAGGGTCGTCATAAGCAGGGCTTGTGTGGTGATGGGTTAAGTCTTAATCTACTACAAAGTTTAAACAACCCTGATGAACAAAGTCTTTTGAAAATAATGTGGGAAAAGGAGAAAATGCTGGTAACCAGCATTTTCTCCTTTTCCCACAATGTTTTAAACCTTTTTTAATATCACTCATAACATTCCAACTGAATTTAATTTTTCATCTCAAAATGCTAGAGGATATGATAAAAGTTCACAACTCTGTCATTTGATAAAAGGTCAAAACTTCACCAGACACCAAAATTTTTTATTTTTTAACTAAAGTCATTTGCAGATGTCATTTCACTCTTTACCACACAACAAAATTTTAGACTTCTCCAAATTGAAAGCATTTGCAGACATCAAATTGATGGTCACACAAATGACAAAATTTGATTTTGATAGGGAAGAAAAACATAGTGGAAAAAGGAGAAAATGCTGGTAGCCAGCATTTTCTCCTTTTCCCACAATGTTTTCCAAAGCTTTGGTAAGAGTCGGGATTGTGTGGTAAAGAGTTAAAAGTGCGGTGAAATGATTTCATTTTGTTATAGATGGGGTTAGAAAACATTGTGGGAAAAGGAGGAAAAGCTGGCTGCCAGCATTTTCACCATTCTTCATTGATGTTTTCAAAAAAATCCACCCCCTGGGGTCATTAAAACTCTTAATTTGGGGGGGGGGGGGGGGGGGACAAAGGGTTGATACATAAATACAGGTGACATCCTTGATTTTGACAGGTGACATTACTAGTCATGAGCAATCTTTCCATCTGCCTCAATGTTTCTAATCTCAAACAAACAAAATGTCATTTATAATACACAACAATCTTAATGGGGTCCTTCATGGTTCAGAGGTAGCGTCATTTTTTAACAGCCTCACTAACAGAAATAGGAGCAGCAGTGTCCTTGGGCAAGACACTGCAAAGCCCTTGCCTTGTACTAGCAAAGCCGTGGACATGAAAAATATGCCAGCTGTTGCCATGATAACCTGCACTGATGTTGACAGCTGCTTAAACCATTAACACATGGCAAAATCCTAGACCTAAACAAACAGAAAGCACTTGCCCACTACAATTTCAAAGTGACTAAAACGGTGCAATTTGGCTTTGATAGAGGAGAAAACTTTGCGGGAAAAGTAGAAAATGCTGGTACTAGAAAATGCTGGTTATCAGCATTTTCTCCTTTTCTCACATTGTTTTTGAAAAGGCTTCTTCCTCAGGGTTGTTAAAAGTCGTTATTGTGTGGTAAAGGGTTAAACTGTCACTTTTATCAAATGATTTTCACACAGTGTTTTTAATAGGCTTCTTCCTCAGGGCAGTTAAAAGTCGTCACTATGTGGTAAAGGGTTAAATTGTCACTCTTATCAAATGATTTTCACACAATGTTTTCAATAAGCTTCTTCCTCAGGGTCGTTAAAAGTCACCATTGTGTGGAAAAGGGTTAAATTGTCACTTTTATCAAATGAATCAACAATATTTATACTTACTGAGTAACTTCTGATTCGGATAAAGTCCACCGCTAATGGAATGGAGACTTCGGTATTTCTGTTCAACATTTTTATTTTGTCAAGGAGATCAGTGAAAAATTTGTACCCTCCTTTCAACACACACAGAGCAACCAGACCCTCTTTGTCAAAGTCCTGTACTACATCTCTAGCGAGGCGCTCAATTCTGGAAAGACCATTCAGCATGAAGCAAAAAGTTTCCACACAAGTCTGCCCTAGTAAACAGGCTGCAGGCCGACCTGGGTCAATACTTTTCACTATTAAAAGTTCCTTTGCTACACAATCCTGAATTTACAGCCTGCAGAAGATGGCTTTAGAAAACATTGTAGGGAAAGGAGAAAATGCTGGTAACCAGCATTTTCTCCTTTTCCACAATGTTTTCCATCCTGCCAAAGATAAAGGTAAATATTTGCCTTTTAGTTCTGTCTCATTTGTCGTCTGCAAATGTTTTTAATTTTGTTGAATCCAAACATTTTGTCAACAGTTAACCTTTAACTCTTTTCCAAATGACAAATTTATAGACTGGTCCAAACTGAAAGCATTTGCAGACGACAAAATAAATGTGACTGAAAAATCAAAATTTGATTTGGGAAGGGTAAAAACATTGTGGGAAAAAGAGAAAATGCTGGTTACCAGCATTTTCTCCTTTTCCCAAAATGTTTTCAGAAGGCTTCTTTCTCAGGGTCGTGGGAAGTTGGGATTGTGTGGTAAAGAGTTAACTGTATAAATGTTACTTCTGTTTACACTTTTGGAGTACACTTTGTTAGAAAAGGTCAAGGTACTTTCAAAATACATTTTTTACCTCGATTCCAAGTTTTCAGCTCTTTGGCAGACATTTTTTGAAAGAAACAATATACCAGTCAAAGCTTTAAATGAGGGCAAGCTAAATTCTTTAACATTGTCTAAATTCAAAACAATAGCAGACGACAAATTGACAATTCATATATGGCTCAAATGATGTACTTTTCTTTTAATCCATTACCACACAATCCCTACTTTTGACGCCCCTGAGAAAGAAGCCTTTAGAAAACATTACGGGAAAAGGAGAAAATGCTGGTTACCCGCATTTTCTCCTTTTCCCACAATGTTTTCTACCCTTCACAAAATAAATTTCAAATTTCCAGTCACTTTTCTTTTGTCTTCTGCAAATGCTTTCGATTTGGACAAACCAAAAATTTTGTTGTTTGGTAATGAGTTAAAAGGGTAGAAAGGAGTGTGGAAAAAAGAGTAAATGCTGGTTATCAGGTTTAAATACCAGCCATTTCTCCATTGCTTACAATGTTTTCAAAAGCTCACCTCCTGAGTGTCGTTAAAACTCAGGAATTTGTGATAAAGGGTTGACAAACTTTTGTTTAGAGTTGACCCTGAAGTGAAATATGGCAGATAACAAAATTTTAGACTTTTCCAAATTCATAGTATTTGCAGGCAACTTATTTGCTTCAACCCTTTACCAGACTACAAAATTTAGCACCATCCCATTTGAAGGCATTTGCAGACGACAATTTCTAGTTGATAGGGTAGAAAACATTGTAGAAAAAGGAGAAAATGCTGGTTACCAGCATTTTCTCTTTTTCCCACAATGTTTTCTATAGCCCTCTACCTCAGAGTCATTGTAACTTGGAATTGTGGGTAAAAGGTTACAAAAGAATGACACTGGGAGAAGACTTTACTTTTGAAGTCATCAAATATCACCCTCAACTGAAGCTTTGTCCTAGATAAACTTTCTATGGATGTCAATAATGTAACATAATGTATTTGTGTACCGAGTTAAATGCTGTATCAGACAGTCCCGAATTTTATTCTGGATGATGAGCATTTTCTCCTTTTCCCATTGTGCTTTTCATCTTGTCAAAGAACTTTATCTCATCTGTGCCAATAATGAAGTAATCATCTGCAGATGTTATGCCTTTGGAAGAGTCTTAATTCTTTACTAAACAACACAATTTTAGACTAGACCAAATTGAGAGTATTTGGGCTAAGTTTTAACCCTTTACTCCATAGATACTCATTTCTACGCATTGCTTGTAGGAGCCTTTGGAAAACATTGTGACAAAAGGTGAAATTGCTCACGATGAGCAATTTCACCTTTTGCCACAATGTTTTCTATGCTATCCAAAGGTGTCACATACACATAAGAAACAGCTTCATCATTGCTGTTATTTAGGGTCAATTAGAGATATAATAGAAATGCCTTATGGGGTAAAGGGTTAAAAAAAATAAGCTTACCTATCTGCTATGAGTCCAGATGGAATGAGAATATTCTGCAGGTCATCTTCATAATGTTTGGGTACACAGAACATCTCCAAGGGATATCCTTCATAATCATCCTTCAGCTGGTTTTACAAAAATTGAACTTGTTTCAGAGCTCCAGATACAAGGGAGTGATGGTATTCTAAATCCATTATTTCTTTTCCAAACCCTATGTTGTGGGTACTCATTAGAATCACCTCGATGGGACAATTCTAATGAGTACCTATAGCATAGGGTTTAGTGGAGAGTAATTAATATTTTCAACTTTGAAATCAAAATCACTCTTTCTATCTGGGGCTCTGTTCTTTGGTGTTTAACCTTTCCCAAATGACAAATTTTAGACTTTTCCAAACTCAAAGTGTCTGCAGATGGCAATTTTGAATTTGTTGAAAATGGCAGAGAGTTTTCCGGCAGACTAGAAAACATTGTGGGAAAAGGAGAAATTGCTTGTTATGAGCAATTTCTCCTTTTCCCACAGTGTTTTCTAAAGACTTGTACTGCAGACACAGGGCTTGTTTGGGAAAGAGTTAACACTTTACCAGACAACAAAATTTCAGCCTTGTCTAAAATGAAATCATTTGCAGACGACAATTTCAGTTTGGCTCAAAAGGTGTAACTTTTCTTTCATAGAGTAAAGAACATTGTGGGAAAAGGAGAAAATAGGGGTTACGGTGGACTTGAGACCGTTCATTGTACAGTAAATGTCCAAATATGAAAAAGATCACCAGAGCGTCTCATTATCGAGACTAGCTCCTTCCCCAAATAACCATTGTTAAGAGTAACCAGTGGTTAGACAGAGATGAAGCCTGTCATTATGAATATCATCAACCTTGTAAATAAATTTGCCTATACATCAAAATGACATTATCTCCCACTAGATGGCATTCTATAAATACTCATCTATCTAATTTGGGCATCCTGGGTAGAGAAACGAACCACTTTCTTATGCAACAACCGTTACTTTGAATTTTAAACTAAAATAAATGTTTACTCAATAAAACGCTACCTCGTGCAATTCACTCAGCTATGATCAGCAGTCTAGAGAAATCTCGAGCTAAAGCAGGTCTCATTTCTCCTCAAATGTATTGATAAAAGCTATTTTCTACATTACTACTTTATAGAGCGTAATATTACAGTCTGCCCCCTTTTGGGGCTAGTGATGTGTCATATAAGACAGTTGAATCTTCAGAGAATATTACATGCGCAGACAACGATCAAAATGAAACTGGGTAATCCATTGCCGGTTGTCAAACTGCCTGTTCTAGGCTCTTATAATTTCTGAACCCATTACCACACAATCCCCACTTTTGACGACCCTGAGAAAGAACCCTTTATAAAACATTGCAGGAAATGGAGCAGCATTTTCTCCTTTTTCCACAATGTTTTCTACTCTTCACAAAATAAATTTCAAATTTTCAGTTATTTTTATTTTGTTGCCAGCAAATGCTTTCGATTTGGACAAACCTAAAACGTAAAAGGCTAAATATTGTCATTTGATAGCAAGTTAAGAGAAGGGGCAGTAATTAAATGACGGAATGGGTGCCATGTGCACGGCAACAAAACAGCATTAACTTTGGTATGATTATGAAATTTCCAGAAGGTTCTATAAGACAGCGAGTGCACAAAGTCAGGTCAAATTGAAAAAGTATCTTAGACCTTCCGAAATAAATCTTTGGTCCGATCTTTTAAGGGGAATAAAACCTGATGTCATTAACTGTTATTTTATATATCAATACACGTGTTCGGCAAGACTATGAAGGCTTTGGGTCGAAATCTACTTGGACGAAATATTCTATCACAAGTAGGGCGAATAATACAGGCCCTGGTCGAACGCGAGTTGATTATATAGACAATCAAATATATCAATTGCGTCTGTTGTATACGTTTCAGATCGCTAAACATGTGAATACTTACGACAATACAGTCATTTGAATCTGACATTGTCTAGATTCTCCTCTGTCTTCACCGACGTCTCTGCTTTTATTTATTCAGGATTTCTCACATGTAAGTTGGTTCTCCGCCCCTTTTCCCCCCTGCTTTCTAACAATGCACGAGGCAGGGTAGCATATCTTATGTATTCGACCCTAGCTAAGATCGATCTCAATCAAAACTTGCATAGCAAAAATGACCAAATACAAAAATACTCAAGCGCAAATATATCATCTTTTAGTATATCTTTGTTATATTCTAAAAGTTTTGTCCAAAAATATCCTGCTAAACATTTGTTTTTTCACAGGATTAACCAGGGATCGTATATATAGAGTATATAAGATCCCTGGCTTAACCCATGTATTGAGCTGTTCCAGAAAGTTTTATCTGATTGGCCAAATTCTGTTTGGAAAGTGCTAAATAGTTCCAATTTTCTGACCAGCAACTTGTATTTTGTATTACCATAAGTATTACCATTGCTATTCAATCTCAAACCACATGGCCGCATCTCAAATATATTTTCTTTTTACAAATTTTTAAGTTTTTGAGTTTTTTTTTTGCGTGGCTGAATGTGCTGGCTTTTAGCCATCTTTTTGGTATTGATGATAAATGAATAAATGGAACTTTGTGATTGGTCTAAAAATCTAGACATCTTTATTTGAAAGGTCCCTTCCCATTCGCTGGCAAATTTATAATCTTGTTAAAATATGCGATGTTAGCATAATCCTATGGTTTTTTTTTACAGAATATGAATAAAAAAAGTCTGTGAAAAGAGACTCTATGAAGAACATTTTTGCTCAAGAAAAAAGTGCTGATCCTCCACCCAGATTTGTGCTCATGTCTACCCACATATTAATTAGGAACTTGAGGTGCAATGTACAACTCTTGGTTTTTCTCTTCATGTCAGCCTGGTCACATTGTTTTGATAGCTATACGTATAATGTAGGTTCAAACTAAAGAAGCTGGTCAATTTAGTAAATTGGAACTGAAATAAGTGACTGTATACCCAATACATGGATCCATGGAAATCGATATTTGACCAATCAGGACATCGCATTTATTCTACCCGATGTGCAGCCTTGGTTTCTGCTATTTCGGCTCACAAATAAACGACTGTTAACGTTGGAAGGATGCAATACTCTTCATTTATGTTGTGTTTTAAACGTTTGAATTTTTAAAAAAGCTTACAAAATGTGATTTGCAAACGTGTGCCGCTGACGTGAGATCACGCAGAGGCTATAGACAAGTTTAAATTATGATGATTACTGAAAATTTGAACTTATGCAAAGAGCTGGTCAGCGCTAGATAATGAATTAATTTATCTATAATTTTTTCCCCTCTGAAAATGGAAAACAAAGGTAAAAATAGACCTATATGACTTACTAATAAAAAGAAAATACGTTTACCTGAATGTCTAACCTTGTTCAATAACCTATGCACATCAAAAATGTGGCCGCGTAACTTGTCACCAATGTATCAATTTGACATTAATCTAACCTATTGTGCATGAAGAACATGATGAATGTGTACTGGGATCGTATATATACGATCCCTGATGTGTAGATAAAGATCAGATTGCAAATTACATGATGATAAGTCTTGGATTTAAAGTACCTGCTGTTTACAATAAGCACTTTGTCGAATAGTTCTTCCTCACTAAGAGTAAATTTCAATTTTAAAAAAAGTCCAGCTTCTGTTCTGGTGGAAGTTTATCTCAATAGGCAACTTGGAATTTTTTCTCTAGACTTAGCTGTTTTAACGATTACCACATAACACCGAGTTTTAACGACCCTTAGAAAGCCTTTAAAAGCATTGTAGAAAAAAGAGAAAATACTTATTACATGCATTCTGTCCTTTTCTCATAGTGTTTTGTGCTCTTTCAAAAGCAATTTTTGAATCATTTATTTTGTTGTCTGCAAATATTTGAGTTTTGATTGCTCTAAAAATTTTGTCATTTGGTGAAGAGTTTAAGTGGATTAGCACATAGATCTGCACATACGCACAAAGGGTGTGTTGGTAAACTGTTAATTTGATAAGAAGTGTGTTTGATTGCAAAACAATATGCCGCTCTAATCAACTTGACCACCCGTTGTCATCAGTATATCATAAAATAAAAGAAACTCTCGTCAATGATATTAACACTTTTCTTAATTGACAACACACTTAACGCATTTTATAATCATCAGACAACCCTTTACTCCTTAACCCATTACCACTCAATCCCTACTTTTGACTCCCCTGGAAAAGAAGCCTTTCGAAAACATTGTTGGAAAAGGAGAAAATGCTGGTAACCAGCATTTTCTCCTTTTCCCACAATGTTTTCTACCTAATCGATAAACAATTGCACCATTTGAGCCACACTGAAATTGTCGTCTGCAAATGCTTTCAATTTGGACAAGGCTGAAATTTCGTCGTCTGGTAAAGGGTTAACATGATATTGAAAGCTTTCATTAACTTAAACCTCTCTGTTGAATCAGACATTCTATAAACTTTTCGAAAGGCTTGTAATTCAGTGTTATTTAATTTGGTATGATGCTGAGATGACTTTACTAGGCCAACAAAAGCAATAAGTATCATTAATTCTATTATTCCGTGGCAAAACAGAGATTTGATGATGTTTTTGATTCTTTCAAATTTTTGTAATATGTTGCATTGTCCGTCGCCCCCGTAATTCGCCCTTTTAATACATATCCGTTTGTAAATTGGTTAAGAATCTTTAAATTGCTTACTGAGAATTTATCATCGATAGAAATATATGATTAAAATAATTTTTTCCGGAATTTTATTGAGAGAAAGTCCTGACGGCACGATTTAAGTAGCCTATCTCCTATACTGTATATGTATTGACTGCAGTTGTTTGTGAGATCTTGGCAACAGTAACTAAGGTAGTCGGTTTATCTTATCGCCACGGATCCATGTATAGCTTTGATCAGTCTCATGCTTGAAACTATATATTGACCAGCAATGGATGGCATTTGGCAAATACCTAGAGAATCATTGCCATTTGAAATTGAAAATTAATATATCTTGCTTACATGTTAAATTCTGCATTTTCTCTGTCTCAAAAACATTAGATTTCATATTGTTTGTCCCATTTGATTTGTTGTGAACAAGAATACTGCTGCCCAACCCTACCCCAAAACTGAGACTTTCCACTTTTATCTGGTTATGAACTCATTAAAGATTTTGAAAATTTTGAAAAAGGGTCACTTTTTTAAAGTTTTAATCACATAAATAAACTTTAAGTTGTGTATCGAGTTTGTGGAATTTCCCTTATTTCCAGAGTAAAAAAAAAATACTTTATTTTCCGAGTAAAAAATAGCAGGTGTGTGACACCTTTTGGCTGAATGTTATTTTTTCATGGGTCTTACTATTTACCCCGGGACACCCTTGGACACCCCGGGACACCCCGGGACGCATTGTATATTTTGTATAAAGCAAAATAAAGTCGTTTATGCTGTTATATATTGTAGATTGTCATTAACTTAAGTTAACATAATATTTCTACGTTGTAGAAGATGCAAATTCTACATTTATACAGAACCTACATAATGCATGGCGCGAGTCAGTGTCACCCCGGGACAATTTTTAAGCAAAACATTCATAACTTTATTGACACGGATTCATGCTGCGCACTAAGTAGACGGATTCATGCTGCGCACTAAGTAGGTTCTTTATAATTCTATAATTTGCATTCTCTACCAGGGAAAGTGTTATATATACTTAAATAAGTATAATTGAATGGTAAATTATCATACAGAAAAAAATAAGTGATTTTCTAACCTTTTTTAGAAGGCCAAGCGTGTTAATACAGTACCCCGGGACACCCTTCGACACACTGGGACACCTTATATATGGTCCAAAGTCATTCTGTGGTAAATGATATTTGTACTCTAAAAGGTATAATTCAATGGTGATTTATCATACAGAAAAAAATTAAGTGATTTCCTAACAATTTTTAGAGGGTCAAGCGTGTAAATACAGTACCCCGGGACACCCGTCGACACCCCGGGACGCCTTATATATAGTCTTAAGTCATTATCTACTAGGGTAAAATGATATATGTACTTAAAAAGATATACTCCAATGGTAATTTATCAAACAGAAAAAAAAAGTGATTTCTAACAATTTTAGTGCGTCAAGCGTGTAAATGCAGTACCCCGGGACACCCTTCGTCACCCCGGGACACCTTATATATAGTCCTAAGTCATTCTCTACAAGGGGAAAATGATATATGTACTTAAAAAGATATAATCCAATGGTAATTTCTCAAACAGAAAAAAATTAAGTGATTTCCTAACAATTTTACAATCTCCGAGCAGAGTTGTCGTTCGTTACCTCACATACATCTCTGCGATGGGCTAAATGACAAGAATCTTGTCAAACCGAGGAAAAGATGTTTTGTTACTGTTTAACTGTTTCATATGTAAAATTGTAAGTTAGACAAAGGAAATATGATTCTGGGTACATTATAGCTGCGTTCAAACTGATGAATTTGCCTGTATTAAATGGAACTATTTTTCTTTTAGCCTCTTCACTTTTAAGAATCTTACGCCGATTGTAACAAAAATAGATGCGCCCATCAATGATGACAACTGATTTGACACACCGCTGGATCTAAGTTTGTACGATTAAAAATCAAGTTATCGTCCTATAAAGATATTTAGGCTTTTCAGAAAGTCCCTCTTGTGTTCATTAACTATCGTTTAAGTCTGATTGGTCCCATGCTGTTTAAACAGCACACGAAACAATCGGTATTGGTCTTTCTTTCACCGGCGTTTGTGTAGCTATTTTGAGTTATGGTCATGTGACAAAAATATGACGTAATGACGGTCTACTTTCTGAGCCCACTACAGAGGTAAATGTAATGATCCGGAGTGCAAGAGAGTGACAATTTTAGTGCGTCAAGCGTGTAAATGCAGTACCCCGGGACACCCTGGGAATATTATACCTATTAGAGTGTCAAGCGTGTAAATTCAGTACCGCGGGACACCCGTCGACACCCCAGGACGCCTTATATGTGGTCTAAAGTCATACTGGGGGAAAGGTATATGTACTTAAAAAGGTATAATTCAATTGCAATTTATCATACAGAAAAAAAAAAAAATATCTATTAGAGGATCAAGCGTGTAAATTCAGTACCGCGGGACACCCGTCGACACCCCGGGACGCCTTATATGTGGTCTAAAGTCATACTGGGGGAAAGGTATATGTACTTAAAAAGGTATAATTCAATTGTAATTTATCATACAGAAAAAAAATTAAGTGATTTCCTAACAATTTTTATCGTGTCAAGCGTGTAAATAAAGTACCCCGGGACACCTTATATATAGTCCCAAGTCATTCTCTACTGGGGGAAAATGATATATGTACTTAAAAAGTTACAATTCAATGGTAATTTATCAGACAGAAAAAAAAATTAAGCGATTTCCTAACAATTTTTAGTGCGTAAAGCGTGTAATTACAGTACCCCGGGACACCCGCTTGACACCCCGGGACGCCGTATACATTGTCAATCTGTACAGGGTGAAAATGAGATATATAATAATTCAATGGTAATTTATCATACAGAAAAAAAATGATTTTGTTACCATTTTTAGTAGGTAAGACTTATAATGTCTAGGAAACTTAGTGCTGTTTTGTATATATACATGGCATAAATCCATGTCACCTATGGATAATTTCCTTAAAAATTGCCCTATGCACATTGTAGGTTCTTTATACTGTATACCTTAGACTTAGCATTTTCTACTACGGGAAAAATGTTATATATACTTGAAAATCTGAACGAATGAAAAGAAATCTGTTTTGCCAATACATAGATGCAGACAAAGCAGACAGCTTTCCGTATCAAAAGATACTTCTTGTCTTTTAGAAGAAATGCTTGGTCGTCATCGAGGAAAGTGGTCTCAATAAAATTCTTCTTCTGCATGACGGCAGCTGCATCTAGCACTGTATGTCGGGCCCAGTGGGCAGGTGTTGGACCTATCCCGACATTTCTGTAAAATTGGCGGGAATTAGTCTTCGGGCCGTGTAGGCAGGATTTTCATCCTATCCCGAAGATGGTCGAAAATTTGTTTTAAAAAAAGGCGTGAAATAGTCTTCGGGCCGTGTAGGCAGGATTTTCATCCTATCCCGAAGATGGCAGCAGGCATTTCTGTAAAATTGGCGGGAAACAGTTTTCGGGCCGTGTAGGCAGGATTTTCATCCTATACCGAAGATGGCAGAAATTTTGTTTAAAAAGAAAATGGCGTGAAATAGTATTCGGGTCGTGTAGGCAGGATTTTCATCCTATCCCGAAGATGGCAATAGGCATTTTTGTAAAATTTGCGGGAAATAGTCTTCGGGCCGTTTAGGCAGGATTTTCATCCTATCCCGAAGATACGCATACTATGAACTGCATGTGCATGTAAGGCATGTATATGTGAATGCAGTACCCCGGGACACCCTCTCCTACTATGAGACGATGTTATTTATATATATATATATACTTAAAAATATAATAGTATAATTTAATGGTTCTTTATCATATAAAACAAAATAATTGGCTTTCTAACCATTTTCAAATGTACTAACATGTAAATACAGTGCCCCGGGACACCCTTTCTTACCATCTTCAAAGGTTCTAGCATGAAAATACATTACCCCGGGACACCCTTTCTTACCATCTTCAAAGGTTCTAGCATGAAAAAAACATTACCCCGGGACACCCTTGGACACCCCGTGATGCCTTATATATAAAGCCATTTTTTTTGTTATATATGACGAATTATGATTAAATATATAGCACAAGTCCGTGTCAACAAAATTATAGATTAAATTGTCCCGGGGTGACGGCGACGCATACTATGCACTGCATGTGCATGTGAAGCATGTATATGTGAATGCAGTACCCCGGGACACCCTTGGGCACCACCGGACGCCTTATATATAGTTAAAAAGTCGATTATTTTGTTCTATATGACAAATTATCTTTGAATTATACATTTCAAAATATATACAACATTTTCCCTTAATATGTAGTCAATGTGCATAGCATGAGTCACCAAAATTAAGGATAAAATTGTCCCGGGGTGACGTTGATTCGTTATGCACTATGCAAGTTCCATATAAATTGTAAAATTTTCATGTCCTACTATGAGACGATGTTAGATATACTTAAAAAGTATAATTTGATGGTATAAAAACCATTTAAAACAAAATAATTGGCTTTCTAACCATTTTCAAATGTACCAGCATGTACATGCAGTACCCCGGGACACCCTTGGATACCCCGGGACACCATTTATATAGGTATAAAGTCATCTATTTCGTCCGATATGATAAATTAACATTAATTATAGCTTTTTTTATTATATACAAAATTTTCTCTTAATACTTTGGCATAGCACCAGTCCGTGTCACCAAAATTATGGATAAAATTGTCCCGGGGTGACATTGACTCATACTATATGCACTATGTAGGTTCCATTTAAATTATAAAATTTGTATTTTCTGCTACGAGAGAATGTTACACATACTTAAATGGTACATAAAGAACAAAATACAAGACTTTTTAACCATATATAAGGCGTCCCGGGGTGTCCCGGGGTGTCCAAGGGTGTCCCGGGGTAAATAGTAAGACCGTTTTTTCATGGAAATCGGTTTCACACGGAGCGCCGTGAATGGCTACCGGCATTTGGAAAAATGGCAACAGAAGAACTACAAAAAGCGATTGATTTAAAACCTACCAACAAAACGGCGTCTATTGACATTCTTCATAGCATTGGTAAAATATAAAATATATGTTCGAATAAAACTGTTGTAGATAAGTGTTACCTCTCTCTGTAGTGGAGGCTGTATTTCATTTTAACTTCGTCAAATTTTCAGCTGAGTCACTCAATAAATCAGTGTGGAAAATGGGAACTGATTTCCTCTTTATTTCTCAAGTAGGTGATTGTTATAAAAAAAAAATAAATTACTTTGGTCACTTTGAATGAATAACCTTCAATCATATTCCCGGCAACTATCTTTACACTGTATCACGAAAACCCATGAAAATCAGACGTGTGATAAACTTGTAATTTTTCATCGATTCATTTCGTATAATAAACCTAAAGTACAATATTAGTCAATGGAATGAAGCTGAAAGTTTCATTTATTATTAATCCTTTGTAAATTGAGAGTTTGGGTGAGATGTTTAAAACCTAAATACCCACCTTTAACTCTTTACAAAACGACAAAATTTCTGACTAGTCTAAATTGAAAGGATTTGCAGACGACAAATTAAATGCTAATCAAAAATTGAAATTTGATCTGGGAAGGGTAGAAAACATTGTGGGAAAAGGAGAAAATGCTGGTTACCTGCATTTTCTCCTTTTCCCACAAAGTTTTTAAAGGCTTTCATTCTCAGGGTCGTCAAAAGTCGGGATTGTGTGGTAAAGGGTTAAACACCAACCAATTGATTTGTACAATCAGTCATGAAGATGTTTTTCTCAACAAGAAAATTACTGTAACTTGCATTACACAAGTCATGTCAAGTGCAACTCGTGCACTTGAAAATTGAAATAGGAAAGAGATGGAAAGAGTTTTATAACAGGCTGTGGGTGTCATCTTTTGATACATACATGTAGTTATTCGATAATTAACCTTTAATTGAATGTTACAATTTTCCCTTTTTCTCTCCAGTCAAAAGACCATCAGATTCCAACCATGAAGAATCTGTGAAAGTTAAAGAGCAGGCAATACTGGAACTTGGCAGTCTGCTTGCAGAAACAAAACAAGCTGAAGGTATCAGTCATTAACCACTATCATTTAACTCACTGCCAAATGACAATATTTTAGGTTTGTCCAAATCGAAAGCATTTGCAGACGACAAAATAAAAGTGACTGAAAATTTGAAATTTGTCTTGTGAAGGATAGAAAACATTGTGGGAAAAAGGAGAAAATGCTGGTTACTAGCATTTTCTCCTTTTCCCACAATGTTTTCTAAAGGCTTCTATCTCAGAGGCGTCAAAAGTGGGGATTGTATGGTAAAGGGTTAACTCTTTACCAAAGAAGAAAATTTTAGACTTGTCCATATTGAAAGCATTTGCAGATGAAAAATGAAATCAAGTGCTAACGATGAAATTCTTTTTTGGCGAGTAGAAAATACTGTGGGAAAAGGGGAAATACTGGTTATCAGCATTTTCTCCTCTGCCAACATTTCCCAACGGCTTCCCTGTCATAGTTGTTAAAACAAGGGATTGTGTGGTAATCAACTAAATCTTAACCATTTGATTCAATGTTTAACTCTTTACCAAACAAAATGATATTAGACTAGTCCAGAGTGGAAGTATTTGCAGACAACTATATTACGAGTAATGTGACTCAAATATCAAAATTTGGTTTTGGAAGCGTGTAAAACATTGTGAGAAATGACAAAATTATAGACTGGTCCAAATTTAAAGCATTTGCAGATAATTGTGACTGAAAAAAATTAACAAAATTTCATTTCAGAAGTGTAGAAAGCAGTGTTGGAAAAGGAGAAGATACTTTTTGCCAGCATTTTTTCAGAAGCGCTGGAAAAGGAGAAAATACTGTTTACCAGCATTTTCTCCTTTTCCCACAATGTTTCCAAAAGGCTTCTATCACTGGGTCATCAGAAGTCGTCATTGTGTGATAAAGGGTTCAATTGCAGCAAAAAATCTCAAAATGCCACTTTTAACATGTGTTAAGTTTTTTTCATTATCTAGAACTAGCTGGTTTGATACGGTTCACCCGACCATTTTTGGACACGGTCAGTAAAGCCAAAGCTGCCAAAATGGTCAGAGGTTTGGTGGACTTGTTTCTGGACATGGAAGCTGGTACAGGAAAAGAGGTGAGATACATGAATTGTGCACTTTTATTTTAATTTTTTTTCTAAAATAATACAGTTTTTAGTGTTTACGATGACAGGGAAGGAAGCTTTTGAAGTGATGTTCAACAATATCTTGTCCTTTTCCCTTAATGGTTTCACCTGCACAATAACTATGCTTTTAATAAATTGAATTATAATAATTTGTTGTTCGATGAACACACAACTTTTGCAACAGTCAATTCAATCAATTTCAAAGGCACATTTCAGTGTTTTACTCACATATCAGCAAAATGCTTCCATACAGACCTGCATGAAATTTTTTAGTTTAAATTTAATAAAACCGGTTACCGGCTTTTTCTCATTCCCTCTATGTATTTTAAAAACATATCGCAAAAGTAAAATTTCGGATTACAGCATTTTCCCTTTATCGATTTTGTTTCCTTAAATTATCCTAAAAAGGGAGATAAGGCTGATGCCATGTTACCAGCATTTTCTCAGTTTTATACAATACTTTTTGATATCTCAAAGGCTGAAATCTATAGCATGTATATAAAGTGAAATGTTTTTAGTTTTATCCCCCACAAATGCTTCCAATTTTGACAGTCTGTGTAGGATGGCTCAGTGGTTTGTGTACCTGACTCATGACTTGGTGGTTGGAGATGTGATACCCATTTGTGGTAAACTTTCTTTTTTGTGATTTTTCATGTCTCACCGCTGATGGCTGTGAGAAAGTAGTTATTGCTTGGACAGAAAGTTGTCAGTAGTGGTGTGAGAAAGCCAGTTAAACATGTATATGTGCACTGGCCACTGTAATTGGACCTTAGTTGTTAACTGTTTACCCTGAAAGCTTTTGAAAACATTGTAGGAAAAGGAGAAAATGCTGGTAACCAGCATTTTCTCCTTTTCCCACAATGTTTTCTACCCTTCCCAAACCAAAGTTCAGTCACATTTATTTTGTCATCTGCTAATACCTTCAATTTGTGCCAGTCTGAAATTTTGTTATTTGGTAAAGAGTTAAACAGACTCCAACACAAACAATTTGGACCAGTGTAGAATCTTGTGATGATAAGGGCTGTAATGCCATTGTATGATTTTTTCCAGGTTGAGTTATGTAGAGAGTGTATAAATTGGGCCACAGATGAAAAAAGGACATTTCTACGACAAGCCCTTGAGGTAAGCACTGATAAACTATTGTGAGAAAATTCAATTAACCCATTACCACACAATCCCTACTTTTGACACCCCTGATAAAGAATCCTTTTGAAAACCCTGTGGGAAAAGGAGAAAATGCTGATAACCAGCATTTTCTCCTTTTCCCACAGTGTTTTCTACCCTTGCCAGAACAAATTTCAATTTTTCAGTCACATTTATTTTGTCGTCTGCAAATGCTTTCAATTTGGACCAGTCTAAATTTTTCTCGTGTGGTAATGGGTTAAGTCATGGTGTATGAAAATGGGAATTAATTCATTTGCAAAAAGTAATGACCTCAGTCAGCCTGCGCAATCTGCCCAGGCAGACACAGGTCGAAAAATTTTTGCTGTTTGTGAATTTTCTGCATGTCTAAGAACCATGCTGTCTTTCGAATCAGCTGATTGTTGGGCTTGGTGTATTTTATGGCATTATCTCAGGCTAGGTGGTATTCTAAAAATGCAGATCTAATTTGGGTATTCTGGGTACAGAACTGGACTGCTTTTCTACACAACAACTGTAACTTTGAATTTCAAACTGAAATAAATGTTTGCACAATAAAACACTACCTGGTGCGATTCATTCAGCTTTGATCATCTAGCATGCAACCTATGCACCAACCGTTTACTAAAACAGACCCAACAGGCTGAGGTTATAGCCTCAGAGTAAGTCATACTTTTCCTTAACATATGGACAGGTCCAATCTTCGTAGAATATGTCATGATACCATATAGCCCAAGACAAAGTAGAATGCTTATTATTCGAATATACTTTTGTTTTTGTTAAGAGAAGTATGCTTGCTATACTGTCAAAATGGTTGACTTTTTCAGGCACGTCTCATAGCACTATATTTTGAAACCAAGAAGTACCCAGATGCTTTACAGCTTAGTAAGTTCTTTACTTATCTGTTTCTTTCAACAGGTTTTGTTCATTGTTTGTCTCTTTAAACTTCAAGGTTTTTCCACATTGAAAGAATTTGCAGACAACAAATGGCCTGCATAATACGAAAAGGAGCATTCAGACATTTGCATAAATCATTGAAGTGGATTAGCCTGAACAATCGGCGCCAACCAATCCGAGACAACACTTCACAACTTAGTTCGATTTTGTCTTATATTAGACTTTCACAAAACAGAAAACTACAGTAGAATGGAAAGTGTTATCTCGGTAGTCCGTGCAGGCTGAGGCGGGATGACTTTTTACGCAAATGTCTGAATGCCCTTTTCTGCTTGTTGTATGCCAAATATGGGTTGATAATGAAGTTTGTTGTTGAAGTGTCCCAGGTTGTGTAGTTTTTCCTTGCCATGAAATATTTTTGCTTTGTGTTCTTGGATGAAAAAAATGTGTTCTGGGTCCATATTCACCAACCATTCTTAAGAACATTCCGTCTTACTCTTCAAAATTTTCTAACTGTGAAAGTAACAGAACTTCTGATTGGCTAAACCGAATGGTTTAGCCAATCAGAAGTTCTGTTAATTTCACTTTTACAAAATTCTGAAGAATTAGACTAAGAATATTCTAAAGAATGGTTTGTGAATACAGACCCTGGAAACTTAGTACAGGGAACATGTCTTTATAATTGATAATGCTTGCAGCACCAATTCATTGAACAAGTCTTTAAGAATGGATATAAAACACTCGAATCCACCACTTAAAGTTTTCTGGATATGGAATTTTGTTCCTTGCAAGCCAGCCAAGCTGTGTATTGTCAAGTGGGCCAAATTATTGTTTGGTCCAGCCCCAGGTTAAGGTCTGTATGTGTACAGTATGGTTGACTGGATTTCCTTCGGATAGCTTTAGTACAGACTAGCTGTTTAACTCAATACCACACAATCTGCTTTTGACAACCCTGAGAAAGAAGCCTATAGAAAACATTGTGGGAAAAGGAGAAAATGCTGGTAAGTAGCATTTTCTCTTTTTCCCACAATGTTTTCTACCCTTCACAAAACAAATTTCAAATTTTCTATCACTTTTACTTTGTTGTCTGCAAATGCTTTCGATTCTGACAAGCCAAATTTTTTCGGTTGGTAATGAGTTAATAACACCTCTTTGCTATGACTCACACTAGTTACAGAATCTGAAGTACTGCCAGAAAGTTAACTATGAAACTGTAAATGTGAAAAAGTTGAGGAATTATAATTCTGTTTATTCTTGTTTTTCCTTTTCTAGCCTCTACCTTATTAAGAGAGTTGAAGAAATTAGATGACAAAGCATTATTGGTGGAGGTGCAGTTACTGGAAAGTAAAATTTATCATGCTTTAAGTAATCTGCCCAAAGCCCGAGCTGCTCTAACATCAGGGAGAACAACAGCCAATGGTATATACTGTCCACCTAAACTGCAGGCATCCCTAGATCTTCAGTCAGGTATGGGTAGAAATTATATGTTGATAATTAAAGTCAACTAGTATTATTAGAGTTGACGATCTTCTTTCAATCAGCAGTAGGTCTTGTAAGCATATTAACCTTTACAGATGTTCTTAACCCTTTACCACACAAGAAAGTTTTAGACAGGTCCAAAATGAAAGCATTTGCAGAGTACAAAATAAAGGTGACTAAAAAATAGAATTTTTTTCTAGGAAGGGTAGAAAACACTGGGGGAAAAGGAGAAAATGCTGGTTACCAGCATTTTCTCCTTTTTCCATGGTGTTTTCAAAAGGCTTCTTTCTCAGGGGCTTCAACAGTAGGGATTGCGAGGTAATGGGTTAACCCTTACCCAAATGACAAATTTTGGACTATGCCAAATAAGAAACACTTGCAGATGACAAAATTAATGCTGCTCAAAATTTAATGTTTGGTTTGGAAAGGGTAGAAAACATTGTGGGAAAAGGAGAAAATGCTGGTTACCAGCATTTTCTCCTTTTCCCACAATATTTTCCAAAGCCTTCTTTCTCAGGGTTGTTAAAAGTCGAGGTTGTATGGTAAAGAGTTAAGCCTAAGGCATGGCCTTTTCCATTGCTACATTGTAAACCAATGTATGCATTCTTTTACCTTTCTTCACAAAATTTCCATGTTTTAATGACCTGGAGAAAGGAGGCTTGGGGAAACAATGGTAGGGGGGCTGGGTAGCTCAGTTGTTAGTGTATCTGACTTGTGACCTGGTGGTTGTTAATTCGATACCCAGGTAATGATGCAAATTTTCTTCCTGGTAGTTTTTCAGTTGTCACTTCTGATGCATGTGGAAAAAGTAGTCATTGAAAGAAAATTGTATAGGTGTTGGTGTGAGAACAGTTAGTGGGTAGCATGATATTTCACCATCTTTTGCAAGAATTCTTTCCTCATATGCTATTGAATTACAGTTTTTCTTGTGAATAGACTCATATACATAGTAATTGTGGAGTCCATGGCTGTAAGGTAGTGTGCCAGCCTTATAACCATAAGATCCTGAGCTTGATACATGGGAACAGGTGTCAACTTAAGGATTTTTCATTGGCCCACACATTTGGTGCAAGCACTGGTATAGTTCCCAGGAAGCAGAATAGAGAGAGATTAGAATAAGTTGTAAGAACTTGTTTCTCAATCAGTGTAAAATAAATATGTTTAAACTAACTAATTGAGGTAATTTAGTACTAAATTGGTGAGCTTAATAGCTCTTTTAGTAACATATGAAAGTTTAATTCAGGCGGTGACCTGTTGAAATCTTCAGCTCAGCCATTTTCTTTCAGACGGCAGAATTTTAGACCTATCCAAATTGAAAGCATTTGCAGACGACAATGTCATTGTGGATCGGATGGTGCCAATGTTTATTGAAATGGTAGAAAACATTATGGGAAAAGAAGAAAATGCTGTTTACCAGCATTTTCTTCTTTTGCCACAATGTTTTCAACAGGCTTCTTTCAAAGGGTCATAAAAAGTTGTCATTGTGTGGGAAAGGGATAAGTTATTGCAACAGGATAAATTCATCTCTCACCTCTGATTATTGTTTCTATGATGGTTATGTGGGAAAGCAGCCAGCTGCTTGGGAAGAAAACTGTGTGAAGCACTGGAAAAAATAAATTCCAGGAAAGCATGAATAAATACACTTATGTTTACTACATAACTGTATTGATGTTGAAAATGAGTTTAACCCTTCACCAAACAATCCCTTGTTTTTACAACCCTGAGATAGAAGCACTTTTAAAACATTGTGGGAAAAGGAGAAAATGCTGGTTACCAGCATTTTCTCCTTTTCCCACAATGTTCTCTATCCAGCTGGAAACAATTTCAATTTTTTTAGTTATGTTTATTTTGTCGTCTGCAAGTGCTTTCAATTTGGACCAGTCTAGAATTTTGTCGTTTGGTAATGGGTTAAATGACAATCAATAAATGGCAGTACACTCTAATAAATTAAACACTTGGTACATGTACTTATTATTCATCTTTTGTAAATTTCTAGGGATTCTTCATGCAGCGGAAGAAAGGGATTTCAAAACAGCCTATTCTTACTTTTATGAAGCCTTCGAGGGTTATGACTCCATAGACAATCCTAAAGCACTGATTGCACTGAAATATATGTTGTTGATGAAAATTATGCTCAACACGTAAGTAAACCTGTTTTGAGATGTCTTTGCTAACTGACTCTCATCATGTGACTGTCATAATATGTAAGGTAACATTGTATCGCTAAGAGTGATCACTGGATGAATTAAAAACGCGGGAATATCTGTCTGCAAAAGAACAGAAACCCTTACCTTTTACCAAACAATCATATGTTCTAAGGTATGTTCTATGTAAGATGGCCTATGAAAATATTGTAGGAGAAGGAGAAATTCCTGGTAACCAGCAACAGCATCTTGCACCCTTTTTTAGTACGTCTTTTCAATAACAACATCTTTGCCATTTAAAATGTGTACAGTTTTGTATTTGGTAAAGAGATGAATCATTCAACTCTTTAACACACAATCCCAACTTTTAACAACCTTGAGAAAGAAGCTTTTTGAAAACATTGTGGGAAAAGGAGAAAATGCTGGTAACCAGCATTTTCTCCTTTTCCCACAATGTTTCTACCCTTCCCAAAAGAATTTTCAGTTTTTCAATCACACTTATTTTTTCATCTGCAACTGCTTTCAGTTTGGACAAGTCTTTAAATTTGTTGTTTTGGAAAGAGTTTAATCTTTACCTGGTAACAAAGTTTTAGAGGAAAGTATTTGCAGATACAGAATTAAATGTTATCAGCATTTTCACCCACTCGTCTTAACTCGGCAGATTCCATACCTATATCTAACCTCGTCTGTATCGGAGATTTTGGGGAGATTTCGATGTTGAAATGGGAATATGTGACTCTATATATAGCCTGCCACCGTCAATTGTTTACCAACGACATGAACAACCTCATTGAAGTTATTCACATCTGTCTATTTGTCGCCCAAAACTTCAATCGGAATTGATAAAGCACATTCGATAATGAATGTAGGAACTGTTTGTCAACTGAAATATAGTTAGAAAGATTTTAATAGAGAATTCAAACTCAAGTCTTCTTTTGTAAGAGGAGCCTTACAAATTTTAGAACAGTAAACCGCCATATTTCCTGGCGATGAATGCATCGATCCGACGCATATCAATCTACCAGGTACAGCCGGGGGATATGATTGCTCCCATCACACGAGGTATGCGGAATGCATTTTCACCATCCCCACAATGTTTTCAAAAGCCTTCTTCTGAGGAATTCTTATTGCATTAGATTGTTTTAGGTTAATTGTCGGAGTTGGGTTAATTACAGGGCAGATGAGGTCCAGGCCATTGTAAGTGGGAAACTAGCTCTGAAGTATTCGGGACCCGATATTGAAGCCATGAAGTCTATAGCGCAGGCCAGTCATAAACGATCATTAGCTGACTTTCAGAAGGTAAGACAGACACTTCTATTTGTATTTAACTCTTTACCACACAATCCCAACCTTTTTGGTACCTTTGAAAACATTGTGGAAAAAAGAGAAAATGCTGGTAACCAGCATTTTCTCCTTTTCCCACAATGTTTTCTGCCCTTTCCTTATCAAGTTTTAATTTTTGATTCACATTTATTTTGTCGTCTGCGAATGTTTTCAATTTGGACTTGTCCAAAATTTTGTTGTTTGGTAAAGGGTTAAGGTAATACATCCTTCTGTAAATCATAATAAATCTTAATCCTTTAAATGGTCATTAACATTTCAGTGCAGATACAAGCATTGGATAACCCAGGGCATATATCCAGGTCATTATATGCTTGCATCTGCACTAAAATCTCTAAGACCACTTGAAGGATCAAGATCATTATTCATTGATGGATATATTTATATTGGATACCTTAATCCTTCAAGAACCATATAAACAATATTGGCACTTTTTGACTTATTCTAAGGATAGGGCATGCTACTGAGATTTGTGTAACATTGCCAAATTCGTATGTATTCGGCTATGACTTGGGTAATCTGTAATTGATACAGGGAAGCAGTGTCCATCGGGCATTTTATTAAATATTACCAAAGTCTTAGCCGAATTGATATCTTTTCTGGCATTTAAAGGCAATGTTACAGGAATCCCATTAGGGCGCCCTACCCCTATGACTTGTTTTAAGTATTCATTAATTTCAAGACTGGTTTATAACATCATTCATAGACACAGCTTAAGGGCAAGAACAGATCAAGAGAATGCAAGGAAATTTAGGATCAGACTGCACATCAGTTGCAGTCTGATCTTTATAAGATGTGTTGATTACGCTCTGTGAAAAGGGAACTTCACTCTTTACCACACAATCGTGACTTTTAATGACCCTGAGAAAGAAGTCTTTTGAAAACATTGTGAGAAAAGGAGAAAATGCTGGTTACCAGCATTTTCTCCTTTTCCCACAATGTTTTCTGCTCTATCAAGGAAAAATTGTGCCATTTTTGCCATCTTAAATTTGTCGTCTGTAACTGCTTTGAATTTACACAAGTCTAAAATTTTGGTGTGTGGTAAAGAGTTAATGCATCTGTGAAAAATTATTGGCCCAGGTCAATCTGCAAAGTAATTGCAGGCTGACCTGGGCCAAAACTTTTCACTCTAAGTGAAGTTTCTGTATGTACAAGGACCAGTTTACCTCATGTTTAAGTCGTTTCCTCAACCCATTACCACACTATCCCAACTTTTGACGCCCCTGAGAGAGAAGGCTTTAAAAAACATTGTGGGAAAAGGAGAAAATGCTGGTAACCAGCATTTTCTCCTTTTCCCAGAATGATTTCTATCCTTCACAAGACAAATTTCAAATTTTCAGTCATTTTTATTTTGTCGTCTGCAAATGCTTTCAATTTGGACCAGACTAAAATTTTGTTGTTTGGTAAAGAGTTAAAAAGAACGGATATTACGAATAGTATGTGATGACATGCATTAACCGTTTACTCCATAGATACTCATTTCCACACATTGCTTGTAGGAGCCTTTGGAAAACATTGTGGCAAAAGGTGAAATTGCTCGTGACGAGCAATTTCACCTTTTGTCACAATGTTTTCTATACTGTCAAAAGATGTCATTTACACATAAGAAACGTCTTCATCCTTGCTGTTATTTAGGTTCAATTAGAGATTCCATGGAAATGCTTTAAAGGGTTAAGGCCCTTTTTGCCAGAGCATCACTCAAATACATGTACATTGTTCTGATTTCAGACGTTAGTGACATACAAGACCCAGTTAGAGGATGATCCCATCGTATCAGCACATCTCAAAACTCTGTATGATAATTTACTAGAACAGAATCTGTGTAGGATAATTGAACCATTTTCTAAAGTTCAGGTAAGGCCATTTTGAACTGTGACTTAATTTGTTTAGAGATAGATGCTATGGTCTTGTAGAACTTTAATTGATTGTATTCGGATTTAATGCCACTTTAACAGCTAAGGTCATATCATGGCAGTTGGTGATGCACTTGTGTTTCCTGGCTTTCTCACACTGGTACTTACACTACTTTCTTTCCAAAGCCACCAACTACTACTTTTTGCACATGCTTCAGCAGAGGTGAGAGGCGAAAATACGCCAGAAAGAAAGTTGGCCTCAACCAGGTATTGAACTTGCAACCACCAGATCATGAGTTAGACATGCTTACCACTGAGCCACACAGGTGGGCTTGTAGAACTACAGCAAAACATTTTATTGCTCAAATAAACAGGAATCAATGTTAGGAATGAATGGTGCATTACCCATATTGTTACATTAACTACTAAAAGAGTGGGGGACAAGAGGGGGGGTGGGGTGGGCATAACTGTTAACATGTTCTTTTGAGTGAAATCGTCCTTTTTTCCTAGCTCAAATATGTTTGATTTTTGCTGTTTTCCAGGAATGTATCAAGCTATTTTTCAAGTCTGATCATTATTTTCTGTGTCTACAATGTCTGCATCATTCTCATTGTGCAAAAACATTGACATTCTATAATATCTATTTAATTAGTTCAAATTAGGACAATGACATTCTATAATACCTATTTTATTTTTTCAAATTAGGACAAGTTGTTAACCTTATAAAGGGAAACTTTTATGTGGGAACACAATTGTCAAAATGATTTTGACACACTTATGCCCCTTATTCAACTTCGATTTTTCAAAATCTTTGACATCGTATAACAGAGCTCCAGACAGGAGGGAGTGATGGTATTCTTAATCCATTATATCCTTTGAAAGCCTATGTTGTGGGTACTCATTAGAATCGCCTCGATGAGACGATTCTAATGAGTCTCCACAACATAGGGTTTAGTGGATAATATAATTTATATTTTTAATTTTGAAATCAAAATCACTCCATCTATCTGTAGCTCTGTTATGATATCTCTCTTATTACTAAAGATATTTTCTTCAAACTTGGACAAGTTTAAAGGGAACTCATACAACAAGGGCAGGTAACCATCAAAATATTTTTGACACAATTATGCTCCTTTTTTAACTTAAAAATTTCACTGAAAATCAACTACTGACAGCTGAGCATTAACACCTGCATGTGGTGCTCTTGTTGTGTTGTTGAATCATACTTTTTTAACTCATTACCAAATGACAAAATTTTAGACTGGTCCAAATCGAAAGCATTTGCAGCTGACAAAATAAAAGTGACTGAAAAATTTAAATTTGTTTTGTGAAGGGTAGAAAACCTTGTTGGAAAAGGAGAAAATGCTGGTGACCAGCATTTTCTCCTTTTCCCACACTGTTTTCTAAAAGCTTCTTTCTCAGGATCATTAAAAGTCAGGATTGATTGGTAATGGGTTAATTGCAACTGGTCAACATCAAGGATTACAAAAGCTGTTAGTCCTCTTTTCTATTGGAAGATGCCACTTCACAAAAAGAATGGTATGAAAGTAGGTCTTCACTGTGTAACTGTTATATTTTGTTTGAAGCTAACTATGATTTGGTTTTTGGGAGCTCATTGACACATGCTGGACTTGCTATGTCCAGCCATTATCATAACCAAGTTTAATACCGCAAATAATTTTTTTCAGGAAACTTAGTTATACCCCTCGCAAAATGAATGTTTTCTGCGGGGTATAAGGGAATCAGCCTGTCTGTCTGTGTGTCCGTCCATGTGTAAGTCTGCGTACAAAGTACTACTAATTGCCTGTTTCTGTCAAAATGCTGGCAGGTGGTTTTAAATCACATTCAGTGATAGCTCTAATATCATCTGTTTTCATCTGTATTTTAGGTTCAACATGTAGCAAATCTGATCAAATTACCCATGGTAAGTGAAATATCAATCTGTTTTGCTATACATATATCAAGATAAGCCTATACATACATACATACATACATACATACATACATACATACAGTTTGATCTTGATCTATACTCTCAGCTTCTCCATCAGTCAAGTAAATCATGTTTTCATCACTGAATCATTCAAGCACCTTTCACAATTACACTTTGTCGGTTTACTTCAAAAACCACATAACTATAGCTTGTTACAAGCTGTAGTTATAAGGTTTTGAGCTAAGCGGTCGAGCTGCAGTATTGATTATGATCAGACTGCACATTGGATTCAAATGATGATAATTTCTTCAGACATTGTCAAAAACTTTAATTCTTACCACACAATCAGACTTTTAATGACCCTGTGAAAGAAGTCTTTCCAAAACATTGTGGAAAAAGGAGAAAATGCTGAAAGCCAGCATTTTCTTCTTTTACCACCGTGTTTTCTACCCCTCCCACGCCAAATTTCAATTTTTCAGTCACATTTGTCATCTGCAAATGCTTTCAATTTGAACCATTCTATAATTTTGTCATTTGGTAAAGAGTTAAGTAGTACTCTAGAGCTGAAATTTGAATCTAGAACAATTGTTGTATGCTGAAAAAAGTTAAAACTATATTATTCTAGTTGAAAAAACGGAATTAAGTTGTTTTCACATGAATTGGTTCAATCAGAAACAGTTGTTAACTTCAGTCAACTCTTTACCTGTTCAAAAAATTTAAACCCTTCCACATTGGGAGCATTTGAGGACAAATAATCAAGTAGCCCATTTGCTAAAATGATGGAATTTGTCTCTTAACCCATTACCACACAATCCTACTTTTGATGCCCCTGAGAAAGAAGCCTTTAGAAAACATTGTGGGAAAAGGAGAAAATGCAGCTGGTAACCAGCATTTTCTCTTTTTCCAAGTGTTTTCTACCCTTCACAAAACAAATTTCAAATTTTCAGTCACTTTTACTTTGTCATCTGCAAATGGTTCCAATTTTGATTGGTCTAAAATTATGTCATTTGGTAAATAGGTAAAGTCAGACACATTATATGAAAATAGCAGATTACTTTCTACCAGCAGTTTCCCCTTTTCTCATGATGTTTTTCAAATGCTTCCTTCCTAAGGGTCATTAAAGCACAGGATTGTTTAGTAAGGGTCACATTTTTATGTCTGTCTTGTCACTTTTCAGTCAAGTGTAGAGAAGAAACTATCTCAGATGATCCTAGACAGAAAGTTTCATGGTAAGGATTCACTCATTTTTAATCTACAGATGTTCATTGTAAGTAAAAACCCATCCTCGGAACCCAGGTTTAAACATCACATTACTCTCCATGTATTACCCCTGGGAAAATTGACTAGCAAATTGTCATTTCCTATAAATATTCACGTGGTTGGAAAGTACCCTGGCAGCCAATTGAAAGATCAATAGAATATTCAATCTCTCATGTAGGTGGGCAATTTCATTTTGTCAGTTACTAAGAGTAGAAATAATGGCATATCTGTGATTAAAATAATTCAAATTTTCTCAAAGAAAAACTGAGATTACCTATCAAAATGCTTCATGAATATAATCCATGAGATCGAGGAAACGCCAGCCAAATAACCCAGGTTCGATTACAGTATGAATCGAAACTGGGTCAACGGGGATGGTAAAAACCTTGAAATTATTGTCTTTTTTCAAACTGCATTTGGTCTTTAAACCTTTACCAAATGACAATATTTAAGATTGGTCCAAATTGAATGCACTTGCAGACGACGAAATAAAACTAACTCAAAAATTGAAATTGGTTTCCAGAAGGGTAGAAAACATTGTGGGAAAAGGAGAAAATGCAGGCTACCAGCATTTTCTCCTTTTTTACCACAATGTTTTCAAAACGCTCATATCTCAGGGTTGTAAAAATCAGGGAATGTTTGGTAAAGGGGGTTAAGTATCAATGTTTCCCCCCTGGAAAAGGGTAAAAAACATCACAGGAAAAGGAGGCAAAAGCAGTTACCTTGATTGTCTTCAAAGACAGTCTTCCTATATGGTGAATGTTGAACATTGAAGGTTGATTAGTAGAATTAAATCAAATTTTTCATAGCATAATTGTTCATTCTACCAATTTTTTATCAAAAAATGACACCAAGGAGGAAGTTGGAGAGAAATAAAATCTGATAATCTTAAGAGACATGAAATCTTTTCCAGAAAGATGAAAATGATCTGAAATGCAGCTATTTGCAGGGACAGTAGAAGTTGATGCTTAACCCATTACCACACAACAGAATTTTGACCTAACCGAATTAAAAGCATTTGCAGATGACAATTTCAAAGTAGCAGAAATAGAGCAATTTTGTTTTGATAGAGTAGAAAACTTTGTGGGAAAAGGAGAAAATGCTGGTCACCAGCATTTTCTCCTTTTCCCACAATCTTTTCAAAAAGCGTCTTCCACAGGGTCGTTAAAAGTCGTCATTGTGTAGTAAAGGGTTAAACAGGATTTCCATTTTTGTTTCTGAAATGCATCACTCTTTTCCAAAATGGTAAACTTAAGTCTTTCTCATATCTAAACCCTTTCCCAAACGACAAACCTTTGGACTTGACCAAATTGAAAGCATTTGCAGACGACAATTACACTCTTGCTGAAAAGATGTTTTCTGTCTATGATAGGGTAGAAAACATTGTGAGAAAAGGAGAAAATGCTGGTTACCAGCATTTTCTCCTTTTCCCACAATGTTTTCAAAAGGCTACTATTCCAGACCCGTAAAAACCAGGGATTGTTTGGGAAAGGGTTAAGCATCTGTAGTTGAAGATCTTGTTTAGTTCAAAAGACAGAATTTGCCATTGAAGAGGTAGAAAATACTACCAGAAAACATTGTGGGACAAGGAGAAAATTCTGGTTACCACCGTTGACTTCATTTCCCACAATGTTTTCAAAAACATCCTCCCTTGGGTTTTTAAAACTAAGAAATGTATGGTTAAGTGTTAATGCCTGTTAACTCTTTACCAAACGACAAAATTTTAGACCGGTCCAAATTGAAAGCATTTGCAGATGACAAAACAAACCTTTCTGAAGAATGGAAATTTGTTTTGGGATGGGTAGAAAACATTGTGGGAAAAGGAGAAAATGCTGGGTACCAGCATTTTCTCCTTTTCTCACAATGTTTTCAAAAGCCTTCTTTCACAGGGTTGTCAAAGGTCGGGATTATGTGGTAAAGGGTTAAAAGAAGTAACTTGTCTTTTTATGTTTAATTTAAAGGAATCCTAGATCAAGGTGCTGGTGTTTTGGTGGTGTTTGACGAGACAGAGGCAGATAAAACTTACGAGACGGCGCTGGAGACAATACAAGACATGGGAAAAGTAGTTGATGCTCTGTATAACAAAGCAAAGAAACTCAGCTAGTGCATTAACCTGTCTGTAATGGACATTTCATATTATTACTAGTGATACCTTGGCTCATGTTTTTGTAATGATAAGGCAAAAAAAAAATGCCCTATTTGTGTAAGTTAGCTCTTTAACTAATGTCAGAACTTTAGACTTTCCCAGCTTTACACTTGTCCAAATTTTTAAAAGAATGTTCAGATATGGCTCAAATGTATCATTTAGTGTTTTATAGAGTATAAAACATGGTGGGAAAGGAGAAAATGCTGGTTACCAGCATTTTCTCCTTTTCCCACAATGTTTTCAGAAGTGATCTTCCTCAGAGTTGTAAATATACAGGGTTATGTCGTAATGAGTTGATATATGTTGCAAAGAAGTAAAATATTACCAAGTTTTAGAAATATCACCTCTCAAAATCTCTCTAAAGATAATTGATAAATAAATAAATGAATGTATGAATAAATAGATAAATAAAAAAATCTTAACAATGTTAAACTGAATATAACTATTAAAGAAAGATTAGATCTTCATTTATGGACATTTATTATGTTAATTTCTAGCAATTGATAGATTTTATGGTGCACATCTCGGTTTCAATGACAGTTTCTTGATGATTTATTTATTGATTTAACATTGTTTTCAACAATGTTTCAGTTACATTGCAACATCCATTGCACCTTTCCATGCATTCTAGAAATTCAACTTATCAGTATCTTGCACAATATTCTTTCCAAACCACTGGCAGCCTTGCCATATGACAATACGTAGCGCGTGATAAACTGAAATAATGTTTAATACGGCCTCAAACTCAAAACCAATAAAATGAAAACCTTACTATGAATTTCAGCTCGCCTGATTGATTAGAAAACAAGATGGGAAATGGAGGAAGTGAGGGTTACCAGTATTTTCTCCACTTCCCACAATGTTTTCGAAAGTTGTCTTCCCCAGGGTTGTTAGAAACACGGGACTTTGTTGTAAAGGTTTAAACCTTAACTGTAGGGCATTCAGCATGGCGTAGTGATGAGATTTTACAACCTGAATCTTGCAGGTCCTGGGTTCAAATCTCACTTAAGGCACTGAATAGTTTAGGGGACTACTTAAGCAAGATAATTCAGAGCCCCAGCCTAGTGCTGATTAAACCAAAATTAAGCATAAATTTTTTAGCTGTCACTGAGATACTAATGAAATATTGTTGAAAATGGCATAAAACTTCAGTCATGTCCCAATCTCTTGTTTTAGCAACCCAGAGAAGGACTGCTTTTGAAAACATTGTGGGAAAAGGAGAAAATGCAGGCTACCAGCATTTTCTCCTTTTCCAACGTCTTCTACCCATTTCAAAACGAATTTCATTTCATTGTTGATTGTATGGTATGTTGTTTAATGCCATTTTTAGCATTGTTTCAGTTAAATCGCGGCGGACAGTGCAGCTGCTCTCCTGGATTTTCTTTTACAAGTACAAAGCACAAAACCTTTTCCAAACCACTGGCTGTTTTTACATGTAATCATCGTAGAAACAACGGTCAGCAGTGAGGGAGGATTAAACCCTGTTGCAAAATGTGTCATCAATGCTGGGAAAGAAAAATGGCAAAGCTGGGTATCAAGCCAGCGACCTTCTGGACCCGAGTCCTGTGCACTATCAACCAAGCTACTGGAGATTGGCTTCAATTTGATAGTCACAGTTATTTTTTGTATGCTAAAGCTTTCCCAAACAATCCCTGCTTTTTACGGATCAGGAATAGAAGCCTTTTGAAAACATTATGGGAAAAGGAGAAAATGCTGGTAACCAGCATTTTCTCCTTTTCCTACAATGTTTTCTACCCTATCATATAGAAAATCATATTTTTAGCAACCGTAAATTTGTCATCTGCAAAATGCTTTCAATTTGGTCTGGTCCAAAATTTGCCGTTTTGGAGAGGGTTAATCTAGAATTTTGTCTATTGGCGAAGAGTAAATGAATCGATACATTGATCATCCGTCAGATTTACATATGGATGAGTAATATATTAAAAAGACGTGAAAGAAAGGAAACATCTCTTTCATTGTAAAGTTTATTCATGTTACGATGAGTTTAAAATCAGATTTCATGGTTAATTCCTCAACAACAGAAACAATAAAACTGCTGAAAGATAGAATTAATAACAATATATACTCAGCGTCAGTGAAAAGTCACCACGTAGTCAACCAAAATTTACTCTGGATTGATGAAAGGGCTATATTTTTCTAGCACATTATTATAGTTTCAACGTGAAGCACAAAGGTATGGTATATTGGGGTTTAACGCCACTTTAACAGCTAAGGTCATATCATGGCGGTCGGTGACGCACACGTGTTTCCTGGCTTTCTCAAACCGGTACTAACTCAACTTTCTTTCCAAAGCCATGACTACTTTTCTCACGTGCTTCAGCAGAGGTGAGAGGTGAAAATACGCCGGAAAGAAAGTTCGCCTCAACCGGGTATCGAACTCACAACCACCAGGTCACTAGTCCGACTCGCTCACCACTGAGCCACCCGGGCGGGCTTGTGAAGCACAAAGGCATAGGGGCATTCTCATGTCAAAAATTTAAGCTGGTAAATGAAGTAATTGAACATTTCTCTCTTGTGGCAAGGTGAAAATTATTCAACTTTAGTACCTGGTGACTTTACACCTACGCTGAGTATTTGTGTAGTTTTAGCCTTGCTATGTAAAAAAAGGGGTTAAAGGGGTCTACATGATATTTGGAGCCAAGTCCGCGCAGCCCATCTTCGCGAGTCAAGTTTACGATCACTACGTGGATCTTACCTTGGCTGATTGAGCCCGATGCGTCCTCTATTGGATGCTGGTTATTACCCCCCTTTACATCATATTTCTAAAAGCAAATGAAATATCGTTTTACAAACTGCTTACGAATACACCTGAAGCGATAAGCAGACATCCACGTGGGTTTCCATGTTTTTACCTTCTATTCGAAAGGTAGAGACCTTGTTCTATTTTTATCAAAGATGAAATGCTACAAGTGATTTCATTCGTTGCAGCTAGAGCTGGCTGCATCCAATGAAAAAGCGTATCGGGTGAACGTAAAAATCAAGCTTGATCCGCCAAGGGTAGAGTAGGGTAATGAATCGTCGGCCTTGGGTTGCGAAGATGGCGCAGCCTGACCTGGGTCAATACTTTATATTTACCCACAAAACGAATGTTTTCGGGGGTATACTACAATCAGCCTGTCTGTCCGTGTGTCTGTCTGTCTGTGTACAAAATACTAGCAATTGCCTGTTTCTGTCAAACCTCTGGTGGGGGTATTAACCTTTTACACCATAGATACTCATTTCTACGCATTGCTTGTAGGAGCAGTTGGAAAACATTGTTGCAAAAGGTGAAATGCAACTACCCCCTACAGTTTCCAGTGGAAAAAGTTAAAACTTTTTATGTACAATAAATGTCTAGGAAGTGTTGTTGTGCATGTGACTGTTAGAAATTTGGATCTCTGTAGACGTAGATTTTAACCCATTTCCCTGACAAGCCCTTTCGGGTGTATATGCACCGCTCTGCGAAGAAGAGTTCAACCTTAAGGCGGCCAGGCCTGACTCACGGACCTTTTACGGACTTCGTGGATCGAGATCAAAATGTTGCTTTTTAATAGCGGTTTAACTCCTTACCAAACGACAATATTTTAGGCGTGCCCAAATCGAAAGCATTTGCAGACCACAATATAAAAGTGACTGAATTTTTTTTTTTTGTGAAGGGTAGAAAACATTGTGTTACCAGCATTTTCTCCTTTTCCCCACAATGTTTTCTAAAGGCTTCTTTCTCAGGGTCGTCAAAAGTAGGGATTGTGTGTAATGATGTAAAAGTTCCATTTCAGTTATGTAGCTGGATAACGGTTAAGATTTGTGGAGATACCATTTCCAGTCATCCTCGCAAGCCAAGGGTAACGATTCACTTCGCTGCTCTACCCTTGGCGGATCGATCTTGATTTTTACATTCATTCGATACGCATTTTCATTGGTTGCACTAGCTCTAACTGCAACGAATCAAATCGCTCGTAGCATTTCATCTTTGATAAAAATAGAACAAGGTCGTTGCCTTTCGAATAAAAATGAAAGGTAAACACGGATACCTCCATGGATGTGGGCAAGATCTGTAATGATTTATAACCGAAAAAACATTGACGAACAATGATTACAGAAAATTTCAGTGTGACCAATCAATTATCGGAGGTTTAATTTAGGCTGTATTCCAGCACCTGACATTAGAATGTCGAAGTACGTTTGTGGCTATTGCTTCATGTTGAATTATTGTATCCGTAAGCGGTTTGTTAAACGATATTTCATTGGCTATCAGAAATATGATTTAAATATGATAAGCAGCATCCAATAGTGGGCGAATTGCAGGAATCTCGAAATCGGGCTCGATCCGCCAAGATAAGATCCACGTAGTGATCGTAACTTTGGCTCGCGAAGATGGTTTCCAGTTTGTCGCCCTAAATACAATTGTTCAAATCATATATTGATTATTGTAATGAGGCCCATTGTAATGAGGCCCATTTTATGTGTAGTTTGAGTTTGGACAAGGCTGTGTTCTTTCTGGAGATGATTGCAATAAAAGTTGCCGCACAACAGATTACGGGCCATGGCACTAGCCTGCTGGTCTTTGGCCAGCCAGCCTTGATATTGGTGTAAGTATTGACTATTATAAAAGCAAATATTTTTCTATTTTCTATTAAATAAACAAGTTTACTATTCAAGTTGTACAACTACTTGAGCACAGCTGACGTACTCATGTTCACAGTAAAACAACTCCATGGACCATAATTTTGGGGTCATAATCCATCTAATATTCAATGTACATTTAAAAAACTTCAGTCGTATCCGCCTACACAAGTATTCTACTTATTACAGCCACAGAACTCTCGTCACACAAGTTTACATGTACAGTCAAATGTTAACTAATAACAATATTAGGAATAATAAAAACGTTGACTACGTGTGTACTCGTAATTTCCATGTGTTTGTAAAATTAGCTCATAATTGGGTTCAACACACCAACATACATGCATACTCGCATATCGTATGAAAAATCAACAAATGTAATAATTATCATGATTAGATGTTGGAACCGCAAGAAAGACGGTAATGAAATGGTTCTATGTTATATTAATTCTTTACCACACACTAACGACTTTGAAGGTAAGACCTGTGTAATGGAAAACAGCTATTTCTACTAAAATATCATCCTGCAAAATTAGCTATAATTAAAGATGAGTATAATTGAACTACTTTCACCGATTCATTTTTTTCCATTTTTTCCTTCTTTGAATTATCATTTATAAATCTAAAAACACTATATTCTCAATTCAGAAAGGGATAATAATTACCTCCCTTTTCAGAAAACTAACAAAAGTATCAAACAATAATTTCAAGATAGACATAAACGGAATTACTGATCCATTAGAAATGTGCAAAAATATTATTTCTTCATAAATCCTTATTTATCCTTATTTATCAACCAATTAGAATTTTCACCGGAAGTGCATTACACAGGTCTTACCTTAACACCCAGGAATGAGAAAGCTAGTGGGCCTATATCAAAGATTTGTGTGCACGAAAAATTTTAATATTGAGTAAACAGGTGTGCAACATCTGCCCCCCTCTCCCAATAAAAAGGCAGGCTTCGTTTGGAAAGGGACGGGATTTCTCTGACACTTCCAAATCTGACATCCGAAAATGCGTCATACCCGTTTGTTTTGAAAACCCTTAAGCACTTGAAAAAACGAAATTTTTCATTATTGGTACAACCCTAAATATTGCAAGTTCGACGTCTTTTTCGTTTATACCGTCTGATCTTGGTCTAAACGGTCTGCAGTGTATGCATGCAGCCTTAGGGTTACTTTCATTTTTTGCATGGAAAGGAATAAAACTTCATCCATTTACTATACCAAAAAACAATAGTTAAATCGATCTTAAAGGTGGCCTTTCAGATTTTGGGACGAAAATTTTACAAAAATGCAATTAAAATCATCCTTATACTCCCAAAGTCTTTTAATTTGCGTTCATAAAACCCCAGTAGTCGAAAACCACCCGACAACACGAGAAATTAAAGATTACTACAGCCCAGATTGACACCAACGGCAGACACGTTAATGTTCTATTTTTAGATGATCAATTCTCTCATTTACATACAGGAATGCACAGACAAAGTTTAAACATAGCATCCGAAGAAGACATTATGGAAAATAATTATTACATGAAATGGAATTTAAGTATTATTAGTCACGTGCCAGTCACTTGACATTCCCACGATGCTATTTTGATTTTTGACGCGAAATCTAAAAATAGCTTAAGAAGCTACGTAGCCTTCTAAGGAAATACCATGAAAAAAAATTTAATTTGTAATTTTATGATTCTTAATTATTGATGATTTGTATTATTTTTTCATATAAATTTCAGTGATACATGTATATATATATTTTTTAATTTGGTGAGATGTAAAAATTCTAAATACCCACCTTTAAAATATGTTAAAATATCGTATTTTCACCATCACATCTATGTTAATGATTGGATGTAACAGAATGACTATTTTTTTATATATATATTATAGTATTTTACGAACTGAAAACGCTGCAACTGTAAACTGTTACGGATTAAAATATGAAACAAAACATTTGGCGTGGCGTAAATCACAGATTTTAACATGACACGTGCCCTCGTGGATTATTTATTGTGCCTCATAACTCACAACTGTGGTTTATTGAACGATAAACCACGATAGAAAGATTATTTCTCAACCCAATACCACACAATCCCTACTTTTGACAACCCTGAGAAAGAAGCCTTTAGAAAACATTATGGGAAAAAGAGAAAATGATTCTAAGTCATTTTAATTTTGTCGTCTGCAAGTGCTTTCAATTTGGACATGCCTAAAATATCGTCGTTTGGTAACGAGAGAATTAAACCTTAGGTGTATTTGCGGTTAAATCACTATCTTCATTTGTCTTTGTGCGCACCCTCTCTCTCTCTTCCTCTCTCCCTCTCTCTCTCTCTCTCTCTCTGTTTCATTATATCAACAACCTTTATTTCTACTAAAACCGCATGCTGGTAAGCACATGTTATTATGCTCAAGAATATAGTGTAGATCTACTTTGTCCGATTTTGTGAAATTTTTATAGCGGATAGAACGTTAAAAATACAATAATTGTTGTGTCAAAATTATCAACTGTTTACCACACGACAAAAATGTTGACTTTTCTAAAATCACAGCATTTGCGCATTTGCACAGGGTAATTTAAATGTAGCTCAAATGAAGAAATTTTTCTTTCATAAGAAAAAGAAAAAAACATTGTGGGAAAAGAAGAAAATGCTGTTTACCAGCATTTTCTTCTTTTCCCACAATGTTTTGAAGAAGGCTCCTTTTGCAGGAAAGTTGTGGTAGTGCGGTAAAGGTTAAATAACCTTGATAATAATTATTGACTCGGACATTGAAATACGTTTTGCATTAAGCTAACAAGTAAGATTAGAGCCATACTCTGTGAAAAAGGTGGTTTATACACCTGTAAAAGGTATCAATCCACATCCTCGGATACCCCAGGGTCTCCCTATTTGCTACGCTACATCGACCCTGGGACAATTGACTAATAAAACTTTGAATCAGCCGCCGAAAATCGATACGAAACGTCATACCGTACAGTCCACTCGCCCATCACAAAATGATGATAGAACCAATGAAAAGCCAGCATTCGGCCAGCGGTAAAGCGAGCCGCCGAAAATCGATACGAAACGTCATAGCGTACAGTACACTCTCCCATCACAAAATGATGATGGAACCAATGAAAAGCCAGCATTCGGCCAGCGGTAAAGCGAGGGAAATTCAACTAATTGTCCCAGGGGTCGATGTAGCGTAGCAAATAGGGAGACCCCGGGGTATCCGAGGATGATCAATCCATATCGGGCTACGCACCTGGCGCAGGCTGACCTCGTTCAAAACACTGTGTACCAGTGTTTTCTCCTTTTTTTTCCACATTGTTTTCAAAAGCCCCTTTTCTTTCTCAGGATTATTGACATAATTATGAGATTAACCCATTACCAAACGACAATATTTTAGACTGGTCCAAATTGAAAGTATTTGCAGACGACAACATAAAAGTGACTGAAAATTTGAAATTTGTTTTGTGAAGGGTAGAAAACATTGTGGGAAAGGAGAAAATGCTGGTTTTTTACCAGCATTTTCTCCTTTTCCCACAATGTTTTCAAAATGCCTCTTTCTCAGGGGCGTCAAAAGTAGGGATTGTGTGATAATGGGTTAATATGTCAAAGAGGGGAAAAAAAATCTTGACTTATTTTAACCCTTTCCCAAACGACAAACTTTTGGTCTAGACCAAATTGACAGCATTTGCAGACGACAATTCAACTCTTGCTGAAAAGATGAATTCTGTCTATGATAGGGTAGAAAACATTGTGGGAAAAGGAGGAAATGCTGGTTACCAGCATTTTCTCCTTTTCCCACAATGTTTTCAGAAGGCTACAATTCCAGACCCGTAAAAACCAGGAATTGTTGGGAAAGGGTTACCAGTCATGAAATTAACTATGCTTAAGCTATGCAAATACCACGTCACCCTTTGCCACATAACGTCTGGGTTTATCGACCTTGAAGAAAGAGACTTTTGAAACCATTGTAGGAAAAGGAGAAAATGCTGATCACTAGCATTTTCCCCTTTTCCTACAATGTTTTCCACCCATCTGACAAATTAAAATTCTAAAACAGCACTGAAATTGTCCTCTGTAAATACTTTCATTTTGGACAAGTCGAACAGTTGTTGCTTGGGAAAGAGTCAACCATACAATCAATCAAACAATCGAACAATCAAACAAATATGACCCATCACGCAAAAAGGGGCCTTCTAAGAAACTGCAAGAGTATCAACCCTGGTCAGACCGCGCGAATTGCGCAGTCTGACCAGAGTTGACACGTTTCGCTGTTATGATATTTTCTGTATGAAAAGTGGTCATTCTACCTTGTTCAACAGTCATTTCTGAACTATCAACTTAAATTGAACTTTACTATTGTTGATCTGTTTTCATCTAATTGATGTGCGGAACTTCCAGATGGTCCCCTTTTGCGTGATGGGTCACAAATATATACAAACAAAAAGTTTCACAGAATTCAGACTGATTCCTAACACTCCGACATATCTTCTACCTCTTCAAAGTCAGTTATGACCACATATTCCTTTAATGCTTTTGGGATAGTCACGTGATCAATTTTCTGGATAATATTATGACCTAACCGTTTACGGATCACTTTACGACAGAGCTGTTGTAATGATGTCGCAGTTTGCATCTTTCTCCTCAGCCAATGGACGACTTCGTCTTGCTCACTTCCGATCCGCGTAGGAACGTAGCCCGCGTAAAAGTGAACACGTGCTGTGAAATCGACATACCCGTATGTAGCCAGCAGACGACAAATTTCAAAATGTCCCTTCTCGGCTGCTAGCTGAAACATCGATTTATATATACCGTTGCAGAAGTATTTCAAAGGTTGTTCCAGATCACAATTGTATAGAATCATCAACTTAATGATGTCAATTTTATTACTGACGACGGCTTCGTACGCAGCTGTTTCCCCCTGGTGATTATAAATGTCGTGCCGTGAGCCGGCCGCGAGTAAAAGTTCAACAACCGCCGTATAGTTTCGTTTGATGGCAATATGAAGGGCGGTGTCTCCAGTCTTAAATTCCCGTCGGTTTAGATCACAGAATGCGCGAATCAAACGCGCCACAGCTTCCCTATGGTTATAACACACGGCTTCCATGAGGGGCGTTCTGCCCCAGTAATTTTGAACATCAATTTGACTACGAGATGAGATTAAAATGTCAATGATGTCTGCACATCCGTTTCTGGCAGCGTAATGTAGGGCCATGTCGCTGTTTCTGTCGGTTATGTTTATATTGCAGTTGCCCCGGATGAGTCTTAAGACGGCGTCAGTCTTGTTGTTGCGCACAGCCTTCATGAGTGGTGTCTTCGACGTGATATCCTGTATATCTACATTGACGCCACGACGTATAAGAACATCGAGGAATTGGCAGTAACCGTCATCCGCGGCGTAATGACAAGGTGAGTTGCCAAAAGTGTCCTTAATGTCCAGTTTAGCGCCCGCCGCAATCAGCAACAACATACACGCCATCTTGTGACGCAACACGGCGAAATGGAGTGCTGTCCGCCTGAGGGTGGAGGTCGTTTTGTTCACGTCGCATTTAGACTCGATCAAATATTGCAACATATATGTATAGCCCCGATACGCTGCTAGGTGTATAGGGCACAGGTCCGCATGGTTTTTCTTCCGAACCTCGACAAACTTGGCGTTCAGGTCATTTTTGTATGTGTTTACAATTCGCTTCAGCAGAGTGAGTTCGTTATTTAAAACCGCGTCATAGAACTCAAAACCAGCCATCTGTGGTCGTAATAGCATCGGGGAGATTGAATTTCGGGAGTTTATCGCTTCTACTGACCTTTTTCGCCTCTTTCCCTGCCGATCAATCGATCACCCATCGTCCCCGTACAGCCAAAAAACGAGCTAAACGAATCCGCTGTGTTTTCAGTATTCAGTTTCAAACATGGCGGAGGTCAGAATTCAATTCGATAAATCCCAGAATCCAACAGCAATGACGCACGTAAAACCATTTTGATATAAATTACATAAATTATCGAAAGAATTCTCCATGCTGTGTTTCTCTGGCTGAGGATATCGATTTGGTTGCCATAGCAGCGCGAGCATTGGAGGTAAGTAAGACTGAAATGATTGTTCGTAAAATGAGAGTTACTTCCCTTATATAGACAAGCATTTCGCCTGAATTTACAAGGAACCAAGCATTCGTTTTGAGATGAGTGACTGATTGTATGGGGTTTAACGCCGTTTTCAACATTATTTCAGTTATATCGTGGTGACCAGTACACATATCCATGCTTTCACGGAGTCTCTTTTACCAGAACTCCGCCTTATATTCCATCCAAGCCACTGGCTGATTCCCCAACATTATTTTATTTTAACGTTTGCAGGCGCACCTATCCATATGTTTTCCTTCTAGTTGGTTCTTTCACCGGTATACAGTCGCTTCGAACCATAACCATTTCGTACCAATGGAAAAAAATTGAAAATAGAGCCTTTATGAACATTTTATTCCTTGTAAAAAAACATACTTTCCCAAAGTATTTCTTTGTTAAAATTACATACCTTACAAAAGCAATGCGTTTTTTTTTTTTTTCAATAACTCCTGGAATAACTAGATCTACTTGGAAAACACAGTGGGAAAAGGAGGTACTCGGAAAGTGCTATTGCGCATTTATTAAACAATACGATGTCTTCAATATGAATTAACTTGAATAAGTAGCGTGTTTGATTTTGTTTTTGTTCTTTTACTTCATAAAAACGAAGGTTTTCCCTTGTTTAAAACTTTATTGTAAGTTCTAAAAACATGGTACGAAATGGAATGAGTAAGGTAGGAAGTGGTAAAAATATTGTACGAAATGGTATAAATTATGGTACGAAACAGTCAAATTATGGTACGAAGTGACTGGTACGAAATGGTCGTGGTATCAAACGTACGTAATTCCTTTCACCAATACATGTTTTCATCTTATAGGCCTATTCTGTTCAAGCCGCTGACTGCCCCCCACCATGCCCCCTCCCCCCAACCATGCCCCCACCATGCACCTCACCATGCCCCCTCAACCATGCCCCCACCATGCCCACTCTCCCGATCATGCCTCCTCCCCCCTCAACCATGCCCACCACCATGCACCCTCCCTCAACACACAGAGATCGTAAAAAAAAAAAAAAATAGGTAAGACCCCCTACCATGCCCCGCACCATGCACCCCCACCATGTCCACCCCTTAACCATGCCCCCACCATGCCCCCCACCATGCCCCCTCCCCCTCAACCATGCCCCCAACCATGCCCCCTCCCTCAAAACACAGAGATCGTCGAAAAAAAAACTGGTGAGACCTTTCGTATTTTGCATTACTTTTGGCCTTCCTAAGTCGTCGGAAAGAATTTTTGTTGATCTTGGAATCGAAGCGCCGACGGCTGGGTTTCAAACACTGTCTGTTACCGACTGAGCTTTCGAGCATGGCTAATAGATCATGAATTGACCGCTTTCATGCTGAATAAGTTAACCCATTACCACACAGCAAAATTTTAGACCTATCCAAATTTAAAGCATTTGCAGACGACAATTTCAAAGTGGTCCAAATGGTGCAATTATGCTTTGATAGGGTAGAAAACTTTGTGGGAAAAAGGAGAAAATGCTGGTTACCAGCATTTTCTCCTTTTCCCACAATGTTTTCAAAGACTTCTTCCTCAGGAGAGTTAAAAGTCGTCATCTATAGTGGTAAAGGTTTAAATTACATGTAAATAGAACTTTCAGGCTGAATAGTTCTATCCCAAATAATGATATTTCGCGGCTAATTTTTGTAGGGAATTATCTCCATATCGGACAAAATGGAGCTAAGATCAGACTGCACGTTCTATGGAGTCTGACCTTGATGAACACTATCCGCTTAACCCTTTCCCAAACGACAAATTTTAGACCATTCCAGACTCAAAGAGTTTGCAGACGACAATTTCAAATTTGATAAAAATGGCAGAAACTTCTCCAAATCGGTAGAAAACACTGTGGAAAAAGGAGAAATTGCTTGTTATGAGCAATTTCTCCTTTTCCCACAGTGTTTTCAAAAGAGTAGTACTGCAGACACGTAAAAACAAGGGCTTGTTTGGGAAAGGGTTAAGGTCATTGAGTCGCGCCTAGCAGTCCAAATGTCAACCGTGAATGACTCCCCGGGATTTAGGCTTGCAAGACAAACAATATTATGAAAGCTTAGAGACAGATTTATTAAAAACACGTTGTTTAAGAGACCTGTACCCAGTCATTGCCCGGCTTTCAAATTATACAAGAATCGAGGTCAGAAACATCATCCTTGTTTACAAGCATTTTGATTGGCTGTCACAGACATATTCTTTCCTAGGTAGGATCAAACTATATTTTTCCGGCACGAAGTAGGTAGAATGACTATAAAGGCAAACACTAAAGATCAAGGTCAGGTCGCATGTTCCTTGCTGTCCGATATTATTATTTCATGCTTTCCGGTAGGATATCGAGAAATAGCAGTGAAAATATTTTTCGATCTTACACTGGTACCACCAGTGAAAATACCGATTTTCACGTTCTTGTTGCCTAGGTAAATTGCGCGCACCTAACAACCAGATAGGAAATATGACGTCATATACCTTACATTTCACGCGCTTGACGTAACGTTGCTATGCGGGAGGGGTACGCCACGGGGAATAAGGGAAAAGAACTGTACTGAATTTTGATAAAGCTCCTCCCAGAAAGGGTTAAAAGCATAAAATAAATAGAAAATTTGTTTTTTTCGGTGAAACATCGAAATTTATTTCATCTCGTGAACACCATCGGTAATATTTTCACTCGTGGCTGCGCCACTCGTGAAAATATTACCGATGGTGTCCACTCGATGAAATAAATTTCGATCTTACACCTAAAAAAAACAAATATCCTCTATATCTTTGCCTTCCGCAAAACGCTTTTATTTGTTTGCCAATCGCGCGGAAAGGATTACACACTTCTTGATTCACAATGTCATTATATTCCTCCTATCAGTGAATTACCGCAAATTCTCAGTGTATTATTTTTTTAGTCTTTCACCAGTGAATAACACCTCTAGTGATGATATCGTATCATAACTAGTGATGATATAGTTTTAGAATTTTACCGGAACTACTTTTTCCCTACATATAGCTCACATTCTAATGTTTCTGTCTCTACTTCAAACAGCTTTGGTAAATAATAGCACAGTGAAAATGGTTTTCGCTACAATCTTTCCAATCAACGTTGAGTAACCGACCTTGTGGGAGAAATTCTTTAAACTTTCGCGAAAAGAAAATAGATCTCGGTTGTGTGGGGAAGATCTTTTGAAAGCATTGTGAAGAACGAGAAAATTCTACTAACCAGCATTTTCTCTTTTTTCCATAATGTTTTCTATCCTATGGGGAAAAAACTAAGATCTTTTGTACCGATTTAGTATTTGTCATTTGGAGATCTTTTTAATTTGGAACAGTCTTGAAATTATCGTGTGGGAAAGGATGACTTCAAATGGACAGATGGATGACGTACATGTTAACATACCCTCGAGCGTTACGTCATCTGTTGCGTCAGCTTCTTCAGCCAAAAAAAGATCAATGTGTTTGTACAGAAAAGTCTGATACATGTTTACCTACTATTCGTGATAATTATTAGCAAACAAAGGGTGAATTAGGAATTTATTTCATGCTTTCCGATAGGATATCGAGAAATAGCAGTGAAAATATTTTTCGATCTTACACTGGTATCACCAGTGAAAATACCGATTTTCACGTTCTTGTTGCCTAGGTAAATTGGGCGTGCCTCGCAACAAGATGGGAAATATGACGTCATTTGCCTTACATTTCTCGCGCTTGACGTAATATTGTAATGCGTTGCCATGCAAGAGGGGTACGCCACGGGGAATAACGGAAAAGAACTGTACTGGATTTTGATATTTAAGCTCCTTCCAGAAAGAGTTAAAAGCATGAAATAAATAGAATATTTGTTTTTTTCGGTGAAGGATCGAAATTTCTTTCATCTCGTGAACACCATCGGTAATATTTTCACTCGTGGCACAGCCACTCATGAAAATATTACCGATGGTGTTCACTCGATGAAATAAATTTCGATCTTTCACCGAAAAAAAAAAAACAACAAATATCCTCTATATGATAGAAACAATAATCAACTGACGGTCAGGGTTTTCATTTAAAGCCGATTGCCGATCAAAAACATCGGTTGAAATCGGCTTTTAATCGGTTGTTTTTGCTGGATCTTTGAAAAATCGATCGATCTGTTTATACCGAAAATATTTCACGCGTTGGTAACTGTACTGCGACACCGGTTCAATTTTACCGCGAAACCAGAAACAGTTGGTTTATGAATGTTACGCGGTCATTCATTGGATGCTTGCATACAATTATCCAATCGTAGGCCTCGATACGTTGCTCCAATCTCCATTTGGTAATCATGGACGCCAAAGCAAAGAGAAAGAAGTCCGCAAATTGCTGTTTATTTGATTTTGGTTTTAAAAACGCCAAATTAGACGATGACGCCGATTAGTAAAGTTGACATAAAATTAACAATAAAGTTTAAAGTGCGTGACTCAGTTTTTTACAGACCGTTTTGCAATTTTAATCCCGAGAAGCGAGTTGTCGTCGAACTATTGTACATCGACAATACATACTTTATGTTTCATATTATTTTTGTCTTCGGATATTTACCATAAAAGGGAATGCATTGATCTGAGATATATGAAAGATTATTTCATTTTTTAAATGTTTTCAGGTGAATTGGGTTAAATTTAAGATTTAGAAAGTAAATTTAAATAATAAAAATGAAATGTCCTATCTCCTTTGCTCTTTGTAAAAAATCAAATAGGTATGTGTATGTCTTACTCTTAATTGGCTGTGAAGTAAGACATGTTAACATTTGTTTTCATATTTTATACATGTATTTTTCTCAAAACAGTATTTGGACCTCACATACTGTATATGTACAAGTGAGATCCAAATAATGTTTTAAGAGCAAATTCATGACATAATGATAGAGAAAAAAAACAGATTTACCATCAAGGAGACCTCACAAAATAGGTTTAAAAAAGCTCAGAATCGTTTTCGGCCGGGGGGCTTCGCCCCTCTGGTCCCCCTACCAGGGCGTTGCCCTGGACCCACAAGGGGGCCTAGGCGGCCCCCTTGACCCCCTGCCTGTTGTTTTTGTCAATCGATCTGTTGTTTCATTTCAAAATGAAAACCCTGGACGGTAACAGATATTAAAAATCTGTCACTCGTTTTTCAAATGCATCACACCCTATTCTAGTTACAGATTTTTTTTTTATATCACACACAGTTAGTTATCCTCTATTTATTTGCATTGCTTACTTCAAATGATATAGGGTCAGAGTATGTTTTCACGAACAATTCTTAATTTAACTGTTAACTTGGCGTATTCTAGATGTAGAAAGTAACACAACACTGGATGAGCTCAAATATTTTGTTAAGCAAACCAGAAGTTGAGTTACTTTCCAATAAAAATGTGCTCTGATCTAATCTGTTTCATTTTTAGGTAAAAAAAAAAAAGTCTTGAAAAGTCAATATTCTTTGTCACGTTCAATCGTGAAAGAAACTTCTTTTATTTTCCTCTATTCATCGGTATAATGACAAGAAACTTGTGGGCGAAAATCGTTTTTATGAAAGTTCAATTACACGCCCCTCTCATTTTATATTTCTAACTCTTTGCCACACGATTCCGCGTTTTTAAACGATCCTGATGAGTATTTAACTCATTACCAAACGACAATATTTTAGGCTTGTCCAAATCGGAAGCATTTGCAGACGACAATATAAAATTGACTGAAAATTTGAAATTTGTTTTGTTAAGGGTAGAAAACATTGTGGGAAAAGGAGAAAATGCTGGTTACCAGCATTTTCTCCTTTTCCCACAGTGATTTCAAAAGGCTTCTTTCTCAGGGCGTCAAAAGTAGGGATTGTGTGGTAATGGGTTAAAGTCTTGACCACATCGTTAGAGAATGATATTCTCTTTTGGTTGACAGCATTTTTTTCCGTTACTACACTGAAACGAACTTCTAAAAGGCCGCTTTTGTTTCTCCTATAAATGGGAGCAAGTAAAAGATGTGTAAAAAAACAAAATTGTTACATATATATCTGGGCATTAACCATGGTATTTTGATGAAAAGATTCTCAATTTTGCCAACAGAAGGAGTCTTTTTTTCAAAATAAGGAAAATTATTTGATTGTGCATGCGTGGTGTCTATCAGCTAAAACAGTATAAAAAGAGATGCGTAGAATACTGAACTTTTGTAAGTAATAAAAAAAGAAAAAAACATGACAATCCTTTTCTATGAAAAAAACAAGGTAATCAAAAAAAATAAGCGTGAAGTTTTGAAAAACTTTATTTTTCAAGTTACATTGTTGAGTAAATGAACGACAAATAGTTTCTTCCGCAATAAAAACTAACTGGATTTTCCTCAGAATTTGGTTCATGTATGTTTTCGGACCGGTCAATTATTCTGCAAAAAAAACACCAAGCTGTCCCTTTTATAGGCAGCGGACGTGAGAAAAGGTCTATGGGAAATTGCAGCTTAAAAGTGGCCGTTTAGAAGTTCGTTTCAGTGTATTATCATCTTTAATTATACTGCAAAGAAATTTCTTGTAATCTTATTGGATAATTTACCACAAACATATATGTCACGTACACTGGCAAAACCCACGTAAAACCAGTATCCCTTTTAGGTGAACCGTGTATATAAATGCACTTTCAATTCAAAATCCAAAATGGCGGTGTCGATCGATCACCAGTCTGCACCTTTAGATTGCGCCAAATTGCACGTTTTACCAAGGTTTCAGTGACGTCAGTTTTCGTTTGATCGGGGTACTCATACGGGAATTTCTATTTTGTCAGCATTGTCAATTTCTAAGACCATAAAACAGGGAAATTCCGCTGAAAGCTACGTTAATTTTGTGGCTCGATACTTCCCGTGCAGTACAAAAGATCTGGGCGTGTGTAAAATTTTCTGTAGGGTTAGAGTTAGTCTACAGAATTCTTTCATAATGTTGTGGTCGTAATTTCTTTACAGCACGCCATTGTCAGGTTTTAATTCCTAAACCACAAAATGCCAACTCTGAAGAAGAAAACCTTGAAAAAAAATGTGAAAAGGAGAAAATACAGGTTGCCATCATTTTCTTATTGTCCTAGAATGTTTTGTAACAGTTTCAAAGACAGGAACCATTCGGAAGAAAGAAAACTATACAATGCCTACTCTGAAGAAGAAAACATTGAATAAGATATGGGAAAACGAGAAAATACTAGTGGCCAGCAATTTCTCAGTGTCCCTAAATATTTTATAACATTTCCGAGGCAGAAAAAAGCAGGATATGTCGTCTGCTGGTGTTTTCAAATTGGACAAGAGTAAAATTTGGTCGCCTAGAAAAGAGTTCAAAAGTTCAAAATTAAACATCGTGCCTCAAACCGGCTGAAAACGGCGTTATTTATCGTACAATTTACAATTCGAAATCACGACAACTAATATTGTTGTGAAGAAAAATTGTTTGCCATGGACACTGCGTGTCTTTCATTCAGATAGAATGCTATTTAGATCAAGAGTACAAAAAACAAAGCCATTAACTCTTTACCAAACGGCAAAATTTTAGACTGGTCCAAATTGAAAGCACTTGCAGACGATAAAGGAAATGTAATTCAAATTTTGAAATTTGTTTCCAGCAGGGTAGAAAACATTGTGGGAAAAGGAGAAAATGCTGGTTACCAGCATTTTCTCCTTTTCCTACAATGTTTTCAAAAGGCTTCTATCTCAGGGTCGTAAAAACAAGGGATTGTTTGGTAAAAGGTTAACAGTCTTTCCTGTCAGAAGATGTACTGTACCACATGACTGACAAGTATAGTTGCATCCAACCATATACGAGTTTCATAACTTTTTCAGCACCTTCGCAAGTCAAGGCTGACGATTCACTATGCTACTCTACCCTTGGCGGATAGAGCTTGATTTTTACATTCACCCGATACGCTTTTTCATTGGATGCAGCTAGCTCTAACTGCAACGAATGACATCGCTCGTAGCATTTCATCTTTGATAAAAATAGAATAATGCCGCGACCTTTCGAATAGAAGGTAAACATGAAAACCCACGTGGATGTCTGCTTATTGGTTCATGTTGAATAATTGTATTCGTAAGCGGTTTGTAAAACGATATTTCATTGGCTTTCAGAAATATGATGTAAAGGGGGATAATAAACAGCATCCAATATAGAGGGCGCATCGCAGGAATCACGAAATCGGGCCCAATCAGCTCAATCACCCAAGGTTAGATCCACGTTGTGATCGTAACCTTGGCTAGCGAAGATGCTTTTTTACTATACTCAAAACCAGGCTTTTATATACTCCTTGTGCAAAACTAACTGAATTGTCATGAAAATGATGTACCGTATAGCGGGTTTTTTTCGCAGGAAGGAAATTTTCGCTATTTTCGCGAGTGGGTCATACTCGCGAACATTATATTCATTAAATATTCCATACAATCAGAGAATCCTTCCTTTCATACGAAATATGTGTATTTGTATATTCTTTATGTGTTTTTCGGCTTGGCGGACTATTAAAGAGTAGTGTTATATCCAACATAAGTTGAATTTCGGAAGTGTTTATATCTTTTTAAAAGGCCTGAATTAATGCTATTATTGCATAAAAGTAAAGTTATTTTAACAATAATGTACAAAGATAAAAAAAATATTTCCATAGAAATGCAAATAAGCGAATTTAAAATGCACTGTACGTAAATGGGTCAAAACCGGAAGTCGGCAAAGAAGTTTTTGTTACGAGCAGTGAAGGGCAGTTCCGTAGGCCAGTTTTGATTCTCTCGGTGTAAAATATACACTTCTATTGATTTTAAATACAAAGTGAACATATTGTGGGATAAACTTAATTGCAAACGTGTGCACGATTAGAACTAGGATAAATGAGTGGATATGAATTTCTGTAACTGAAAGACGTCAGCGGGTTTGATCTACTTCAAGTGAGGGAACTTCCAATCACGTTTAAAAGTGGGTGGGATGTAGCTGGTTTAGAGTACTTTTCACGGGTGATTTTTCTTAAGATCTTGATTAATCTGAGATCCCGTGCAAAGTTTGCTCGTAGTGTACTAATTCATCAAAGACATTCCATGAAAAGCATCTAATATGGCACAAGTTCCAACAGTTTGATGGTCGGAGTCTAGGGAAAATCTGACAACAACAACCGTTGTTTACAATGTTTTCAAGGTGGGCCCGAATCGAGGATATTGCTAGTACTAAACCGGGCGTTGACGACGCGTAAATTTACTGATTAATACACGTTTTCTTCCGTTAACGCCCGGTTTTTACCCGTTAATACATGCTTTTAACAGCCTGAAAAGGCGCGTTTTATGCCTTAATCAGGGATGATTCGTCACTAAGGAGCCCATTCCGTACCAACATCTAACCGTATCAGGTTTCCATTTTGAAATACTTCCAGTGAACTGTTCTTACGTTCCGCATAACTTGGGTGATGGGAGCCATCAAAATTCTCGGCTGTATCTGGTTTATTGATATGCACCAGATCGGTATATACCCGGATATACGCCGGTTTACATCTCTGAAAATAGTATAAGGCCCCTCTTAAAAGAGAAAACTTGAGTTTTCAATTTTCTATCGAAATCTTTCTAATTATATTTCATTTTAGTTGACAAACAGTTCGTACTTTATTATTTGAATAATTTCATCGAGATTATTTATGTCGTTGCTAAGCGACTGACAGTTGCGCGCCATGTATAAGATTACGCAATGACACTTTGAATTCCTTAGGCAATAATTAAAACACTATGAAACTAACAGTTTAATGTTCAATATTTCGGCTATTGCCTTTTTCAAGAGTTAGAAACACTTTATCCTTCTAGAATATTTTTTAACGTGTATCATGTTGTTATACTAATAAAAGGTGACGTCAACTCTGGCATGCAACGTAACCACTCTCTTGCACTCCGGATCATTCACATTCAGTCACCTCCGTGTAGTGGGCTCAGAAAGTAGTCCATCATTACGTGATACTTTCGTCACATGACCAGAACTCAAAATGGCGACACAAACGCCGGTGAAAGATAGACCAATATCAATTACTTTGTGTGCTATTCAAACAGCATACGGCCAATCAGACTATGTGGTACGAAATGTGAAAAAGAGGAATTTTCTGAAAAGCTTAAATGTTTTTTGAAGGACAATCTAACTTGTTTTTTAATGTTATAAAATGAGATCCTTCGGGGTGTCAAAACTGTTGTCATCATTCATGGGCGCAGCCATTTTTGTTAAAATTGGCATAAGAGACTGATCAGTAAAGAAGCTTGAATAAACAGTTCCATTGTATACAGATAAATTCGTCAGTTTTATAATGTGCCCAGAATCATATTTCCTTTGTCTACTTGTAATGTTACACATGAAACAGTTAAACAGTAACAAAACATGTTTTCCTCGGTTTGACCAGATTCTTGTCATTTAGCCCATTGCAGAGATGTATGGTGAGAGTAACGAACGACAACTCTGCTCGAAGATTGCAACGTAACGTCAACGTTCCAGCGCTCTGTCAAACAGCAATCAACGTTATTTGGAATTGCGCGTCTTTGACGTTACAACTCCGCAGTTGGACGGTCTGCAACTTTTTAATCCATGCTTGTTCGTGTATTTGACGTTCTGTCTTGTCTGCGGAGTACATCTTTTTCAGGATGGTGAATCTTAAGTCAGAACTCGAATGGTTTTCTTGTTAAAAAATGGAAGTTTATTGGCTTGTCTCTTTCTAAACGGAGGTTTCTTAGGTGTTCCCGCATCCTTTCTTGTAGCTGCCTCTCAGTTTCACCAGCATATATTACTATTTCGTTACTATACAACATACGTTACTATAGTGGTATGTTTTCGTTTACGATGTTTTTTTATTTAAAAAAAAAAACAGTGCCTTAGAAAGCACATGAACTCATGACCCACGTGGTTTAATAGCCCGTGCTCGTTGCATCGATTGGTGTGCTCGGTCACTCTTATTTATGACTGTCAAAAAAATAAATTTACTTTTGCGTCATATCAGACAAATGTTTAGAAGGCTGGCTGACCTTTTTGTTTTGCATTTCGCTTCTTGTTGTTTTGAATGCACACATGCAGTTATGCGTCAAAAAGGTCGGTACATGACCAGAGTGTTGCGTAAAATTGAACACCTTGAAATCTTTAACGTTATGTGATTTAATACTTTCAATATTAACCCTTTACTCCATAGATGCTCATTTCTACGCATTGTTTGTCGGAGCCTTTTGAAAACATTGTGACAAAAGGTGAAATTGCTCGTGACGAGCAATTTCACCTTTTATCACAATGTTTTCTATATTATCAAAACCTTAGCCACAATGTTTTCTACACTATCATATACACATAAGAAACGGCTTCACCTTTGATGCTACTAAGGGTCAAATAGAGATACTATAGAAATGCCTTATGGGGTAAAGGGTTAAATACTGGAAAAGTTATCGACAAATGAATTACATGTATTTTATGTCAAGTGTGCCCACGCACCATACTGACGATCCATAAACATACTTCACATAGCCCTGAAAAGAAAAAGAAAAGAGTTTAAAGGTGGCCTTTCAGATTTTGGGAAAAAATTTTACAAGAGTACAAAAAATCACCCTTGTACTCCAAAAACCTTATAATTACCATTTATGAAACCCCAGTAGTCGAAAACCATCCGACAACATGAGAAATTAGAGATTTATTACAGCCCAGGTAGACACCAACGGGAAACACGGCCTAATTTTACATGAGCAACTCGCTCATTTACACACCGGAAATATACAGACGAAGCTTCAAACATAGCGTCCGAAGAAGACATTATGGAAAATAATTACATGTTTGTTATCTCATGGAATTTCAGAGTCATTAGTCACGTGCCAGTTACTTAACATTCCCACAATGCTCTTTTTTATATTTGGCGGGAAATCTAAAACTAGCTTAAGAGGCTACGTAACCCTTAAAGGGAACACCATCCATTTTGTTTTTGTAATTTCATGAATCTTAATTATTGATGATTTGTATCGTTTTTTCATATAAATTTCAGTGATATATGTAATTATAAATTTTGTGTGATGTGAAACTTCTAGATACCCACCTTTAACAAGAGGCAATTAATTAACATACGCGAAAAGGAGCATTCATAAATCTACGTAAGGTGACGTCTTGGATCAGCCTGTGCCGTCCGTACAGGCTAATCCGATCTCGAGGCAATTTACAACTATATTAGATTTGTTCTTCAGTAGACTTGGGCAAACTGAAAATTACATAAAAACGGAAAGTGTCGTTTCGGATTAGCTGGCGCGGTCTGCACAGGCTGATCTAAAACGACACGTGCGCAAAAGTCCGAATGCCCCTTTTCCCGTGTTGCGGGCCATATATGGCATTATAAAACAACAAATATTGAGCTACGTCAGTGTCATCTCGTGACGAATTACTGAACCTTTAGCCTTATTAACTCTTTACGAAACGACAAAATTTTCGCCTTGTCCAAATTGAAAGCATTTGCAGACGACAAAATAAGAAAGTAAGATCCACGTAGTGATCGTAACCTTGGCTCGCGAAGATGCTTTTTGAGAAAATCTTTTGAAAAAAATACTGTCAATTTTTATTCGTCTGCAAAAAAAAAAAATACATGTTGATTCATAAACTTCTAAATAATTGAAAAGAAAATTAGTACCTTGTTTAACTCATTACCAAACAACAATATTTTAGGCTTGTCCAAATTGAAAGCATTTGCAGACGACAAAATAAAAGTGACTGAAAACTTGAAATTTGCTTTGTGAGGTGTAGAAAACATTATTGGAAAAGGAGAAAATGCTGGTTACCAGCATTTTCTCCTTTTCCCACAATGTTTTCTAATGGCTTCTTTCTCAGGGTCGTCAAAAGTAGGGATTGTGTGGTAATTGGTTAAACTCATCTAAATACACTTACGAGTACGTGGGAAAAAGTAAACACCAGAGAGCAAACTGCACAACAAGACTAGTGCCATCAGATCTTGGACATATTAACATCTTCCAATATGGTGGGTGCTTTTGCCCGGTAAAACGAATTTCCAAAAACGCCTTCGATGGAATTTTACAGTTTTTTGGTACATTTTCAGTTACTTTCGCAACATTAAGATTATCGACATAATGTAAGTTATTGGTTCTATACTTAAAGTCGATATTGTAGACTCATTATTATGGTGTCACACCGGTAACTTTTTCGCTCATTGAAAATAGAGTAAAAACCACTGTCTTTGACTGGCTGCTGCTGAATCCGTGACGAAGCGGAAGCTTTGCAGTTTTTTCCTCCAAATATATGTTCAATGCCCTCCACAAAAAGCAGCAGAAAATGGCATCATTAGCGATGAACTTTTTTGCTATGCCTCTTCAAACACATGGACCCTCGGAAAAATTGCTGTCGGTCTAAGCCCTAACTGGTGATAGACCTTGTCTCTTTGCCTGGTCACATATAAAAAATAGTCCTAAAAGAAAAATGCATTAATTCTCTGAGGAATTAATCAAATTAACTTCAGAAACACAGTTTAGACCTGTCCTCTCATACTTCATGATAAAACAGTGTGGCAGAGGGCTTGGTAACAAATTTTCAAGTAGGACTACTTTTGAGTATACTACAAACCGGAAGCATTTCGTTCTGGTCACGGTTACACCTTATTCGCTTCGAAACGTACCGTATCCGAAATTCAAGGTATTGTCCGAGAGATATACGAGTACCTTCTTTGAAAAGAGTTACTGTCTGTTATTGTCTCCCTTGAAATCGCTTAAGTGATGTGCAGAAATACCACCAACCAACCAAGTCTTTGACGAATTATGTTTATTGGTCTGCAACATGCGAAGATAGGACAGTCGGACATTTGCGTAAAGGGTCGTCTCGGATCAGCCTGCGCAGTCCGCGAAGGCTAATCTTAGACGGCACTTCACGCCCACAGTTGATCATGTCCTGCACTACACTCGCGCAAAACAGAAAATCACATCAGAGTAGTCAGCGCGGATTGCGCCAGGTAATCCGAAACTACCATTTACGCAAATGTCCAAATGCCCTTTTTCACGTGTCGCATGCCATACCAACCTTAGAATCATCAACAAAAGGTCATTATTACTATTGTTTGTCGGAAATTTTGAGCTTAATTCACGTAGAACCTGTCAGTGAAAGGACTCGAAGGACCGTTGACATTACAAGTAAACAATAAAGAAACCTTTTTCATAACTGTTTAGTATATAAGGCCCGCAACACTTGAAAAGGGGCATTCGGACATTTGCATAAAATGTCATCTCAGATACGCCTGCGCAGTCCGCACATGTTGAATCGAAACGACACTTTCACTTTTTTATGTAACTTTCTGTTTTTGCACGTCTACTGTAGCACATAATTTAATTCAAAAACATAAATTGTCGTCTCATATTAGCTTGCGCAGTCTGCGCAGGCCGATCCGGGACGGCAATTTACACGAATGTCCGCATGCCCCTTTTCAAGCGCTGCAAGCCAAGAGTGCATTACACAACAATTAACCGCGCATTTGCCAACAGTGTAGATCAAGATCAGACTGTACGGAAAGTGCAGTCTTATCTTGAATTAATATTGTCTAGTACTGTTGAAAATTTCATCTCGGCGAAGAAAGGGTTGCAATTTGATAATTGAGGATTTTGCAATACACTAAAAATGTTAATATTCTTTCCTAAGCAGATAAAACCTATGCCAATCAGTATTCTGTTTGAACGGCCCCCAAAAAGAAGAGAAGTAGACAAAGGAGAAGATGGTTTTTCCTTTTCTTTCTCCAGTGTCGGCTTCTCTTTTAAAAACAGACCTCTTATTTCATTTCTTGTCTGAAAAATCACTTTCGTCCATCGTCGACTAGATCAGCTGAACGGTTAGCATTTCACTATTTCAAAACCGATGGTCAATCATCAATGACCAATCAGTTTTGTCCTATATATTCGCAGCGGTATGAACATTTTCTTTATATGGCGGGAGAAAAATACTTGTCCGCTTTAAAAGTTTCAGCCATTGATACCCCTCTATGTTTTCTATCCTATCAAAAGAGGATTGCATCATTTGAACCGCACTGAATTTGTCGTCTGCCAATGCATTCAAGTTGGATAGGGCTAAAACGTTGTCGTCCGGTACAAGGTTAACCTGCTGAATCTACTTTCTTCGACCGTTTATAATCAAAGCGTTGAGAACTCTGAAGTGGTATTTGTCAAGGAAGCCATTGTATGGAATTAATGATTTAAAAGAAAAAGAAAAACATTACTTAAATATTGGCTTGAAAGTCAACCTACTACGCAAATGGATACCTTTTTGGCGTAAGGCAGAGTACTCCTGACAAAGTTAAGATTATCTATGTATTGGTGGCCTCCCTTTGATCATAAGGAGGAGTCGGGTGTAATGTCCGTTGACAGTAGGATGCATGATAGGTTGATAGAGAAACCATGTAAATGTATTGAATAGAATTAAGTTTGTACCTGAAAAAAAAAAAAAATGAAAAAAAAACTCCCAACATTACAATCAATCATTTCGATCTATGGATATCCATGCCCAATCACATGGAGTAACACACAATCATGGGATGAACAAGCCATGGGACGAATTGTTTTGGAACGAAAAAGTCAAGGACCAAGCGATATGTAGCCTGAATTTGTATCATTGCGCTTACAAAAGGCTGTGAATGAGTGAATCTATTTTCAATCAGAAATTAGTATTTCGACGATTAACGGCCTCACCCAGTGTATTTTAACATGCGATTTCCAATTACATACCTGAGTGCTACTGAAAAACTCATTTGACTGAGAAAAAAGGAATTTATTTGGGTTTATTATCGTAGGCTTTGCACAAAACATGATAGGCCTACATGGTCTTCAAAATATATTATTGAACTCATGGTGGGATTTTCTTCAACAAATAACACAAAAACTGGGTCTGAGAAAACTTCACAGCGTAACCTGAGTTAACGGAATAACACACCTTCCATTCTATGGAAAAAATATTTATTCAGACCTAAAAGGAAAAGGTGTGTTTCCGCTCAGTCGATCGATCCTATCCCTAGCCTGGCCCTCTCTCGACTTTGCTAGCTTTTATTACCCATGATGAAACAATAAAGTCGACTTGTGTCGACTTGTTACTGGTAAAATTTCTACTAGAAGACTGTTGTACCTGAAGATTCAGTCGGTTTTAAGAGAGAGAGATAGACAGAGACAGACAGACAGACAGACAAAGGGAGTAAGAGAGTGATAAAGTACAGGGCCTGTAACATGGATGTTCCGGTTTTTAGCTTCATTCGAAGCACTGTTTTTCGTGGGATTGTGCTTGGGTAAGACACGGCAGGGCCCTACATAGCGTGATACTGGTGGCACCCAGAGTCCACCTACTATTCTCAAGAACATTCTTAGTCTTATTCTCTAGATTTTTTTCCAAGAATGAAATTAACACACTTCCTGACTGGCTTAACCTTTTGGTTTAGCCAATCAGAAAATGTGTTGCTTTCAAAACTTGGAGAGTCTGGAAGAATAAGACAAAGAACATTTTTAAGAATAATTGCTGAGTACGGAACCGGTAGATAGATGAATAACCTTGTTGGATGGCACCTACATATACCTGAAATAGTGCTTAAAGCTGTGTTAAACACCAATCATTCGATCAGGCAATTCGAGAGTGCAGCGAACCTGTATATTTCCCGATCCCCTAAAAGGCACCTCAAAATCGACTCTTTACCAAACGATATTGTCTGTCTTGTGGACTCTCAGGAAGACAGCGTATTAAAAAAAAACCCATCTTACTCATGAGGAAAATGCTGGTTGCAAGCACTTTCTCCGGTTGCCACATTATCATTTTACACTTTCACAAGGCAAATCACATTATTTTGGTTTTTATTCGGTTTTGGGTTTGTTAATGCTTTCAAACGGAAAAGCGCAGCTAACCCTCAACCTGGTAAATCAGTCATATGAAACTTTCGAGTCTATAAAAAAGTTAAAATATTGTAATTCCAAACTTATTTTTCAGGGAAAAGATATTTCCATATTGAACAGTGTAGGTCAAGATCAGACTGCACTTTCTGTGCAGTCTGGGCCCGTATTCACCAACCATTCTTAAGAATATTCTTTGTCTTATTCTTCAAATTTTTCTGAGTGTGAAAGTAACAGAACTTCTGATTGGCTAAACCATTTGGTTTAGCCAATCAGAAGTTCTGTTACTTTCACTTGGACAAAATTCTGAAGAATAAGAACAAGAATATTCTTAAGAATGGTTGGTGAATACGGGTCCTGATCTTGATCTACACTGCCCGCTAATGAGGCTTTAGTCGCGCATAGCAGCCTTAAAGGTGGCCCTTCAGATTTGGGGATAAAAATTTTACAAAAATATAAAAAAAAATATTTTTTATACACCCAAAGCCCTATTATTTGCATTCATAAAACTCTAGTAGTTGAAAACCATCCGGCAACAAGAGAAATAAGAGATTTACTACAGCTCAGGTCGACGCCGACGGGAAACAAAGTATATTTTCACATGAGCAACTTGCTCATTTACATACTGGAAACACACAGCGGAAGCTTCAAACATAGCGTCCGAAGAAGACATTATGGAAAGTAATTACATGTTCGTTATGTTATGGAATTTAAGCGTCATTAGTCACGTGCCAGTCACTTAACATTCCCACAACGCTTTTTTTTTAATTATTGGCGCAGAAAAATCTGAAAATAGCTTAAGGGACTACGTAGCCTATTAACGGAATACGACCCAAAACTTTTTTTGTGATTCTTAATTATTGATGATTGGTATTGTTTTTTTTTTATACAAATTTCAGTGATATATATATTTTTCAATTTGGTGTGATGTGAAAAACCTAAATACCCACCTTTAAGTGTGAATACAATATTGAGCTATGTTAAAGGGTTAACTCATTACCAAACGACAATGTTTTAGGTTTTTCCAAATCGAAAGTATTTGCAGACAACAACAAAAAAAAAGTGACTGAAAATTTGAAATTTGTTTTGTGAAGAGTAGAAAACATGGTGGGAAAAGGAGAAAATGCTGGTAACCAGCATTTTCTCCTTTTCCCACCATGTTTCTAAAGGCTTCTTCCTAAGGGTCGTCAAATGTAGGGATTGTGTGGTAATGGGTTAAACGATATATTTTTCCATAGCAGGATGGATGTGATAATGAAATGTTTCAAAAGAAGGAGTTCAGATTGAAGATTGTGTTTGTAAAATTATCGACGACAGCTGTGGGGGTCATTTGCGAATAACCGATCAGTTTGAATGCACCTATAATGTATCCAGAATTATATTTCCTTTGTCGACTTTATGATGCTACACATGAAACAGTTAAACAGTAACAAAACATCTTTTCCTCGGTTTAACAAGATTTAGCCTATTGCAGAGATGTATGGTGAGAGTAACGAACGACAACTCTGCTCGGAGATTGTGTGCTGCCTATAAATAGCGTTTGAAACGCTCTCCTACCTCTGCAAATGTTAAGGTAAGACCTGTATAATGGAAAACAGCTATTTCCACTAAAATATCATCCTGAAAAATTAGCTATAATTAACAAGAGGACCATGATGGTCCAATATCTCTCACCTGAGTACTAAGCAGTAAAGGTCTACAAGAAAATTTTTCTTTTCCGAAAAGATCATTGTATCGTTTTTTGTAGAAGTCTACAAGAAGATGCTACATAATGAAATATCAAAGCTCTATGATTTCCAGTTTCAGAGAAAAATATTTTTTGAAGTTTTCCATCTTTGTTCCTATGTTTAGAACTTGTGACCCCCGAGGCTGGTTCAGTTTGGACCCCAGGGACATCATGTGAACAAACTTGGTAGAGGTCAACTAGCGGATGCTTCATACCAAATATCAAAGCTCTACTCCTTCTTGTTTCAGAGAAGAAGATTTTTAAAGTTTTCCTTTTTTGTTCCTATGTTTCAAACTTGTGACCCCCGGGACTGGGCCAGTTTTGACCCCAGGGGCATAATATGAACAATCTTTGCAGAGGTCCACTAGGAGATGCTACGTAATAAATATCAAAGCTCTGCCCCTTTTAGTTTCATGGAAGAATTTTAAAGTTTTCCTTCTTTGTTCCTATGTTTCAAATTTGTGACCCCCGGGGCGGGGCCAGTCTTGACCCCAGGGACATCATATGAACAACCTTGGTAGAGGTCCACTAGGAGATGCTACATACCAAATATCAAAGCTCTGCACCTTCTAGTTTCAGAGAAGAAGATTTTAAAAGTTTTCCTTCTTTGTTGCTATGTTTCAAACTTTTGACCTCCGGGGCGGGGCCAGTTTTGACCCCAGGGGCATCATATGAACAATCTTGGTAGAGATCCACTAGGGGATGCTACATACCAAATATCAAAGCTCTAGGCCTTCTAGTTTCAGAGAAGAAGATTTTCAAAGATTTTGCTATTTTTTTCCCTTTTGGTTGCCATGGCAACCAGAGTTATGGGTGGAATTCAATCTCTTGAACAACTTTGGTAGAACATCCCTGCCAATTTTCATCAAGATTGGCCCCGTGGTTTAGCAGGAGAAGATGTTTAAAGAAATTGTGGACGACGCAAGACGGACGACGGACATTGGGCGATCACAAAAGCTCACCATGAGCACTTCGTGCTCAGGTGAGCTAAAAATGAGTATTATTAAACTACTTTCACCTATTCATTTTTTTTTTCCATTTTTTCCTTCTTTGAATTATCATTTATAAATCTAAAACCACTATATTCTCAATTCAGAAAGAGATAATAATTACCCCCCTTTTCAGAAAACTAACAAAAGTATCAAAAAATGATTTCAAGATAGACATAAACGGAATTTCGGATCCGTTAGAAATGTGCAAAAATGTTATTTGTGCACAAATCCTTATTTATCCTTGTTTATCAACCAATTAGAATTTTCACCGGAAGTGCATTACACAGGTCTTACCTTAAGATCTTGTTCGGGCCAAAAATGTAATGTTAAACGCCATATTCTGACACACTCAAGCAATGAGGCAAAAAGGGTCTATATAGTAACCATTTAAGTGTTCTCACAGCACTGTGAAGAAATAATATGTTTGCGTGGGGTTTTTAAACACTAACAATGTATTTTTAAACGCAATTTTCACGCGGCAAATCATGTCTGTCGGTCTACCCCCGAGTACCTGTGAAAATCAATGTAGAATAAATGCCATGACTTGCCGTTTATGTAAGTAGATTACAAAGATAAACATTTCCAATTACATTTCACATCTATGTTATGGCTGTTACGAAGGTTGAGCGGGAGTTCGACAGATCATTACTTATTTCATTGCACTCGACATACTACTTCAAGATTAAACTCTTCTGCGACTTACACCGCTTCCACCCTTTAAGTAACAGGCTACTACTTCTAGGCTCATCGGGTTTTAGTTTTGAGGATAATACTAAAGTTTTTCGCTCTACGCAAGTGTTTATAAGGGAATCTGAAAGGTTTACATAACGTAGTGCAGCTACAACAACTCATGATTCATATACAACAGTTGTGTGATACATGACCTGGAGCCACTTGCCCGACAAGCAGTAGGTCTATCCGAAGAACACATCTTTCATGAGTTTTTTTTTTTTCTTATTTACTTTTTTTTTTTCCTTTTGATTGACTTATTTCTTAAACAAATTTTCATTTGTATGCATGTTGTTTCCGTTCATGACCGGAAAGACTCTGTCTTCTCTATATACTAGCCCGAAATTTATTTATTGCATGTTATTTTTTTAATATTTCTGGTATTAAGACCTTATTCTGTGTAAGTTAAACAAAAGGGAATGGCCGAAGTTAAGTTGTGAGAACTTGTGGCCAGACCCTTTTGCCTTATTTGGATGATTACTGTCTTTGTTATATTGAAAGTTATGTATACAATTGGCAATAAAATATGTTTAAACTAAACTAAACATGTTCGACATTTTCTCCCGCTAGATGGCATTCTATAAATACTCATCTATCTAATTTGGGCATCCTGGATACAGAACCGAACCACTGTCCTACGCGACAACCGTTACTTTGAATTTCGAACTCAATAAAACGATACCTCGTGCGATTCACTCAGCTGTGGTCAGCAGTTTATAGAAATCTGGAGCTAAAACAGGCCCGATTTTCCCCAAACGTGTTGATAAAAACCATTTTCTCCATTGCTACTTTATAGCGCGATATCGGGGATAGGGATGCGTCATAAAAGACAGGTAAAGATAAACAGAAAGGTAGATGTAAAGACGGGCAGAAAGGTAGATGTAAACGGGACAGGAAGGTAGATGAAAAGACGGAAAGAAAAGCAGATATAAAGATGGTCAACAAGGCAGATGTAAAGACGGACAAAAAGGCGGATGTAAAGGCGGACAGAAAGGCGGACGTGAAGACGGACCGAAAGGCGGACGTGAAAACGCACGGAAACGCGGACGTGAAGATGGACGAAAAAGCAGAGGTGAAGACGGACGGAAAGGCGGTGGTGAAGACTGACCGAAAGGCGGACCTGAAGACGGACGGGAAGGCGGACGTGAAGAGGGACAGAGAAGTAGACCAGAAGACGGACGGAAAGGTGGATGAAAAGGCAGATGGAAAGGTGGCTGTAGATGGGACAGAAAGGTAGATGTAAAGACGGACATAAAAGTAGATCTAAAGGCGGATGGAAAGGTAGATGTAAAGACGGACAGAGAGGTGGACGTGAAGAGGGACGGAGAGGTGGACCTGAAGCCGGACGGAAAGGTGGACGTGAAGGGGGACGGAAAGGTAGATGAAAAGGCGGACAGAAAGGTAGATGTAAAGACAGACGGAAAATGTAAGAAAAGGCGGACAGAAAGGTAGATGAACGGGCGGACATACAGGTAGATGAAAAGACGGACAGACAGGTAGATGAAAAGGTGGACAGAAAGGTATATGAAAGGGCGGACAGACAGTTAGATGTGAAGACGGACAGAAAGGTAGATGTTAAGACGGACAGAAAGTTAAATGTTTAGGCGGACAGAGAGGTAGATGTAAAGGCGGACAGAGAGGTAAATGAAAAGGCGGACAGAAAGGTAGATGAAAGGGCGGACAGAAAGGTAGATGTTAAGGCGGACAGAGAGGTAGATGTAAAGGCGGACAGAGAGGTAGATGTAAAGGGGGACAGAATGCTTGATGAAAAGACGGACAGAAAGGTAGATGTAAAGGGGGGCAGAAAGGTAGATGTAAAGACGGACAGAAAGGTAGATGTAAAGGGGGGCAGAAAGGTGGATGTAAAGACGGACAGACAGGTAGATGTAAGGACTGACAGAAAGGTAGATGTAAAGGGGGGCAGAAAGGTAGATGTAAAGACTGACAGAAAGGTAGATGTAAAGACGGACAGACAGGTAGATGTAAAGGCGGACAGACAGGTAGATGTAAAGGGGGACGGAAAGGTAAATGTAAAAGGGGACAGAAAGGTAGATGTAGAATCGGACAGAATGCTTGATGAAAAGACGGACAGAAAGATAGATGTTAAGACGGACAGAAAGATGTGAAGACGGATAGAAAGGTAGATGTAAAGGCGGACAGAAAGGTATATTTAAAGGCGGACAGAAGTGTTGATGTAAAGGAGGACAGAAAGATAAATGAAAAGACTGATTGAAAGGTGGATAAAGAGACAGACAGAAATATGTAAAGACGGACAGAAAGGTTGATGTAATTAAGGACAGAAAGCAAAATTAAAAGACAGCAAGAAAGGTAGATGTAAAGGAATGAAGGACAGAATGATTGATGAAAAGACGGACAGAAAGGTGGATGTAAACACAGACAGAAAGTTAGATAGAAAAGCAGACAGAAACATAGATGTAAAGACGGGCAGAAAGGTAGATGTAAAGACGGACAGAAAGGTAAAGAAAAGGCGGACAGAAAGGTAGATGTAAAGGGGGGCTGAAAGGTAGATTTGAAGGTGGACAGAACGGTACATGTAAAGAGGGACAAAAAGATAGATGTAAAGACAGACAGACGGGTAGATGAAAAGGCGGACAGAATGGTAGATGTAAAGACGGACAGAATGGTTGATGAAAAGACGGACAGAAAGGTTGATGTAAAGACGGACAGAAATGTATAAAGACGGAAAGAAAGGTAGATGTAAAGAAGGACAGAAAGGTAGATGAAAAGAGAGTAAGAAAGGTAGATGTAAAGGCAGAAAAAAGGGAGATGTAAAGACGGAGAGAAAGGTAGATAAAAAGACGGACAGACGGGTAGATGAAAAGGCGGACAGAAAGGTTCATGAAAAGATGGAAAGAAAGGTGGATGTAAAGACAGACACCAAGGTGTAAAGACAGACAGAAAGATAGACGTAGAGGCGGACAGAAAGGTAGATGAAAAGACACTAAGAAAAGTAGCTGTAAATGCGGATAGAAAGGTAGATGTAAAGGCGGATAGAAAGGTAGATCTAAAGGCGGAAATAAAGGTATATGAAAAGGCTGACAGACATGTAGATGAAAGGCGGAAAAAAGGTAGATGTAAAGACGGACAGAAAGGTGGATGAAAAGGCGGACAGAAAGGTGGATGAAAAGGCGGACAGAAAGGTGGATGTGAACACGGACGGAAAGGTGGATATGAAGGCGGACGGAAAGGTGGATGAAAAGGCGGATGGAAAGGTGGATATAAATGGGACAGAAAGATAGATGTAAAGAGGGACAGAAAAGTAGGTGTAAAGGTGGGCGGAAAGGTAGATGTAAAGGCGGACAGAATCGTAGATGAAAAGACGGACGGAAAGGTAGACGTAAAGGCGGACGGAAAAGTAGACGTGAAGGCAGACGGAAATGTAGATGTAAAGGCAGACGGGAAGGTAGATGTAAAGACAGAAGGAAAGATGGATGAAAAGGCGGACGGAAAGGTGGAATTAAAGGCGGACGGTATGGCAGATGTAAAGACGGAAGGAAAGGTAGATTTAAAGACGGACGGAAACGTGGATGTAAAGGCGGACGGAAAGGTGGATGTAAAGGCGGACAGAAAGGTAGATGTTAAGGTGGACAGAAAGGTAGTTTTATTGACAGGGGCATAAAGTTAGATGTTTTGGCAGGCATAAAGTTGGATGTTTTGGCGGGCATAAAGTTGGATGTACGTACGGACAGGAAGATATATGAACGGCAGATAGAAAGGTAGATGTTAGGATGGGTATAATGTTGGATGAATGGTCGGACAGGAAGACAGATGAAAGGCGGATAGAGAGGTAGATGTAAGGATGAGCACAATGTTGGATGTATGGACGAACAGGAAGATAGATGAAAGGAAAGGCGGATAGATAATTAGATGTATTGACGGACATGAAGTTGGATGTATGGACGGACGGGAGGATAGATGTAAGGCGGACAAAAGAGTAGATGTAATGCGGATAGAAAGGTCGATCCAGAGCGGATTGCAAGTAGATCTGGGTTCGGCAAAAACGTGGGTTGTTTGCTTGTCAGTAGGCTAGATGTTTTGAAGGAGAGAAAGGTCGACTTAAGAACTAATAGAAAAGTAGATGTGGAGACTGCAGAAAGATAGATGTACAGGAGGACAGGCAGACAGATGTAAAGGCAAACAGAAATGTAGATTTTTGACAGAATGGTATTTTTTTAAGAATTGACATTTCTTATACTTTTTGCAGATACGGAACAGCACGACTCGATTATCTGAGAATATAGGATGGGCAAAAAGTTAAACGTCCGCACAAAAACACACACACACACACACCCACACACACACACACACACACAGAAATAAGGAAAACAACAAGTTTTAAGGACAGTCAGACGGAAGTATTTATGAATAAAAAAGGATTGCTATAAGTAAATAAATCAGCAAGTCGGGCATTACCCTGACTGTTGTATAAGATATTGTGTTGTGTTAATGACAGACAGACAGACAGACAGGCAGAATATCCTTCTCTCCGCTGCTCACTTTTTCGACGATGATTATGATGGAAAGTAACCAGGAGATTGTGAGGAATATTTTCCGAAGCTTTAACAAAGAAACCCAAAGAAAATTATGTATAGTCTAGAAGCTCTGACCTCTGTGATATAACTGAAATAATAATGAAAACGGTGTAAAAAGCATACAAACAAAGAAGCTTCGTAGCAGTGGGTTTCAGGTAGCAAGGGCTCTCCCACTCTCACGAGGAAAGGGAGGGTCCAGTCCTTTAGATTTTTTTTTCTTCATGTTTACTTCTACCAAAGGTGTCGCACTACTGCGAACTTATTTCGGGTATTAGCAGTCAAAAGCAGTCCCATTTAACCCTTAAACTGCTATGTGCGATTCACTCTCCTTTTGCAGACAGTGTAGATCAAGATCAGACTGCACAGAACGTGCAGTCTGATCTTTGATCTACACTGTCCGATAAGGAGATTTTATTCCCCAAAACATAATTTTGAAATAGCAATATTTTGGTTTTTAATATCGAATTGAAAATTAAATTTAATTTTAGTTATTTAGCAGGATAAGATATCAAAATTTGACGACAAACACTTCATTTGCAGCACTCTATTATCAGAGTAAATAAACCGTAAGGTCTAAAATATGTTTCTTGTGTTGATTTGATGATTTCTTTGGAAAATAGGTGCAAGTTTTGATATTTTTCAGGAACTATTTTTTTGTTGTTGTTTTCTTTTGCCTTGAAAGGATTCGTCGAGACTCAATACTGAACATGTAGGATCTTAAACCTTGGGGTTCCGGTTCGAATCTTAGCCGAGACGCTGAGATTTCTGTTGGGAAAGACATTTAAGAGTCTTTGCTTGATACAGTGGAAACCATAACACATAATTGAACCTTCGGCAAGACATTAAAGTCATTAAAAGAGTTGACTGATACAGATAGTTTGATGTATATAATAGAAACTGAGGAGTTTTATAAGGATACATCAGAGGATGTAACGAGTAGGTTTGATACGAGTAACTATCCAAAAATCTCATCACTAATGTATTCATCTTTGAGTCTAGAGTAGAATTCTTCTTTGGGTGGTAGTTTAGTTTCTTCTAAATTTTCAAACGAGTCTTAATACTCATACGGAAAAATTCCTTTTTGAGTAAGCAAACTAAATTGCTCGATATGGTAATATCTCCCTAAATTCATAAAATCTGTTGTTTTTTTCTTTTGAATTATCCGCTAAATTTTCTAAGCTATCAAGCATAAATTTCATGCTCTCAATAAATCTAATTTCATGAGTTTTTATTTTAATTTCTCCATCTTTATTTGTATACTCAATTGATAATTCTTTCTTGAAACTTGTATACCTTTCCTCAGTGTTCGGAATACAATCAATATCCCCCTCTGTTTTACTAAGATTTATTATGAATAAGTGACTGTCATACCCACTAAGATTATGAAACACTACAGAAATAAAATTAGGTCTTCTATATTTTAAATTACGTAATTCATCAATGATAACTTGAAAACGGCGAAAAACACGACTTAGGCTGCTATTACATAAAAATGTGCTTTTTCACACGTGAAAGTAAATCCTAACAAACCACGACACAATCCCGACGAGTAAAGACCTTAACCCTTTCCCAAACAAGCCCTTGTTTTTACGTGTCTGCAGTACAATTTTTTTTAAAACACTGTGGGAAAAGGAGAAATTGCTCCTGACGAGCAATTTCTCCTCTTTCTCATCGTGTTTTCTGCCCCTTCGGATAATTTTCTACCATTGCTATGAAAGTTAAAATTGTCGTCTGCAAACTCTTTCAGTTTGGAAGAGTCTAAAATTTGTTGTTTTGGAAAGGGTTAAGAGAGTTCAGAAGGAAGTTTTTGAAAATATTTTGGGAAAAGGAGAAAAAGCTGGATACCAGCATTTTCTCTTTTTCCCACAATGTTTCCTTCCGAGTCTAAAACAAGCAGTTTAGTTGGAACCACAGTAAACATGTCATTTGGAAAATAAGTCCGAATTTGACAAATCTAAGGACTATCTGTCAGGTAAAGGGTCATCATAACGATGATTCACTCTTGCTTTGTAAATATCGATTTCTCCGATGACTTTCTCTCTTACAGCAGAAACTTCGAAGTCGGAAACCAGCATTTTCTCACTTTCCCACAATTTTTCAATTGCCCTCCTTCTCAGGTATCAGTTTTTGTTATATCTTTCGTAATCATTTTTGTTTTAAGTTCTGCTTTGGCATTCATTGTGAAACTTGTAGATAAAACTGAATAAAACAATTTTACAGCTTGATAAGATCAAATTAAAATGATGACACAATCTTGGAAAAAAAAAAAAAAAAACAGAATGATGAAGAAATATGTGACCCATCACGCAAAAAGGAACCACCTGAGAATTCTGTACATCAATTAGATGAAAATAGATCAACGATAGTGCAGGCCAGTTTAAGTTTATAATTAAGATAGATTGTATAACAAGGGAGAATGACCACTTTTCATACAGAAAATGTCAGTAAAGCGAAAAGTGTCAACCCTGGTCAGCCTGCGCGATTCGCGCAGTCTGACCAGGGTTGACACTTTTCGCAATTTCTCAGAAGGTCCCTTTTTGCATGATGGGTCACATAAACGTTTATTTAGAAGGTTAACGAATGCACTATGACGGTCTGTTTTGAACAACCTAACCTTGTAAGTGAAGCAGTTGATATTGGTACAGCCGTGTGTGCAACGTCTCTCTTCTTCATCAGCATAATATTATTATTGTGTTTGTTATGCCATTTTCTGAAACAAAATCGATAATCTTACGTTCCGTGCAAAAAAAAAAACATTTTCCTGATGGTGTGTCCCAGACATTGTTCTGGTTTAGATTCACCATTTTAGCAGAGAATATTTTAGCAATCCTTGTATTCTGATGGCATAAGTGGTCAAGAGCAAGCTTTTATGGCAATGCAATCCCTTTAGTGTTTTTATGTAACGATTCTATTTAAACTTTGGATTTTAAGCTACGGGTGCACTTATGCTCCGTCTACGCCTTCTGGTGGTTACTCTTCTTAGTACCACGTGGCAATTTTGATGGGAAAATGGGCCTTTTAGAATTCTCGGCTATTTCGTTTGCCGTTTTCTGTTCAAGTTTTTAACACGACGAATTTTAAACTCATCTTAATTGAAAGCAAGGGCAGACAACAGATCCAATGATGCTCAGTTGGTTCAATTGTCTTTAAAAAATGATAAAAAAAGAAACTTGAGAAAAATAGAAAATACTGGTTAGGTCTCTAAAGTATAGACACGGCGAGGTAAAGCATTGCAGTCCATTTATTATAAGCGAAGGCAACTAAGGAATCTAAAATGGTATGAAATTACCTTGGCGAATTTCACACAAGACTTGTTTGTACCGGTGAACAAACTCACAAACAATATCGTTTGATTAGCACAATTTTATCTAAAATATTTCTAGACAATAAAAGAATATAATTATTGTGTTGGGTTGTTGACTCCTCTTCTCTTCTGTGTTTAGACTGTAATTCTGTGTAGCTCCTTTGACATGAGTTACCGAACAGTTGGATAAACTGAATGTTTGTTGATTATGATATTGAACGACATGGCAACATTTTCTTTTTTTGCATCTTTGTATTCGGCGTTGGCCATTGAAAAAAAAAGTAATAAAAATTTTCTGAAATAGCTGTATTTAATTTGATGATGTGGCAAGTTGGCCTCTACAGTACACTTATTAATGCTGTGTTATAGACCTCTTTTTATTTCATATCGATAGTGAAACTTCGTTTAACATATACCAGCGCTCCAGATAAGAAGGATTGATGGTATTCTAACTTCATTGTTTCTCTTCCAAGCCCTATGTTGAGGGTACTCATTTCGAGGTAAACCAACGAAATGTTGTATAATGCACTGAAACTAAGAGTGATTTTTACGAAATAGGCTTGATTTCACAAACGGGCGATATTGGGCTAAGATCAGGCTTTAAATTCTGTGCAGTCTGCTCTTTCTCTATGCCTGCCGAAAAAGCCCCTCAAGTCTTTGCCTTGGCTCTGACAGGGTTGAGTCGATAGATCTTTATCAATTATCTAGAACTACTATTAAAATTCAGACCCCATAGAAAGTGGCATTTGAAAACAACATATAAATCCCCCTTTTCTATCCTGTTACCTGGCCCTTTCAAATACAAGTCGAGCTCATTCAGGGCCCGTATTCACCAACCATTCTTGAGAATATTTTTAGTCTTATTCTCCACGGTTTTCTATATTTGTAAGTAACACAACTTCTGATTGGCTAAACCGAATGGTTTAGCCAATCAGAAGTTGTGTTACTTACAAATGCTTAAAATTCTGGGGAATGAGACAAAGAAAGTTCTTAAGAATGGTTGGTGAATACGGGCCCTGGTCTCGTTTAATTTATTTTTACCGCAAATGTTTGAATGTGACTTGTACGAGACTATCATTTCGTCCTGTGGTATACATGAAGCTATTAAGTTTCAATAAAGCTTGTTATAAAATATGTTGTGATGTGTTACTGGCCGAAAGAGTATTGCGACAGCGATTTCATAATTGTAAAAGCAATTTTAGGTCAAATATACACTGTATTGGATCTGATACCGGTATTTGATCTGAATCTACACTATTTGCTTCAGTGAAATCTCTTTACTGGATGAAAAAAATCTTGATTTTGCAATTATATTGGTCTAGTATCATGACTTGAAATTATTGTTGAGTTACTGGTCTCTCGAAAGGTTTTATGCGTAAAAGTACATAATTTAAAACCGGAATTTCGCTGTCGTAGCCTGAATTACAGCTAAAGAAATGAAGATAAAACAATGCAAAACCAACACTATTATTCAGTAACAGCAAACTCTTTACAAAATCTTTATGGAAAGAATTATTTTACGGCGTGAGAGAGTGCACATGTCAACGTAACGTCGGCATTTTTGTAATCAATGAAAGCCGAACCAAACTAAGTTGGATTGGGCCATATACCTATCTTTCGTCGAGACGTTGAATTCGTGAATTTACCTACCCACGAAATCAACAAAAATTAATACTCAACGAATATTAATGATTTTTAATGTGTGCCTTTACCGAGTTCTGAATTCTTAAATGAGTACGATCGAACGCTAAAAAAAAGTTCACCACTACAAGGATACCGTCAGGACACGTTCCTGTATTGGAAGTCTTAGTCTGGTGCAAAAGAACGTAATAGAATACATTAATGGGTCTGACCTTAAGGGACCCTTTATCTTTAGTCAGGGGTTGCTTCTAGCTTTTATCCATTATATGGTCTGCAACACGCGAAAAGGGGCATTCGGACATCTGAGTAAAGTGCCATTATGGACCAGCCTGTGCGCTCTGGCTGATCCGAAACGACATTATCCATATTTATGAAATTTTCTGTTTTTCGCAAGTCTACTGTAGCATAGAATGTAATGTAATCGTAAAGTGTCGTCTCGGATGAGCCTGCGCGGACTGCGAAGGCTGATTCGAGACGACACTTTACGCAAATGTCCGAATGCCCCTTTTCGTGTGTTATTGGCTAAGCCAATTATAATATTTTTGGCACTTTTATAACTGTCTGCGACTATCCAAGTTCTCCAAAAGCTTGCTGGAAAATGCTAATAAGGTGATTTTTCCCCTTCTAACCATGAAAGGCGTAATTTTGAGCATTTTGTCTACAATAGCAAAATAAAATCGCACGTGACTACTGTCGTTATATATTAGGGAACAAACAGCGGTTGTCCAATCGATTTTCTCTCGACTGAGTTCCATTAAATGAACCAATTTGTCTCCTGTCTGTTTCTCCATCTAATTTCCAATACTGGAGGGAAAAATTGCACAGTGGGTACCAGAGACACTGAGTTCTGTACGCCAGCTTATTGGATTATTCATGTCACTATGGTGATGACGTCACGAAGTGCCCGGATGGTTATGATAAAATATCGGAATATGTCTGAGAATAATGCAAATGGTAATCGATTATTGGAAGATACTCTGGAACAAGATATAGAAGTGTGTTTGTGATACCGAGACATATTTGATTCATAATTAGGAAGAAAAACAAATTTCTGGTTTGTCTTTTAGAAAGTGTTAACAGTCAGTATTAAAGATAGTTTTAGAGTAACAGAAAATATAGACGTGAAGTAGTGAGTCAGTGCCAGATATTTTCATTGATTCCCTCGCACCAATTTTGGATCAAGGCTATTGATTCAGGAAGAAAACAAGATGTCGGTTCGCTCATAATAGGATATCTGGATCTGTGAAAAAATCTTTGTAACAATTCTGGAGGGCTAAGAAAAGAACAGTTCGTTCATCATGGGAACAGTGCTTTCGTTCTCTCCCCGGCCGAGAAAACCGCTCTATGAGGAGATTAACTTGAACAATTTCAATTATGAACTCCTCAATAATGCAAAAAATAAAGAGGCCAAGGATAAAAGCTTTAAACGCCATTCAATCTTTCTGAGTGGACTTAGCTGGAAGAAATTTACGGTGAATGGAAGCAAAAAGAAAGAGAAAAATCTCCTGAGAAATTCGACAGTGGGTTGTTTGCCTGGCAAAGTGGACAATAATTGTAATATTGAAAATATCAACATTAACAAAAACTTCCAAAAATCTGTCTCGTGTTACAACCTTAAGGCACCTGAAGCACAGCTTCAAAATCTCCGCATTAACAACAATGATGTTCACATAAACAACAACATAAACTATAACAACACTAACAACAACAATAATAATAACAACAACAGTGGTGGGGTACGTAAACAAGATCTTTCCGTTCAACTCGTCAAAAAAGTTGACCGTGGAACAAGTCCACGTAAGACCGTGATTCAAGCGTCGACGTCGGAGTTGCTGAAAAGCTTGGGTGAATTTCTGTATCGTCGCTGTAAGAGATTAAAGCATTTCGAAGGAATGGATGCTATAGTATGGCTGAGAACCGTGGATCGGTCTCTGTTACTCCAAGGCTGGCAAGACATTGCGTTCATCAACCCGGCTAACGTCGTCTTCGTGTTCATGTTGGTCCGGGACATTGTGCCCCCAGAAATGGATAGCGAGAACGAACTTCAAGCCATAGTTTTGACGTGTTTATACCTTTCGTACAGTTACATGGGCAACGAAATCAGTTACCCGCTAAAACCATTCTTGGTGGAGGACAATAGAGATCGGTTCTGGGACCGGTGTTTGTCAATAATAAACACTCAGAGCTCAAACATGCTCAAGATAAACAGTGACCCGAGCTTCTTTACGGAGATTTTCACGGAACTGAAAAACTACTCTCCACTTATATGCTAGTTACTTAGTTCATATACATGTGTTAACTTTTCATGAATTCAGATATCGAAATTCAAAGACAAAAGGTATGAATAAAAATCTAGTTATATATCCCATAGTTGATAAATGACCCTTAGGCTGCCAAGTGCGAGTTACTGACCTTTTGCGGACAGAGTAGATCAAGATCAGACTGCACAGAACGTGCAGTCTGATCTTGGATCTACACTGTCCGATAAAGAGACTTTTTTCCCCAGAAGGATCATGTTGAAAAAGCAGTATTTGGGATTTTTACTATCTACTTGAAAGTTTAATTTTAGTTATATTACAGGTCGAGAGTTATTATACGACTTTTTGTTATTGATAGTATGTTTGATTGTAATGGTGTATAACGCCTGTGTCAACATTAGTTTAGTTTAGATCCAGACGACCAGGGGTATACCTTCCCTAAACTACGTTTGCACGAAACTTGCCCGAATAGTTTAGGAAGGCACGCATCACGTAAAATAAAGTCTCACTAAACTGCGTAACGTTACGATTTGTGTCAATATTTGCATAACTTAACGCAAACTCGTACCATTGAGTATAGCAGGTATCGTAACCGGTATCGCGGATACGTAACCGGCACCTATGAGACGGTAGTCAACCTAAATGGATTTGTTGTATATTCCATCCCCAAAAATTTGCGTAACCTTGCGTAGTTTAGTGAAAGTATTCCACTGTACTCATTCATGCTTGCTTCGAATTTCTGTAACTGGTCCTACCCTTAGAGTTTTTCCTAGGCCACTGGAACAGCATTTTCCAGGGTCACTTGCTTTTTTCCCCTATATTACGCAGGTCGAACCAACGATCAGAGCTGAGAAATGAATAAAATCCTGTCGCAATAACTACCTTAAATCTTCAGAAACATTGGTTGAGCTGTAGGTTTGACCAAGCGACCCATATCTGGATCTGTATTCACCAACCATTCTCAAGAACATTCTTAGTCTCATTCTTAAAAAAAAAATGCCATTGTGAAAGTAACAAAACTTTTGGTTGGATACCAAACGGTTTAGGCAATCAGAAGTTCTGTTACTTTCACAGTCAGGAAATCTTGAAGAATAAGATCAAGAACGTTCTTAAGAATGGTTGGTGAATACGGGCCGTATGTTTTATTTTTAGACTCGCGCGTCATCGACGTCGCTTCAGGGTTCCTCATGTTAATAATGCGAGGGGTTACAGGTAAAAGGGGGTATCTGCGTTTTTCAAAACTTTCGGGAAATTGAAAAAACAACTTTGAACTGTTCCATAAAATCAGGTTTTTAATGGATTTAAGTGATTTTTGGGAATGTTATAGAGCATAATTATATCTTTTAATTGCAAGTAAACATAGTCTGAAAGAGTCCAAAGTTTACCCATAAATGGGCAAAAATGTAGATAACCCCTTTTACCGTTAATGATATGGGTAGCAAACTAAATTGCAGTCGGATGGTACAAGGAGGTATCTGCACACATAACACCTTTTACCTCTGCTGGAGTATGAATTGAGTAACATAGCTGAATGAAAAGGGTGATAACTAATACGTATCTCCATTTACCCCTTATTTTTTACTGACAATTTGAAAAAAAAAATTGAACATTTACTACTTTATTCATTTCAACAGTTGCCCATTTTTTTTTAAAAAACTTTACAAAGTAGCCTGAAATTTCACTTATACAACATATTCAGGCATTTTGCAACTGAAAATTAAGTTTTATTGCAATTCAATCACTAGATTTATATTCTTAAGAACATACAATCAGAACAACCTGTTGCTTTCTTTTATTATCTCATACAGCAGATTTGAAACACATGTACATGTAATGTGATATGTCATGACTGCCCAACAAATAGAAATGACAGAACTCTCCTTTTGTTTAACTTCATATACTTATTACAAAACAGACAATTTTGCAAAATGTAGATTGGTGAAGGGTAGTGTTTCTGAGGTTTGTATAAAGAAGAGCACTCATACAGAGAAGAGGACACTATAGTTACATGTATGTTGGAAAGCAACCAGTAGCTTGGACAGAATATTGTGCAGAGTACTAGTAAAAGATACTCCAGGAAAGCGAGTGTAGGTGCACTGGCCCCTGATATAACTGAAATAATGGTGAAAACAGCGTAAAACCCCAAATTTTCAGACTGGCCCAAATTAAAAATCGTTTGTTACATAATATTAAAGGTAGCCCAAATGACAAAATTTGTCCTTGATAAAGTAAAAACATAGTAAAAGCAGAAAGTGTTGGTATAAACCATTCAGTATTTTCTCCTTTTCAAAAGCTTTCTTCCTCAGGATCAGCACAAGTTGGAATTGCGAGGTAACGGACTAACAGAAGGTATTTTCCTTTAGCTTTTTAATATCAGAACAGGGTATAATTATATGACAATTTCTCATTCTTAGGCATAGACAAGACTGGGATTGTTTTCTTTTGCCACATTATTTAATCCTATAACACATGTCAAAAATTAGGAGAGTATTTGTTGACAAGAATTTAGATGTAGTTCAAATGACGGAGTTAATTTTTGATAGGGTAGATAATATGTGGGAAAAGGAGAAAATGCTGGTAACAAGCATTTTCTCCTTTTCACACTATGGCTTCAAAAGACATCTTCCTTTAAGTCATTAAAACTCAGTATTGAGTGGTACAGAGTTAAATAAAACTGATATTTGATACTATTTCTCACCCACAACAGCAGAAGAAGAAATAAACATTCTTACAGATTAAGATAGATTAGCCACTTACTCCCAGTACTGTGGTATTTGTTTAGAATTATTGGCTATTTTTTCAGATATCTCCCTTTACCATTACATTTTTAGATTCTTGAAAAATATTCTAGCGGAAAAAGGCGGCATATGCACATATAACTCCTTTTACCATGCATTCTGAACTCAATTTGCAGATAACTCTTTATACCTTTGGTCATATCTTTAAAAGTATTCATTTCACACCTAGGATATTTTAACACATGAAAGATATACAAACAATGTTTATTTTTGTGCAAAAAAGTGGATTTTGACAAAAAGTGCAGATACCCCCTTTTACCAGTAACCCCTCGAATGGATAATGTAATTATTCAAATGACCCTTCCTACTTCTTCGTATACTGACAAGCTCAGTCTAAACAGGCAAGCAGCATACCTGATTTCTTGGAAACAGTAGTACAAAACAACCTGAATAGATTTGAGCAGCGCTCTTGTAAACGGGGGCTTTGTAACGTATCTGCGTTATACCAGGCAACTCATCGTATCGCCTGCAACATGCGAAAATGGACAATCGAACATTTGCGTAAAGTGGCGTATCGCATCAGTCTGTGCACTCCGCGTAGTCTGATCCGAGACGACACTTTCGACACTTTCCGATCGTGTGTGATTTTTATATTTCACGGAAATCCACCTTTGGACAAAAACTAACGTTGACGTAAAGTGCCGTCTCGGATTAGCCTGCGCGGACTGCGCAGGGTAATCCGAGACGACACTTTACGCCAATGTACGATATTTCCTTTTCGCACGTTTCTGACGATTTCATAATTGTGTATCCTCATAATCCATTTTATTCAATAACTGACTGAATCATGACATAGATTGGTCCCATGACATGCAGAAAAACTGACCAAATGCGAAAAGATTTCGACCCAGGTCAGTCTGCTCTAACTTCGCATGATGGTCTGAGTCGATAGTTTTTGCAAATACATAAACGTAGTAGACCCGTAATAGAAAACAGCTATTTCCACTAAAGTATTATCCTACAAAATTTGGTATGATTAAACAAGAGTATTATTGTACTACTCTAACCGAGCCACTTTTCCCTTTTTTTCCTCCTTCTTAGAATTATCATTTATAAATCTAAAACCACTATATTTTCATTACAAAGGGACAGTAATTACCTCCCTTTTTTTGGAAAACAAACAAAGTATCTACACATTATTTCAAGATAGACATCAAAGGAATTTCTGGTCGGTTAAAAATGTGCAAAAAATGATTCTCAGATCGTGGATTGGTTCCAAAAGAAATCCATATATATCAACCATCAAGAAATTTTATGACATGCAGCACTAGAGGTATTATGGGTTCATTACCTTAAATCCACTTTTCACATGATATGATTCAAGTACTGAAGTCTATTTTTTTTTTTTTCAAATTAGCATAGACAGACTTTTTATCACTAAATCATAGTCTGTACTTAGCAGTCAATCTAGCTTTAACATTAAAGAAGCAACTTAAAACTTGATTTCGTTTCGGCAAGTTTTTAGAATTAGAATTAAAATATATATAAAGTGAGATTCCTGCTCTGTGAAAAGGGGGCTTAATGCATCTGCGCAAAAAAAAAAAAAAAAACGACCCAGATCAGCTTGCTGAGGCTGATCTGGACCGAAACTTTTCGCTGTTGGTCAATTTTCTGCATGTCAAAGGAATAGTGTACATCTACCTCATGATTCCGTTGGTCGTTACACAAATTGGGTCGTTACAAAAATTGGGTTTTACGGATCAGAAACTATATGATAGCTTGATATGTATGTTGCATCACGGAGATACGTTGAACACCCTTTTGCCGGATCGCGGCCCATATAAATATATGACCCATCACGCAAAAAGGGAACCTTCTGGGAACTGCGAAAAGTGTCAACTCTGGTCAGACTGCGCGAATTGCGCAGTCTGACCAGGGTTGACATTTTTCGCTTTAACGACATTTTCTAATGGAAAATGGTCATTGCACTTTGCCCATATATATTTGATCCATCACGCAAAAAAGTGACCTTCTGGGAAATGCGAAAAGTGTTAACCCTGGTCAGACTGCGCGAATTGCGCAGTCTGACCAGGGTTGACATTTTTCGCTTTAATGACATTTTCTGTATGAAAAGTGGTCATTGTACCTTGTTATACATTCATTTTTTAATTATCAACTTAATCAAACAGACCGGCACTACTGTTGATCTGTTTTCATCTAACTGATGTACAGAATTCCCAGGTGGCCCCTTTTTGCGTGATGGGTCACGTATATTTTCCTGCAAAGGTAGCATTGACTAAACTGGATGAAACAATGTAGGATTGGTTCGAACTCAATGCATTATTAGAAATTAAATATGCATGGCTCTTACGCTATGATTTGTGATCGAAAGAAAAACATTGTGATAAAAGGGGTAAGTATTGGTGAGAAAGAAGCTTTTATCCTTCTCTCACAATGGTTGCAAAAGTCATTTTTTTCATAGCAATTAAAACACGAGATTATTTGATAAGGGTTATGAATTAGACTTATTATCTATTATAATGTTACAAAATAACACTTAGTATGCTGAAGGCGACACAAAGACCTTTTGCGGACAGTTTAGATCAAGATCAGACTGCACATTCTGTGCAGGCTGATCTTTGATCTATATTGTCCGAAAATGAGGAAGTTCTCCCCCCTTTTCCTCCCCTTGGGAATAGGAACTTCGCTTCTTACTACTGGCTTGAAAGTTTTATTTTACTTATTAAGTATATTAAAGGTAACGAATCTGATTTGTAAAAGAAATGCTTATGAATCCCATTAGTAACGGGGTGTTTAACGTTTATTTATCAAAGTTCAAATGTTATACTATGTGCGGGTGAAGAAAACCAGTGCAGTGAGATGTGAAACGTTTTACTGTTTCGAAATATTTGATCCCTACTCTGGCGAAAGGGGGCTTAATGCATCATGATGATTTACGAGGCCAAGCAAGCCATCACAGGATTGCTGATTCATCGATTTTATTTTTGTATGGTAGCCGGCTGCTTTATGAGGCAAACCGATCCTTTGACATGCAGAAGAAAGACCCTATGCAGGGTAACCTGGGTCGATACTTTTCCCGCTCCGAAATGCATTAAGCCCCCTTTTCACAGAGCCCATTTCATATGTTGCCAGTTTCTGTTGTTGAAATTGTTGTTGTTACATTTTTTCCTTGTCATTTTTGCCCGATGTAGAAGTTTGTAAAAGAAAGAATAAAACTGAGTAAATTTTTATATCATTGTCTTGTTTTGTACATTTGTGTATCATCAGTAGTTGATGCTTATTAGAAAAGCGCTGCCATGATCCTTGACTTTTTGGGTTGTGAGTTTGAATCCCGGCTCTGAAAATGTGGTCTATATTCACCAACCATTCAAAAGGACGGTCTTAGTTTTATTATTAGAAAAAATAAAATAAAATTGAAAGTAACACAACTTCTGATTGGCTAAACCACAGGTTTAGCCAATCAGAAATTGTGTTACTTTCGAAATCTATGATTACGCCATGAATGGAATTAAAAATAGTGAATAGGGACCTTGGTCCGAAAATGGGGAAGGTACCCCTTCGGCCCCAACACGCAAAATCAGAGTTTTTTGCAGATGGCATGGATTAAGACAGACTGCACAGAGTGTATTCATCGACCAGTTTCATCATTTCAGTGCAAAAAGCGAAAAGACAGGCTTTTTGTAGACGGCAAAGATCAAGATCAGACTGCATGCGTCTATTCTATGATTTATACCAGGAGCTTGTTTTGTCCATCTTCGCAAGCCAAGACTGACGATTCACTGCCGTTACTCTACCCTTGGCGGATCGAGTTTAATTTTTACATTCACCCGATACGCTTTTTCATTGGATGCAGCCAGCTCTAACTGCAACGAATGAAATCACTCACAGCATTTCATCTTTGATAAAAATAGAATAAGGTCGCTACCTTTCGAATAGAAGGTAAACATAAAAACCTCATGCGCCCTCTATTGGATGCTGGTTATTATCCCCCTGTACATCATATTTCTAAAAGTCAATGAAATATCGTTTTACCAACCGCTTACGAATACACATGAAGCGATAAGCAGACATCAACGTGGGTTTCCATGTTTACCTACCTTCTATTCGAAAGGTATCGACCCTGTTCTATTTTTATCAAAGATGAAATGCTACGAGCGATTTCATTCGTTGCAGCTAGAGCTGGCTGCATCCAATGAAAAAGCGTTTCGTGTGAATATAAAAATCAAGTTCGATCCGCCAAGGGTAGAGTAGCGTAGTGAATCATCAGCCTTGGCTTGCGAAGATGTGGGTCTTTGGAACCACCAATCATTGAGCCCAATATGGTTTCAATAATTTCTTGTAACGAAATCAAGTACTGATCTAAGTCTGGCTGACGGATAAAATCATTATATGTTACAGACTACGCTCCCGGTCTTCCTGACGGAGTGGTGTTATTGTGTGTGTGACACGTCTTCTATGTCACAGAGTTGGTTGACCTAAAATAAAGGTTGTGCCATACTATTTCTGCTTCAGAAAGCCATTATGATGTTTTTTTTTTTATGAATATTTGCTTTTCTGTCATAGACATTTTTTTCTCCACCTTTTTTGTTTCAGACGGCAAAACTTTAGACCAATTCAAATTGAAAGCAAACTTACTCCCGGGGTTTACTTTGTCTTCTGACAAACTTACCAAGAATACCAAATTTTGTCTTTGGATGGGAATAAAACATTGTAGGAAAAGGAGAAAATGCTGGTTACCATCATTTTCTTCTTTTCCCACTATGTTTTCAAAGACCCTTTTCAAAAAGATGACTTAAAGGCGGAGTAGTGTGGTAAAGAGTTAACTCTTGATTCATTCACTTTTTCAGACATTTTCAGGCGACAAAGCCAGGTTATGTGACTCAGTGGTTAGCGCCTCTGACTCGTGGCCTGGAGGTTGCAGGTTCGATACCCGGTTGCGGCGACCTTTCTTTCCGGCGATTTGCCGCCTCTCACCTCTGAAGTATGTAAGAAAAGTAGTCAACGTCTTTGAAAAGAACGTTGTTTCAGTGCTGGTGTGAGAAAACCAGGAAACACATGGGTGCGCCACAGACCGCTATGATATGACCTAAGCCGTTAAAATGGCTTTGAACTCCAATATAAACCAAACCAAATATACGACAAATTGAAACAAATTCAAATGATAGGATGCTTTGTCTCTGAAAGGCTAAAATACATTGCGTGAAAAGAGTATATACTGTGTTTGTGAAGCACGTCTTTTCATTCTTTTTTTTTTTCAAATAAAAAATTTATGACAACTTGGTCACGGGTGGGGACCAAAATGCGGGATTTGTTGACAATGTTTTTCTTTTTTAAACAAAATCCTGAAAAGATTGATTAGATTTTCGTTTAGTCATCGTCGCCAGCGATTGCCAGAATAGGCGATTCCCCCCCCCCCCCCCATTATGTTGTTGGGTTAGGAGTACACAGAGATATCATCCTTGCTATTTATACTGACTGACAAGTTTGATGCAGGGCTTATTTGAAGGCAAAAAATGGTATCTATTACGTATTTGAAACACGCATTTTGTCGCTAACGATAAGAGATTTTACATTCATTGAGTAATGTCCTTGTATTGTATTCTTTAAATTTTTGTTACGAAAGGAGCAGTTTCTTTTTGCAAGCACTTGGTCATTTTTCGAATAAATAAATGAATGAATGAATGAATGAATGAATAAATAAATAAAGATAAAAAAAAAGAGCATAAAAGTCACTTTTTTAAAAGGCTTAACCTTTTACCATCAAATCCGGTATTTAGATGTCCCTGGGGAAAAAGGGTATTTGGGAAAAATTGTCGAAAAAGGAGCAAGTGCTGGTAGCCAGCACTTTCTCCTTTTCTGACCGTTTTCTACCCTTTCAAAGACAAACGTCAGCATTTAAGCGATCTTCAGTTCAACGTTTGTCCGTACTTTGTCTTTTGGCAATCTTAAATACTTGTCCTATAGAAAACAGCTATCCAATCCTTAATCACTAACAGACGACGATTCCAATGCTTTTCACACGGTCCAGTTGTTAACCACGCTGAAAGGAAAGCTTTTGAAAACATTGTTGGAAAAGAAGAAAATGCTGCAGAGCAGCATTTCTCCTTTTCCCACAATGTTTTCTACTTTGTCAAAGAACTTCAGATCATATTTTACCAATTTCACCTTCGTCCTCTTCTTTCAATTTGTAAGAGCCAAGATTTTTTCGTTTGATAAAGAACTGATGGATCCTCTCTGGTTAATTGCTATGATTTTGAATTTAAAACCCGGATGTCACAGGTTCGATCGTGGTTTATTATGGGAGTGTTCTTTGGCTAGGCATTGCAAAGCCCTAACTTTGTGCTAGAAAAACTCACCACATCCATGAATGTGACCTATATGTAATGCGTTGCTATGTCTATTAAGGATGTTTTCGGTAGTAATTTCTGCACATCACTTTGGCGATTTCAAGGGAGACAATAAAAGACAGTAACTCTTCTCAAAGAAGGTACTTGAATATCGTTCGGACAATACCTTGAATTTCGGATACGGTATGCTTCGAAGCGAAGAATGAGTCCACAATATCGACTTAACGGACATTTTGCAAAAAAGTTCTAAAGGGGAAAAGATCAGAAGAATACAGGAAATTTTTTGGCGGTATCGTCTTTCTCAGAGACTAGAGTCTACTGAAAATGACAGTGCCGATCGGTCTGAGCGCCTAAACGGTTACTATGGAAACGGCCACTTTATAAAAAATCTAACACGACAACATATCTTTTTCTTTTCATTTTTGTACTTACCATTAAATTTTACTGTATATATCAAAAAATTAGAAAATTCTATTCAAAATTTCGAATTAATTGAAGACTATATATTGAATTTGCTTATATTTTGGCGAGTCAAGAAATAGGAAAAATATTTTTTAAAAAGAAAATGAATTCAGATTATCATTTCATTTATACAGAATCAAGAAATAATATATTAAATATGGAAAATGACTTGCATTGTATAATAAACTTTCTATCACTGTATTAATTTCTTTTATAAAAATATAGTCATTTTAGGTGTTTGATACGAACGGTTACCATAGAAACAGCTATTTTGCAGAAAATCTAACTCGGCAACATACCTTTTTCTTTTTATTTTTGAGTTTGCCATTAAATTTTACCCACATATAGATGAATTAGAAAATTCTATGAAAGAATAAAATTTTCACAAAACCGTAGAAAGCGAATTTAAGTGTTGTATGTGTCTTTCATACCTCTAAGAAATTAAGTTTATAGCTATATACATGTATTTATGTTTATTTCATGCTTTCCGGTAGGATATCGAGAAATCACAGTGAATTTTTTTTCGATATTACACGGGTACGACCAGTGAAAATACCAATTTTCATGTTCTTGTTGCCCAGGTAAATTGCGCGTACCTCACAACCAGATGGAAATATGACGTTGACTCATCTACCTTACACTTCTTGCGCTTGATGTAATATTATAATGCGTAGCTATGTAGGAGGGGTACGCCACGGGGAATAACAAAAAAGAACTACTGGATTTTGATAAAGCTCCTCCCAGAAAGGAAAGGGATAAAAGCATGAAATAAATAGGATATTTTTTTTTTTTTTCGGTGAAAGATCAAAATTTATTTCATCTCGTGAAAACCACAGGTAATATTTTCACACGTGGCTGCGCCAATCGTGAAAATATTACCGATGGCGTTCACTAGATGAAATAAATATCGATCTTTCGTGAACACCATAGGTAATATTTTCACACGTGGCTGCGCCGCTCGTGAAAATATTACCGATGGTGTTCACTCGATGAAATAAATTTCAATTTTTTCACGAGCCCCCCCCCCCCCCCCCCCCCCCCCCCCCTTGAAAAAGGCAAAACTCAATACGAGCGATGTGTATCATTCGTGGGATAAACAGATCAATCTAATAATTCAAACGACTAGCTAGATCTTAAAATTATATGGTTTGAGTTTGAATCACGGCTTTGTCATAAGATTTTTAGGGTTTATAAAAGTCATTGCAATAGAATATATTATTATATTATATTTCATGTTTATTTTTAGAAATGTTATGGGTAAAGAAATGTAGTATTTCAACCGGGGGGGGGGGTTATGTCCCCGTCACAGAGAATATTTTCCTCTTGCCGAAAATCTAGAACTACTTCTTTTGTTCCACTTTACTAAAAATATTATCACTAAATTTAAAAGTGGCATTCGTTGATGAAATAATCACAGGAAATATAATATACTAGTAATTTATGTCGTCAGTTTGTGATTAATATAGGGAAATATCTGCCTCAAAAGGGAAAGAGCTGCAAAAATAACTCGTGCCTTACGGCACTCGTTATTTTCGCATACCTTTCCCTGTTGAAATAAACTCTGTATATCGTCAATCTGCTGGTAGATGTAGGCATATGACCCCGCGAACCAGAGCAGTCGTCATTACAGCCATACAGTGCACAGGTCTGTGCATGCTTTCCCTGAGGTTTCTTTAACCCTTTACCACACAATACCGACTTTTGACGACGCTCAGAAAGAAGCCTTTTGAAAACATGGTGGGAAAAGGAGAAAATGCTGGTAACCATTCTTTTGAGCCATCTCCACAATATTTTCCATTCGTTCAAATGGAATGATTTGAATTTGAATGTATTATGGCACCTGTTTTAATATCTTGGTCCTTGCCGGGCCTTTAAATTATTCAGAGACCTTTACACAAATAGGTTAATATATATATGGACGAAAATAGACCCAACTACGTTTGAATTCGTAGCAACCAACATCTGCAGTTGTGCAGCACAAATCGCATTATTCACCGAATTATGTCATAAATAGGCCTATTGTTTATATACGAAAACACGTTACCAATCGGCCGACTTTAACCTAATATTGTGGACCCTGTGCTTATAAAACAAAGGAGAAAGAAATATTTTCTCTCCACCAAAGATCGTGGGAAAAATATGACTTTGCCCAAGGAAACTTACTAACTATATTACCGAGTATTGCAAAGAAAAATGTACTATTAGTTGAGTAATAATTGCCTTACCGTTTTTGAAAATGGATGAGTTTCAAGATACATGTATTTCCTCTGGCAATAAGTTAATCCGTGACCAGATAATCCCAAGTATTAAAGACCCTGAGGACTTTAAAACATTATTGGAAAAGGGGAAAATGCTGGTTACCAGCATTTCCTCCTTTTCCAACAATATTAAGTTTTCAACCCTTCTAGAAATATTTTTTTTCATTTTGCATTCTGAGGCATATTTGTTTTGCCCTCTGCAATATTATTAATGCTTTCAATTTGGCTTTGTCTAAAATTTTGTAGTATGGCTAAGAGTTAAGTGAACAACAACGCGTTCTATTTCCGGTACAAGGTCAGGTCAAATGTCATCTGCAGCTGTCACGACTGAAGTCAGGTGCAACCGAGTAAACTCTATCACTATTGAATAAAAAAATTGCAATTTTCATAGGCTTAAAACACAAGTCCTTTACAAGATCAGAAGACATTTTTGTTATAATCTATTACATAGGAGTAGAGATCAGAGATCAAACAGTACGTTCTATGCAGTCTGATCTTGACATACACCGTCTACAATAGCTTCCGGTGTTGTATGTACAATGAAAACAGTTTACCCTTTACAAAATACACGTACATATATGTCACGTGTTTTGAGAATTCCAGAGGAACCCGGGATTTGAAAACATTACGGGAAACAGAAAAAACGCTTGGTATAAGCATGTTCTCCTTTTCCCACAGTACTTTCTAATATATGTACTTCGGATACTTTTTTTCATTTAAATGAGTAAAGCATAAACTTTGGTTGACTAATCTTTTCCAAATGGACAAGACTGGTCTTTTTCTCTGAAGATTGGCCCAGCGGTTTAGGAGTAGAAGATGTTAAAAGAAATTGTGGACGACGTAAATCGGACGACGCACATCGGACGACGGACATTGGGCGATTACAAAATCTCGCCCTTTATCAACTCTTTGCTCAAGTGAACTAAAAAGGCGGATACTGCAATTTCAAAGTAATTTTTGGGGAGAAATATCTCTTCATCAATCAGTTAAGATCCAAGACCCTTAGCCTACAAGGCGCTACTATTGCGGCAAGTGTATAGTTCTTGCACCTTGCGCCTTATAGGCTAAGGATGATATTGCTAACCTGTGTAAATACGTAGGTACCGTGTATATATAACCTCAGGCCTCTGAAATTCCATTGGTCTATTACGGGATAAAGAATTTTTCATTGTTCTATCAAGGGATTAAAGAAGAATCTTTTTTATCGGACACCGTTACTACAAATAGGACATTGGTGATTCCCTCTATATTCTATATACAGCAAAGAAGCAGTTGCCAGGGTGTACCTGTTTTGGGGTCGTCCAATGTCCGTCGTCCGTCGTGCCTCGTCCGATGTGCGTCGTCCGATGAGCGTCGCCCACAATTTCTTTTAACATCTACTCCCCCTAAACCACTGGGCCAATCTCCAGAGAAAAAGATCTAATCAAAAGCTATGCAGAAGTATTTTCAATTACAGATTAATGTTAAACAGCATTTTTCTAACGTCACAATACCAGTCGCCTTTGTATTTTCATAAATGCGGTCATGTTCCATCCAAGAAATGAACTAAATCTTGGACTGAAAGGTATAATGGAAAAACAAAACTTACTTCCTTACTAATTATTTAAAGACTGACTAAAATTTTAAAAGGGAGCCCATGAATCGATGCCGACTAACATAGTCAGAGCCGGTCCACATAATCGAAACCTTTCTTAATTTTATCAGTTCTTGGGCTTTTCTTTTCAATTTTTGACCAGTCGTAAATGTAACATTTCAAGACATTAATTCACGGTTTTGGCACAGCAAGACTCTCTCACATTTGGCAATTAAATGGCAAAAACAGATTGAATTTAGGTCCTTGAGGTTATATTGGCTACGGTCAACCCACGCCACAAATGATTCAGACAACATCGTACACCTGATCCAACTTTTCGTAGTGCAGATAACACGTTGAAAGACCAGGGTATCGAATGACATTCACTATTTTTTTAAATTTCAAAGACAAAAAAAAAAACATAGTTACAAATACTGACATGCCTACCTGTTTGGGGGAGTTGTTTTTCAGCCGACATCTTCAGAAACAGAAGACCAACACAACATTTTCTCGTTGGAGCCATTGGCTCTGAATATGAAGTTTCCTACCCGTGATGCTGGTCCTGTGAAATGCAGAAAATTGACCGATAGTAAAAAAGTTTCGACCGAGGTCAGCCTGCACGTAGTACGCGCCGGTGTAATGCAGAGAAATGACCCCATTACAAAATGACCTACGGTCATTTCTCGACGTAGAATAATGACCCATGGGTCATTTCTCTACGTCGACAAATGACCCCCAGGTCATTTCTCGACGTAGAATAATGACCCGGGTCATTTTTCTACGTCGAAAAATGACCCATGGGTCATTCCTCTACGTCGAGAAATGACTCGGGGGTCATTTTGTAATGGGGGTCATTTCTCTGCATTACACCGGCTAACCTGGCTCGATACTTTTTGAAGATGATTAAAGCCCATTTTTCACAGAGCGTGCGTCATACGGATTCAATTCAATACCAAAGGAAAAAACAAAACAAAAAAAATCAGTCTATCTAATATAGCCATTTCTTTGGAAATGGCGAATGTAATTCATTGGGCACAATAACGACACTAAATTGCGCATTTTATTTCAATGAATCGGATTTACGTAATGCGGTCTTTTGTTTCCTGCCTGAAAACATTTATACGCAGCGAAGAACAATTGTGGATCTCGGTTAGATATATATCTGCGTCTGACGGCCCGATGATAATAATATACACGGTGTCTGGTCATAGCATTTGTAAACAAAGGTCAACCGAATTTTTACTGTGTTTCTGCCTATGACTTGTACGATGTTTTGCTCTGAAATTGAGTGATTGACCGATTTGTGTTTAATTAACCCTTTCCCATACAATCCCAGGTTTTCACGTACTTTAATCCTTTCCCCCCTAATGCATTTCTATGGCATCACTAATTGACCCTAAATAACAGCAAGGGTGAAGTCGTTTCTAATGTGTACAAATGACACCTTTTGATAGCATAGAAAACATTGTGACAAAAGGTGAAATTGCTCGTGACGAGCAATTTCACCTTTTGCCTCAATGTTTTCCAACGGCTCCTATAAGCAATGCGTAGAATGAGTATCTATGGAGTAAAGGGTTAAAAAGAAGCTTTTAGAAAACTTTGTGGGAAAAGGAGAAAATGCTGGTAACCAGCATTTTCTCCTTTTCCCACAATGTTTTGTACCCTTCCTATGAACAAATTTTCACTTTTTAAGTCTTATCTATTTTGTCGTCTGCAAATGCTTCCAATTTGGATAAGTCTGAAATTTTGTGGTTACGCAAAGGGTAAAGAACGTTTTTAACATTATTTCAGTTATATTGAAGGCGGCCAGTGCACCTATCCACGCTTTCCTGGAGTTTCTTCTACCAGTACTCCGCACAATATTCTTTCCAAGCCACTGGCTGCTTTCCAACATGACCATTGTCGAAATAATGGTCGGCGGTGGGAGAGGAATGAGTTCTGTCGCAACGATTGTCATCAATCCTCGGAATAATATTGGCCGAGCCGGAAATCGAACCAACGACCCCCTGTTCCCAAGTCTTGCACGATACGGACTCTGCCATGGCGCTATGCTCCCAGAGAGGGGGTTTAACTCTTTACCAAACGATAAAACTTTGACCTGGGTCTATATTCATCAGCTATTCTTAAGAACATTCTTTGTCTTACTCTTCAAGATTTTCTGACATTGAAAGTAACAGAACTTCTGATTGGCTAAACCATAATTATGGTTTAGCCAATCAGAAGTTCTGTTACTTTCACACTGACGAAATTCTGAACAATAAGACTAAGAGTGTTCTTTAGAATGGTTGGTGTATACGGATCCTGATCCAAATTGAAAGCCTTTGCAGACAAAGGATTAGATGTGGTTAGAATTAAGGAATTTCTCTATCTAAAAGATTAGAAAACGTTATGTGGAAAGGAGAGAATGACAAGTTTGCTTCTTTAAAAAAGAAGTCAGGAAAGGTCAGCATCAATGTTTTCAAATAGTTTATTGGCTTTCAATTTCAATATATTTTGGTACATGTAAACAAACGAGTAATAAAACCACTGCGTAGAAACCTGATATGCTTTATAATGGGACCTTCTCGTCGAGTTTTCAAGTGTCATGTTCTGTTTCAGCGGTCTTCTTTCTCTTTTTTAACGGATTTCTTCTTATTTTTTCTTCTGCTTGGAATATTTGCTTAATAAAAATAACACTATAATTATTAGAGAGGTTATTTGCAGCCATGGCAAATTACCAAATTACATGTAAATCTTTTCTGAAATTCGTCATTCATAAAAATAAACCACGTCTATTTCATTTCATGTTTCAGTTTTTGTGATATTTGTCGAAGACAATACCACTATGAGTTCAAGATTGAATTTTGATAACCATGTATCTTATTTTGTGCAAACCGAAGAAAATAAACCCAGTTAAACTCATTCTTTCTCAGGCAAATGAGTTTTTCGGTGGCACACATATATGTAATTTGAAATGGCATTTTAAAATACATTGGGCGAGGCCATCGATCGTTGAGATACTTATTTTTGATTGAAAATAGCTTCTCTCGCTCATAGCCTTTTATTGGCGCAATGATACAAATTTGCCTACAGGGCTTTTTCGTTCCAAAACCAATTCGTTCCATGGCTTGTTCGTCCTATGATTGCGCGTTACTCCATTTGATTGCTCATGAATGTTTATAGATCGAAGTAATTGATTGTAATGTTGGAAATTAAATGTAAAAGACTAAAGATATTTAAAAATTATAGTTTTAAGGTACATGAGTACTCTCCCTTCTACCGAAAAGGTATTTATTTGCTTTTAAGCCAATATTTGAACAATATGTCCCTTTTTCTTTCAAACTATTGATTCCACGCAATGGGTTTCCTTGACAAATACCACTTCAGCGTTCTCAACGCTTTGATTTTATTCCGCTTTATTTACAAAACCATGGCGAAACAGACTGTGTATCAGAACAATTACGCTACAAGAAATAGAATTAGACAGCAAATTCTGTAGCAGTCTGCCTTTTAAACTCACCATTGTTGGAGATCGAGGTCTGATGACTTCTCCATGATTATTAGCCTGACATAGATCGAAACTTCTTTTTTCTATTGTGTAAATTTTCTGCCTGTAGAAAGGCCATTCTAACTATCTAACTAATTACCCAGGGAGTATTTAACCCTTTACCATACAATCCCTGGTTTTACGACCCTAAGATAGAAGCCTCTTAAAAACAATGTGGGGAAAGGTGAAAATGCTGGTTAACAGCATTTTCTCCTTTTCCCACAATGTTTTCTACCCTGATGAAAACATATTTTCAATTTTTGAGTTATGTTTATTTTGTCGTCTGCAAATGTTTTCAATTTGGACCAGTCTAAGATTTTGTTGTCTGGTAAAGGTTTAAAGATAAAATACACCAATAAATAGAGTTTATTTCATCAGCTTGTGGTTAATATGGGACAATATTAGCCGAAAAAAGGAAAGGAGGAAAATATCCACTGTGACGGGGAAATGATCCCCCCAGCTTAAATTACGACATTATCTCCCGCTAGATGGCATTCATAAATACTCATCTATTTAATTTGGGCATCCTGGTTACAGAACCGGACCACTTTCCTAAGACAGGTCGAATCTTCGAAGAATATGACATGCGCAGACAACGTAGATTACGACATTTCTTTACCCATAACATTTCTAAAAATAGACACATGAAATATAACATAATGCGATAAGTTGCTTGGCATAATACATAACGAAAACGCACCAACCAGCATTTTTCAGAGCTCCGCTGATACAGTAAATCTCTATTGAGGAGCAGCCTGTATACAGGAGACATTTTGAAATAAGGTTTTGTGCAAAATACCACGCAGAGAAACCTTTTGATGCCTTATAAGGAATATAATTGTTTTTCGATAGCACTGAAAATTTAATGTAGCTTGCTCGTTAATTTTTCCATTTACGGTGGAGCAGTATGATTGTTATCTCCACAATAATTGCCCTACTTTTGAAAGGTATCAGTTAAATATAAATGAAATTGAACATCTGATTTGTTTACTTTTGGCAGCTCTAATTGAGGCGCCGCATGAGCGACGGCACTATATTTTTACTCGCTTTTGAAAAGTACCCACGTGGGCAGCCATATTGTTTACTCGCCTTCCAGTCATTTTGTGATAAGATCATTTCGTACCTAGGCTCGTACAATTTTGGTAATTTCGTACCTACCTATACTTTTTTTTGGGGGGGGGGGGGGGGGGGAGGGGGTGCGGGGGTGTCATCTCGTACTCATTTTGATCATTTCGTACCAACTTTGGTCAGTTCATACCCAGTTTTTAATATCAATTTGGTAGTGTAGAACCTAGTCTTACTACTATTTTCTTGTGATGCCTGCCGAATGACAATTGCTTTTGTGCGTAGTTCCAATTGAACTTATGTTAAACTACGCCAAATAATGGCTATGATTGTGCCTTATCAATGTTGCCTCTTTCTTTTTTTTTAAGTTCTTAGTTGGATTCTAAGGATTGTGTAGGGCTCCTCAGTTCATTTCTCACCGATTTCTGCATAAATTCACTTTGGACAATTTGAAATGCTGTAATGTGCCTTATTTCAGGAACAACTCATTGGCGGTGCCATTAATGTTATGCATCAAAATTTTCAAAAGTTTTTAGTTGGATTCTAAGGATTGTTTAGGGCTTCTCAGTTCATTTCTTACCGATTTCTGCATAAATTCACTTTGGACAATTTGAAATGCTACAATGTGCCTTATTTCAGAAACAAGTGATTTGCGGTGCCATTGATGTTATGCAAAAAATTTTTTTGTTGTTACTTTAATCCATACAGCCAATATTAGTAACGCAAACAACACCAGTACTGGAAGGGTAAAAAGTCTTTAGTCTAAATAAAGCAGTAAAGCAAACGGCAGTCAGTGACTCATTCTGCGACGGGGAAGATATTGGTATTCTGTTACATTCTAGCTGTGTTTAGCCCACTCCCACAATTGGCTTCCTTTAACTTTCACCGCCGACTGACACGGTATAGATCAAAGATCAGACTGCACAGAACGTGCAGTGCGATCTTTGCTCTACACCGTTCGCGTGTTGGACCTTGACTTTAACTGGAAATGTTTAATAACTGCCAGTTGAGTTCTATTAAACTCCGGAAGAAAGCTATCTACTTGAAGGCTAGCGGATTAGGAAAAACAACAGAAAGTGAATGAAGGGAATACAGATCAATGATACTGTACATAACGTGTTTTTGCATTTCTAGCACCAGTCGAGGTATAAATGACAATTTCAGTATTTTCCGTTGGCAAAATCGGGCTTTATTTTCAATTAAGACCTTATTCGTTTGAAAGAAATTCAAACAGACGTATGTGCCGATCTATTTTGCTTTTATGCTGCAGTAGAGCTAGTTTCCAGTTTTAGCATATTTTATTGCCATTTTTCAATGCTCGATTAGCCTGCTACTCAGCTTACAGTGTACTCTTACTACAAGGGTGACAATTTACGTCATAGCGGTGGTGTCGGAATTGCCGCCATTTTGTGCGCAAAGTGCAGATTAAATACTTTAAAAAGATATATGTGTCTAAAATTTACTTAGAATACCAACTTCATCTGGTGACGGTAAATATATTTGTCCTATTTGTGAAATCGAAATGCCATAAAACAATGTTGTAGCTCTAAACACTTCAACACAATTATTCTTAACGGCATTGTATACAACATCTATTTTTAAATCGCACATTTGTCCCCGGCTTCGAAAATTGTGCGGAGGTAATTGCAAAACCAACGAAACTAACGAACAAAATATTAATGTATACTAACGAAGAAAGTTGTCAGGTACTATATGCACTGCTTTGTTTGGACAGATCTTCAATAACAATAATTTACAAGCTGAAAAACTTACCTTTTTAAAACGAAAATGGCGGATGTAAAATTGTCCCCGATGACGTATGCTATGACGTAGGTTGTTACCCATGTTACTAGCCAAACTGTCTTTTGCGAAGGACATCTATTTTTCTTAAAGATACACCCTGCAGACAGAAAATAAACAAACGCTGTTAAAACTGTACAGTGAGTAGAATCTAGTCAGCCATGCAAACGTAGATAAAAAAAAACAAAAAAAAAAAAAAAACGGTAGGTGTATTGGATAAATAAAGCCCAGGGATTTGTCTTCAATTTAAACTGTTGTTGTAATGCCTAGGGATAGACCCCATAAAAAGAATTTCATTTTCAATTCGTCCCAATCTGTGCAAGCCCCCAAATGTCAGGGGCAACATTTGGCAAAAAAAAAAAACCAAAATGGTTAGTTTCATAAAATAAAGATAAAATTGGTTACAGAACTGGATGAAAAAGAGGAAAGATTTATATTTAACCCTTTACCACACAATCCCTACTTTTGACCCTGAGAAAGAAGCCTTTAGAAAATATCGTGGGAAAAGGAGAAAATGCTGGTAACCAGCATTTTCTCCTTTTTGCCACAATGTTTTCTACCCTATCAATGAACAATTGCACCATTTGAACCACATAGAAATCATTGTCTGCAACCCTTTCAATTTGGACAACGCTAAAGTTTTGTCATTTGGTAAACAGTTAAGGAATTTTGACATCAAAATAAAAGCTACAATTATGATATTGGTAAACTACATTTTCTCCTTTTCCAACCACGTGTTCTATCATTTCAAAGACATATCCGACAATTTCAGCTGTATTTATTTTGTACTCTAAGATGGCATTCAATAGAGGAAGGTTTTGTGGAAAATTAATTAACTTCGAGAACCTTGCTTTCTTTCTAACAATACTAGAGAAATGTGTTTTTGTGTTTAATCCTAAGGAAGCTTTGAGCATATAAAACACCTTTTATGGACAGTGTAGATCAAGATCAGACTGCACATAACGTGCAGTCTGATCTAGGATCTACACTGCCCGATATGAAGATGTCCTTTTCCCTCAAGATATGTAAATTTGAAAAAGCAGAATTTGCATTTTTTTACTGTCAGTTTGAACGTTCCATGACACTTATTTTAGTGGAAAAGGGTTGACATAAAATGTCTAAATTTAGCTATTCTATCGGAAGGCCCTGGAATTTACCGTCCACGAGGATGAGTCGGCTTATCGATTAATCGCTAAGTAGAGGAATTTTCTTGGAACTGATAGAAGCAGACAAACTGTTTTCTTTTTTCTGTGCACATGTCATACTTACTAGGAAGTCTTTTAAAGACAAGTGACGTCACGTGAGCGATCGTTTTTCATATACTTGCTTGTGAAGAGAATGAGAGAGAGAGACACAGAGAGAGAGAGAGAGAGAGAGAGAGAGAGACAGAGAGAGACAGAGACAGACTGACTGACAGATAGGCAGAGAAAGACAGACTGATAGGCAGAGAGACAGACACACAGACAGACAGAGGCAGAAACCGACAGATAAACAGAGAAAGACAGACGAATAGGGGGAGAGAGAGAGAGAGAGAGAGAGAGAGAGAGAGAGAGACGGGCGAGCGGACAGACGGACGGACAGAGATCGGTTTAAAGAGAGAGAGAATTACTGACCCAAAATAATGTCAGAACGACAAAATCAGACAATCATACATACGAAGGAAAAAAAAGAGACAGCTTTAGATAAAAAGGCAGCGATACAAGACGGTAAGCTTGAAAACATTTTGACTCTTTCACTCCGAAAGGTAACTTAAATAACCGTTACGGACGGCGCAGACCAAAGATCGGACTGCACAAAATGTGCAGTCCAATCTTTGCTCTACGCTGTCCGATACCTTTTTATTCTCAACTTTTATCCAGTTAACATTTTGATTGCTGTGGAAATGTACATAAAGACCTCGAAAACTGCAGAAGCTATTAAGCGAGTAGCAGAAAAGTGAAAGCTAGAATAATGGGGCTAGAAGAAGAATCCCTATATATCGACTTTTTCCTTGAAGAATTACAACAAGATTTATGACTGAGACGCCAAGCAGTAGCAATCTTTATGGAATATCAATAATTTCAGAATCTCGAGTTTTCGTCTTTCTCTTTTACTGTGATTCCTAACTCGTTACCAATCAACAACATTTTAGGCTCGTCCAAATCAAAAGCATTTGCAGACTACAAAATGAAAATGACTTATAATTTGAAATTTGTTTTGTGAAGGGTAGAAAACATTGTGGGAAAAGGAGAAAATGCTGGTTACCAGCATTTTCTCCTTTTCCCACAATGATTTTTCCAAAGGTTTCTTTCTCAGGGTCGTCGAAAGTAGGGATTGTGTGGTAATGGGTTAAATTGTTTCTATCCTAGGACTGATGACAGTCATTGCGACAGAGTTCACTCCTTTCTCTACATTGTTTCGACGATTGTTATATTATTTGTCGTAATGGAGGTCTGTGGGTTTGGACGAATATTGTGAGAAGAACTGGTGAATTAAAAGACACTCCAGAGAAATCTGAATGGGTGTACTGCCCGCGGTGATACGGATGAAATAATGATGAAAACCGTCTTGCAGACAACTCAAACGCACATCAACACACCAACGCTCAGAAAGGTATTGAAAGACAGAGAGACGGGCTGGCTGGCTAGAATTTTCACGTCACACCAAATTAAAAAATATATATATCATTGAAATTTATATGAAAAAAACAATACAAATCATCAATGATTAAGAATCATAAAATTACAAAAAAAAAAAATGCTTTTGATGGTATTCCCTTAAGAGGCTACGTAGCCTCTTAAGCTATTTTTTGATTTCGCGCCAAAAAAAAGCATTGTGGGAACAATGGCACGCGACTTATGACGCTTAAATTCCATAACATAACAGATATGTAATTATTTTTCATAAAATCTTCTTCGGACGCTATTCATGAGCTTCGTCGGCGTATTTCCAGTATGTAAATAAGCGGGTTGCTCATGTGTTTCTCATGTGTTTCCCGTGGGTCTCGACCTTGGCCGTAGTAAATTTGTAATTTCTCTTGCTGTCGGATGATTTACGACTACTGGGGTTTTATGAATATAAAATTGTAAAACTTTGGGAGTATAAGGATGATTTTTTTGCACTTTTGTAAAATTTTAGTCTCAAAATCTGAAGTGCCACCTTGAAGATCTTTCAGTGTGAATATAACATCGACTCCGATCGATGGTCGAAAATATAATCCTTCTGGAACTCAGACGATTTTCATAATGTACGTTTGACTTAACAAGTGGGAGACATAAATCAATATCATTCTGTGCTGTCTGATCTTGGTCCTTGCTGTCCGCACAAGCCCCTTATTTCGCCTGTGGGGCTGGAAGAAGGTTGATTATTAAACAAATAGACTCATGCTTTCAACGGCAATGACAAAGAACATCTTTAAACCTTTCCCAAACGACAAACTTTTGGACTAGATCAAATTGAAAGTATTTGCAGACGACAATTCAACTCTTGCTGAAAAGATGATTTCTGTCTGTGATAGGGTAGAAAACCTTGTGGGAAAAGGAGAAAATGCTGGTTACCAGCATTTTCTCCTTTTCCCACAATGTTTTCAAAAGGCTAGTATTCCAGACCCGTAAAAACCAGGGATTGTTTGGGAAAGGCTTAAGTACAGTGTGGCATTTTTACCTTTTTCCCTCACCATATTTGATTCCATTTACGAGACAAACCGCATTGGAGTAAAATTAAATTTTACAAATGATCCATGCTCTGACGAATTAGGGCATAGTGCACCTTCATAATGCATATCGAGCAAGGTTTCACATGATAATCAATCGATAAAATACATTTTTTCTATTTAAACGGCCTACTGGATCGTGATTTATAATGGTCCTTTAAGGTAAGACCTGTGTAATGCACTTCCGGTGAACATGGGACAAAAATTCTAATTGGTCGATAAATAAGGATAAATAACGATTTATGCAGAAAAAATGTTTTTGCACATTTCTAACGGATCATAAATTCCGTTTATGTCTATCTTGAAATCATTTTTTGATACTTTTGTTAGTTTCCAGAAAAGGGAGGTAATTATCATATCCATTTGTAATGAAAATATAGTGGTTTTAGATTTATAAATGATAATTCTAGGGAGGACAAAAAGGAAACAGTGGCTCCGTGAAAGTAGTAAAATAATACTCATTTTTAATCTAGGCAAATTTTCTAGGACAATATTATAGTGGAAATAGCTTTTTTCTATTACGGGTCCACTACGTTAAAGTAAAACTTGTGTAATGCACTTCCGGTGAACGTGGGGCAAAAATTCTAATTAGTTGATGAATAAGGATAGATAAGGATTTATGCAGAAATAATATTTTTGCACATTTCTAACGGATCAGAAATTCCGTTTAAGTCTATCTTGAAATTATTTTTTGATACTTTTGTTAGTTTTCTGAAAAGGGAGGTAATTATTATCTCTTGTTGAATTGAGAATATAGTGGTTTTCGATTTATAAATGATAATTCAAAGAAAGAAAAAAATGGAAAAAATGAATCGGTGAAAGTAGTTCAATAATACTCATTTTTAATTAAAGCTAAATTTGCAGGATGATATTTTAGTGCAAATATCTGTTTTCCATTACACAGGTCTTACCTTAACACGCAGAAAGTTTAAAGATAGCGAAAAGTTTCGGCCCATGTCAGCCTACGCGGACTGCGCAGGCTGACATGGGTTGATATTTTTCGCAAATGCATTAAGCTCCTTTTTCACAGAGCATGGCTCTAATGCTGTTGAAAGATCTAAATCTAAAATTCTGTTGTCTGGTGTAATGCGGAGAAATGATCCTCACCTACAAAATGACCGGGTCATTATTCCATGTAGAGAAATGACCCCAGAAGTCATTTCACTACGTAGAGGACTGAGCCGGGTCATTATTCTACGTAGAGAAATGACCCTTTGGTGTCATTTCTCTACGTAGAATAGTGACCTGGATCATTTCTCTACATAGAATAGTGGCCCGGGTCATTTTCTAGGGGAGGGTCATTTCTCTGCTCACCGGCAAAGAGTTACTTTCATAAACAATGTCTGCACTAGACGAACTTTTCAAGCACCTCAAAATGAAATGAGTTCGGCGTATGTAGCTTTTATGTGGTAAATCAAAGTTTCGTGTGAAACACCAACAAATGTGACCTGTCACGCAAAAAAGGACCTTCTGGGAACAGTTAAAAGTATTAACCCTGGCCAGACTGCGCAATTGCGCAGTCTGGCCAGGATTGACACTTTTCGCATCAATGACTTTTTCTATATGAAAAGTGGTCATTCTATCTTGTTAAACAATATTTTAGAGCTATCAGCCTTAACTCATTACCAAACGACAAAATTATAGGTTTGTCCAAATTGAAAGCATTTGCAGACAATAAAACAAAAGTGACTGAAAATTTGATATTAATTGACCTGCACTATTGTTGGTGTGTTTTCATCTAATTGATGTGCGGAATTAACAGATAAGTCTCTGTACTTTTGACAGGTCACAAATACAAACAGATAGATGAGCCATGATCTAGCAAAAGGGAGCTAAACGCACCTCAATGATACATAATTATGGAATTTGTACCATATTCGATTCTTTTCATGGCATGTCTTTGATGATATTAGTAAACCACAAACAAACTCTTGCACAGAATCTCAGTTTAATCGAGATCTGAACTGAAATGTACTCTAAACCAGCTACATCCCACCAACTTTTTAAACGTGATCGGTCCGCCTCGCTTGATGTAGATCGAACCCACTGTCGTCTTTCAGTTACAGAAATTTATATCCACCCATTCATTTTAGTTGTAATCAGAAAATGTCTGTCATTAAAGCGAAAAGTGTCAATCCTGGTCAAACTGCGCAATTCGCTCAGTCTGACCAGGGTTGACACTTTTCGTAGTTCCCAGAAGGTCCCTTTTTTGCGTGACGGGTCACATTTTATTTAAATGTCATGCTTTTCTGGGTTTTCCTTTATCAGTGCTACGCACAATATTCTTTCTAGGCTGATCGAAGGTTTCTTACATAATTGTCACTGAAACAGTGATCAGCGGTTGTGGGGAAATGAATCTCATTCGTCAGCAGGAGGAATTTCTCCGAGTTAGGGGGTTTGAACTAGCGACCTCCAGGTTTCTAATATTCAACGCTGCCATCTGGCCGTCCCGGGTTTAACTTTTTCCCAAACGACAAAATTTTAGACTGGTCCAAATTGAAAGCACTTGCAGACGACAAAATACATGTTACTCAAAAATTGAAATTCGTTTCCAGCTGAGTAGAAAACATTGTGGGAAAAGGAGAAAATGCTGGTTAACAGCATTTCCTCCTTTTCCCACAATGTTTTCAAAAGGCTTCTATCTTAGACTGGTCCAAATTGAAAGCACTTGCAGACGACAAAATACATGTTACTCAAAAATTGAAATTTGTTTCCAGCAGGGTAGAAAACATTGTGGGAAAAGGAGAAAATGCTGGTTACCAGCATTTTCTCCTTTTCCCACAATGTTTTCAAAAGGCTTCTATCTAAGAGTAGTAAAAACCAGGGATTGTTTTGTAAAGGGTTAAAACGCTATTTACGGTAACAAGGGAGTTAAGCCATGAAAAACTGATTAAGTAAGAAGGATTTACCTCCCTTCTCAATTTTGTTCGCCCACAACTTGGAGGAATTTCATTGTTGGTTTGTTTAACCCGTTACCACACAATCCCTACTTTTGACGCCCCTGAGAAAGAATCCTTTCGAAAACATTGTGGGAAAAGGAGAAAATGCTGGTGACCAGCATTTTCTCCTTTTCCCCCAATGTTTTCTAACCTTCACAGAACAAATTTCAAATTTTCAGTCCTTTTATTTTGTCGTCTGCAAATGCTTTCGATTTGGACAAGCCTAAAATTTTGTCATTTGGTAATGAGTTAACCTTTTACACCATTTTTGATAGTATTTCAGTTGAATTACGAGAATTGGCTATACCATTCTGTTCAGTCAATCTGACATTGTATTACTGTATAAATCTAGTAAAATCTTGATAATAAAACAAAATAATATCATTGTCCCTTCGGTAGAGTACGACCTTGGTCGCTTTTGCGGACGCGTTGACAACTTTCAGGCTGCACAAAACGTGCTATCTACCCCGGACGATACGATATTTTCCTTTCGCTTTTTAAGTCATTACCAAACGACAAAATGTCCAAATTTTAGGTTTGCCCAAATTGAAAGCATTTGCAGATTTCCAGGCTGCGCATCCTTCATGGTAGAACTTAGCCACATAAAAGAAAAGGAAAATACGCGAACTTTAGCCGATAAACAATTCAAACAAAATAAAACACCAATCAAAACAGAGCAAGCAAGGACAAATACTTAGATCATTATCTCCCGTAGATGACATTCTACAAATACACATACATGTACATGTATATCTAATTTGGGCATCCTTGGTACAGAACCGGACTACTTTTCTACACGACAACTGTTATTTTGAATATCAAACTAAAAATAAACATTTACTCAATTAAACGCTATACTTAGTGCGATTCAATTAGCTATGACTAGCCGTTTAGAGAAATCTGAACCTCAAACAGACCCGATTTCTCCTCAAACTTATCGATAAAAGCCATGTTCTCCATTGCTACTTAACCCATTACCACACAATCCCTACTTTTGATACCCCTGAGAAAGAAGCCTTTAGAAAACATAGTGGGATAAGGAGAAAATGCTGGTAACCAGCATTTTCTCCTTTTTCCCACAATGTTTTCTACCCTTCACAAAACAAATTTCAAATTTCCGGTCACTTTTATTTTGTCGTCTGCAAATGCTTTCAATTTGGACAAGTCTATGATATTGTTGTTTGGTAATGAGTTAAAGCGGGTATTACTACCCCCCCCCCCCCCCCCCCCCCCCCCCCGCGAACTGTGGGGAGAGAGATGCGTCACATCAAAGAGGCCAAATCTTCGAATAACATGACATAAGCAGACAACGCAAATAGATAAAACATCAAACTTCGAGTTCTTTCAAGGCCATAACAACAATAAACAAACAAGGTGGAGTGCAGTAACCCAAGTTGTCAAAAAGCTTGAAGACATGAAGCAATTCATTAAACGATAATCCGAAACAAAGCCATGCATCGCTGAATAGCAATGAACGTAATTCCTGTTTTTATTTCGTCAATAAACAGTGTGGTGCATTATGTTTATAACGGTTGCATATTTTGAAAGATCTGCTCTTTCTTTTTTTTTAAATCGATCTTTCTCTTGCAGTCAAATATTTTTTCAACTCCTTACCAAACGACAAAAGTGTTGGTTTGTCCAATTCGAAAGTATTTCCAGACGACAAAATAAAAGTGGCTGAGAATTTGAAGATTGTTTTAGGGAGAGCAGAAAACATTGTGGGAAAAGGAGAAAATGCTGGTTACCAGCATTTTCTCCTTTTCCCACAATGTTTTCCAAAGGCTTCTTTCTAAGGGTCGTTAAAAGTAGGGATTGTGTGGTAATGGATGTGTTTAACCAAGTTGAGAGGCTGTTGAAAAGGGAGGTAACTCACTACAACCTTAAGTAAATTTACAGACAACTTTGAGAAAAAGTCTTAAAAAAGGAATTTCAAACTTAAATAAGGTTTAATACGGTGAAGCATTGCAGCAAAAAGAAAAAAAAAATCCTCTTTACGAGAAATTTCTTCTTTTGGCACAATGTTTCCAAAAGTTGCCTGCCTCAAGACAAGCGAAGTCATGCACTCTTTACCAGAGAAAAAAAAAAAGCACGTTCGGTAAATTTGGATTTGACAAAGCAGAGGTGGACAACGAATTTTTGTCGCCAGGGGGTGCTTATCAAACACGGCGGGGAATCACGTGACACAACAACAACAACAATGACCGTTATTTGAAAAAATTCCCTGACTTCAGTTAAGAAAATCTTCAATAATTCCGTTAATACATGACCGATTGGAATTTGGTTTGAAGCAGAGAAGGCGGAAGGACTCCGGGGATTTGCTTGATGTGTTAGATTTTTTAAACAACACCTGATAAAAAAGTTATTGACGAGCAAACAAATGTTTTACCCTGGATAATTTGTTTGCTCGTCAATAACTTTTTTATCAGGTGTTTTTTAAAAAATCTAACACATCAAGCAAATCCCCGGAGTCCTTCCGCCTTCTCTGCTTCAAACCAAATTTCAATCGGTCACGTATTAACGGAATTATTGAAGATTTTCTTACCTGAGGTTGGGGAATTTTTTCAAATAACGGTCATTGTTGTTGTTGTTGTTGTTGTGTCACGTGATTCCCCGCCGTGATCAAAAGGCGTATCGAAAAGAATCCAAATACTTTTAAATCGATATTCTTAAAACAGCGATTACCTAGTCGCTGTTTTAAAAAAGTTAGACTTTTCGAAATTGAAAATATTTAGTAGCAACAACTTAGAAGTTGCAGAAATAAAACGGTTCGTCTTTCACAGGGTAGAAAACATTGTGGGAAGATTAGCAACAGGCTGGTTACCAGTATTTTCTCCTTTTCGCAAGAAAAAATTAAAAAAAAAAAAAAAACTTACTCTTGTCTTGCTCATTAAATGATAAGTTTCTTTGATAAACGAAAAATCGAAGTGCTAAAGTTTTCTTGGTGTGTCCTTAGGCAAGAAACCCTAAAGCCCTGCCCTCGTGCTGGTGAAACCCAGTACAAACATTAACACGAGTTATTGCTGTGTAGCAAGACTAAAATATTGTTGAAAACAATGTAAGACACCATTCAACCAGAGAACAAGCTATGTTGTACAGGGTCGTATTTTAGTTCTAAGGGTAATAATATTTGATACAGCCCCTTGCCGATTGTATAGATTAACCCATTATCACACAATCCCTACTTTTGATGTCCCTGAGAAAGAAGCCTTTAGAAAACATTGTGGGAAAAGGAGAAAATGCTGGTAACCAGCATTTTCTCCTTTTCCCACAATGTTTTCTAATCTTCAAAAACAAGTTTTTAATTTTCAGTCACTTTCATTTTGTCGTCTGCAAATGCTTTCGATTTGGACAATCCTAAAATATTGTTGTTTGATAATGAGTTTAGACCAGACTGCGTGTTGTACAGTCTGATCCTGAATCCACATTGCTATGCAGTGGCTCTTCGTTTCTGTTTTACGGCAAATAAAAATTAAATGAAGATAAATGAATAAAAAGATATCAAACTCCAAATATCATTTTGAAAAGATATTTTAATCCCGACTAGTTTCAGTGATTTTAGACCTTTATCAAGGGACATATTGTTTGTTATTAAAGGTTGATGACATCAATGCCAACGACGCCAGAAAATGGCAACGACTTTGGCACAAAAAATGTTTTACGGCAGACAGACGCAGTCTGAAAATAGCAATGTTTCAATTTCTTTCTGTATTTCTGACTTCAAAAATTCTCCTATGTATGATTTTGAATTTCATTAGTTTAGTAATCAAATCCAGCTATTTCCGAAGGAAACATTTACGACCGGAAAGAAAATAATCAGACAAAAGAAAGAAAATTGTCTGATAACGTTGTATCATGGTGCTGGGAGAAAATCTATAGAAATATCCAAACAGAATTATAAATGTTACGATCGCAAATAATTTCCGGTGAGCTGCCTTTCTCTTTCATTACAGCGCATTAATACATCACATGACTTGGACCGAGATTATCCCTACATAATTGTATTCTGTCTCGATACAAAAATAGTCCTACATTTCGTTTTCCCAAACAAAAGATATTCTATCTTCAAAACAAATTTGATCTCTACGCGTTGTCATCAATAGGCAAGCTACTTTCTGTCAACAGGAAGTTTACTGTTTCCTCGCAATGATCTTATGTAAAGCGACTTCTCGCTTTATAGTTAGAGATATAGTTCGTTTACAATCTGACATTATCATGAGCTTAAGAAGTCCATTTGCATGCAGAAAATTTAACCATAACATAAAGTTTCGATCCAAGTCAACCTGCGCAGCGGACTGTTGACTTTGATCGATATATTTTGCAATTCCATATATTTCTCTTTATGACTAGCTATAATATCGAAACTGCTGTAGTTATATCAAACAAAATGGGTGCTTAATGTTTTACTCCCGCAATTCTTTAGTTTAAACATATTTTATTCAACAGTACAAATTTACAAGAGAAAATGAAATACAATCTTATGACAAGCAAACTGAAGAAAAGGATTAGAACGAAAGCATAGGCTTATAAAGTTCTTCTCCAAATTTCAGGTAACAGTTAACAAGGTTATTAAATGATCATATCATTATAAGTTATAGAAAACTTGGATTAAAATGGTAGGAAAAAAAACAGAGTTGTGTGGAGTGTTACTGGTTAATGTTAGGAATGAAGAAACGCCTCTTTAATGACTAAGGAACCTTTCAACTGGACCATCACAATTGATTAAACAGGCGCATTTACAATTTAAAAAAAACCTTGGTGGTATTAAGATATCAGTCAACTTAGAAAAGAAATGACTTGATTAAATTAACGTGATACAGATTCAACCATTAATAAGAATACGTCGGAATAAGATATTACGAAGAAAATCTTCTATTCTCACGGATATATGTATGCACGGCATCAAATATTCTTTGGTTATCAAAAAGATTAAGGTTTTCATCTCCAAATAAAACGGTTTGGAGTGTAAATCTTGTTATACCACTAATAAATTGACATAGAGTATTTCTCTGGGTACTATAGATAGGACATTCTAAAAAGTAGTGTTGAGTCGATTCAACTGTACCACATCTACAAAGTGGCGATTGGACCAATTTTTTTATGTATAAGTGCTCATTGAGAGAGCTGCATCTGTTACGTAATCTAGCATGTAAGATTTGAATTTTTCTGTCGCCAAAAAAGTAAAGCTTTCGCGGACAAGGTTTATCTACGTTTAGACGGTATTTATTTGGCTGACAATGATTCAGCAGAGAATTCCAATCGTTAATCACAGCTGGCAAAAATAAAGAGCTGTACAAACGAGTTCTACAAGCAATGTTTCTCAAATTGTTTGGCCTGCGTAGGTTATAAGAGGAAGAATTGCCAATGGTAGGTGGAACAAGAGTATTAAGATAGTTTGGAGCAAGTCCGTTTACAATTTTATAGAAAAGAATAAGTTTATGCTTGCGCCGTCGTTGACTTAAAGTTTCCCACCCTGGCTCTTGATATAGATCAGCGATGGCAACAAGTTTAGTACAACCGGTAACTATTCGGGCAGCCTCATTTTATTCTAACTTTATCTAGTTGATCTTTCAACCCTTGAGGAAAATTGTCCCATATAACATCACCGTATTCAAGAATGGGTCTGATAAAAGAGAAATAAATTATCTGGAGAGAAAGGCGATCAAGACGGGTTTTAAGAAGTCGCAAAACTCCAATTCTTTTCCAAGCCTTTCGATAGATTTACCAATGTGAAGGTCCCAAGACCCGTCATTAGAAAGAATTATACCTAAATGTTTATGACTGGTGACAGATGGAATTTCAGTATTTGACATAAACAGACCCGGATGGTTAATCGTAGTACGTTTACGAGATATAAGTAATGATTCAGATTTTGTTGGATTGAACGTGACCAACCACTTCTGCGCCCAACAAGTAATTTTATCTATATCTGTTTGTAATACAGTTCCAGCGGCAGCTGGATCAGATACAACCAATGAGAGACTGGTATCGTCTGCAAAGAGATTAATGTTTGCCTGAATATCATCAACAATATCATTAATATATATTAAAAACAAAAGAGGTCCTAAAATTGATCCTTGAGGCACACCTGCCTGTACGTGACATAAGTTTGAGATACCACCGGGTATATTAACTCGTTGAAAACGATTAGAAAGATAATCCGAAAACCAGCACAACAAATTACCTCTGATACCTGCTCTGCGCAACTTGAACAACAAACCTTTATGCCAGACTTTGTGAAATGCTTTACTTATATCAAAGAATATTGCCCTAAATTCCAGTCCATCATCCAGTGCTTTACATATGTTGTTATACAGCAATGTTACTTGATTAACGGTGGAATCACCTGGCATAAAACCTGACTGGCAGGGAGTAAAGAAGTTGGTGTCCTTTAGATAGTTGTAGACATGTTTGAATATGATACGTTCCAAGACCTTTTCAATATTATTTATGATAATGAAACAGGTCCGCAATTCTTTGCGAAATAACATATACTGAGTACATTTTAAAATGTACACTTTGACTTCAAATTGACAGCACGAACAAAAATGCATCCACGGTGACGAAAATTCACCATGTCAAACGATCGTGTTTAATCTCTAAGTGTCCAAAATTTCACAAAAATCAAATGAACAATTTATTATAATCAAAAGCTTTAATTTGAGTGCTCAAAAATTGAAACTTTCAAAGTTAACATTGAGCATGACCACCAGGGACATCACAAGATGATTTACATGTGAGTGGTACTTGTCTTCAACCCGAAAATGAGATCCAACTACCGTCAGGCATTGATTCAAGAGTAGACCAATGCTTCCACAAAAGTGTATAGCATCCAAGAGTTGTCGGCATTGTCAATATTCAATTGATGTTCGCGGTGGTCACACGATAAACTTCGTGAATTTCATTGTTTAATCACATATGTTCAGACCTTGAATTTTAGATAAATTATTGATTTGATTTTAATGAAATTTTGGATACTGATTCATTATACATGACCATTTGACATGGTGAATTTTTGTTGTCGTGGATTCATTTTTGTTTGAGATATCAATTTTAAACCGAGGTGTGCGTTTTTAAATGCGTCAGAATAGATTTGAGCAAGTTTCAGAATGAATGTTGAATCTCATTTTTTAGCATCAGGTAGCTTACGTTGTGGCTCCAAGATCAGATGGCAAGCTCTGATCTGAATCTACGCCATCTGCAAAAGCTTTTTAGGTACCAATGGTAGCGTAATGGTCAGTTCAACAGAAGAGATGCTAAGGGTTTTTACCGACAGGGTTTGTCGTTTCCGGGTCACGTAGCGAAAATCAATATCGGAGCTGTACGTCCGGAAGTAGCTGCTCTCTTTGTATCTAAGTGAATGATTTTCTTCGTTTCTCATAATGAGTGAAATAGATCTAGACTTATTTATGCAAAAATTACCTATTGTAGGTCCCTGCCGCTATTCTGGTTCCTGGGCATACTTCTTATTATTTCTTGCTCACTGTCACACTTCTTGCTCCCTGTCACACTTCTTGCTACCTGTCGCAATTCTGGCTTCCTGTCACACTTCTGATTTCCTGTCACACTTCTTTCTCCCTGTCGCACTTCTGATTTCCTGTCACATTTCTTGCTCCCAGTCACACTTCTTGCTACTTGTCGCACTTCTTGCTCCCTGTCACACTGCTTGCTACCTGTCGCACTTCTTGCTCCCTGTCACACTTCTTGCTCCCTGTCGCACTTCTGATTTCCTGTCACATTTCTTGCTCCCTGTCGCACTTCTGATTTCCTGTCACGTTTCTTGCACCCTGTCGCACTTCTGATTTCCTCTCACGTTTCTTGCTCCCTGTCGCACTTCTGATTCCCTGTCACGTTTCTTGCTCCCTGTCGCACTTCTGATTTCCTCTCACGTTTCTTGCTCCCTGTCGCACTTCTGATTCCCTGCTGCACTTCAGTGGTGGTGCACGTAGTGTTCCGGGTAGCTTATCCATCCTAGACTTACTTTGCCACTAGTTTTGAAATTTAGAGAAAAAACATCTCAATGCCAACTCTTTCGGCGCCATATATAAACTCGACATCTATCCACGTCTGAAAAATACAATTTTCTGACACTCAGGCAGGTTGTAATAAGTGGTTGAACAAGGGGGTGGTATACATTTAAGGTCAGGCAGCACGTTCTATAGCTTCCTTGATACGAAAAGGATTTTTTTTCTTTTGTTGATGTTATGGTACTATTCTACTTTTTTATGTTAAAACGGGAGAAAAACCAACCAAGAAAACAAACAAAACAACACAACTGCTAAAGTAGAAACATGTATCCAACATTAGAATGCAGTCTGATCTTGAACCATGCTTTACATAGATAAAGAGAGAAAAAAAAAACTTACTAAACAAAAGGAATAATAAAAGAGTAGACTGGTTTATCATAAAATAAATAACGTTATGACGGAAACGGGGCACCAATCTACCCTAACAACAAAGCTGGTTCTCGGTTTTCCGATTCCTCTTTAGATCTGCAGGTACCTTGATAAACCCAGAACTCTATCAGTATTCTGCGCTACATATCCAATACATCCTGTATGAACATCGGGAAAATTGTTTCAGAATTACTTTGTTTGTTACCCTTTCAGCAGAACGGGGGAAAAACACTGGCTTTTGATGATGGTATAGATCCAGATCAGGCTGCACAGAACGTGGAGTCTGATCTTAGATTTACATCGTCCGCCTTTCTAGTCAAGCTTATAAAAATTAACGTCGTAACACAATTTAGTGATTTATATTTTCAACTGTCGATTGAAGTCGAGTTTATTTACTTGGTGCTTAGAGTTAATTCGTTTCGAGACAACACAATTTTAGCCCTGTCTATATTGAAAACATATGAAGAAAACTCATTACGAAGGATAGAAAACATTGTGGGAAAAGGAGAAAATGCTGGTTACCAGCATTTTCTCTTTTTCCCACGATGTTTTCACAAGTCTTCTTTATCAGGGTCGTAAAAATTCGGTAAGGTTTTGGGTAAAAGGATATTCACTATAGACAGGGAGATATATATATTCGGTGAATAGGTACATGCAGTGATTCCTGTTAACATGTGAGGAATAACCTCGGAGATGAATTTAATGTTTGGCAGCACTGTTGTGATCTTTATTGTTGCTTTTATAATAGGTGAGCTTTATGGTTTTGGTCTCATTTTTATCTGTCTGTCTGCACTCTCTCTCTGCTCTGCTCTGCTTCTCTCTCTCTCTCTCTCTCTCTGTGTGTCTCAGTCTCTCTCTCTACCCCTCTCTCTCACTCTCTCTCTGTCTCTCTCTCTCTGCTCTGCTCTGTCTCTCAGTCTCTCTCTCTCTCTCTACCCCGCTCTCTCAGTCTCTCTCTCTCTAGCCGACGAATCCGTAATAGAGAGGACATTAGCCAAAAAACCGGGATCTGAGGACAACCATTTCTGAGTGTTTTTCGCATAACTCTCTTTCAGTTTTCACTTCTACCATCCAAAAGGAACCTTGTTGTGGCTTTGGCTTGAAATCATCATAAAAAAAGAGAGTCGCTAGAGTCACTGTGTGGACAATATTGTCCTCACGTTACATTAATCTCTTTTTTCTCTCATACTGTGTGAGGACAGTGTCCTCACATTACAGCATCTCTTTTTACTCTCTTTTTTGTAGGGACAGTGTCCTCACGTTACAGCATCTCTTTTCTCTCTCTTTTTTGTAGGGACAAGTGTCCTCACGTAACAGCATCTCTTTTCTCTCTCTTTTTTGTAGGGACAAGTGTCCTCACCTAACGGTATCTCCTTTTACTCTCTTTTTTGTAGGGACAAGTGTCCTTACGTAAGAGTATCTCTTTTTTCTCTCTTTGTTTGCAGGGACAATTGTCTTCACCAAACAGCATCTCTCTCTCTATCTATGATTTGAACTAGTGATCTTTTTTACCATACCAAATGCAATCTTAAAATGGCCTGAGATATCATCAAGATAAACATACTTAGCAAGTTTTGCTATGATTGCTTGAAAATTGTGTCTGCTAAGATTTTAACGAGATCTGTCTAAGATTAAATGAAATGAGCTACTTTTTAGGCCTGGCTAATCCCAAATTCAAAGTTGACCTAGACATCATTGATCTAAACAATACAATACATTTTATTTGCTCCAATGTAGATTTTATTTGCTCCAGTGTACATTTCGCAAAATAACAATAATTAAACAATGTAGTAGTCAACGTGACTTTTGATATACATGTACTTGAAACTATTAAAAGGGAAAGAGAGTTATATAGTTAATCAAAGAGTGAAAACGCTGTTCTGTAAGTAAAAAATATACGTGACCTGTTTTGAATGAAAATCATTGTCCATTTTATTTTGCGAAATTGGGATGATTCTATTGCTGAGAGAATAGTTTGAATTATTTTTGTAGTATTTATATCGTATTCAACATTACTCCAATTATATCACACTAACAAGTGCACTTATTCATGCTCTCTTGATTTCCTTTACACTTACGCTTCACCGTGAATAATCTTTCTAAGAAACTGGCTGCTTTTCAAGTCTGTACATACATATTGTCGAAAAACAATGTTCATTTTATATTGAGAAAATACATATACTTTTTTTTCTTTCTTTTAACGAAGGATAGAAAATGCATATAAAGAGACTTTCTATAAAAAGACTGATATGAGACTTTATACCACCTAGTGACCTGATATGCACGCAGTATAGAACATTACTGTTAAATATAGACCTTTCTTTTTGTACTATATTTATATTTGATATCAGCATAAAATTTTAATACAACTTCATCTATATACTAAACATTATAAGGGAGATTTGAAATTCTTTTGTCTAACATGAGACTTTGTAAAGCCTGCATAACAGTATACAAACGATCTTTTATACTTTTTAGAGTAATGCTTTTGAAAACATTGTGATTTCTACGCTCGTTTAGAGAAAAGCTATTGAAAACATTGTGGTAAAAGGTGACGAAGCATTTTATCCTTCTTTAGAACAGTGCTTTTGAAAACATCGCTATGCGTGTATTTTTAAAGGACAAGCTATCGGAAATATTGTGGTAAAAGGTGACATAAAGGTTAATATATTTTGTGCTACTTTCGTGTCAAGCTTTTGAAAACATTGTAGCAAAAGGAGACAAATCATCCAGATGTCAATATCTTATAATTCTTCGAATGAAAGCCTTTGAAAACATGCACTTTTGGTGCTTCTTTAGTAAAAAGTTTATAAAACAATTTGGCAAAGGTGATATATCATGCTAATGAAAACGGGAAAGTAGAAAGCTGCATAAATCAGCAAAGTTAACATACATACATTATACAATATACATCTATCCAAATATCTTTTGAAAAGCAATAACGTTATTTACCTGCTTGCTTATAAGCACACAAATATTTGAATCAGTGACCTATCTTTTTACCCAGCTGAACCCATATTCAAACTTGGCCTAGATATCACCAATATAGATATTCTGAGCAAGTTTCACAGCATATAAGCCAAAATTGTGGACTTTAAAGTATTAATAAGTCTGAGCAAGATTCACGATGATAAAATTGTAAAAAGATTATTCCTACTTTTTTATCAAGCTAAAACTAGTTGGCCTTGAAAACACTTAGCAAGATTCACGATTGAGCATAAATTGTGGTCCCTTGAGTGTTAACAATGTTTTTTCTTAGATTTGACCTAGCGACCTACTTTTTATTAACATTCTGAGCAAGTTGCACCGTGAATAAGAATGAGACAAAATTGTGACCTCAAGAGTGCTAACAATCTTTTTTCTTAGATTTGACCTAGTGACCTACTTTTTGACCAGGCCAGACCAATATTCAATCTTGACCAAGATATCTTTGACATCAACATTCTTAGCAAGTTGCACAGTGAATAAGAATGAGACAATATTGTCTGGAACGTTAACAAGATTTTTTTTAGATTTTACGTTGTGAAATATTTTTTGATCCAGCCAAAACCATGTTCAAACTTGATCTAGATGTTAACAAGATAAACTTTCTGAGCAAGTTTGACAATGAACGAGCCTAGATTGTGACCACTGTATTGTTTACACCAGAACTGTCTAAGACAACTGGAGGATGCACAACAGACATCAACAATCGCAAGAGCATTGTGTGCTCAGGTGAGGTAACAAGAGCACTGCAAGTAGGTGCTACGCTCGGCTATAGGTCCTGGATAGTGAAAAATTCTAAGTCAAAATAGGGGAATAATTCTGGCAAAAATGCATTTAAAGTTATCTCCCTTGTTAGTATAGATTGCTCTTTAGATAGTAAACATATCTTCCAAGTTTCAAGTAAATATCTTCAGATATAAGTGAGGTATAGCCAAGGTTAAAGTTTGTCACGTCAACAACCATGCCGCCAATGCCTACAAATCCAATGACACAAGTGTGATGACACTACCTCGACTTTTTGTTCCAAAACAGTCGAGCTAAAAAGCTGCATACCTGTAACATAATTACACTACTTTGAGTTACTTCCCTTAAAATGCATTGTCCTTTGATAGAGAACACATTCTGAGTTTAAAGTAAATATTTTCAAACTTCAGATTTTTTTGCAAAACTTGAAAGATTTTGCACAATAACAATGCCAATGCAATAGCAATACCTTGGGTTTTCCCTGCAAACAGCTGGTCTAATCTAATGAAAGATTCAAAAGTGAAAGCAAGTTTATTCCATTTCAGTAATATACAGTCATGAACAGCTAAATAGGGATTTAATTCTTATTCATATTCAAATGTGCACAGCAATTGGATGTCAATAGTGTGCAACATGAAAGTTAAACCAATGCATCACTTGAAAGAAAACTTTCCAAACAGATGAAACTACAACTGTCACGAGCTGACATATACCCCCACTGACACCTTGTGAATGGAACATCACTAAAAATCAAGTCAGACTTTTCCTAGGTTTGTTCTAATGGAGTATGGATTATGGAGTTTCGATTTCTAAAACTATCTATACCTTAAAAGTAATACCCTGGACATAATCCTTTAAAGTATAACTAAGAAAACAAGATGTGTGTGTGAAACACTAATACCCCCGTAATAGCTAATTTTAAGAAGTGTGACCTTCATAAATGACATTGACAGATGACCTTGAACTTGTCACCAGCAGATGCATAACAATGAGATACACCTACATACCAAATATGAACCTTGCATCTTGCAAAGCCTTGAAGTAATGGGGAATATTAAGTTCTTTAGTTAAGTTTTGATAGGATTTTTTTTAAGATAATGGGGTTTAAAATTTTGACCTTGACCTTGGACATATAACCCTCATTAGATGCATATTGATGAGGTATACCTAAATACCAAATATCATCTTTGTTTCTTGAATAGCCTTGAAGTAAGTGGACTCCCCGTGGGGTCCCGGGGGTTTTTTAGTTTATAGAATAGGACCTCGGCCTTTCTCTATGGCATGTCGTAGAAGGCGACTAAAATTAGAGACAAACGGCTGCTTTCCTCGTAATTCGTAGGATTGCAGCAGGCTGGGTAGTTCTTATTCCAAATCCTATATATATTTTTTTTTCTTGATGTAAATAGGGTTTGGAATGGGAATCAATTGGCCTGTGGGACCCCGTGTGGTTTAATCGGGGGTATAAGAATAAACCACTGCAGTCCCGCGATCGTCACATCTGCCATTTCATCTGGTGGAACAAAAGTGACAGCATGCATGTCGTAAAAGGCGACAAAAGGGGCATCATTTTGTGTTTCATCCATTCCTCATTTATCATGTTTGTCTTATGTTGTTGTACATGTATGTTATTTTCACCTCGCATTATTGTTTACTAAGTAAGTGCGCCCAATATGACCTAAGTTGTCGACGGGCCATAAAACACTATTCATTCATTGAAGTAAGTGGAAATGTTAAGTTTTTCTGCTAAGTTTTGCCGACAGAGGGAAAGACAGACAGACAATGGTAAAACAATATGCCCCAATCGCTTGATGCAGGGGCATAAAAAATGTTAAAAATATATAATCATCATGTATAAGACATCCACAAAGGTGTTTTCCATCAAGGTATATAGATTACAATCCGACAGAAGGCAGTGCTTAACAAAGCTTTATCCCACTGCCATCATGATGTACACAAAAAAATGAAAAATGTTGGATTACTGTCACTCTCTATATATCCAAAGCAGGGATTTTTACTTCAAAACTAGTTCTTGGCCGGTTAACTAAATATTGACAGTTGACTGTTTGAATGATTAGGTGGATTACTGTCACTGTCTATATTTGATGGATGGATTTCTGCCCTAAAACTGGTTGTAGGCTGGTTGACTGTTGGGACGTTTGATTGAATTACTGTCACTGTCTATATCCAACGCAGGGATGTCTGCTTCAAGACTAGTTGTTGACTGGTTGACTGTTAACAGCTGAATATTGGAATGTTTGGCTACTGCTGAAATTGGATGAATGGATCTCTACATGAAGACTAGTTGTTGGTTGGGTGACTGTTGACAGCTGTCTGTTGGAACTTTCTGAAGCTGCTGTTGACATACTTCTTTCAACAGGTGACAGAACATCTTGGACCTCTGGAAAAAGTCAGTTTTTTTATTAACCCATTACCACACAATCCCTACTTTTGACGTCCCTGAGAAAGAAGCCTTTAGAAAACATTGTGAGAAAAGGAGAAAATGCCAGTAACCAGCATTTTCTCCTTTTCCCACAATGTTTTCTACTCTTCACAAAACAAATTTCAAATTTTCAGTCACTTTTATTTTTCCATCTGCAAATGCTTGAAATATCAACTAAAATATGCTCTAAAATATTGTTGTTTGGTAACAGGTTAATAATACTCTTGATGCATGCTGAATCTCTTCCAAATTTGGTTTGAAAGCTTTGATTATTACTTGGTCAGGGTTCAATCTAGAATATAAAATTTGGTGGGACATTTGGGCCCTTCAGTGATCTCTGTAAAATCTGTTATCCCACAGCATAGGGCTAATTTTGATCATAGAGTGATAACTTGAATGAAGTATTTTGGTAGAGGACTATAAGGCAATGCTACATTCATAATTTGAAAGCTCTAGGCCTAATGGTTTGAGAGGAGAAGATTTTTAAAGATTTCCTTCTTTACCTACCAATGCAGGATCCCACAGCATAGTGCTAATTTTGATTGTAGAGTAATTATTTTAAGCATTTTGATAGAGGACCATGAGTATAAATTATGCTATATTGCAAAACTTGGAAGATCTAGGCCTTCTGATTTTTAAAAGATTTCCTTCTTTATCTCTACATAAAATACAGGATCCCGCAACATTTGGCTAAATTTCATTATAGAGTCATTATACTCTATATATATAGATATATTTTGGTAAAGGACCATAAGGCAACGCTACATGCCATATACCTGTGCCTAAAGGCAACGGAAAAGAAGAGCTGTCATTGACTGTTAATGTTCCCCGAACCAGTACTTGTCACAAAATGTATGACATAATTTGAAATCCTCAGCTGTTTTCCTACATAAGATCTATTTGTGCACAGAAAATTAAGTGAAAAGTCAAACGTAAGATAAAACATAAAAAAATGTCATTAAATCCCCTTATCCCATAACACTGTTTTCATTAATGAAATATAAAGAGTATATGGTCAGGAGGTTTTGATGAATAAGTTTAAAGTGAAATTTCATGAAAATATGACCAAAAATTTAGAAGATATTAGAGAAAAACAAATTTAAACATGGAGCCCCCTTTTCCCACAACACATTCTTAATTCTTTACCACACAATCCCGACTTTTAACAACCCTGAGAAAGAAGCATTTTGAAAACATTGTGGGAAAAGGAGAAAATGCTGCTAACCAGCATTTTCTCCTTTTCCCAGAATGTTTTCTACCCAGCTGGAAACAAATTTCGCTTTTTGAGTTTCATTTATTTTGTCATCTGCAAATGCTTTCAATTTGGACAGGTCTAAAATTTTGTTGTTTGGTAAAGAGTTTAATTGAGAATCAAGTGTAAACTACTCTTTCTCTCAAAGCAATCTATCTGTCTATAAAATTTCAAGTAAATGGCTTCAGGTTTTCCAGAGATATTTTCCTTATAGGAATAAATTCTTCAAAAAATCAAAGGGGGATAATTTCCCTAAAAATTTTGATAGAGTTTTGGTTCTTGTTGAATAGCTATCTGTGTATCAAATTTGAGACTAATGGCTGTAATGCTTTTGAAGTAATTGCCATCACAAACTTTCATCAACCCCCCCCCCAAAAAAAAAAGAAGCATAAAGCTATAATACATTAAGTCCCCTTTTCCCGTAATACACTTTTGTGTAAATGAACTACAAATAGTGCATGGTCTGGGGCTTTTGATGAGCAACTTAAATATGAAATTTCATAAAATTCTGACCAGTAATTTAGGAGATACTAGAGAAAAACTAATTTTTACATTAAGTCCCTTTTTTCCAAAACACAGCCTCAAATTGAGAAACAAGGAAAATGGTATCTGGGAAATGTTCCAAGAATTTGATATATGAAGTTACATCTAATTTAGTCAAGGGGTTGTGGAGAAATGGCTTCGGACAGACAGACGTATGGATGGACGGACAAACAGACGCACAGCATGGCAACTATACTCACCGAAATTTTTTCAGCCAGCATAACAAAAAGTACCATATAAGTTGGACAACATTGTGAGAAAAGGAGGAATCGGTTACCAGCAATTTCTCTATTTCACATGTTTTCCTAAATATCATCATTAAATGGCATCAAAAAGGCCACTCTGTTCTCAAAGAATACCAAAGTAGTCCCCTACTCCTTTTTTCAACAAGAACTGTGGGCAAAGCGTACAAATACATAACCCCTCCCCCATACACACACACTTTAAGAAAGTGCTATGAGAGAAGGGAACAGTTTCTAAAACAAAGTTCATTTATTACCTTGACCGGTGCAAGTTGGATGTATATGACCCAAAAACAATGAGGCACTTCCTTGGGTCATAGGCAACATTAATATAAAGTTCAATGGCCATAGGTCAAATGGCTTTTGAGTAAGAGCCCAAAAATAGTTTTCAAGCCAAGTTCACCTGTTACCTTGACCTTTGACAAATGAGACCGATATTTATAGGGCACCTCACGGGCAACAATTTGTAAAGTTTCATGATCCTAGGTCAAAATTTAATGGATTTTGAGTTAGAGCATGGAAAGGAAAAGTCTACAGAAGGACAGATGGATGGACAAACAGACATGGTGAAATCAGTATACCTCCTCCACTTTGTATTTGGGTTGAATAGTAACTATATACTATTAGTAAGGATCAATCATGTCAATGTTAAAATACTTGCCCTTTTCGCACCACCAAAGGTTGTTTTCATCTCCATAATCAAAAGAATGTGATGCAAACTCAAGAAGTCTTGGTTTGTACTTGAATGTAAAGTTTCATTTTAGAATTACATGATGGTTGTCCTTCTTTGGCATCATTTACGTACTGTGCTAGCCATCCCTTTGAGTAAGTGGCATCAATGCTGAAAAATAAGAAATTAAGAAAGAATTATGTCTTACAATCATTGAAGCATTTTTTTTTAAGTCCTCCTGATAAAGGAAAAGCACTTGGCGACAGAATATGCTTCCTGAACAAATGCTTGTCACAAAAAGTTTCACATAAATCCAGTTGTGGGAAAAGGGGGCTCCATGTTTAAATTTGTTTTTGTGTGCTATACATGTTCAAAGCATGTTCCATCAGTGTGTGTGTGTTTCAAATTGGTGGCTTGCATGCTTAAGAAGATAAGGCCTGGAAAACAATTATCATAACCAAGAGCCGTCAGAGAGAGATTATGCTCCTGAACAAGTTCTTGTCACATATAGTATGACATACATTGACTGAGGTACTGACAGCCAGAGATATCATTCTAAAATATTATTTTTATTCCAACATATTTAAAACTAGAATGATTATCCAAGGACAACTGGTGTCAAGCCCACAAATAGTTGAACTTCATGTGTGACTTGACTTTTGACCTACCTGAACAAATGTTTCAAATGGCAATCTACTCATGATGGAGAACAATTGAGTAAATTTCTACTGAAATCTATCCATAAATGTAGGAGTTATGGTCCCTACAAAACTTTAACCTTTAGCTGTGACCTTGATCTTCAACCTATGGAACAAATGGTTCCAATGGTACATCTACTCATGATGGAGATCAATTGTGCCCATTTTTTTTAAAATCCATCCATAAATGTAGTAGTTATGGTCAGGACAAATTCGGACAAACAGGCATACACATAAACTAACACACATACACTAAACTGTCATTGTGTCAACTTGTCTTGCTCAATGCAAATGGGCTCTACAAAAACCGGGTAAAAGTCATCTGCACAATATCATAGGGAGTTTGTATGTGAAGTTTCATCCAATTGGGTCATAGGGTTGTGGAGAAATTCCTTCGGACAGACGGATGGAAAGAAGGATGGACGGACAGACCAAGCAGTGGCTATATGCTTGCCCTTCAGAGAGCATAATAACAGATACTAAGTGTAACGTTACCATAAAAGAATGTTGGCTGAGCCGCGTTTGAACTTACGACCCTAGGATTGAGGGCACCATATTTTACCAAGTGATCTAAGTGGGCTTGGCTCATCAATGATCTAGTAATGAATATTGTTATGAAACTTAATGACTGGGCTGGTGCCACTCCTTATTCCATGCAAATTTGGAGAAGATTGAGCCCAAGCAGTGACTCCTAAAGTGTAAAAAGAAATTGTCATTTTTCCCTTTTCTATCATGTTTTCATATTTAATGATCCATTTTCAATAAGGTCCATCCTCATGACCATGCAAACATTTTGGGCAAGTTATAAAAAAGACAGCCAAAATTGTGATCTCTACAGTGTAGACAATGGCATTGTCTTCACGGCCCTTTTCCTCATGATTTCATATGGAATGACCCCCATTTTTAAGAGACTTCAACCTGATGATCTGACAAGTATTAAGTCAATAGTGTGATCTCTAGAATGAAACAAAGAAACTGTCAATAACATCACACCTTTTTGTGTGATTTCAAATGAATGCCATCACTATCAATTAGCGTTCATCCTCATAACTTGACAAACATTTTGACCAAGTTTCAAAAGGATTGGGCCAATAATGTTGCTGCAAACATTCAAGAATCACAAAAGCTCACCATTACCATGTTTTGCTCAGGTGATCAGGTGAGCTAAAAAGTGCATTTAGTCACCAGACTGCAAAGTGTCAAATATAATTATTGGTGACAACACTGTAGCAGCCTATGCAAAGGCTCTAGCAACATGTAAGGTGTGTTCTTTACATCGAGATTTCCTCAGAATTTTTAAAATCTTGCGCATGATCATTATAGAATTTCTTCTAAATCACACAAGCCAACATTCTTTCTGACATTTGACAAAAGTCATTGTGAAATGTGTAATTTGTCTCTCACAAATAGGCGAACAATAAGTATTGCGTCTTAGTGGGGTGAGCAGCTGGGGGCTCAGATTGAATGTTGTGATTGTACTGGTGTGAGAAACGACAGAAAGCCATCGTTAGGTACACCAGCACCAGCACTGAAATACTGTTGAAAGTGCCGATAAACCCCATACAATCAATCTGAATCACACAAAATATGGCAAATGAATCTTTAGAAATCTTAAACATCTTGATCCAAGGAACACATCTGACTTTTTCTCAGAAAAAAGCTAAATAGGTTGATTGAGGTTGACTTTATAATATGACATACCTCATCTATGCAATATGGTTTGACAAAAGATTTCTGAAATTTTAACTATAATTATACAAGCCTTCAACCATTTTATCCCCTTTTGTTAAAAACAGAAAGAACTATAACTGTCAATTTGCTGTTTAATGATAGTTGCTGCTAACAAATTTGAACAATAATATATGTGTGTTGCATAAAAACAGCAAAATTTGTTTCTGTAATAATTTTACTTAATATCCTTAATCTGCAAAATTGACACATACCAAGGATATGATAAGTCAATCAAACTTTCAAAAGTATAATCTACAAACACTGGCTTTTTGTTTTGTGCACAATATTTAGGTTTCTTAGGATGAACATTTAATTTCAATTAGAATGGTTGTCCAAGGACAAAAGGTGTTCAGCCTACAAAGATTTTTTTTTATTTATATTGGACACTTTGAACTTCAAGTTTGACCTTGACCTTTGACCTATCTGATCAAATGTTTCAAAGGGCTCTTCTACTCATGATGGAGAATAATTGTACAAATTCATATTGAAATCTACCCATAAATGTAGAAGTTATGGTCCTGACAAAACTTTGACCTTCAGCTGTGACCCTGACCCTACCTAAACAAATGTTTCAGATGGCACATCTACTCATGATGGGGAACAATTGTGCAAAACAATTGTGCCAAGTTATCTCGAAATCCGTCTACACTTGTAGAAGTTATGGACTGCACAAATTCGGAAGGACACACATACTAACTTAACACTAATGCACATACACTGAACTGTCGAGCCCGTGTGTTCTTGAGTAAACAGATAAAGAGTTGTGTTCATTTAACAACTTTTGAGTTGGGGATTTGAATGTAATAGGTCTGCCATTTTTACCAGTATTTTGTATGGCAATCAGCGGTATTCAAATCGCAAAACAGTATTTTTCATAATGTGACCAGGTCAGACGTTGGATTTACATCAACAGCTAGCTAGAAGTTACATTTTTCCTGCTGAATAGCCATGCAGTAAGTTCTTTGATGAATCTTGGCTGTCTAGGCCTCTATCAAAGCACTGTATCCAACATTTCGCAAAGTTGCTTGATTCAAGACATATGGACTGAAAATATGGACCATAACATTATGGTTACCTTAATCACAGGAATCTGACATTCTATAACCAAAATAAATGATAAAATATGGAAAAAAAAATCCCTCCCTATATCATATAAACACAAGGAGTGCAACGTCTCGATTGCTGGCGCGAGCACCCGACAGCCTTTCCCAACCAAAATCACCCACGAAACAAACATTGATCATAATCTCCTTCAGCCTAGCGATAGACAAGACATTAATGTACCTGCGTCATCAGACGATACCTCAGTAGACACCTTTCAACCGGAGATATCTGTCATGTTTTACAGCTCTATCAGGACATTTTGATTTATCCGAGTGGCCATTCGCTGACGTCACAAGAAATGCAAGGAAGCATATTTTTGTATTACTTATTGCTATTATTTTTTTTTATTTTAAGACATTTATGGACATCAAATGATTCTAAAGATTCTAGAAAAATCTGTAGTATCATGTGATAAAATTATAGGAGGGGCCTGCCCCCCCCCCCCACACACACACACACCCCTGTACATATCAAATATCTATCCTCTAAGCCTTCTGATTTCTAGAGCAAAGGAATTAAATTCAAACAAACTAAATCTGGGACCTAGAACCTTTTACCTATTTGACCCAAAACTTTGATGGCACCTACTAGAATCATGGTCAACGGTTGTATGAAGTTTCATGTTCCTACTGCCTTAGAGCAATAATTAGGCCAAAATTACAAATTTCCAGAGGAGATAATTCTTGAACCGATTGCAGTGAGTCACAAAAGTTTGATATATGTACATCTTCTACATGTATTTACTATGTAGACTGTGTCCTCAGAAAACAAAAATGAGAGTTACAGTTGCATGCACTCTATGGACAATGTCCTCACAAAACAGAATAGAGAGATAAATGTATTTACTTTGTAGACTGTGTCCTCACAAAACAAAAATGAGAGTTACAGTTGCATGCACTCTCTGGACAATGTCCTCACAAAACAAGATAGAGAGATAATGACAATTTCAATGTGGACTGTGTCCTCACAAAACAAAAATGAGAGTTACAGTTGCATGCACTCTCTGGACAATGTCCTCACAAAACAGAATAGAGAGATAAATGTATTTACTTTGTAGACTGTGTCCTCACAAAACAAAACTGAGAGTTACAGTTGCATGCACTCTCTGGACAATGTCCTCACAAAACAAGATAGAGAGATAATGACAATTTCAATGTAGACTGTCCTCACAATACAGAAAAGTGAGTTACAATTGCATGACATACATGTATATCCACATTTTTATAAAACAGAATAGAAAGACAAAATTTACATTTACTAAATTGTAGATTGTGTCCTTACTAAAAAGAAAAGAATATAATGATACATTTTCCATTTAACCCATTACCACACAATCCCTACTTTTGACACCCCTGAAAAAGAAGCCTTTAGAAAACATTGTGGGAAAAGGAGAAAATGCTGGTAACCAGCATTTTCTCCTTTTCACACAATGTTTTCTAACCTTCCCAACACAAATTTCAAATTTTCAGTCACTTACATTTTGTTGTCTGCAAATGCTTTCGATTTAGGCAAGTCTAACATTTTGTCGTTTGGTAACGAGTTAAGACTTTATCGTTTCTGTCAAGTTAAAAAGATATAAACTTTATCTGTTTTATATTAAAATTATAATAAACAATATGCTTAATCAATCCTATCATTGCTTCATTGAAAAAGACATTGTATTTTCTTTAATTAGAATGAAATGGTCTCATGGTCTTTTTCTCAATAGAATGTTCATATTTAACAAGAAATAATCTCTCAAAATGATGTTCTTTTGACAGAAAAAAATCTTGGGATCACCATGTTTTAGACTTGATAAAAATAAGATCAAGAATACCATTCTTACCATATTTGAAAAGATTTTGTAGCTGACTAGCTGTTCCTCAAAATTAAATTTGATTGCCTTACATGGTGCATTGAATATCTTTACCCACGTCAGTTTATAATCAGAGCTGAATTATGTGGGCTGCCAATTTTCTCAGTTTGGCCTCCAGTGACCCTTTTGAACACTACATGTTTGTGTAAAAATTGAGTATTCCTGGGTCAAGGTAAGATATAGAAAAAAATGAAAAAGTCACACAGATACAATTAAAAAACTTAATCTTATTGCCAACCAGTTTCGCTTTGCTCGTCAGGGCAATAGATACAATTGTATGTACATGTATAATATATGTTATATAGAACAAAAAATCCAAATATATGCCCAAACAAGAATTATATGAATAAAGTCAAATGACACTAGAAATTATTATTGTTTGATGTCTGGACCTGTTTTGTGAAACCAGTCATACCACAAAAAATAACAACAATTCAAGCCTTGTTTCTTTGTTTTAATATATAAAGTGGTTTTAAAGAAAAATCTTTGAACAAAGGCATTTCCTGACTGCATATTTTAAATAACACCCACCCATAATAAAGGTTGGTTGGTTGTGTTGGGGTTTAATGCCACTTTAACAGCTAAGGTCATATCATGGCAGTCGGTGATGCACATGTGTCTTCTGGCTTTCTCATACCAGTACTAACACTACTCTCTTTCCTAAGTCACTACTTTTCTCGCATGCTTCAGCATAGGTGAGATGCGAAAATACGCCAGAAGGAGGTTCGCCTCAACTGGGTATCGAGCTCACAACCACCAGGTCATGAGTCCGACATGCTCACCAGTGTCACCACTCAGCCACATAATAAAGGCTATTTTTTAATTTGATCTAATTTTCTCAAGAAACTAACTTCAAACTTGTAATTGAAAGCTCTTGTAAAAGAGACAACATGCTGCTGGCCTTATTTATCTTTGTTGAAATATATTTTTACTAAATTTAAGATCCCTTCAAACAAAACTCTTCTGTTTCCTAAGCTCTTTATCATTAATGAAATTTAGTTTTTTAGGTTTTTAGGTTTGTAATATATGACTTGACATTTGTCAACATTAAATTTAAGATCCCAATCGTTGTGCATGTAAAAAATTAATCTTGATTTTTTGTAGGATTTGAGAGTATACTTACTTAGTATATAATGTTTGATACTTCACCAAAACCCCTGAATTTGAGGTTATTCTATTAGTCTGATCATTAATATCTCAAATAAAAAGAGGACTGTTATTGTCCATAATCACCCATCTTAGTTGGCTGAGGTCGTAGTGCAGTTGGCAGGGCAGTGGACTGCGAATCATGGGGTCACGGGTTTGATCCCCTAGCCAGGCCAACATTCTTTCCAACATTCTTTCCAACATTTGACATAGTCATTTGTCTCTCACCAATGGGTGAATAATTGCCCAACTGGGATGAGCAGGAGGCTCGGATAGGATGTTGTGGTAGTACTGGTTTGAGAAATACCAGGAATCCATGGGTAGGTGCTGTAGCCCATATGACTTAAATCATGTTGAAAGCTGCATTTAACCCCATACAATCAATCAAACCAACCTGAATCTCCTTGTGCATAAAAGCACCAAATAGGACCCAAAAGGCATTATTCTAACAACAGTACTGTTATAAGCGGTCATCAGGTGATGCAACATGCAACATTCAAATATGAAACTGGGTGGTGCAATCATCTTCGCAAACCAAGGCCGATGATTCACTAAGTTACTCTACCCTTGGTGGCTCGAGCTTGATTTTTACGTTCACCCGATACACTTTTTCATTGGATGCAGCCAGCTCTAGCTGCAACGAATGAAACCGCTCGTAGCATTTAATCTTTGACAAAAATAGAACAAGGTATCTACCTTTCGAATAAAAGGTAAAACATGGAAACCCATGTGGATGTCTACTTATTGCTTCATGTGTATTCGTAAGCGGTTTGTAAAACGATTTTGTTTTTAGAAACATGATGTAGCTCTTAGGGGAGTCATAACCAGCATGCAATAGAGGGCGCATGATCGCAGTCTTACGAACAAAGTCCGTAACAAAGAAACAAATGAATAAATGCATGGCAGAAATAAGGTACCGAGCGGGATTCAAACCCCGAACTCCCGGACGCAAGGCCAATACCTTAACCACTGAGCCAAAGAGATATCTCCCTGACGCAGTAGCCAGGTATTGTATTTAAATCGGGAGAATGCCATGCAGGAAGGAGTGGTCTCCCGTAACACACCCCCTCTTAAAGTCATCATTTATTGATGACTCAAAGCCTTATTAGGCAGGAAGTCCGATTTTGGACAACAAATGGGATTAATGGCTCAATGGCCAATCCCGGACGAGCCCCCATCTTACGAACAAAGTCCGTAACAAAGAAACAAATGAATAAATGCATGGCAGAAATAAGGTACCGAGCGGGATTCGAACCCCGAACTCCCGGACGCAAGGCCAATACCTTAACCACTGAGCCAAAGAGATATCTCCCTGACGCAGTAGCCAGGTATTGTATTTAAATCGGGAGAATGCCATGCAGGAAGGAGTGGTCTCCCGTAACAGCAGGAATCTTGAAATCGGGCTCAATCAGCCAAGGTAGTGATCGTAAACTTGGCTCGCGAAGATGTGGTGCAATATGCAAAAGTGTAAATCTCTAGGCCTTTATTTGTCATAGGTTGTTTGAAGATATTACCTTTATTTCAGCCTTTCTGTTACCGTGACAACCAGAGATTTTGACAGAATTTAGAATTTTTTATTTTCATTACATGTATTGTTTTTTTATAACTTTGCTGAAGCTTCACCAAACGAACATCCCTGTCAAATTTCAGCTTGATTTGCTCACTGGTTAAGGAGGAGAAAATTTTGAAAGAAAACATAGACAGACAGATGGACAGACAACAGACGATGACTGATCACAATAGCTCACCTTGCACATAACTCTGCACTTCATGCTCAAGTGAGTTAAAATGGAATGGTCCATTTACACTTCCCTGCAGGCACAAATTTTAACATAAATCATACTCAGTAGAGTACTTAATTGACAAGGAGGCATTCAAATTATTAATAATTCCTCAAAATCCTTTTAAAAAGCTAACAATCATAAATGGCATGCAAAAGGCACCCGACAGAACCTCTTCTACACTTTTAAAAGCTGGACATCATACCATGGCCTTACAAGTTCATATGTCTGTGTCGTTTTTAAAACTATTTTTGTTTCTGTTGTTTGAAGTATTTATATGTCTTCAGTGCATTAAACATTTTGTTTAACAATCTGGTCCACCCGATTTCCATGCACGTAAGCATTTTAACGGTTACCTTATCTACTAGGAAAATCGAGTAATTTATGTGTAAATGCTCTCAAATATTATCTAAGTATCTCACATAATAATAATAACACCAGTATTTGTAGATTCTATCTGAACTTGGTTAATTTCTATGTTCTTTTCATCCATTGGGCGCTTGCACACTGAGTTTTAACCATTTACAACACATTTGATTGGCTGAAAGCATTCATAGACTGGGAACATCATATCAGACGGGGAACATTTGTTTCATGAAAAAGCCTCTCATAATTATTAGATATAAGATCAAACGAAAAAAGTGTCAAAGGGTCGATACAAGGGTGCGTAGATCTTGTTCAATACGTTCTACTTTGATGAGATAATTTATAAATTCAACTAAAATGAATCCAGTTTTTATGAATTTTGTCTTTAATCAAGTATCATTGAGTGTTCAAATTCTGTGAGTATCCTTGAACTGGTCACACGGTATTTCAGGTTGTGATGCTTGCCAAATATTTAAATGTGTTTTTGCAACTGAATATCACCACAATTCAAGCTTAAAAAAATAACAAGTTGCCAGGGTTACTGGAAACGGAGGCCGTTTTTCTTATTTCCAAATAGCGTCCTAAATCCAAAAATATTGTGGCCAATTACCATATATGCACGGCAATAAGACACATTTTTTCCCTAGAATTTTCAGCTTGAAACACCTAGGGGAGCTTCTTATAAGTGCATAATCAAAGGACTTTGTGAAATGTGAAATTCCATCTGAAGAATGTACTAACCAGCCAATCAGTAGGAATGAAAAAAAAAAACCTCAAGAATGAGTAACACTGATGTAAAGCCATAAGTGACTAAGTAAAAGTTGTTATTATCACCTATTGTGAAGAAATAAAAGTTTAGAACACTCAGTTTTTGTTCTTTACTTGTAAGTTTAGATTGAAAGGACAGGTATTTGACTCTAATTCATTACTCTTACTGTTTCAGTTTTAGTCAATCTAAATACGGCCCACTAGTTCACTGTAATATAGATAACCGTATGGTCTACTGATTGACCCTTTTTACAATTCTAAAATTCAAAGATGAATCAGTACACTTTTCAAAATCAAATGCATTCAGAAAATTGATCAGTTTTGGCATTGTGACGACTTAGAATGATGTAAAAAGACAAGTAACCAAACTGGGGTAAAGATTTCCAAAGCGCAATCACGGCTGAAAAATAGTGATAGAAATAGCTGGGCCCTTACAACAGGAGGGTACGAAGTATACTTGGGCATGTCCAAATTGACCACTGTCCCACCCCACACACACACCCAAAAAATCCCTTACTGAGTACCATTTCAATTTACTTTTGCTCTTAGTGCCTTCAGTTGAAGACAAATATACGTCAGGCACATAGGAAGCATTTACAATTAGCACTGTTATGATGACCAAAACAAAATTTGCAATTTCACATATTTCTTTTGTGTGTGTTAGTCAGAGTTGAACAGTTGCATTGTGGGACGAAACCCACGACCAACTTTCAATTTGATGTTCAACGAACCAACCCTATCTTTGTTCTTATACTTTCTATCTACCTCTAATTATGTAGCTCTGTTCTATTTTCTCCCGGTGTTTTCTGTTTCAAATTTGATGACGACCAAGGTTTAAATATGCATTTTATCGTAAGCTTTTAGCAAAAAGTGCAGACGTTATATTCATAGATTTTAACTGGCTTCACCACTGGCAATTATTACTGATGTCAGGTAAACTGGGAACCAGGTAAAACTGTTGATATTACAATGACTTAAATAAGTCAATGTCATAGCGTTCTCATACGACCGGTGTACCGAAAAATCTCGAAGTAGTTCACTTTCACACAAAGATAATCCTAAACAGACTCAAATTTTCATTAGAATTATTACTCTTAATTCAACCCAATTAGTCATTCTGAATTTATTTCTGGGCATCAGACTTTTTACCATGAAGACTGGGCAGGTCTGACCTCCATTTTGACAGGTCCATCGGACCCTCGCCTTGTTTTTTTCCCCCGGTCCGATCTCCATTTCAGTAGGTTAGGGCTCCGTATCGGTCAGTTTGATCGATACAATATTTGTATCGATACAAAATGATGGATATTCGATATATCATATGATATTTCAATTTTCAATAAAAGAAAGAAAAAAATGCAAAAATTGTGTTTGTTCTTTTTTCAGCATACGTAAAAAAAAAAATACCGCAAACTTAACACTTCTAGATTGCATTGAAATTTCATAATCATTTAGGCCTAAATTAATATGAATTCTAACTAGATCTACATTTACTACTCATTAAAAAGCTGAAAAGACAGTCTAAGAGGACTCTGATCGGACAATGTCAAGGAGACATTTTGTTGTGTCATGGGTTTCCGTGTTTTTTTTTTTTCACCGAACAATTTTTCATGCGTGTTAATTTCTGGATAGGTATGTTCGCATGATTCGACATAGATTTCTCAATAAGGATTAGAACTACATGTAGCATCAAAACCTGTTATTTTACTCACGATAAACAGATAATGGCCTTTTTTGTCCATGTTTTTTCTTACGTGAGGTCTCGCGTGTGATTAACATTTGTAATGCAAATTTCAAGTATATAAAATGATTTACACAATAATTTACGCGAGTCGGAACACTGATTTCAGATAAACAAACGGAAAAAGAGATTTGATTTTCGAACCACATTTTTCGGCAATATTAAAAGATCGACCAAATAAAATCTTAGGAAGGTTGAAAGGTCACGGCTTCAATTATTTCCATCGCTACCTCTCGATCACATCACGAGATGTTCATTACCTTTCTTTAATCAACTATATTGACCAATTATCAGCATAAATCTGTCTGCAATCTGCTGATTGATGCATAATTTGCAGATTTCAAACAACATGACGGGGGAACGAGAATAGGGGTATTAGCTAATTGTCATCCATTGTGTAATGGGTACAGGGCGAGTAATAAAGAATGACGCATTTCGATTGGTTTTAAGTTTCCCAGGTAGCCACACCTACCTCTACTACTCGACTTTAGAGATTACCTAAAGTAAACTTGTAATGAATTTCGCCGTTAAAAACAACTAAATTGGGTATTTATATGCTTTACTTTTATTTTCTTTTGATGATCGATATTTTGTTCGATACAGAAACGTTCGATCCGATATATCTATTGAATGTAAAATACCGGTTTTAGATATATATCAAGTACCGGTACAGAGCCCTACAGTAGGTCCCGGACCTCGGACCAGCGCTTTTTCTTCAGCACTGGCAATTCAGATCTAAAAAGAAATTATAAAGCATTTATTAGTTGATGGTCGAGGTAAGGGTTGTGACTGCAGTGTGTATTTTCCAACACAGTACACACCCACTTTTAAATGATTTACAGCAAGATGTTAAACTTTTACAGATTAAACTTGTTGTCTGCGCATGTCATATTTTTTGAAGATTCGACTGTCTTATATGACGCATCACTAGCCCAGAAAGCGGGCTGACTGTAATATTACGCTTAAAGTAGCAATGTTGAAAATAATTTTTATCAATACATTTGAGGAGAAATGAGACCTGCTTTAGCTTCAGATTTCTCTAAACTGCTGATAATAGCTGAGTAAATTGCATGAGGTAGGGTTTTATTGATTAACCTTTATTCAAATTTTAAATTCAAAGTAACGGTTGTCTCATAGGAAAGTGATTCGGTTCAGTACCCAGGATGCCCATATTAGATAAATGAATATTTATAGAATGCCATCTTGTGGGAGATAATGAGGTTAAACTATCAAGGACAGCAATCGATAAATTAGTGCAGGTTACAGCAGACTTTATTTAACACTTTTCCAAACAACATAATTATCTTAGACTGGTCCAAACTGAAGGATTTGCAGACAAAAAAATTAACTTGGTTCTAAGATTAAAGCTTGCTATTGGAGGGCAGAACACATTGTAGGAAAAGGGAAAATGATGGTTACCATCATTTCAGCTTTTCCCACAGTGTTTTCAGTGGCTTTTTTCTCACCGTCAAGAAAACTCAAAATTGTCTGGTAAAGAGTAACACAGCCTAGAGTTACCGAAAGATGATTGCTTATTATATAATTTAGATTTGATTGCTTATTATATAATTTAGATTTGATTAGCAAGCATTACAATCTAATTCTCTTTTGTGATGACTCATCATTTATGGCCAGAAAGTATCCTTGCAATATGATTCGACTATTTAACCTTTTACCAAATAATTCATCAGCGACGTAGGAAGGATTTCAAGATTGGGGGGGCTAACTTCGAAATACTGAGGTTTTTTGCGTGGTAGTTTCATTGCGCTAAGAACTCATATTTTAGTTACTATGATTTTCAAAATTATTGGGGGGGGGCTCAGCCCCCCTAGCCCCCCCTGTTCCTACGGGCCTGTTCATGGTAATTACAACTTGAAACAAAATTCTGTTTTTGAGTCTGGTACTTCTTGTAATTTTCAAATCCTTTCAATTTGGACTGGTCCAAATTTCTTTCATTTGGAAAAGACTTAACCCTTTACCAAACAATCCCTGGTTTTTACGACCCATAGGAAGAAACCTTCTGAAAACATTTTGGGAAAAGGAGAAAATGCTGGTAATCAGAATTTTCTCCTTTTCCCACAATGTTTTCTACTCTTCTGAAGTCAACTTTCAATTTTTGAGTAACTTTTATCTTCTCATCTACAAATGCTTTCAGTTTGGACAAGTCTAAAATTTTGTCATTTGAATTGTACTGAGCGTAATACAGTTTAGTACTTCAGTCCGTTGATTTAACTCTTCCTGTCCGCACGTAGATTCTGTAGGGTAATAGGGTATACCCATTGATAAATTAACAGTATGAGCTAACAAGTGGTCAAAGGAATCATTTTAACGAAAAATGTGTGTTGTTTTGTCTATGCCTTAAATTTTTATCATGCCATTTCAAAAAGAAATTAAAGTATTACTGCCGAGCTGCCAGATATTAGGTCACGCCATTTTGGCTCAAGGAGGCCAACGGCATGTTCGTTTTTAAGCGGCTGACTGTTGAAATTAACATCAATTTTTTTACATGAAAACGATCAGAAAGGATTATTTTATGCAGACAAGCACTTTCTTCTTACTATTCCTCTCGAAACTCTTTGTTCTATTTTGATGTTTCCTTATCATCACGGAATTCGAACACTCAAGGCTATCATGAGAGCATCGATTGAATTTTGGAACACTACGTACGATGACACAACGAAGCAAGAAACATTCTTCACATTTTCAACTCATACTGAATTAATCTGGCTTGTACTCGTCGAAACTGGTAGAAATTCAATAAAAAATCAACTATTCATGGATAAAATCGATATCCTGTACAAATATAAAAGTAAATTATGGAAATAATTACCTTTATTTCAGTATTTCGCTTCAATTTCATCCCGCCATCAAAGCATATATGCACATCCGGTTCCGTCTGGTACCCATCCTTTGATCCACGGAGTAAGTGACTGGTATCCGTCCAATTCTACTCAACATTAGAATTGAAAATTCACGTCACGGTCAAGAGAGTGAGAGAAATGACTATGAGGACTTGTGTCCTCACAGCAAAAAAAAGTTTTAAAAATCCGTTTTGAACTATGCAGAATGTAAATCGACATAGTAATAGTGAGGACAAAAATTGTGTCCTCACTTTCCCATAGTGTCCTCACGACGACGGTCTGAGAGCGTTGATTTGTCCTCACGACGCGGTAAGTGTCGGCCCTCTCTCTCTGTCTCTCTCTCTACCCCCCTCTCTCTCTCTCTCTCTCTCTCTCTAGCCGACGAATCCGTAATAGAGAGGACATTAGCCAAAAAACCGGGATCTGAGGACAACCATTTCTGAGTGTTTTTCGCATAACTCTCTTTCAGTTTTCACTTCTACCATCCAAAAGGAACCTTGTTGTGGCTTTGGCTTGAAATCATCATAAAAAAAGAGAGTCGCTAGAGTCACTGTGTGGACAATATTGTCCTCACGTTACATTAATCTCTTTTTTATCTCATACTGTGTGAGGACAATGTCCTCACATTACAGCATCTCTTTTCACTCTCTTTTTTGTAGGGACAGTGTCCTCACGTTACAGCATCTCTTTTTACTCTCTTTTTTGTAGGGACAAGTGTCCTCACGTAACAGCATCTCTTTTCTCTCTCTTTTTTGTAGGGACAAGTGTCCTCACCTAACGGTATCTCCTTTTACTCTCTTTTTTGTAGGGACAAGTGTCCTTACGTAAGAGTATCTCTTTTTTCTCTCTTTGTTTGCAGGGACAATTGTCTTCACCAAACAGCATCTCTCTCTCTATCTATGATTTGAACTAGTGATCTTTTTTACCATACCAAATGCAATCTTAAATTGGCCTGAGATATCATCAAGATAAACATACTTAGCAAGTTTTGCTATGATTGCTTGAAAATTGTGTCTGCTAAGATTTTAACGAGATCTGTCTAAGATTAAATGAAATGAGCTACTTTTTAGGCCTGGCTAATCCCAAATTCAAAGTTGACCTAGACATCATTGATCTAAACAATACAATACATTTTATTTGCTCCAATGTAGATTTTATTTGCTCCAGTGTACATTTTGCAAAATAACAATAATTAAACAATGTAGTAGTCAACGTGACTTTTGATATACATGTACTTGAAACTATTAAAAGGGAAAGAGAGTTATATAGTTAATCAAAGAGTGAAAACGCTATTCTGTGAGTAAAAAATATACGTGACCTGTTTTGAATGAAAATCATTGTCCATTTTATTTTGCGAAATTGGGATGATTCTATTGCTGAGAGAATAGTTTGAATTATTTTTGTAGTATTTATATCGTATTCAACATTACTCCAATTATATCACACTAACAAGTGCACTTATTCATGCTCTCTTGATTTCCTTTACACTTACGCTTCACCGTGAATAATCTTTCTAAGAAACTGGCTGCTTTTCAAGTATGTACATACATATTGTCGAAAAACAATGTTCATTTTATATTAAGAAAATACATATACTTTTTTTTCTTTCTTTTAACGAAGGATAGAAAATGCATATAAAGAGACTTTATATAAAAAGACTGATATGAGACTTTATACCACCTAGTGACCTGATATGCACGCAGTATAGAACATTACTGTTAAATATAGACCTTTCTTTTTGTACTATTTATATTTGATATCAGCATAAAATTTTAATACAACTTCATCTATATACTAAACATTATAAGGGAGATTTGAAATTCTTTTGTCTAACATGAGACTTTGTAAAGCCTGCATAACAGTATATACAAACGATCTTTTATACTTTTTAGAGTAATGCTTTTGAAAACATTGTGATTTCTACGCTCGTTTAGAGAAAAGCTATTGAAAACATTGTGGTAAAAGGTGACGAAGCATTTTATCCTTCTTCAGAACAGTGCTTTTGAAAACATCGCTATGCGTGCATTTTTAAAGGACAAGCTATCGGAAATATTGTGGTAAAAGGTGACATAAAGGTTAATATATTTTGTGCTACTTTCGTGTCAAGCTTTTGAAAACATTGTAGCAAAAGGAGACAAATCATCCAGATGTCAATATCTTATAATTCTTCGAATGAAAGCCTTTGAAAACATGCACTTTTGGTGCTTCTTTAGTAAAAAGTTTATAAAACAATTTGGCAAAGGTGATATATCATGCTAATGAAAACGGGAAAGTAGAAAGCTACATAAATCAGCAAAGTTAACATACATACATTATACAATATACATCTATCCAAATATCTTTTGAAAAGCAATAACGTTATTTACCTGCTTGCTTATAAGCACACAAATATTTGAATCAGTGACCTATCTTTTTACCCAGCTGAACCCATATTCAAACTTGGCCTAGATATCACCAATATAGATATTCTGAGCAAGTTTCACAGCATATAAGCCAAAATTGTGGACTTTAAAGTATTAATAAGTCTGAGCAAGATTCACGATGATAAAATTGTAAAAAGATTATTCCTACTTTTTTATCAAGCTAAAACTAGTTGGCCTTGAAAACACTGAGTAAGATTCACGATTGAGCATAAATTGTGGTCCCTTGAGTGTTAACAATGTTTTTTCTTAGATTTGACCTAGCGACCTACTTTTTATTAACATTCTGAGCAAGTTGCACCGTGAATTAGAATGAGACAAAATTGTGACCTCAAGAGTGCTAACAATCTTTTTTCTTAGATTTGACCTAGTGACCTACTTTTTGACCAGGCCAGACCAATATTCAATCTTGACCAAGATATCTTTGACATCAACATTCTTAGCAAGTTGCACAGTGAATAAGAATGAGACAATATTGTCTGGAACGTTAACAAGATTTTTTTTAGATTTTACGTTGTGAAATATTTTTTGATCCAGCCAAAACCATGTTCAAACTTGATCTAGATGTTAACAAGATAAACTTTCTGAGCAAGTTTCACAATGAACGAGCCTAGATTGTGACCACTGTATTGTTTACACCAGAACTGTCTAAGACAACTGGAGGATGCACAACAGACATCAACAATCGCAAGAGCATTGTGTGCTCAGGTGAGGTAACAAGAGCACTGCAAGTGGGTGCTACGCTCGGCTATAGGTCCTGGATAGTGAAAAATTCTAAGTCAAAATAGGGGAATAATTCTGGCAAAAATGCATTTAAAGTTATCTCCCTTGTTAGTATAGATTGCTCTTTAGATAGTAAACATATCTTCCAAGTTTCAAGTAAATATCTTCAGATATAAGCGAGGTATAGCCAAGGTTAAAGTTTGTCACGTCAACAACCATGCCGCCAATGCCTACAAATCCAATGACACAAGACTAGTGTGATGACACTACCTCGACTTTTTGTTCCAAAACAGTCGAGCTAAAAAGCTGCATACCTGTAACATAATTACACTACTTTGAGTTACTTCCCTTAAAATGCATTGTCCTTTGATAGAGAACACATATTCTGAGTTTAAAGTAAATATTTTCAAACTTCAGATTTTTTTGCAAAACTTGAAAGATTTTGCACAATAACAATGCCAATGCAATAGCAATACCTTGGGTTTTCCCTGCAAACAGCTGGTCTAATCTAATGAAAGATTCAAAAGTGAAAGCAAGTTTATTCCATTTCAGTAATATACAGTCACGAAAAGCTAAATAGGGATTTAATTCTTATTCATATTCAAATGTGCACAGCAATTGGATGTCAATAGTGTGCAACATGAAAGTTAAACCAATGCATCACTTGAAAGAAAACTTTCCAAACAGATGAAACTACAACTGTCACGAGCTGAAATATACCCCCACTGACACCTTGTGAATGGAACATCACTAAAAATCAAGTCAGACTTTTCCTAGGTTTGTTCTAATGGAGTATGGATTATGGAGTTTCGATTTCTAAAACTATCTATACCTTAAAAGTAATACCCTGGACATAATCCTTTAAAGTATAACTAAGAAAACAAGATGTGTTTGTGAAACACTAATACCCCCGTAATAGCTAATTTTAAGAAGTGTGACCTTCATAAATGACATTGACAGATGACCTTGAACTTGTCACCAGCAGATGCATAACAATGAGATACACCTACATACCAAATATGAACCTTGCATCTTGCAAAGCCTTGAAGTAATGGGGAATATTAAGTTCTTTAGTTAAGTTTTGATAGGATTTTTTTTAAGATAATGGGGTTTAAAATTTTGACCTTGACCTTGGACATATAACCCTCATTAGATGCATATTGATGAGGTATACCTAAATACCAAATATCATCTTTGTTTCTTGAATAGCCTTGAAGTAAGTGGACTCCCCGTGGGGTCCCGGGGTTTTTTTAGTTTATAGAATAGGACCTCGGCCTTTCTCTATGGCATGTCGTAGAAGGCGACTAAAATTAGAGACAAACGGCTGCTTTCCTCGTAATTCGTAGGATTGCAGCAGGCTGGGTAGTTCTTATTCCTATATATTTTTTTTTTCTTGATGTAAATAGGGTTTGGAATGGGAATCAATTGGCCTGTGGGACCCCGTGTGGTTTAATCGGGGGTATAAGAATAAACCACTGCAGTCCCGCGATCGTCACATCTGCCATTTCATCTGGTGGAACAAAAGTGACAGCATGCATGTCGTAAAAGGCGACAAAAGGGGCATCATTTTGTGTTTCATCCATTCCTCATTTATCATGTTTGTCTTATGTTGTTGTACATGTATGTTATTTTCACCTCGCATTATTGTTTACTAAGTAAGTGCGCCCAATATGACCTAAGTTGTCGACGGGCCATAAAACACTATTCATTCATTGAAGTAAGTGGAAATGTTAAGTTTTTCTGCTTAGTTTTGCCGACAGAGGGAAAGACAGACAGACAATGGTAAAACAATATGCCCCAATCGCTTGATGCAGGGGCATAAAAAATGTTAAAAATATATAATCATCATGTATAAGACATCCACAAAGGTGTTTTCCATCAAGGTATATAGATTACAATCCGATAGAAGGCAGTGCTTAACAAAGCTTTATCCCACTGCCATCATGATGTACACAAAAAAATGAAAAATGTTGGATTACTGTCACTCTCTATATATCCAAAGCAGGAATTTTTACTTCAAAACTAGTTCTTGGCCGGTTAACTAAATATTGACAGTCGACTGTTTGAATGATTAGGTGGATTACTGTCACTGTCTATATTTGATGGATGGATTTCTGCCCTAAAATTGGTTGTAGGGTGGTTGACTGTTGACTGTTGCGACGTTTGATTGAATTACTGTCACTGTCTATATCCAACGCAGGGATGTCTGCTTCAAGACTAGTTGTTGGCTGGTTGACTGTTAACAGCTGAATATTGGAATGTTTGGCTACTGCTGAAATTGGATGAATGGATCTCTACATAAAGACTAGTTGTTGGTTGGGTGACTGTTGACAGCTGTCTGTTGGAACTTTCTGAAGCTGCTGTTGACATACTTCTTTCAACAGGTGACAGAACATCTTGGACCTCTGGAAAAAGTCAGGAGTTTTTCTATTAACCCATTACCACACAATCCCTACTTTTGACTTCCCTGAGAAAGAAACCTTTAGAAAACATTGTGAGAAAAGGAGAAAATGCCGGTAACCAGCATTTTCTCCTTTTCCCACAATGTTTTCTACTCTTCACAAAACAAATTTCAAATTTTCAGTCACTTTTATTTTTCCATCTGCAAATGCTTGAAATATGAACTAAAATATGCTCTAAAATATTGTTGTTTGGTAACAGGTTAATAATACTCTCGATGCATGCTGAATCTCTTCCAAATTTGGTTTGAAAGCTTTGATTATTACTTGGTCAGGGTTCAATCTAGAATATAAAATTTGGTGGGACATTTGGGCCCTTCAGTGATCTCTGTAAAATCTGTTATCCCACAGCATAGGGCTAATTTTGATCATAGAGTGATAACTTGAATGAAGTATTTTGGTAGAGGACTATAAGGCAATGCTACATTCATAATTTGAAAGCTCTAGGCCTAATGGTTTGAGAGGAGAAGATTTTTAAAGATTTCCTTCTTTACCTACCAATGCAGGATCCCACAGCATAGTGCTAATTTTGATTGTAGAGTAATTATTTTAAGCATTTTGATAGAGGACCATGAGTATAAATTATGCTATATTGCAAAACTTGGAAGATCTAGGCCTTCTGATTTTTAAAAGATTTCCTTCTTTATCTCTACATAAAATACAGGATCCCGCAACATTTGGCTAAATTTCATTATAGAGTCATTATACTCTATATATATAGATATATTTTGGTAAAGGACCATAAGGCAACGCTACATGCCATATACCTGTGCCTAAAGGCAACGGAAAAGAAGAGCTGTCATTGACGGTTAATGTTCCCCGAACCAGTACTTGTCACAAAATGTATGACATAATTTGAAATCCTCAGCTGTTTTCCTACATAAGATCTATTTGTGCACAGAAAATTAAGTGAAAAGTCAAACGTAAGATAAAACATAAAAAAATGTCATTAAATCCCCTTATCCCATAACACTGTTTTCATTAATGAAATATAAAGAGTATATGGTCAGGAGCTTTTGATGAATAAGTTAAAAGTGAAATTTCATGAAAATATGACCAAAAATTTAGAAGATATTAGAGAAAAACAAATTTAAACATGGAGCCCCCTTTTCCCACAACATATTCTTAATTCTTTACCACACAATCCCGACTTTTAACAACCCTGAGAAAGAAGCATTTTGAAAACATTGTGGGAAAAGGAGAAAATGCTGCTAACCAGCATTTTCTCCTTTTCCCAGAATGTTTTCTACCCAGCTGGAAACAAATTTCGCTTTTTGAGTTTCATTTATTTTGTCATCTGCAAATGCTTTCAATTTGGACAGGTCTAAAATTTTGTTGTTTGGTAAAGAGTTTAATTGAGAATCAAGTGTAAACTACTCTTTCTCTCAAAGCAATCTATCTGTCTATAAAATTTCAAGTAAATGGCTTCAGCTTTTCCAGAGATATTTTCCTTATAGGAATAAATTCTTCAAAAAATCAAAGGGGGATAATTTCCCTAAAAATTTTGATAGAGTTTTGGTTCTTGTTGAATAGCTATCTGTGTATCAAATTTGAGACTAATGGCTGTAATGCTTTTGAAGTAATTGCCATCACAAACTTTCATCAAACCCCCCCCCCCCCCCAAAAAAAAAGAAGCATAAAGCTATAATACATTAAGTCCCCTTTTCCCGTAATACACTTTTGTGTAAATGAACTACAAATAGTGCATGGTCTGGGGCTTTTGATGAGCAACTTAAATATGAAATTTCATAAAATTCTGACCAGTAATTTAGGAGATACTAGAGAAAAACTAATTTTTACATTAAGTCCCTTTTTTCCACAACACAGCCTCAAATTGAGAAACAAGAAAAATGGTATCTGGGAAATGTTCCACGAATTTGATATATGAAGTTACATCCAATTTAGTCAAGGGGTTGTGGAGAAATGGCTTCGGACAGACAGACGTATGGATGGACGGACAAACAGACGCACAGCATGGCAACTATACTCACCGAAATTTTTTCAGCCAGCATAACAAAAAGTACCATATAAGTTGGACAACATTGTGAGAAAAGGAGGAATCGGTTACCAGCAATTTCTCTATTTCACATGTTTTCCTAAATATCATCATTAAATGGCATCAAAAAGGCCACTCTGTTCTCAAAGAATACCAAAGTAGTCCCCTACTCCTTTTTTCAACAAGAACTGTGGGCAAAGCGTACAAATACATAACCCCTCCCCCATACACACACACTTTAAGAAAGTGCTATGAGAGAAGGGAACAGTTTCTAAAACAAAGTTCATTTATTACCTTGACCGGTGCAAGTTGGATGTATATGACCCAAAAACAATGAGGCACTTCCTTGGGTCATAGGCAACATTAATATAAAGTTCAATGGCCATAGGTCATATGGCTTTTGAGTTAGAGCCCAAAAATAGTTTTCAAGCCAAGTTCACCTGTTACCTTGACCTTTGACAAATGAGACCGTTATTTATAGGGCACCTCACGGGCAACAATTTGTAAAGTTTCATGATCCTAGGTCAAAATTTAATGGATTTTGAGTTAGAGCATGGAAAGGAAAAGTCTACAGAAGGACAGATGGATGGACAAACAGACATGGTGAAATCAGTATACCTCCTCCACTTTGTATTTGGGTTGAATAGTAACTATTTACTATTAGTAAGGATCAATCATGTCAATGTTAAAATACTTGCCCTTTTCGCACCACCAAAGGTTGTTTTCATCTCCATAATCAAAAGAACGTGATGCAAACTCAAGAAGTCTTGGTTTGTACTTGAATGTAAAGTTTCATTTTAGAATTACATGATGGTTGTCCTTCTTTGGCATCATTTACGTACTGTGCTAGCCATCCTTTTGAGTAAGTGGCATCAATGCTGAAAAATAAGAAATTAAGAAAGAATTATGTCTTACAATCATTGAAGCATTTTTTTTAAAGTCCTCCTGATAAAGGAAAAGCACTTGGCGACAGAATATGCTTCCTGAACAAGTGCTTGTCACAAAAAGTTTCACATAAATCCAGTGAGGTACTACGGTGAGTGTATTAACTGTTAACAGTTCCTTTTTTTCATTCAAACATGATCTCCCTTTGAGGAAAGTTTCATGTCAAATTTTTTTGTGTGCTATACATGTTCAAAGCATGTTCCATCAGTGTGTGTGTGTTTCAAATTGGTGGCTTGCATGCTCAAGAAGATAAGGCCTGGAAAACAATTATCATAACCAAGAGCCGTCAGAGAGAGATTATGCTCCTGAACAAGTTCTTGTCACATATAGTATGACATACATTGACTGAGGTACTGACAGCCAGAGATATCATTCTAAAATATTATTTTTATTCCAACATATTTAAAACTAGAATGATTATCCAAGGACAACTGGTGTCAAGCCCACAAATAGTTGAACTTCATGTGTGACTTGACTTTTGACCTACCTGAACAAATGTTTCAAATGGCAATCTACTCATGATGGAGAACAATTGTGTAAATTTCTACTGAAATCTATCCATAAATGTAGGAGTTATGGTCCCTACAAAACTTTAACCTTTAGCTGTGACCTTGATCTTCAACCTATGGAACAAATGGTTCCAATGGTACATCTACTCATGATGGAGATCAATTGTGCCCATTTTTTTTAAAATCCATCCATAAATGTAGTAGTTATGGTCAGGACAAATTCGGACAAACAGGCATACACATAAACTAACACACATACACTAAACTGTCATTGTGTCAACTTGTCTTGCTCAATGCAAGTGGGCTCTGCAAAAACCGGGTAAAAGTCATCTGCACAATATCATAAGGAGTTTGTATGTGAAGTTTCATCCAATTGGGTCAAAGGGTTGTGGAGAAATTCCTTCGGACAGACGGATGGAAAGAAGGATGGACGGACAGACCAAGCAGTGGCTATATGCTTGCCCTTCAGAGAGCATAATAACAGATACTAAGTGTAACGTTACCATAAAAGAATGTTGGCTGAGCCACGTTTGAACTTACGACCCTAGGATTGAGGGCACCATATTTTACCAAGTGATCTAAGTGGGCTTGGCTCATCAATGATCTAGTAATGAATATTGTTATGAAACTTAATGACTGGGCTGGTGCCACTCCTTATTCCATGCAAATTTGGAGAAGAGTGAGCCCAAGCAGTGACTCCTAAAGTGTAAAAAGAAATTGTCATTTTTCCCTTTTCTATCATGTTTTCATATTTAATGATCCATTTTCAATAAGGTCCATCCTCATGACCATGCAAACATTTTGGGCAAGTTATAAAAAAGACAGCCAAAATTGTGATCTCTACAGTGTAGACAATGGCATTGTCTTCACAGCCCTTTTCCTCATGATTTCATATGGAATGACCCCCATTTTTAAGAGACTTCAACCTGATGATCTGACAAGTATTAAGTCAATAGTGTGATCTCTAGAATGAAACAAAGAAACTGTCAATAACATCACACCTTTTTGTGTGATTTCAAATGAATGCCATCACTATCAATTAGCGTTCATCCTCATAACTTGACAAACATTTTGACCAAGTTTCAAAAGGATTGGGCCAATAATGTTGCTGCAAACATTCAAGAATCACAAAAGCTCACCATTACCATGTTTTGCTCAGGTAATCAGGTGAGCTAAAAAGTGCATTTAGTCACCAGACTGCAAAGTGTCAAATACAATTATTGGTGACAACACTGTAGCAGCCTATGCAAAGGCTCTAGCAACATGTAAGGTGTGTTCTTTACATCGAGATTTCCTCAGAATTTTTAAAATTTTCATTCAGAATATCTTGCGAATGATCATTATAGAATTTCTTCTAAATCACACAAGCCAACATTCTTTCTGACATTTGACAAAAGTCATTGTGAAATGTGTAATTTGTCTCTCACAAATAGGCGAACAATAAGTATTGCGTCTTAGTGGGGTGAGCAGCTGGTGGCTCAGATTGAATGTTGTGATTGTACTGGTGTGAGAAACGACAGAAAGCCATCGTTAGGTACACCAGCACCAGCACTGAAATACTGTTGAAAGTGCCGATAAACCCCATACAATCAATCTGAATCACACAAAATATGGCAAATGAATCTTTAGAAATCTTAAACATCTTGATCTAAGGAACACATCTGACTTTTTCTCAGAAAAAAGCTAAATAGGTTGATTGAGGTTGACTTTATAATATGACATATCTCATATGAAAGTTCATCTATGCAATATGGTTTGACAAAAGATTTCTGAAATTTTAACTATAATTATACAAGCCTTCAACCATTTTATCCCCTTTTGTTAAAAACAGAAAGAACTATAACTGTCAATTTGCTGTTTAATGATAGTTGCTGCTAACAAATTTGAACAATAATATATGTGTGTTGCATAAAAATAGCAAAATTTGTTTCTGTAATAATTTTACTTAATATCCTTAATCTGCAAAATTGACACATACCAAGGGTATGATAAGTCAATCAAACTTTCAAAAGTATAATCTACAAACACTGGCTTTTTGTTTTGTGCACAATATTTAGGTTTCTTAGGATGAACATTTAATTTCAATTAGAATGGTTGTCCAAGGACAAAAGGTGTTCAGCCTACAAAGATTTTTTTTTATTTATATTGGACACTTTGAACTTCAAGTTTGACCTTGACCTTTGACCTATCTGATCAAATGTTTCAAAGGGCTCTTCTACTCATGATGAAGAATAATTGTACAAATTCATATTGAAATCTATCCATAAATGTAGAAGTTATGGTCCTGACAAAACTTTGACCTTCAGCTGTGACCCTGACCCTACCTAAACAAATGTTTCAGATGGCACATCTACTCATGATGGGGAACAATTGTGCAAAACAATTGTGCCAAGTTATCTCGAAATCCATCTACACTTGTAGAAGTTATGGACTGCACAAATTCGGAAGGACACACATACTAACTTAACACTAATGCACATACACTGAACTGTCGAGCCCGTGTGTTCTTGAGTAAACAGATAACGAGTTGTGTTCATTTAACAACTTTTGAGTTGGGGATTTGAATGTAATAGGTCTGCCATTTTTACCAGTATTTTGTATGGCAATCGGCGGTATTCAAATCGCAAAATAGTATTTTTCATAATGTGACCAGGTCAGACGTTGGATTTACATCAACAGCTAGCTAGAAGTTACATTTTTCCTGCTGAATAGCCATGCAGTAAGTTCTTTGATGAATCTTGGCTGTCTAGGCCTCTATCAAAGCACTGTATCCAACATTTCGCAAAGTTGCTTGATTCAAGACATATGGACTGAAAATATGGACCATAACATTATGGTTACCTTAATCACAGGAATCTGACATTCTATAACCAAAATAAATGATAAAATATGGGAAAAAAATCCCTCCCTATATAATATAAACACAAGGAGTGCAACGTCTCGATTGCTGGCGCGAGCACCCGACAGCCTTTCCCAACCAAAATCACCCACGAAACAAACATTGATCATAATCTCCTTCAGCCTAGCGATAGACAAGACGTTAATGTACCTGCGTCATCCGACGATACCTCAGTAGACACCTTTCAACCGGAGATATCTGTCATGTTTTACAGCTCTATCAGGACATTTTGATTTATCCGTGTGGCCATTCGCTGACGTCACAAGAAATGCAAGGAAGCATATTTTTGTATTACTTATTGCTATTATTTTTTTCGATTTTAAGACATTTATGGACATCAAATGATTCTAAAGATTCTAGAAAAATCTGTAGTATCATGTGATAAAATTATTGGAGGGGCCTGCCCCCCCCTCCCCCTCCCCACACACACACCCCTGTACATATCAAATATCTATCCTCTAAGCCTTCTGATTTCTAGAGCAAAGGAATTATTTTCAAACAAACTAAATCTGGGACCTAGAACCTTTTACCTATGTGACCCAAAACTTTGATGGCACCTACTAGAATCATGGTCAACGGTTGTATGAAGTTTCATGTTCCTACTGCCTTAGAGCAATAATTAGGCCAAAATTACAAATTTCCAGAGGAGATAATTCTTGAACCGATTGCAGTGAGTCACAAAAGTTTGATATATGTACATCTTCTACATGTATTTACTATGTAGACTGTGTCCTCAGAAAACAAAAATGAGAGTTACAGTTGCATGCACTCTATGGACAATGTCCTCACAAAACAGAATAGAGAGATAAATGTATTTACTTTGTAGACTGTGTCCTCAAAAAACAAAAATGAGAGTTACAGTTGCATGCACTGTCTGGACAATGTCCTCACAAAACAAGATAGAGAGATAATGACAATTTCAATGTAGACTGTGTCCTCACAAAACAAAAATGAGAGTTACAGTTGCATGCACTCTCTGGACAATGTCCTCACAAAACAGAATAGAGAGATAAATGTATTTACTTTGTAGACTGTGTCCTCACCAAACAAAACTGAGAGTTAAAGTTGCATGCACTCTCTGGACAATGTCCTCACAAAACAAGATAGAGAGATAATCACAATTTCAATGTAGACTGTCCTCACAATACAGAAAAGTGAGTTACAATTGCATGACATACATGTATATCCACATTTTTATAAAACAGAATAGAAAGACAAAATTTACATTTACTAAATTGTAGATTGTGTCCTTACTAAAAAGAAAAGAATATAATGATACATTTTCCATTTAACCCATTACCACACAATCCCTACTTTTGACGCCCCTGAAAAAGAAGCCTTTAGAAAACATTGTGGGAAAAGGAGAAAATGCTGGTAACCAGCATTTTCTCCTTTTCACACAATGTTTTCTAACCTTCCCAACACAAATTTCAAATTTTCAGTCACTTACATTTTGTTGTCTGCAAATGCTTTCGATTTGGGCAAGTCTAACATTTTGTCGTTTGATAACGAGTTAAGACTTTATCGTTTCTGTCAAGTTAAAAAGATATAAACTTTATCTGTTTTATATTAAAATTATAATAAATAATATGCTTAATCAATCCTATCATTGCTTCATTGAAAAAGACATTGTATTTTCTTTAATTAGAATGAAATGGTACGTCTTATGGTCTTTTTCTCAGTAGAATGTTCATATTTAACAAGAAATAATCTCTCAAAATGATGTTCTTTTGACAGAAAAAAATCTTGAGATCACCATGTTTTAGACTTGATAAAAATAAGATCAAGAATACCATTCTTACCATATTTGAAAAGATTTTGTAGCTGACTAGCTGTTCCTCAAAATTAAATTTGATTGCCTTACATGGTGCATTGAATATCTTTACCCACGTCAGTTTATAATCAGAGTTGAATTATGTGGGCTGCCAATTTTCTCAGTTTGGCCTCCAGTGACCCTTTTGAACACTACATGTTTGTGTAAAAATTGAGTATTCCTGGGTCAAGGTAAGATATAGAAAAAAATGAAAAAGTCACACAGATACAATTAAAAAACTTAATCTTATTGCCAACCAGTTTCGCTTTGCTCGTCAGGGCAATAGATACAATTGTATGTACATGTATAATATATGTTATATAGAACAAAAAATCCAAATATATGCCCAAACAAGAATTATATGAATAAAGTCAAATGACACTAGAAATTATTATTGTTTGATGTCTGGACCTGTTTTGTGAAACCAGTCATACCACAAAAAATAACAACAATTCAAGCCTTGTTTCTTTGTTTTAACCCATTACCACTCAATCCCTACTTTCGACGCCCCTGAGAAAGAAGCCTTTTGAAAACAATGTGGGAAAAGGAGAAAATGCTGGTAACCAGCAGTTTCTTCTTTTCCCACAGTGTGTTTTACCCTTTCCAGAACAAATTTCTATTTTTCAGTCACCTTTATTTTGTCGTCTGCAAATGCTTTCAATTTGGACCAGTCCAAAATTGTCTTGTGTGGTAATGAGTTAATATATAAAGTGGTTTTAAAGAAGAATCTTTGAACAAAGGCATTTCCTGACTGCATATTTTAAATAACACCCACCCATAATAAAAGTTGGTTGGTTGTGTTGGGGTTTAATGCCACTTTAACAGCTAAGGTCATATCATGGCAGTCGGTGATGCACATGTGTCTTCTGGCTTTCTCATACCAGTACCAACACTACTTTCTTTCCTAAGTCACTACTTTTCTCGCATGCTTCAGCATAGGTGAGACGCGAAAATACGCCAGAAGAAGGTTCGCCTCAACTGGGTATCGAGCTCACAACCACCAGGTCATGAGTCCGACATGCTCACCAGTGTCACCACTCAGCCACATAATAAAGGCTATTTTTTAATTTGATCTAATTTTCTCAAGAAACTAACTTCAAACTTGTAATTGAAAGCTCTTGTAAAAGAGACAACATGCTGCTGGCCTTATTTATCTTTGTTGAAATATATTTTTACTAAATTTAAGATCCCTTCAAACAAAACTCTTCTGTTTCCTAAGCTCTTTATCATTAATGAAATTTAGTTTTTTAGGTTTTTAGGTTTGTAATATATGACTTGACATTTGTCAACATTGAATTTAAGATCCCATTCGTTGTGCATGTAAAAAATTAATCTTGATTTTTTGTAGGATTTGAGAGTATACTTACTTAGTATATAATGTTTGATACTTCACCAAAACCCCTGAATTTGAGGTTATTCTATTAATCTGATCGTTAATATCTCAAATAAAAAGAGGACTGTTATTGTCCATAATCACCCATCTTAGTTGGCTGAGGTCGTAGTGCAGTTGGCAGGGCAGTGGACTGCGAATCATGGGGTCACGGGTTTGATCCCCTAGCCAGGCCAACATTCTTTCCAACATTCTTTCCAACATTTGACATAGTCATTTGTCTCTCACCAATGGGTGAATAATTGCCCAACTGGGATGAGCAGGAGGCTCGGATAGGATGTTGTGGTAGTACTGGTTTGAGAAATACCAGGAATCCATGGGTAGGTGCTGTAGCCCATATGACTTAAATCATGTTGAAAGCTGCATTTAACCCCATACAATCAATCAAACCAACCTGAATCTCCTTGTGCATAAAAGCACCAAATAGGACCCAAGAGGCATTATTCTAACAACTGTTATAAGCGGTCATCAGGTGATGCAACATGCAACATTCAAATATGAAACTGGGTGGTGCAATCATCTTCGCAAACCAAGGCCGATGATTCACTAAGTTACTCTACCCTTGGTGGCTTGAGCTTGATTTTTACGTTCACCCGATACCCTTTTTCATTGGATGCAGCCAGCTCTAGCTGCAACGAATGAAACCGCTCGTAGCATTTAATCTTTGACAAAAATAGAACAAGGTATCTACCTTTCGAATAAAAGGTAAAACATGGAAACCCATGTGGATGTCTACTTATCGCTTCATGTGTATTCGTAAGCGGTTTGTAAAACGATTTTGTTTTTAGAAACATGATGTAGCTCTTAGGGGAGTCATAACCAGCATCCAATAGAGGGCGCATGATCGCAGGAATCTTGAAATCGGGCTCAATCAGCCAAGGTAGTGATCGTAAACTTGGCTCGTGAAGATGTGGTGCAATATGCAAAAGTGTAAATCTCTAGGCCTTTATTTGTCATAGGTTGTTTGAAGATATTACCTTTATTTCAGCCTTTCTGTTACCATGACAACCAGAGATTTTGACAGAATTTAGAATTTTTTATTTTCATTACATGTATTGTTTTTTCATAACTTTGCTGAAGCTTCACCAAACGAACATCCCTGTCAAATTTCAGCTTGATTTGCTCACTGGTTAAGGAGGAGAAAATTTTGAAAGAAAACATAGACAGACAGATGGACAGACAACAGACGATGACTGATCACAATAGCTCACCTTGCACATAACTCTGCACTTCATGCTCAAGTGAGTTAAAATGGACTGGTCCATTTACACTTCCCTGCAGGCACAAATTTTAACATAAATCATACTCAGTAGAGTACTTAATTGACAAGGAGGCATTCAAATTATTAATAATTCCTCAAAATCCTTTTAAAAAGCTAACAATCATAAATGGCATGCAAAAGGCACCCGACAGAACCTCTTCTACACTTTTAAAAGCTGGACATCATACCATGGCCTTACAAGTTCATATGTCTGTGTCGTTTTTAAAACTATTTTTGTTTCTGTTGTTTGAAGTATTTATATGTCTTCAGTGCATTAAACATTTTGTTTAACAATCTGGTCCACCCGATTTCCATGCACATAAGCATTTTAACGGTTACCTTATCTACTAGGAAAATCGAGTAATTTATGTGTAAATGCTCTCAAATGTTATCTAAGTATCTCACATAATAATAATAACACCAGTATTTGTAGATTCTATCTGAACTTGGTTAATTTCTATGTTCTTTTCATCCATTGGGCGCTTGCACACTGAGTTTTAACCATTTACAACACATTTGATTGGCTGAAAGCATTCATAGACTGGGAACATCATATCAGACTGGGAACATTTGTTTCATGAAAAAGCCTCTCATAATTATTAGATATAAGATCAAACGAAAAAAGTGTCAAAGGGTCGATACAAGGGTGCGTAGATCTTGTTCAATACTTTCTACTTTGATGAGATAATTTATAAATTCAACTAAAATGAATCCAGTTTTTATGAATTTTGTCTTTAATCAAGTATCATTGAGTGTTCAAATTCTGTGAGTATCCTTGAACTGGTCACACGGTATTTCAGGTTGTGATGCTTGCCAAATATTTAAATGTGTTTTTGCAACTGAATATCACCACAATTCAAGCTTAAAAAAATAACAAGTTGCCAGGGTTACTGGAAACGGAGGCCGTTTTTCTTATTTCCAAATAGCGTCCTAAATCCAAAAATATTGTGGCCAATTACCATATATGCACGACAATAAGACACATTTTTTCCCTAGAATTTTCAGCTTGAAACACCTAGGGGAGCTTCTTATAAGTGCATAATCAAAGGACTTTGTGAAATGTGAAATTCCATCTGAGGAATGTACTAACCAGCCAATCAGTAGGAATGAAAAAAAAAAACCTCAAGAATGAGTAACGCTGATGTAAAGCCATAAGTGACTAAGTAAAAGTTGTTATTATCACCTATTGTGAAGAAATAAAAGTTTAGAACACTCAGTTTTTGTTCTTTACTTGTAAGTTTAGATTGAAAGGACAGGTATTTGACTCTAATTCATTACTCTTACTGTTTCAGTTTTAGTCAATCTAAATACGGCCCACTAGTTCACTGTAATATAGATAACCGTATGGTCTACTGATTGACCCTTTTTACAATTCTAAAATTCAAAGATGAATCAGTACACTTTTCAAAATCAAATGCATTCAGAAAATTGATCAGTTTTGGCATTGTGACGACTTAGAATGATGTAAAAAGACAAGTAACCAAACTGGGGTAAAGATTTCCAAAGCGCAATCAGGGCTGAAAAATAGTGATAGAAATAGCTGGGCCCTTACAACAGGAGGGTACGAAGTATACTTGGGCATGTCCAAATTGACCACTGTCCCACCCCACACACACCCCCAAAAAATCCCTTACTGAGTACCATTTCAATTTACTTTTGCTCTTAGTGCCTTCAGTTGAAGACAAATATACGTCAGGCACATAGGAAGCATTTACAATTAGCACTGTTATGATGACAAAAACAACATTTGCAATTTCACATATTTCTTTTGTGTGTGTTAGTCAGAGTTGAACAGTTGCATTGTGGGACGAAACCCACGACCAACTTTCAATTTGATGTTCAACGAACCAACCCTATCTTTGTTCTTATACTTTCTATCTACCTCTAATTATGTAGCTCTGTTCTATTTTCTCCCAGTGTTTTCTGTTTCAAATTTGATGACGACCAAGGTTTAAATATGCATTTTTCGTAAGCTTTTAGCAAAAAGTGCAGACGTTATATTCATAGATTTTAACTGGCTTCACCACTGGCAACTATTACTGATGTCAGGTAAACTGGGAACCAGGGAAAACTGTTGATATTACAATGACTTAAATAAGTCAATGTCATAGCGTTCTCACACGACCGGTGTACCGAAAAATCTCGAAGTAGTTCACTTTCACACAAAGATAATCCTAAACAAACAGACTCGAATTTTCATTAGAATTATTACTCTTAATTCAACCCAATTAGTCATTCTGAATTTATTTCTGGGCATCAGACTTTTTACCATGAAGACTGGGCAGGTCTGACCTCCATTTTGACAGGTCCATCGGACCCTCGCCTTGTTTTTTTCCCCCGGTCCGATCTCCATTTCAGTAGGTTAGGGCTCCGTATCGGTCAGTTTGATCGATACAATATTTGTATCGATACAAAATGATGGATATTCGATATATCATATGATATTTCAATTTCCAATAAAAGAAAGAAAAAAATGCGAAAATTGTGTTTGTTCTTTTTTCAGCATACCTGAAAAACAAAATACCGCAAACTTAACACTTCTAGATTGCATTGAAATTTCATAATTATTTAGGCCTAAATTAATATGAATTCTAACTAGATCTACATTTACTACTCATTAAAAAGCTGAAAAGACAGTTTAAGAGGACTCTGATCGGACAATGTCAAGGAGACATTTTGTTGTGTCATGGGTTTCCGTGTTTTTTTTTTTTCACCGAACAATTTTTCATGCGTGTTAATTTCTGGATAGGTATGTTCGCATGATTCGACATAGATTTCTCAATAAGGATTAGAACTACATGTAGCATCAAAACCTGTTATTTTACTCACGATAAACAGATAATGGCCTTTTTTGTCCATGTTTTTTCTTACGTGAGGTCTCGCGTGTGATTAACATTTGTAATGCAAATTTCAAGTATATAAAATGATTTACACAATAATTTACGCGAGTCGGAACACTGATTTCAGATAAACAAACGGAAAAAGAGATTTGATTTTCGAACCACATTTTTCGGCAATATTAAAAGATCGACCAAATAAAATCTTAGGAAGGTTGAAAGGTCACGGCTTCAATTATTTCCATCGCTACCTCTCGATCACATCACGAGATGTTCATTACCTTTCTTTAATCAACTATATTGACCAATTATCAGCATAAATCTGTCTGCAATCTGCTGATTGATGCATAATATGCAGATTTCAAACAACATGACGGGGGAACGAGAATAGGGGTATTAGCTAATTGTCATCCATTGTGTAATGGGTACAGGGCGAGTAATAAAGAATGACGCATTTCGATTGGTTTCCAGGTAGCCACACCTACCTCTACTACTCGACTTTAGAGATTACCTACAGTAAACTCGTAATGAATTTCGCTGTTAAAAACAACTAAATTGGGTATTTATATGCTTTACTTTTATTTTCTTTTGATGATCGATATTTTGTTCGATACAGAAACATTCGATCCGATATATCTATTGAATGTAAAATACCGGTTTTCGATATATATCAAGTACCGGTACAGAGCCCTACAGTAGGTCCCGGACCTCGGACCAGCGCTTTTTCTTCAGCACTGGCAATTCAGATCTAAAAAGAAATTATAAAGCATTTATTAGTTGATAGTCGAGGTAAGGGTTGTGACTGCAGTGTGTATTTTCCAACACAGTACACACCCACTTTTAAATGATTTACAGCAAGATATTAAACTTTTACAGATTAAACTTGTTGTCTGCGCATGTCATATTTTTTGAAGATTCGACTGTCTTACAAATGTGTATGACGCATCACTAGCCCGGAAAGCGGGCTGACTGTAATATTACGCTTAAAGTATTCATGTTGAAAATAATTTTTATCAATACATTTGAGGAGAAATGAGACCTGCTTTAGCTTCAAATTTCTCTAAACTGCTGATAATAGCTGAGTAAATTGCATGAGGTAGGGTTCTATTGATTAACCTTTATTCAAATTTTAAATTCAAAGTAACGGTTGTCTCGTAGGAAAGTGATTCGGTTCAGTACCCAGGATGCCCATATTAGATAAATGAATATTTATAGAATGCCATCTAGTGGGAGATAATGAGGTTAAACTATCCAGGACAGCAATCGATAAATTAGTGCAGGTTACAGCAGACTTTATTTAACACTTTTCCAAACAACATAATTATCTTAGACTGGTCCAAACTGAAGGATTTGCAGACAAAAAAATTAACTTGGTTCTAAGATTAAAACTTGCTATTGGAGGGCAGAACACATTGTAGGAAAAGGGAAAATGCTGGTTACCATCATTTCAGCTTTTCCGACAGTGTTTTCAGTGGCTTTTTTCTCACCGTCAAGAAAACTCGAGATTGTCTGGTAAAGAGTAACACAGCCTAGAGTTACCGAAAGATGATTGCTTATTATATAATTTAGATTTGATTGCTTATTATATAATTTAGATTTGATTAGCAAGCATTACAATCTAATTCTCTTTTGTGATGACTCATCATTTATGGCCAGAAAGTATCCTTGCAATATGATTCGACTATTTAACCTTTTACCAAATAATTCATCAGCGACCTAGGAAGGATTTCAAGATTGGGGGGGCTAACTTCGAAATACTGAGGTTTTTTGCGTGGTAGTTTCATTGCGCTAAGAACTCGCATTTTAGTTACTATGATTTTCAAAATTATTGGGGGGGCTGAGCCCCCCCTAGCCCCCCCTGTTCCTACGGGCCTGTTCATGGTAATTACAACTTGAAACAAAATTCTGTTTTTGAGTCCGGTACTTCTTGTAATTTTCAAATCCTTTCAATTTGGACTGGTCCAAATTTCTTTCATTTGGAAAAGACTTAACCCTTTACCAAACAATCCCTGGTTTTTACGACCCATAGGAAGAAACCTTCTGAAAACATTTTGGGAAAAGGAGAAAATGCTGGTAATCAGAATTTTCTCCTTTTCCCACAATGTTTTCTACTCTTCTGAAGTCAACTTTCAATTTTTGAGTAACTTTTATCTTCTCATCTACAAATGCTTTCAGTTTGGACAAGTCTAAAATTTTGTCATTTGCATTGTACTGAGCGTAATACAGTTTAGTACTTCAGTCCGTTGATTTAACTCTTCCTGTCCGCACGTAGATTCTGTAGGGTAATAGGGTATACCCATTGATAAATTAACAGTATGAGCTAACAAGTGGTCAAAAGAATCATTTTAACGAAAAATGTGTGTTGTTTTGTCTATGCCTTAAATTTTTATCATGCCATTTCAAAAAGAAATTAAAGTATTACTGCCGAGCTGCCAGATATTAGGTCACGCCATTTTGGCTCAAGGAGGCCAACGGCATGTTCGTTTTTAAGCGGCTGACTGTTGAAATTAACATCAATTTTTTTACATGAAAACGATCAGAAAGGATTATTTTATGCAGACAAGCACTTTCTTCTTACTATTCCTCACGAAACTCTTTGTTCTATTTTGATGTTTCCTTATCATCACGGAATTCGAACACTCAAGGCTATCATGAGAGCATCGATTGAATTTTGGAACACTACCAGTACTAGTCCTATTTATAAGACCCTACGTACGTTATTTCACATTTTGACATTCATCGTGTACGTAGGGTCTTATCGGGCCCTTCATAGGTTCCTTTAGCAAACTCCGACATCAAATCTTGTCGCTGTTTGAGCAACAAATTTGGATACTTAAAATGCAAAATGCCCAATGAAACTGGTATCGGTAACAAGATAAATCAATATTGAACCGATATCAAAGACTTGGTTGTAAAACACTTACGTTTTATGAGTTAAATCCGCTTCTATTTCACACTACCCTAGTTTTGAAGTAAAACCGGTATGTAAATGTGTAGTTATCGTGGGTTAACGGCAACCAAACGAAATTTTTTAAACGAAATTCCTTTACCTCCATTAAAGTGTTACAGAAAGGGGCAACCCTCATTCACAAATATAATTTTGCCCAGAAAGAAGTACTAAATCGTTTGATGGTCCATTAAAAACGGTTATCGAGTTTTAAGACTATTCATAAATAAAAGAAACGGCGAGAGAATGTCTTAGTAACTCGTCCCAAATCTAGTTCGTTCCCACGTTTTCTGAATCGATTTTGCCGGATTCCCATCCGACCCGAGTTTCTGATACTTTTTGGATGTTGTGTATTAAATAGAGTGATAAATTTCTTGAATTATTGGTTAAGTGTTACATATCGGATTTTATGATGTTTTATGTGCATGGCCTTATTTTACATAGATAAAGACATGAACATAAATGAACGTTCGACAGTAAGCTAGGCTCTAACTTTTTAGGTAAACTTTAACGTTAGAAAGTATTGAAAAGCTTCATTTCATTAAAGAGAAATTAGATCTATCGTCGATCTATGTGTTTTCACGGGGTGCATGTTTTTGAACCCTAAATGCATCCCAGTTTTCTTAAGCACAATGAAGTGAAAGACGTCACCTTTTTTTACGAACCCCTTATTTAAATGCAAACAATAGTTCCACTGCTGTTAATTTAGGAACTGCAACCAAAACAGGACCGTATGCATATTTTTAAAAGAAAGATCGGTTTTAGTGGTATTTTATGATTTTTTTTCCAGACTTCTCGCTCATATTACTGAGAGTGAATATTTCCAACCAGTCCTACTAAAATACGACGTGGAGAACTTATATATACGTCATGGATACGCCATGGTTTGTTCCATAGCAATGAAACCCTTTGAATACGACACTGAATATTTTCATGTGATTTATGATAAAGTAGTTTTGAAGAAAATTCCTAGTCCTTCTTCACAGCTGCTAATAAATTGATAGAAGGAACCGAAACCGGTGTTTCCGCTCAGGGCACACTTAACCCCTGAGCTGTAAATCTGTGGTTAAGTTCATATTAGAGGGTTGGACAATAATGATTCTAAACTGCATATTTATGATTTGCAGCAAAACAAGTCTGTTAGATCAAGATAATTATGAAAATTTTCTGTTTAAAGTAATTATAAAGCTGAAAAGACGGTCTGAAGTCTCTGACCGGGCTGAGTCTAACGGAACATTCTGTTGCATCATGGGTTTCTGCGTTTTTTTTGCACCAATCAATTTTTCATGTTTGTAAATTTATGGATACGTATTTCCGCATGATTTGAGAAAGATAATGTCAATAAAGGTGTCAAGTTACTGCCTAATTGTCATTTTACACGAGACAACGGAAAAAATGACACTTTATTATTATTTTGGCGTGAGGTTTCGCATGTAGCCAAAATTTATTCCATGAATTTCAATTCCACAACTTGATTTTCGTACAATTAAATTTGCTTGAACATAAATACTGCAAAAAGTGTATTTTTTTTATTTTCTGGTATTCTAGTACTTCTGTCAAGAGAAGACCAATAGATGTTGAATTTTACATACGCCCGTCCTGTTCATCGCGCTTCACAAACCGAGCTAATTGACTTAGAACAGTTCATTTATATTATGCAAACAGTTACTTCTGGTGTTAGGAAGCATTCTACTTGAGTTCTGGTATACGGTATGTTTTTCCTGAACTGTCCAATGGATATATAAAGCCACGCAATGAGGCCAGGGTTTCCCATGTCTAAATTCAGCTTCTGGCACAAGACCGAAGGCTGAATATGTTCTTATCGTTGAATATATACATGATTTGATGTGAACAAGTAGGGACTATGATCATACAGGCATTTCGCATTAATTTATGTTAAGATTTTAGAAATAATTTTGGTAAACAGAACTTCAGAAAATGGTTGCCAAATCTAAGGTTCACGGGGGGGGGGGGGGGGGGGGAGGGGGGGGCATATCGGATTTCATTCAAAAATCGTTCGGAAATTCATTTTTTTATTTAACCCGAAATATGCTTGTATACATGGCAGCATTTGTGTTGAAAAAGTTACACGATTGAGCTCAAGATGAATATATCATGAATGTGGCCCTTTTTCAGAGTCAGAAAAGTAAATTTGTATCCAGTTAAGTTATCTATCATGTTTACTTGAGTGCTTTTTCACCATTATCCCGGATTTTAGGAAATCAAATTTGCTACATAGAACTAAGTAGGGCCCGTTTAGACGTAACATGCAAAAGAAAAGTAAAATGTGAAATATCCGAAAAATAAATGTTGAACGGCAAACAAGCATGTGTACGTCTAAATATTTGGACTATATACTGTGTTCTCCTTTCTCCGTTCACCTAAGCCTAAATAAGCTCACAAAATTCACATTTTCAGTCAAGGAATCAAAATTTTCGTGTAATGATCAAATATGAAATCTAAATCAAACTTGTAACTAACAAAAGTCACTACAACTTGCATCAAAAGGTTTGATCCGAGGATTTTTTCAAACCTACGTCGCCAACCTTGGTAGTATGGCCACTTTCTCATTTTTCCATTCATTTGATTGAAAGTCAAGGCCGGTCGCTAAAGACCAATAAATATTCTATACTCTTGTTCTGAGGGACTAGCTTATTCATAATAAAGGGTAAACACAACCCTTTTAGGCGTATTTAATGTTGAAAAACATTGAAAAATTGCTTTTTATTGTATCTAATGAAATTTTTTTTTTCAAGCTGTGAAAATTACTCTCTTTGTTGCATTTTTGTGTCTTATTCGATAGAAAAATAGTATCGATATAGGATAGGTTGTTATTCATAATATCTGACAGAGTAGAATAGAACTAGGGTGGAACAAAACGTCACGAGCGCTTATTCCTTCCGCTTTAGTACGTGAACGGAGAAGCGAGAAAGAACGGAGAAATGAGAAAAGGCCATACCAGTACGTACGATGACACAACGAAGCAAGAAACATTCTTCACATTTTCCACTCATACTGAATTAATCTGGCTTGTACTCGTCGAAACTGGTAGAAATTCAATAAAAAATCAACAATTCATGGATAAAATCGATATCCTGTACAAATATAAAAGTAAATTATGGAAATAATTACCTTTATTTCAGTATTTCGCTTCAATTTCATCCCGCCATCAAAGCATATGCACATCCGGTTCCGTCTGGTACCCATCCTTTGATCCACGGAGTAAGTGACTGGTATCCGTCCAATTCTACTCAACACTAGAATTGAAAATTCACCTCACGGTCAAGAGAGTGAGAGAAATGACTATGAGGACTTGTGTCCTCACAGCAAAAAAAAGTTTTAAAAATCCATTTTGAACTATGCGGAATGTAAATCGACATAGTAATAGTGAGGACAAAAATCGTGTCCTCACTTTCCCATAGTGTCCTCACGACGAGGGTCTGAGAGCGTTGATTTGTCCTCACGACGCGGTAAGTGTCGGCCCTCTCTATGTCACTCTGTCCCCCTTTCCCGCTCTATGTCATTCTGTCCCTCTTTCTCTCTATCTCTGTCTCCGTATCTGACTGTGTGTATCCGTCTCTCTGTGTCTGTCTCTGTCTCTCTCTTTATCTGTCTTTCAGCGACCCAGACATTCGTTGTCAAACTATTGACTGATTAGTTTACTTAACGATTTATCCATTGCACGAGTGATTTTCCTGGAGTATTGAAGAATACATAACTAATATAAATGTTTTTCTTTTCTTATCAATATTTTTAAATCAAACACGGAGACGGACAGTTTGATAGACAAATCAAATTTGCATCTCAAGATTCCCTGGTATACTTGACTGTATCTTTCAGTTAGGAAAAAAGGGGGTTTAAATGGCAAAATACGTCGTATCTGTTATGTTTTGGGGGTCCGGCCCGCTAATCGGCATCTAATCGCAGTTGTTCTGGAAGTCTAATTGTAAACAAAGACAATGGCGTACATTTTCGAGACTACTTTTTATTCCCTATATATTCATACACATTCCCGCGCTTACACTTTATGAATGAAACTACTTTTTGTGTATTACGTACTATAGCGTAGTATTTCTACTATGGAATGTCATTCATAACATACCTCCCCTGATAGTTATCAGTCTCACTTGTTTCTCAATCAAATGATTAAATGTTAAAATGCTACTTGGCTTTTGAAGACTAAAAGTAAATGATTACATGTGTAATAAAAAAGAAAATATATGAAACACACAGACCAGAATTTTCACTGATGGTAATAACATAGGGATTATTATGCCCTTTTCACATGTTATTACTTTCACAAGAAAATTTTCACTGATGGTAATAACATAGGGATTATTATGCCCTTTTCACATGTTATTACTTTCACAAATCAAGACGAACTGGCTTTTTCCTAACTCTTTGTGGATAGCGCGTAGTCTTTGGCTTTTCAGTTATCTCCCTTGGGTAAGTCTTTTCCTGGCCTTTATTTGGAGAAACGTTAACACTGTTTTCACTTTGAGAAATTTCTGATGGCACTGAAACTGCAGTAGTGGTAACCATTGGAGTTTGAACAGTTGGTATGGTAACTGTTGGTTTCGGATCTACAGATGTCTCTGATGTGGAAACAAGTTGATCTGAATGCCTTCTCCATAAGATGTCATTACCAACATTGACTTTATATGATAGAGGACCTGTTCTACTATGTATGTGTCCCTTTTCCCATTTTTGTGGATTTGCTCTATAATCTCGAACAAGCACTGGTTCACCCACCTCGTACTGTTTAATTGTAGGTTCTACTTGTTTAGAATCCATCATCTTAAGTTGCTTTCGATTGACGATGTTTCTAATTTCGGGTTTCAGAATGTCTATTCGTGTACGGATATTTCGACCATAAAGTAACATTGATGGTGATTCATTTGTTGTCGCATGTGGCGTAATGCGATATTTACACAGAAATGCATTGAGCTTCTGATTTAATGTCAAGTCTGGATTACTCGATTTAACAGCATTTTTGAATGATTGTACAAATCGTTCTGCTTGTCCATTTGTCCTTGGATGGAATGGAGCAGAAGTCATATGGCGAATAGCGTTTGCGTCCATAAATGCTTTGAATTCCTCCGAACGAAATTGAGGTCCGTTATCCGAAACTATTTCACAAGGAATACCTTGACGTGCAAAAAGAGTCCTCAACACATTTATTGTTGTTGTTGTTGTAGTCGATTGCATATGAAATACTTCCGGCCACTTCGAATATGCATCTACGACAATGAGGAACATGGCACCCTTGAAAGGACCGGCAAAATCTATATGTAGACGGTACCATGGACTGCTTGGCCAACTCCATGGATGAACTTGACTTCTTGGCGGCGCATTTTTCACATAACTGCACCCTGCACATGTTTTGCATAACTTTTCAATGTCTTTGTCCAAGCCTGGCCACCATACATATGTCCTAGATAAAGATTTCATCTTTACAACACCAACATGACCTGAATGTATTTCATTTAGCACATTTTCACGCAAACTATCTGGTATGACAACGCGATTTCCCCATAGTATACAACCTTGATGAACATTCAACTCAGTTGACCTTTGTTGATATGGTTTGAGTGTAGGATCCTCACTTTTTGGAAAATATCCCTGCATAACCATATCTAAAACTTGAGATAATACATGATCTCTCTGTGTCTCCCTGCGAATAACAGCACTCGTAATAGGTAAAGCATTGAAATGCTCACTATAGAAAATATCAGTAGGGTCATCAAGGTCATCTGAATCCCCCGGAAGTGGTAAACGCGACATGGCATCAGCATTACCGTGATATTTTGTTCCTTTGTATTGTATGTTATATGTATACCCTGACAGAAACACTGCATAGCGCTGTAATCTGGCAGCAGTCATTACTGGTAACTGTTTTTCGGGATTAAATATACTCAAAAGTGGCTTATGATCTGTAATGAGGGTAAACTTCCTTCCATAGAGGTAAGTATTAAATTTTCTAACACCCCAGTATAGTGACAATGCTTCTTTATCAATTTGAGAATAACCCTTTTCCGCACTGTTTAACGTCCTTGAAACGAATGCAATGGGTCTTTCAGTACCATCTTGGAAAGTATGGGACAGTACACATCCAATTCCATAAGCAGATGCATCACATGCTAAGGTAAGTGGTTTCTCTGGATCATAGTGACACAAAACTTGCTCAGAACAGATTGCTTCTTTAATCTGAAGAAATGCTTTCTCACAATGTTCAGTCCACTTCCACTTTTTATCATTCTGGAGTAATTCATGTAGTGGAGCAGCAATTATTGACAGATTCTCAACGAAACGATGGTAATAATTGACTAATCCTAAGAATGAGCGCAACTGTGATACATTTTCTGGCCTTTTTGCTTCATTCATAGCTTTGACCTTGTCTGGAGATTTGTGAAGCCCATTTTTATCTATTTCATGGCCACAATAACTAATTTTCTCTTGGAATAATACACATTTACTCAAATTTGCCCTGAGTCCGTACGATTCCAACCGTTCAAGCACCAAATTCAAGTTGTTTAAATGTTCTTCATCATTGCTTCCGGTTATGATAATGTCGTCCAAAATACACTGGGTATATGGAATGTTCTGAAGGACTTGATCAATCGCGTGTTGCCATAGCGACGGAGCTGAAGCAATCCCAAAAACAAGTCTATTGAAACGGTATAAGCCTTTGTGTGTGTTCAATGTTAGATATTGTTTTGAACTGTCATTGACCTCCATTTGTAAATATGCTTGTGTAAGATCAATTTTCGAAAACTTTTCGCCTCCGGACAAACTCGCAAAAATATCCTCGATCTTTGGAAGTGGATATTTGTCAACACACATTACAGAGTTCAATGTAACGCGGTAATCACCACAAATTCTCACATTACCATTGGATTTCATGACAGGCACTATCGGCGTTGCCCATTCACTGTATTCAACTGGCTCTATTACACCTTCCTTCTGTAACCTATCCAATTCCGCTTCAATTTTCGGGCGTAAAGAATATGGTACATTTCTAGCTTTGAGAAATTTCGGTTTTGCTCCCTCTTTCAGTGTCAAATTAGCTTTAATGTCTTTAAGTTTTCCAATCCCTTCAGAAAATACAGACTTGTGCATTTCCAAAATTGAAGATAACCTCCCTTGTGAATGTAGTGATTTAACTTCGACCCAGTTAAGTTTCAACTTTTCTAGCCAATCTCTCCCAAAAAGTGATGGTACATTTTGTGGCACAACATACAAATCCAGATTAGCCGTCTGATCATGAATCGAAACATCAACTCTCAGTCTTCCTATCGGTTTGATAGTATGTCCCGAATAACTTCTCAAGATTGTTGTTGTCTGTTCCAACTTATAATCCTTGAATTTCAAGTCATACAGATTTTTAGAAATTAAAGATAGGGCTGTCCCTGTATCTAATTCCATCTGTACCTCAGTTTTACCTATTCTTGGATTCAGAGTAATTGGATTTGTGTGTGACTTATTCTCAGACAAATGTAAAATGGGTTGTTCTGCTGTGACCTGGTGTACTTTGTTTTGACGCTTCTTAGAAAGACAAGCTCGCTCAATATGTCCCTTTTTGTGACAAAAATTACAAATTGTTTCTATATGTTTACACTTATCTGGCGAATGTTCCCCATTACATCTGAAACACAATTTCTTTTGTTGAAATTTGTTAACAGGCTGTGATCTGTTTTTCTCATGACGCTTCTGTTTCTTCTGTTGCTTCCTAAAATTTAGACTATGAACCTGTTCCTGTACACCTTGTACCTCGGCTGCGTCCTTCGAAGCGGTTTCCATAGCAACAGATATTTTGATAGCCTTATCCAAGTCCAGCTCACTTTCTGACAGCAAACGTTTCTGGATATATTCATGACGAAGCCCACAAACTAATCTATCTCTCAATGTGTCACTAAGAGTGGCGTTGAAATTACAGTTAACTGAAAGTCGTCTTAGTTCAGCAACATAATCCATGACAGTCTCATTTGCACTTTGATTTCGCTTATGAAACCTGTAGCGTTCGGCGATGACTGATGGTTTGGGGTTTAATTGCGCATTGAGTAATTGTACAAGTTCATCGTATGATTTCTCAGACGGCTTATGTGGGGCACATAAATTCCGTAACAATGTGTAAGTCTTGGGGCCAATCAAACTAAGCAATGATGCCTTTTTTTTGTCGTCGCCTACCTCGTTTGCAACGAAAAACTGGCCCAGACGCTCGCAATAAGAATCCCACGTCTCCAAATTTGCATCGAAACTGTCAATATTCCCGATAGTCGACGAAGCCATTCTCCAATCAGATGCACCGTTATCCGTTTTACCTCGTCGCCAATGTTATGTTTTGGGGGTCCGGCCCGCTAATCGGCATCTAATCGCAGTTGTTCTGGAAGTCTAATTGTAAACAAAGACAATGGCGTACATTTTCGAGACTACTTTTTATTCCCTATATATTCATACACATTCCCGCGCTTACACTTTATGAATGAAACTACTTTTTGTGTATTACGTACTATAGCGTAGTATTTCTACTATGGAATGTCATTCATAACAGTATCTTTCAAGACATGTACAGTAAAATCAAATCATGCGCTAAGCATAATAATACTTTTTCTGACTTTTTCGACATTCCAGTAGGATTACTGCAAGGGGAGGTGATTTCGCCCATTTTGCACTCGCTATTCAAAAGAGGATATTGAACTCTTTTTACGTCAAGACAAGCCAAGCGGACTTAATATTCAAAATTTAAACAATCACTTTTGTAGAACTTTGGACCAGTTCTAATTTGAAACATTCACTAACCACAAAATAAATGTCCACAAAATAAATGTAACTCAAAAACAGAAACTTGTTTTCTGAATGGGTAGAATGCATTGTGGAAAAAGGAGAAAATGCTGGTAACCAGCATTCTTTTCCTCCTTTTTCCACAATGCTTTCAAGTGGTCTCTTATTCAGGGTGGTTTAAACTCGAGACAGTGAGGTAAAAGGTTAATAAACCATATTGACAACTGTAGGTACGATCCTCTGAAACCCCGACAGGTATTTATCTAACAGGTTTCACCAAAACAAACGAACAGCATAAAATCAAGATCAGACTTCATATTCTTTGAAGTCTTTTCTTGATCTATCCAGTCAACTAAATGCCCTTAACTTTTGCTCCACAATGACGACTTTTAACGTCCTGAGTAAGAAGCCTTTTGAAAACATTGTGGGAAAAGGAAAAAATGCTGGTAACTTAATTCATAGTCCGCAGATGCATTCAGTTCGGATCAGTTTAGATTTGTTTGTGATTTAGTAAACAAGTTAACCTATAACCACACAATCCCTACTTTTGACGACCCTGAGAAAGAAGCATTTTGAAAACATTGTGGGAAAAGGAGAAAAATGCTGGTAACCAGCATTTTTCTCCTTTTCCCACAATGTTTTCTATCCTATCGAAGAAAAACCATTCCATATGAGCCACACTGAAACTGTCATCAGCAAATGCTTTTCAATTCGGACAGGTCTAAATTCTTGTTGTGTGGTAAAGAGTTAAATTTGCTTACGACGCTAAAAGGCCGAACAATTTGGTTAACCTATTTTTTCTTCTTCCGTATTTGGCAGTTTACTCTAATTATCTAATTGATTTCACCAAGTAGCTTTCATGAGACAGTAACAACACAACAAAAATCAATTTATCAACGACTTCTATGGCAGGTTTTCTGAAAATCGCTAATGTGGAATCCTTAACTTATTCCCCAACGACAAAGTTTTAGGCTTGTCAAAATCGAGATCATTTGCAGACGACAAAATAAAAATAAAAATAAAAATTAAAAATTTGTGTTGTGAAGAGTAGAAAGCATTGTGGGAAAAGGAGAAAATGCTGGTCACCAGCATTTTCTCCTTTTCCCACAATGTTTTCTAAAGGCTTCTTTCTCAGGGTCGTCAAAAGTACGGATTGTGTGGTAATGTGTTAACTCGTGTACTAGATCACAAAAGAATCTAAACTGGTCCAAACTGAACGCATCTGCAGACTATAAATTAAGTTTGGTTCAAATGATAAGGTATGTATTTAAAGGGTAGAAAATTTTGTGGGAAAAGGAGAAAATGCTGGTTACCAGCATTTTCTCCTTTTCCCACAATATTTTCAAAAGATTTCTTCCTTACGGTCGTCTAAATTTAGGATGGTTTGGTAATGGGTTGATCTATTCACGAATTCTTTAGAGAGAAACACAAGGACCTTTATTTACACCAGTGACCCTAACTGTCATTCTCCCCCGAGCCCCGATAGCTCAGTCGGTAGCCTGCATGACTTGAGGACAGGGCGTTATGGGTTCGAACCCTGGCTCGGCCAATTTCTTTTCGAGGACTGATGATAGTCTTTGCAACAGAAACTCATTCCATTTTCACAGCTGTTCATTGTTTTTACGATTGTTATATGGGAAAGCAGCCGGTGTCTTGGAAAGAAAATTGTACGGAATACTGGTAACAGAGATTCCAGGAACGCATGGATAGGTGTACTGGCCGCTAGTACTAGCTTTCATGAGACTGTTACAACACTACAAAAATGAATTTATCAACGACTTGATATGGGAAAGCAACCAGTGTCTTGGAACGAAAATTGTGCAGAGTACTGGTAAAAGAAACTCGAAGAACGCATGATAGGTGCACTGGCCGCCGCCTTATGACTGAAATAATGTTGAAAACGGCGTTGAACACCATACAATCAATATTATCGTTCTACCGAACTCCTTTGTGCAGGCGGTATGGTACAGAACTTGAGTCTAGGGCGTTGTTTGTTCGCTCATAGAATCCCCAAACTCGGCTGATTTGTTTCCGAGGATTGATGACAGTCTTTGCGACATATCCTATTCTTTTTTCACCGCTGGTCATTGTTTCGACGATGGTTATGTGGAAAAGCAGCCAATGGCGAAGTTCAGGTAGTGACAAACTCCTGGAAAGCATTTATAGGTGTGCTGGCAGCCGCAGTATGGCTGAAAAAAATGTATTTGTAGCATTTTTTTTTTTTTTCGTTATGCAGTAATTCTCAGATGGCGAAATTGAAAATTGGCATAAAAGTAGCATAAAATATAAATCTGGCATTTGAACGTTTAGACACTTGGTCATTTGGCAAATTTATCACATTGTAGGTCACTACTGTCCTGTCAATTTCATTGAGAAATCAATAGCTAATTTTTTTCACAAATGAAAAATAACTGAAAAAAAAAAAAAAATGGAGTCAGATAAGTTCTGGTTCTGTATTCACCAATCATTCTTAAGTACATTCTTTGTCTACTTCTTCAAGATCGTCTAACTGTGAAAGTGAAAGACCTTCTGATTGGCTAAACCAAATGGTTTAGCCAATCAGAAGTTCTGTTACTTTCACACTTACAAAGTTCTGAAGAATAAGACTAAGAATGGTTGGGAATACGGACCCTGTTGTCTACATATTTGTCTGTTTAATAATGGGAAAACAATTCATTTTCTTGACGCCCCTGCGTCTTCTTTTTCTCTTGTAGTATACTGGTCTATCCCACTGGGAAAGTTATCTAAAACGCAGACAAAAATGTTGGGGAAAAATATCAAAAAGAGAGACAAAATTGTAGAGACAAGATAATCATTGACACACAGAACATTTGCTGCAAATCCATCAAACACGTCCAAACTGTCGGGAAATTGTGTAATGAAGTTTTCTTTTTCAAGTTCATCCATCAAGTACATAATAAGGACTGTCCGGTTTGAGGGACAGAACATTATTCTTCCCACAATAGAATGCATCTAGGATTTTTATGTGCGCATGTGTGAGCTCATCTTCGCGAGCCAACTTTACGATCACTACGTGGATCTTACCTTGGCTGATTGAGCCCGATTTCGAGATTCCTGAGATGCGCCCTCTATTGGATGTTGGTTATTACCCCCCTTTACATCATATTTCTAAAAGCAAATGAAATATCGTTTTATAAACCCGTTACGAATACACATGAAGCGATAAGCAGACATCCACGTGGGTTTCCATGTTTACCTTCTATTCGAAAGGTATCGTTTTATAAACCCGTTACGAATACACATGAAGCGATAAGCAGACATCCACGTGGGTTTCCATGTTTACCTTCTATTCGAAAGGTAGAGACCTTGTTCTATTTTTATCAAAGACGAAATGCTACAAGTGATTTCATTCGTTGAAGCTAGAGCTGGCTGCATCCAATGAAAAAGCGGATCGGGTGAATGTAAAACTCAAGCTCGATCCGCCAAGGGCAGATTACCTAGTCAATCGTCAGTCTTGGCTTGCGAAGATGATGTGAGCTCTGCTGAATAAGAGAAGGGAGCTTATTTCCTCTGCGAAAAGTATCGACCCAGGTCAGCCTGCGCAGTCCGCGCAGGCTGACCTGGGCAGAAACTTTTCGCTATTTGTCAATTTTTTGTGTGTCCAAGGACAACTCTACCTCATGATTAAGTTGGATTTTAAAAAAAAAATGTGGATATACTGGAACAACAAGTATGAGATGGCTTCCTTGGCGCCATGGTTTACCAAAATGCATTAACCCTTTCCCAAACGACAAATTTTTGGACTAGACCAAATTGAAAGCATTTGCAGACGACAATTCAACTCTTGTTGAAAAAAATGATTTCTGTCTATGATAGGGTAGAAAACATTGAGGGAAAAGGAGAAAAAGCTGGTTACCAGCATTTTTTTTCTTTTCCCACAATGTTTTCAAAAGGGTACTATTCCCAGACCCGTAAAAACCAGGGATTGTTTTGAAAAAGGTTAAGCCCCATTTTGACGAAGCACGGCTCGTGAACGGCGTTCCGGGAAAGTGGGGACAAACGCTTCTTCGCAATGCATTATACCTACCAAATCGTCGCAATAATGTCGATCCATTTAGTCGTGGACCAGACTGAATGATGAAGTAGATTGGTCCTTTGACAAGCAAAGCGTATCGACACGATTCAGTCTGCACGGACAGCAAAGGTTGACATGGTTCGATGCTTTTTGCTGATGTATTCAACCTCCTTTTTTTTACAGGGTCTGCGTTATGTACACTTTATGACCTACAGCAGGGAAAAAGGGGCACTCGGGGTATTTGTATTTGTATAAAGTGCCGTCTCGGATCAGCCTGCGGAGTCCGCACAGGCTAATCCGAAACGACAATTTACGACGACATTATATTTTTTCCCGCAGTAAACTTGTGCGAAACACAAAATTACATAAAAACAGAAATTGTCGTTTCGGATTTGTCTGCTCGCATTGCGTAGACTAATCAGGACGATAGCGTACGCAAATATCGGAATGCCCCTTTTCGCGTGTTGCAGGTCATTAATTGGCTTGATGCGTTATCCTATTTTACACTGGAATGCACCCAATAATACTTCACCGGTTTACTTTCAGAGATTTTTTTTTTCTTGGAATATCTCGATACGAACGCTAGCTGATTTTTTTTATTTTGATCGAGCGAAAAATGCGGCATGATAGAGCCGACATAAAATTTGATCGATGAAGAAAATTACTATCACCGACAATTTTTTCACCACTTGTCACGGTGTATTATAGAATAAAAGCATTATATAGTTAGTCCAAATACGCTTTGTTCAAGAAATTAGTTAACTTTAGTTTTTGGGTACTTTGATCTTCATCTCTGTTGTCTGCAAAAGCTGTTTCTTCCACTATTCGCGCTGAAAGAGTTAAAACCTATATCGTCGGTGTACTACAGTATGGTCTTAAAGCATACACTAAGCAAAACTTCCAATCAGCCGCTTTTGTTTCGCCTGTAAATTTGACAAATGAACTGGCAGGTAAACAAAAACAATTTATAATATGCATACAGATAGAGGGAGTAATTTTGATGCCATAATTGAAAATATTTAATAATTCTCAACTAAACCCTATGTTGTGGGTACTCATTAGAATCGTCTCATCGAGACGATTCTAATGAGTACCCACAACATAGGGTTTGGAAGAGAAGTAACGGATGTAGAATGCAATCACTTCCTCTTATCTGAAGCTCTGCCAGTATAGACATTAGACATTGTAATGAAATAAGTGAAATCTCGAAACTGCCAACAAAAGGCACCTTTTTTTTGGGGGGGGGGGGGTTTAAAAGGAAAACACGTGCTTTACGCATGCATGGTGTCTATTAGCCAAACCATAATTTCATATTACTGGAATTTTTTCTGCAATACGGAAAAAAAAACCTTTTTTTTTTCTGCACAAAATATAAACTGAAAGAAAGAGCGTGAAGTTATACCTATTTTCAATATTGAGCGAATTATGTTAAATAAGTCCCTATTAAAATAACAAGTGAAAGATTATTTTCAGACTTAGCCTGGAGTATGCTTTGAGACTGTTTCATTATTCTGCAAGAAAGAAAAAAACTTCTCTTCTCTCGACAGCGGATACCAGAAAATGTCAACAAGGAGCCCGTTTAAAAGTTTTGTCTATTGTACATTAACACTGTAAGCAGAGTTTCAGATAAGAGGGTGTGATGATATTCTAAATCCATTATTTCTCGTCCAAACCCTATGTTGTGGGTACTCATTAGAATCGTCTCAATGAGACGATTCAAATAAGTACCCATAACTTAGGGTTTAGTGGAGAATAATTAATATATTCAATTTTGAAATCAAAATTACTCCGTCTATCTGGAGCTCTGAATTGTAAAGAATAGTATAGGTCAAGATCACACTTAATCGAATCTGCAGGTTGATCTTAAAGCGACACTTTACGACGCTCCTCCGAATAATTTGATTAGCCGAAAGTGAATTTAACCCTTTTCCACACAGTCCCGACTTTTAAAGACCGTTTTGAAAACATTGCGGGAAAAGGAGAAAATGCTGGTAACCAGCATTTTCTCCTTTTCCCGCAATGATTTCTACCCAGTCAAAGAAAAATTGCGCCATTTGAGCCGCGTTAAAATATATGTCTGCAAATGTTCTCAATTTGAATAAGGCTAAATTTTTGTCGTTTGAAAAAGGGTTATTTAGCCACTTTTGTCTTTCACAAAAGAAAAATCTTCTTTTATATTTCATCTTAACCAAACAGTCTCGAATTTTACAGTCCCTGGGGGAAGAAAGTTCTTGAAATCCCATGATTAAATCATCTTTGATTTATTGTCTGCAAATTTCCTGAAATACGAGTTTGGGCGGATTGTAGACGTTGTTGAATAAAGATTGTTTTATCGTCACGAATTGGAATTAAATACATGAGTTTTCCATAATTGTCGCAAAAAAAATCAAATTGCTTATATATGACTAGCGAATTGTCATTTTGCAACACTGTTTTTTTTTTTTCTCAAAAGAGGCCCGCTGGATTACGCAAAACGTTGTCTTCAGATGGTAAGAAACTAAACTCATTAACGAAAGCCTCACTGTGTAGCCAGCAATGATTCAATAACGCAATCTAACGCAATCTTATGGCTACTTTTCGATCAATATCTATCAATTTTCCACAAGAATGCGTCCATTATCTTAAGCCGTATCCCTTTACCAGACGGTTCAACCTTGGACCCGTCCAAATGCAAAGAATTTACAGACGACAAAGCTGATCCGGAAAAAAAAGAAGAGAAGAAAAGATTGTGGGAAAAGGAGAAAATGCTGGTAGCCAGCATTTTCTCCTTTTCCCACAATGTTTTTAAAAGCCTTGTTTCTGAGGGTCGAGAGAAGTCGGGATTATGAGGTAACGGGTTAATCCTTAATCAAATAATCCTGGGTTTTAACGTTTTCGAGGAAATATCCTTTTGAAAACATTGTTGGTAAAGGAGAAAAACCTGATAACGTTTTCCCGCCATGTTTTCTACCCTTGTCAGGACAACTATTATACTATTTTAGCAGTACTTAATAAATTGTCTATAAATGATTCCAGTTTTGACAAGTCTAACATTTTGCTTTTTTGGTTAAGTGTTGAACGGGTAAATAAATTTTTTTTTCCAAGAAAACCCGAAATATTGCGATTATTGCGATTTCAGTCCCCCCCCCCCCCCACTAAAAAAAAAATCACACCGTATCGGACAATATAGCACGTTCCATGGCATGCAGTCTGATCTTAATCTACAATCTCTGCAACAGTGTCTTGAACCGCACCTATACTAGCCACAGGGTTTATATTTGTCAGACATTTCTCATACAGGGAACGTTAGAAAGGTTGTTCCGCCATGTATTGAGGTCGACTGACACGGTAAACTAGACATACATCATTCCTTATCATGTATTTCCCATACATTTCCTTCTTTCATATAATTCATATTGACTTTGCATCTTATATTTCAACTTACCATTGTCAATCGGTTAATCATAATGAATGATATTTGTTTATATGTGTCTGTCTGCCTGCCTGTCTGTCTGTTTCCAGTTTATGCTAATTCCTCCCGACTCGGCTTCTTGGGAACTCCATCAGTGTTCGCACCAAATGAACAATCCTAAAGATGACATCTGCTCCCGGGTATGAAATGTGGGACTTCGTGTTTACGAGGCAGACGCGCTATCACGCAACGTCTGTGTGTCTGTGTGTCTTTCTGTGTGTCTGTGTGTCTGTGTGTCTGTCTCTCTGTCCGTGCCTACGTAGGAAGTCCATGCTTTAAGGTGTCTCTGTACATCAAAATGTCCACAAGTCAAATCCATACCTAGGATGTCCGTATGTCAAGTGGTCAAGATGTCGTCTGATGTCGTCTGTCTCCTTTTTTCTTATTTCACGCTTACTCTAGATTTCTCACTCTTTGTTAATTTCAATAAACGGGCTGAAGGTAGTAGAACCATAATACCTCTAGTGCTGCATGGCATAAAGTTTTCTTGATAGTTGATAAATACGGATTTATACAGGTATAATACTTTTGCACATTTTTAACTGTCCAGAAATTCATTTATGTACATCTTGAAATTGTTTGCAATAATGATAAATCTAAGAAGGACAAAAAGGGAAAAGTGGCTCGTTTAAAGTAGTACAACAATACTTATTTTTAATTGTAGCAAATTTCGTAGGATTATATTACCGTGGAAATAGCTGTTTTCTATTACGGGTCCACTACGTTAACAAGAAAACAACGCTGATTGTATCGAAGTACAGAGAATTTGATGCGATGACCACATATCGATTCTTTCTTTCTTTCTTTCTTTCTTTTTTTCTTTCTTTCTTTCTATGTTAGGAACATTTTCAACCTTTATCTACAGAAAAATACCAATCTCCATTTACGTGGTTTCCTATATCTCTCCCCTAAAAAGCGTCGATAATTAAGTTAAAAGAAGAAGATCAAAGAATGGCACTTCTGTCAGAGAATGACAATATCTAATATTTGTCGTCAATTTGCCATCTTGCCAGATGAGACCGGAGAATATTTGTCTTTGTGTCTGATACTTTAACCCCTTAACTCTTTACCAAACAAACAAAATTCTAGACATCTAAACTGAAAGCATCTGCAGCTGACAAATAAAATATAAGTCATATGAAGTGAACTATTTTTGAATAGTCGGAAAAAAAAATGTTTGCAAAGTTTCTTTTAGGCGAAAACACTATGTCTTTATCGAACAATGTGGATACAGGATCAGACTGCACGTTCTTGATTCGTACTGTCCACAAAAGGTCACTCTTTAACCCTTTACTCCATAGATACTCATTTCTACACATTACTTGTAGGAGCTTTTGGAAAACATTGTGGCAAAGGTGAAATTCCTCGTTACGAGCTATTTCACCTTTGTCACAATGTTTTCTATCCTTTCAAAAGGTGTCATTTACACATAAGAAACGGCTTCATCCTTGCTGTTATTTAGGGTCGATTAGAGATACCATAGAAATGCCTTATAGGGTAAAATGTTAAATCTTTACCAAAAGACAAAATTTTAGACTGCTCCAAACTGAAAGCACTAGCAGAAGACAAAATAAACATAACTCAAAAATTGAAATTTGTTTCCGGCAGGATAGAAAATGCTGGTTACCAGCATTGTCTCCTTTTTCCACAATGTTTTCAAAATGCTTTTATCTAAGGGTCGTAAAAACCAGGAATTGTTTGGTAAAGGGTTAACCCTTTAGCAAACGACAAAACTTTTGGCTTGCCCAAATTGAAAGCATTTACAGACGACAAATTAGATGTTGCTGAAATGATTTAAGTCTTTGATAGAGTAGAAAACATTGTGGGAAAAGGAGAAAATGCTGGTTACCAGCATTTTCTCCTTTTCCCACAAGTTTTCAAAAGCCTCCCCTTTGAGGGTCGTTAAAAGTCGGGATTGTGTGGTAAAGAGTTAGTATTGTATTAAAAAGGTTTTTTTTTTTTAAATTTGACCAAACGCCAACATCTGAGACTCGTTCGAAAGCTTTTGCAGACGGGTATTATTTTGGAAGTATAGAAATGTTACGAAAAAGGAAAGGAATAGGCCAAAAGCCAATTTATACTCCGACGCCAAAAATCCTAAAATTTATACTTTTTTCCCCGGCATTTATATATGATCTGACATGAGTTGGCTTTTGAGTTAAGATTTTATTAAACGAGTGTAGGGAAATCTTATTAAGCGAGCCTTTGGCGAGCTTTATAACATTTTCCTCGACTAGTTAATAAAATAGTTAATAAAATTTTATCTCAAACTCCTACGAATAGAATATTATTTTTATCATATAACGATATTTCACAAACTATAGATCAGATGATGCAAAAACATTCATAAATGCACCCGTCATATTTTCCATGAGACTCATTCACTTGTATGAAATGCGTACAAAATGACGTCAAAAATGACGTGACACAAATGTGATATCAAACATTTATTTCATGCTTTCCGGTAGGATATCGAGAAATAGCAGTGAAAATATTTTTCGATCTTACACTGGTACAGCCAGTGAAAATACCGATTTTCACGTTCTTGTCGCCTAGGAAAATTGCGCGTGCCTAACAACCAGATGGGGAATATGACGTCATATACCTTACATTTCTCGCGCTTGACGTAACGTTGCTATGCTGGAGGGGTACGCCACGGGGAATAAGGGAAAAGAACTGTACTGAATTTTGATAAAGCTCCTACCAGAAAGGGTAAAAAGCATGAAATAAATAGAATATTTGTTTTTTCGGTGAAAGATCAAAATTTATTTCATCTCGTGAACACCATCGGTAATATTTTCACGAGTGGCTGTGCCACTCGTGAAAATTTTACCGATGGTGTCCACTCGATGAAATAAATTTCGATCTTTCACCGAAAAAAACAAATATCCTCTATGTATTCGTATTGGGTATATTACACTGAAAACAAGGGAGGTTATGTCATAAAAATAATATTAGGACTTGAGAAAAGACTGGTTAAAGCAGGATTGTACAAGAATTGATTGGCGAAGGATTAAGTATGAAATGTTTTTCGAAGTGTGTCCATTATTAAATGCTTTTCTTGACCAAGCAAACTGCAAGATAACAAGGGGTTTACACAGGGAAAGAACGGTCATTGAGAGAGAGAGAGAGAGAGAGAGAGAGAGAGAGAGACGGACAGACAGACAGACAGACACACAGGCGGCAGACAGAAAGAGAGAACAGAAACATTGACAGGAACAGAGAGAGAGAGAGAGAGAGAGAGAGAGAGAGAGCGACACACAGAGACAGAGAGAAAGAGAGAGCAGAAACATAAACAGGGACAGAGAGAGAGAGAAAGAAAGGGAGACAGACAGACAGACAGACAGACAGACTGACAGACAGACAGAGATGATGTCTGACTTTTTGACGAAGGTATATAGAAGAACCAGTAAAAGCTCGCGTGAAGAAAAATCGATGGACATTTTTCTAATAGGCTTATTTTGTCACATTAGGCTGTAAGTAGACATAAACATATGTTATCACTTTACGTTGGCAAAATGGACATTAGGCGTCTATACAAGTTTTGCCATTAACTCTCTGTCTTTACCTTTAACCCTTTACCAATCAATCCCTGGTTTTTACGACCCTGACATAGAAGCTTTTTGAAAACATTGTGGGAAAAGGAGAAAATGCTGGTAACCAGCATTTTCTCCTTTTTCCCACCATGTTTTCTACCCTCTGGACACAATTCTCAAATTTTCAGTTATGTTTATTTTGTCGTCTGTAAGAGCTTTCAGTTTGGACCAGTCGAAAATTGTGTCATTTTGGTAAAGGGTTAAAACTTTTAGTGACAAGTACGAAAAAGGAGCCATGCTCTGTGAAAAGGAGACTTAATGCATCTTCAACAAGAATCGCCCCATGTCAGTCTGTCCTTCCGCGTAGGCTGCCATATATCGAAACGTTTTAATTTTCGTACATTTTCTGCACGTTCAAGCACAATTTCGACCCGTGATTCAGTCAGTTGTTTGGCAAAATTGAATTTTATGTTTGGCAAAATGGAATTCTATGTTTAGCAAAATTGAATTCTTTGTTTGGCAAAATTGAATTTCATGTTTGACAAACTTGATTTTATATTCGGCAAAATTGAATTCTATGTTTGACAATATTGATTATATGTTTTGCAAAATTGAATTTTATGTTTGGCGCAATTGATTTTATGTTTTGAAAAATTGAATTTCATGTTTGGCAAAATTGATTCTATGTTTGACAAAATGGAATTTTTTGTTTGGCAAGCTTGATTTTATGCTTGGCAAAATTAATTTTTATGTTTGGCAAAATTGAATCCTATGTTTGGCAAAATGGAATTTCATGTTTGGCAAAATGAATTTTATGTTTGGCAAAATTGAATTTTATGTTTGGTAAAATTGAATTTCATGTTTAGCAACATTGATTTTATGTTTGGAAAAATTGTATTTTATGTTTGGAAAAATTGAATTTCATGTTTGGCAAAACTGATTTTATGTTTGGTAAAATTGATTTTGTGTTTGGCAAAATTAATTTTTAAGTTTGGCAAAATTGAATTCTACGTTTGTCAAAATTGAATTCTATGTTTGGCAAAATTAAATCTTATGCTTGACAAAATTGATTTTATATTTGGCAAAAGTGATTTTTATGTTTGGCAAAATTGAATTTTATGTTTGGCAAAATGGACTTTTATGTTTTGTAAAATGGATTTTTATATTTGGAAACATGAATTTTTATGTTTGGCAAAATTGAATTTTATGGATCCAAAATTATGTGACGACTTGCTTCGTATAATTCATCACGTAAATGCACTAAACCCCCTTTTGCCAGAGCATGGCTCATATAAACTCGACATCTTCTGACGACTGAAAATAGAACACACTAAAACCTGTAAGACCTTTGTCGTACAGGCTTGGCTAAAAAAGCCGAAGGTATGAATAAACTCTTGTCTGAACGACAAAATTGTTGAGTAGTCAAGATTGAAAGCGTTTGCAGAAGACAAAATAAAAGTGACTGAAAAGAATTAAATTTGGTTTGAGAAGGGTAGAAAACATTGTGAGAAAAGGAGAAAATGCTGGTTACCAGCATTTTTTTTTTCTCACTATGTTTTCAAATTAAGGTTTTCATTCTCAGGGTAGTCAAAAGTCGGGATTGTGTGATAATGGGTTAATTTAAAGATTACATGATACCTTGGGCAGTCTGATATTGATCTATGCTATCTGCGAAAAAGCCCCTGCTTCCACTTTTCATGCTGAATGAGTTAAGCTGCTAAAAGCGACCTCTGCCGACACTAACGATCAAATTCAGACTGCACGTAAAATGCAGGTATATTTTTTTTAAATCAAGTAAAAAGTTACTGCAAGTAGGTTTTTCTTACATGTCCGATACGGACAGACTGTTAAAGAGACGGTAAAAAATCAAAGAGATAAGAATGGAAGACCTATAACGCCAAAGGATCGCTTAATAACATTGTTGTCGACTCTTTTAATACAATTTTATCTCAAAAAGCAACTCATGTCAGATCCTATATATATCTCAAATGCCAACTCATGTCAGATCCTTTCCTTTTTGTATCAGCACCGTTCACAAAACTGTTCTCAAGATTTTGGCTAAGTTACTAGGTAAAAAGAAATAGAATGATATGTAGGGAGAGTAAAGGATCATGTCGTACAGACCTATATCCAAAGCTTACATGTCCTAAATATTACCACTAAGCAACAATGCAGTCTCAGGTCACGAGATAGATTCAAACCTTGTCAAATAACTCAATATGATTCTCTTGAAAAGTTCAGAAACAGTGTGCGTTTTTCAAACACTGTAATCCTGACTCTGCCTTGTAAACTGTTGAATAAATAACACAAAAATTTGTCTTTTCTAGAAAGATGACATCATGGATTAGTAAACAGCTTGTTTACTAACAACCTTTTTCTAAAAATAACCACAATGGAAAAACCAAATAGATGTTCCTCATATTTCTAGAATATTCTGAAAACAGGTCACTGTATATCCTATCTACATAACACCATTGGATGACTGAAATGCTGTTTTCCTTAACCTATTACTACACAACCCCTACTTTTGACGCCCCTAAGAAAGAAGCCTTTAGAAAACATTGTGTGAAAAGGAGGAAATGCTGGTTACCAGCATTTCCTCCTTTTCCCGCAATGTTTTCTACCCTTCACAAAACAAATTTCAAATTTTCAGTCACTTTTATTTTGTCGTCTGAAAATGCTTTCAATTTGGACCAGTCTGAAATTTTCTTGTGTGGTAAACAGTTAAGTCGTAAAGTTCTTATACTTAAAGCCTAAAAATGATTACTTATTGAATTCATTTTCACCTATCTTTCAGAGGATGTATTAAGTCTGCGATGTTGGCATTGTATCGCCGAGAACTGTCAAGACGACCCCACCGACAACTATAAGGCCTCAGAAAGGGACTGTCAACCGGGCCAAGCTTGTCAAGTAACTTACGTTTCGTTTATAAAAGATACATAAATATTCTTTTTAACCCAGTTTTCCTCTAGGTTTTTTCCCATTTTATCCGTATTTTATGAAAAGAAAACATTTGATTTATCGGCTTCAAACGCGTTCACCTTGGATAAATCTACATTTTATAAAGAGGTGAAAACAAATTAATCGGCCTAGCAAACAACAGATCACTGTTGCAATAAACTATTAGCTGTACGGTCAGGTAGCAGGGGACTTGGAATCTTCTTGACGGCTGTGGTGAATCATGTCGCCGCCAGCCAAAGGCGAGGTGGCGACGTAATTTTCCACAGCCTTGAACAAGTTTCCACGTTCCGTGCTACCTGACTGTACAACGTATTTATTTTACTGCAAAGTTTTACTATTCCAACGTTTGATAAGCAAATTTTACTTTTTTTTTTTTGTAGAATTTCCCTTCTTAGTGCCCCAATTCAATGAAAACGTCACTTGGAAACGACGTCACCGAAACCTTGGCAATACGTGCTGAAACGTGCAGCTTGGCGCATAATCTTGATGTTAATCTTGATCGACGCCGCCATTTTGGATGTTATGTTGATAGTGTAGTTATGTTTACGGGACTTTGAAAAGGGAAACCGCTTTTACGTTGGTTTTGCCAGTGTACATGATATATTTGTTCGGAGCATATTATCCAATCAGATCGCGAATAATTTCTTTGCAGTATAATAATAAATAATATCTCTTTAGACAACCTATAGCTTCATTACAATAGACTGACATTTTTAGATCAGGTGAAATGAAATATTGCACCGTCACATGACATAGACAGTTACATTATACGAAAGGCACTTTTGCTGCGTCATGGGAGACAGATGGTTGCTTCTTTCCATATATCAAACATTGATGCATGCGTGCAATAAGCCAATATTTTGGCTGTAGTTTGAATTAGGATCTGTGGTAATGTAAATTGTTGGATATATCCCTAGCACAAATAACTGTACCCGAGTGCGATTTTAGTTTTTTTTATGGGTCGCATCCGGGTACAGAGACCATCGCGAAAAAGATAAAGGTAGAACTCCCTGCACAGATTTTTATGCGCACGTTTAATCTCCCATGTTTTTACAAATTGACGACAAAACTGGATTTTGAACATATGTCTGTTCCAACGGTATTCAATAAACCCTCGTTTCAAATATAAATACTTTCAATTTAAATGCTAAACATTTAAAAGCAAAAGAGTATTATTAATCTTTTACTCGAGATGTTTAAGTTCCCAATAACAGAAACAAAATGGCTGTCAAACACGATAAATTTCATTTCTCTGCAATACAAATGAAACCGATTGAATAGAAAATTATTACAACGCCACCTAAAAACTCGCGATGGAACTGCTATGTTACGGTGCACATTATGTCCAAATATGAAAAGAAGCATCATGAATGTGTAATTGAGACAAGAAGTACCGCAGTCTTTGTATGCAATACGCCCAGCCAAGGTTGCTCATTGGTGACATGCATGGCTTGTAATCTATGTGTTCTAAGTTCAAAAGCCCGTCTCTGCGACATTAGTAAAAGTCATTTTGACAGGACATATTCCCTTTGCATCCCTCAACAAAGTTTTGATATAAGAAAAGCAGCCCGCGGCATGGAAAGTCTTAAACGTTTAACTCATTACCAGACGACAAATTCATAGACTGGTCCGAATTGAAAGCATTTGCAGACGAAAAAATATTGATATTTGACTTGAGAAGGGTAGATAACATTGTGGGAAAATGAGAAATCATGAAAACAAGAATTAAAATGCAATTAATTTGCAAAATACAAAATCAAAATGCAATCGAGCTGATAACCTTTCCAACAAGATGTGCTAGAGAGCTACTTTTGCCATCGGCATAGTTTAAGATCAGTCTGCACAGAACGCGAAGACGGACTTTGTATCTTTACCGCCTGCTTGTTTATTCACGCTTACATGATAATAATCATTTAATTTCAGTAAAATTTCTTTTCAGCCGCCTTAGTGAAATGTCTTCTCAGCCGTTTTACTGAAATATCTTTTCAGCCGTTTCAGTGAAATGTCTTTTCAGCCATTTTAGTGAAATGTCTTTTTGAAGAGCCGTTTTAGTGAAATGTCTTTTTAGCTGTTGAAAGACATCGGATTTATGTTTTTGGTGCTTAAAGAGTTAATGATTAAGCCATGCTCTGTGGATAAGGGGGGGGGGGTTTAATGCATCGGTTAAAAAAGTATCGACCCAAGTCAGCCTGCGCGGACTGCGTCGAAACTATTTGCTATCGGTCAATTTCCTGTTTGCAGGAACAACCGTCTGACGTCAAGATGCAGTTGGTTGATTGACGGAATGGATTTTATGGATCCATAATGATATGATAAATGGCGAGCAACACGCAAAAAGGGGCATTCGGACATTTGCGTAAAGTGTCGTCTCAGATCAGCCTGCGCAGTCCGCGCAGGCTAATCCGAAACGACACTTTCCGTTTTTATGCAATTTTCTGTTTTGCACAAGTGTACTGTAGCACAAAATCTAATGCAATCGTAAAGTGCCGTCTTGGATTAGCCTGCCCGGACTGCGCAGGCTGATCCGAGACGACACTTTACGCAAATGTCCGAATGCCCCTTTTCCCATATTGCAAGCCAAATTGCTCGGGTATACTACATCACGGGTATGCATTATACTCCTTTTTGTCAGAGCCTGGATCATATATAGTTGATCTGCAGTTTTATTTTTCTCCTCTTTCAGAAAGTGTACTTCGAGATGTATAGCGAAACAGATCAGAAGGGTTACCGCTCAACAGTGCGGGGCTGTTCTACAGCGTGCCAGCCTCGAAATGATTTCATGAACTGCACGCGAGAACTCAAGACAACGCGTGGTTGTATCAGGAAGGACTGTTGCCATGATAGTGACCTTTGCAACCATAGTAACGTTATGACGTCATCGAGTTACTTTGCTTTGACGTGCCTTACATTAGTAAATATTTTTACCTCGCGTGTCTTTGATAAATCTGTAGTTTGGTGATCTATATATCATTTACATCAAGAATTCCATTTTCAAATTGGGACATTATTGAAAATCAAACCATCTCTTCCTAATACAAAATACTATCAAACAGGTAACCTTATTGCAGACAGCTACTATATCTTGCGTTCCTTTGTTTTTATCCTTGTTTGTAATAGAGGTGTTGCGATTATGAATTCGAAACGATACTGTTCGCTTTTAAGGTAATTTTCTTTTTAGCGCATATTTATTGTAAGACAAAATCTAATGTAGTCGTAAAGTGCTGTCTCGGATCAGCCTGCGCTGACCGCGCAGGCTGATCCTAGACGACACTTTACGCAGATGTCCGATTGTCCTTTACTTGAATTGCAATGTATGGCTAGGATTAACACAACGTAATAATCGTATCAGGACAAATGCAGTGTTGGAGAGAATCAAAGGAAATAAGTGACGAATGTCTCACATTTTCATAATTACATATACATGTACATGTAACTGAGTCATCGGTACTATCATACATTTAACTCTTTTCCACACGACAAAATTTTAGACTGGTTCAAATTAAAAGCATTTGCAGACAACCAAATAAAGGTGACTAAAAAAATTAAATTTGTTCTTGGAAGGGTAGAAAACATTGTTGGAAAAGGAGAAAATGCTGGTTACCAGCATTTTCTCCTTTTCCCACAGTGTTTTAAAAAGGCTTTTTTCTCTGGGGCGTCAAAGGTAGGGATTGTGTGGTAATGGGCTAAGTATCTTAGAATATGTTGTTTTTTTTTCTTTCAAAGTCAACAGCAACGAATTTCATCTTCATAACTACAACAACTTCAGTTCATTTGTCAATGAATTATGTTGTCAGTTATTATTCAAACCTTTTACCACAAAATGCTACGACACTGAAGAAAAAAAAACTTACAAAACTTTTCAAAACATTTTTGGAAAAGGTGAAAATATTTGGGAACTTTTTTCTAATGTTTGAAAGAAAGAAATCATCAATTTTGTAAGAACTGAATTTAACGTCCTCAAATTCTTTGAATTAATATGAGTCTAATTTTGGTGTTTTTGTTTTTTTGTAAAGAGATAAGTCTCCTAGCTCTTTCGGCGCCATACACGAAAATAGTGACTTTTGCGAACGGCACAGATCAAGATCAGACTGTACAGAAAGGGAATGTCAACCGGGCCAAGCTTGATCTTTACTGTCCGATTTCGTAGTGAAGCCGTTTTACTCGTACATAGAGGATGTTTGTTTTTTTCGGTGAAAGATGGAAATGTATTTCATTGAGTGAACACCATCGGTAATATTTTCACGAGTGGCTGCCCGAACCCCCCCCCCCCAAATATTCTATCTATTTCATGCTTTTAACCCTTTCTTGGAGGAGCTTTACCAAAATCCGGTACAGTTCTTTTCCGTTATTCCCCGTGGTGTACCCCTCCCGCATACCAAAGCATTACAATATTACGTCAAGCGCGAGAAATGTAAGATATATGACGTCATATTTCCCATCTGGTTGTGAGGCAAGCGCAATTTACCTAGGCAACAAGAACATGAAAATCGGTATTTTCACTGGTGGTACCAGTGTAAGATCGAAAAATATTTTCACTGCTTTTTCTCGATATCCTACCGGAAAGCATGAAATAAAATCAAAATCTATGCAAGTTTCAATGGATTATATTTACAGCTGTCGAAAGAGGTCGAGGTTATGTATTTGCTGCTGATAGTTTGTTTTTGTTTGAATGGTGTTTTACGCCGCTTTCAACAGTATTTCAGTCATATCACGGCGACAGTTCACATATTCACGTTTCCTGGGTTTCACCAGCACTAGGCTAGGCTCTGAAGTGTCTTGCCCAAGGACACTCCTGTCAAAAAACCCCAGTGGAACCAGCGAGGCTCGAACCTGGGACCTCCAGGTCACGAGTCCTACGCTTTACCACTGAGCCACACATGACCCTGCCGCTGATAGAGTTAGTAATTGTAAAATGCTCTGGTCTTTAGAATTATATTTTGCGTAGTCAGAACTTCCCTCGAAATTTCAGTAAAAGTCATAAACCTGAGTCATACAGTTCTTTTCTTTTATAACCTCAAGGAGAACCGTCTTTTGCAAACACTATTGGGAAAAGAAGTAAATGCTGGTAGCCAGCATTTACTTCTTTTCCCTACTATGTTTTCAATTTCTCCAAAGCCACATCTGCATTTCAATGCTACAACAACAACAGCAACAACAACACCACCATTTTTCATTACACCCAGGTGTACATGGTATACGTTAAGGGCAATATACATAATAACAGTGATGTATGGATGAAAATATAAAATGACCCGATACTAATGACCTACTTCAATCTCTTCGAGGTATTCCTACTTTGAGTTTAAAATCCAAGACCCGGCTTCATGTCCCTTGCAGTCTGATCTTGATCTTTGACGTCCATATGAATACTTTCTCCTCTTGGAGAAATATTCTAACCCATCTTGATCATGCTCGTGACATGCATGGCGTAAGAATGTTTCGAAAGCAAAATGCTGCAAGTTTGCACGTCTTCAGCATTGCATGAGACTTCCAGCAGAATCACAGCGCGCTTTAGCAATAAAAGTTACAAACAACATCATTACCGGTACTTTTTTTCCCGTTAGTCACAAAGTGTAGCACGTTACTAAGTATGAAAAATTGGTACACGTTGATAATACTGGGGACAAGAACGGGATGAGAACGTTTTAAAAATCTGTTTAGAAGCTAACGAGCAAAATGTCTTCAATAATACATGAGGCACACGGCAGAACCACAGCTCTTTTGCGATAAATCTAGCCAACAATAGCAACAATAACGACCAAGACGACACAACAACAATGACGACGACGACGTCATTAGTGACCACATACATCAACAAGAATTGATAAAATAAATTTACTTTATTTCCATTATTAACTTGTTAGTAGAACACATATGCATATACATATACTTTTTGAAATAAAACATGCGAGTTATACCAATTTCAGGATAAAATGTCAAGAATGTCGATGAAAGGAAACGGAATATTGGTAAAATAAAAATGAATACGAATATTTAAAGATGAGTTGTAAAGTTACTGGTCCTTGTCCTACATTTTTTCGAATCCTCTAAATAGAGGATATTCAACTGGTTGTTTTTGATATGAAAAATATCTCACGAGGATGCGTTGTAAGGCGTTGAAAAAACGAGTGCGCAGCACGAGTTTTTTTAACGCCTTACGACGCGTCCGAGTGAGATATTTTTCATATCAAAAATAACCAGTTGATTATTCTATTTATTATATACCTTATTAACATCATTATTTGTAATTTTGCCTTTGAAAGTCGGAAAAAATGTAGTCGAAAAAAAATGTAGTTCCCAAATGACGTCAGGAAGTGAAAGTGAAAGTTGATAACGTCACTAGTGATGATATCAAAATTTATTACACTGGGAAATTCCAGGATTTCACTGCTAGGTATATAATAAAAAAGGATATTCTTCCATTCATTATGTTTTTCTTTTAATCTCTATCATGTAATTTCTTGTAGTTTTGGATTTGTCTAAAGCTAGATTTACAGGAAAAGATTTAAAACTGAATGTTCCTCACTCCCTTAACTAATGTGGTCTTTATAATTATGCAACCAGAACACCTATTAATGTTGTACATAGTAGCGGTACTTAACTTTCAGATTTTCTTTTCAGTCTTGTTCATTTGAAAACGTGCCCATGATCCAAATTAATTGTATAGAAGAGGAAAATGAATGGAATCGTACATTTCTACGGATAGTAAATATAGAATAATATACTGGATAAAAAAAAATAGAAAAATAACACTTTAAAAATGTAAACTTACAAAAATAAAAAGGTATATTTACATATTTACATTCTTTGATATGTATGAAAATTATGCTTACGTAATTCTGTTTGACATAAATCAGACAAGTTATCAAAAACAATATTTGATAACATCGAAGGATACATGTATGAAAATGGTGCGAACGAATTTCTGCCTGACATGAATCAGTTATTAAAACCCCTATTTGATAACATAGAAAAAAAATCTATAAAAATTATGCTTACGTAATTCTATTTGACATAAATCAGACAAGTTATCAAAAACAATATTTGATAACATCGAAGGAAACATATATGAAAATGGTGCGTACAAATTTCTGCTTGACATGAATCAGTTATTTAAAAAAAACTATTTGATAACATAAAAAACAAATCTATAAAAAATATGCTTACGTAATTCTGTTTGACATAAATCAGAAATGTTGTTAAAAACACTATTTAATAACAACGAAAAAAAATCTATGAAAATTTTGGTATATATTTCTGCTTTAAGTAAGTTACTTTGATAATTGGCCTGCAACACGCGAAAAGGGGCATTCGGACATTTGCATAAAGTGTCATCACAGATCAGCCTGCGCAGTCCGCGCTGGCTAATCCGAGACGAAACTTTCCGTTTTCATAAAAATTTCCGGTTTTGCGCAAAGTCTACTTTAGCACAAAATCTAATGTAGCCGTATAATGTCGTCTCGGATTAGCCTGCGCAGACTGCGCAGACTGCGCAGGCTGATCCGAGACGACACTTTACGCAGATGTCCGAATGCCCCTTTTTACGTGTTGCAAGCCAATTATTATGATACACTAGATCATGGTCTGGCAAAAGGGGTTTTACTGCATGTCTGTGATATAATTATATAAAGCAAATTATCACAGGATTATGATTCCTTGAAATCCATCTGGTCTGATAATCGACTGGATCTTGGAGTAGAATGGTTCCTTGCTATGCAGAAATTCTATTGATAGCAAAAAGTTTCGGCCCATGTCAGCCTGCGCGGACTGCGCAGGCTGACATGGGTCGATACTTTTTGCAGATGCATTGAGCCCCCTTCTTCTTACTGAGCATTGGTCATCTTGAAATAAAAAAAGACAGGGTCAACCTAATTGATATCCATTCTCTGAACCCCATACTACAAGAAAAAAATTTAAACTTGTCTAAATATATACGGTATAAATACAGAAATATGACTGAAAATTATAAGGTTTGTACTTAAATGGATCAAAAATATTGTTGGAAAAGGAGTAAATGCTTGTAGTCTATTCAACATTTTTCTGCTTTCCAACAGTGTTTTCAAATGCTCTTTTTTTATTCTAGTCCTTGTAATTCAGGAATGATCAGTAAAGGGTCTACAAACAAGCAAACAAATTATACAAGCAAAACAAGCTTAGATTATGTTTTCGTTTCTACACGAAATGAACAATAGAGTTTTTAAGAAATAAGCTTCTTTATATCGTGGTTTATCGTTGAGTAAACCACGTCGTGATTTATGAGGTATAAAGAACAAACCACGAAGGCGATAGCTCAAGTGGATTATTCATTGCACCTTATTACTTACAATGTGGTTTATCGAACGATGAACCACAAAAGAAAGAAAATTATTTCGATTCTAACATGACCATCTCTTAATAAAAGGAAAACAATTTCACACTTAAGAGCAAAAAATGCAGATAGGATTATATTCCAATGAATAACTTACTTATTTTATACAGAATGACGTCACTCTATACAGAATGACGTCACTCTATATAGAATGACGTAGATTTTACCACGCTTTAGTTGCACTGTGTTTATTTAGCCAAATTAAAATCAAGTGTCATATTAGAATAAAGAATAATGTTCCTTTTAATAGTGATTTCTAATTCAATAAACCAAAGTTATGCGGCACAACAAATAAATCACGGGGGTCAATGTTTTATGAGACGCAATGAATAAACCAAAAGGGCGATGGGTTCGTAATGAATGAACAATGGGGGTGATTAGTTATGGGTACAATTAATAAACTACGAGGGCTATGAGTTGTGGGGCCCAAGGAATAAATCACGAGGGCGATGAGACTTTGGGCACAATGAAAAAATCACGAGAGCGATGAGTTATAGGCCCAATGAAAAATAAAACAAAAGGGCGATGAGGTATAAGACACAATGAATTAAACACGAGGGCAATGAGTATTGTGGCATGAGGAATAAATCACCAGGGCGATGAGTTTTTGGGCAAAAAGTATCAATTACGAGGGTAGTGAGTTATGAGGCACAGTGAATAAACTACGATGAAAATTTAGGTACATGAATTCAATATGAGTAATGAGGCTCAAATGAATTAACCACAAAGGCGATGAGTTATCAGGGACAATGAATAAGCTATGACAATAATGAGTTACGGGTTACAATGAATTAAATACGAGGGCGACGAGTTATGGGATACATTGAATTTAATACGAGGGCGATGAGTTATGAGGGAGACCGAATAAACCAGGAGGGCGACAAGTTATACCGCACAAAGATTAAATCACGAGGACGATGTGTTATGGGGCAGAATGAATAAACCATGAGAACGATGTGTTATGGGGCACAATGAATAAACCACGAAGGCGATAAGTTATAAAGCACAAAGAATTACCAGGGCGATGACTTACAAGGTGCAATGAATAAATCGCTCGGGCTATTGCCTTCTTGGATTATTCATTGAGCCTTATTTCTTGCAACCGTGGTTTATTGAACTATAAACCGTGACAGAAATACCCTTTATTCTTAATTTGCCTGTCATCATCACTTGACTTACATTTGTCGTCTGCAAATGCTTTTAATTTGGTCGAGTCATAAACGTTGTTAGCTTGAGAGTTTACATATCGTCGTTTTACTTCCAAAACCTTGTAACTACAGCTTGTTACAAGCTGTAGTTACGAGGTCTTGGAAGTAAACTGACGATATAAAGCCTCATTCAACCTATCGCTACAAACGCTATAGCGGACAGAGTCTTTATAAAATCAGTCTATAGGCCTACAGTAATTGGAAGCCTGATCTTGATTGATTGAATGGTGTTTAACGTCGATTTCAGCATTATCTCAGTTGTGTCAGGGCGACAACATAATTATGTATTTCCTGGGTTTCACCAGTGCTAGGCTATGGCTGTGAAGTGTCTTGCCCAAGGACACTCTCACGAAAGACTGAGAGGATCCAGTGAGACTCAAACCTGTGACCTTCTGAGTTCTACATTTTACCACTGAGCCACTCAGAACCCCGTCCTTATCTTGGATGCACACTGATCCGCCACTTTTTAGTTAGCCCGGTCAAAGTAGATGTAATAATTCAATTTTCGTTACTTTTCTCGGTCACTGACAATTTTCTTTCCATTCAATCTGTATCTAAATATTTATGACAATGCGATGATAAAAAATAAGCGTATAAACCAAATCTAAAATTCAACAACGATACAAATAAAAGTTAAAAACATAAATACAAAGTAAAACAGCATAAACGTGCGTATGACAAAGTGTATCGTCAGTTTATTCCAAAAACCCGCTGTAGTACAAGCTGTAGTTACGAGGTTTTCGAAGTAAACCGATGATATATAAAAAATCTGATTCAAAGGTTCAGCAATACAGAAATGTTCCTAAACCTAACCCTGCTAGGCTAAAAAGCTAAAATAAGACTTTCATTTCAATAGTAAAAACCCAAATACGGCCATTAAAAAATTGTGTTTTGGGGTATAATATCTCTTTATCGGACAGTGTGGATTCAAGATCAGACTGCACGTTCTGTGCAGTCTGATCTTGATCTATACTGTCCGCAAAAGGTCAGTGAATCACAATCAGAAAGCTTATGTTTAATGAAATGGATATCAATTGTGAGATTCTTTTATGATGGCGTCCGTTGACTGCGTCAGAAAGTGAAATCTCTGAATTATCAGGGATTTACGAACGAAACGAGGCAATATAGAATCCCGCAGTTTCAATTTTCTTCGGGGACCTTTCTGTCTTTGTGTGCAAAATGATACTTTCTTTTTTACCATTTCCCTTTTTTGTTCAGTCTACAGAGATCGCACGGTCAATGGAATTCGTAAAGCACTGTGCCTTTGTCCATCTCTTGTCTAATCACATACATTAACCTTCGTATAATAAACCTAGAATAGTTGAAAACAACAGTAAACAAGAAATGTCTTTTAAGATAAGACCTGTGTAATGCACTTCCGGTGAAAATTCTGATTGGTTGATAAATAAGGATAAATAAGGATTTAGGCAGAAATAATATTTTTGCACGTTTCTAACGGATCAGAAATTCCGTTTGTGTCTATCTTGAAATTACTTTTTGATACTTTTGTTAGTTTTCTGAAAAGGGAGGTAATTATTATCTCTTTTTGAATTGAGAATATTGTGAATTTAGATTTATAAATGATAATTCAAAGATGGAAAAATGGAATAGGTGAAAGTGGTTCAATAATACTCATTTTTAATTATAGCTAATTTTTCAGGATGATACATGTATTTTAGCGGAAATAGCTGTTTTCCATTCCACAAGTCTTACCTTAATTTATTACCAAACGAGGAAATTTTGGGTTTGTCCAAATCGAAAGCATTTAAAGTCCACAAAATAAAAGCGACTGAATATTTGAAATTTGTTTTGTGAAGGGTAGAAAACATTGTGGGAAAAGGAGAAAATGCTGGTTTACCAGCATTTTCTCCTTTTCCCACAATGTTTTCTAATACGTCTCGGAGATAAATTCAGTCTGTTATTACCATTTAATTGGCAAGTAAGAGTGAGTCTTACTGTCCCAAAGCCGTGAACTAATGTCCTGAAATGTTACATTCACTACTGGTCAAAAATTGAAAAGAAAAGCACAAGAATTGATAAAAATAAAGAAGGGCTCTGATTATATGGACCGGCTCTGACTATGTTACTCGGCACTGATTCAAGAGGGCTCCCTTGAAACTCTTATGTAGTTTAGTATTCTTACGAACCCATGCAGACAAGATCTTCGTTTTTCGAGGTGTAAAAGACCAATACTATAACCACTGAGCTAAAGAGATATCTCCCTGACGCAGTAGTCAGGTACTGTATTCAAATCGGGACGAAGCCATGCAGGAAGGGGTGGTCTCCCGTAACAATATGAATAGAATTAATGAAAAATAACGTCGCCATCAGTTACTCCTTTTCTTAATTCATTTACACATCATTTTAGGAATAGAATAAAATGCAAAGATTGTTACAGAGTCTTAAGACATGTCGAATTCACTTACCTGGTAATAAAAGAGTTTAACCTTTTACCCCATAAGGCATTTCTGTGGTATCTGTAATTGACTCTAAATAACAGCAGTTTTTTATGTGTATATGACACCATTTGATAGCATAGAAAACATTGTGACAAAATGTGAAATTGCTCGTCACGAGCAATTTCACCTTTTGCCAAAATGTTTTCCAAAGGCTCCTACAAGCAATGCGTAGAAATGAGTATCTGTGGAGTAAAGGGTTAACAGATATTATTTACCTGCGATACTGGCTGTCATGAAACATGCCACATTTCCGGCAATCATTGCCCGTACAACCACTTTGGTTAAATCTCTCTTTCTTGTCGGGGCCATTGCACCTAGGGCACCAAGCATTATTCCAATGGAAGCCACGTTAGAAAACCCGCAAAGTGCGTAAGTTGAAATCACAATTGATCGGTCCTAAGAAGGAATATTTATGAAAGTTAGCCTTTGCCTATCACAACTTCAGTTGGCTCTGGGGCCAGCGTAGACCAGGATCATTGTTGAGCTATTTTGCTGTGAAAAAATTCTGCGATCTTGTTATATTTGGTCTCTCCTTTTTTACTCTTGAAAATCAATGTTGTATTCTGAGCGCTATGTATAAAGAAATCTGTGATGATAAGCCTGGCTTCCAAAGAGAATATAATCCATTATTTCATGCTTTCCGGTAGGATATCGAGAAATAGCAGTGAATATATTTTTCGGTCTTGCACTGGTACCACCAGTGAAAATACCGATTTTCATGTTCTTGTTGCCGCTAGGTTAATTGCTCGTGACTCACAACCAGATGGAAATATGACGTCATATACCTTACATTTCTGGCGTTTGACGTAATATTGTAATGCTATGCAGGAGGGGTACTCCAAGGGGAATAACGGAAAGAAACTCACTGGATTTACAAAAAGCTCATCCCAGAAAGGATTAAAAGCATGAAATAAATGGAATATTTGTGGGGGGTTTTTTTTGTGAAAGATCGAAATTAATTTCATCGAGTGGACACAATTGGTAATATTTTCACGATCGGCGCAGTCATCACTCGATGAAATAAATTTCGATCTTTCACCAAAAAATACAAAAATATCCTTTATATGTTCAAAAATAAATACATTCCATTTTCAATAATCTACTTGCATGATAAATGGTGTGAAGAGGGCTTGTACATAGTCATTACGCTAAATATACTACTAAATAAATAAGTTAGCTTTTTCAAAAGCTCTTTACTGTAATACACTCTAGTCATAATTTAGAAAAAAAAATAGTGGACAGTGTAGATCAGAGATCAGACTGCACGTTCTGTGCAGTCTGATCTTGATCTACATTGTCCACAACAGCTTCTTGGGTCGTCTACAGTAAGGAAAGAGCTAAGGGCATTACGGACAACACAGTTAAAGTACGTGTAATATTTGACCCATTACCACACAATCCCTACTTTTGACGTCCCTGAGAAAGAAGCCTTTAGAAAACATTGTAGGAAAAGGAGAAAATGCTGGTAACCAGCATTTTCTCCTTTTCCCACAATGTTTTCTACTCTTCACAAAACAAATTTCAAATTTCCAGTCACTTTTATTTTGTCGTCTGCAAATGCTTTCAATTTGGACAAGTCTATAATATTGTCGTTTGGTAATCAGATAACTTAAAGCGTCCTACCTCCATAATACCACCAACCAGAACAGTTTTATTATCAACACCATTTAAAACCAAATCGTCTCTTACGTAGTATGTTCCATTATACATTCCTGTTGTGTTCAGCATGTATTTGTTGTAGGTATCGGTGTTTTTGATATAAACACTTAATTCTACAAATAAAAGTTGGTGTTTTGATATTTACACTTGGCTTTACAAATCAGATACAGGTGTAATGATATCAACACTTACTTTTATCAATATCAGATATCAATTAACACTTTGACGTCAAAACTGAACTCTTTAGAGAGATAAAGTAATACTTGATATAAAAAAAATAATTTTATAAAATGAGGGTTGTTTTTGAAGTGCACACTTACCTACATGAATTGAAAGTGGGTGTATTTGATTTGAAAATTTAACTCTATGAATTGAAAGATGGTGACGGTTTTTATGTGAACACTTACTTCTATGAAATGAAAGTTTGTGTTTTTGATGTTAGTACTTAACTCTATCACTTGAAAGGTAGGTGTTTGATGTGAACACTTAACTCTATAAATTGAAATTTGGAGTTTTTGATGTGAACACTGTTTTCTCCTAGATAGAAATTTTACAATTTAGACGAAAGACATGGTTTTACATATAAAGTGTATTCTATTATGTATAAATCACTCAACAAAAATATGTTAAACTACATGTATTTATCAGACAATCGTGGGTTTTCACGGCGTTAAACGGGAAAAATTGTGGAAAAAGAAGAAAATGGTGGCATACAGCATTTTTTATTTTCCAACAATGTTTTCTGTCCTTTCAAAAAACACCCCCTTCAGAGGTTTTGTAATTTTGTCATCTGCAAATGCTTCTGATTCTAGAAATTTGGTAAAGGGTTACACTTTACTAGATATACCTGTATATGCGACGAATTCATTCAGGAAAGTTTTCGTTCCAATCAGAGAACCAAGTTTAAATGCATCTTCTACATGAGTTACGCCCATGAGCCAGGCCACAGGGAAAAATAGGTATCGGCATATTAGCTAAAAATATCAAAACCATTTAAACAACTTAAATACAAGGTCTCGCGTGCGAAGGCATTTGAGATAAAAAAATATAAAACTGGCTAGAAACTCATTATCAAACGACCCTTTGGCGAGCTCAATAATATGTTTTGTATGTATTTACCAAGAGCCAACTAATATTCAGTTTCTTTTAACCCTTTCCCAAACGACCCAAGTCTGGACTCTTCCAAACCGAAAGAGTTTGCAGAAGACAGTTTTAGATTTTGAGAAAATGGCAGAAAGTTCTCATAAAAGGGCAGAAGACACTAAAAGTTCTCATAAAAGAAAGTTCTCATAAAAGAAAGTTCTCATAAAAGGGCAGAAGACACTGTGGGAAAAGGAGAAATTGCTCGTTACGAGCAATTTCTCCTTTTCCCACAGTGTTTTCAAAAGACTTTAACTGCAGACACATAACAACCAGGGCTTGTTTGGGAAAGGGTTAAATTGCATATTTGTGTCTCAATATTTATGTGTCAAAACAATGGCGTCCATATGTATTGAAATTTAAGAGGCACATTTGCTGCTTTGACAGGTTTGTACATCACGCACGAAAATTCGTTCCACTAATAATTTTATATATTGATTTTGTGTTGCATCTAAATAGATGAAATTCCTAGCATTGTCACGATCATCAATTTTGACTTGATTTCACAGTAAATCTGGGTAGGCAATGTTTAAGGAAGGTTGCTTGCGATTAGAAAGTTTTGACCGTGATTAAAAAGCTTTATACCGAATGTGACACAGCAATATTTGCTTATCTCAAACGTGTGTTATATTCATAATTGCCGTTTTACACCGTAAATATTGGGATATTTATTTATCACATAACTCTCCTTGTTTTCAATGTGATACAGCCATTACGAATTTTCTTGTCTCACACATGTGTGACAGAAGAAAATAGTGCTGTATTTGGTCAATACTCTGTAATTATAAACTTCATTTCTAAACCATTGCTGACCTAGGTTTTTGAAGGAAATTGCGGTCGAAGTCCTTGTCATGATAAAGTTGTTAATTTAATCACTGTTATAGACTCAAACAAAAATCAATATCATGCAAGTTTCTTCGGAACTATTTTCGTTCATAATGTACCTGTCAAAGTAAGTGCACAGGCTTCATGTAAATTTCCCTACACATAATACATGTATGCCTCTGGTTTAACACATTTTGGACTATAACTCTTGTTAATCAGCAATGTGATAAAAAGAATCTGACACTCGTTGGTTTTTGAGGTAAAAATTTATCAAACTCGTCCACAAAAAATGTTATTAAGCTCGCCAAAGGCTCGCTTAATAACAATTTTGTAGAATCGTTTGATAATTTTTTATCTCAAAAACCAACTCGTGTCAAATCCTATATGTAATAAAAGTCGAGCCACATGCAAAAATACGATCCGCATACGATATACATCTAATATCGTAAATATCGAAATCGTAATTTTGATACATGTAGGTAAAATACTGACATGATCACGGATTGATTGATGGAATAGTCTTTGATACATGTAGGTAAAATACTGACATGATCACAGATTGATTGATGGAATAGTCTTTGATACATGTAGGTAAAATACTGACATGATCACAGATTGACTGATGGAATAGTCTTACCCCACTCCCAATATCATTATAAAACTTATTAATGGCTATTCTGTGTTCACCTATTCTAGACTTGGACTCTATAGTGTATTACACAGCAAATGCACAACACTTCATGTGAGGATCTACTTCAATGTCTGCACTTTTCGATGCCATCAACTTCACCACAGAGCCACGCAGGACCCTAGGGTGACCGCAAGAAGGTATTGTATGGTTGATTGTCTGGTGTTTAATGTTGTTTTCAGTATAATTTCAGTTATATCGGGGGGAAACCATTCTCTTCTGGAGCTTCTATTAACAGCATTCTGTACAGTATTCTTTCCAAGCCACTGGCTGCTTTCCCATATAGCTCTTTGTCGAAACAATGGTCAGTGATTGGGAGAGGAATTAATTCCGTCCCAATGACCAATCCTTGGAAAGAAACTGGCCGAGCCCGGAGTCGAACCCTCGACTTTATGATCTTAAGTCCTTTATGCTACCGACTGTTCTATTGGAGCTCTGTACCTTTTTTAAGGAAAGCAAGTATCACTACACTGAATACCCTGTCTGATATTTGGCGTTCTCTGTCCGCCGTTTCATGCCTGGGGCTAATTCTCTTGCATTCAAATGGATTTTATTCTTCATTTTAACTGTTTGGGATTGGTAAAGGAAAAGAAAGCAATTCCGTTCATGATAAATGGCCAAAATAAACTAAGTTTATTCTTACCCTAAAAGTGAGTTCTCTTTTCTCTGGGGCGACCCAGCCAAGACGGTGTCCAATCCAGATTAGAGTCTCATCAACAAAATGCAACAGCGCTATAAAAGCAATCAGATTCACTGCGATGTTTGCGATCAGTTTAATTGACAGAGATGCCCCTTTACTAGCTGCTTCAATAAAGTTGTGTTCCGTCCTGTATAATGAAAAGAAAGGAGCCATGCTCTTTGAATAGTGGGCTTATTGCATCTGCAAAAAGCATCGATTCAGGTTAGCCTGCGCAGTCCGCGCAGGCTGACCTGAATCGATACTTTTTGCTAATGGTCAATTTATTTTCTGCATGATATAGGATCACTGTACTTCATGACAAAATGGATGTTATGTCTATAATACGATAAATAATTGACTTACATTAAAGGAATTTATCACGTAGGAAACATTGTAGGAAAAGTAAAATACTCAGTTAAAGCATTTCCTGCTTTCCACATTTCATGATCATATAACTAGGGTCTATTTGGTTAAAGGTCGAGGGATACATGTATATGCATTTATCATTATTATCATTTTCTCCTTCTTCTTCTCCTTCTTCTTCAGCTTCATCCGTTCTTTCCCATCATATGTGAATTTATTTCGACTATATCATTGAGAAATGAGAAATGTATATACTGATTCAGACTATGACACTAAAACACTGCTGGTCCAGATTGAAAGTATTTGCAGACGACAAATTAACTGCGGCTGAAACGAAGGGAAATAATCCTGTAGAAAACATTCATGTAGGAAAAGCTAAATGATCAGAAACAACACTCAGGGCCATACAGTCAGGGTTTATTTGGTAAATAGGAGATTTGTGTATATTTTCCATGTAAAATGTAAGTTTGCATATGTAACGATAACTATGTTTACATATTGTACACTTTGTATATATGTATAATGGGCCGGTGGCCTGAATGTACTAATAAATCTATCTAATACTGTGAGAACTTTTTTGTTATCATGCCTCACAAACTTGTGATAGAATTTAACGCCATTTTAAGGTAGAACAGCTATTTCCACTGTAATATTATCCTACAAACTTTGCCATGAATAAAAACTATCATCATTGTCCTACTTAAACCGAGCAACTTTTTTTCCTTTTTTTCCCCTTCGTAGAATTATCATTTACAAATCTAAAACTCTTATATTCTCATTACAAAGGGAGATGATTATTACCTCCCTTTTCAGGAAATTAACAAAAGAATAGACCAATAATTTCAAGATAGACATCAAAGAAATTTCTTGTCGATTACAAATGTGCAAAAAATATTACATTAGTATAGATTCTTATTTATCAACTTATAAGAAGTTTTGTTCCATGTTGCACTAGAAACGTTAGGATGGTAAAACCTTAACAGCTTAGGTTATATCATGGCGATCAGTGACTCACCCATGTGTATCCTGGCTTTCTCACACCAATACTTAAAGTTACACAACATTCTTTCCAAAGCAACTATCTACTTCTCATATATGCATCAGAGATGAGAAGCGAAAAAATTGTCGGAAATAAAGTTTGGAACAACCGGGTATCGAATCCAAAACCTCCAGGTCACGAGTCGGATACGCTATAGCCACAGAGCTACCTGATCGGGTTCATGCATCACAAGGATACATTAAACCGCCATTTTTAGAGCACTTCGTCGGTTTACTTTAAAGGTGGCCCTTCAGATTTTGGGACGAAAATTTTACAAAAATTCAAAAAAATCATCCTTATACTCCCAAAGCCTTTTAATTTGCGTTCATAAAACCCCACTAGTCCAAAACCATCCGACAACACGAGAAATTAGAGATTTACTACAGCCAAGATTGACACCAACGGGAGACACGTTCTATTTTTAGATGATCAATTCTCTGATTTACATACAGGAATACACAGACGAAGTTTAAACATAGCATCCGAAGAAGACATTATGGAAAATAAATATTACGTGTTCGTTTTGTAATGGAATTTAAGTGTTATTAGTCACGTGCCAGTCACTTGACATTCCCACAATGCTATTTTGATTTTTGGCGCGAAATCTAAAAATAGCTTAAGAGGCTACGTAGCCTTTTAAGGGAATACCACAAAAAAAATTTTTATTTGTAATTTTATGACTCTTAATTATTGATGATTTGTATTATTTTTTCATATAAATTTCAGTGATATATATATTTTTTAATTTGGTGAGATGTAAAAATTCTAAATACCCACCTTTAAAACCTCGTAACTACAGCTTGAAACAAGCTGTAGTTACGAGGTTTTTGAAGAAAACCGATGATTTGTTAGATAAAAGAACGGACTCTTTTAGTTAGAACTCTTTATGGAACAAGAAAATTTTTGACATATTCAAATTGAATGCCTTTGCAGAAATATAATTGAATGCCACTCAAAAGATGGAAATTGTCTTTCGGAAATTATAGGAAAAGGATGTCGTTACAAGCATTTTTTTATTTTCTCATACTATTTTTTTAATGGAATTTCTAAATTTCGTGTCTGAATTTTGCAAAGATTTGTGGGAATGACAAACGATCAATAGCATATGTAGATTATGTGAATCGTATTCAAATGAGATGACGTCATTTTTATATCAGCCAATCATTTCATGATATAAGACAAGAGTTATCGATTGAAAAGGGACCAGCCCGGTGTTTGCCTGCGACGCTACCATCTTTTAACTGCATGCCTACGTCCAGTTTCCCCACAGATACAAAAAAATAAGATCTTGTAGCATCCATCTTTGTTTGCCTAAAGTAGAACACCGCATCCAGATGCCAACGCTTGGCAGCAGTTGCTTTGCTCTTTACCAAACAACATTAATTTAGATTTGTCCAAATTGGAATCACTGAAGTTTGCAGATAACAAAATTAATGTGCCTCAAAAGTTAAAATTCAGGTTGAAAAGGGTAGAAAGCATTGTGGGAAAACAAGAAAATGCTGGTTACCAGCATTTTCTTGTTTTCCCACAATGTTTTCAGAAGGCTTCTTCCTCAGGGTCGTGAAAACCTGGGATTGTTTGGTAAAAGGTTAATTTTCAGTGAAAATTCTAAGTCATGAAGGGATATAACCCTGTCAACATATATGGATGATTTCCTGTCCTTGATTTATGTGTTACCCTTTTGAAAGTCAACAGCTTGTCAACGTTTGAAGTAAATATCTTCAGCAATGATCGATATATTGTAAAATGCTGACTCTCAGAATGTTCGAAGATGACGGAGCTACAGCGATAACACGACGTTTGTTTCGAAAATTGTCCAGATAAAAATTTCATTGGGCGGGTAAAAAAATCTAGGAAGGCCCCTGTTAAAACTACAGCTGTCACAGAATGTGACTTATTACCCCTGCAAGCAGTCTGACAGAAAAAAGTGTCAAGTTTAAGGCGAGATCATTCCTCAACCAGGAAAAGTTGACACTTGAAAAGTGCGTCTTGCAAATCTTCAATATATGATCAGTATATTTGCGAGTTTCAATACCAATGAAGGAAACTACAGGAGGAGTTTGCGACACAAAACTACTAGTATTTTGCACACAGACGGACACACGGATGGTAGGACAGACACACGGACGGACACACTGACAGACAGGGTGATTCCAGTGTACCCCTGAAAACATTCGTTTTGCGGGGTATCAAAGAAAATCTACAATAAATCTAGCTCACCCTTTTTGCATATTGTAAACGTCTTTGCTGTTGTTTTTGGTTTTCCTACTCTCCGGCCAGAATAACTTACTCATGGCAAGTGCAGCCGGGGCGCTCATGACGGAAGCAGAAAGCAAATGGTTTGCTGGTACCTGTTTCAGTGCGTAAATATAATGGAAATTACGATGGTGTCGAAAAACAAGGTCATATGCGAAAAAGCACTGTTTTGACAGACCTTGAAGAAACATTTTTACTTGATTAACCTCTCACTGAATTTACTATCCGGCAAAATTATGGACGAGATCAAATCGAGAGCATTTGCAAACGAAAATCCAAATATTTTTGGCATTTTTAAAATCAAAGTGTTTGTTCTTGAAAAGTTAAGAAAACATTATGGGAATAGAAAAAAAAGCTAGTTACAGGCATTCCCCCCTTCCCATTATGCTTTCAAATTGAGTCTTCTAATGGTTTGTGTGGGAAAGGGTTAAATCAAAACCGACTGTTTTGGTTAACATGACAGGATCTGATTATGACCACTTTGCTACAGAATGATAAAAGTTGAAATGCCTTCTCTAAATACAGGTAGATACATCTTATTTCATGCTTTCCAGTAGGATATCGAAAAATAGCAGTGAAAATGTTTTTCAATCTTACACTGGTACCACTATTGAAAATACCGATTTTCATGTCCTTGTTGTCAAGGTAAATTGCGCCTGCCTCACAACCAGATAGAAAATATGACGTCATATACCTTACACTTCTCGCGCTTACGTTATATTGTAATGGTTGCTATGCGGAAGAGGTACGCCACGAGGAATAATGGAAAAGAACTGCACTGGATTTCGATAAAACTCATCTCAGAAAGGGTTAAAAGCATGAAATAAATGTAATATTTGTTTTTTTTTAAGTGGAACTTATGACTTAATACATAGAGGATATTTGGTTTTTTTTTCGATGATAGATCGAGATTTATTTCATCGAGTGAACACCATCGGTAATATTTTCACGAGTGGGCCAAGATCGAAATTTATTTCATCGAGTGAAAACCATCGGTAACATTTTCACTCGTGGCTGCATCACTCGTGAAAATATTACCGATGGTGTTCACTCGATGAAATACATTTCGATCTATCATCGAAAAAAAAAAAACAAAAACAAATATCCTCTATGTATTAAGTCATAAGTTCCACATACTATCTTATCATTCTAGTAAATCGGTTATTATAATCAAATTGGAATAACTACAGAAACCTAGACTAGAATTTGTGTCATAAAATCAAAGCGTTGAGAACGCTAAAGTGGTATTTGTCAAGGAAACCCACTGAGTGGAATCAATAGTTTGAAAGAAACAGAGACATATTTTTCAAATATTGGCTTAAAAGTCAACCCACTAAGCAAATGAATGCCTTTTCGCTTGAAGGGAGAGTACTCATGACAAAATTTGGTTTATTTTTGTATAAGTGGTGTCCCTTTGATTATTAGGAGGTAGCAGGAGTAACGCCCCTTCACAGTAGGATGTATAACGAATAGAGAGAAAAATCCTGCCGACATATCGAACAAAATTAAGTTTGTTCCTGAAAACTATAATTTTGAAATATCTCTAGCCTTTTACATTTAATTTCCAACATTACAATCAATTACCTCGATTTATAAATAATCATGAGCAATCAAATGGAGTACAGCACAATCATAGGACGAACAAGCCATGGGACGAATTGTTTTTGGAACGAAAAAGCCCAGGGTCAGTAGGCAAATTTGTATCATTGCACCAATAAAAGGCTATGAGCGAGAGAAGCTATTTTCAATCAAAATAAGTATCTCAACGATCGATGGCCTCGCCCAATGTATTTTAATATGACATTTCAAGTTTGATATCTGAGTGCCACCGTAAAACTCATTTGCCTGAGAAAAAATTAGTTTAACTGGGTTTATTTCCTTCGGTTTTGCACAAAATAAGATACATGGTTATCAAAATTCAATCTTGAACTCATAGTGGTATTGTCTTCGACAAATACCACAAAAAGAATTTGAGATATGGTAAGTCTTACATCAATAGCTATATAAGCCGCCATGACAGATCCAGCAATGGTAGCAAACCCTCCGGTACAGACAGCATGAAGCTCGGACTTGGTCATGTCTTTCAGGAAGGGTCGAATCATCAACGGTGACTCTGACTGTAGTTATAGTAAAATGAAATATAATAAGATAATGATGAAAATAGTAATTATAAGAAGAAGAAGAAGAAGAAGAAGAAGGAGAAGAAGAAGAAGAAACAGCGGATTTACCTTAACAAATCAATTATGTATTCTAAACAGGAAAGTAAGCCGACATCTATGTACTAGGAAAAAAATAATGGATATCAAGGATAGTGCACCCTAATGGGAATCGTGTAACATCGCTTTTCATCGCCAAAATCGAATCGATTGGGCTAAAACCGTAATCGATGCGGGGAAGTAACGTCTGTCTGCCGATTGATTACGGATTGCCCCGAGTCTTAGCCGAATCTGTACGTTTTTTGCGGCGACGAAAGGCGATGTTACACGAATCCCATTAGGGTGCTCTATCTTTCAACATACCTGCCCGATGAAAATGTTTCCGGCTGCGTTCAGCGATTCGGCCGGAGACGTGCAGAGACAAAATGCGAGGAACCGTGCAATATGCCGTATAATAAACTGCATGACACCCCAGTAGTACAGAATTGAAACAACACTGCTGAAAAATACTATCACTGGTAACACCTGAAAATATAGTTAACTCATTACCAAACGACAGTGTTTTAGGTTTGTCCAAGTCGAAAGCATTTGCAGACAACGAAAATAAAAGTGACTGAAAATTTGAAATTTGTTTTGTGAAGAGTATAGAAAACATTGTGGGAAACGGAGAAAATGCTGGTTACCAGCATTTTCTCCTTTTCCCACAATGTTTTCTAAAGGCTTCTTCCTAAGGGTCGTCAAAAGAAGAAAGTGTGTGTTAATGGTTTAACAGCTGTTGGGGTTCTGACTGATTGGGGTAGCTGGTTCGATCCTTTTCTCGACCAATTCATAATGATCATTGAGACAGAATTCATTCCTCGCTAACCGTTGGCCATTATTTCGGCGATGATTATTCAGGAAAGTAGCAACTGGCTTGAAAAGGACTAGTATTGTACTAGTAAAAGAAGCTCTGGGAAAAAATAAATAGGTACACTGGCGCCGTGATACAAGTTAAATGATATCCAAAACGGCGTCAAACACCATACAATCAATCAATCAAAATTAAAAGGGAAAGAAAAAAGGGAATTGATTGATTAAATTGTCTGGTATATTTTTACATTTTAAAAGTAATATTTTGCAAGACAACGAAATCTTGAATCAATATATATCCATTGTGGACCAGAGAACGGACCCCTTTCAACCACCCTTAAAAAACGAATAGCGTTGTTTGTCTGTGTGGATCAAGATCTGACTGTAGGTTTTTCGGGATTCTGATCCTAACCCCCTAATCAGTCCTGTCTGGAAAAACTACACAAACACACCAAATATGTTTATAGTTCTAATTGGCGCCACTCTTACAGAAGAAAATTTAATTTAACTCTTATCCGGCTACATAAATAAAATGAAATTTTCAGTTCATTTGCAAACCCAAATTTTGCTAATTCAAAGTTATATTTTTGGGAATAGTACCTCGTTGTCGGACAGTGTAGATCCAAGATCGGACTGCACGTTCTGTGCAGTCTGATCTTGATCTATACTGGCCGCAAAAGGTCAGTGAGTCACGCTTAACAGCCTAGGGGTTAAAAGCTTAAATCCTTACCTTGAAAGCAAAGTAGTGGTGCAAGAAATCGTCTCCAAAGATAAACCTGGAACCAGCGTCTGTGTGCAATAAGAACTCTTCGATCCTCTTTCCGAGCCATTCGAAGGCCTGAAATCCGAACGTAGAACGTAAGATGAGCAGGGCGAAGATGAACTGCAGAACGAGACCCCAGAAAACTGGATGCCAATTTACCTGAAATGAAAGGAAAAAAAAAATTGAATTAATGCTTTATTTTTCTAATCTTTTTCTAATCTTATAATACATGTATATATTTCCGATAAAATGATTTAATACTTTACCTAGCAATCCCTAATTGTATAAGAACCTTGAGTGTGAATGCTTTTGAAAACATTGTGAGAAATGGAGAAAATGCTGGTAACCAGCATTTTCTCCTTTTCCAACAACGTTTTCGACCCTTTCTAGAGAAAATATTACAATATGAACCACATGTAAGATTTCGTCTGCAAATGTTCTAATTTTTTTAACTTGTGATTTAAAAGTCAACTCTGATGTTATATAGCATCAAATCTATAAACTCAGACTCTTTAATGGTAGGTATTTAGGTTTTTCACATCACACAAAATTAAAATATATATCACTGAAATTTGTATGAAAGAACAAAATAAATCATCAATAATTAAGAATAATAAAATTGCAAAAGAAAACTCTTGGGGTGGTATTCCTTTAAAAGGCTACGTAGCCTCTTCAGCTATCTTTAGATTTCGCGTCAAAAATCAAAAAAGCATTGTGGGAATGTTAAGTGACTGGCACGTGAGTCCTAATGACGCTTAAATTCCATAACATAACAAACATGTAACTAATTTCCTCAATGTCTTCTTCGGACGCAAATGTTTGAAGCTTCGCCTGTGCATTTCCGGTATGTAATGAGCAAGCTGCTCATGTAAAAATAGACCTTGTTTCCCGTTGGTGTCGACTTTGGCTGTAGTAAATCTCTAATTTCTCTTGTTACCGGATGTTTTTGACCACTGGAGTTTTATGAATGAAAATTATAAGGCTTTGGGAGTATAAATTTTTTTTTTTTATAAAATTTTTGTCCCAAAATCTGAAGGGCTACCTTTAAGGAGGCTAAGTTGAAAATGGTGAAAACGATTTAAACATCATAGACCTGACTATACGACATGTGGATGGTTATATCCAATATTGGACGGTTCGTCTTGTGCAGTCTAATTTGATGTCTATCATTTTTTTTTTTTTCAAACAGGCTGACCTTGCGCGAAACTTTTTGATATCAGTTCATTTTCTGCATGTCAAAGACCCGACCTGCATCATGATCTAGTGGATTGATAGACAAATTACTTTAACCCTTTACCAAAAAATCCCTGGCTTTTACGACCCAGAGGAAGAAGCCTTCTGAAAACATTGTGGGGAAAAGGAGAAAATGTTGGTAACCAGCATTTTCTCCTTTTCCCCACAAGGTTTTCTACTGTTCTAAAATCATGTTTCAATTTTTGAGTCACGATTATTTTGTCGTCTGCAAATGCTTTCAATTTGGACAAGTCTAAAATTTTGTCGTTTGGTAATGAGTGAATGTTTTATACTTAATACATACACGCCACTTTTCACAGTGCAAGGCTCAAAAGGGTGCAGTCGAGCATGAGATCCCTACCTTGTGTGGTTTATAGGAGAAGACATAGAATGTGAGAACGAAGACGAACATTCCCAGGGCCGAGATGAGATTCTCCGGTCTATTCAAAGCCACGTCTACGATCAACCACATGATGATAAACAGCACAATGGCGGTCACCAACATCCAGTATAAACTATTGTAAAAAAATAGAAGCATAATTGTGCCTAGATATTTATAAGCAGAAATAAAGTTATAAGAGACCAGAGCTTCAGGTAAGAAAGAGTGATCGTATTCTAAATCCATTATTTCTCTTTCAAACCCTATGTTTTGGGTACTCATTAGAATCGTCTCATTGAGACGATTCTAATCAGTACCCACAACATAGGGTTTAGTGAAGAATTATCAATATTTTGAGTTTTGAAATAAAAAAAATCATTCCATCTGCAGTGATATATTTGATATATGTATATGATATATTATGTCAAGGACAATTTGAATTACTCATATGATCAGAATTACTATGTTACTATCTCGACGAGACGATTCTAATGAGTACCCACAACATAGGGTTTAGTGTAGAATTATCAATATTTTCAATTTTGAAATAAAAAAAATCACACCCTCTGTCTGGCACTCTGTACGAGGTATACGATAAATCACGTCAAGAACAAATAGACTTACTCAAGACTATTGATCAAGAAGAAGAATACGAGCTATATTGTGGCAATTATATGCATGATACATTATACGAAGGAAGTGATCACATCACTGTAGATTTTCAAAAATCCATTTTGCATTACAAGTAGTTGAATCAGGTGTAGTATGGTTCTTTGATATGCAGTAATGCAGAAAATTCATATACAGATAAAAGCTTGACCCAAGTAAGACTGCACAGGCTGACACGGGTCGATACTTTTGGCAGACCCAATTAGTCGCCTCTGTCAAAGAGCATAATAATAAAAGATCTATATCACGAGTTAGTTTTTATATTAAAGATAAGAAAATAGCTTAACTTTTTTCTCTGCCATTGACAACTTGTACAGCTTTAACTGATGGTATAGATCAGACTGCACAAAGCGTTTAAACTTATCTTAGACCTACATCTTACGGTTCATGATACTTAAGCAATAATCCTCTTTCTATTGTGGTTTATCGTTCAATAAACAACAGTTGTGAGTTATGAAGCACAATAAATAATCCACGAGGCCGATAGCCCGAGTGCTTTATTTATTGCTCCTCATAACTCACAACGTGGTTTATTGAACGATAAACCACGATAGAAAGAAGATTATTTCGATTCTAACATGGCCAATTCTTAATGAGAGGAAAACAAATTTCTAATTTCGAGTAAATACGCGGATGAAGATCATGTTCCATTGAATAACCCAGTCACTGAATGACGTCACTTGATATAGAATGACGTCACTCTGCATGGATTGTCGCAGATTTTACCACGCTTTCCTTGCACTGTGTTTTTAGAGCCGAATTCGCGTGTTATGTAATGTGAGTGATGAGGTAGATCTACAATAAATAATCCATAAGAGCAATAAGCCTAGTGGTTTATTCATTGCGCCTCATAACATGGTTTGTTGTACGGTAAACACGATAGAAAGAAGTTTATTTCGGTTCTAACATGCCCAATTCTTAATCAAAGGAAAACAAGTTCATGTACATCGAGTGAAAACGCGGATGCAGATTAGATCTTTATTTCGTTGAATAACCAACCTACTTACTTTATACAGACTGACGTCACTATACATAGAATGACGTCGCTCTACACAGAAAAACTTAGATTCTAACATGACACGCGACTTTGGCTCCATAAACACAGTGCAAGGAAAACGTGGTAAAATCTGCGACAATCAATGTAGAGTGACGTCATCCTATTGCGAGTGACGTCATTCAATGCGTGAGTTATTCAATGGATCATAACCTTAATCCGCGGTTTTGCTCTAAGTTTCAACTTGTTTTCATTTTACTAGGAATTGGCCACGTTAGAATCGAATTAATCTTCTATCTATCGTGGTATCGCCCATGTGGATTATTTATTGCGCCGCATAACTCACAACTGTGGTTTATTGAACGATATACCACGATAGAAAGAAGATTATTTCTTAATTTGACCACGCTTTCGTTGCACTGTGTTTTTAAACATGGGAAAAAATCGAATTTGCTCAGTTGGCGGTAAAAGAGATGCAGATACAAAATGTACTTACATAGCCCTGGTTTTCAAAATTTGTGGATCGTCACAATCATCGGCAAAGAACGTGTAATTCATTTCGGACGGACAGACGTGCGGCCATAACAATGAAGCCACGATAAAAACCACAACGACGATCGTAACAATGAGAAGCCGCATGGAGGCTTCGTCATGTACATCAAACGTCTTGTCGATTACAAATCCAAAATAGACGAAATACAGGAGGGCAAAGGCAAGCGCGATTCCAACCCAAAAAACTGAAATGAAAGAAAAAAAATCTGTAACTCTATTGATGACATAGATATGATCTGCAACATGTGAAAAGGGACTTTCGAACATTTTCGTAAAGTGTCGTCTCGGATTAGCCTGCGCAGTCCGCGCAGGCTAATCCGAGACGACACTTTACGTCAACATTATCAGATCTACTTCTACGGTCAGGTGGCAGGAGACTTGGAAACTTGTTCACGGCTATGGGGAATCCTTTCGCCCCGAGCCGAGGTCCCTGCTAAAGTTTTACCATTACGACGTGTAGATCTACTAAGTGGCTGACTTGGGCAGCAACTTTTCGCTATCAGTCAACTTTCTGTATGTGCAGCGGCCAGTCTACCCCAGTCGTTTGATCAGAAAAATGTGGCTATGATAGCTTTCTTGATACCATGGTTCACGGAGATACATTAAGATGCATTAAGCCCCCTTTTTACGAAGCATAGCTCTTATACAGAAGCGTGGATGACTTGAAATGACGTGTATTGATGTTAGACTGAGCATTATCTCCCGCTAGATGGCATTCTACATATGCTCATCTGTCTAATTTGGGTATTCTGGGTAAAGAACCGAACTACTTTTCTACGCGACGAACTAATATAAACGCTTACTCAATAAAACGCTTCATGATGCGATTCACTCAGCTATGATCAGGAGTTCAGAGAAATCTGGAGCAAAAGAAGGCCTGATTTCTCACCAAACATATTGATAAAAGCCATTGTCTCCATTGCTACTTTATAGCGCGTATTACTACAATCCCCCAAATATTGGGGGGGGGGGGGTTCATGCGTCATAGCAGACAGGTCGAATCTTTGCAGAATATGACATGCGCAGACAACGTTGACTGAGTTTTACAGTAAGCGAGGTTGTCGTATGTTGACGTGGACGAACGAATTTGATATCGTCCCTAAAAAATAAAAAAAGTAAAAATACAAGGCCCTAAAAAACAAAAAATAAATAAAAATAAAAGTCTTTAGATTTAATCTGAAATATGTTCACTCTTTATCATACGAGAAAATATTATATTTGTCCAAATTAAAAGCATTTGCAGACGACAAATTAAACAAGGCTAAATCTATAGTATTTGTCTGTCTTTGTCTTCTTTCATTTTCTTCTTTTCTTACACACAGGGTCGTTAAAATTTGAAATTGTTTATTAAAGGGTTAAACTTCATTTTAAGTACGCTATAATGGAGTGCAACATGCGAAAAGGTGCATTCGGACATTTGCGTAAAGTGTCGTCCCGGATTAGCCTGCGCAGTCCGCGCAGGCTAATCCGAGACGGCACTTTACGACTACATTAGATTTTGTGCTACAGTAGACATGCGTAAAACAGAAAATCACATAAAATCGGAAAGTGTCGTTTCGGATTAGCCTGTGTGGAGTGCATACGCTGATCCGAGACGACACTTTACGCAAATGTCCGAATGACCCTTTTCGCGTGTTGCACTCCATATATCACCAGAATGGTCCTCATACATGTATACTTAATACAAGTTCTGATTTACGGCCTGTTTTAAGTTGTTTAAAAAAAACTCAGTCCTGGCTTTCAACGACCCTGAGAAAGAAGCCTATATAGAAACCATTGTGGGAAAAAGGAGAAAATGCTGGTTATCAGCGTTTTCTCCTTTTCCCACAATATTTTCTACCCAATCAGAGTCAGAAATCATCGTATCATCAAGATTTAATTTGTTGTCTACAGATGCATTGAATTTGGTCCAGTCCAAAAATTTGTCATTTGGTAAAGAGTTGAAGCTTCCCGGTTAAACCATGCAGTACAATATCAAAGTACTGAAAGGACTGAGTGGTCATTCTTTTCAACGGTCTTTCAAAGTCATTATCATATGTGGTAAATCATGTCGACCCGAGCCGAAGGCGAGGTGGTGACATTATTCGACACAGCCGTGAACAAGTTTCCAAGTCCCCTGCCACCTGACCGTACAACGAATTTATTATACTGCAAAGCTTCACCTTTTCAAATTGCGTTAAGCGAAATTTTCCTGTTTTGTAATCTCACGAAACGAGTATGCTGACGAAATAGAAATTCCCTTCTGAATGCCCGAATTCAATGAAAACTGACGTCAATCGAAACTGACGTCACTAAAACGTGCAGTTTGGTGCACAAATGTGCAGTCTTGTGATCGATCGAGGCCGCCATTCTGGATGTTGAGGTGCAAGTGTAGTGATGTTTACGGGGCACTCAAAAGGGAAACTAGCTCTACGTGGTTTTTACCAGGGTATATGATTATATATGTTCCCGGCTTGTTAACCAATCAGATCACGAGAAATTTCTTTGGAGTATTATAGAAACACTTATCGTGTTGAAAAAGTGAAATGAAACTATTACCCCCATAATAATGATTTTCAGAATGGTTTTCGTGCATACTTAATAAAAGTTCTGATTTAAAGCCTTTTTTAAGTTGTTCAACCCTTTTCCGAACAATCACCTTTTTAACGAAGCCTTTGGAAAACACTGTGGGAAAAGGAGAAAATGCTGGTAACCAGCATTTTCTTCTTTTCCCACAATGTTTTCCACCTTCCTAGAAACGAATTTCTATTTTTGAATAATCTTTATTTTACCGTCTGCAAGTACTTTGAATTTGCCCCATGCTAAAATTTTTCGTTTGGCAAATGGTAAACTCTTAAAAAAAAAAACTCATTCCTGAGAAAGAATCCTATAGAAAACATGTGGGAAAAGGAGAAAATGCTGATTATCAGCTGTTTCTCTTTTTCTCACAATATTTCTACCCTATTACTGCCAGAAATCACCATATAAACAAGATTTAATTTGTTGTCTACGGATGCTTTGAATTTGGTCCAGTCAAAAAAATTTGTTGTTTGGTAAAGAGTTGAAGCTTCCCCGTTACAACTTGCAGTACAACTATCAAAGTACTGAAAGGACTGAGTGGTCATTTTTTTATGTCTTTCAAAGTCATTAATCACTTGATTTCCTTTCCGGTATTTTATGCCACCTTCAACAGTATTTCACTAATGACACGATAAGAGCCTACAAAGCAGTAAGCAGGGGTTTGGAACACGGAGACTTTAAAAGCACTTACCCCGCTGAATAAGTGAAATGAAAGTATTACGCCAATAGTAAAAAAAAACAATTTTTTCTATTTCAAACATAGTTTTGGTAGGAAATAATCTATCATCCCCCTTAACGGACAGCGTAGAGCAAAGATCAGACTGCACGTTTTGTGCAGTCTGATCCTGGCTCTACGCTGTCCGCAAAAGATTACAGAGTCGCACTTAGCACCAAAAAGGATTAATGCAACCTCAGGGTGTTTTGTACTAAGCAAGTAGTCCCATATTTACCTCGAGAACCTCATAACTACAGCATGTTAACAAGCTGTAGTTATGAGGTTTTTCGAAGTAGACCGACGACATTATGGATCCCCTTAGTCTAGAAACCGGCTGAATCATGTCAATGGCGACTTTCAACATTTTCACTAAAATGCTTAAAGGTGGGTATCTAGAATTTTCACACCCCACTAGATTAGAAAATATATACACCACAGAACTTTATATGACAAAACAATACAAATCATCAATAATTAAGAGACATAAAATGATAAAAAAGATTTTTGATGGTATTCCCTTAAAAGGCTACGTAGCCTCTTAAGCTATTGTTAGATTTCCCGCCAAAAATAAAAAAGGGATTTGTGGGAATGTTAAGCGACTGGCACGTGACTAATGACGCTAAAGTTCCATAACATAACAAACATGTGATTATTTTCCATAAAGTCTTCTTTAAGCGCTATGTTTGAAGTTTCGTCTGTATATTTCCGGTGTGTAAATGAGCAAGGTACTCGTGTAAAGATAGAACGTGTTTCCCGTCGATGTCGACCTGGGCTGTAGTAAATCTCTAATTTCTTTTGTTGTTGGATGGTTTTCGACCACTGGGGTTTTATGAATGAAAATTATAAGGCTTTTGGAGTATAAGGATGATTTTTTTTGTATTCTTGTAAAATTTTCGTCCCAAAATCTGAAGGACCGCCTTTAAACCAGGAGTTGAAGTCGATCATACATTATGGCATGATAATACTATTTTAGCCATGTTTTATGACATAAGGGGTTCAATGGACCTACAAAACTTATCAAATTATCAAAATTACCAAATCAGTCTGCATAGTCCGTGCAGGCTGACCAGAGTAGCTCCTTTTCTTTATTTCCGGTAAATTTTCTGTTTGTCCAAGGACCACTGTACCTCAGTATTCAACCTAATCAGACATGATGGATTTATTGGCTCTACAATCACGTGATGACCTTCGTGGTATAACTCATCACGGAGATGCACTAAGCCCCCTTTTGCCAGGGTATGGCTCATTTACCGTACAAGTGGAAATTTTTGCGACATGGAAATTTTCGTGATTTCGCGAATTTGAAAAAAAAAAAATGCGAACTTTTCTGTTCCCATATTTTACCACAAGTATACAAACAAATAACGAGTGTCTTGCATTCGCGAACATTTCCCCGACGAAAAATGTCTGTAATATGTAATTCGCAAATTTTTTGGCACGCTAATACATCCACGTATTGAGTACATGGTCGGTTTACTTTAAAAACCTCGTAACTACAGCTTGTTTCAAGCTGTAGTTACGAGGTTTTTGAAGTAAACAGACGACATAAAAGAAGACGGTATTACCTTTCGTATGTCTATCGTAGAAGTCCAAGGTATGGTTTCTCGCCGAGGCTACGTATCTCACATAACTTGAATATGCCTCGTCTTCGTCCTCGCTTACCTCTTCGTATTGATCATCTTCTTCTCCGAGTTCAGTGACTTTACCGTTTGCCTACAACAGATTACAAAAAAAAAGTGTGCAGTCTGATCTTAACGTGAAAATGTTCACAAAAGTTATGGATATTGCACACATTCATGCAAGCCAAAGGTTTGTTATATACTACGCAAAATTTGCTAGGGATCACCCTAAAAGATTTATCCTAAATCTAAAGGTGGCATGTATCATGTATGGTTTTACAATACGTTACATCACTAGACTGATCAGTAAAATGACCAGTGGAAATGGATCTTTAAGCCTATACCTCACAATGTCGACTGTTAAAGGTGGGTATTTAGAATTTCTACATCACACCAAATAAAAAATATATGTATCACTGAAATTCATATGAAAAAATTATACAAATTATCAATAGTTAAGATTCATAAAATTTAAAAAAAAATCTTTTTTGATGGTATTCCCTTAAAAGGCTACGTAGCCTCTTAAGGTATTTTTAGATTTCGCGCCAAAAATCAATAAACTAGCACTTGACTCATATCGCTTAAATTCCATTACATAACAAACATGTAATGATTATTTTCCATAATGTCTTCTTTGGACGCTATTTTTGAAACTTCGTCTGTGTATTCCTGTTTGTAAATGAGCGAATTGATCATCTAAAAATAGAACGTGTCTCCCGTTGGTGTCAACCTGGGCTGTAGTAAATCTCTAATTTTTCGTGTTGTCGGATGGTTTTCGACTACTGGGGTTTTATGAATGAAAATTAAAAGGCTTTGGGGATGATTTTTTGCATTTTTGTAAAATTTTCGTTCCAAAATCTGAAGGGCCACCTTTAAAGACACTGAGAAAGAAGCCTTTGGAAAACATTGTTGGAAAAGGAGAAAATGCTGGATACCAGCATTTTCTCCTTTTCCAACAATGTTTTCTACCCCATGACAGACAGCGAAGTGCACGCTGCATATAGTTTTTTGGGCAGCAAATGCTTTCAACTTGGACAGATCTAGAATTTTATAATAGGATAAAAAAATATATGCAAAACTGTTGTAACATATAAACCCATACAGAAATATGTAAGTGATCCCTATCAAAGTGTGAGTAGTGTATTTCAAATAGTTAACATGGTAACTCGATTAGGACTTGTATCGTAAAACTATTTATCTTTTTAAATTACCATCGTCATCATCATCATCATCATCATCAACATCATCACCATCGGCAGCAGTAGTTCCAAACAAAGAAACACCAACCACGGCAAAATCATACAAAAACAAGCGAAAGAATGGACAAATGTACTGACACGACTTTCGCCCGGATCCAGATGTTTTCAACTTGAAAAATCCGTTTTTGTATAACAACCTATTGAACAATGAGGTAGAACGGTTCTTTGATATGAAGAACATTGACTGATAACAAAAAGTTTCGGCCGAGGCAAGCCTGCGCGGATTGCCCAGGCCGACCTGGGTCGATACTTTTTTGCAAATGCATTAAACCCCCTTTTCACAGAGCATGGTTCAATTATTTTTATTAATCAGACCAATTCTCGTAAATATGAATTCAAAACGATAAAGTATAGTTTAAAAAATATACATTTTAAAGAGCTCCAGATAAGAGGGAGTGATGGCATTGTAAATCCATTATCTCTCTTCCAAACCCTATGTTGTGGGTACTCATTAGAATCGTCTCGATGAGACGATTCTAATGAGTACCCATAACATAGGGTTTAGTGGACAATAATTAATATTTTCAATTTTGAAATCAAATTCACTCCCTCTATTTGGAGCTATCTTTTATATTTATAATTTAAGGTCATACGGCCCCTTAATCATCTGTTAACATTGACGCTTTCGTAAACGGCTGTTCGGCCAGTCTCGGTAGCTTCCGTCTTTTGAAATGAGAGACTCACTAACTCATCGGTAAATTTCGTGTGACATAGACATTTTCGTAAAGGCTTTTGTGGTCAGTCTCGGCAGCTTCCGTGTTTTAATATTAAACATGATACTACCGGCCCATAGACCCTAATAAAGTTCCGCTATCTGGCCACCTGGTTTTATTGATGTCTATCAGAAGATTCAAACCTTTTACCTCTGGTTGACTGATTGTCTCGCCACTGTCAGCTACATAACCTCTGTTAGCGTAGGCAGACTGTACCTCCTCGAATGTGGGCGGGTCTTCCGAGCCCATGGGTAGGGCTGTGTGATGTTTAGAGTCTGGGGCAGTGTCGACGCCGTCAAGTCTTTTGATCGTCTTGAGCTGAACATCGTTACCCGACATATTTGTTGACTTGATCTGAAAACACCAAACACATAATATGAGCTATGCTCTGAAAAAAGGGGGCTTAATGTTCCTCGGTGATGCATGATACAAAGCGTGTTATCACGTGATGGTGGATCTATGAAAATCATTTTAACTAACAATCGATTGAATCATAAGGAAAACTGATCCTCTGACATGCCGAAAATTGACTAGTTGCAAAAAGTATCAGCTCATATCAGCCCTGGGCGGAGTCATCTTTGCAAGCCAAGGCTGACGATTCACTACGCTATTCTACCCTTGGCTTGATTTTTACATTCACTCGATACGCTTTTTCATTGGATGCAGCCAGCTCTAATTGCAACGTATGAAATCGCTGGTGGCATTTCATTTTTGATAAAAATAGAACAAGGTCGCTACCTGTCGAATAGAAGGTAATCATGGAAACCCGTAACTCGTAAGCGGTTTGTAAAACGATATTTCATTGGCTTTTAGAAATATGATGTAAATGGGGTAATAACCAGCAAAAAAATAGAGGGCGCATCGCAGGAATCTCGAAATCGGGCTCAGTCAACCAAGGTATGATCCACGTAGTGATTGTAACCTTGGCTCGCGAAGATGGTTGTGGGGTAGAGCGTCGGTCTCTTAACCCATTACCACACAATCCCTACTTTTGACGCCCCTGAGAAAGAAGCCTTTTGAAAACACTGTAGGAAAAGGAGAAAATGCTGGTAACCAGCATTTTCTCCTTTTCCCACAGTGTTTTCTACCCTTCCCAGAACAAATTTCAATTTTTCAGTCACTCTTATTTTGTCGTCTGCAAATGCTTTCAATTTGAACCAGTCTGAAATTTTGTCGTGTGGTAATGGGTTAACCAGTATGATTCCGAGTTCGGTACCTGGGAGTGAGTATCAACTTTTGGATTGTCCGTGGCTCGCGAAGATGGCGCGGAGTGGGCAGGCTGACATGGGTCGATAATTTTTGCATATGTATTAACCCTTTACTCCATAGATACACATCTTGACACATCAACAACAGACGGCTTTTGAAAACGTTGTGGGAAAAGGAGAAATTGCTCGTAACGAGCAATTTCTCCTTTTTCCCACAACGTTTTCCACTCAATCAGATATCTCCTTTTCACAGATCATGGTTGATATGTAAAAAATTGCATAATTAATTATACTAAAATTCAATAATACACTAAAATACACTAAATACACTAAAAGTTTGTTAAAAACTCAATATTTCACACAGCGTTGTTTGCATACGAGATCTCTTTGTGACATATACGATCTAATATTATGAATACTTTTATATAAAATTTATATTTAACCGTATAGTCTTTGGAAACCAAATAAGAGACGCGGATAACTGTTGGTTTTATGTTGTGTGACCCCCCCCCCCGGTCTTCAAGACTACAATATTTCAGATATATCTCGGTGATCATCACCTATTCATGCTTTCCTAGAGGTTCTGTGTTCAAGAACCTTAAATTATTTACTTTACAGGCCTGCTTGACATAACCGTCGTCGAAAACCCGATTACAGTTGAGAGAGGAATGGGTCCGGTTGCGATGATTATCACCAATCCTCGGAAAGAAAATTGTCAAGCTCAAAATTCGAATCTTTGACCACCTACTTTCAACCGTTTCATGCCCTGTACAGACTAAGATAAGAGGCTATACAAAGGCAATTGTAATATTGAACCAGTGAAAACTGTAGACTGTGCAGGCTGACCTTACTCGATATTTCGCAAATGCATTAAGCCTGCTTTTCACGGTGCATGGATAATACAGATATGATCTCCAAACATGTTGTGTGTATTTAACTCATTACCACACAACAAAATTTTAGACTAGTCCAAATTTATAGCATTTGCAGACGACAAAATAAAGGTGACTGAAAAATTGAAATTTGTTCTGGGAAGGGTAGAAAACACTGTGGGAAAAGGAGAAAATGCTGGTTACCAGCATTTTCTCCTTTTCCTACAGTGTTTTCAAAAGGCTTCATTCTCAGGGGCGTCAAAGGTAGGGATTGTGTGGTAATGGATTAATGGTGTTTTACAAGAGATTTAAATTTATGGGGTGAAAAAAACCTTTTTATGGAGCCCGATAGGTGTCGAACTCTACACACTTTTTATTTCGAAATAACGAAATCCTAAATCGTTCCAACGAAATAATATTTCGAGAAAACGAAATACCAAATCGTTTACACGAAATGCCATTTCGAGGAAACGAAATAGTAAATCGTTAAATCGAAATGCTATTTAGAAAACGTTCTAAATCGTTTGAACGAAATGCTATTTCGATAAAACGAAATACATGTAGGTATGTTCGGAACACTTGGTAGTCATCGTCTGCCATGACCGCGTGAGATGAGTGACTGCACAGTCTGTGTACGGTCAATGACAACAAAGTGTTCCAAACATACCCATTTAGTTTTCTCGAAATAGCATTTCGTTTTACCGATTTAGTATTTCGTTTTCTCGAAATGTTATTTCGTTTGAACGATTTAAGATTTCGTTATTTCGAATTAAAAAATGTGTAAAGCTTGACACCTACTGAGCCCCGTACCGTTTTAACTATCAGCGTCAAATATAAAGTTTCGACCTTTATCGACGAATGAAAATATACAATCCATTGAAACTTATAAAGACATCTGCCATGTAGAATTTTTTCACAGCTTTACTGTCCAGTTCTATATGGTACTTGAGGGTCGTGGCCATACCTCAATCTACCTTATACTCGTAGTTCGTTTTCAGTATTCAGTTTTAGTAAAAATACAAATAAAAGTTGTAATTACAATTCCAGATTTTTCACAGCTATTATTGTACTACTATATTTATATCGCTACTAAAATATAAGGATTTTATCTATAATGACTAATAACAGGTTTACTTTTCTATATCAGAGCAGTTTCTTTTTGTATATGAATATATATATAGATCTAATTGAGCAAAAAAAAAAAAACCAAAGTGTGTGAGAAACGTCATGTAGATTAAAATTTTGACTTTACAAGGGGACGTTATGAATCCAGGATCCGATTGCTAGTTCCCTGCAATCTGATAGGTTGGTTGGTTGTATTGGGTTTTAAAGCCACTTTAACAGCTAAGGTCATACCATGGCGGTCGGTGACGCACATATGTTTCCTGGCTCTCTCATACCAGTACTAACACAACTTTCTTTCCAAAGCTCTGTGCAATCTGAACTTTGTCTGTGGTGTCCGCAAACTTCAGTTTTCGTCTCGGGTGCGGAAAGTGTAATTTACGCGTAAACTTGTCTTTCAAATATACAAGAGATGGATAAGGGATTTTGTTATGAATGGTTTGATTTAATGATTTTATCTTCGAAAGTTTCAAAATATGTGATTCATGATCCGACAAAAGGGGGATTAATGCATCTCCCTGGTTCATAATGCCAAGTAAGTCCTCATTATGACTATAGATCCATAAAATCCGATGGTAGAACGGTTCTGTGACATGCAGAAAATTGACCAATATATAGCAAAAGGTTTCGTTAGAGGTCAGCCTGCGCAAAAGGCGCTGGCTGACCTGAATCGATAACTTTTGGCAGAGGTATTAAACCTCTCTTTTCACAGAGCATGCCTCATGTATATAATACACAGGTAGAAATGAATAATTAATACGCTTGCCTAATTCTAGTTATACAAATATCATTGATTTTTATCACTTTAAATCTTAACACAGAATCCCGTCTCTTAAAAACCCAGATATAGAAGCCTTTTGAAAACCTTGTGGAAAAAGGAGAAAATGCTGGTATAACCAGCAGTTTATCACTTTAAATCTTACCACACGATCCCGTCTCTTAACAACCCAGCTAAAGAAGCCTTTAGTAAAACCTTGTGGGAAAGGGAGAAAATGCTGGTAACCAGCATTTTATCACTTTAAATCTTACCACACAATCCCGTCTCTGAACAACCCTGTTAAAGAAGCCTTTTGAAAACTTTGTGGGAAAAGGAGAAAATGCTGGTAACATTTTCTCCTTTTCCCACAAAGTTTCCTATCCTTTCCAAACCAAATTTCAGTTCTTGAGTCAGATTTATTTTGTCGTCTGCAAACGCTTTCAATTCGGACAAGTCTAAAAGTTTGTCGTTTGGTAAAGAGTTAATCCTTACTAGACTAAAGAAATAAAATGAAACTTACAAACCTGTAGTAAAACAACCCGAAATTTACATGTACTTAGTTCAAAGATGTTCTGGGGGAAAAATATCTCCTTTTCGGACAGTGTAGATCAAAGATCAGACTGCACGTTCTGTGCAGTCTGATCTTGATCTACACTGTCCGCAAAGGGTCAGCGGGTCGCGCTCATCACCCAAAGGATTAAACAAGGGAGGTTATGTGATAAATAGAGGATATTTGTTTTTTTCGGTGAAAGATCGAAATTTATTTCATCGAGTGGACACCATCGGTAATATTTTCACGAGTGGCGCAGCCACGAGTGAAAATATTACCGATGGTGTTCACGAGATGAAATAAATTTCGATCTTTCACCGAAAAAAACAAATATTCTATTGATTTTATGATTTTAACCCTTTCTGGGAGGAGCTTTATCAAAATTCAGTACAGTTCTTTTCCTTTATTTCCCGTGGCGTACCCCTCCCGCATAGCAACGTTACGTCAAGCGCGAGAAATCTAAGGTATATGACGTCATATTTCCCATCTGGTTGTTAGGCACGCGCAATTTACCTAGGCGACAAGAACGTGAAAATTGGTATTTTCACTGGTGATACCAGTGTAAGATCGAAAAATATTTTCACTGCCATTTCTCGATATCCTACCGGAAAGCATGAAATAAAAGCGGCATAAAAGCGACCTTCTCCTTTACCACGCAAACCCAATTTTATCGACTCTTAGAACAGACAATTTTCTCTTTTTTTCCACAGTGCTTTCTATTAGAGATTTGCGGCCAAGAACGAAGGTGGGGGACGGACGTCGAGGTTCGAAGTTTCAGAAGGGGTTGTCTCAAACGTATTGAAACGTGATCAGATGAGTCAGTTTCGCGAAATTCACGTGGAGTTACTGCATTTTTATTGAGGCTACCTTAAACACTGTTTTACTTTGCGCATTTTTTTCTAAATTGAAAAAGACCCACTTTAGGCAATTGGAAGTTCATAGGGGGCCCCTTAATTTTGATTTAACTTGAAAATTTCTGATCAATTTTTATGAAACGTTTCAAACTCTTTTAAAATGACCTAACCTACTCTCAGAGCGATAGTTACAATTTTTCTTCGGCAAGAAAGACTATAAAACCAATTTCATCTGTGTTAAATTTTGGTTCTGGAGTTAAACTTTCTCTAAGGGTTTCGCAACGTGACCAGAACAGCAAATATAACTGATCAGTTGCATGATTTGAATATCTCACTTTAGTTCAATATGAGGCCCCAATTCTTTTTTGAGGCCCAACAAATAATATATGGTTCTATGTATACCTTGCATTAAATGTTAATTTGGTCACTTTTTGGCCTTAATTTTATTTTCGACATGACTTCATCTTTCATATCACTTCTGTTGAAATATGTGTACGAAACCACCTGACGCTTAGACTCGAAGGTCTTCCATGATCTGCTCTGAATTGTTTTTGCAACGAATTTTGTTCGCCCAACCGCAGCTCGAATGCATTTTTTTTCACTGTCATAGGGTGGTAATCTTAAAGATACTGTGTCCCTTTGATAGAAAAAAATAGTTTACAACAATACTTTGGATCTTTTCAGTTTTGTATGCTATATTACTCTTACTCGATGAATCTTTTTTTTTTTTTAATACAGAATGTATAAATGTCTTTGATTTGTTTGTAATCTTCAATTATGGAGGAAATAAAGAATTAATTAACCGAGTGAAACTGATACCACATGATGTGAGCCAACTTTTGACTGGGTTTCCTGGTTTGACAAGGAAAAGAAAACGTGTAAATAAGTGCGTGCAAGTCTTTGAACCCTCAAAAAAGGTGAAAAAATGAGCTACAGTCCTCAAAAATGATGTTTTTAATGTAAAAACAGTAGACGAGCACAAATACTGTACTTGCGTGAGAATTTTCACAAACAGGTAAACCTTTAACAATGAATAGCGTCACCCCTTTTAACATCACCCTACCTTTACATGTAAGATGGACTTAGCAGGTAATTGAAAACTGCGATGGAAATTAAATACTTGCGTGCATTTTCATGTACATGTAGTTGTTTTAATTCAGTAAGTGCACGTGTCTCTGGATGTAGGCGAGTGAAAATGCAAGTACTGGGCGAACGTCATGCCTGTAACTCGTTCGGGTTTACCGTTTGTGAAAAGACAGCAGGGACCGTACTCACCAACCATTCTTAAGAATGTTCTTTGTCGCGATCTTCAAACTTTTTTTATTGTGAATGTAACAGAACCTCTGATTGGCAAACCAAATGGTTTAGCAAATCAGAAGTTCTGTTACTTTCACATTGACAAAATTCTGAAGAATAAGACTAAGAATATTCCTAATAATGATTGGTGAATACGGGCCCAGGTCTTCTTCTGTAGACCAACAGTTGCAGAGCCTCCATCTAGATCGGAATCGGCCATAAAACAACGAAGGAGTGCTGTAACTTGGGATAAAATATTGCTAATGTATCTTTCGATGGTGATGTTTCTTGTCAGTCACAGCTCGTCAAAGAAACAAACCTTTATCTAAGTTACTTAGAAATAACCAACTAAGAATCGTGCAACAATTTCATCACAAAACATTCCAAAATTGATATAAATTCCCGGGATAACTTAAAACTCCGCTGGTGAAAAATGCAGTGAAAATGAATAATTAATCGATAAGTTATTTGAGTTATCAGACAGACAACATTTTATTTTACTTGGCCTTGCATATGAAATACTTGACAGCTTTGAGACAACCCCTCATTGTACATCGAACCTCGACGTCCGTTTTCCGTCTTCGTTCTTGGCCGCAAATCTCTATTACTACAAAGACATATTCCAACGACTGGAGCGACAATAAATTCGACGATTGCAAAAAGCTTTTAAACTAATCCTTGCATGGCTAAATAAGTGGCGAATTAATTCTTGCATAGCTAAATAGGTGAAGATACTTTGAATTAAAGCCGATAGTTTAATAACGAATGTTGCTATTTCAGACCTGCTTTTTCATGAAAAAAAACTTCGTCTAGGACAGTGTATATGCAAGATCATGCTGCACGTTTTGTGCAGTCTGATCTTGATCCACGCTGTCCGCAAAAACTCAGTTGAGTCGCGCATAGAAGCCTAACGGTTTACCAAGTCACAGATTTTGTATTCTTGTGAAGGGAAGAGCTAGATTTCGACCTGTCGTAAATATACCATTTAGATTTATTTTTTTATCAAGTTGACTTCATCACATTTTGCAAGTTTATTACAAAACGCGTTGCATAGCTTTTTATTACATTCCATGTATTCACAACGCATTTTGTAATAATTATTACATTTTGCAGGTTTATTACAAACTGCGTAGTAACACAGCATCAATGTTTTCAAATAGTTTATTGGCTTTTAATTTCAAGCCTCCGCGTAGAAACCTCATATCATTTTACAGAAAGTTTTCGTCTTGATTAGCCTGCGGTGACTGCGCAGGCTGATCTGGACCAAAACTTTTTGCATATGCATTAAGTCCCCTTTTCACGGAACATGGGTCATGTACTTTGCTCTGAAAGACCCAGACTGTCACATCTACTGGTGGTCACAGGTTCTGACCTAAGTTTAGTGTATTATCTGAGATGCATTTTGTAACATTAACCTGTAGGCTGCTCAGCGCGACTCACCGTCCCTTTGCGGACAGTGTAGATCAAGATCAGACTGCACAGAACGTGCAGTCTGATCTTTGATCTGCACTGTCCGTTAAGGAGATGGTATTCCCTGACACAAAACTTTAAAACAGCAATATTCAAGGGTTTACTGTCGACTTGAATTTTTCAATTTAGCAGGATAAGGGTGTACAGATCTGTAACCTTCTCAAATCTTGAGTTGGGACCATGTTTAAGTTGGTTGGTTGTATTGGGGTTTAACGCCACTTTAACAACTAAAGTCATATCATGGCGCTCGGTGGCACACATGTGTTTCCTGGCTTTCTCACATCAATACCAACCGACCAAAGCCACCGACTACTTTTCTCACATGCTTCAGCGAGGTGAGAGGAGAAAATACGCCGGAAAGAAAATTCGCCTCAAAGAAAATTCGCCTCAACCGGGTATCGAGCTCACAACCATCAAGTCATGAGTCCGACACGCTCACCACTGAACCACCCGGGCGGGCCCATGTTTCAGACGCAACGATGTAAAATAAATACCTGGATTTAAGTCAATTAACGGACTTACGGTCATCATTTCACTGAGTTGAGTCTGAAAGATATCCAACTTTGGATTTTGAAATGTAGCACAAGTTTGCTAATGTCAATGAAATATGTCTGAAATAACAAACTCAACATAAGTATGAATACATGAAAAACCTGATGCAAAACATCAATGGCGCCGCAAATCAGTTGTTTCTGAAATAAGGCACATTACAGCATTTCAAATTGTCCACTGTAAATTTATGCAGAAATCGGAGAGAAATGAACTGAGGAACCCTAAACAATCATTAAAATATAACTAAAAACTTTAAAAAGAAAGAGGCAATAATGGTTAGATATAGTCATAGCCATTCTTTGGCGAAATTTAACAGAAGTTCCATTGGATCTATGCGCCATTTTAAGCAGTAATCATTTAGCAAACATCAAAAGAAAATAGTAGCAAAACCAGGTTGTACATTACCAAATTGACGTTATTAAGTGGGTACGAAATGGCCAAAAATATACGAAATGGCCTAGGTACGACATGGCCTAGTTACGAAATGACTGGAAGCCAAGTAAAGAATCTGTCTACAAAGTTTTTTTTCAAAATCGAATAAAAATATAGTGCCACCGCTCATGCGGTGCCACAAAGAATACCGTGCCACCGCTCATGCGGCGCCACAATAAGTCTGTTTGTAATTTGAGTAAAATTAGACACTTGAGGGTTTTTTTTTCAGCTTTTTCAGCAACCTAACCAATTTTTTTTGACATTAAGGTGTGTGTTTGTGGGTGTTGCTGCGGGTGTAGACGTGGGTGTACATTAACCCTTCATCAAACAACAAAATTTCAGACTGGTCTAAATTGAAGACGATAAAATAAACGTAACTCAAAAACTGAAATTAGTTTCGGGCAGGGTATAAAACATTGTGGAAAAAGGAGAAAATGCTGGTTACCAGCATTTTCTCCCTTTTCCACAATGTTTTCATAAGACCTCTGTCTGATGGTCGTAAAAACGAAGGATTGTTTGGGAAAGGATTAAAAGGAGCGTCTTCGTTTGTAACATATTCTGGCCATACCATCAATGAAAATTCGGTATTTCTGATATTTTTCATTAATGAAACGGTTCATTACTTTGATTTAGCGCTGTTCGTGTAAAGAAGGTGACTCTGTTTTGGTTGTTTGTATTGCAAAAACCTCTGTCTGACGTATTTTCATGCATCACTTACGTCTCATACCAAGCATGACATAAATACGTCTTATGCATAAACAAATCAGTGATTGATTTATGTTGGTATATCTGTTTTTATTTGACCACGTCCGTTTCGTTACGTCCTGGATTTGTCTACCCCGACCTTCCTCGTATTTGAACAAAGTACAACTTTCTCCCAGAAAACGGATGGTCGGTCGGTGGATTAGCGGGTGGTTGGGTTGGTTGGCTAAGAAAGAAAGAAAGAAAGAAAGAAAGAAAGAAAGAAAGGAAAGGAAAGGAAAGGAAAGGAAAAGAAAGAAAATGAAAAGAAAACAAAAGAAAGAAAGAAAGGAAAAGAAAGAAAAGAAAAGAAAGTAAAGGAAAAGAAAAGAAAGGAAAAGAAAAGAAAGGAAGAGAAAAGAAAAGAAAGGAAAGGAAAAGAAAAGAAAAAAAAGAAAAGGAAAGATAAAACGGAAAGAAAAGGAAAGAAAAGAAAAGAAAAGAAAGAAAGAAAGACAGAAACAACTAGATTTCTTTTTAGGAGCGAAGGTGGGAAAATCTATTTTCTTCGGGGAAGAATTAACACACTCCCTTTTAAACAATTCTGCAGAATAAGTCATACGTATCCAATTTAAAAGGTTTTTTTTCGTTATCTCTTTGACAAATCGGTGATTCTGAAACAGACAACCTGTTAGACCAGAACGACAAATTTATGTTATCTACCAAATGTGATAATAAATATTTACACGTTAACCCACCGAAACACAGTCGAAAGCTTCAATCAACGGATATTCCAATGTTTGCTGAAAAACGGAGGAGGTGTTACTTAGTCCCCGGGGATGTGAATTACGGGGTCATTTAAACAATATAATCTTTCAAGTCGAACAAAAGACCGTAGCGACAAACACTCGTAAAACATGAATAACCCGAATACCCTTCCCCAACCCACCTTGTATGCTATATTTAAAAGAAAACTTGTTGCAGTTACACTTTTACTTCCCACGGCAAAGGCTGGCAGACTTTAACTGAAACACATATGCTTGTAGAACAAGGGAAATATTTGCGTGATCTGAATTAACTAGTGTTGAAAACGACATAATATAATCATAATAAATCAATCGAAGGACTAACCAACTATTCAACAAACCAATCTACTAGTTAATCAGTGGTGTTCGTGGTCGTGAGGTAGAGCGTCGGCCTCGTAACCAAAAGGTCCTGAGTTCGATTCCCGGGAGCGGGTGTCAACTTTGGGATTTTTCATCGGCCAACACATTCGGCCCGAATACTGGTGTAATTCCCAGGAAGCAGAATCGAAAGAGATTAGTATAAGTTATAAGAACTTGTTTCTCAATCGATGTAAAATAAATATGTTTAAACTAACTACTTAATCGATCAACTAATCAACAGAAAAACCTGCCCACCAACTCATCGACCTACCCTGTCACCTATTTCCCTTCTACCCTGCATACACCGACCCACCAACCAAACAAACGACCCACCAACCTACCCACTTACCAACTAACCGATCCATCCACCTATCTACTTACCAACCAACCGACCGAACACCCAACCGATCTGCTAACCAACCGACCAGCCTACATATACCGACTCACCGACCGATCTTCTGACAAGCCGAACGACCGACCCACCAACTGACCGACCCGCCAACCAACTGAACGGCCAACCAACCAACCCACCAAACAACCGACCGATCCACCAACCGACCAACCCACTAAGAAACCGACCGATCGACCCACAAACCAACCGACCGACCGACCGTTCAACCAATCAACCGTCCCAACAACCAACCGACCCTCTGACTGGCCCACAGACCAACCGATCCGTCACCCAAACTCTAACCCTCTGAACGGTCGACCCTCTGAATGACCGACACACTCACTGACAGACTCACCGACCCACCAAACATCCAGTCAGCAGCAAGCCAACCAACCAATATAAACTAAGGGGAAAAGGAGTTATGTGTATAAGTGGGAAAGAGTTCAGCTGTCTCGACGCCATTATCCTGGCTGCTGAATAAAAAGTAGGCCTAATTCTTATACTTTGCACGTTTCTACTTTATGCGTTCATGAATAGTTCGTAATCCAATTATCAGGTATTCAAATGGAAATAGATGTAGTATAATTACTAAAAATGACGTTTTAAAATTGCAGGAGTGACAGACAAAAAGAGAGCTGAAAGTTCAGTCGGTCAATGAAAAAAAAAAGAGAGAAAAACCCACATCGTGCATTTAATACTTTATTATGGGATCAGACACGTGTAAATAAGCCAGGCTTTCACGTTTGTGAAAAGGGGTTTTAATGTATTTGCGAAAAATATCGGCCCAGGTCAGCCTGCGCGGAAAGCGCAGGCTGACCTGGGCCGAAACTTTTCACCATCAGTCAGTTTAATGCATGTCAAAGGACCAGGCTAGCTCATGATTCTGTTGATTGCTAGCACAATGGATTTCACGGATACGTTATCACGTGATTACTTGCTTGGTATCCTGCATCACGGCGCTGCGTTAGACCCCCTTTTGTCAGAGCATGACTCAACCGTACTTTTCAACATTTTCAATTTTTGACAGTGGGGAAAAGTATACCTATTTACGCAATTCGGGCCCGCACTGAGCTAATTCTTAAAATCCAAGGACTTGTAATCTGATAGGCAGAGACAAAAATGTGTCGACAAATCAGATGGCTATTTTAGAGTTTACAGTAAGGGTGATAACGTTACATGTATTTAAAAATGTCGTAAAGATGGGTCTTGGTTGATTGATTGGTTGGTTGGTTGGTTGATTGGTTTGTTGGTTGGTTGGTTTGTTGGTTGATTGGTTTGTTGGTTGGTGGGCTGGCTTCCTGGCTGATTGGTTGGTTGGTTGATTGATTGGTTGGTTGGTTGATTGGTTGGTTGGTTTGTTGATTGGTTGGTTGGTTGGTTGATTTATTGATCGATCGATTGGCTGGCTGGCTGGTTGGTTGGTTGATTCGTTTGTTGACTCATTGATTGAACGGTTGTCTTATGCGCCTTTAAACATTATATCACTTAAATCACGTTAACAGCTCGCTTATTCAAGCCAATGAATTCAACCTTTACTAAGCCAAAAACATGACGTGTCTTGCCCAAGGGCACTCCCGGAGGAAAACCAGTAATTTTAGTCAAGTCTCGAACCAGGGACCTCTAGGTAACGGGACTTACATTCTACCAGTCAGATATACAGGAATCCTACGAATACATAGAGGATATTTGTTTTTTTCGGTGTAAGATCGAAATTTATTTCATCGAGTGGACACCATCGGTAATATTTTCACGAGTGGCGCAGCCACGAGTGAAAATATTACCGATGGTGTTCACGAGATGAAATAAATTTCGATCTTTCACCGAAAAAAAAACAAATACTAGTATTCTATTTATTTTATGCTTTTAACCCTTTCTGGGAGGAGCTTTATCAAAATTCAGTACAATTCTTTTCCCTCATTCCCCGTGGCGAACCCCTCCCGCATAGCAACGTTACGTCAAGCGCGAGAAATGTAAGGTATATGACGTCATATTTCCCATCTGGTTGTTAGGCACGCGCAATTTACCTAGGCAACAAGAACGTGAAAATCGGTATTTTCACTGGTGGTACCAGTGTAAGATCGAAAAATATTTTCACTGCTATTTCTCGATATCCCACTGGAAAGCATGAAATAAAGACAAATATATATTTTCTTTATTCTGAGGGTAACTCTATTCTAAATGTCTTTGTTTAACCCATTATCACACAATCCATACTTTTGACGACCCTGAGAAAGAAGCCATTAGAAAACTTTGTAGAAAAAGAAGAAAATGCTGGTAACCAGCATTTTCTCCTTTTCCCACAAATTTTTTCTACCCTTCGCAAATCAAATTTTCCATTTTTCTGTCACTTTTAGTTTGTCGTCTGCAAATGCTTTCGATTTGGACGAACTTAAAATTTTGTCGTTTGGTAAAGATTGAGTAGGATTTATAAATTCGTATTCTGCATTCTATTCGTATTTTCTCGTCTGGAAAAGCTGTCATTTTGGACTAGTCGAAAAGTGTTCTTGTCAAGAAACGGGTTTTCAGTGTGATTTCTGCTTTACAAAAAATGTTTTGTACTCGTTCAATAAATGAGCTGTGCTTTGGCAAAAGGGGATTTCTTGCATCCTCATGATGGATTAAACCAAGCAAGACATAAATAATTATTGGTCCATAATAACCTATTCTTTTAACAACCCGCTTCGTTTTTGGGTAGACCGATCCTTCAATGTACAGAAAATTGACCAATGGCGAAAAGTTTCAGCCCAGGTCTGCCTGTGCAGACTGCACATGCTGACCGTCTGCACAGGCTGACCTAGGTCTATACTGTTTGCAGATCGATTAAGGCACCCTTTGACTTTTTTAGATTTTTATAGTCAAGTATAAAGGAAACCTGTGCAAAAAAAAATAATACATATAAGATCTGTAGCTCGCAAAAACCCGCTACCTTCAGTGCGTCAGCGCTTTGATTGATTCGTGTTAAGTAACTAAACATGAATTTCAAAGTTAAGCAACTAAACTCGCCCTAATTTTTTTATGGGTGAAAAAAAAAAAAACAATTACATATTTGTGCAACTCATTATCCACACAATCCCGTCTTTGACTTCCCATGACAAAAAAGAAAAAAAAAAACTTTTGAAAACATTGTTGGAAAGAAGAAAATGATGATTACCAGCATTTTCTTCTTTTCCCACAATGTTTTCAAAGATTTTTCCGAGACGAAAGCCACCATTTCAGCTACATTGAATTTTCGACCGCAAATACTTTCAACTTGAACAAGTACAAAATTTTGTCGTCAGATAAAGAGTTAAACAATAATAATAATAATAATAATAATAATATTTATTTTATTCATTTCCTCTAGATGGAGATTACTAAATAACAGCTCTTTACAGTACTAATTGTTAATTAGCCATGGATATCAAATGGAAAAGATGAAAGAAGAAAAGTCAAACGACAAACAACGGATCAGCGTATACGATATATACCATAATAATAATAATAATAAATAAAATAATAATAATAATAATAGTAATAATGATAATAATAATAATAAATGACGGTAAAAGAATAAGAGAATAATAATACCTGTGTATGTTTAAAAATCTAATACCCACTATGTCGATGTGTTTCCCAATGTATTTACAAATGTCACTCGTCCGTCTTTATTCGTGCCTATTTTCCAGCTAGTCATGCGTGAAACCAAAATCATCTACATGTATTTAAAAAGTCGTCCAGCAAAGATGTAATTTTATGACGATTTGAAATCAAAGTTCTGTAGGGCATGAAAACAGATATTGGGGATATTTTCTTTTTCTTTTTTTTTTCTGTTAAACATCGAAATTAATTACTGAGCCATTCTTAAAAATATTACCGATGATGTTCACTCGCTGAAATAGAATTCGATCTTTCACCCTAAAATGTTTTATTCTCATGCTTTTAACCCCTTACCGCATAAGGCATTTCTATGGTATCTCGAATTGACCCTAAAAACAGCAAGGATGAAACTGTTTCTTATGTGTATTTGACACCTTTTGATAGCATAGAAAACATTGTGGCAAAAGGTGAAATTGCTCGTCACGAGCAATTTCACCTTTTGCCACAATGTTTTCCAAAGGCTCCTACAAGCAATGTGTAGAGATGAGTATCTATGGAGTAAAGGGTTAACCCTTTCTGGGGAACTTAATCAAAATCCAGTACTTGTTTTTGGTTATTCCCCATGGCTCAACATCTCCGCATAGCAAAGCATTAAAATATTAAGTCAAGCGCGAGCGAAAAATGTAAAGTAAATTGCGTCATATTTCCATCTGGTTGTGAGGCAGGAGCATTTTACCCAGGTGCGAATGACAGTGGCTGTTGCAGCCTTCAACTGAAGAGTTAGAATATAAAAATCGATCTTTTCACTGGTCGGAACCATGAAATATCGAAAAATATTTCACCGATATTTCTCATTGACTGGAAAACATATGAATTTTACATAACTAACAGTATTTTGGGGAGTGTCGCCCATATGGGCCACAGATGGCGGCTATGAAAATATGCAATTTCGATCAAACTTTTTAAAGTAATTCTTATCTAATACATGTATCTTATGAGACGATAATTTCGACCATGCAGCAAGAAATCTATGGAAACATTGTAACGACGGGCGAACACGATATTGCTACCTCGTTTCAAACCTTGTAACTGCAAGTAGACATGTCAACAGAAGGTGTAGTTCAAGATCGGACCGTGCAGAACATGCTATCTAATCTTTGATATCTACATCGACCCCTGTTTGATTTTAAACTGGAAAAAATTTTAATGGAACGGAACAATATCATTTCCTTTTATATCTTTGTAAAAAAAGTAGGATAAATTTATATGTCGTAATGCCAGGTTTAGTCTATTATATCTTCATAAATACTCCGGGAAAAGGGGTGAGTTTTTTTTTATAATAATTACTCCCTTCTCCACAAAGTTTCCCAATGCCGTTTTAATAAATAAGGCATGCTCTGACAAAAGGGGGCTATATGCATCTCCGTGATGCCTGATACCAAGAAGGCAATCATATAATCATTGATCCAAATTAGCCACGTTTTTCAGCAACCGATTTAATCCCAAGGTATACTGGTTCTTGTACATACAGAAAAAAAATAACCTTTCGTGAAAAGTTTCAGCCCAGGTCAGCCTGCGCGGACTTCGCAGGCTGACCTGGTTCGATGCTTTTCGCAGCTGCAATAAGCCCCCTTATCACAGAGCATGGCTCAAATATATATATTTTTTATCAGTTATTTCCCTTCTGTGACTTTTAACTCATTACCTGAACTACACATTTTTGGCTTGTCCAAATCGAACGCATTTGCAGATGACAAAATAAAAGTGAACTGAAAATTTGAAATTTGTTTCGTGAAGGGTAGCAAACATTGTGGGAAAAGGAGAAAATGCTGGTTACCAGCATTTTCTCCTTTACTCACAATGTTTTCTAAAGGCCTCCCTCTCAGGGTCGCCAAAAGTCAGGATTGTGTGGTAATAGGTTTATCAATTTCACCATACTTAATTAGAAGTTTTGACCTAACCTGACCTGCAACCCAAACATCAACTGAACATTAACATAACACGTCTAAATATATTACTCCTTTATGTTGCCCAATAAGTCAAATAAAGCCATCAAGCCCACAGTAAAAAACCCGAATACTGCTATTTTAATCTTATTCTTTGGAGAAATATATTTACTTATCGGACAGTGTAGACCAAGATCAGACTGCACGTTCTGTGCAGTCTGATCTTGATCTACACAGTCCGCAAAAGGTCGGTGAGCCACCCTGCTCAGCCAACAGGTTTACCTTCAGAAATCTGTACATTATTAATTTTATCTAAAGACCAGAAATAACTGGGGCTCAGTGACGCGTAACCTGATTGGCTTCTCTAAAAGTGAATTTACCTAAAGTTCAAAACTTTAAGGATCTCATTAAGCATACAGAGATGTTTGACATTTTAAAATTTTAAAGGTGGGTATTTAGATTTTTCACATCCCACTAAATTAAAAAATATATATCACTGAAACTTATATGAAGAAACAATACAAATCATCAATAATTAAGAATCATTAAATTTGAAGAAAAAAAAAAGTTTTGGGTGGTGTTCCCTTAATAGGCTACGTAACCGCTTCAGTTATTTTTAGATTTTGCGCCAGAAACTTAAAAAAAGCATTGTGGGAATGTAAAGTGACTGGCACGTGACTAATGACTCTTAAATTCCATAACATGATAAACATGTAATTATTTTCCATAATGTCTTCTTCGGACACTATGTTTGGAGTTTTGTCTGTGTATTTCCGGTATGTAAATGAGGGAACTGCTCATGTAAAAATAGAACGAGTTTCCAGTCGGTTTTGACCTTGACCGCAGTAAATCTCTAATTTCTCTTGTTGTCGGATGGTTTTCGACTGCTGGGATTTTATGAATGAAAATTAAAAGGCTTTGGAAGTATAAGGATTTTTTTTTGTATTTTTGTAAACTTTCGTTTCAAAATCTGAAGGGCCACCTTTAAAGTCCAAACTGATCGGCCAAAAGTAAATAAAGCGGTTATCAAATTGTATTTGGACTTTAAATATACCTTTTAACCCATTACCAAACGACAATATTTTAGACTGGTCCAAATTGAAAGCATTTGCAGTCGACAAAATAAAAAAGTGATTGAAAATTTGATATTTGTTTTGAGAAGGGTAGAAAACATTGTGGGAAAAGGAGAAAATGCTGGTTACTAGCATTTTATCCTTTTCCCACAATGTTTTCTGAAGGCATTTTTCTCTGGGGTGTCAAAAGTTGGGATTGTGTGGTAATGGGTTAAAGAAACATCTGTACTCGCATTCATCTATTTTTTTTAACTTATTCAAGCTTGGTCGGTTTCGTTGGTTTATCGTCGAATAAACACATTTGTGAGTTGGGGGCACAATAAATAATCCATGAGGGCTATAGCCCGAGTGGCTTTTTCATTGCGCCTCATAACTCACAACATGGTGTATATAGTGGATAATTGTTTTTTTTCGGTGAAAGATCGAAATATATTTCATCGAGTGAACACCATCGGTAATATTTTCACTCGTGGCGCAATTTCGATCTTTCGACGAAAAAACAAACATTCTATTTATTTCATGGTTTTAACCCTTTCTGGAGAAGCTTTATCAAAATCCAGTACAGTTCCTTTCCGTTATTCCCCGTGGCGTACCCCTCCCGCATAGCAACGCATTACAATATTACGTCAAGCGCGAGAAATGTAAGGTATATGACGTCATATTTCCAATCTGGTTGTGAGGCACGCGCAATTTACCTAGGCAACAAGAACGTGAAAATCGGTATTTTCACTGGTGGTACCAATGTAAGATCGAAAAATATTTTCACTGCTGTTTCTCGATATCCTACCGGCAAGCATGAAATAATGAACGATAAATCACCACAGAAAAAAATTATTTCGAATCTTAAAGGACCAACTCTTAATTAGAAGAAAACAAGTTCATACTTAGAGTAAGAACGCAGATACTGATTATATATACTACTCAAACTTTGATAGGGATCACTTACATAATTCTGTATGAGTTTATAAGTCACAACCGTTTTGCATAAACTCTTCATCATACTGTAAAACTCAAGATTTGTCCAAGCTGAAAGCATTTGCTGACCAAAGACTAAATGCAGCGTGCAGTATGCTGTCTGTAATAGGTTGAAAAACATTGTTGGAAAAGGAAAAAATGATGGTATGCAGCATTTTCTCCTTTTGCAACAATGTTTTCGAAAGGCTTCTTTCTCAGTGTCTTTAACAGTTGGCATTGTGAGGTAAAGGCTTAATGATCCATTTCCACCTGTCATTTTATTGCTCAGTGTGGCAATGCAACTTATTGTAAAACCATATTATGATACATGCCACATATATATATTTAGACTGAAACTTTTAGGGTGATCCCTTGCACATTTTGATAAGTATATATTCCATTGAATAAATTACATGTACAAGTTTACTTTCTAGAGAATAACGTCACGCTACATAGAATGACGTCACTATATACCTACATAGAATAACGTAGATTTTACCACGTTTTCCTTGCCCTGTGTTTATAGAGCCGAATTCATGGTGGTTGTGGTACACCCCTCACAACGTACGTCAGTGTGACGTCACAGGTAGTGATATCGGATCATTGTTATAAAGTTCCTTTAAAAAAAAAAAGTCTTTAGACCTCCAAAGCGTAGACCTACAATGCCTAGGGACTTTGTTTTTTTGTCAAAGCTTTTGTTAACTACTTATAATAATGGAATAGACTTCGACCAACTATTAAAATCCAATCACTTTTTGATATTTGTGCATATAGACATCTCCTTCCTGTCTAAAACATCAGAATATTAAATGTATTCATCTAATGTCTTTGATAAAAACATGAGAGTCTGTGTAGTCCATTTGTATCCACCCAAGCTAGCCTCATTCTATCTTTATATCGTACTTACTTTTCAATATGACGGACATAAGTTATGAAAATGCCCAGGTCCGATATCACTTCCTGTGACGTAGGTTGTTACCCTTGGGGAGAGACAGGATGAATTAGATTGGAGATATACAACTATTTTTATCGCCTTATACAAGGTAAACTGAGCGCGCTCGGTTAAGGACAACCTGTTAATTTTTGCAGAGCTATTATCTCCGACATGCAAGAAGAATGTAACCTGAAGCTGTCATACGTGTATCGCGTGATCTGATTTATCCCCTATACTTAAAGGCCCAATAGCGACCAGAGCAATCAGCGAGTATGCCGAAATGTACTTAGATTTAAATCACGCCATTCAAAAATATGGAAATTATTGTGGAGTAGGCTATCTGTTATTGTACAGTCGGTCAAGGTGATCATCGCTGGCAAATAAATGAATTTGAAACTGGGTAAAGCCCGTGTCACACCAAACTAGATCTTAGAACATCTTAATCCGTCCTGACATAATCGGAAAACGAGTTGCGGTCGGGGCACAACGTGTAATTTTGGCCTAATAATGCCTGAAACCCTTGTCTCACCAAACCTAGGCCCGTATTCACCAACCATTCTTAAGAACGTTCTTTGTCTTATTCTCCAGAATTTTCTACATTTGTAAGTAACACATCCTCTGATTGGCTAAACCATTCGGTTTAGCCAATCAGAAGTTGCGTTACTTACAAATTTAGAAAACCTTGGAGAATAAGACTATAAGAATATTCTCAAGAATGGTTGGTGAATAAAATGCAGTGTTAATTGATGCCTGGTAGCACTGCATCTTTATTAGGATCGAAATACGGCAGTTTCGTTCGTTGTACGCCTATCTCGTTTTAAATTCGTTGTCACTCCGTCTAATTACAGGACGGAATGGACGATACGAAATTTTGAGCAGATTCAAAGGTCTGGAGCACCTTCCCTAGGTTCATTAAGTTCGTAAACAGATCGTAAAATGCTGCTAATACGTCCACCCCGTTTAAATACAGTTTAAGTCCGTTTGGCAAAAAAATTCGGAACGGATTGAGAACGAGTTTGGTGTGATGGGGTTGGGGGGAGGGGGTTAATAAGTTACTTCGTCGGGCTATCTTTTGTTTACTTTCTTCCTGGTTTTTAACATTCATTTATCTGCCCGCAACTAACACTTGCACCTATAGTGGAAATACAGACTATCATCTTCAAAACAGTTGTAGTAGATCTACTCTAAATGGTATGATTTTAATATAACTGAACCCAGAGCGACATGATTCATCCCAGCGGTGAACAAGTTTCCAAGTCCCCTGCCACCTGACCGTACATCGAATTTATTATACTGCAAAGTTTTGACGTTCCAACGTTTGTTTGTTAATCATACCTGTTTTTGGTTTAAAAATCAAAGTAGAACTAAGGAACAAAGAAGAATTTCCCGTCTGAGTGTCCTAATTCAATGAAAAATGACGTCACTTGGAACTGACGTCACTGAAACCTTGGTAATACGTGCTAAAAACGTGCAGGTTGGTGCATAATCTTGATGTTAATCTTGATCGACGCCGCCATTTTGGATGTTGTGTTGATAGTGTAGTCATGTATACTGGGCTCCTGAAAGGGAAACTGCTTTTACTTTGGTTTTGCCAGTGTACATGAAATAGATGATCGGGGCATATTATCCAATCAAATCACGAGAAATTTACTTGCAGTATAATAATAGATTCTATGCTACAGTAGACGGATGTAGACGGTATAGTAAAAACAGATGACTTGCTTGGTACCATGGATCAGGGAGGAGCATCAGACCACATTTTGCCGGATTATGGTTCAAATGCATAACGACACATGCAATTCTTATTCTAGGCCGCTACTCGGTCTTTAAACGCTGTAAAACTCATATTTACTGTCCCCGAATTTTGACGACAGTTTTTACATGCACACATTTCCACTGTTATATTTTTTCATCACAAGGATGAAATTAAATCAGTACATTTGGAATAGTACGCTTTTTTTCTTTTTTAAGCAAAAAGACCAGTCAACGACTTACTATGATTATAACACTCCAGCCAAAAAATGACAACTTACTGTTTAGTAAATTACGTCATATTTCCATTTGGTTTTGAGGCACGAACATTTTACTTGGGTAACTAGAACGTGGGATTAACTGTTTCTGCTTTAAATTGAAGATTAGAATATAAAAATCGGTATTTTCACTAGTCGTAACCATGAAATATCGAAAAATAGTTCATCGATAATTATTCTACTGGAAAGCACGAAATAAAGAAGAATGGATAGGTACACTGGCGATAACGATATAACTGAAATGAATTTGAAAACGACGTTAATGACCATACATAGAGGATATTTGTTTTTTTCGGTGTAAGATCGAAATTTATTTCATCGAGTGGACACCATCGGTAATATTTTCACGAGTGGCGCAGCCACGAGTGAAAATATTACCGATGGTGTTCACGAGATGAAATAAATTTCGATCTTACACCGAAAAAAAACAAATATTCTATTTATTTTATGCTTTTAACCCTTTCTGGGAGGAGCTTTATCAAAATTCAGTACAATTTTTTTCCCTCATTCCCCGTGACGTACCCCTCCCGCATAGCAACGTGACGTCAAGCGCGAGAAATGTAAGGTATATGACGTCATATTTCCCATCTGGTTGTTAGGCACGCGCAATTTACCTAGGCAACAAGAACGTGAAAATCGGTATTTTCACTGGTGTAAGATCGAAAAATATTTTCACTGCTATTTCTCGATATCCCACCGGAAAGCATGAAATAAAATCAAGTAATCAGTGACTATATCCAGAGGACGAAAAAACCCCGAGACTGTGTTGTTAAGAGGTACATGTATGTATGTCTGTCGTGCATTTGCATTCTTTTTAGATAAGTTAAAATCCGATCAGATTACACTGTCTGGCAGTTTTATACCCTTTTCTGGCTCGATTTACACCCGTTCTACAATGACAACTTTTAACGACCTTGAGGAAGAAGGCTTTTAAAACATTGCGGGAAAAGGAGAAAATGCTGGTAACCAGCATTTTCTCCTTTTCCCACAATATTTTCTTCCTTTCCCAAAGCAAGTTTAAATTTTTGAGTGACATCAATTTTGTCGCCTGTAAATGTTTTCATTTTGAACTGACCTAAAATTTGCAGTTTGGTAAAGAGTTAAAGAAACCAATTGTAGTGCAGTCGCTCTATTTTTGGAAGGCGGTGACCTTTCAGGTCTTGCATTCTTATGGTAACGATGAGACTGAAGTCACCTGAAGACGAATTATTCCAGGTTCAAGAAAAATAATGCATCATAGATCAATTAAGACACGCGTCTGTGTGCATTTGATGAGTGAAATTAATGTGCAAATTGAATTCCACAAACAATGAATATTAGAGTTAACCGTCATCAAAATAGCTTTAAATTTGAAATTAGACTCGTTTTGTAGCTATGACATGACCTAGCTCAAAACGTCTACATGACGGATGAATAGGAATTAGAAACAGCCCTAAACACCCCAAAACGGCTCAAAAACAACAATCATTTCACCCATACAACTTTCCTTACACCTAAAATCACATTAGAAACGCTAAGTTGTAAAATTTTATGGGTAATATACATGAAATGACGCTGTCTAAGAACAAACTGTTGTAAACCGCCAGATAATTGAATTCTAAATAAGTTTGTCCCTTTTAAAAATCTACCTGCCCGCAAATTTCTACCTTCGCATTCTACTGGAAGTTTCAATACTTTGAGTTTTTTTTTCTGCGTAACTAAGCACTTGGCTAACGACCTACTTCTATATACTTCTATACTCCAATGAATAAATGATAGTTTGTGATTGGTTAAAATTGTGGACGTGTTAATTCTACGGACCCCTGTAGGCTTGTTTTGGGCCACATCTATGACAACAATATACAAACGTTGCAAAGACCAATCGATACCATTGTTCGCTTTTTCACATCAATGACAATGGATATGATTGGAGATTGTACTTTTTTCTTGTATTCAATGGGAATTTTATACTTTTTAGAAGTTGATTCATAATCAATTGCTGTATGTTTACATATATTTTCAGATACATCTTTAATAGCAGCAGCTTTACCTGTTGAAAGGATTACCTGGATTAGTATCTAATCTTGAAAATAAATGAGCCTTGCTCTGTGAAAGTGAGGCTTAATGTATTGATGAAAAGTTCCGGTTGGGGCCCACCTGCGCAGAGTGCGCAAGTTGGCCCTAGCCGGAACTTTTCGCTATTGGTCAATTAGCTGATTGCCAAAGGGCAGGTCAATCTCATGTATAACTTTGTTGTTTAACCCTTACTCCATAGATACTCATTTCTATGCATTGCTTGTTGGAGCCTTTGGAAAACATTGTGGCAAAAGGAGAAATTGCTCGTCACGAGCAATTTCACCTTTCGCCGCAATGTTTTCTATGCTATCAAAAGGTGTCACATACACATAAAAAAACGACTTCATCCTTGCTGTTATTTAGGGTCAGTTAGAGATACCATACAAATGCATTATGGGGAAAAGGGTTAAAAAAAACCCCCGTGGATATAATGGATCTAGAAGTATGACATGGCTTCCTTAGTACCATGGATCAGGGGAATGCCATTAACTCATAACCAAACGACGAAATCTGAGACTTGTCCAAATCGAAAGCATTTGCGGACAGCAAAATAAAAGTGACTCAAAATTTGAAATTTGTCTTGTGAAGGGTAGAAACATTGTGGGAAAAGGAGAAAATACCGGTTACCAGCATTTTTTTCCTTTTCCAACAATGTTTTCTTAAGGCTTCTTTCTCAGGGTCGTCAAAAGTAGGGATTGTATGGTAATAGGTAAACTCCCTTCGTCTTAGCAAGACGTAAATGTAATAGAGAATATTCAAAACAATGAGGAAAAGAGACAATTGATAGCGAGATTACTTATCACTACTGGTCATCAAATTGAATGGAAAAATTGCAAAATCAGTCATATTTTATATACCTTTAACCCATTACCAAACGACAACATTTTAGACTGGTCCAAATTGAAAGCATTTGCAGACGACAAAATAAAAGTGACCGAAAATTTGAAATTTGTTTTGTGAAGGGTAGAAAACATTGTGGGAAAAGGAGAAAATGCTGGTTACCAGCATTTTCTCCTTTTCCCACAATGTTTTCTAAAGGCTTCATTCTGAAGGGCGTCAAAAGTAGGGATTGTGTGGTAATGGGTTAACGCCGTTTATCTTTAAGGGAACTTGAAAAGAGCTTTTTGTTGCCTATGAGAAGATTATATTATATTTCATCATATTCTAAATAAATCCTCTTTAAAAGAAAATGCAGCGTATCAAGTTTTTAAATATCAGTTAAAATTAACTACTCTTTGCGTGTTCGACAAAGAAACACGTAAACATGACATGCAGCCCAGATGATTATATGCGATGCTCTGTCAAAAAGGGGCTTAATTCTTTACCAACGAGGAAATGTTCAACTTGTCCAAATTGAAAGCATTTGCAGACGATAAAAGAAACACGACTCAGAAATTGAAACTTGACTTTGAAAGAGTAGAAAACATTGTGGAAAAAGGAGAAAATGCTGGTTAACAGCATTTTCTCCTTTTCCCACAATGTTTTCAGAAGGCTTCTTCTTCGGGGTCGCCCGCACGGATGGCTCAGTGGTGAGCGTGTCGGACTCATGACCTGGTGGTTGTGAGCTCGATACCCGGTTGACGTGAACTTTCTTTCCGGCGTATTTTCGCCTTTCACCTCTGCTGAAGCATGTGAGAAAAGTAGTCGGTGGCTTTGGAGAGAAAGTTGTGTTAGTACTGGTATGAGAAAGCCAGGAAACACATGTGCGTCACCGACCGCCATGATATGACCATAGCTGTTAGAGTGGCGTCAAACACCAATACAACCAACAACAAAATCCTCGGGGTCGTAAAAACTAGGAAATGATTGGTAAAGGGTTAACGCGTTACCAAACGACAAAATTTTAGACTGGTCAAAATTAAAAGCATATCCAGATGACAAAATGAAACTTACTGAAAATTTGAAATTAGTTTTGGGAATGGTATATAAAAAACATTGTGTGGTTACCAGAATTTTCTCCTTTTCCCACATTGTTTTCAGAAGGCTTCTCCCTCGGTTTCGTAAAAACCAGGAATTGCTTGGTAAAGGGTCAATGCATCTGCATAAAGGTATCAACCCATTGTAGCCTGCGCCGTCGTCACAGGCTGACAAGAATCGAAAAATGAGTCGAAATCTTTGACAAGTGGTCAATTTTCTGTATGTCCACAGACCAGTCTATTTTATGAAAACGTAAAATTTTTGCATGTCGAAGGACTTTCTTCTTCACGATTAAGCTGTTTTAGTTCTTTACCCCATAAGCCATTTCTATGGTATCCCTGATCGACCCTAAATAACAGCAAGGATGAAGCTGTTTTTTATGTGTATATGACACCTTTTGGTAGCACAGAAAACATTGTGACAAAAGGTGAAATTGCTCGTCACGAGCAATTTCACCTTTGGCCACAATGTTTTCCAAAGCCTCCTACAAGCAATGCGTAGAAATGAGTATCTATGGAGTAAAGGGTTAGACGGTTTTCCTTATGTCATGTATTACGATGACGTGTTAAGCCCCAATGTTCCAGGGCGCCGCACATGTGCTCGAATTTTATAGTGCAAGCGTCCTATTTTTTCACTTCGTAAGACGCTGTTGTTATGCATTTTTCTAAGTTGATAGCATTCGCAGTCGACAAAGTAAATCTTACACAAATGATGAGATCTGTCCAAAATGCAGGAGAAAATATTGTGTTTTAACGACCCTAACGATCTATCTCTCCCTATCTATTCCTCTCTCTCTCTCTCCCTCCCTCCCTCTATCTGTCTCTGTCTCTCTTTCTTTTTCCTTCTCTCTGTATCTCTGTATCTCTGTATCTCTGGGTCTCTCTCTCTCTCTCTCTCTCTCTCTCTCTCTCTCTCTCTCTCTCTCTCCCCACATTCTCTCTCTTTTCTCTCTTTCCTTTGTTTTTCTTTCTGTCTTTCCTCTCCTCTTGTTAATTTTCTCTCATAGCAGTCTATCAGAAAAAGAAGTCTAAAAAAAAAGTCTACAGGAATGAAATGACAGTCAAGAAAGGAAGGAAAAAAAACCAACCTCCCCGGACTATGATTTCATTGCAATTGGCAGTATATGGTATATGTCAAGTTGGCCGTTACCAAGGCATTAACCGTTATACTGGTGAATAAATTAAACGAAACTTCTCAAACCGTTAATAGAAACTCAAATGGTGCTACTTTAAATGCATTTCTTGAAGAAAAAAAATCTCCTTATCGGTCAGTGTAGATCCAAGATCAGACTGCACATTCTGTGCAGTCTGATCTTGGTCTACACTGTCCGCAAAAGGTCAGTGAGTAGCGATCGGCAACCTAAGGGTTAATGTAATTCAAAGTTTGCAGTTCCGAGAGGCCTGCCTTCACCCTAAAACAATAAAGTTATTTGCCAGTCGTCAGTAAAACCTGAGACCATGTAACGTAGTCATGGTCTTGTTTGGGACTACGGTACTAAACTTGTCGGGCCAAAAATAATTCAGATAGTGATACCGTGAAAGATCTCACATGTAATCTGTATGGGTTGAATTGTATGGTTAACTGTGCTTTTTGTGGTATTTGTCCAAGAAAATACCACTATGAGTTCAATATTGAATTTTAAAGACAAATTACCGTATTTTGTGCAAAGCCGAAGGAAATATACCCAATTAAACTAAAGTTTTCTGAGGCAAATGAATTTTTCGGTAGCACTTAGATATGCTATTGGAAATGGGCTATTAAAATACACTGGGTGAGGCAATTTTTATTTGAAATTAGCTTCACTCGCTCACAGCCTTGTATTGGCGCAATACTCCTTAGCTTAGTCCTTAGCTTTTTGGTTCCAGAGTCAGTACCTCCCTTGGCTTGTTCATCCCATGATTGCGTGCTACTTTATTTGATTGAGCACGAATAATTATAGATTGAAATATGTAATTAATTGTAATGTTGGGAATTAAATTTCAACAAACAAAGATCTTTCAAAATCATAGTTTTCAGATACAAACTTAATCTTATTCGATATGATCACATGGTTTCTCTCTTTATCCATCATGCATCCAGTTGTCAAGGGACGTTAATCTTGACTCCCCCTAATGATCAAAGGGGAGACGACTAATACATAAATTATTCTTTCTTCGTAATGAGTACTCTCCCTCCAACCAAAAAGGTATTCGTTTGCTTAATAAGTTGACTTTGAAGCCAATACCTAAACAACATTTTTTATTTTCAAATTATTGATTACACAATTGCTTCCTTGACAAATACCACTTCAGTATTCTCAACGCTTTGGTTTTTTTTAAAATACTTCTACTATTCATTGAATCAGTGTCCAGAATTTAAGCTACATCTTTTTCTCAAACTCAGCCGAGGAGCTAGATTTAAAGCCGTTGCAGACTTTTATTTATATTTAATGGTCAGTAGAGCTTCACTTTCAGTGCAGCCTGATCTCTGATCTGCACTGTCCGAAAAAAAAGCTTATTGTGTCGCTGCTGGAAGTTAAAGTGTTCATAACTTGAGCGAAGCATTTTCAGGTGAAAAGTCAAAGGGAAATGGTAAACATCGAGATAGTAAAAAAGTCCATAATAATAGCTTGCAATACGCGAAAAGGTGCATTCGGACATTTACGTAAAGTGTCGTCCCGGATTAGCCTGCGCAGTCCGCGCAGGCTAATCCGAGACGGCACTTTACGACTTCATTAGATTTTGTGCTACAGTAGACTTGCGTAAAATAGAAAATCACATAAAATCGGATAGTGTCGTTTCGGATTAGCCTGTGCAGATTGCAAGCGCTGATCCGAGACGACGCTGTACGCAAATGTCCGAAAGACCCTTTTCGCGTGTTGCAAGCCATATATAGTAACCCTTATCCTGCTCAATCTAACTATAATCAGTGCCTTAAGTCGATAATACTGACCCATACATTGCTTTTTCAAACTTATGTCTTGGGAAATACTTCCTCCTTATCGAACAGTGTAGATCAAAGATCAGACTGCACGTTCTGTGTCGGCGAGTCTCGCTTAGCAGCCTAGGGGTTAATCGTTATCCAACCGTAAAGGAATAGCAGACTCAGTTAAACTCATAAATCAAGCATACACGGTGGCAACGTTTAAATCTGGGAAGGGAGACAACTCTTACGATGACATTTCCATCCATTTTCGCGTTGTTATTCTTCGTAGATTCGCATGGTCTGATTTAACCATTGTCATACTTAATAACTTAGATTAAGCTTTCGTGTAAGCGAAAAGTTAAAAAAAAAAGATTAATGCTCCTTCAAAACTTTTTTGTGTCAAGAAAAAGATCACGTTTTGTGCAGTCTGATCTTGATCTACATTGTCCGCGAAAGGTCAGTTGGTCGCGCATAACAAGTACGGGTTAAATTTTTACAATACAATGACAACTTTTAACTACTCTGAAAAAGAAGGCTTTTGGAAACATTGTGAGAAAAGGAGAAAATGCTGGTTACCAGCATTTTCTCCTTTTCCCACAATGTTTTCTACCCTTTCAAAAAAAGAAAAATCATTTCATAGGAGCCACATTGAAACTGTCATCAACAAATGCTTTTAATTCGGACAGGTCTAACAATCTTCTCGTGTGGTTTCGTGTCGTTCCACTGCTTGGAAACGCTTCGTAGTGACCAACTTAACCTAAAGCAAAGGTGCTGAATATGATTTCATGAATCAAGCATATGCCGTCTGATCATAGATCTACCAGTAAAGAATTGCGCATAACAAAATATATCTCTTCTCTTTTTTTGGTCGGTTAGAAATTTCCGTTTCGTATAAAAATAATAATTGGCCAGCATGAAGCCTGAATAAATCGAGTGCTGAAGCATTTGATGTTTGAATGATCTGATGATAGAATCTAAACAGCCCTCTTTAATACGCTGAAACTAACGTATAGTGCTTTGGTGGGCACTTTAAATCGAAATAAGACTCACCAAAATGAGCAATCTGATCTTAACTCATTACTAAACGACAAAATTTTAGGTTTGTCCAAATTGAAAGCCTTTGCAGACGACAAAATAAAAGTGACAGAAAATTTTAAATTTGTTTTGTGAAGGGTAGAAAACATTGTGGGGAAAGGAAAAAATGCCGGTTACCAGCATTTTCTCCTTTTTCCCACAATGTTTTCTAAAGCCTTCTTTGTCAGGGGCGTCAAAAGTCGGGATTGTGTGGTAATGGGTTAAATCTACCCTGACCATTTTCCGCTAGAACTACCATGCAGAATATCCCAGAAGCCGCCAACCATCCATATTTGCAGTTTTGGTTCTGTGTCTTAGATTTGATTGTGATTTTTTTCCTTCTCTTTCAGATTTAAATATGGTATTTAACTACGACCACAAGAGGGGTCTGAGTTATGTGCTTATGTTTACGATGAAAAAAAGATGTTTTTTTTTTAATACTTTGGATGTTTCCTTTCTTTATGGACATCTGGAGGGTCTGCGACTTTCGGACCACCCTGTATTTTGTATTATGGCGGAAACAACTATACTCAGACTGTTCTTCCTTGTTGAAAAGATACAGTTCATCGGTTTTGCAACGCTGTATCCCTGTACCAAATAATCCGGTGTTTTGAGATCCCAAAGAAGAAGCATTTTTAAAACATTGTGGGAAAAGGAGAAAATGCTGGTAACCAGCATTTCTCCTTTTCCCACAATGTTTTCTACCCTTTCAACGATACACTCTATCGTCTGAACCACAACCAATTTATCGTATGCAAATACATATTTTTAATTTCGACCTGTCTAACAATTTTATCGTTTCTTAAAGATTAAAGGATTAAAGCATCATATGATCTCGTGTGAAATATGAAAAGCGTTGACTTTTAATCCTTTTTCTTCCGGTTTCAGATTGCTTTCGATAATGAACATATGCTGTTCAATTTATCCCATTATAATAAAGATAGAACTTTTATGCATGAATCCTGAACAAGAAAAGCAGGAAGTGTACACTAAGATCACATTAAATATATATGTAGACTGGTCTTGGTGTACATTCTCCGCATATTTCGTTCACAGTCATGTACTGTAAGAGAAGGATTATAACTAAATATACACCTTCATGTAATTATGTGGTCTACCTATCAGCGTATACATGTAAACAGACAGGTATATGTCGTCTTAAACTTTAAATTGAACACGTTATACGAAAAGTGTTGATTGAGGGAAAACGTGTGTATGCTTGTAATAAAAGTGTGACATATTGCATACTCATTTATAAACACACAGAATGGACGGGCTATATATGTAAACATAATGGTTGTGTGTAGTTTATATTTGAGACAGTGTCCGTTACTATGGAGGATGCATGTTTATCTGACTAAACATCCGTGTTTGTACATGTGTATACTGTTCGGTTTTTTTCTTTCCGGACTCCATGTCATTCGTACACTCTTAATTCAGAGGGAAACGAACGAACAGGTAGTCGTGGACTACATAGCAAATTATGTGGACGTGCGATTGCAAGTGCTCGACAATTTCCGTATGGCTGTAAGTCACCGTGTACCCATGATTATCACTCTAAAGAACGTAGGAGGTAGAGACATACTTAGAGGATCTTGGCGGATATATTTCAATAGTTTACACGGCGAATACGAAGAAACACTAAATTGCAGTATGAAAATAGTGCATGTGTTTGGAGGCTTGTACTACCTGGCACCAGAGCCAGATGTTGTTGGACTTAATCTCATACCAGCTGGCGAAAGCTTAGTTTGTTTGATAAATCACAAAGCGCCGACCGTTTCTAGAACCGACCACATGCCTAAATGGTACGTGGCATCAGGAAAGGGAAACTCTGACATCAGAATAATTAAAAGCACAATGAGTGAAAACCTTACACACATAGGATTATTTGATAAACCGAACTTATGGAAAAGAAGTGAGGACGACTCACATAAGCCTTACACACCAGAACAGCGTTTTATGAAGAATGCCAATTTAAAGAACGAGTCCGACTGGGGTGGACACAGAATACTTCCAACCCCGAAAGCAGTCACAACTTTATCATCCACACGGCTGATATTGAATAAGAACTGGGCAATTGCTTCATCAGCATATTTCAAAAATGAAGTGAATTACATTGCATTTAAACTTAAACTTGACGTGAAAGCAGGTGGAACAACACAAATTGTCAAAATTTTGCGGGCACATAACAGCAATTTCGATGAGGAAGAATATGAGCTAAAAATAGATTCGGCTGCTGAGACTATTTATATCTTCGCAAATGATCCCCCGGGTGCTTTTTATGGGATTCAGACGTTGCTGTCGTTGTTACAAGAAGATCAAACTTTACCTTCTGTTCTCATTAGGGACAAGCCTCGTTTTCATTTTAGAGGGCTCATGATTGACGTTTCAAGAAACTTTCGGTCCAAGGAGACAATAAAAGAAATGATAGATGTCATGGCAATGTACAAAATGAACAAGTTACATCTTCATCTTTCCGATGATGAAGGGTGGCGAATAGAAATTCCAGATATTCCGGAACTGACTGAAGTTGGATCCAGGCGTTGCCATAGGGATGAAAGTAATGTCTGTCTCATTCCTAGTTTGGGATCCGGACCTTTTACGACTAGTTCAGGTTCGGGATTTTATACTGTTTCTGACTATAAGGAAATCCTTAAATACGCAACTGAAAGACATGTACAGATTATACCGGAAATAGATATGCCGGGTCATGCAATGGCGGCCGTGTTCTCAATGAAGTTCCGAGAATCAGTTAGATATAGATTTGACAACTTTCATTCTTATGTTTTAAGTGATAGCGTGTCTAGTGTTGAATCTGTTCAAAACTGGGTTGGTAATTCCATAAATCCTTGCTTGAATACAACATTTGCTTTCGTGAATAAAGTCGTAGATACTTTAATCGAACTCCATAAAGGTATTCAAGATCTAACCTCATTGCATATTGGAGGGGACGAGGTTGCATTCGGAGCCTGGGATGATTCAAGGGCATGTAAAAAATTGTTTAAAGATGCAACCGTTGATCACTCAGACGTTAAGAAACTATTCGTATACACTGTTGCAGAACTAGCGGCTAGTAAAGGATTGGATCTAGGCTCATGGGAAGATGGAATGTACCAGAGGGAGGAACGGCCATACCCTAGGGCCGATCTTAAACCGAAGGAGGTGTTTATCAATCCCTGGAACAATATTTGGGAAAGTGGACGAGGAGGTAGGGCGTACGAATTCGCGGACGAGGGCTACAAAATAATTTTATCCTTGGGTACAATTTTATACTTCGACCACCCATATGAGCCTGACCCAGAAGAACGTGGACTCTACTGGGCGACGCGATATACGGATACAGAGGCAGTCTATGGATTTATGCCCGATGACATATTTGCTAATGCAGTTACACTGTCGAATGGCAAACCAACAACACGAGAAGAGATTTGCGGACATCGACCGTGTCCAAACACTACTAAGCCTGAAAATATTATAGGAATTCAAGCATGCATGTGGGGTGAGCTGATTCGCACTGATGAACAAATGCAAGAGATGCTTTTCCCGCGTCTATTAGCTGTCGCTGAACGTTCTTGGCACAAGGCACAATGGGAAGATATTGCAGACATCTCGTTTAGAAACCACGTGAAATTGCGAGACTTCGCGTCATTCCTGAAGCATCTTGGACACAAAGAATTGCCTCGTTTGGAAAAAATGGGCATTTCTTACAGACTACCCATTCCTGGAGCGATAGTTGTTGACGGCAAAGTTTATGTCAATTCTATGTACCCAAACCACAAGATTCTATATTCTATCGATGACAATAAACGTTGGTACGAGGTCAAAGGTGACCATTTTAACCTTCCAAATAATGCTCAACGTCTTTATGTCAAAACTCAATCTAAGATATCGCACAAGACGAGTCGTGCTATCTTGGTTTTAGGCAAAGATAGCGCCGTCAGGTTCAAAAGTAATGGAGTTTATATAATTTTAGCTTTCATTTGTATACTTCCATTTCTGCCATAAAATCATTTTCAAGATTGATGAATCTCACAACAGTTCTTCGTAAGCCCCCGTTTTTCTTTAACCCTTAGGCTGCTAAGCACGACTCACTGACCTTTTGCGGACAGTGTAGATCCAAGATCAGACTGCACGGAACGTGCAGTCTGATCTTGAATCTACACTGTCCGATAAGGAGATGTTATTCCCGAAAACCTAACTTTGAAATACCAGTATATTGTTTTTTTTTTTTTCTACCAATTTGAAAATTTCTTTTTAGCTAATTAGCAGGTTAAGGGTTAAAAGAAAATCTCACCGATTTACCTTCATGTTGCCCAGCCGGCTGGCTCAGAGGTTCGTGTATCAGACTCGTGTTCTGGTAGTCACTGGTTTGATATCCGGTTGACACAGACACTTTCCTTCCGGCTTTTTATTCCGCGGCGACACTCACCTCAGATGCATGTGAAAAGTGTACAGTCATCGGCTTGGAAAGAAAGTTGTGTCAGTACTGGTGTGAGAAAGCCAGGAAACGTATGCGCAGATGTACTGACCGCTGTGATATGAACCAAGCTGTTAAAACGGCATTAAACTCCCAACACAAACTCACACACTAATAGTGAACTTTCTATACGTTCGTAAAGCAACTATTTTTCTGTGATGTACTAGTATCAGTGAGTCCGTCCGTCTGTCCGTTCTAGGGAAAGCCCATGCGTATTGTAAATTTTTTGTTGCAATTGTTTTTCTGCTTTTGACTATCATTGTGAAACTGCATACAATTATTTTCGAAAGCTGCACATTTGAAAGACACAATTTTGAAAATGGTTGCGCTTGAAGAACCAATGGCGGCGGAATTTGAACAAGACTATGAATCAAATGAAGGCAAGTTTCATTCATAGCGCCCGTCCGGGTATCTCAGTGGTGAGAGTCTCGGACTCATAACCTGGTGGTTGTGAGTTCGATACCCGGTTGAGGCAAACTTTCTTTCAGGCGTATTTTCGCCTTTCACCTCTGCTGAAGCATGTGAGAAAAGTAGTCGGTGGCTTTGGAAAGAAAGTAGTGTTAATACTGATATGTGAAAGCCAGGAAACACATGTGCATCACCGACCGCCATGATATGACCATAGCTGTAAAAGAGGCGTTAAACCCCAATACAACCAACCAACCAATTCATTCATAGCATATAATAGAACAAAGATTCAGGCAGCACAGCACGGTAGCGTAAAGGACTTGAAGCCAGGCGGGTCGTTGGTTTAAATCCACAAGCTCTGCAAGTTTATTCTTGGGGTTCCGTGATATTCATTGCTAAAACGCAACTATAGTCCCCGTTCACTAATCATCATTGTCTCAACGATGGTTATGTGGGAAAGCCGGAAGTTGCGTAGGACCTTCACTCGTTAAGAATACTGTGCGAAGTACTGGTAAAATTGGTGTAGAAAGCGTAGATAGGTGCATTGACCGCTGCGATATAACGGAGAAACTTGAAAACGGCGTTAAATACCACACAACCAAAGAAATTCTCGAATTAATTGATATCATTATCTCCCGCTTGATGGCATTCCACAATTACACATTTATCTAATTGGGCATTCTTGGTACAGAACCGGTCTACTTTACGCGACAACCGTTCCTTTGAGTTTCAGACTAAAACAAACGTTTACTCCATAAAACGCTACTTGTTGCGATTCATTCAGCTATGATCAGCTAATTATGTAACCTATGCATTGGCCAATTATCAAAACAGCCCCCACAGGCTTGGGTAATAGCATCAGTATAGGCCCTACTTTTTCCCTAGTATATGGGGTCGGTGATGCGCCATAGAAGACAGGTCGAATATTCGAAGAATATGACATGCGCAGACGACGAATTGATACTTTACACAACATTTACTTTTATGTCTTTTTTACAAGAAAGAGATAACAAATCTTCATCAGACGATGCCTCAAGCATTGTACATTTCTGTTTTATAAATTTGAGCAGTGCTCTGTGGGAAAAAAAGGCGGTTTAGTTCAATTGCAAAAAGTATCGACCCATGTCAGCCTGCGCAGACCGTGCAGGCTGACATGGTCGATACTTTTTGCAAATGATAAATTTTCATGTCGGAGGACTATTCTCTCGCATGATTCAAATGGTTTTTTAGACAGAATCCTTATCAAGTGATGACTTGATTTGTATAGCGCAATACGGGGATGTGTATATTAATAAAAGTCTTTTTAAAAAGAAAGCTGCTTTATATTTGAGCCATGCTCTTTGAAAAGGGGGCTTAATGTATCTTCGAAAAGCACTGCGCAGGCTGACCTGGGTCGAGACTTTTCGCTATTGGTCAATTTTCTGTGTGTCAAACAACCAGTCTACCTGGCGATTAAGTTGGTTGTTAAAAGAAACTGGCTACTATAGATTCATAAGTGCGTGATGACTTGTTCGGTACAATTCATCACGAAGATCTACGATGCCTCCTTTAGCAAGAGCATGACTCTTTTTTTATTTCTTTTGTTTATATTTTCTTTTGATGAACATTTAACTTCTAGTCAAACTGAACTTTTGGGTAAATAAAAGTCATTAGCATATTTCAAATGCATAGTAAGTTTTCTCTCTTTTTTTTTAAATATGTACGCATATGTTTGTGTTTGACGAAGTTTGGGGTTTGAGACCCTCATTTGAAGCAATTGTTCTGACGGATGTTTAACGTCGACCTCACGATGGGTTGTTAGTGTGAGATCAGGCTTGTCAGTGCAGTCTGATCTTAATCTACACTGGCTGCAAATAGTCATTGAATCGCGGTTTGCAGTCCTAGGGTTAAAAGCGATACATAATTATTTTGTCATGCACAATTTCAAAACAGTTTAACTGAATTTACACTTTGGCTGCTCAACACTACTGAGTGGCTTTTGCGGTCAGTGAAGATCAAGATCAGTGTGCACAGAATGTTTTTTCTCCCTATTGGTTGGAACGTTTCCTTTAAGGTCTACCATCCCTAATTCATCGGTAAATATCGTGTAACACTGACCTTGTCGTAAAGGCTGTTCGGCCAAAATCGATAGCTTCCGTCTTTTCCAACGAGAGTTAGGCGCTGTAGACTCACTAACTCATCGGTAAATATCGTGTAACATCGGCATTTTCGTAAAGCCATTCTGTCAATCTCGGAAGCTTCCGTCTTTTAAGACGAATGTTAAGGGCCGCAGACCTTCACTCGTTAAGCATGTTTTGGGTTAAATTTTCGTTTTTGTTTTGTTTCGGCTTGGCCCAACAGTCCAGTCGGTCACGTACAGTACACCTACTTGAAACCAGGAGGTCGAATTCCGCACTTGGCCAATTGCTGTACGACGGTTAACCCATTACCACACTATCCCAACTTTTGACGACTGAGAAAGAAGCCTTTTGAAAGCATTGTAGAAAAAGGAGAAAATGCTGGTAACGAGCATTTTCTCCTTTTAAATGCTGGTAACGAGCATTTTCTCCTTTTCCCACAATGTTTTCTACCCTTCACAAAACATTTCAAATTTTCAGTCACTTTTATTTTGTCGTCTGCAAATGCTTTCTATTTGGATAAACCTAAAATATTGTCGTTTGGTAAAGAGTTAATGGTGGTTCATTATAGTAGAACTCATTCCTCTCTCATTACTGATCATCGACAATGTTTATTTGGGAAAGTAGCCAGTTGCTATGGAAGACTTTTACATCGTGTAATGGAAATAGTGACTGTAGGAAAGTATGGATATGTGGACTGGCCACCGTGATACTCCTATTTAAGTGATTTAATGTTGAAAGCAGCGTAAGACACCATGGAAACAAAAACATCTCTTGTTCATCAAACAAAATAAGATGGACCCGTCGGCAGAATTGGATTGTTTCGGAAATAGATAATTGTAAAAGCCTCGAAGAAATTCTTTAATGGGTATAATCAATAACCTCTTTAACAGTGGAAAAAACGCTTGCGCGGAAATTTCAAAAATGCGGCGGAGCGTCAACAGTGAGAATAGCTGCAGTAATCAACCCCCTTTATTCTTTATCACACAATCCCGCCTTTTAACGACTCTGAGACAGAAGCCTTCTGAAAACATTTTGGGAAAAGGAGAAAATGCTGTTTACCAGCATTTTCTCCTTTTCCCAAAATGTTTTCTACCCTTCCCAAAATAATTTTCAATTTTTGAGTCACAACTATTTTGTCGTCTGCAGCTGCTTCAAATTTGGACAAGTCTAAAATTTTGTCGTTTGGTAGAGCTAACAAAGTTGCAAAGAAGAAGGAAATCTTGCTCATCGTCTTATTCAATCCTTTTTTTTACTATATAACTAAATTGAGATTTTTCAATATTATATTTCATGTGTCTATTTTTAGAAATGTTATGGGTAAAGAAATGAAGTAATTTAAGCTGGGGGAGGGGAATTATTTCCCCGTCACAGTGAATATTTTCCTCCAGCCGAAAATCTGGTCAACTGACTTGAAATCATTAGTTTTAAAAGTGGCATTCGTTGAAAAAATAATCAGAGGAAATATATTATATATATTATTTCATCAGCTTGTGGTTAATATAAGGAAATATTTGCCTCAAAAGGGAAAAGTCCGCGAAAATAACTCGTGCGTTACGGCACTCGTTATTTTCGCATACCTTTCCCCCTGCCCGCCCGGGTGAGCGCGTTGGACTCATGACCTGGTGGTTGTGAGTTCGATACCCGGTTGAGGAAAACTTTCTTTCTGGCGTATTTTCGCCTCTCACCTCTGCTGAAGCACGTGAGAAAAGTAGTCGGTGGCTTTGGAAAGAAAGTAGTGTTAGTACTGGTATGAGAAAGCCAGGAAACATATGTGCGGCACCGACCGCCATGATATGACCTTAGCTGTTAAAATGGCGTTAAACTCCAATACAACCAACCAACCAACCTTTCCCCCTATTGGCAAATATATAGAGGATATTTTTTTTTTTTTTTTCGGTGAAAGATTGAAATTTATTTCATCGAGTGAACACCATCGGTAATATTTTCACTCGTGGCTGCGCTACTCGTGAAAATATTACCGATGGTGTTCACGAGATGAAATAAATTTCGATGCTCCACTCGTGAAAATTACCGATGGTGTTCACTCGATGAAATAAATTTCGATCTTTCACCGAAAAAAATAAATATTCTATTTATTTCATGCTTTTAACCCTTTCTGGGAGGAGCTTTATCAAAATCCAATACAGTTCTTTTCTGTTATTCCCCGTGGCGTACCCCTCCCGCATAGCAACGCATTACAATATTACGTCATTCGCGAGAAATCTAAGGTATAAGACGTCATATTTCCCATGTGGTTGTCAGGCACGCGCAATTTACCTAGGCAACAAGAACGTGAAAATCAGTATTTTCACTCGTGGTACCAGTGTAAGATCGAAAAATATTTTCATTGCTATTTCTCGATATCCTACCGGAAAGCATGAAATAATTCCCTTTATTTAAAAATTTGATAAACCACGTTAAAAATGAATGTACGAGCTGTTTGTCAACTGATATACAGTTAGAAATATTTTGATAGAAAATTGAAACTCAAGTTTTCTTTTGTGAGAGGAGCCTGACAATTTTCAGAACGGTAAACCGGTGTTTTTCCGGGCATTGAATGTATCGATCTGACACATATTAATCGACCAGTTACAGCCGAGGGATATGATGGCTCCCATCACCTGAGGTATGCCGAATGGCAGTACAACCACATTCAATCGATCTCTTTTTTTCTGTCATAATGTACAGGTGCATGTAGTTTGCCGAAAAAAAAGGTAAATCTTTCTCTCTCTTTCTCTCTCTCTCTCTCTCAAAACAAGATATAACAAGGAATCGGGGCCCGTATTCATAACTTATCATTAGTTTCATTTTCAGTAATATTTTAGATTTATATTTATAAAGTTCCACAACTTCTAATTGGCTAAATGATTATGTTCAGCCAATCAGAAATTGTATTACTTACAAATTTAGAAAATTCTTGAGAATAAGACTATTTAGAATAGTTGGTGAATACGGATACTATTAAATTCCTCAACATAACTTAAGCTGTAATCGTTGGAAGGTTTCTTTGTCCGTTTTATACCCTTTTCAGGGCGCTGTTCATTTTCAAGAGCAAGAGGAGCCTTCTAGACTGTCTGACGTTGCGCGCCTCCTGGTGGGCCGCCATTGTAACACGTGATCGCCACGCGACGTGTCAACCATCTATCCAAATACTCGTGTCGAAATTCCCTACAATACACTTATGTACGTGTAGTGTGAAATTCAATAATGATACAATACCACTTCAAATATGCTTCCCAGCGAGAGTCGATTCACCCTCGACGATTTAACGGCAAATTAAGAGCATTAATTGATTGTTTTCTCAATTACAAATTGAGCCTCTCTATCCCGCCGTGATGCAGAATAGCTCTTCTATTGAAAAGTCACATTCAGACGACACTTGTGAATGAAGTCTCGCGGAATGACGTTTCTAACGGGATCCGTTTGGTAATTGGCAAACAGATGATTTTGGCATTTTCTTCTAAATCTGACTTCGGGGTATGTATATATAAGCACAAAATTTTGAGTCTTCAGACGTTCTTTCAACACAGTCCAGAAAGGAAGTGCCATATTTTAGAATAGTTTATTATCATTTCTTTTAAATCTAAACGTATAGAAGTGGCATCATATTCATAATGTGTGTTTCATGAAACAGATTTAATACAGTAAAATTTTCCTTGAGTTACTGTTTTTGATAACTTCTTTCTATTCTTTCCTGTCACTTTAGTACAAAAGTATCTCGGTATTTTAAAACGTGTAAAATAACCTAAACTACGGCATAATTGCTGACAAGCGATCGTTAATCTTCTACACATAGAACACAATAAATAATGTCGCACAACGTATCTGCAGAATTCTTAAACTATTGCAGAAGTTTTGAAAGTGAACTTGAGGAAACAGAACGAGCAAATTACATTACAAATGGTGCCGTGGTACTTCGAGATGACAACTGTTTGTACCAGAGAAATACTTCACCGGTCCCTCTCGACTACCCATCGTGCGCGCATACTTACGTTCCAGCAATGTGTGAAAGAATGGAGGAAGACTTCATGTGTGGGATCGGCAAGCCGCAGGTTCGATTCTCAGCCAATGTTCGTGAGAGGAAAAGAATGATGAGTATCAACTCGGGTTTTGAAGAGCTACGACAACATGTACCTACGTTTCCCTACGAAAAACGTTTGTCCAAAATAGACACCTTGCGTCTTGCCATATCTTACATTGCTCTACTGCGAGATATGCTGGAATCTGGCTTGGACCCCGTGGATTATGTAGAACAGTGCTTAAAAGCGGATGTGAAAACCTTGTGGAACACGAGCGGTAATCCATTTATTATGTTAATTTTATAATTAAAATACATGTAATAATAATAATATTAATATGTATTTATTTATTCAGTTTATTTACTCTGATGGAGATTAATAAATAATAGTTCAATACAGTTCGTAAATCTAACAATTAATCATAGATATCAAATGGGAAAAAAATGAAAGAAGAAAAGTCAAACGACAAACAACGTATCAGCGTATACGCCAAGACAGTTTACAAGATGTAAAAAAAAAAATAATAATAATCTATACTACGTACTACTACCAAATGTTATTATTATTATTATTATTATTATTATTTATTTGCTTGGCAGTTGGCGAACAATATTTTTTCATCGTTATTGTTTTATTCATTATTTTCATCATTAAATATATATTATTACTTCCTTGAAATTTTCATTTTTATTATTCTTGTGCGCACGGGATTTCAGTCTTGTAAAAGATTTGTATTGTCTTGAAGTATATTCATAGGGATTTTTTACATGTTCGATTTTGGGTTTGTTTGGTTGCATGTTTTTTTGGTTGCATATTTGTTTGGTTGCATGTTTGTTTAAAAAATTTTGTTAATTTTCAACTGCTTTTTTTCGTAATTGTTAGTCTGTTTATTATCCTTTTTTTAACTTTGTTAAGTGGCGCCTCATCTCAACCTAATATGGCATACACCACAAGAGAAGGGGCATTCGGACATTTGCGTAAAGTGCCGTCTCGGATCAGCCTGCGCAGGCCAATCCAAAACAATACTTTCGGTTTTTATGTAATTTTCTGTTTACACAAGTCTACAGAAGAATAAAATCTAATGTCGACGTAAAGTGTCGTCTCGGATTAGCCTGCGCGGACTGAGCAGGCTGATCCGAGACGACACTTTACGCATGTCTGATTGCCCCTTTTGGCGTGTTGCAGGTCATATAATTATGAAACATGTACATTTAATCAGTTGTCTTTTTCCTACAATGTTTCCGGTCAAATCACTGTCCCTTTGTATATATGAGCCGTACTTAATTTGTCATCTGCAAAATGTAAAACGCCTTCATCTTTCTTAATCGTTTCAGTGCCAAAGACGAGAAGAAGGGCGTTTGTGGACGGTAAAGATCGAGATCAGACCGCACATTACGTACAGTCTGATCTTCAATCTTTACCTACATGTATTATTTATATAAAGATATTTCCGAATTTCGATAGATTATATGTTTTTTGACGTCCAAAAAGGTCGAGATTATAGGGCCTGCTACACGCCAAATGGGGAATTCGGACATTTGCGTAAAGTGTCGTCTCGGATCAGCCTGCGCAGTCCGCACAGGCTGATCCGAAACGACACTCTACGACTACATTGGGTTTTGTGTTACAGTAGACTGTCGTACGTTACATGTAAAGGAAAGGGTCGGTTCGGGTTAGCCTGCGCGGAATGTGCAGGCTGATCCGAGACGACACTTACGCAAATGTCGGGATGTCCCTTTCCGCGAATTGCAGGCCATTCTTAATGTGCCATGCTCTGGTTAAAGGGGGACTTAACCCATTACCACAATGTTTTCTACCCTCCACAAAACAATTTTCAGATTGTAAGATACTTTTATTTTGTCGTCTGCAAATGCTTTCGATTTGGACAAACCTAAAATTTTGTCGTTAGGTAAAGGGTTAACTCATTACCAAACGACAAAATTTTAGACTTGTCCAAATCGAAAGCATTTGCAGACGACAAAATAAAAGTGGCTGAAAATTTGAAATTTATTTTTGTGAAGAGTAGAAAACATATTGGGGAAAGTAGAAAATGCTGGTTACCAGCATTTTATATTTTAGCCAACAATGTTTTCTGAAGGCTTCTTACCCAGAGTCGTTAAGGATTGTGTGGTAATGGGTTTTATAATATACCTAGCAGGGAAATCCTGGAATTTTCCAGTGTAATAAATTTTGATATCATCACTAGTGACGATATCAACTTTCACTTTCACTTCCTGCCGTAATTTAGGGACTACTTTTTTTTTTCATTAAGCACTTATAGATAGTTTTTGTTGTTTTTCAAATGGAAAATTGAAAAATAATAATCTTAATAAGGTATATAATAAATAGGATAATCAACTGGTTAGTTTTGATATGAAAAATATCTCACTCGGATGAGTCGTAAGGCGTTCAAAAAACTCGTGCTGCGCACTCGTTTTTTCAACGCCTAACAACGCATCCTCGTGAGATATTTTTCATATCAAAACTAACCAGTTGATTATCCTCTACTAATCATCTCCATGATGCATGATAACACGCAAGTGATCGCATCATTATGGATCCATAAAATCCATATAGAATAACTAAATAAATCGTGAGGTAGCGTGGTCCTTTGATATGCAAGATATTTACCAAAAACTAAAAAGTTTCGACACAGGTGGGTATGGCCCACATATTTGGCAACGAAAGGGGAAATCAATCGTTTTAATCAATCAAATGCCTTATTTTATAATTATTCATATTTTATTTAATTTTGTTTTTTCTTTCGATGGAATATCGAAATTGATTTCATTGAGCGAAATTGTGTAATTCACCCCCCCCCCCCCCCCCTATTAGGGGGATTGTAGTAATACGCGCTAATAAAGTAGCAATGGAGAAAATGGCTATTATCAATTCGTTTGAGGAGAAATCAGACATGTTTTAGCTCCAGATTTCTCTAAACTTTAATAATTTTTACTGGCAAAAGTTATTTGAAAAAATACGTTCGATCACTGCAAATCTTTGTATACAGTATCTAAAAATAGATCAACACGGTACAACGAGTAGTACATGTGCATCACCTTTACAAACCTATTTCAGTTTGAAATTCAAAGTAACGGTTTTCGCGTAGTAATGTAGTCCGATCCTGTACCCAGAATACCGATCTAGAGGGAGGTATTATGTAAAGCGCGATAAATTTAGGGTAAATAATCTCATATTTCCATCTTGTTTTATGCCATTTACTATTTACCTAGGTTAGTAGGGCGTGGGGCCCACTGTTTCCGCCTTCAATTCAAGACATAGCCACTTTTACGGACATCTTTTGTCAGCATAATTCGACTATCATCAAATAGTTAATGTATTTATCAAGATAAATACAAAGGCTATCGGTTCCAAATCCATTTTATTGGAGAACTGAAATCGCTAACCAAACCCTAAAAAATCCAAATACGCTTTATAAAAGTAGAAGAATTGTTCTTTTTCTTCCGAAGTGCAATTATAACGACAAAACTAAATAAATAAATAAATAGATAAATAAATACATGTAATATTAAAGAAACAATAATAACATCAACAATAAACTGCATTTAATGTTTAATGTAGTGCATGAAAATATAGTATTGCCGACTTTCAAGCAATCATAATTCAACTTTAATTTACCAAATTATTACCAAATTTGATGGAAAAAAAGTCTATTCTAATTTTCAGTTTGAGTTTTTCACAGAAACTTCTAACATTAGATTTTTGTATTTTATTTAAAGTAGATCTTTCAGCTCTATCAAAAATGGAAACAAAAGAAATTCCAAACCGCTCAGTAATGCAAATGAAATATTCCCGTATTCTGGCTTAATTCAAAGTCCATGCGGTATCCATATATCCGTACGAATAGATCTATTTTTTGTATTTGCAATATTATCTGGATAAAAACTATTTATGCTTTTATAAAATAAAATAAATGAATAAAGAAATAAATCTAACATTATCAGTGATATTTTCATTCGTGGGTGCGCCACTCGAGGAAATATACTCAATAAGGATTACTCGATGAAATAAATGTTGATTTTTCACCGAAATAAATATATAAATAATTAATAAAAAGATACATAAGTAAAATAGAATAAAGAACCCCTATATAATGTAACTATTTAATTCATCTATGAATTTTTTCAGAGTACAAAATACTTGACCTTTTGATTGAAGACAAGAATTTGGACTTTAGTTTAACATATAGAAGTAGCCTTCAAGAGGGAAAAAAGTTAAGAGGGAAATGGTGGTTTTTCAGTTATTTCTCTCCTTGTGAATTTGTCAAACGTCTAGATCTACTAGATCTACTTTTTACTTTAAAACACGGAATCGTTTGTTTAAAACTTAGATTTATCTCGTACTTGATTTCAGATTTGACTGCACGGTTATCCTGGGTAAATTGGGACAGCCTTGGAGCTCAGCGGAAACCTGTATTTAACGTCACATCCGGCCCGCAAGACTGACGCCATTTGATGCTGATAGTATTACGTGATTGTATGAATTTGGACAGACGTAATATGTTACTTTGTACATTCTCTTGGCAAAATGTTATTGAATGAAAGAAGGGATTTTTTCTTTTGTATCAATACCTCAATGGATACGAAAGGAAACAAAAACACAATAAAAAAAAATCTTTATTCCGTACTGAATTCAATATCCAAGACAAAAGTACGCACATAAACATGTGACGTAAAAAATCGCGTAATTTATGACGTCATCATAGCGTTGAACGTTAGAGAATTAGTAGATCTATTAATAGAAACTTGATACGCTGGACTAAGCTGAAAATTAGATACATGTAAATTCCTACCCAGTAAAAGTGACGATGAGTTTTAAGCAGGCTCTTATACTCGTTTTCAGCCTGTTTTAATTCATTTCGCCTCTATTTTATCAAACTAGATCTATAGTAATTCCCATATCTTCATGCCAAATATTGCGCCTGATGGTTGCAAGGTTGCTTAGATTATTGTCGATAGAAAATGCATTTCGCTGTGTTGCAGCCTTCCATGTAAACAGACTCGTCGTTTCCGGTGTTGGAATCGAAAATTTCGATATAGCTCTATCCGTTATACACTCGGGTAGATTCGTATGATAATCATGCATTCTATCACGTGACTAAATTTAACCTTCGCCCTGCGTCTTATGAGATAAACAAAGGAGGCTTCTCTGTTGCAACCTTGATTTTGAGACAGGAATCTATCATATATGCAAATTAGATCTACACCGTATCAGACTCTAGGCGGAAACTAACGATAAATTTCCGTGACGCACCGCCATTGTTTACAGCTTCGATCGTCAGCCAGTTTTCTTCTGACCAATGTTCGGTTTCTAACACAAATCTCTGTGTTTTTTTTTTTTCAATTACACCATGTAAGTCAGTAATTTATCCATTCTTACACAAAGGGGTAATTTCCGTACCATTCTAAATTGTTTAAAATTTAGCAGCGTTTTTTTTCTCACGGCTGTAGACGGGGATCTTTAACTTCTCTCATAATTTTGTTTTCCGATTAATGGTAATTGAGAAAATAAAGTAAGCTAGAATCTAGCATTTGAAGTTCAGACTCCCATATAAATTGGAATGAAAAACATTATGAAATATCGTATGTACATGTACATGTTTGTTTACATTAGTCTTCCAGCAGAAGTAAGTTTGGCATTGCCCGTTTTTTTCAGTCATGGAGCCATTACAAAAAAAAACACTCCCCAATATTCATGAGAACAGCTGATATTGAATTATTGATGGATATTCTTTTTGTTCAAGCTTTGATATTCACCGAATGCTACGGAATCACGAATACATGTTTGTTTAGATCTATAGCATTTTGAAAGCAAAAGTAGTTTTTAAATATGGAACTAAATACAATGCAATATTTTATCAGTCATTCAAAACTCGCCAATGTTGATTAAAACAAATGTTGAATTATGGAGTGGAATTATTATTGTTGTTTTATCATTCTTAACGTGATATGATTTTTCAGCATGTTTGCTATTAATTTGAGAAGGAGGAACGACTAAACGAGATGTTGAAGTGTTAAACTTTGATCAAAGATGTTTAAGAGTTTAAATTTGATTCTATGTTGCCAAATATAGACATTAGATATTACATTTACATATTTTACCTATATGTCATATACATACTTCTTTGCTTTTGAACAAAATAATGTTTGCTTTATTTATTTATTTATTCCGTCGTACATAAACTTATTTTAACTTAGTTACTGCAGAATTATCTAAATGCTTACTTGTATTTTTCGAAACGGTCGTTGTTTTGGCCCTAACTGTAATGTAAGCAAATTACTTCCATAACTAGATCTAGAAATAAAATATTCAGATTTTTATAACAATTATAGATTGAATTATCTTATTTTTCATTTCTACCAAAAGTGGTATACAGATACTTCTTCATCAAACCAAACATGAATTTATATTATTTCTATGTATCAAGTTAATTGAACTGTTTTTGCATAATTTCATTGAGACATTTTGCGCTTATCGTAATTTAGAGTTTTGTTTTTCTGTTCTTTGGCTATTTAGTATCCATTATTTGTTCATTGCTTTCATTTTTTGATTAATATTTTTTTTTACTTCTTCATTTCTTTATCACTAGTTAATCATTGTCCTTCAAACACATACATGTACATGTCTTGATTTTGTTACTGCATATATATAAGTGTTTATTAAGTCGCCGTGGAGAACTTCTTTGACAACATCAATAAAGGTTAAAATGTCACAACTGTTTATAACCTATATACGAAGTTATATATATCTTATCTATATATTCTATTAATTAATTCTATGATTTTTAAGTAAATAGTTCTTAGTTTTATCATTTATTTATTTATATTACTTATTTATTCATACTTAATATGCATAACCGAAATTCAGTAACACGTTGGAAGTTCGCTCATTTCAACGTTGAATCTGCTTACGCGGATTTGATAGAGAGGAATCGAGAATTGTTTTTACGCTTAAAATAGTGTTATATTCGATACAAGAAATATCATTCAAAAAAGATCAGTAGCAAGAATGGACTATCGCAACTGAGACTTTGAATATAATATATTGTGTGCAACCTGAAATGCTTCGAACATAATTCGAACGCGAAAGAAAGCATTGCCGTATATCTACAAACTCAGTACTACCGGTACATCCGGAAAGGGTCGTAACAAATTACGCACATATAGAACTTTTAAACACGAATTTAAAACGGAAGAATATTGTAAATCGATTCTACCGCCAAGTCATAGATCAGCGCTTTGTAAATTTAGATGTGGGGTAGCTATACGAATAGAAAATGGCCGCTTTGAGAAACTGAAATTGGATGAACGTAAATGCCCCTTTTGTAATGCAGTCGAAGATGAGTCACATGTTTATTAGAATGCAATGTATACAATGATCTGAGAACTAATTTATTTTTAAAAGCAGTAGAAATTCAACTGAACTTTTTACTTCTAAGCAAACCAGATCAACTAAGTCTTTTATTATCCAATCAGTATCTGATAAAATTTTGTGCCAAAACCTGCCTAGACATTCTTAAGCTAAGGTCATTTTTCTGTCAGTAAATAACAATATTTCATATCTCCCTGCTTTTTTTTATGTTATCAATAATTATTTATACAAGATTCAGCTGCTGATTTATAACAAATATCCTAGAATACGATCAGAGCGATCCGAAGACTACACCACCAATTTAGTTATAAACTGTAATTTTTAAATACATTTTAAAAATTGTTTTTTATGGTAAAATCTGAAACACTTGTGTAGAATATTTTATGCATTGTTTTTATGATAGTCTCCTATAATTCCATATAGAATGATCATGTGTACACATGTACTTTCATGTCTTTTATATTAGTTGTAAATATTGTTGTACATGAATGAGACTAATAAAGATTACTTACTTACCAAGGTGAAACAAAATATTACCTGTAATTATGTTAATTCTATTTTAGTTCACTCCTTAAGCATTTGTAAATGGCAACAGAAGGTGCCGTTAAAGCATTTAAATGTCCAAATATCTTCCTCTTTCTTGAAAAGAAAAATTAATGCCAAATTAACGTAACTGGTCAATGATTACTGCCGATTTAAATCTGTCATTTAATGCATAAAAATTCGTAAATTTATGGGAATTTATTTCAGAGAATTTTGAAAGGAAAAAAAAAAAGTTTTCTACCCGATCAGAAATTGATTTCGATTTTTTGTTGTGGTCAAATGCTTTCAATTTGGAAATGTGTAAAATCTTCGTCTGATAAATTCCCTTTAGGCTTCGGATAAGCGAAGCAGGCGCTCCAAACATTAAACGTCTTAAACTTTTCACAGAGATACTATTTTAACATTTTTTAAAGAATCTCTAGCATTTAAAATACCCTGCTGTATATGAATACTTTTCAAGCCAAACTATACCTCTTTTACATAAACCTGAAATTGGACGAACCGTCAATGGTGACGTCACAGATGTTTGTATGTTTGAAAGTAAAGAGTTTTCTCGTTACCTTAATCAGTTTTGAGCCATTCAGAAATTGCGTCACTTACTTTATCTAGCCCTAGAGATCAAAAGAACGAGCGCAGTGTCAGCATTTTGTAATGCAGAGAGAAGTAAATACAAGCACCAGGAAATCTGTGTAACATAACATTCCTTTTATTGTATAGCAGTACCTTCAACGACAACATTTTTCAGTTATTGAAATTTTTTAATGGTAGACAGAATCATACAATAGTGTTGAAGGTAGTTACTCTCTTTTTTAAGAATGACGGATTGATATGCAGCGTAACATTTCGACTAATGAGATAGAAAATCAAGGCATCCCTTGTCCATATGTGAGATGCGTCTCATACTTATTTCATGCTTTCGAGAAATAACGATGAAAAATTTCGATATTTCATAGTGACGACCAGTGAAAAATGCCGATCTACAGTTCATAGGCTACTTTTATTCTTCAAGTGAAAGCGGAAACGGTTGTTCCCGCTCAGAAGTTACCTAGGTAAAATGAGCATGCCTCCCAAAAAGATAGAAATGAGGAATGACCGAAAAGAAACGTACTAGATTTCTATGCAAGTTCTCTCTCTCCCCCCCCCCCCCCCCCCAAAAAAAAGGGTTAAAAGCATGAATTAAATAGAATATTTTTTTTTTGTTGAAAGATCGAAATTCATTTCATCTTTTGAACACCATCGGTAATATTTTCAATTCTGGCTGCGCCACTGATGAAAATATTATGGTGATGTTCACCCAATGAAATAAATTTCGATCTTTCACCGTAAAACACAAATACCCTCTATATATTTTGGAACCGTATTTCATAGCGTGTGGAAACGGATTTTTTTTTCTGTCGCACATTATATGTTATACGACTGCGACCCGTATATTTGAGTCGGAAAATTTCTGTATATAATAACATCCCATATCATTTATAAAGACACAAAAACAGTAGCTTTCACAACTTTATTTTCCTGTGTTAGCCTTGCATTTATGCTCTGCATTTGAGTCCATCTCATAAACAAGGTACACAACTACAGTAAACCTACAAACTAACTGCTGTTATTTGGCCTTACTCTAAAATACGGGTAAAACCGAAGTTTGCGACATTATATTAGTGTATTTGTTTTTCAGTTTTATTTTATGAAATTTCTTTTTTAATGAAAATATTCTGTTTAACAGACTAATCCCTGCACGTGATAAATAGAATCTCACATTCGTGTTTATGTATTTCACGTATATTAAACTAGTTGACCAAAATCATAATATTGCTATCCTTTTGTTGTCTTATTTATACAATAAACTAAAAATGTTTTACCCGTTGTTTGAAATTTCGCAAATTACGGCTATAGCTCGCATACTCATTTGTGTTCTGGCTTTAACCAGTACTAACTTGGTAACTCTGAAATATCTTACCCAAGCGCACGCTAACGAAAAGCTAAGTGGGTCCAGTGAACCCGGGGCGTCAAGGTGACGAGTTCAGGACTTTTCCAGGACCTCCTTGAACCTTTGCAGATATTGCACATTGTGACTCTAACCCTTAATCCAAACGTCAAAATTTTCAGACTTGTAATTACAGGCGACGAAATAAACGTAACTCAAAAATAGAAATTTGTTTCCAGCAGGGTAGAAAGCATTGTGGGAAAAGGAGAAAATGCTTGGTTACCAGCATTTCTTTTTTCCCCATATTTTTTTCTAAAGGCTTCTATTTCAGTTTCGTAAAAAACAGGAATTATTTGGTAATGGGTAATTGACTGAATCGACAGCTCTTATATTATCCGTAACTGTCCAACAGACGTTCATACGAAGATGGTTAACAAACTGCCCGTCAAATTAAATGACTATGTGTCAGTAATGTAATGCGGCTTAAAAAAGAAGTTTCGTAGGTTCGATTTTGAACTTAGCCAAAACCTCTGTAAAAGGATCGGTGATAATCATTACGGCAGGACCATCCTCTATCACCTCAACGAAATGTCGTAAAGCAGCCATTACCTTGGGACAAATAGTTTGTGAAGTATTGTTACGAGTCAGGCGTAACTAGAAAGTAGAAGCCAGCAACAAACGATAACGATTAACAGAATTTATTAACAAAAATATCAAATAAACAGTGACAATATTACAATAGTACAAAACAATACCTTAGACGTTAAATTCAAAAGACAAATTATTCCAGTCTTAATTCCAATCTGATCCTGATCCAAACTGAATGTAATCCAAGCACACAAAGTAATCCTCACTTTAGTCTAGTCTGATCCGAATCCAACTGAATGTAATCCAAGCGCTAATTATGACACAAACACAAAATAATCCCCACTGAAGTCTGGCAATCATGTATTAACTAGTGAACACTGAGATGTAAAAAGCTTTTCCTTTTATAATAACAGAGAAACTTCCAGAAAATTCATGTTAAAATCAGTTGCATAATTTCTAGTAATCAGATTGTAAAAAGGCCTGGAAACTTCCAGCATAATATTCCACAAGAGAGAATCCAGTTCTAAAAATAGTAACAGGGGAAAACCATTCAAAAATAGATACACACATGAACAAAGCTAGGAATAACTGGGTATGTACATAACACTTCCCCCCTTGAAAAGAAAAAGAAAGGTTTATGAAATAAATCTTTCTTTTTTGCAATATTATTTACATACATGTATATGACACTTTAACTGAAGTATACATAGGAAATGACAAACTCAAATATTTCAGACTAATGAAAATAGTCAAGGTAATGAAATTACAATTTAAAAGAAAAAACAGTTTAAACTTGATTTAGGGAAAAACTATTGAAATTTCAAACTCTTGAAAGAGCATCTGGTATAATGTTATCTTTCCCTTTTATGTGTCTTATGTCAAGATTAAAATCTTGAAGCAATAAACTCCACCTCAGTAATCTTTGATTCTTATTCTTAGGTTTGTGTAGAAAACTTAAAGGGTTATGATCACTGAAAACAACAATTGGTGAAGTTGAAGAGGTTAAATAAACTTCGAACTGCTGGATTGCCAGAATTAAAGCAAGACACTCTTTTTCTATGGTAGAGTAATTTTTCTGATGTTTGTTAAATTTCTTAGAAAAGTAACAAACTGGGTGATCAATACCATTATTATCTTCTTGTAAAAGAACAGCACCAATACCAACATCACTTGCATCAACAGCTAATTTGAAACATTTGTCAAAATCAGGTGCCAAGAGTACTGGTGCGCTCTTTAGTATGGCTTTCAGACGATCAAATGCATCTTGACATTTGTCATTCCATTTGAACTTTGCGCTTTTCTTAAGTAAATTTGTTAAAGGTTCAGCAATACCTGAGAAATTTTTACAGAATTTCCTATAGTAGCCAGCCATACCAAGAAATCGCATCAGCCGTCTTTTACATTTAGGCACAGGAAACTCAGAGATAGCATTGACCTTAGCTTCTAAAGGTTTAACTTGACCCTGTCCCACAAGATGTCCTAGAAATGTTACAGTAGCATGACAAAATTCAGTTTTTGCAAGATTCACAGTCAGTTTCGCTTTACCGCGTCTGTCGAAGAACTTCCTGATTCTTTGAAGGTGGTCACTCCAACTGTCTGAGTAGATGATGACGTCGTCAATATATGCATCACAGCCATCTAATCCACATATAACGTTGTTTACAAGTCGCTGAAACGTTGCAGGAGAATTTTTCATCCCAAACGGCATAACTTTGTATTGGTACAGACCGTTTGGAGTAGCAAAGGCTGATACTTCTTTTGCTCTATCAGTCAGTGGAACTTGCCAGAATCCTTTTAGCAGGTCAAATTTGGTGACATATTTAGAATTTCCAACTTTGTCAATACAGTCATCAATTCTTGGTATTGGAAAAGAGTCTGTTTTTGTGACAGAGTTCACTTTTCGATAGTCAGTACACATTCTATAAGTTCCATTTGATTTGGGTACTAATATACATGGTGAACTGTAATTACTCTGGCTAGGTTCAATAAAGTCATTTTCCAGTAAATATTTTACTTCATCTTGGAGGTATTTCTGTTTCAAAGGATTCATCCTATATGGATGTTGCTTTATTGGTTTAGAATCTTCCACAATGACATCATGATAGATTTTATCTGTTTTTGTGGGGATATCAGGAAATAAATGTTCATATTCATGTATCAACTGTTTCAGTTCTTCCTGCTGTGATGGTTCCAAGTGAGAAAGTTTGTTGTTAAGGTTTCTCAAAATATCAGAATTCTCAAGTTTAGATGGACCAGGATCAGATTTATCATTAAAGTCAGAATTTACTTCAATTTCAAATACACTTGATTCTTGTGGGACAGTGTTTACAACTGTAATTGGTTTTGAAATAGAGCTATCTCTGTCAAAGTATTCCTTTAACATATTTATATGACACATTTGTTTGTTTTTACGCCTTCCTGGAGTATTAATTATATAGTTCAAATCACTTGTTTTCTTGTCAATAGTGTAGGGTCCAAAATATCTTGCCTGTAGAGGTCTACCAGGTATTGGTAAAAGAGCAAGGACTTTATCACCTGGTTTAAATTTTCTATCAATAATATGGTTGTCATATCTTGCTTTCATTTTGCCCTGAGACGTTTTAAGATTAGACCTAGCAACCTCACATGCCCTAGACAGTCTATTTCTGAAGTCAGAAACATACTGTAGTAAATTCAAAGGTGCTTCATCATTTGAAAGAAATTTCTCTTTCAAAAGTTTTAAAGGTCCACGAACAGAATGGCCAAAAACTAATTCAAAAGGACTGAAAGCATAAGATTCTTGTACAGATTCTCTGGCTGCAAATAGTAACAAATGGATGCCCTCATCCCAATCTTTTTCAGTGTCAAAGCAATATGACCTTATCATATTTTTTAATGTCTGGTGAAATCTTTCTAAAGCACCTTGACTTTCAGGGTGATAGGCGGATGACCTATATTGCTTGATTCCTAATTCATGCATAACCTGTTGGAATATACCAGACATAAAATTTGACCCTTGATCAGACTGAACTGATTTTGGAAGACCAACAAATGTGAAAAACTTTATAAGAGCTTTGACTGTTGACTTTGTTTTGATGTTCCTTAAAGGAATAGCTTCAGGAAAACGTGTAGAAGTACACATAATTGTTAAGAGAAACTCATTTCCTGACTTGGTTCGAGGTAAAGGACCAACACAATCTATAAGTATCCTACTGAAAGGTTCATCAAAAGCAGGAATAGGTTGTAATTGAGCTTTGGGAATGGTTTGGTTGGGTTTACCTACCATTTGACATGTATGGCAAGTTTTACAATATTTAGAGACATCTGATTTGAGACCAGGCCAATAAAAATGAGTAATAATTTTGTGATGGGTCTTGTTTATACCTAGATGACCTGACATAGGACTTTCATGGGCTACACTTAGTATTTCATGACGATATGACTTTGGAACCACAATTTGGTGGTAAACAGCCCATTCATCATCAGCTGGGACATCAAATGGTCGCCATTTTCTCATAAGAATCCCATTCTTTATATAGTAACACATTCAGGTAAAGCCCTAAAAATTAATTTTGAAATCTCAGGATCAGTTTGCTGTTCCTGGATAAGCTGTGACTTCGACAGCGTGTCATGACCTTGGTCAATAGACCGTGGTGGTGAATGACAAGACATTGACGAGTCTGTCTGAGTATCAGACAAACTGGGATCAAGAGACTTTTTAATCTCATTATTAAAATATTGACCGATAAAAGTATCCGTCAAGTCAATGTCAGAGTTTGAGTTTTTCAAAATGGCCTTTTTAGCCATAGCTCGGGTAACTGCACAAGAAGGATACAAGTCAGGAATTTCCTGCTCGATAGGGTCATCTGTTTGACCTATATTTGGTGTGTCAGTTACAAGTGGATTAACCACAACCTTATCTCCAGCTAAGTCATTGCCTAGCAGTAAATGGACACCTTTAAATGGTAAGGAAGGTTTAATACCAATTACCACAGGCCCAGTAACCAAATCTGATGACAAATTAACGTAATGGAGAGGGATATTAACAGTTCCACACTCTACACCCTGAATAAGGACACTAGTACCGGAAGAAGTCTTCTCAGAAAAAGGCAGTATATCTGCTAAAATAAGAGATTGAGAAGCTCCTGTGTCTCTTAAAATTTTAATAGGGGTAGGTGGGCAATTATCACCTGAAAGTGATACAAAACCATTCAACATAAATGGTTCAAAAATCTCCATAGTAGAATCAGACTTGGGTTTTGTGACTATGTCAATTGTATTGGTTTTAATAGAAGACTGTGGCCTTGGTCTAGGAGTGGTGAGCCCTGTTGGTTTGGCTTCATCACGTTCTAACTTCCTTTTTAATTTCAAACATTCAGAAATAAGGTGACCAGGTTTCTTACAATAGTTACAAGTGGGTCGAGATAAGGGATATTGACTTTTGGTTTCACTAGTAGAATTGGGTTTGGGTGTATTGGATTGACTGGGTATGCCAGATGAATTACCGGACGAAAATTTATTTTGGGGATGTGAGGAAGTAGGTTTTGCTTTAGCAATAAAAGAAACTTTATGTGTAAGATAGTAATTATCAGCCAGACGAGCTGCTTCTTCTAAAGTTTCAACTTGTTTTTCGTCTAAGAATGTCTTAACATCAAATTGAATACAACGTTTGAATTCTTCAACTAACATAAGTTGTCTTAGTTTATCATAATTTTGGTCTATTTTCTTAGAACAGCACCATCTATCAAATAACTGTTCTTTGTTTCTAGCAAATTCAGCATGAATCTGGTTAGAATCTTTTTAACAATTTCTAAATTTTTGTCTATATGCTTCTGGGACCAGCTCATAACCTTTGAGAATAAGTTCTTTAACAGTTTCATAATGATGATATTGTTCAACACCTAGTTGTGTATAAATTTCACGAGCTTTGCCTATCAAAACACTTTGCAGAAGCAAAGTCCAGTGCTCTCTTGGCCAATTTAAGTTTTCTGCAACTTTTTCAAAGTGTAGGAAGTATTTATCAACTTCTTTTTCTTGAAATGGAGGAACAAGCCTAATATGTTTTGTAACATCGAAATTGTATTCAATCTTTTGCTTGGGCTGATTTGCTCTTTCTTGCATTTCTATTTCCCTCATTCTTAATTGAAATTCTCTCTCCTTCTCCCTCTCTTCTCTTTCTCTTTCTTCTCTCTCCCTTTCTCTTTCCCTTTCACTTTCTTCTCTCTCCCTTTCTCTTTCTCTTTCCTTCTCTCTCTCTACTCTTTCTTCTCTCTGTCTTTCCCTTTCTCTTTCTATTTCTAACTGTCTGATCTGAAGTTTTAATTCAAGTTCTTTCGAACTTAACTTGAAACTGACTGAACGTCAACTATCAGGGAAAGAGCATTTTCATTAAAAATCTCCTCATCAACAAAATATTGTACCAAAATGTTCTTAATTTCATGTTTACGCATTGAAGATTTTATTTCAGACAATTCATAGTGTTTAGCAAGATTAAGCAAATCAGTCCTTTTACCTAAATTCAATAGCTCCACAGACGGTTCAGCCGTAAATCTATCTAAGTCAAAAGACATGTTTGTTTGTTGCTGGATTCAAGTGCAAAATTGTATTATAATTACTGATTAGTAAACGAATGCGTTTTCCAATCGATGGTTAATCCCAAAAGGAAGACAAATGCGTTAGTCTATTTTCCAATCGATGATTAATCCCAAAAGGAAAACGAATGCGTTAGTCTATTTTCCAATCCCGGACGAGCCCCGAATTTCTGTTACGAGTCAGGCGTAACTAGAAAGTAGAAGCCAGCAACAAACGATAACAATTAACAGAATTTATTAACAAAAATATCAAATAAACAGTGACAATATTACAATAGTACAAAACAATACCTTAGACGTTAAATTCAAAAGACAAATTATTCCAGTCTTAATTCCAATCTGATCCTGATCCAAACTGAATGTAATCCAAGCACACAAAGTAATCCTCACTTTAGTCTAGTCTGATCCGAATCCAACTGAATGTAATCCAAGCACTAATTATGACACAAACACAAAATAATCCCCACTGAAGTCTGGCAATCATGTATTAACTAGTGAACACTGAGATGTAAAAAGCTTTTCCTTTTATAATAACAGAGAAACTTCCAGAAAATTCATGTTAAAATCAGTTGCATAATTTCTAGTAATCAGATTGTAAAAAGGCCTGGAAACTTCCAGCACAATATTCCACAAGAGAGAATCCAGTTCTAAAAATAGTAACAGGGGAAAACCATTCAAAAATAGATACACACATGAACAAAGCTAGGAATAACTGGGTATGTACATAACAGTATTGACAAAAAAAGAAAAAAAAAATGCCGGAAAAGCTAGCAGAAGTGCACTGGGCACCGAGAATAATTGAGATAATATTGTATAAAACGGCAACAGAATCAGCACATTCAAGCAAATCAACAATAGAACAAGAGCTTCGCAAAGCAGCGCATATACGCCCGAAGGGGCTTGTCATTGAAATGAGTTGAAATGACGAAAGGGCCATGAATAAAGAGTAGTTAATCTCCATGATATGTGAAAAATATTAAAGGGCAATAGCTACAAAATAAGAGTGGCACAGTTACAAATCTTGTAAATTGCTGTTCTTCACAACGTGTTCTATCAGTCTTGAAAAGTTCAAGATCATAGCTTTTATATTTAAGAAATTATGGCCCAGACGAAAATTCAAAGAGAAAAGTAACAAAGGGCAATAACTCAAAAGAAGGATGGCAGAGTTATGGTTCTTGTGCAGTGCACTTCTTCATAATGTGTCTTGTTAGTCTTTGAAGTTTCAAGATGATAGGTTTTAAAGTTTGGGAGTTATGGCCTGAACAAAAATTCAAACTGAAAATTAATAAAGGGCAATAACTGAAAAAAATAAAGGTCACAGAGTTATGGTTCATATGCACTGCAATTCTCCATAATGTGTTTTATCAGCGTATGAAGTTGCAAATTATTAGCTTTTATAGTTTGGAAGTTATGGCCTGGACAAAAATTCAAACTGAAAATTAACAAAGGGCAATAACTCAAAAAATAAAAGTGGCAGAGTTATGGTTCATGTCAAAAGCACTTCTCCATAATGGTTTCTATCAGCATATGAAATTGCAAGTTATTATCTTTTATAGAGTGGAAGTTATGGCCTGGACAAAAATTCAAACTGAAAATTAACAAAGGGCAATAACTCAAAAAATAAAAATGGCAGAGTTATGTTTCATGTGCACTGCACTTCTCCATAATGTGTTCTATCAGTGTACATGTATGTAGTTTCAGTTTGATACCTTTTATGGTATGGAAGTTATGGCCTGAACAAAAATTCAAAGTGAAAAGTTGATTATTTCAGAAATCAAGGGCAGATAATTCTGGAACGCAAACACCGATCAAAATTCTAAGACCCAGGTGCACAACTAGACATCATGGAGATTCATTGTGGCAAGTTTCAAATAATTCCGATGAAAACTGTAGGAGGAGTTGCACACACAAGAAATTGCTAACGGACGGACGGACATCTGGGGGTATAACATTATCATAATACGACCCTTCGGGCGTATAAAAAGGTCAGTGTTTAGAAGATAAGTAGATTGATTGCAGACAATACTGTGTGTACAAAATATATATTACTTGTATTCTGTGAAAAAGATTTTTTTTAATTGTCTTTGTTGAATACGTTATACAAAGCAAGTTGTTGCATAACACGGATACATATTTATGACAAAGGATTGTAATGTTATTTCTTTCTTTCTTTATCACTTCAGGCTCTCTTACCACACGGTAAAATAAGAAACTTGACCATTTTGAAAGCATTTGCAGGCGGCGTTGCCTATATATGAAGTTCAAATGGTACTGATCTACCCGTAAAGGAGTTTGAAAAAGAGTTTAAAATAGTTTTGGAAGGAGTGAAGGCTGACAATACTTTTTTTTTTATTTTGTTTTTTGTCCATAATGTTTTCAACAGCCGCCTTGCTATACATGTCTTGAAAATATGGAGTTGTTTGTTGGAGGTTGGATTTAAAATATCTTTGTAAGTAAAACATTTTGAATAGAAGCAAAATATCATATTCGCACAAACTCATGGGCACTTTTTTTGAATTGTCTCATTCAACATCATATTATGTTTTTAGCAGCTTTTTTTTAATGGAAAAAACTGACAGCATGCTGAGCAAGATATCAAATTTTTCTTACTTAATGAGAAGCAAATACTATTCAAAAGAAAGGTATTACTAATACTATGTTACGAGACAAGCCTAACGAGAAAGAAAACAAGCAACAAGCCTTCAACAATTAACAAAATTTATTAATGAACAAAGACAAAAGAGTACAACAGGAGTTAAGTTTGTCAATTCTAATCTTAGATTGTTGAAATAAGATAAGTCCCTTAAAATTAAGAATAACGTTTAAAATTAAGAATAACGCTTAGACTACAAAAGACTGAAATTTCTGGTCACTAAAACCTAAATTAACGATAGTTTCAAATTGCAAGTAGATATGAGGACTCTGACTAATAAAAAAGATAATTCCAACTAGCAGATTTATATCCCAAGTTAAATCAAACACTTTTCACTAATTCTGTATTCTTCAAGCTACAAGTCTAACTCTAAAATCGCCAAGTAAGTCACTTTTATTTGTATCAGCTTGGAAAATTCTAGACTAGTCTAAAATTCTAGCCTTTTCTAGAAAGACGACATCATTGACTAGTAAACAGTCTGATTCTAAAAATAGCCGAAATGGAGAAAGCAATACACGTTCTTAGTAGTTCTAGATTATTCTATAAACAGGTCACTGAGTATCATATCTACATTATGACTTCCACTCCTAAAGGAAAAGAAATTTTTAAGAATTAAATCTTTCTTTGGTTAGAATACAAAAAACATCCTTATATCTAAATGTACATGAAAATACATAAATACAAATATTAACTAAATACAAACTGAAATATTACAGGTGAAAACAAATATTAACTTATGACAAGTCTATTCACTTTTAACAAGATTGAGTGTTCATTTGGCTATAGTCAGTCGTAAAAATAATTCTGTGATAGTCTTCTGTTGTTTATCCTTATCAGCGCTGTAAATGATGAAATCGTCCAACCCAGATAGTATCGTATTGATAGGACGTTGAAATGTTGCCGATTCATGAGGAAATTGGAAGCAAAACTGAACAAAAATGCGGATAATTGAAACAAAATTTTCAACTTCGCTATATTCCTTTACTAATCAGCTATCTTCTTGGAAATGGAGATATATTGACGATTTGAACCAAAACTTTACAGAAAAGTCATCAAAATTGAAGGAAAAAAATTGCACTTGAAACTTTACTTCAAAAGGCCGATTCGTGTGGAAATTTATATTAAAATTGCAGAAAATGTGGACATTGGAAACAAAATTTCAGCTTCGTTATATTCTTTTAGTTTTCATCCATCTTCTTAGAAATTGATATTATGGACGATTTGAATCAAAACTATACAGAAACGTCATCAAAGATGGAAAAAATCGCGTTTGAAACTTTTCCTCAAAAAGCCGATTCGTGTGGAAAATTTGAAGAAACTGAACAAGAATGCGGATAATTGAAACACAATTTTCAACTTCGCTATATTCCTTTAGTATTCAGCTATCTTCTTAAAAAATGGATATATATGGACGATTTTGATCCATTTGGTCTTTGCAAGCTTGGTTTTCTGTTACCATAGTTTCTATTGGGTTGTCTTTGCTGCTCATGGTTCGAATCCTTGGGCCTGAATTTTTAATTCAGATCCCACTTCTGACACTAATAATTGTGTTGCGAGCCGAGGATAGCAGCAAAATTTTCCTCCACTAGGCGTGTCGCGGCTTCGTTGGAGTTTGCTTAAACAAAGCACTAGACTGAAGTCTAGACTTTGTGGCGAGAGGAGTGAAAAGGGTGAACTTCAGATAAACAAAAGACTTGAAAGTACTAAGGTATAGGGCCAATTCTTAATTGTAACAGAGTCACCCACGACAGAAGGATGCATTTTGACAAAACTCAGTATTAGTTTTGGCAGAGCCGGGATTTGAACTCAAAACTCAAAGATTTTAAGGTCTATAGCTCATCATCGGGATTATAGATACTTGTTCCGCAAGAAATTCACGTCGCTCGTATTGAGGCTTTGCCTTTTTCACATAGCCATAGCAATTTTTCTTATAAATATGCTAATAAACAGGCTTAGTGTGTCGTAATATGTGACGTCATTTTGTGTTTCTTCAGAGGAGTGACTCGGGCTTTTATCAGTCAGTAGCTCTGAAAGAATATTGTGTTTAGCAATGGTAGAAAAACCTTTACAGAATAATTATATAATTGCACTGACTTCCGCAATATAATTTTACCAGCCGATATAGCTCAGTAGGTAGAGCGTAGGACTCGTGAACGCAATGTTTCGGGTCACTACAGGTTGTGGGTTCGGATCCCCGGCTCATCCTCGGATACCCCGGGGTCTCCCTTTTTGCTACGCTACATCGACCCCTGGGACAATTAATTGAATATCCCTCTCTTTACCTCTGGCCGAATGCTGGCTTTTCATTGGTTCCATCATCATTTTGTGATGGGCGAGTGGACTGCACGCTATGACGTTTCGTATCGATTTTCGGCGGCTGATTCAAAGTTTTATTAGTCAAATGTCCCAGGGGTCGATGTAGAGTAGCAAATAGGGAGACCCCGGGGTATCCGAGGATGCCCCGGCTGGCCAACTAAAATTACCGATAGTCTTTCGGATGAGACATTAAACCGAGGTCCCGTGTGTCGGTGCTTTACGCGGAGCACGTTAAAGAACTCTCTGTTTCGACCTGTATCCTTGCACTATCCCCCTTAACAACTGTCTGTGGGGCGTCGCTCAGACGGGCAACCGGTAGCGACGATAAATAAACGGAAATAACAAACAAACAATATAGTTGGATTAATGTTAAATGCGATATTGAAGCTCAATGGGTTACAAGTTCAAAATGGGTACTTTTTGGGGGAAAATATAGATAGAAATAGTAGTTTTCAAGGGTCTCTTTGTCGTGCTATTACGGCATACCAGACAATGTAGGCCCATAACTAGATTTCACATTCTTTGCAGTCTAATTTTGATCTACAATGAGTGTACATAGTTTGATTTCACAGATGGCGCTTTACAGGGGAGAACACTTGCAGCTGTATTAGTTCTGTCAATTTTGTCTATTTTGATACCGACTGTATCGCCAGCGTGGTAGGTTTTCCGTAGACTGGCTACTCGGTTCTGACATTTTTCTGTCTGGTGTGATGTAGCTAGGTAGTTTCTCTTGCAAGTATCTTGTGAAGTATCCTTTTCTTCAACAAGGAGGTTGGTCTTTACCCAATATAGGAATTGACCTTTGTCTGGTGATTCTTGAGAAGGGATTTTTCAGCTAGGATGCAGCCGAAATCAAATAAATTTTGGACTTTTATGATCACGTATGTGTCTGTACTGATGGGTCATCCATGAAGGATAGATGAACTGTGTGTAATGTGATACTGAGCAACGATATTTACATAAGCGTAAGTTTGGTGCATTACAGATCGATTCTGTAACACTAGTAATTTCAGTTTGCTTTGGATTTCATTTGTCGGATTGTCAAATGTCAAGTGCCTTGTGTTGCTGGAACTTCAGTCTACGTCATCCGTTTGAAGAAAGTCTATAATAAAACTAGTCCCCGAATTTGGATACTCATTGGGATGTGCAGTTTCAGTACTATCCCTAGGGGTGCAAGTACAATTAACCTCTTGAATACTTTAAGATCATTTTTTGGATCATCGTTGATAACTACTCGAGAATGCCTGAATCATTCTTCTCTACACTAAACAGGTTTTGTTCAGCTAAGTTATGTAATGTCAAGAAGTCTTGCCGTGGCCTTCGTCCAAATTCTAGTTCATACGAAGTTTTTCCTGTTGCTTTCTCAGCTGATGTGTTGATGACATGTACAACAAACTTAAGTCCTTTACACAATTGGTCACCATATTCATCCTCCCATTTACCAAGTTTAACTTGTAAGTCATTATTTTCTGGTTAATTGAGGTCCTGGCTCTTTTGATGACTGGGCCACCCATGTATTATGATAAGTTCAAGCTGTTCATTTGCTCTGTCGGTAATGACCTTGGCAAACAAATTGTCTTCTATTGTTCGACTGTAGTATCTTTGCAGGACAGAACTGACAAAATTTAGCTGTTAACTTCTCGACAACCCCCTCAGTTTAAACATTAAAGAAAACGCCTAGCTGTACTTGGAAAAGTGATCTCTGGCATGTAGAATCCATTTGTTATTTTCATCTGGCCTGCTTGACATGTTCATGAGGTCAAATTCAACTAATGTGAGGAAGCCAACAGAAATGAAGGCTTTTCCGCCCTTCGTCTGTTTTAGTGGCTTTTTGGTGTTACACACTGAACAGGTCTGATGCAAGGACAAAACCGTGTTCCGATTGACCCCTGCATAGTTTTTTCCCACCTGATCGAAAGTGTTGCCCATACGACCTCCTTTCAGATGGCAACGTGATATGGTTTCAAAAACGTTTTCTTTGGTGGTCGCTGGTAGCGAGGTTTTGGAACAGTACGGAACATTTATAGAACCGATAGTCTCCAGCTTGAATGGAGGCTTAACCCAGTGCTTGAACTTTGCCCCACTAAGTTCTTATTTCTAACAATAAGGCTTGTTGCACGCTTCATGGGAGATAACACATTTATCCTTCTTATTTCAAAGAGATGAACAGTAATTACCCCACCTTCGCGAGCCAAGTTTACGATCACCACGTGGATCTTACCTTGGCGGATCAAGCTTGATTTTTACGTTCACCCGATACGCTTTTTATTTGGATGCAGCCAGCTCTATCTGCAACGAATGAAATCACTTGTAGCATTTCATCTTTGATAAAAATAGAACAAGGTCTCTACCTTTCGAATACCTTTCGAATAAATGGTAAAACATGGAAACTCACGTGGATGTCTGCTTATCGCTTCATGTGAATTCGTAAGCGGTTTGTAAAACGATATTTCATTTGCTTTTAGAAACATGATGTAAAGGGGAGTAATAACCAGCATCCAATAGAGGGCGCATCGCAGGAATCTCGAAATCGGGCTCAATCAGCCAAGGTTAGAGTAACGTAGTGAATCGTCGGCCTTGGCTTGCGAGTATGTAATTACCCAAGCGTTCATTGAATTTATCCTTTTATTCCGACGCTGTTAAGCAGTAGTTCACTGTTGTTCTACATTGAATATTGTCGAAATTACATTGTACCTGTAAAAGTCTTCAGTCTCATTGAGTATTCCGTTTAGTTGACATTACCTATCTCTTTTCCACCATCTCTTCCAGCTGCTTTTAGTGCAAGGTTTCAAAACTCCCACCAGACTTTTGTTTACCACCAAGATTCAATTTCAGTTATTTTTCAACTGCTTGGTTTTCCATATCGTTCAAAATTGATAAAACAACCAATTGGTCATATAGGGCTACTTGCTGTAGATTGAAATTGGGAGAAAAAATAGTCCGTGTCCCCTAGACTTTGCTGCTTCGAGAGATCAGTTCTTTCTTACTGCATAGCATCTTCCAGTACAAAATCAACACCAGAAAACTGTAAGTGAGTCATTTAATGTGTAGGAATTTTGAGCCTTAAAAAATGAGGAATTTCTCTGCAAGGGTTGGGGTCCCGCCAAATGCCGTTCGTATTTGAATTATGCATTTGTTGCGAACTTTCATGTTTGTAAGATGCGAGTTTTTCCGGGATTGAACATTGAGCCTTTGTTGTCAAAACTTTTTCAGTCATCAAAACGATGACATTGAACAGGAGGTGTATCCAGGGATACTACTCTTACTGCATAGTTTCTTCCCATATAAAATCAATACCTGACAAGTGCGATAGGGAAAGTTTTCTTTAGCCCAGTTGGTAAGGAATTAAGGAATTGCTCTTTTGAAATTCGATGAACGAGGAACTTTTCCACGCGGTTTCGAATCCAGCCAGGTGCGGTTTGGGCAATGCCTTTGTTGCGAGCTTCCATGTTCGGAAGATCTCCGATGTCAAATGTAAGAAACTATGGGTAGGCCTTGAAAGCGGCAGACTTTTTTCTGAAATTCTGTGAATCAACTACTGTTATCTCTATTTTTTCTTGTTTTTTTTTTTCTTCCTACATTCAGAACAAATGATGTCAGACCCTGAATAGAATTTAAGAAGAGAACAAATATACATTTTGGAATTTTGTATATAAACATGTTTGTTTACGTAAATTTGACGTTAATTTGACATCGGATGTTGTTCCGGTACAGCGTGACTTAATTTTAATGGAACGATAAAAAATGTTTTCAACTAATCAGAACTTCTAACTAGCATTCTAGCATTCTCCCAAAGAATCATGCAGATGGTGATAAGTGTTTAGTCACAGAATTCAGTGGTTTCACCTTCATTTAATCAAACCTTTTTGAACAACTTCAGTAAAACATAGCGTTCCCCTTTTCCGACAATGGTTGCAATGGAAACGAGAAATAAAAATTTCGCGAAGATTTGTCGAGATTTGTCAGCAGAAAAATTGGAAAATGACACTTTTCAGGGTGAGTTTTGAGGAATAATTTTTGTTTAGATCATCTTTACCACTAATTATGTATTGGGGACGACATGAATTGTATTCGAAATAAAGTGAAAAAATGGCACTTTCAAAGCAAACTATCTTCCTTCTGTAAAGAGAAATATTGAGAGTATATACATGTATATATATTAAATGATCAACACTTGTTCAACGAATAGAGAAAAAATTAAGGACGTTTATGACAAATTCTTCCAACGGACAGATTTTTTTTTAAACTTTGCACACACAAAGCTCATCACGTCTCTTGAAGATTACAATGAAAAAGAAAGGGGGTCCCCGTGATCGTTTCTGAGAAATTCGCTTTTGAAAAAGGTATATACAGTTCCGAAATTCAGCATATACTGGATTTAACATACTTACCTTTAATAGTCAATAAAACAGGAAAATTACCAGAAGAATTTACAAATATACATCACTTTAAAGAAAAATAATTTAGTTTTGCCCATAAAATATATAAAAGCCTGGTTCTGAGCATGGTAAATGTACCAATATGCATTTTATATATAGACCATTGAGTTAAAAAGGGAGATAATTTGACCGGATTATGGGTTAATCTTCAATAAAAACATAGTTTCTAACGGACAGTTTTTTAAAAAAAATTCCACAATCATAATACTTATAAATCTTGACAATAAGAAAAAATGAAATTGGCACCTACCCGTGCTTCTTTCCCTAGGTTAAAGGGTTGAAGGTCATTTTTCCAAGGAAAACTATATAGTAGAAGCTCAGCAAACATAGAAAGAAAGACGAAATTGCTCATTAAAAGCGATTTCTTCTTTTCCCACATAAATTTTGGATCCTATACTCCTTCAAAAAAATGAACAATGCCTATATACCTCAAATTCATATCAAACCCCCCTTTTTTTTATAAATTTGCATACATGATTATGGCCATACGGCTCATAGAAATACAAGAAAAAGAAATGTCTGAGGAAAAAACGGGATAAAAGCTCGGTGGATATAATGGAAAAAGGAAAAATTATTCAGTAGAAGGAATTCCTCCTTTTCCCGCAGTATTTTTCAAAGAGGAAATAGCTATACTTCTAGAAATAGGTATACTTCAACAGCTTCGATTTTCTGCCTGTTTCATTGTTTGCTGTGTAACTGGACATTTTTTCCAGCTAGTTCTTTATCAGTCATATCATCCTTACACTGGTAGGCCAGTGATGCTATCAACTTCATCCTGAAAGGATAGCATGACAACTGGCCTGCCAGTGTCAGGAAAAGGTCAGCAGCTGTATCATTTTCCCTGTTGGATGGCTGACATTGCGTTAAGAATGTCTTTTTTCCACGACAAATAAGCGATCGTTTTGATGAAAACTTCCCCTTTTTATCTCGACCATAGAATACCATGGCTGGTGCAACCGTACTAGTACCATCCGTAGAATGTTCTGCTTGTATAAGTGCACCGTCAGTCCGCTGTTACTATTGCCATTTGTGCGAAAAATACACAATAGCGCTGATAGTTTTACTATCTGTGAGAAATACACATGCGCAGTATGGATGCGCGTGAACATTTATACCAAACGTCATTAAGTTTTGCAAAAATCTAAATATTTGTTACAATGACAACCAAACTATCCTATCCAACAGTCGGGGGTTTTAATCAAAATCAGCATATTCAAAGTAAACTACCTCATTTTTGCATTCATGCTTTAAGCCGGAGGCTCTTTCAGATCATGTTGGTACTCAGCAGCATAAAGATGCCATTACCAATGCATTTTGCCAGAGAGTTCTATGCTTTCAAAAGCAACCTGATTACAAAGAAAGAGTCGAAGACGATGTTCTTATTAAAGTATCAACTTCACTGTCTATTGGTCAATGAGAGGAAGTTGCAAATAGAAAAGTTCTACCCATATTAAAAATGCTAGAGCAGATAGGGTTAGACGAGATTAAATATTTCAATAACAGATCTGCTGGATCCTTTAGATAAGGCCTGTATAATGGAAAACAGCTATTTCCACTAAAATATCATCCTGCAAAATTAGCTATAATTAAAAATGAGTATTAATGAACTCCTTTCACTGATTCATTTTTTTTTTCCAATATTTTCATTTTTTTTCCAATATTTTCCTTCTTTAAATTATTATTTATAAATCTAAAACCACTATATTCTCAATTCAAAAAGAGATAATAATTTCCTTCCTTTCAGAAAACTAACAAAAGTATCAAAAAATAATTTCAAGATAGACATAAACGGAATTTCTGTTCCGTTAGAAATGTGCAAACATATTATTTCTGCATAAATCCTTATTTATCCTTATTTATCAACCAATTAGAATTTTCACCGGAAGAGCATTACCTTAAGGGAGATTTTCTCACCACTGGTGAGGATATTGAGGATGATATTTAACAGGTTTCAAGAGAGTTTCCCACTATAGGTTGATGGTGGATGAGGTAACAGACATATTAAGTGTTCTGGAGCAGATGAGAACTTTTGTTCAGTTGTATGACTAAGTTGAAAAAAAGTTAAAGTAGCTTTTGTGTCTGTTGATAACATTCCTGAAAATTATGATCCTGCAAACTCTGAAGCAATCAGCCCCACGATCTTAAGTACAATGAAAGATTTTGAACTTTCACCAGAAAGTTTGTCCTCCTATGTATCTGATTGGGCCAGTGTTATGGTAGGGAAAAACAATGGTGTTTCTGCAAGACTGAAGCGGACTGCAAATTCCAAGCTGGTGAGCATTCACTGTTATGTCATCGACTTGCACTGGCCTGTGCAGATACATAAGGGGGGCATATCTTACATCAAGTAGGTGCAGCTATGGCTCCTTCAACTATGGAGGCTGTTTGAAAACTCCCCTAAAGCTTTGTTTACTGGCGAGCGGTAACCGTAGCAGCAGAGGCGGCGTAGGCGGCAGCAGCATCGGTAGCGGCAGTGGTTTTTTCCGCTGGAGTGTGTGTTTATTGACACGATGTAGCAGTAGCGGTTTTCTTTTCCATCATAGTCCCCGTACGCCCAACTCTAGAGCAACTCTGGAACTCTACACTGCGCCAGTTGTTGTCAATCTTCAGGGTGTCCATGTGGTCCGCCCTCGTACAGCTTTTCAATATCGGTGTCATTCGACTTGGGAGGCATTTCTAATGTCAATCTAACGTAAAACAGTCAACTTGGCACGTGTTTCAATGCAATTTGTTCTCTTTTGCACGTGTTTTCTTGATACGTAACGAAGGTAATTCTTGGAAATCCCCTCCGTGACGAGTGCAGCGGCTAGCGGTGAGCGGATTTAAACCCGCTTGGACCATTCTAGCGGCGAGCGGTAAGTGGCGAAAAAAAAATACCGCTGCTCCGCCGATCTGCCGCCGCCGCGCGCCAGTGAACACTACATAGGAAAACTGCACATACAAAAAAAATCCGCTACCGCTACGGTTACTGCTCGCCAGTAAACACGGCTTAAGAATTTGAACCAAACTTGGCTGAAGTCTGTCACACTGTCAAATGAAAAATCGTGAGAAAGCAGCTAAGCACCTAAAGAAAGCATGTCAAACATGCTGGCTTTCTTTCAATGAGTCTGTCAAGGCTGTCGTTCTACACTATCCATCTGTTTGCAGACTCTGGCTCAGTTGACAGATGATGATGCTACATCAGGTCTGATAACAAAGATGAACAGATGAACTGGTGTGGTGAAAATACTGTTTTCCAATTACATCCTTTTTGTATTTCATTATTTCGGGTACATTTGTTGCACTTGCCTTTTGTTCGGTTTGTTCTCCGTTGTTTAAACACTCTGCAACATATGCCTTGACTTGACTATCTAGCCTGCAACCAGATATTTCTATTTTTGTAAAGGCACATCCTTTACGCAGAGAAGTGCCAAAGGCAGCCCCACTTGTCTGAGAGCATTACTTTTGACAGATCAAACTCCATGCTGATCATTTCGGGTGTGTGCAAGTATTATTTGACTACTAAAATGCAGGAAAAAATGCATTTCGTGGAGAAAACCATTTGGCTCTCGGGGAATGCTACTCTCGTATTCTTCAGCCTAACAACTGTACCTACAACTGCAGGTTTGAGGCTAAAGCTGTGTAAAGCATCAAAATAAAAATAACAAAAATAATCACTATCTCTGTTGTTTATGAATTACTACCTCACTTGTTTATTATTGTCATCGGTCTGCTAGGACAACACATTTCATTATTCTTAAACATTTACTACATTTTTAGCTCACCTGAGCACAACGTGCTCAAGGGGAGCTTATAGGGTCACTGGATGTCCGTCGTCCGTCGTGCGTCGTCAACAATTCTTTAAACATCAACTCCTCCTAGACCACTGGGCCAATTTAAACCAAACTTGGCTGGAATGTTCCTTGGGTAGTCCTCTTTAAAAAGTGGTCACAGAATTTGATTCCGTCAAAAACTCTGGTTGTCATGGCAACCAAATGGAATTTTCTAGGAATTTTTTTAAAAATCTTCTTCTCTGAAACCGCTTGTCAGATTTTAAAATAATTTCACAGAGATGTTCCTTGGGTGACCCTTTTTAAAAATTGTTCGTGAAATTTTTATACGTCAAGAAACATGGCTCTGGTGAATGGGGGCTTCTTGCACTATACAGAAATGAAGGAATACTTAAAAATTCTTCTCTGAAACCGCTGGTCAGAATTTGAAATAATTTCACAGAGATGTTCCTTGGATGACCCTTTTCAAAAGTTGTTCGCGAAATTTTAATTTGTCAAAAAATGTGGCTCTGGTGAATGAGGGCTACTTGCACTATAGGGAAATGAAGAAATTATTAAAAACTCTTCTTCTCTGAAAACGCTGGTCAGATTTTGGAATTATTTCACAGAGATGTTCCTTGGGTGACCCTTTTCAAAAGGTGTTCATGAAAGTTTGATTCGTCAATAAACATGGTTCTGGTGAATGGGGGCTCCTTGCACTTTATGGCCATGAAGGAATTTTTTAAAATTCTTCTCTGAAACAGCTGATCAGGTTCTGAAATAATTTCACAGCCTTGTATCTTTGTTGACGCTTTTCAAAAATTGCTCGAAATATTTTGATCCATCAAGAAACATGGCTCTGATGGCTGTGGGCTATTTACACGATACAGACATGAAGAAATTCTTCAAAATTCTTCTTCTCTGAAATGGTTGTTTAGATTGTGAAAAAATTGGCTATGGTCCTCTCAAAAATTCAGGTGAGCGAACCAGGGCCATCTTGGCCCTCTTGTTTCATATACTCACATGGCTCTCTGACAATAAGTATTGTCGCTATGATAATCTTCTTGATGAGTATCATATAATAACTGTATTGTATTAGTCTGTCACAAATAAATCATCTAGCACCAATCTTTTGTTTTTGTTTTCTTTGGTCCATTACCCTTTTATGTTGAAAATCGACACATTTTGCGATTTTGTGACAGTATCAACGTTTAGGCTGCCATAGAAACAGAATAGGGAAGGAAATTAGCATGTATGCTACTTTATAAATCAATATCGACACGCCAAGAACAGAATATAGAGGGGTGCGAAGATTCTTAATTGCCCTTCATTTAATTCGAAAGATGATGGGATTTTCTAAATTTTACTGATATTTTGCCATTTTGGCTGCCATGGTTACCAGGGAAATTATATGATTTGCTCATTGTTATGCCCTCCTTCAACGAAGTGGGGGTATACCATCTTTTAAGGACCCTAAAATAGATCGTTTCTAAAAACATCGAGGTAAAGGCGAAATGCTGGTAACCAGCATTTTCTTATTTTCCAAAATATATTTTATAGCCTTTGCAATACAATTTATAAACCTATTATTTGTCATCATCAGTTGCGGTCATTTTGCAAGGAGTCAAAAGGTGATTGAATTAAGGTACTTAAAGGTTGTATCTACAAAAGTGGAATTTGCGACATTTTTTTGTAGTAGTTGTTGTTGTTGTTAAAGTTCACGCCAAGGCTGCATGTTGTACCACTGTAGTCCTTTGGCTTCTGTTCCATCGGGCCTAAATGGAACGAAACGCGGATTTTTAATTTCAACCCAGAAGAGTCCTGGGATTTATGGTATAGCGATTTCAAACTTACCTTTTCAGCAACATATTACATACTCGATAAAGTTTGCTTACAGTAGTAGCACTTTTCCCCTTTACTTTCGAAAATTATGCATGAACATCGAACGACTATTATTATCCCCCGCCGTAGGCGGAGGGATATAGTTTTAGCGTTGTCCCTCCGTCCGTCCGTCCGTGTGTCCGTCCCGGCAATTCCCCTTTACTTTCGAAAATTATGCATGAACATCGAACGACTATTATTATCCCCCACCGTAGGCGGAGGGATATAGTTTTAGCGTTGTCCGTCCGTCCGTCCGTCCGTCCCGGCAAATATCTCCAATACCATTGGACAGAATTTCGTGAAACTTTATACACATGTACAATGACCCATTCTCCCACGACAATTTTTTTGTTTTTTTGATTCGTTGCAAAATGGCCGACCGAGAGCGATTTTAAGTTTCACTTAAGTAACACTTAAGTACACTTTTGATTTTTGGAGTCTTCTCTTCAAAACTATACAAAGTTTTTACATTGAACTTGTCACATCTGTCAACCTCCATTCGGAAATGCAGGCAAAGAAGTTTCACCTCCGTTGACCGTGCAATACCACAGCTATTTGCCCTTGTTTTTGTAATAAAGTGTCATGGACAAAGGGGGTTTCATGTTATATTTCATTCCATTTCTTGTGAAGGCAACTCCTTCCACATTTCTTGAAGGAATTCAATGCAATTTTGACAATATTTTTTGTCATGTGACCTATTGCATATTGTCAACATTTTACGATTTGTAGCTGTGTCATGCAAAAAGGGGGCTTCATGTTTTATTTCATTTTATTTCTTGTGAATGCAACTCGTCCTATATTTCTTGACAGAATTGAAATGAATTTTCACAGATTGTTTCTCATCATTTGACCTATCGCATATTTCCAAAGTTTTACTACTTGTAGCTGCGTCATGAAAAAAGGGGGCTTCATGTTTTATATCATTTTATATCTTGTGAATGCAACTCGTCCCATATTTCTTGACAGAATTGAATAGAATTTTCACAGAATGTTTCTTATCATCTGACTTATCACATATTCTCAACATTTTGCAGTTTGTGGCTGCGTAATGAAAAAAGGGGGCTTCATGTTTTATTTCATTCTATTTCTTGTGAAGGCAACTCCTCCCACATTTGGCAGATTTGAATGTAATTTTTACATTATCATGTGACCTAACACAATGTCTCCCACATTTCTTGGCAGATTTGGATGATCATGTGACCTACGGCATATTGTCAAGGTTTTGGGATTTGTAGCAGCATCATGGAATAAGGGGGTTTCATGTTATAATTTAATTTTTCACCTGTATCTCTTTAATTACTTGACATATCTCAACAGATTTGGACGAGATTTTCAAAGATCATGCAACCTAGCATATGTTGTCAGGGTTTTGCAATTTATCACTGTATCATGGAAAAAGGGGACTTCATGTCAAATTTAATTTTTTATCAGTGTATCTCCAACTTTTGCACATTATTTTCATAGAACTTCATATTTTTATTGGTTGATCAAAGCCAGTGATAAATGAGTCAATTGTGCACTCGTCTCTCCATGCATCTGTCTGTTCGTAAACCTTTTAGATCACAAGTAATACCATATATCCATTCAGCTACCCAGGCAGGTGCTACAAATTTCAACACTTTAGTCTCTAGCTACCTGCTTGAAATGGCAGCAGTGTGGCGGCTTATATTGTGAGAGGGATATCTTCTAAAGTCCTTGACGAAAATTGATGAAACTTCGTGCATGTTTTCTTTTCCATTACATAGTCTGTTGATACATTTTTTTTTCCACCACATATATAAAATCCTGAAATGAAAACAAATAAAGGAAATATACATAAAACCCCCTCTTTCCATGACATATCATGTCATTATATATGACATGTCATGGAAAAGGGGTTTTTATGTATATTTCCTTTGTTTGTTTTCATTTTATGAAATGCCAAGTTCTGCAAAAAAGGTACATAATGAATAATCCTGTAATGGACCTCTTTTATATTTTTCTTATGTAATGAGATCCTGTGCCATGGAACAAGGGAGCTTAATGTATAATTTCATCATGGACCAATAACAAAAAGGCCACATGTACATGCAAAACACGATACCTCATACTTTTGTTTCAAAAAAGGTCTTTTTCGGCGGGGGATGTCATTTTAACGAAATTGCTTGTTATATTCTACATCCTTAGAGTGTTATTTGAGCTCACTCTCTCCTTACTGCATAGCTTTCCCGTATAAATTCAATACCTGACGACTGTGTCAGAATTCTCTTTGGTTCAGTGCTTATGCTATTGGTCTTTTAAACCTCGAAATACGAAGATATTTGTCCGTCATTGGTTCGAATCCCGCCAGATGTGGTTTGTATTTGAGCTATGCAATTGTTGCGAACTAACATGTTCGAAAGAAGAAAATCTTCCTTTTCCTTCAAAATCTAAAAAGAAAAACGTAGCATTTTAGCAGCTAAATGACAGGCTGTATATTCAGATATTCTCTGTGTTGACAAAGTTTGACTTGTTTGGTATTTTACAATTCTGCAAGAACCACTACTTGTGCAGCATCCCTTTATTTGTTAAGTAACGTGAGAAGCATTTACTTTTTCTTGAACACGGACATTTATTTATCGAGTCGTATTTACTAATTCATTTGAAAAAAATAATTTGGACTATGAAACTTCTGTAAACGTATTAATGTTCAAAAGTGATAATCTGTCGCTTTGGTTAAACCATTAGGACATAGGTAGAACAGTTTTAAAAGTGCACGTAAACTAATTTCATAATCAATGTTGTCCATATCGAAATATTTATACAATTAAACTAAAATCATGACGTAAATTTTGTGATATTGTGTTTAACCGTAGTATATAAATCTACGGAAAATATCTTTATGTCGACGATGAGTTGGATTACTGTGATTTTTAAACTCTGTACCAGATAAACAAAAACTTGATTTGCCAAAATTGAATGCATTTGCAGATTACAAATTAATATTAGATCTAGCTATAATCATAAGAAAAATCTTTGAAAGGACAGAAAGCATTGTGCGAAAAGGAGGAAATGCTAAATACCAACATTTTTTCATTTTTCGACAATGCTTTCAATAACTGTCTTTTCGTTGTTCATGGGTGCAGTAATGTGTTTGTAAACAAAAGATTACTAATGACTATTAAAACATACTGTGAACTGAAGAAAATACCCGTGGAGAAAAAATACAATTGCAACATGTGAATAGGAAAGATGGGCATTATCATTCATTTGTCCAAGTAGTTGCACCGTGGTCAGAAACAAGCGTTCTTTAACGCTTAGAATTATAATGGATTGTGCAACTTTTCAGATTCAAAAAGTGTCTTTTGTGCATGAAATATGTTGATACCGAACACATAAATCTAATACATCTTCCACTGGAAGTAAACGAGGTGGTCTGGTATAACGGCGATAGTATCACATTGTAAGGGTTAAAAAAAACAGGCTTTTAGTTATAGGAAAGAGCATAAACTTTATTTGACTTATAAGAATACAACTTCAAAGATTATTACAATAAATTTCTAAGCATGAAATATACATGACACAACTCCATACACATACTCGTATATGGAATAATATGAATTATTTAAATAGTATAGTTGGCCTTATAACTGAATAGTTCATGTTTTACTGTCTAAATACAACGAATTATATTTTGTACAATGTGTTAAATTCCATTAACAAAGTAAAATGGGTTGAAAGCGTTTGACAATGATTGACGGGTTGTAAATTGTATATAAAACTGACATAACTGTATCCTGACTAAAATCCATGTTTAGTAATTAATCCATTTATAATGTTTTAAAATTTTTTCTTGCCACTGCAGTTTACAACTTTTGAAACCATTAAACATTATAGACTGATAAATATAAATACACACTTTGGCAATTGATCACTTTTGAAAACATAATGACGAAGGCTTTACCGATTAATAAGGAAATCTAATACTCCGTATTTCTTTGCCCATTGTTCTGAGAATCATGATTTTAATGTGTGTGCAGTTACGGTTTTCGATGACGTTTGGACAAATACTGATAATTTGGACTCAAAAATCCACTGAAAGAATACAATAGCACAGAAATGTAACAGATATTATACAAACGCATTACTGTGTAGGTTCCACTTTGCATACTATCGACATTAAAAGCTTTATATAGAACTGCCAGAATATTGCTTAGATGTATTTACTTCGGAGATCGAAAAGGTACGAAAAACATTGACATCGTGGTCCAGATACCTTTTAACAAATACCCATGTCCATCATTCCTGAATAAATGACATAGATCACAAATGTTCGCACGCATCCTTCAGAGCATGTGTTTTTGTCATGAATTGTGAATCAAAAGTGCACCTATATTTTCATTTTACGTACATGGATGGTAAAATTATCATCGGTGCACTGGAACTAGTAGGACTTTTCAAATACTATTAATCAAGAGCTCAAATGGATCTGTGCACAAGATCAAATTTTTGTTTACACGACGTTACACACCAACCTGTGGAAAAATACATGTTTTCACTTTGAACGGTATTGTGGGAAAAGGAAAAATCGACCTCATAAGCAATTTTTCTTCCCCTGAGAATCTGTATCTGGTGAGCTTTTATCTGTTTTTTAACCTTGAAAAAATCAAATTCCACATTGACCTTCATCCGTATTTTCTGACGAAATAAGCACAGATAGGTAATAAAACTATTTTTGTTTATTGTTTAGAATTATAAATACTATGAGTGTGGAAATTTTTAGGAAGAAAAACTGTCCGTTAGAAAGCGTGGTTCTATTAATGATTAATCCTTAATTCGGTCATATTATCTCCCTTTTTAAACTTAATGATCTCTATATAACGTGCATATTTGTATGTGTACATGTATATGTTTTGTGCATAATTACACGAAATTTCACTAAAATGATGAATACTTGTACAGTAAAATCTCGGTATTTCAAATCTTGACCATTCAAGGACCCCCGTTTTTTTTCGAGGAATTTCCTTAGTTCCGGCAAAAGCTGCACCATATAGCAACTTAGGAATCGAAAAAAAAAAAGAAAAAAACTAGTTGGTGAAATTCAAATTGAATTTGCTAGAAGTAAAAAACAATTATTTGATAAGTGGTGCCATTCAAATAAAAAATAAAGGTTCAAATCATGGAAAACATGACATCTACTATTTATTGAAGAATTTAAAAGGTGCATTAATTTTATTCAGATATTAAAACTTCCTCAGAAGAAAAAGAAGTTGGAACTTAAGAAGAATCTGCTTGCTTAGCAGACTACTTTGCCTTGACGCATAAGGTCCTTTGCATGAATGAATCAACCCTTTGAAAGCCTCTTTATTCATCTGCTGGCCCTAAACTAAATTTAATCAACATAATGACAATTCTAATGAGAAATTCCCAAACCCAAGTCTCCCTATGAAGCCATGGTCAACATCCCTTCTCTTGACACACTTGTAATTATTGCAAAGAATCAGGTCATATTACATCTGAATTTCCTGCTTAAAAAAGGAAACGGGAAAACAATGTTTTAAGCCTACGGGCTTTACTTCATTACAGTCTACACCTCAGTAATATTTAAAAGACCAAACCTTGTCCAGGCCAAAGCACCTGAGACTGATACTGTTATGGATATTTATGACCCGTTTATTTCAGATGGTTTTGTGTCATTAGAAAGTGATTTTGCCAGGTCTACCCGTATTAAAGTTTTACGTGATACTGCAGCTTCTCAATCTCTTATTTTGGCAGATATCCTGCCTTTTTCTGAGAAGACTTCTTCAGAAACAAGTGTCCTTATTCAGGGTTAAGTCATCTTGAAAACCAAGGTGACCTTGAAAGGTTACACCAGACCTTAAAAAAATATGTGGTCATTTTTGCTTATATTGCTTTGACACAAAATGATTGATATGAAAGTATACATCTTTTTTCTTTGCAGTATGAGACTCTGTGCAAGAATCTCTTGGTTTTAGTCCCTTTGAGCCTGTTTTTTTGGACACACAATTCGTGGACATTTAAAACTTTTATTAGAAACCTTTGTTTCACAAGAAGACTCCTTTAAATTTACTTCAGTAGGTATCTGACATTTTGAAACAGGTTACCTAGAGCTTGTGAGGTGGCAAAATCAAATTTAGAGAAAACTCAATTTAAAATGAAAAAAAAAAAAAAGATATCACAAAAATAGGGAGGAAATTTTAAACCTGGAGATAAAGTTTTATTTCTTCTACCACTTCCTGGTACGCCTCTACAAGCGAGATAATTTGGTCCTTATTTTGTAGAGAAGAAGGACAGTTACTTAAATCATGTCATTACATCTCCTGACAGATAAAAGCAATTATGTCATATTCATATATTAAAAGAATAGGTCGATATGGATAACTAAAATATTTTACCGATAAATGTAGTTTCCCCAGTACCTCAAAATCATATTTATCCTGAAGACATAAATTGTAAAGAAATTAACTTTGATGAGTCTAACTCTGTTTGTTCAAACATTCAGATTTCTGACATTCTTAATTTAGGTCAAAAGTTTTTACAGTTAGATAATAATCAAAAAGATGAATTAAAAACATTAATTTCTGAATGTGAGCACCTGTTCCCTGATATTCCATCCCGGACTGATACAAACTTCCATGATGTTGACATTGAAAATCCAAAACCAATGAAAAATATACATATCGAATGAATCCCAAGAAACTGGAGCACCAAGGAGAGGAAATCGGCTATATATTGGACAATAACTTGATTGAACATAGTCAAAGGGAATGGAGTTCTCGCTGTATTCCAGACGGAACTTTTCGTATGTGCACTGACTTTAGAAAAGTTAGAAATGTGACAAAGACTGATTCGTTTCCAGTGCCAAGAGTAAATGACTGCATTGACAATATTAGTCATGCAAAGTATGTGACTAAATTTGATCTTTAAAAATGATTTTGGCAAATTACTCTCAATGAAAGAGCTAAGGAAATCTCTGCATTTGGAAGTTATGATGGACTTTATCAGTATGAAATTATGCCTTTTGGGATGAAAAACTCGCCAGCTGCCTGTTATTAATATGATAATATCTGGACTGGACGACTGTAGAGTTTACATCGATGACGTCACCATTCACAGCCATGATTGGGACGAACATCTAAAGACTATCAGAGAATTTAAACTACGTAAAGCCAAACTAACTATTAATCTTGTTACAAGTGAATTTTGTCATGCCAGTTTAACATTTTTTGGGGTCATGTCGTTGGACAAGGACAGATAAAACCCGTAGAAGCTAAAGTAAATTATTTCTGATTTACTTGTACCTCCATGCAAAAAAAAAAACTGATGAAATGTCTTGTTTTGGCTGGTTACTACAACAAATTGTGAGGTAATTTCTCTGTCATTGCAAAGCCACTACCAAGTCTTCTCGGCAAACACACACACACACTCACACCCACCCACACCCTCACACACACAAAATATATTAATGATGATTGTCAAAAAACTCTCGAATAAGTAAAAGCCGTATCAAAAAGTAAACGGGTTCTTTAGCTCCTAAATTTGAAAAAAGACTTTAAGCTTGCAGTACATTGTAGTGATGCTGGTGTAGGTGGTGTTTTACTTCAAGAACATTGTAATGGTGTAGATCATCCAGTTTGTTTATTTTTCTAAAAAGGTTTAACAAACATCGGAAAAACTACTCAACAAAAGAATCTCTCATTCTTGCTAGGAACCTCGTTTGTTTCTAAATCAAAACTATACTGAGGATACGATTTAGACCAGTTAATGAATAATACAGGCCCTGATCTCAATCTAAGCTGTCCTAAAAAGTCCACGATTCTTTTGTGTGGCTCTGAAAAGGTTTCGGAAACGACTAGGGGAAAAATGAAATAAGGATGTAGAGTCGATGTTCAAGACCTTCTGTAACCCATTTTGCATGAGGCAATGCAGTTGACCGGACCGAAGTTAGCTCTGATCATGTCTGTTTACTGATTTTTCTCTACTTGGGCACAAATGACATCGTTTTAGGCACTGAAAAAAAGAAACGAATTCAATTTCTAATCCAAAAATAACAGACGAAGACACCTTAGGTTTGAACTATATATCATGATGGTATAACGCATCTGCAAATGGTATCGCAGGCTAACATGGGTCTAAATATTGTGTTGTTTGCATATTTTACATTTCTAAGAATAATGCTGCCCCATGTCTCAGTCGTTTGTAAATACAATGGATTTTATGGACAGATAATAATCTGATAACTTTGCATAATGCAGGCATTAAACACCTCCTCTCCTAGAGCGCTGTTCTCTTAATTATCAGAGAAATACCGTTACAAACAGAATAGGAAATCTAAGATACTAAAAAGAAACCTAAAATATGTTTAGGAACTAAAGAAAAAAAGAGAGATTCGTCATGTCTTCTGAGTATGTCTTATTCAAATGGTTAATTTCAGGCAGCTAATCACAATGTTAATGTTATATCATACCCGCAGCCGGCATCGACCAATTACCCCGATACACTGCAATGAAAGAGATAATAATTATTGTCGGCTTACCACAAAAACCTCGTAACTATAGGTTTTCGAAGTAAATCGACAATATATCGCTAAAGGTGAGTCTCCAGAATCCTTTAAGCATCACAATTTTAGATGCCTTTGAGGCCAATATAGATTAAGATCAGCCGCACCAAACGTACAGTCTGGTCTTCGACCTATAGTTGCAAATTTGTTGTAATGTCCTTGACAACTGAAGCCTTCATAATGCAACGGTTTTGGTCTTATTTTTAGACTTAAAATGTCTGACTGGATTTATTCCGCACTCCAAGGCCTAGATTACACTTTTTTTCTTCCTTGATAAGTAATGTCCAAATGGCGGAAATCAAATCTAAACCATAAGTCAAAATTTAAAATAATAATAAAAGTAAACTCGACGTTTAGTGATATACAAAACCTTCGTGTAGAGAAGCAAAGTTTACTTAACACCAGAGTGTGTTTGGAGTTACCCCTTTTGTGAATAGTTACTACAAGCCGTGCTACACAATTCCTTTGTTTCTTTTCTTAAGTCTGCCTTTTCTCCACGACAAAATTAATATCGTTATATAAAAAAAAAATAATAATGGTGAACAATCTGAAGTGCTGCTTTGGGCCTCAACATCTGACGGGCTTATTAGATACCCTGTCCGACCTGGGTACTAATCGAAGAACTGCAATCATCTTACAAGTTGCTGTCTGATGTACGAGTACAGTGATGTAAAAAGGTAACCAAAGACAACCGGGTGCTTCAGTTAAAAGAAAATTAAAGGCTGCATTATCAAGATATTTATTGATACTTGCCGAAAAAGGCATAATAAATACGGACTGCGTTCTTGCAAATTCCGCAAAACTTGTTAGAATTGTTCAAACCATGCTTAAAGTAAAGATAGCAAATAAAAAATAACATACTTGTATTTTTTGGAGGCATAGGGTCTTTTGGCATTTCTGGTTTTCTTTCATGTAGCTCAACATCCGAAGAGATGTTGGTCTTATCAGTCAATTCTGAAGCTGGAAAATTAAAATGTCTGATGTAGATTTACATGCAATTAGTTTTTGAAATCTGTAAAGGATCCGGCATGATTTGGTATTTGGGATAAAGTTTTATTAAACGAATCTACATAGAGTATTATTATACGCCCGAAGGGTCGTATTATGTTATACCCCTGGTTGTCCGTCCGTCCGTTAGCAATTTCTTGTGTGCGCAACTCCTTCTACAGTTTCCATCGGAATTATTTGAAACTTGCCACAATGAATCTCCATGATGTTTTGTTGTGCACATGGTTCTTATAATTTGGATCACGGTTTGCGTTCTAAAATTATCTGCCCCTGATTTCTGAAAAACTTTGAATTTTTGTTCAGGCTATAACTTCCATACTATAAAAGGTATCAACTTAAAACTACATACACTGATAGAACACATTATGGAGAAGTGCGGTGCACATGAACCATAACTCTGCCGCCTTTATTTTTTGAGTTATTGCCCCTTGTTAATTTTCAGGTAAGGGGCCATATCTTCCAAACTATAAAAACTTGGAACTTCATACACTGATAGGACACATTATGTATGGAGAAGTGCAGTGCACATGCACCATAACTCTGCCACCTTTATTTTTGAGTTATTGCCCTTTGTTAATTTTCAGTTTGAATTTTTGTCCAGGCCATAACTTCCAAACTATAAAAGCTATTAACTTGGAACTTCATACACTGATAGAACCCATTATGGAGAAGTGCACTACACATGAATCATTATTCTGTCACCTTTATCTTTTGAGTTATTGCCATTTGTTGATTTCAGTTTGAATTTTTGTAAAGACCATAACTTCCAAACTTCAAAATCCATCGTCTTGAAACTTCCAAAGACTAATAGAACACATTATGAAGAAGTGCATTGCGCACGAACCGTAACTCTGCTTCCTTCTTTTTGTGTTACTGCCCTTTTTACTTTGAAATTTCGTCTGGGCCATAATTTCTAAAATATAAAAGGTATGAACTTGAACCTTCAAAGACCGATAGATTACCTTGTGGATACGACCGATTCACAAAATTTGTAACTTTGCCCCCCTTATTTTTTTAGTTATTGCCCTTTAATATTTTTCACATATCATGAAGAATAACTCCTCTTCATTCATGGCCCATCCTTCAGTGCAACTCATTTCACTGACAAGCCCCTTCGGGCGTTTATGCGCCGCTCTGCGAAGCTCTTTTTATACTAGGTCTTAGAAATATATATATATAAATCTGAATATTGATGATTGAACGAAAACCATTACACGATTTAATAGGTAAGGAATAAGAAAACACAATCTTACTTTTAGACAACGGAATGGTACTTCCGTCGGGTTTATATAGTGTCTGCCAACATGTCTTCCAGGCATTTCGTGCCTGTTTCCTTAGCAGACAGAAAAATACAAAGATAAACAGGCCTTGAAGCGTATTTGTAACTGCAAATAGATATTGAAACACTTTGCCGAAATCACCGAAGGCTAAGAATGCAAAGAGCCAAGTCAGACCCAGAATGATTACTAAGCTGATGGCGCCTCGGACTCGAGCAGTTGTCCCACGAGTCGAGTCAGACTTAGAGCGTTCTTTTGAAGTTCGCTGGAAGATCTGGCGAAGCACCAACGTAAACACGACTAAATTCATTGCCATAGTAACGCATACTGGACCCAAGAACGCTAGGTAAAATGGAAGCCGTTCCAACCAGCAACTGAAATTATAAAGCATTATACAATGTGTTATTTAAAACTGGTATTCACTCTCTCTTTCACGCCTGCTAGCAAGCTAGCCCTATCTCTTGCAGCCTCCTGTAGGTGTATGCTTAACCATTTTCCTGCTAAGTAACTAAAATTAAAATTACAATTTGATATTAACCCTTTCCCAAACGACAAACTTTTGGACTAGACCAAATTGAAAGCATTTGCAGACGACAATTCAACTCTTGCTGAAAAGATGATTTCTGTCTATGATAGGGTAGAAAACATTGTGGGAAAAGGAGAAAATGCTGGTTACCAGCATTTTCTCCTTTTCCCACAATGTTTTCAAAAGGCTACTATTCCAGACTCGTAAAACCAGGGATTGTTTGGGAAAGGGTTAAGTATAAAGTACTGCTACTTCAAAGTTATATTTTGGGGGAATTTCATCTCCGTCACGGACAGTGTAGATCAAAGATCAGACTGCACGTTTTGTTTAGTCTGTGATGTCTGATCTTGGTGTACACTTTCCGCTAAAGGTCAATAAGCTGCGCTTAGCAGTTTAATGGTTAAAACCATTTACCTTTACAATGAGAAAGTGAATTTCCATACAATTATACAGTATCACGTAAAACAGTAACCTTAGATCTAAATATACAGTTCATGTGAATGACTTGAAAAGATGACATGATGTATTTTCTTTTAAACAAAAACGTTAAAACTTATTTATAGAATTCCGTTTATTGAAATAAATGGTTCCTCAACAAAATAAAGTGTTATTTGTTACTGTTTGAGCCCTGATATTCCCAAAAGCATTCCTCGTTGAATAGTTTGATAGTTTCTTTGGTACAGGAGACAAGCATAAATTGGTTTTGTAATTACAAAGAATTTTAAATTAGCTCTTTGTAATTATGATTTCCTAATAGCTACATCTATCCATTGTGAAAGTGGACTACACCGTAAGATAAGAAACTGTAAATGGAACTTACATTCCTCCAAACTGTGAATCATAGTTGTCAGTTTTGTTAATAACCAATGTTACAGTTACGACCAATAATGGAATACCTGAAAAACAAACAAACAAAAAAAAAACTCTTCATTCACTATAGTTCAATATCATAGACAACAAATATGCACGTGGAAAAATACTAATTGCTTTTTTTTATTGAAAATCTAACATTGCGTATTTATTTAATGTCCATTTCATTCATAATTCATCGCGCGGTAAAACTGCTGTTTCACGACGTAAATTCGTGACGTCATTAGAGTATTGAACATTTGTGGGTTCAGTAGCTTTATGATTAGAAGTTAAATACGCTACAACTGAGTCAAAATCAAATTTCGCCACATTTTGCATATCCACAAACATGAATTTTTTAACCAAGTTTATGGTGGTATTTTTCCTTTGCTCATATACTTTGAACCTTCTTATTGCTGAATCCACATAACATGAACCTTAATTCTCCTTCAAGTATGGAAGAAATGTCCTGCCTTATATGGGTATCAATGGCAAGTTCCTTGTTGTAACATTTTGTACTACTACTTTCAACGTGTAAGTTATGAAGAGAAAGCAAAAAGACAGCATTTATCTGTTAGAGACAAAATATGTCTGTAAAATAAAACGTAAACAGGTCCAAAATATGAATTTCAAATTTGTCTAACTGGAATGTAGCCAACCATGTCTAAAAAGCATGATTCTATGTACTAAAAACATCCATTTTTTCATCCATTTGGTGATAAATGCAATTAGTTCAATGGTCTAAATCTGGAATTCACTGTCAAGTTTTCCTTTTATATCAAAATATGTTAAATAATGCCTTTCTCATCAAAATATGATATGATAAGTGGTATGTTACATGAAGGATTTTTTTGTTACAGAATGGATGCATTTTGTTACAGGACAGAAAAATAAACAGTATTCCATAATTTTGAACTTTTATTAACTCTCGAAATAAACATAAAAACCTTCAAAGCTGTTTTTCATACTTAAAAGAAAAATTAAAACATGGATAGATGCATGATTACAGACCTTTGCCTTATTTTTTGTTCTTCCATGTAGATATTTGTTATACAAAGGACTGATCTTGTTACATAAAAGAAAATAAAGCAGTCATTTAGCTGTAAAACGAACATTAAACATTCAAATGTCTTAAGATGGAACTGTTTTAACGTTTAACACATTGCTACTTGAGTCTATATTTACACTACCAATTTCTGACCATTAAGTAAAAAGGAAACTAAAATTGTTACAGCATGGATTAATCCTTTACCAAACATTCCCTAGTTTTTACGACCAAGAGATAAAAGCCATTTGAAACTTGCGGGAAACAAATTTCAAATTTTGAGTTATGTTTAATTTGTCGTCTGCAAGTGCTTTCAATTGACCAGTCTAAAATTTTGTCGTTTGGTAAAGAGTCAAATGATTACACCAACGAAACGTCAGTTGCAGGTGACTACGAATTTTGTTCTTTTTGAAAAACGTTCATGTTTTCAAACCCAAATTAGCTTTTTCAAAAGACAGAACCATTGTTCATAAAACCGGTCTTTGGAAAATAAGCCACATAATAAAGCAGTCAGTGACATAACATCTGCCTGAACAGGGTTTACATTGAAAACGTAATGTTAGTCTTTGTTCCATGTTCTTCATGTAAGCATTGTTCAAACAGCCTCAATCAGCTTAAACTATTTTCATGTGCTTCAAGCATTGCCAAATAAACAAATGTCATTAAAAGACAAAAAAGCAAGTAAGGGGGAGTCCTAATGTTTGCTGTGTCTCTAAACTTGTACAAAACAAAAAAGTGACCATTTTCACACTATGTAATTATACTATGCAAATGGTCTCTTTTTTTTCCGTCGGTTAGAGATTCCCCGAGATACACAGTATTATAGTATTAAATCAGTTGACTCAAAAAAGTATCATTTGAAAAGTAAAGATGTCACTTTACCACTTCACAAAATTTAAGACTTGGGCAAAGTAAAGCTTGTGAATAGATATGACAAAATACATGCAACTCAAAAAATATTGATTCATTTTTTGGTAAAGGAGAAAACATTGTGGGAAAATGAAAAATGCTGGTTATCAACATTTTCTCCTTCTCCTACAATGTTTTAAAAGCGATATTTGTTATTATATTTGATATTATGTCATCAACTTCTTTTGATATTATCTGGCATTTTTCTTGCAAGTTATGGTATGATTTACATGTAGCCATTTCATCCAAATATCTCTTGAAATGCCTTCTTCTTTCTGCTACAATCTTGGTATTGATACCTTCATGTTCCAGTACCTTTGTCACTTTCGCACAATCTGAATCCTTTGAATTTATGTTTGCACTTTGCTTTCTTTTCATACTCCTACGTAAACCAGACTTTGTTTTCAGGTCATCATGATTGTTCTTTTGCTTTGATGGTTTCAAAGAGGCTTGCTTTGTAATCTTCTCACAATTTTCACACAGATTCTCACAATCACAGCTTAGTTGCTTGCAGAGTAATGATTTATCTCTAACCACAATTTGGTGCAGCTTAAATGTACCTGGTATAGCTTGTATTGTTATATTCTGTAGTATATCCTTCTTCTGATCTATGATGTCATCTTCAACAAGCCACAGTTTAGTTTTTAAATCTTTAAGAGTTTCAATGAGATCTTCTGCACTTGAAATATCCTGACCATACTTCGCATGTGTGTCTGCTTCACGTTTTATTGACCCACCGATGGCATCGAGAATTCCTTTGCCATGACCTGCTTCGAAAAAGGACCATTTTGCATTGATAAATCCAAGCTTTTCAGGCTCTGTCATAACTAAATAAAATTTCTTCTTTGTCTGTACTGCGATGTCGGTCCATCGCTAAAGAATTCCACAGTGTCAATTTGTTTGGAAGTACTTGTTATGAAATTAAGCAAAGGCTCCAAATGGCAACACACAGCAGCTGGCCCATGATGCAGATTTTCCGAAACAGTGCAAAATGAAACTCCTTTGTCTTTTCCTCCCACATAAAATATTCCAGTTTGCAATGAAAGCTGTTTTCTGGATGCACCAAAGTGCAGACTCTGAATTTCACTACTAAGTTTGCATGTATAATTTTCTGAGTAATCGATATGAATCAAGCATTCATTGAGCCGTAGGCTTTCTCTCCTTTTCCTAAAGTATCTGAACTGTGTTCTACAATTGTAAATATGCTTTGTATATTTGGAAAACTGATCTTGAAATGAAGCTATCATTTCACCAACAGTACCGCGAACGCTTTCTTTCACAGTAAATCAAACTTGCTTTTCCTTCGACTCCTTTCCTGTCTGAATGGTTCTTTTATCTGTTTTCCTTTCCCACTGCTGCCAAGTGACTTGGTCTTCTTCATGACAAGTTAGGTTAATGAATATCTTGCTATTGCAAGAAGCACAATCTCCATACATACAGTTTCTTTGTGTGGAGCTGCAAAGCGTATTCTTGATAATTTCATCTAAAGAGTTTTCAATATCAGAATGCTTTCTTACCTTCTTAAGTAATAGCTCTGTGTTGTGGCACAGTTTGCAGAGACATGTATCTCTGTCGCTTTCTGCTGGAGACACAACCCAAAACGGCTTTAATCTACAGAAGGAAGAGTAACTCAGTTTTATATTGTTCTTTTTTCTGCAAGAAATTTAGCATGTAGATTTTTCAGTGTATCTTTAAGGTTTTTTCTTTGTTTCTTATCCTTTTTTTATTGTCTTTGTTCTTTTCAAGCCTGGCACTATCACGGAGTTATCTTCCCGCACATAAAAGGATCTGACTTCTTCCATGACACGCTTAGACAGGAATGTCCTTTCTTTTTTTCTTCTTCTGGATATTTCTATTCCTAAGTGCCGTAATAACATTGATTTTAATTCATACTTTCTCAATAATGACCCTGATAAAGCTGAATAAAAGTTCGTTTTGTTTCTTTTCTTTTTCTCCTTATATCTCATTCTATTAAATCTCTCGGTAAATCTGGTGTTGGCGGTGGGGTAAGGTTCCGTTTAGCTTCTTCTAGTTTTGCCTTTCTAATCTGTTGTTGCTTCCTTTTTTGCAAGCGCCACACTTTCCGTACATGTCTCTTTTCCCTCTCAGTCATGTCTTTGATACTCTTCCTTTTACCCTCACCCTTGTCCTTCTCATATTTCTCTTTGCTTTGTATTTAAGTCGTCTTTCAACATCAGCATCACGCCTCTCTCGAAATCTTCGTTGTCGCTCAGCATTTGACATAAGCATTTCTGAAAGCAAACAACTGCATTTTACATAGGGATTTCACATCTTAAAAATCTTTCTCTTACAACCTATTCTTCGGCTGACCACAATAGGATTTCAATTCTTCGGCTTTTAGGAGAAGAGTTTGCTTAATGTAAGAGAAGAATTATTGTTCAGAACAAGCAGCTACTCCTTTTCCTCATGTTTTACCAGCTATCTAGAATCAATTGTTTTGCAGTAGGCCTTCATGTTCATAGATCTGAATGAACGTGATATGGTACCATGTTTTTTTTTTTTTTTTTTTTTCAAAAAATCATACTTATTCATGTACTTATTTCAAACTTTCCTTGCTGTGACAAATATCATTATTTCATGCCACCAGCGGACAAAGTAAGCTCACTGAACAAGTGTGAAAAAATGAAAGATTTTTTTTTCCTACACATCATTTTCACATGCCCTTTCACTCTTAACCAGGTGACTGAATTTCAGTCTTTTCCAAATTAAAGGCTTTTGTAGACAACGTGACTCAAACGATTAGATTTGCCTCTAAAAGGATAGAAACCTTATGGGGAAAAATTTCTCGTTATGAGCAGTTTATTGTCTTTTTTCACAATGTTTTCAAGTCATCAACCGCAGTGTCAAGGATAATCATCCTTGAGTTTTTCTGTAAATCATTATAAATCTAATAATTATGTGTTGTGTAACAACGATCATCCATTATGCGCCAATTGCATTTCATCAATAACGGAAGGCATATTTGGGACAATGTTTTGTCTGATGAGGTTTGGTAATAGCTGATATTGTAATGCAGTCTAATAACACTATGCTCTTTGATTCATTTTGGTTTTGTTGGGTGGGATATATTGAACATACTCGTATATGTAACATAGTCCTTCATGTAACAACACACCCATACAAATTTACCTAATGACCTTATAAACCATTGCACTACACTTTTCCTGTGATCTTTGCTCAGAACTAATTATTCTTTATCAAAAACACATAGCTGAATGCTCATCTTTTCTAGTTTTTAGAAATTAAAAGACAAAAACAGGTCCTTTTTCCTTGATGTAACAAAATCACTCTTTGCTGTAACAATAAACTGTGTTAAATCACTGATTGTTACAGCATGGGTGTATTTGACCTTTATTGACACTAATGACATCACCATGCCATGCACTTTTCAAGAAAGGCTGTTTTCTTTCTTACCTTTCATATACACAGCTGCCAATTGAGTTGCATCAAACTGTAAACGCAGCTTAAAGATTTACATGACGTTACACCACAGAATGTCAACAAAAAAAAAATACTGGCTTACCTGGTTCTTTTCGATTCAAAATCTAGATTTAAAATTGTTGGTGCCTACAGTAATTGTCCGCCATGTTCTTCCCAGAATGCTATGCTTCCAAGGGTAAGGCACTCTAAGGGGAACTGATTCATATAAAAGCTTGAATTATCTAATCCTGGATTTTTGTTACATAAAGGAGTTGAGTGTGAGGTACAGAATATCTACAGATTTATCTGTAGTACAGGATAATTGTCACCAATGATTTTTAGTAGATATGTCATGAATAAAGGTTAAACAATCTATAGGTACAGTGAATAAAGCTTTTTTCACAAATGAAAACTTTAAAAATTCCACCAAAAGTTAAATTTTCAAATTTGGGACATGGCAAAATGGCTCTTTTGGACTATAAATTGTCGCATTTGTCACATTAAATGGACCAATATGCATTTGATATTTCCCACAAACAGCAAGCCAATCCTGAAGTTTTACGACAAAGATTCTTTGAACTAAATTGTTCACGAGCAAATGAGAAATTTTTCAGGGACAGAAAATGTGGCGAAATTTGATTTTGACTCAACCTAAGTTGAAAATAAGATTGCTAGAACCCAGCAAAATCACAAAAAGTTTTCAGCTCTCTCATTGAATCTACTGTTGCATTTTTTTCTAATATTTAGAGAAAATGAATTAAGCTAGCAAGTTCAGCATCAGACTCGATAAAGATCAGAAAGAAAACCATTATGAAATCTCGTATACATGTCTGTTTACATTACTTTGACTGCAAAAGTAGTCCTGGCACTGCTGATTTTTCTTTTTTTTTTTTTTTAGCTATTAAAAAAAAAAAAAAAAAAACAACTAATACTCTACTCAGATAAAGAAATAACAAACAAGAATGGTTTATATATCAAACTGACGATAGCAATTACTTATTCGAACTATTTACCTCCTTGGTTATTATGAATACAAAATCGGATCAGACTGGATAACAAGTAATTAGAGGTTAATATTCAAAACAGTTATTCTAAAAATGTTCAAGTTCAATTAACGGAACTGCCATTTCTGATAAAAGGTTGCAGAGAATAAATAATTAACAGTAATCAACTTAAGTGTAGATTTAAAAATAATTCTATTAAAGAAATAAATAAATAGATAGATTAATAAATAAATATAATTTTCTTTAAAACTGTAAAAAATTTTAAAGTAAACCTAGATCTCGTCCAAAAATAATTGAATATGGGTAAGTAACCAGGGGCCTACCAAATGTTCGAGTACAAATCACTTGTAAGTCCGTTGGAAATAGTTAATCGTACATACACGGTCTACTATCCTCCCGTGATTTAGTTAATCGTATACCTACTTTCCTCCCGCGATTTGCAATGAGCCATACTGACATTTATCTCGCAACAATATCATTTATTTGAAAGCTGCTATCTTCTAAACTTTGTTTTTAATCATTGTTTTTAAAATATTAATAAACTGCAATGGTTAACCATTTTTTTGAGATATATAACTAAACAATGCCAACACCCTGCGAAAATAAAAATGATCTTACTTATGACATCTAATTTGCTTTTCAACAATCGTCATATCTTTTAGCATATTATTATATACCTAGCAGTGAAATCCTGGAATTTCCCAGTGTAATAAATCTTGATATCATCTCTAGTGACGATATCAACGTTCACTTTCACTTCCTGCCGTAATTTAGGAACTACTTTTTTTTTTATTAAGCACTTATAGATAGCTTTTGTTGTTTTTCAAACGAAAAATTAAAAATAACAATGTTAATAGGATATATAACAAACAGAATAATCAACTGGTTATTTTTGATATGAAAAATATCTCACTCGGATGCGTCGTAAGGCGTTAAAAAAAACTCGTGCTGCGCACTCGTTTTTTCAACGCCTAACAACGCATCCTCATGAGATATTTTTCATATCAAAAATAATCAGTTGATTATCCTATATTTATTACATATTTTGGGTATCTTGTTGATTCAATTTGTACGAGTCTTATCCAATATTTGATGCATTTAGTCCGATAACGGATAGATACCGGTAATGGATAACGTTTGCATTCTTCAAGTGCCATTAAGTATGAACACGAATTAGTTAAACCTAAATGTCCCCTGCAAAAATTGGACCATATTCATTCTATGAAGTCTGTTATTTCATATCCTCATATGGTATGAAGTTCATTCATTTGGCACTGAAAAAAAAAAACAGAGACAGTGTACAAAATGGCAGTAAACAAAATGGCGGAAACATAATGACGTAACTTTGCACCGTGGTTAACAAGAATAATGTTGAAGACGCTGCTGAACACCATCCATCCAGACAAACAACTAAAGACGAAAACGGTTTTACATTTTATTTTTTTCTCTTAATCGCGATTCAATAGTAGTATGTCAAATATTACCCTTACGACTTACCCCAACCAAATATCGAGCTCTTAAGTGCAAAGTGTTTAATTTGAGCGTTGGAGATTTTAACCAGAATACGATACATGTAATATGCCTCGACCATCATCCAGCACATAACGCAGAGGAGCGAGTAATGCAGTAACACAGCAACTATCTGGTTAGATAGGGAGAAAAAAGAGAGAAAAAGGTAATAAAACAACAAATCCATTTATCTTGTGAACGCACCAGAACTGATGTAGGGATAATGACATTATGAACGTTCGTTGTGCCTGAATCATGGCGTATTAGAAATAAATGTAATTGCAATCATTATTTAAAACTCAAAAAGACTATTTTCGGCCTTTCTTTTTTGTGTTTTGTGTAATTTCAGTAAATGCAAGTTCCTTATTAGATTTCCACAAATGAATCAGTCCAATGTGGATTTAGTTTTTTCTTCTGATCAAAAAAATCAACTAAACAAATAAACCTGAACAAAATTATTTATTCCCCAAAACATCCTTTTTAGATAGCAACACATTAGTTTTTACTATCGAATCGAAAATTTCGTTTTAGTTATTTAGCAGAATAAGGACAAATGGCAATGTTAGTCTAAATTAGGTTCTTTGCGTATTATTGGGGCTACGGTCTACCCACAGTACAAATGATTCAGCCAAACTTTACACATTCTGCTACTTTCCAGGTTGTAGAAAATACCTAAAAAGATCACAGTTTTGTATGACTTTTTTTTCTATTTTCGAAATTCACCGGTATAGTAACACATCTGTACTAACAGTTATAAGCTAAACTATTTAGCTTATAGCTTAGGTATTTTTGGGAACCGGAAGAGCAATACAACATTTTCTTGTCAGCACCATTGGCAGAAGTTTTCTGTTTTTCTTTTTTAAACAACAGACAAAAGTAGACACTTCTCTAAATTGAAAGCATTTCCAGAAGAAAAAAAGACCAATGTTACTCATAACATGAAAGTTCTCTTTCAAAGGGAAGACCGCATTCTGGGAAGAGGAGGAAATGCAGGTTACCAACAATTTCTCCTTTTCCCAGAATGTTTTCAAAAACGTCCGTCGTTACAAGGTCGGAGTGTGAGAAAAAGTGGTTTAACATTTTTTGACAATGTATCAATAAATGAATCCAATAACCAATTCTGTTACCTTACATAAGACCTGGTTTTCCACGGTATAATCCTGTACTCCCGCAATAAAGACAGTATTCACAAGCCCAATTGCCACACAGAGGTTGATGATAATCTTAGACGGGTTGTCTTTCTTCATACTTCTGGAAAAAAAGAATCCATCCCTTATCCCTTTACTAAAGCCGTTCGGACTTCTAACGACTCTTAAGACGGGTAGAAGAAGGCCTTTAAAACATTGTTGGTATAGTGGAAAATGCTATTTTATCGTATATTACAGACTAAGGCGAAATCCTTGATCCAATGTCTTCGCTGCCCCTGTCTCTCTCTCGCGAGGCTCTCTCTCACGAGGCTCTCGTAAACTAATTCAAATAAGTTTGGGTGTAAGAGTTGGACCCAGATATCAGGAACCCTTCTTTTGGATTGAAACATAAAATGTACCCATCCGTAAGAGCTTTCTCTCCTTTTCGCGCGTGTTTCCCTTCTTTTAAAAGGACATATTTTTATTTAAACCGTGTCTATTCCCACTCCGAAGTACGTTAAAGAATTACATTTTTTTTTATAAAGTAAGAGTGTTAGAAAATGTATTTATTCGTCATTTAAGTTCACGAATTAGAAGAAAATTGCTCTCCCTGTTGGAGTAAGTTCCGATAGGTGGCGCTGTAAGCTATGCACTAGTAGTCCGTGCTATGTTGGACCGAACTATGGGGTTGACCGAACTATGGGGTTGAACCCCAAAGTTCGTACGAACTTTGGGGTTGAAAATTTTCAACCCCATAGTTCGGTCGGATACCCTATGTTATGCACTATCGGACCGAACTTTGGGGTTGAACCCCAAAGTTCGTACGAACTTTGGGGTTGAACATTTTCAACGTCATGGTTTGGCTTGAAACATCACCCCGTCAATTAATCATCATCATCATCATCATCGTCGTCGTCATCATCATTATCATCATCATTATCATTATCATTATTATTATCATCATAACCATCGTCGTCGTCATCATCATCATCATTATCATCATCATCACCACCATTATCATCATCTTTAAAGATGCTTTATCCTGAAAAAGATCGCGTCATTTAAATTCTGACACTATGATTAAAGATTTATGCAGAAATGGTGTATGACCTTTATGATAATACCTTTTGAGCGTTACCTGTATGTTCTGATGATTAGAACTGAATATCCTTGGATTTTCGGCAGCGAAGACATCAACCAACTTTTTTTTTCACACAAAGTCGGAATAAAATACTCTTTCAAGACAATATAAATCTAGTTTAATCCTGATTTCCATATCTGTGTATATCTGCATCTGACAATGATAATGATTATATGCTGCTGCTGATGCTGATGATGAATGTTCCAAGCCAAACTATGTCGTTGAAAATTTTCAACCAACTTTGGGGTTCAACCCCATAGTTCGGTCAATTGTAGGACCGAACTATGGGGTTGACCGAACTATGGGGTTGAACCCCAAAGTTCGTACGAACTTTGGGGTTGATAATTTTCAACGTCAAAGTTTGGCTTGAAACATCATCCCGTCAATTCATCATCATGATCAATATGATCATCAATATCATCGTCGTCGCCATCATCATCATCATCATCATCAAAGATGCTTTATTTAGAAAAGATCATGACATTTACATTGTGACACTATGATAAAAGGCCAACTTTACATATATGTTCAGATGATTATAACTGAATAACCTTGGATTTTCGGCAGCGGAGACATCAACCAACCAACTTTTTTTTCCACACGAAGTCGGAATAAAATACTCTTTCAAGACAATATATATCTATTTTAATCCTGATTTTCATATCTGTGTATATCTGCATCTGACAATGATAATGATTATATGCTGCTGCTGCTGATGATCATAATGAATGTTTCAAGCCAAACTATGTCGTTGAAAATTCAACCCCATAGTTCGGTCAATTGCTGGACCTAACTATGAGGTTGACCGAACTGTGGGCTTGAACCCCAAAGTTCGTACGAACTTTGGGGTTCAACCCCATAGTTCGGTCGATTTTTGGACCGAACTATGGGGTTGACCGAACTATGGGATTGAACCCCAAAGTTCGTACGAACTTTAGGGTTAAACATTTTCAACGTCATAGTTTGGCTTGAAACATCATCCCGTTGTTTCATCATCATCATCATCATCATCATCATCATCTACTTTTATCTGTTTATCTTTATCGTGCGTGTAAGCGACGCTAGACTGTCGCATCGGACCAGTACACAAGTGCTGATCTGTTACAGTACTATAGACATGAACTTTTTCATAACTTTCTGTTGCGTTTCGAGCACACACACACACATAATACATTATATTTTTCATTTCGGATGCTATGGAAAGAATAATAGGCATATATAATGCATCGGCAGCGTTTTTAAACGTGTGATAATAATTTCTTGGACCCAGTTTTATGTATGAAGATATAGTTTAGTACATAGATAGACCTAAGTTGTTCCGAAAAACGAAGTATGCAGCTGTCAGACTCGCTCAAAATGGAAACATTCTAATACAACTATTGATAGTAGTAGACATTGTAAGAAAAGGCAACATTTAAGCAAAAGCGTTACCAAGTACAAACGGCGCCACACAGTCCATGGAGTTTTCGGAACGAACCATTTTCTCCTGTTTGTTCGATGAAAACTAACTTCGAATAGATGCTTAAATTTCATATGCCCAATCTGTAACTCGTTTTCATAAAACCAAATAAATTTACTCTATACTGGTTCTGAGCAGTCGGTCAAAATTATTTTGTGTGCCATAACTAAGTCGCGCATTCCCAATGTTTTTCTTTTAAAAGTCGTAGGAAGTGGAAATTATAACAATCAAAACCATCAAACCGCACACACAAAAGACAATGGGTGTAGGACAACAACCCACTGAAACAAAAGCCCACTACGACAAAAGCCAACTAGAATGAGAGCCCACTAGGACAAAAGCCCACTTTTCGTTATGATCATGTATTTCATTAAAACTTCATCTGTTATATTGGGTTAAATGATTCAACACAATAGTTCACAACGACTATAATATGGTTTTGTATGTACACATGTGGCCTTTTTGTTATTGGTCCACGATGAAATTATACATGAAGCTCCCTTTTTCCATGGTACAGCATTTCATTACATAAAAAAATATATAAGAGGTCCATAACAGGATTATACATTAATTTTCTTTTTTTCCAGAAATTGGCATTTCATGAAATGAAAAGAAATAAAGAAAATATACATTAAGCCCCCTTTTTTCATGACACACCATTATGTATAAAGAAAAAAATTGTATCAACGGACTATTCAATGATAGACATTCATGAAGTTTCATCAATTTTTGTGAAAAACCTCAGAAGATATCCTTCAAACAATATACGCCGCAACATTGCTGCCATTTCAAGCTGCTAGCTAGAGACTAAAGTATTGGAATTTCTAGCACCGGCCTGGGTAGCTCAATGGATATAGTGTGTTACTTGTGATCTAAAACGGTTACCAAAAGACTGATGGATGGACAGACGAATGGACAGACAGATACACGATGGACTCACTGGTCATTGGCTTTGATCAACCAATAAACATATGAAGTTTCATGCTACTATGTGCATAAGTTGGAGATACATTGATAAAAAATTAACTTTGACATGAAACCCCCTTTTTCCATGATACAGCGATAAATTGCAAAACCCTGACAACATGCGCTAGGTCACATGATCTGTGAAAATCTCATCAAAATCTGTAGGGATATGTAGAGTAATTAAATAGATATTAGTAAAAAATGAAATATAGCATGAAGCCCCCTTATTCCTTGATGCAAATCGCAAAACCTTGACAACATGCGATAGGTCACATGACGAGAAACATTCTAAAATTCTATTCAAATCCCTCAAAGAAATGTGGGCGGAGTTGTGATCACAAGAAATGGAATGAACAAAAAACATGAGGCCCCCTTTTTCCATGACGCTGCTACAAATCGCAAAACATTGACAATATGCAATAGGTCACACAACGAGAAACAGTTTGTGAAAGTTTTATTCAAATCCGTCAAAAAATGTGGGAGGAATTGTGTTCGCAAGAAATGGAATACAATATAACATGAAGACCCCTTTTTCCATGACACAGCTAGTAATCGCAAAGACATTGACAGAGTTGCAAGGTCAATCTTGGTTAACATTTTTTCCTTCATTTCCTAATGGTGGTAGATTGAGGTGACATGTTGAATGTAAAAAAAGTGTACTGAACCACGTAACTTAAAATCGCTTCCAGTCGGCCATTTTGCATCGAATCAAAAAACAAAACAAAAAAGTCTCGGCAGAATGGGTTATTGTACACATGTATAAAATTTCACGAAATTCCGTCCAATGGAATTGGAGATATTTGCCGGGATGGACACACGGACGGACGGACGCACAGACGGAAGGACAACGCTAAAACTATATCCCTCCGCCTTCGGCGCGGAATAATAATAATATGATGATGATGCTTATGATGATGCTGATGCTGCTGCTGATGATGATGATATATTGCTGCTGCTGATGATTATTATTATTATTATAATAATGATGACGATGCTGATGCTGCTGCTGCTGCTGATGATGATATTATGCTGCTGCTGCTGCTGCTGATGATGATGATGATGATGAATGTTTCAAGCCAAACTATGACGTTTCAACCCCAAAGTTCGTACGAACTATGGTGTTCAACCCCAAAGTTCGGTCCGATAGTGCATAACATAGGGTATCCGACCGAACTATGGGGTTGAAAATTTTCAACCCCAAAGTTCGTACGAACTATGGTTGAACACCATAGTTCGTACGAACTTTGGGGTTGAAAATTTTCAACCCCGTAGTTCGGTCGGATACCCCATGTTATGCACTATCGGACCGAACTTTGGGGTTGAACACCATAGTTCGTACGAACTTTGGGGTTGAAAATTTACAAAGTCATAGTTTAGCTTGAAACATTCGTCATCATCATCATCATCATCTGCGGCAGCAACAGCATATTATCATCATCAGCATCAGCATCGTCAGCATTATTATAATAATAATCATCTTCATCAGCAGCAGCAGTATATCATCATCATCAGCTGCAGCATCAGCATCATCATAAGCATCATCATCATATTATTATTATTATTCCGCGCCGAAGGCAGTGGGATATAGTTTTAGCGATGTCCGTCCGTCTGTGCGTCCGTCCGTCCGTGTGTCCGTCGCGGCAAATATCTCCAATTCCATTGGACGAAATTTCGTGAAATTTTATACATGTGAACAATAACCCATTCTTTGTTTTTGTTTTCTTTTTTTATTCGATGCAAAATGGCTGACTGGAAGCGATTTTAAGTTACCTGGTTCAGTACACGTTTAATGTTTTTAGTCTTGTCTTGAAAGTTATACAGAGTGTTTACATTCAACGTGTCACATCAATCTACCACCATTAGGAAATAAAGGAAAAATGTTAACCAAGATTGACCTTGCAACTCTGTCAATGTCTTTGCGATTACTAGCTGTGTCATGGAAAAAGGGGTCTTCATGTTATATTGTATTCCATTTCTTGCGAACACAATTCCTCCCGCATTTCTTGACGGATTTGAATAAAATTTTCACAAACTGTTTCTCGTTATGTGAACTATTGCATATTGTCAATGTTTTGCGATTTGTAGCAGCGTCATGGAAAAAGGGGGCTTCATGTTTTTTGTTCATTCCATTTCTTGTGATCACAACTCCGCCCACATTTCTTTGAGGGATTTGAATAGAATTTTAGAATGTTTCTCGTCATGTGACCTATCGCATATTGTCAAAGTTTTGCGATTTGCATCAAGGAATAAGGGGGCTTCATGCTATATTTCATTGTTCACTAATATCTATTTAATTACTCTACATATCCCTACAGATTTTGATGAGATTTTCACAGATCATGTGACCTAGCGCATGTTGTCAGAGTTTTGCAATTTATCGCTGTATCATGGAAAAAGGGGGTTTCATGTCAAGTTAATTTTTTATCAATGTATCTCCAACTTATGCACATAGTTGCATGAAACTTCATATTTTTATTGGTTGATCAAAGCCAATGACCAGTGAGTCCATCGTGTATCCCTCTGTCCATTCGTCTGCCCATCCACCGGGTCTTTTGGTAACCGTTTTATATCACAAGTAACACACTATATCCATTGAGCTACCCAGGCAGGTGCTAGAAATTCCAACACTTTAGTCTCTAGCTAGCATATTGAAATGGCAGCAATGTTGCAGCGTATATTGTTTGAGGGATATCTTCTGAAGTCCTTCACAAAAATTTATGAAACTTCATGAATGTCTATCATTGAATAGTCCGTTGATACGATTCTTTAATTTATAAATAATGAAGTGTCATGAAAAAAAGGGGGCTTAATATATATTTTCTTTATTTCTTTTCATTTCAAAAAATGCTAATTTCTGGAAAAAAGGAAAATTAATGTATAATCCTGTTATGGACCTCTTATATATTTTTATGTATTGAAATGCTGTGCCATGGAAAAAGGGTGCTTCATGTATAATTTCATCGTGGACCAATAACAAAAAGGCCACATGTGTACATGCAAAACCTATAATAGTCGTTGCGAACTGTTGTATTGAATCATTTAACCCAATACAATAGATGAAGTTTTAATGAAATACATGATCATAACGAAAAGTGGGCTTTTGTCCTAGTGGGCTCTCATTCTAGTGGGCTTTTGTCCTAGTGGGCTTTTGTTTCAGTGGGCTTTTGTCCTACACCCATTGTCTTTTGTGTGTGCGGTTTGATGGTTTTGATTGTTATAATTTCCACTTCCTACGACTTTTAAAAGAAAAACATTGGGAATGCGCGACTTAGTTATGGCACACAAAATAATTTTGAACGACTGCTCAGAACCAGTATAGAGTAAATTTATTTGGTTTTATGAAAACGAATTACAGATTGGGCATATGAAATTTAAGCATCCATTCAAAGTTGGTTTTCATCGAACAAACAGGGGAAAATGGTCCGTTCCGAATACTCCATGGACTGTGTGGCGCCGATTTGTATTTGGTACCGCTTTTGCTTAAAGAGCAATGTTGCCTTTTCTTACAATGTCTACTACTATCAATAGTTGTATTATAATGTTTCCATTTTGAGCGAGTCTAAAAGCTGCATACTTCGTTTTACGGAACAACTTAGGTCTATCTGTGCACTAAACTATATCTTCATACATAAAACTGGGTCCAAGATATTATTATCACACGTTTAAAAACGCTGCCGATACATTAAATATGCCTATTATTCTTTCCATAGCATCCGAAATGAAAAATATATATGTATTATGTGTGTGTGTGTGTGTGCTCGAAACGCAACAGCAAGTTATGAAAAAGTTCATGTTTATAGTATCATAACAGATCAGCACTTGTGTACTGATCCGATGCGACACTCTAGCGCCGCTTACACGTACGATAAAGATAAACAGATAAAGATAGATGATGATGATGATGATGATGATGAAACAACGGGATAATGTTTCAAGCTAAACTATGACGTTAAAAATGTTCAACCCTTGGTCGAACCCCAAAGATCGTACGAACTTTGGGGTTCAATCCCACAGTTCGGTCCAACAATGCACCATAGTTCGTTCTAACTTTGGGGTTGGAAATATTCACCTCATAGTTTGACTTGAAACATTTATCATCATCATCATCATCAACATCAGCAGCAGCAGTAGTAGCAGCAGCAGCAGCAGCAGCAGCAGCATTGTATCACTATCATCATCAGATGTAGATATACACTGATATGAAAGTCAGGATTAAACAAGATTTATATTGTCTTGAAAGAGTATTTGATTGCGACTGTGTGGAAAAAAAAGTTGGTTGGTTGATTTCTCCGCTGCCGAAAATCCAAGGATATCCAGTTTTAATCATCAGAACATACATGTAAAGTTGGCCTTTTATCATAGTGTCACAATGTAAATGATGCGATATTTTTCTAAATAAAGCATCTTTGGTTGTGATGATGATGATGGTGATGATGATGACGACGCTGCCGACGACGATGATGATGATGATGATGAAACAACGGGATGACATTTCAAGCCAAACGTCAGATTATGATGCTGATGATGACGACGACGATGATGATAACGATGATGACGATGATGAAGATGATGAAACAACGGGATGATGTTTCAAGCCAAACTATGACGTTGAAAATTGTCAACCCCAAAGTTCGTACGAACTTTGGGGTTCAACCGCATAGTTCGGTCAACCCCATAGTTCGGTCCAAAAATAGACCGAACTATGAGGTTGAACCCCAAAGTTCGAACGAACTTTGGGGTTCAACCCCATAGTTCGGTCAACCCCATAGTTCGGTCCAACAATTGACCGAACTATGGGGTTGAACCCCAAAGTTCGTACGAACTTTGGGGTTCAACCCCACAGTTCGGTCAACCCCAAAGTTCGGTCCAACAATTGACCGAACTATGGGGTTGAATTTTCAACGACATAGTTTGGTTTGAAACATTCATCACCATCATCATCAGCAGCAGCAGCAGCATATAATCATTATCATTGTCAGATGCAGATATACACAGATATGAAAATCAGGATTAAACTAGATTTATATTGTCTTGAAAGAGTATTTTATTCCGAGTTTGTGTGGAAAAAAAAGTTGGTTGGTTGATGTCTCTGCTGCCAAAAATTCAAGGATATTCAGTTCTAATCATCAGAACATACCGGTTAAGTTGGCCTTTTATCATAGTGTCACAATGTAAATGACATGATCTTTTCTAAATAAAGCATATTTAATGGTGATGATGATGATGATGACGACGACGATGATGATGATGATGATCATATTGATCATGATGATAAATCGACGGGATGATGTTTTAAGCCAAACTTTGACGTTGAAAATTTTCAACCCTAAAGTTCGTAAGAACTTTGGGGTTCAACCCCATAGTTCGGTCAACCCCATAGTTCGGTCCAACAATTGACCGAACTATGGGGTTGAACCCCAAAGTTCGTACGAACTTTGGGGTTGAAAATTTTCAACGACATAGTTTGGTTTGAATCATTCATCAGCATCATCAGCAGCAGCATATAATCATTATCATTGTCAGATGCGGATATCCACAGATATGAAAATCAGGATTAAACTAGATTTATATTGTCTTGAAAGAGTATTTTATTCCGACCTAGTGTCACAATGTAAATGACATGATCTTTTTCTAAATAAAGTATCTTTAATGATGATAATGGTGGTGATGATGGTGATGATGATGACGATGATGATGATGATGATGATGATGACGACGACGACGATGATGATGATGATGATTAACTGACGGGATGATGTTTCAAACCAAACTATGAAAATTTTCAACCCCAAAGTTCGTACGAACTTTGGGGTTGAACCCCAAAGTTCGGTCCGATAGTGCATAACATGGGGTATCCGACCGAACTATGGGGTTGAAAATTTTCAACCCCAAAGTTCGTACGAACTTTGGGGTTCAACCCCATAGTTCGGTCAACCCCATAGTTCGGTCCAACAGTGCTATCGGGTTTTTTCTTCTTTTCTTAAGGTTTGTACTAGTTTCATAGTATATTCCTGTATATTTATGTAACCCACTGAAACTTAAAAAATGTTACTGGTTTATGGTAGATAATACATTACTAAGTTGGGATAATATGTACGCAAAGGTTTAATTCACATGCTAAATTATATTGCAGCTATATGACATTTGCTATGTAACGATTTTATTTAAAGCCATTGTATTTAAACAATGTAGCGTATGTAGTAAATCGTTCGGTTGGTCTGCCAACGGCATGCATCAAATATATGTGTTTGTTGTTATCGGGACATGTTGGGACAGGGAAAAAACCTAATTTACAGATCATAAAATTACTTACTTGAAGCACGTGTATGTGACCAGAGTGAGAACAACTGCAATACATGAGAGTCCACAACCAACGCATGATATTATAAATAGTGCCAATAGATCAGTTTTGGTCATCTTCTCGCCAGAATTGTATACATCCTACAGTTAAAATCCAGTAAGAAAAAATATATATTAATACACAAACTGGTACATTGACTGAAAAGCGCAGCCACAAGTAAAAAGATTACCAATATGAAATAAATATGATCGTTCTGAAAAAAAAAAAAAAAAAATCAGTTTTTTTTTTTTTAATTTCATATCTCTGACCCTTTTTCGGGTGGGACTTACATTTAAATCAAAATCTAGAACAGTTCTTCTCGATATTTCCCCGTGGCGTATCCCCTCCACATAACAACACATTACAATTTTACGTAAACCTCGAGAAAGTAGGGTAAGTTATGTCATATTTTCAATTGGTTAAGTAACACGCGCTGTTACCCATGTAACTAGTGCGCGGGAACTTTTGTATCTGTCTCCAAATGGAAGATTTAGACAATAAAATTGATCACTGAAAGTAACCATTAAAATCGAACTAAATTCAACCGTTACTTTTCGATAAACTACCAGAAAACATGAAATAATAATACGATATGTTACAAGACGCTCGTAACGAGAAAGAAAACCAGCAACAAGCCTTTAACAATTAACAATATTTATTAATGAACAAAGACAAAAGAGCTCAATAGGTGTTAAGTTTAAATGAAAAATTTTGTCAATTCAAATCTTAGAATGACGAAATAAAAATATGTCCCTCAAAATTAAGAACAAGAGGGCCATGATGGCCCTGATATCGCTCACCTGAGTCTATTGACCAAACATGAACCATCTAGTTTCCCAGCGACCTAGTTTTTAATCAGACATTACCCATCATCAATAATCAATAAGACAATTATTCTGACAAAATTTCATGAGTACTGGACTGAAAATGTGGCCTCTACAGCGTGCAAAAGGTTTTTCTAAGATTTGACCAAGTGACCCAGTTTTTGACCCGACATGACCCATTTTCAAGAGCGTAAAAGATATTTTTCTAACATTTGACCTGGTGACCTAGTATTTGACTCCACATGACCCATTTTCAAAGTCGTCTGAAATATCACCAAGGCAAACAGTCTGACCAACTTACAAGAAATTTGGACTGAAAATGTGGCCTCTAGAGCGTATAAAAGTTTTTTTTAACATTTGAGCTGGTGACCTAGTTTTGACCCGACATGACCCATTTTCAAACTCGTGTGAGACATCATCAAGACAAATATTCTGACCAACTTTCAAGAGTTTTGGACTGAAAATGTGGCCTCTAGAGCGTACACAAGGTTTTTCTAAGATTTGACCTAGTGACCTAGTTTTTGACCTGACATAACCCATTTTCAAAGTCGTCCGAGATATTATCAAGACAAACATACTGACTAACTTTCAAGAGTTTTGGACTGAAAATGTGGCCTTTAGAGCGTACACAAGGTTTTTCTAATATTTGACCTTGCGACCTAGTTTTTGATCAGACATGATCCATTTTCAAACTCGTCCGAAATATCATCCAGACAAACATTCTGACCAACTTTCAGGAGTTTTGGACAGAAAATGTGGCCTCTAGAGCGTACACAAGGATTTTCTAAAATTTAACCTAGTGACCTTGTTTTTCACCCCACTTGACCCATTTTCAAACTTGTCCGAGAAATCATCCAGGCAAACATTCTGACCAACTTTCATGAGTATCGGACTGAAAATGTGGCCTTTAGAGCGTACACAAGCTTTTCTAATATTTGACCTAGTGACCTAGTTTATGACCTGACATGACCCAGTTTCGAAAACGTCCGAGATTTTATCGAGGCAAACATCCTGACCAAGTTTCATGAGTATCAGACTGAAAATGTGGCCTCTAGAGCGTACACAAGGTAAAAGTTGACGACGGACGCCGCACACAGCAATATCACAGCAGCTCACTCTGAGTACGTCGTGCTCAGGTGAGCTAATAACGTTTAGACTACAAAAGAATGATATTTCTGGTTCCTAAAACCTAAATAAACAATAGTTTCAAATTGCAAATAGATATGAGCAACTGTATCAAAATTAAAATTATTCCAACTAATTATGTTTATCCCAAGTTAAATCCAACACTTTTCATTAATTCTGTATCGTGCAAGCCACAAGTCTAACTTCAACTCCCAAAATCACTAAGTAAGTCACTCCTATTTATATCAGATTCGAAAATTCTAGATTAGTCTAAAATTCTAGATTAGTCTAAAGTTCTACATTATTCTTTTCTAGACAAATGACATCATTGATTAGTAAACAGCCCGATTATAAAAATAACCACTATGAAAAAAGCAACACACGTTCTTCATGGCTCTAGAATGTTCTGAAACAGGTCACTGAATATCATATCTACATAACAATTAGGTAATGAGTTAACTCTTTACCAAAAGACAAAATGTTGGACTGGTCCATATTCAAATCATTTAAAGACGACAAACTAAAAGTGTCTCAATTTACATGTATAAGGTTTGCCTCTGAAAGGATAGAAAACTTTGTAGAAAAAGAAGGTTTTTCAAAGCCTTTCTTCCAAGAGTCGTGAAAACCAGAGATTGTTTGTAAAGAGTTAATGGAGTCGAACAAGGATAAGAAAAGTGGTAGCTGAGTGGACGCATTCTTGTAAGAGGTTGGACTATTTATCTGAGATATTACTCAATCCTCCCTCACGTACCATAATGAGTGCGAAGTTTGTCAGATGATTACAAAGGCAAACTGTTATGTCAGACCCGGAAGCATTCACAGTACACCCATCACTGGCCCAAATGTCCCGTGTGTCATCCCAATATACACACTCTGGATTCACTCCCGCCTGAAATTTGGAAGGTACGTATCATTTAATACCAATAACCATTCAGTCATATCAAAGACTAACCGTGAAGGGTCCGTCATATAACCAGATATTCTTGAGTAGAAAAGATTAGCATCGAGATTAATGACATAAATATTGTGATAACGTAGCTCTTTTCTATTCATTTATTTATTTATTTTTTAATTTTTATTTATTTATTAATCAATTAATTATTATTATTATCATTATTATTATTATTATTTTGTTCTTTCTATGACTGAGAAGATGATGATTATTTCAAAGGTCTGATCCCTCGTGTTCATCATTAGCACATTCGGCCAGCCAAATATGATAGACGTCTGGGTCATTATTATTGAAGATCAAAATATGAACAACCAAATCACAAACTTACAGAGAGATGTCGAAACTGGATTTCAACTGGCGTCTGAAGATTGGTCAAAGTGACTCCAGGAGCAGTTGCCACGATCACTTGACTATTTACTCTTCTAGTTGTCATGACTGTCTTGTTGTTGGGTAAAATTATTTCTTCCGTGATGTTTTGGTCTGTTATCGACTGAAGTGTACCACAATAGACACAACAATAAACGAACGAGTGGTGTTCTGGCAAAACGAAGTTTAAAGGTAGATATTTAGATTTTTCTCATCACACCAAATTAAGAAATATATATATATCACTAAAATTTACATGAAAAATCAATACAAATCAGCAATAATTAAGAATCATAAAATTACAAAAACTTTTAATTTTGTGGTTTTCCCTTAAAAGGCTACGTAGCCTCTTATTTTATTTTTAGATTTCGAGCCAAAAATAAAAAAGCATTGTGGGAATGTTAAGTGACCGGCACGGACTATTGATGCTTAAATTACATAACAAACATGTAATTGTTTTTCTTAATGTCTTCTCCGGAAGCTATGTTTAAAGCTTCGTATGTGTATTTCCGGTTATATAAATAAGAGAGTTGCTCATGTAAAAATAGATCGTGTTTCCGCTCGGTGTCGCCCTGAGATGTAGTGAATCTCTAATTTCTCTTGTCGGATGGTTTTCGATTACTGGGATTTTATGAAAGAAAATTATAGGGCTTTGGGAGTATAAGGATGTTTTTTTTTTTTATACTTTTGTAAAAATTTTCGTCCCAGAATCTGAAGGGACACCTTTAATGTATCTCCATGATTAATTATACCTTGTAAGTCACCACATAATCATGAATGTATACCCTGTGTCGATGTTTACTGATGCATTAATCCACCTTGTCATTGAGCATGGCTAATACATAAACTAACTGCTTTTTAGTTACGAAGTTTGCCAAAATGAGGCATACGATCAGTTTTAATTTGACATCAAATTTAGGAAGTCTTATCAGGAGGGCCTTGATGGCCCCTGTATAACTTTACTTCCTCAAAAGCAAACCTGGTGACCTTTCTAAGAAATTTTTGACAAAAATTCATATGTAGTTCATATCATTGGATTCGGCTTTAATATAAAAGAAAAAAAAAGGTTCCCACAATGTTTTCACCAAGCCCTCTTCTTTAGGCTAGTTAAAACGTAAGAGTTGTGTGGTAAATTGTTAAAGAGACAAACCAATCCTGCTTGATATATACTTACGTCATACAATTTTGAATCCTTTAGTCCATACATAGATATTTGTTTAACACGGCTTTTTTCTGTTGAAGTAAGACCGTCAAGCAAAGAGGGATATAAGATAATTCCAGACTGACGGTTACTAGCTTCTGCTTCGGATGTGCGGAAAGAGGACTTGCAATGAAAATACATATGATCAATGAGAGAGAGTGAAAAAAATCATTTTCATTAATAACAAAATTATCATTTTCATGATTATTACTATGTTAATTTGAAAATCTCTCTCTCTCTCTCCCTCTCTGTCCCTCTCTCTCGCAAGCAGGTGCGCTCGCACATATACAGTGCTGAAAAAGGAAAGATAGGATGAATATAGATCGGTTTTTTTTTGTGCAGTAAGCGATCAGTACATCCTAATGTAGGTGAAATCAATTAAAAAGTTTGAATATGTTTTACCGTTCTCGTCCATGAATGAAATTTCTCTACTTTTTGACATAAAAAAGGTAAATGACACAGTTATATTTTAGAGTACATGCTCGAAGTTGATGCCGCTTTAGCACTCCGCAAAATTAAAAGAATAAGGTTCAAGTGTAATTTACAGGGATTTTTTTATTACCTTAGCGACCCCGTTTAGAATCTACAATCAGAGAGAGAAATAAAAATACACATTGTTTGCAAATGCATAAAAGATGGTCTACTGTATGCAGGCGAAATTAATACCTCGCTTTCAGAATACCCTCCATTTGTTTCACTTCCCAGTGACATAGATCTACCCTCAAAACTGCTGACGTCATCAATATGGGAAATAAACATCGCCATGTTGTCTTTCACTACTGTGTAATCGCCAGTAGTGGCTTCAATGGTTCTTGCAATGTCTTCTATCGCCGATACTAAACTGTAACAAGTTATGAATTTAGAATAATAATAAGTCTGCATTCACGAACCATTTCAAAAGTATTCTCTATCGTCTTAATCTCAGATTTTCAAACTTTCGGGGCAATTTAATGTCTAACTGGTTGAGCAAAATGGTTTAACTAAACAGAAATTGTGTAACCGTCTTAATCGCTATAGAAATATTCGATGTTTAACAGCTTTATGGGAGAGTCCTCGTTTAAGTAGAAGCGACATTTCACTTCACCAGTCACAAATGAATTCACTGAACGATGGGCCTTGATAAAAAAAAATAAAAACATTCTTCGTTCTTACCGTGACGCAGCATTCCCTTTCATCTGAGCGCTTGACCAGATCGTAAACGGGACAAATAGCAAGTTGTTAATGATATCAATGGTGTTGTCTGTGACATTCCTACTTGATGATGCAGTATATACTTTTGACAGCTGTTCTACCACATTCGCTGTTATTGAAAGGTCGGCGCTTTCAAGGATTTCCCAGTTCTCAGAAAGTTTCTTTAGCGTCGAGGAAATTGACTCGATGTTTTCTGTTAAAAATTGCATGCCGTTTAAAACGGTTTATATGCTGTTTTGTTCAATGACAACAGAACAACGTAACAGTATAACATGACAACATAAATAGTGCTTGTAATATTTTCATCAGTGTGATAGAATTTGTCACGGGGGACCACTCCTTCCTGCATGGCATACTCCCGATTTAAATACAATACCTGGCTACTGCGTCAGGGAGATATCTCTTTGGCTCAGTGGTTAGGGTATTGGCTTTGCGTCCGGGAGTTCGGAGTTCGAATCCCGCTCCGATCCTTATTTCTGCCATGCATTTATTCATTTGTTTCTTTGTTACGGACTTCGTTCGTAAGATGGGGGCTCGTCCGGGATTGGCCATTGAGCCATTAATCCCATTTGTTGTCCAAAATTGGACTTCCTGCCTAATAAGGCTTTGAGTCATCAATAAATGATGACTTTAAGAGGGGGTGTGTTACGGGGGACCACTCCTTCCTGCATGGCATACTCCCGATTTAAATACAATACCTGGCTACTGCGTCAGGGAGATATCTCTTTGGCTCAGTGGTTAGGGTATTGGCTTTGCGTCCGGGAATTCGGAGTTCGAATCCAGCTCCGATCCTTATTTCTGCCATGCATTTATTCATTTGTTTCTTTGTTACGGACTTCGTTCGTAAGAGAATTTTATACTTCTGAAGAATGACAGTCATATGATATGTCAAAATTCCCTTCACGGCAAGAAGAAAGAAAGTTACTAGAACTCTAACATTACATTACTGTTATGATATAAATCTACCATCAAATGCTAGCAACAAATAATAACAAAAAGTAAATTTCCGCGTAAATAACTGGCTAACTTTACATGTAACATTCATTGAAACTATGATCTATGGTGAGAGAAGTGTGAATGCTATCAGCCTAAATGGTATCAACTCCCAAAGAGAACCAGCGACCCCCTTTTTTAAGCCCATTACGTTACTAAGTGAGCTACAGGGCTTAGTCAGGACTCATTGAAGCTTACGTAATACAATTCTATAATCACAATTTTCGTTAGACAATAACAGAAGGTATAGTTGTTCTTACCCTCAGTTATATTTTGTCTAGCAAGATCCTTAAGTTGTTGAAATATTTCACTGCCTTTGGAGCACGGTGTATAGTTGGTGGCTGACCAAACACCAGAAACGTCACTGCAAGTACAATGTATAACAACAAATGGCAAAAGTTGACAAAAAAAGAAGACCTATCTTTCAAATAATAGATGGCATAAACCTGCCAGCAAATGGGCAGGGGCCCTTAAAAAATAGATTTACGTTTTCTACCAATCACAATTTTCTATTTATTTATTTATTATCAGCACCAAAAAATAGGTCAAAGAAATGACAATTGTATTCTAGAATTGTAACTATATCATTGATTAATGAGCAATAGCTTGCTACAAGCTCATGATGGATTTTTTTGTATCCTAATATCCTCTCCTTCGGGAAATGCTGTGCACATGAAAACTGCCGAACATTCTAAAACAATTAGTGAATGGTGGAACAAAATAAGAAAGTGGAGAAACAAATATGTTATTGGTTGGCTAAAAGTTATTCATGATATAAAAATTTAAAAAGGAACTTTCAGGTCGCATCTGTTTACCCGTAAATAAAAACTTTTATCACTGTGACGTGGTAATCACATCCTAATTGCTTTCGTTTATCCGGTTAGGCCGTACGAATACAATATCATTAGAACGATTCTAACATGTCACGAGAATTCGTCTCTTTTAACAAAGTGCAATGAAAACGTTGTACAATTGATACCCCCATTCCTCTAGGCCGCAATCTAGAACGCTGTGGATCGCCATGCAGAGCGCCATGAAGGCAGGTACCGCTGACAGATCTTTAGCGGATCGCCATCAGTCTACTCCCTTGCACAAAAATTGTAGAAATTTTAATCCTTTTCTTATTTACCGACTGGGCGGTGGGTGATGTTTTGGTCAGTAAGTAGAACAGTCGTGGTTTATTCAAGTGAGGATAATTGATACTAAGTATGAACTTGTTTTCCTTGAATTTAGTCTAAGGCCTGGCAAGCTGGATTCAATTTTTTTTTCAATCCGTCTGGTAGAAAAATTTCATTGGTACCAGGTGATAGTACAGCTATATGGAGGTCAAATTAGGTTGGATGCCAGAAACAAAAGTGGTGCAGATTTTTTCCAGACGACATTTTGTTACCCCACCCACTGAAAATACACTGAATTGAGCTTATGTGTATAAACCACAAAATTTCTATATTTTCCAGAGTATATTGATTGCAAATAGGTCTAACTGACAGTTAAGCACATAAGCAATGAAAAAAAATCGAGTTACAGGAGAAAATGAAATACATTGGGTGTCCTGGTGTTACACCACCCACCAAATTTGCATACATTTTTTGAAAATCATGAGCAATTTAATATCATTTAAGATTTTTGTGTTTCAACTTCTTGTGAAAGGGTTTAATGAGAACTAAATATATATATAAACGGCCATCTATGAGCTATTTTATAATTATGCCAGATTTTAGGAGACACGATTTTTGAAAATAAAGTTGGATTTTTTTGTTGTAAAGGTTCCTTATATCCACACTGAATTATTGTCTACTGTGATGCAATGCTAGTCATAACACATCGACATGTCCTTCATGTAACAAAATTGTAAAGTAAAAGAAATTCCATTCTAATTTAGAAAAATAAATATTTTCTAGTTCAGATTGTAATATTTCACTTCGAATCATTTGTATAACACATACTTGTTTAATATTAATTGAGTATTTTGGAACACAATTTTGGAACGTTATATTTCGGAGAAGATCAGTGTTTTGCAACTATTTCAATTTCTTAAAAAAGTTGTATAGATCTATTAAATGATTCCTAGCTGTTTGTACTGAAAATGTAACTGTATTTTCCGTTTTGTTCCTAGAAATTGTTTTTTAGCTCCACTGGCCGAAGGCCAGCGGGCTAATGTCATGGCCCGTTGTCCGTCGTGCGTCCGTCCGTCCGTGCGTTAACTTTTTCTTTAAACATCTTCTTCTCTGAAACTACCCATCCAATTTTAATGAAACTTCACAGAAATGATAATGTCATGATCCTCTTCAGAATTTCTTGAAAGAATTTAATTCCTTCAAAAACTCTGGTTGCCATGGCAACAAAACTGAAAAATTTTAAAAATCTTTGAAAATCTTCTTGTCTGAAACCGTAAGGCCTAGGGCTACCAAATTTTGCATGTAGCTTTATCTAGTGGACCTCTACCAAGTTTCTTCAAATTATAGCCCTGGGGTCAAAATTGGCCCCGCCCCGGGGGTCACAAGTTTTACATGGGCTTATTTAGAGAGAACTTTAAAATTCCTCTCCTACCTAGGCATAGGACCTAGGGCTACCAAATTTGGCATGTAGTTTTATCTAGTGGACCTCTACCAACAGTGTCCAAATTATAACCCTGGGGTCAAAATTGGCCCCGCCCCGGGGGTAACAAGTTTTACATGGGCTTATATAGGGAGAACTTTAAAATTCTTCCTCCACCAAGCCATAGGGCCTAGGGCTACCAAATTTGGCATGTAGCTTTATCTAGTGGACCTCTACCAAGGGTGTCCATATTATAGCCCTGGGGTCAAATTTGGCCCCGCCCAGGGGGGTAACAAATTTTACATGGGCTTATATAGGGAAACTTTAATCTACTCGTACCTAGCTGTAAGGGCTAGGGCTATCAAATTTTGCATGTAACTTCATCTAGGGGGTCTCTACCAAAGGGTGCCCAAATTATAGCCCCGGGGTCAAATTAAGCCCCGTCACAGGGGGTCAGAAGTTTTACAAGGGCTTATAAAGGGAAACTTTGATAATCTACTCGTACATAGCCATAAGGCCTAGGGCTACCACATTTTGCGTGTAGCTTTATCTTATGGGCCTCTACCAAGATGGCCCAAATTTTAACTTTGGGGGTCATGTTTGACCCCACCCCAGGGGTCACGAGTTTTACATTGGCTTTTACAGTGAAAACTTGATAAACCTGTCTCATGAGTCACCTATTTTAGAGGGCCTTTTATTGAGCAAACTTGTTTTACAGGGCTTTTTATTGGGCAAGATTAAAAAAATCTTCTTGTTTATAAACACACATTCTAGTTTCATATTGTAGGTCTGGGGTCAAAGTTGCCTCCATTCAGGGATCACAAGTTTTAACATGGGCTTCAAAATATAGTCACTTCAATTTAAACATTAATCAAGGGAAATAACTCTTTATGAAAGATGAAGTTTGGTACTATTTACTTCCCTTGATTATCAAATTGCTTTGATACATGATTGGTGCTAGACATTAAGTTTTTTGATAGAAAATATTCTGTTTTCAAGGAGTGTGATTCATTTTGATGCTAATAGTTATGCTCACATGAGGTGAATAATAAATTCAGAGTAAGGTTTCTATCATTCAGCTAATTTTTCCAAGGATTTTACCTTTCATGCCAATGAATTAATCTACTTGTATTGCCTGACAGTGTTCATTGTTTTTGAAGGCCCTCTTTTTCATGGTCATGAACACTTCAATTTGTGTGGTAAAGGGTTAAAAAGCCAGTGGAGCGATACAGGGCCATCATGGCCCTCTTGTATTAAATTAAACGTGGCTTCCTTTCATGAGCATTTTTTATCATTGTTATATATACGACTCATGTTTTACAGCAATGACATAAAATGTTACATCGCAGACACATATAAGTATCAAAACAAAGGTTTGTACTTAGTGCCTTTATTTGAGAAAAATCAAACGAAACAATAATTGAATAGTTACACATGAAATGAAGAAAAGTCATTTGCACCAAAAATACTGTCTTGTTGACAAGTAAAGGCTTTAAATGTTATTACAATTACATTTAAGTTATTTCAATTACTCTTCTGTACCCACTGTTAACTATATTCATGCTATATGCATTAAAATATCCTTGTTATGTAGGAAATAAATCCGTTACATCATGATATTTCAACAAGCCAGGGACATTGGCCCTGGAGTGCTCACCTGAGGCTATAGCTTTAGTTCCCTCATGTTTATGTGATGAACTTTAAACTAACCTGTGACCCCAGGGCAGGGCCAGTTTTGACCCCAAGGGCATAAAATGAACAAACTTGGGAGAGGTCCACTAGGAATTGGTACATGCCAAATATCAAAGCTCTATGCCTTCTTGTTTTAGAGAAGAATACTTTTATAATTTTCTGTCGTTGTTCCTGTTTGAACTTACGACCCCCAGGGCAGGGCCAGTTTTGACCCCAGGGAAATCATATGAACAAACTTGGTAGAGCTCCACTAGAAGATGCTACATACCAAATATGAAAGCTTTACGCCATCAAGTTTCAGAGAAGAAAATTTGTAAAGTTTTCCTTTTTTGTTTCTGTGTTCGAACTTATTACCCCCGGGGCAGGGCCACTTTTGAACCCAAGGGCATTATATGAAGAAACTTGGTAGAGGTCCACTAGGAGATGTTACATTCCAAATATCAAAGCTCTGTGCCTTTTACTTTGTGAAAAGAAGAATATTAAAGTTTTCATTCTATGTTCCTATGTTTGAACTTGTAACCCCCTGGGCGGGGCCAGTTTTGACCACAGGGGCATCATGTGAACAAACTTGGTAGAGGTCCACTAGAACATGCTATATACCAAATGTCAAAGCTCTACACCATCAAGTTTCAGAGAAGAACTTTTTAAAAATTTTCCTTCTTTCTTCCTATGCTTAAACTTGTGACCCCCGGTTTGGGGCCAGTTTTTACCCCAGGGGCATTATTTGAACAAACTTGGTAGAGGTCCACTAGGAGATGGCCACATACCAAATATCAAAGCTCTATGCCTTCTACTCTCAGAGAAGATTTTCAAAGATTTTTTTTATTTTTCCTTTTTGCGGCCATGACAATAAGAATTATGAGTGGAACTCTATTCTTTGAACAATTTTGGTAGAGCTTCACCCGAGGAACATCCCTACCAAGTTTCATCAAGATTTGCACAGTGATTTAGGACAAGATGTTTAAAGAAATTGTTGTCGGACGACAGACGCTGGACGCCGGACATAGGACAATCACAATAGCTCACCTTTAACTCTTTGTGCTAAGGTGAGCTAAAAAAAAGAACCCAGAAAAACACCCACATCCACACCCACACCCACATCCACATCCACACACATATACACATACAAAAACACACAAAGCAGCTGTACTGTCAATGCAGCAAACAAAGAAACTGATGATTGATCATACGTCACAATTACGCTGAATGAATAGCGCATTTGTTAATTTTATGTCATCAAGAGGATTTCAGCTCCACTGGTTGAGGCCAGCGAGCTTACTTCATGGCCCACTGTCCGTCGTGTGTCTGTCCATACGTTCATTAACTTATATTTCAAACATCTCCTCTGACACTACCCATCCAAACTTGATGAAACTTCACAGAAATGATCCTGCCATGGCTTTCTTCAGAATTTCTTGAAAGAATCTGATTCCTTCAAAAACTTTGTTTGCCATGGCAACAAAACTGAAAAATATTGAAATCTTCGAAAATCTTCTTACCTGAAAGCATACGGCCTAGGGCTACCAAACTTGGCATGTAGCTTTATGTCGTGAACCTTTACTAAGTTCATTCAAATAATAGCCCTGGAGTCAAAATTGGCCCCGCCCCTAGGGTCACAAGTTTTATATGGGATTATATAGGAAAACTTTAAAATCATTCTTTAGGTCCTTGGGCTACCAAATTTGGCATGTATCTTTATCAACTGGGCGTCTATCAAGAGTGCCCAATTTATAGTCCTGGGGTCAAATTTGGCCCGGCCCCGGGGGTCACAAGTTTTACATGGGCTTATATTGGGAAAGCCTTTAAAAATCTACTTGTACATAGCCGCAAGGCCTAGGACTACCAAACTTTGAATGTAGCTTTATCTAGTGGGCCTCTACCAGAAGGGCTCAAATTATAGCCTTGGGGTTAAGTTTCTCGCCACACCAGGGGTCACAAGTTTTACCTTGGCTTTTGTGTTGAAAACTTAATAAATGATCTTTTTACTAACCATAATAAAGCCTAGGGCTACCAAATTTAGCCCTGTTTCATGGGTCTCATGTTTTTCATGGCCTTTTTTCTTTTAGGAAACTTTGAAAATCTTCTGTTTATAACAACATTCCAGACCTGTATTATTTGGTACGGGGGTTTATCTTGAGAGCCTCCACCAGGATTCAAGTAATTATAGCTTTGTGGTCAATAATGGCATTGCCCAGGGGTCAAGGGGTCATAACTTTCCCGTAGGATTTTATAGAAAAAAAAATGTATGTCTTCAAGTTTAAAACCAATTGCCCAGAGTAGTAATATTTGGCTTGTAGTGTTTTCACTTATACAGGGTTGTCATGGCCCTCTTGTTTTAAGTTATATCCCCTATTGCATCAGTGAACCAGAGAAACAGATGGATGAAAAAAATAGGGCCCTTTTTTGACCTCGGCCTTATTTTATATCTCAAGTTTGAAACCATTTGGCTGGAGTTGAAAAGTTTGGCTTGTAGTGTTTTCACGTATTAGCCAGTGGAGTGATACAGGGCCATCATGACCCTCTTGCTTCAAGTCATATCCCCTATTGCATCAGTGAAATAGATTAACAGAGTAGGAGAGTAAGAATAACAAAGGAAATAAAGCAGCTTAAGTAATGAAAATAGCCAAATCTTAGTGTTGGCATACTTATGGTTACAGTTGTGAATATATAATGAAATAACGAAATCAAAGGTTAGTGTGCAACAACAAATTATACTGTTGCACTCAAAAATAGATCATTTTTGAGGTGCTAAATGCTAAAACTCCATAATTGTTCTTAATTCTGGTCCTCTATGTCTGTCCTAGTAGCTCTAGCCAAAGTTGTGAAAAAATCTAGCCAGAAATATTAACACATTCACTGTGAAGACTGAAATTCAGAGATTGTTTTCAATTCATTCTGCTAGGAACATTTATTAGGTGTTTTACGGTATGTGAAATTGGTCAGACTTGATTTAATAAAAGTCTTACATACATGTAAATGTGGATTTTAATGAGCATCTTAAATTCAAAAGATTTGTCAAAAAGATTGCATTGTTTCATTGTTTTTTCCATTATTGTGAACATAAGAAAAGTTTAATTTTTGTTATGGGCAAATTTGGGGTAGGCGCGTTTATTAGCATATAAAAAAAATCTGCACCACTTTCAGATCTGGCAACCATGCTTAAAGTGACCCTAATAGGCTATCCTAACTCACTGTACCATTTGAATTTTTCTACCAGATGGATTGAAAAATAATTAAAAATAGGGCCCTTTTTTGATCTGGGCCTTAGCCTAATTAAGGGCTGGTCATGTTAGAATCGACAATCTTCTTTCTATCGTTGGTTGTTGCCCAAAAAAACCAGGTTGTGAAGTTATGAGGTGCAATGAATAAACCACTCGGGCTATCGCCCTCGTAGATACTTATCGGTTTAACCCTAAGAGTGTCATACGCCTCCCCCTACAAACAAAAATCACACAGCAGATGTGATTGATTTACCAGGTAGGAAAAAATAAAATAAAAACGAAAAAAATAACCAACTATTCTGTCATGTACAACTTAGAGAAAATATCGCAAAATAACAAGACAAGCTGATAGCTAACATAATCTTTCTTCTGAAATATTCTTTGCACTTTCTAAGATAAATCTCAATATTGTCAGGCATATTCATATTGTGGTGTGCAATTCAGTAAACATGGACACATTTGACCTGATTTTCTTTTTTTTTTCTGTAACGTACCAAAGTCTGGACGCATACACTATGTCATCTGAAATTTGATATGGGCATGGAAGCTGTGCAAGTATATTTGACTGCGTTTGTTGCCATGACAGCTTTCCGTAATCTTCGTTTTGAATATCTTCCGCTTCGCACGATTCTGAAACGAAAAAAAAATAAAGTGTCGGGGGTCAGATGTGTGACTTTATTAGTTGTACGGTCAGGTGGCAGGGGACTTGGAAACTTGTTCACGGCTGTGGTTAATCATGTCGCCCCGACCCGAAGGCGAGGTGGCTACATGATTCACCACAGCAGTGAACAAGTTTCCAAGTCCCCTGCCACCTGATCGTACAACGAATTTATTATACTGCAAAGTTTTACCCTTTCAAAGCGCGTTAAGCGAATTTTTCCTGTTTTATAATTCACGAAACGAGTATGTGACGAAATAGAAATTCCCTTCTATGTGCCCCAATTCAATGAAAACTGACGTCACTGGAAACTGACGTCACTAAAACGTGCAGTTCGGTGCATAAATGTGCAGTCTGGTGATCGATTGACGCCGCCATTTTGGATGATGTATTGCACGTGTAATGATGTTTACGGGGCACTCAAAAGGGGAACTGGTTTTACGTGGTTTTTGCCAGGGAACATGATGTTATGTTCCCTGCATGTCAACCTATCAGATCACGAGAAATTTCTTTGCAGTATAATAAAAATACCTCTCAAGCTGCAACATCGCTAGATGTTTCAACAGGTCAAATGTTCACCTTAATCAGACTCTGTGTGGAAATTTGTTTCATAGAATATCTCTTGACCAGACGAAAAAAATTCAGATGCACCAAGACTGAAAGGATTTGCAGACAACAAATTACCCTCAACCTGCTAAATAAGTGAAATGAGACTTTCAAACCTTCAGTAAAAACACAACTTATTGTTTTGAAAAAGACATATCTTTGTCGGATAGTGTAGATCAAAGACAGACATCATGTTTTGTGAGTCTAGGCTTGATCTAAACTGTCTTCAAAAATTCCTTCAAAGTTGCACTTAGCAGCTTATGGGTTAAAACATGGATATGCCTTAAACGCACTTTTGCTAGGGCATTGCTCATCTAGCACCCAAAGGACCTGCTTAGTGCATTATAACAGCCAAATTGTCATGTAAGATACATTTTGAACTTTCGGGGTAGATACAAGTAAGCAGCCAGACATATATGGAGATGTACTTTTGGTATAATACTTGCCCTGGGTATCAAGTGAAATGCGTGATCCCAGCGCGTTGTATAAACAGCACGTGTCTGCGTGGTACATCCGTCGACATAAATATGCGGACGAGATAAGAGAGCGGCGGGTAAAGAAACAAAGAGAGCAATGTGACTGGAAAAGGTCTGAAGAAAGAGTAACAAAGTGCGGGCGTTTAACTCTACCTGACAAATATTGAATTTTGAGAAAACTTTTCGACTGTCGTGTTTACGAGTATTTTAATCTAGTGATTTTAAGTGGTTGTGTCACATATTTATTTGTGGTGCCGTGTCAACCAGGATACGAATTTCCCGGAACAACCAGAAGAACTTAAAAAAAATGTAAGCTGACTCGTTCTGATGCACTTTTTGAAAAAAAGGCGGGAGAACAACCTACGGCCCAGTTAGTCTCCCTATAGAAACCATTCGTGAAACTAAACAAATCAAGAGTTAAAATTAAGATTTGTTTTGACGCAGCGAAAAATAACTGACGTGAGTATAATATCAAAAGTTTTTGACAAATTAATGTTTTGGATTGTATGAAAAAATAAGTTATAACATGAAAATGTAAGTTATAACATACGAAATATTATTTTAATAATTTAATAAGTACATTAGAAAAAAGATCGATCTTTTGAAATATTATTTTTACATTATTCTCTGCTGTAGGAGTCTCGTGCCCAGAATTTAGAAGCTTTTTTTTTATTTGAGAGCTGTTGTTTCATAGCAAGAGCCGTTCAAACTTTCGAAGATTAGGGCACGCAGGGAAAAAAACATTGTGATCCCCACTTGATTGGTAACTAGGTTTAGTTTTCTATTTTCGGTTAGATATTATCTCTGAAAGAGGACGGGGGTCATATGTTCTTCGATTTTATTGCACATCTTGTCTTACTATACAGAATATAGAGGAGTGCTATTTATAGTAACAGTGTCCGATAACGAAAATTTCGTTATCCTTTGATACAGTAATATAATTTCAGAGGCCTTTGAACAAACCAGAATTAAGATAACATTATCTAAGTCTTGTGGGTACCGGAAATACCTCCTGTAGGATAGACGGCTAGAATTTTGTATAGGTTGTTTAAAAAAATGATGCATAAATTTTACGTAGTTCAGAATCCTAACGTAATGTTATTTAAAGATTATACTTCTAACAATCACATAGGCGTTTATCATGACCTTGGTTGTGTCAGAGTCTATCAGACACACAGGTCTATCAAACATACATGTATTTCCCCACTTCTGGACGATATACGTATTGCCTCCGTTGCTAGGGTAAAACATAAAGTTTCTATTCCCCTCAGACTGTCCATACTCGTCAGTGTCAGGTAGGTATTCTCATTATGAACTCTATCGCAAAGCTTACTGGGTTACCTGTAATGTTGGTTAATACCACAAATAAAACATCTTTCAAATACGGAACAACTGTCGCCCATATCTCTCCAACTTACCCTATCGAGATTATGGATGTAGATTTAAAATTCCCAAGTAAATCGAGTTCTTTGACAAACATCTGGTAACGCAAACAACTTTGACATTTATAAGCAAGATTCCACCTGAACACAAAAACAGGGTGATTGACCAAAATTGTTGATCTGTAAGCAAAAACGGACGCTGAACTATATCATATTGACAAAGTTCGCATTTAAATTGATACTGGTGAACACTCACCCATAAAACTGAAACCGTACCGTACTCAATACAATAAAAATGTCATAGTGAAGCGATAGATGAAATGTACTGTGCAAACGTAATCGAAAGAAGTCGGTCACAGTGGTCATTTCCCGTGGTCATTGTAGGCAAGAAAGCTGGATCAAAAAATTTTGTGTTCACTGAAGAAAGTTAATTAGAATTACTGTATCTAAGTCATGGCCACTTTTGGTTATCGATGAAAACTTAGCATTACTTGGAAAAGCTATATATTTCAGTTCATGTAAAGACTTAAATTCCGGTTATTGACATCGTTTAATGGATGGGAATTAAATGAATAAGACAAATTTCTTATATCACAGGTTTTTTTAGCTCCACTGGCCGAAGGCCGGCCGGCTTATGTCATGGCCCGTTGTCCGTCGTGCGTCCGTCCGTCCGTCCGTGCGTCCGTCCGTTAACTTTTTCTTTAAACATCTTCTTCTCTGAAACTACCCATCCAATTTTGATGAAACTGCACAGAAATGATCCTGTCATGGTTCTCTTCAGAATTTCTTGAAAGAATTTAATTCCTTCAAAAACTCTGGTTGCCATGGCAACAAAACTGAAAAAATTTAAAAATCTTTGAAAATCTTCTTGTCTGAAACCATAAGGCCTAGGGCTACCAAATTTTGCATGTAGCTTTATCTAGTGGACCTCTACAAAGTTTCTTCAAATTATAGCCTGGGGTCAAAATTGGCCCCCCCCCCCGGGTCACAAGTTTTACATGGGCTTATTTAGAGAGAACTTTAAAATTCCTCTTCTACCTAGGCATAGGGCCTAGGGCTACCAAATTTGGCATGTAGTTTTATCTAGTGGACCTCTACCAACAGTGTCCAAATTATAGCCCTGGGGTCAAAATTGGCCTCGCCCCAGGGGTAACAAGTTTTACCTGGGCTTATATAGGGAGAACTTTAAAATTCTTCTTCCACCTAGCCATAGGGCCTAGGACTACCAAATTTGGCATGTAGCTTTATCTAGTGGACCCCTACCAAGGGTGTCCAAATTATAGCCCGGGGGTCAAATTTGGCCCCGCCCCGGGGGGGTATCAAATTTTACATGGGCTTATATAGGGAAACTTTGATAATCTACTCGTACCTAGCTGTAAGGGCTAGGGCTATCAAATTTTGCATGTAGCTTTATCTAGGGGGTCTCTACCAAATTATAGCCCTGGGGTCAAATTTAGCCCTGTCCCAGGGGGTCACAAGTTTTACATGGGCTTACATAGGGAAACTTTAATAATCTACTTGTACATAGCCATAAGGCCTAGGGCTACCAAATTTTGCGTGTAGCTTTTTCTTATGGGCCTCTACCAAGAGGGCCAATATTTTAACTTTGGGGGTCAAGTTTGACCCCAGCCCAGGGGTCACAAGTTTTACATTGGCTTTTATGGTGAAAACTTGATAAACCTGTCTCATGGGTCACATATTTTAGAGGGCCTTTTATTGAGCAAACTTGTTTTACAGGGCTTTTTATTGGGCAAGATTAAAAAATCTTCTTGTTTATAAACACACATTCTAGTTTCATATTGTAGGTCTGGGGTCAAAATTGCCTCCATTCAGGGATCACAAGTTTAACATGGGCTTCAAAATATAGTCACTTCAATTTAAACATTAATCAAGGGAAATAACTCTTTTTATGAAAGATAAAGTTTGGTACTATTTACCTTCCTTGATTATCAAACTGCTTTAATACATGATTGGTGCTAGACATTAAGTTTTTTGATAGAAAATATTCTGTTTTCAAGGAGTGTGATTCATTTTGATGCTAATAGTTATGCTCACATGAGGTGAAAAATAAATTCAGAGTAAGGTTTCTATCATTCAGCTTATTTTTCCAAGGATTTTACCTTTCATGCCAATGAATTAATCTACTTGTATTGCCTCACAGTGTTCATTGTTTTTGAAGACCCTCTTTTTCATGATCATGAACACTTCAATTTGTGTGTTCAAAGGTTACAAAGCCAGTGGAGCGATACAGGGCCATCATGGCCCTCTTGTTTGTTTTTTTTTTTTTTTTGCTTTAGTGTTATTTCCTTTGGACTGATCAATGCCCCTTCAATTTTTCAAGAATTGACGAATCGTGTACTTGTAGGCTGAAGTGATTTTAACACTGCGTATTTGGATAATATGCAAATCAGAGAATGAAACTAAGAGAGTGGGATAATGGGACAAAATCGTGAGAGAGTGCGACAGCGAGCAGTTGTTTAACCTTACCCGGTTGGTATTGAATTTTAAGGAAACTTTTCTACTCTTTCTTATTTATTCAATCTAGTGGTTTGAAGAGGAAGTGTCACAAAAGACCATTTTTTTTTTCCTGAAAACGGACTGAAACATGAGACACAATAAATCTTTGAGCAGTAGGAAATACACCTAAATACAATTTTCAAAGAACTTTACTAAATTCCGTGTTTACTGATGTGTCATAGTTACATGTCTTAGTGCGTCATGAGTTAGGAGTATGCTGGTTACTATTTGACATATAAAATGTGAAACTTACCGATATTAACACGAATAGCTTCGACTTCTCTACCATTATATTGGATTGTTTCTAATTTTTGTGTCACATTCTCTATGATTTCCGAGGTGTTCACAAACCACATTGTATCCACAGCAATATGCAAAGCGATGGTCACCCATGGTCGCCTGAAATTTTTGGCTAAGAAGTAAATTTTGACAATTTATTATAAACAACAACAACAAAAAAACAGGTGTAATATATCAGCAAAAACCATCAACCGTGTCAGTGTGCGCAGTCCGCGCAAGCTAAGATGGACAAAAATATTTTGTTGATCAATTATATGCAAGTCCAAGGATCATTCTACCTTAAGATTCAGTAGGTCGTTAGTCACATTTCTTTTTTGGACCCTTAATTAAGGGATCACCTAATTGGTATAAGCTATCAGAAGATTTTTTACATCCCGATTTTGCTAGAGCAAGGTTCAATTGCATCTGAGGTAATATCTCAAAGTTAATTGGGAGGTTTAACCGATCAGAAATTGTGTCGCTTTTGTATCTAGAATAAACTAAGAATGAAGTAAAGAATTCAATTACAGGACAGGGACCTTGACATAGTAGACACAACAATATGTTTTATGTGTAGACGTGAAATGAAATGTTTTTGCTCTGTGGAACACCGATCAACATTTATAACAAACCTGTCTGTGTGTATGGTTAGAAACTGGGTATGTGTCAAGATTTGGAGAACTTTTCTACCTATAGGCTCTCTGAATAATACTTGTACATAATGTGTAGCTGTCTTTACAAGTTGAAGGGATTGATCATATTGGAGTTTAACGTCGGTTTAACAGCTTAGGTCATATTACGGTGGTCAATGAACCTACACCTATGCTTGCTGGTTTTCTCATAGCGATACTGACTCAACATTCTTTCCAAGTAACTGACTACTTTCCTCACATGCGTTTCTGGTGAGAGGAGAAAAAAAAGAAGTTTGCCTTCACTTGGTAACAATCTCATAACTACCAGGAAGCGAGTCAGAAACGTTAACCAATGAGCTAGCCAGACAGGAACTGATATTCAAAGCATCATTCAAATAAATTAATAGCTTTACACATAAACTCAGCAATATGTGTAAACCGCCACGTTAAAACTGCAATTCCCTGTAAACCGTTCTTTTTCATCACTGTCTAGAGAGAGATGCTTCATTGGGTCGGATATATTCGCAGACTGATTGGTCGATGTAAAAATATACCTCAGCCTAAGCCTAAAAAGAATTTATCGGCTTATTCTTATAGAAAGAGCTTATTTATCTGTCCATTCACTCAACAACTTAATCCATTTTTCTCAGTTTAAAAGTTTGTGCAGAACTTCCTCTTTCTGAAAGTCCATTCCTTTTGATGGCAGGGTCGAGAATCAGTATTACTAACATCAAGATATATGTTACATTTTGTTTCCAAATACGTTACATTTGTTACAAAAGTGGCGCCAGGTTTATAAATTTTGCTGAGTGTATTATTTGTGACGATAACTGCGACATAATATTATGATCTTATCGTTTTCTAGTGAAAGTATACAAAGGTGTATTCTGCTAAAACAATGGCTGCAGAAAAAGAATCGATAATTGCTTACTGGTATCGACATATTGACAGACTATTTTTTCGTGCTACATAACCATAAAATTATCAAATGCCCTGCACGCTTTGGATGGGAGGGTGTATAGGCAGCAGAACCTTTATCCATTGTTTAATGAGAAAAACACAGATTCATTTGCCTTATGCCCTCCTTCCATTAAAACTAACATTCGCAATTTATATAAAAAAGCTATAATTTTTTCGATCGATGATAAAAGATCCGTGGGAAAAGGAGATATTATATTTTCGTCTTCTTTCAATATGTTTTAAAACAGCTCTTAGACACGTTTAATCATATGCGGTTCCAATTATTACCTATAAAGTTATTTTGTAAACGTTGTAAAGGTGCACTTACCTGAACTCCACGAAATCGACGGCAAAAGCACCGTTTTCTCCGTATATAATATCTTGGGACTGGAAGAGTAGAACAGTGAAGCAGTTCAGGATACATATGAGCATCATCTTGTGCATATAGGCAATACAAACTTTTTTAGTTATTTCATGGCTGTTGTACATAGATAAAAAATTAGAGTATACAAATGATAAAGATTGGTAGTCAGAGTCAAATAAGGAAAATGTTCTATTCTAGGCAAACCTTTCATTTTGCATCATCAATTTCGTTGTCGCTAAACCTTGCACCTACATTTCATTTTCTAACAATTAATAACCTCTTACACTACCATTCAAATTAATTTGAAATATGTGCTTTACAAATGAGTGCAGTTTTATCAAAATATGTTGAAAGATTTTCAAGTTATAGACCAAACACGATTTGTGACGGAAAATAATCAAAGGAAAATAACTAAAAAAATACTAAAAAAAATAATGATTATTCTACATGAAACTTTGTCTCATGATGCCTTAGAAATGTGTGAAGTTTTATCAAAATGTCTGAAATAAAATTAATGATAGAGCGGACGGCGAGACATGATAATTCAAAATACAGCTCTGCAATAAAATAAACAAACAGTCATGTCATAATCTAGAACAAAGAACTACCTTGTCTAGATCAAAGATCACGCTTCACGTTCGTGGTCTTGTGTCCTCATAGTAAGGATTTTGACGATGATAATGTGGGAAAGTTGCCAGCAGCTTGGAAAGAAAATTGTGCGAAGTACTGTTGAAAGAAACTCCAGGAACGCATAAATAAGTGCATGGATAGGTCACTGGCCGTCGCGATATAACTGATAGAATGTTGAAAACGGTGTTTAACACTATACAATCAAATAACCTCATAGAAGGAGAAAAAAATCATCATTTTTTAATAACCCGTAGACTGCTTAATTGATTAAATATGAATCTACGGCCAAAAGTGAAAGAACGCTTGTAAATGATCCGTACACTGTGAAAAGGCTGACATAGGTCGATATTTTTGCTATTTTTATATATGTATGCCAAGGGACTATTATACCTCCAGACCCAGTCGATTGTTAGACAAATGACTCCCATGTATCCATTATTATGAAACCACTTCCTTGGTCCAATGCAGCATGGATATGCATTAAACCCCCCTTTTGCCAAAGTATAGCTCAAATATTGCAATTTAAATTTCCGTTCGCCGGAATCAATGTTATCGGACAGTGTGGATCTAAGGTCAGACTAATCTTGACCTTCAGTATACGCCAAAGTAGCAACACCATGACCACTGATGTTGATCTACCTATTAATTACTTTCCGCATTTTTCTTTCATTTTTCTGTATCTTTTACGTCTAATTCATTGGTTGGTGCTATTTTGTTGCATTGGCGAAATGTGTGGATCAAGATCAGACCGACAGTCTTACTAACAGAATTCCAGAAGTTAGAAATTCGATGAGGTTTATTGTTGTTGTTATTATTGATATTGTATAGGGAAATTATTAATTGGTCCGCAAGTTTTATCAGTGCCCTCAAGAACAAAGGGTATTTTCTGTCTTAAAATTGTGCAGTCTGATCTTGACTAGACGTGCTGCAAACGCAAAAATAATAGTAATAGGAGTTTTAAGGGTTGTATTGAAATATATTCTTCCCCCTTTCCCCACCCTACATGTATCTCTGTCATAAAAATAATCGAAAAAATATACCTCGGTAGTTATATTGAGGACAACGTTTCGATACTCCAGTGACTGTGTATCGGTAAGGTTTGTCGTCATGTCCTTCGACAGGGTAATAAAGGCAGACAGGTTAAACGTTGTAATTGAGTCTAAGAAGAAGAAAAGAACGTATCATAATGCAGGTATCACAGCTCAAAATCATATGAAAATAGTTCACCTTCCTCAGGGAACATTTGTGAGCGAGACCTTGGTCTGTATACACCAACCATCGTTATAAAGGTTCACAGTGTTATCCTTCAAGATTTTCTCAGTTTGAAAGTAACATAAATTACGAATGGCTGAACCAATACGTTTAGCCAATCAGAGGTATGTTACTTTCAAGTTGAGAAAACTCTGGAAAATAAGACAATGACCATTCTTAAGATTGGTAGGCGAATACGGACTCGTTTTTATAAACCCTTCTACTTTTAATTCTTATTCTAATCCTTATCGACAGGGTAATTGAGGAGGAGGATTTGATTGAGTGCATTCCTGCATTCCTGAACAAATATGGACTTTTTGAGTTCGTATGTATGCCTTTTGGGTTATGTAATGCCCCTGCGACCTACTTCAGTGTAATGGATCTAATACTTCGTTGTCTCACATGGGAGATAATTCTGGTATTTCTAGATGACATTCTAGTTATCGGTCAGGACTTCGAATCCCGTTTGGAAAATCTTATTAAGGTCTTCCGGAGATTCCGTACGTACGGGTTACAAATGAAACCGAAGAAATGCATCCTTTCTCAGGAGGAAGTTGAATTCTTAGGTGGCTTAGTAGATAAAAAAAAAAGACTGCAGCTGACATCTGGAAATATTGATGCAGTTGTAAATTGGCCGACACAAAACACTCACGAGAGGAAAACAAGTTTTTATGGTTAGTCAATTACCACAGGTTATTCTTGAAAGATCTCGCCGAAGAAGCAGTACCTTTGTGCAGAATGACCAGTAAAAAGAACTTTGATTTAGAATCAGAACAGGGGCGAGCCTTCCAAAAGATTAAGGAGTTGATGACATCAGCTCTGTTACTTACGTTACCAAACAGCAAGGATCCCTTTTTATTGGACGGAGCAATTGTCGGGGAACGGAGAAGGAGTGACAGCTTTTGGGATTCTAGCATTATCCCATGAGCAACGTAGGTACTTCACCGCACCGGGCTGTCAGCAGAGAGTGTTCCTTGTTGTAATCAAGTCTAGAAGAGAGCTGGCAAAATTGCGGAAAAGAGTATCTCCCACAGGCATTACAGGTCGAGGGAGCATTCTTACCGTGATGGTTCCAGAGAGAAAAAGTCAGTGGAGAGGGTTGATTCTAATAATAGGCAATCAAGGTCTCCTACGCACCCACGAAGGAGAACCGAGCCCCCACAACCCAGATCAGACGAAATAAAGGTAGGAAGCAAACTAGGCTTAAAACGAGAAGGGCAGGGCAGCGACACCATCTCTAGAGGGACGAAAAACGAAATATTCAGCTACGCAGATTGAGGCCGAGTCCGTCGATCTCAGCATCTGTAGCTAGCTCTCACTGTTCACCGATGGAGACGGAACCACCAAGAAGACAAGTCCAGCGCCTGGGAAGCAAGTCCAAGTGGAGTCAAATGGTAAGCCAATAGACCTCACATCCCTGATGTCACTTATAGGGAAAAAATGAGAGAGGAACAGTTAAGGTAAGACCTGTGTAATGCACTTCCGGTGAAAATTCCAATCGCTTGATAAATAAAGATAAATAAGGATTTACGCAGAAATAATATTTTTGCACATTTCTAACGGATCAGAAATTCCCTTTATGTCTATCTTGAAATTATTTTTTGATATTTTTGTTCGTTTTCTGAAAAGGGAGGTAATTATTATCTCTTTTTGAATTGAAAATATAGTGGTTTTCTTTTTATAAATGATAATTCAAAGAAGGAAAAAATGGAAGAATGAAAAGGTGAAAGTAGTTCAATAATACTCATTTTTAATTATAGCTAATTTTGCAGGATGATATTTTAGTGGAAATAGCTGTTTTCCATTACACAGGTCTTACCTTAAGTTGAATTTGACTCAAGGGAAAAAATGTACTGGAATACATGCTGATAATGAAAGTTCATTAAATATCACGTGGTCGTGTACGAGTTGTTAGCCCCCAAATTCACGGGGAAATTATATATCGTCACTTTTAGGGATGATGCAATTAGGACGTTTCCTTGTCAATTAGCAAATCAGCCAACTCCATATATGGGAAAAGAGCGTTTCATTGTGAATGGTGAACTCCGTACCGTACCCGTGGTACATTATTTGAGCAATGATATAATGTAGGCACAAAAAGACTAAGTCAGTTAAACCCTAAGAAGCTCAAAATTAAATGAATTAAACAGCCACAGTCTCTACGCTCCCTCCTTTTGGCTGTTTAAATCGTTTAATTTTGACACCTAGCGTTTTTACTGTTACCTATTGGCTATCGTAGATCTACTGAAGCCAATCATGTTAACTGCAACACAAAATGATTTCAGCGGCCGTTGGTCTACAGGTCAAGGGTTAAACACTTTAACAGTTAGTTGTTATAAATTGAACACTTAACAATTAAGATACCGAAAAGTAGAAAAACAAGAACCGTGTAAAGCCCTCTGAATGTGCAGTTTCAATAATGACGTCATAAATGGCTACGTCATAATTTTTAAAGGTGACGTATTTATCCGCAGAAAAAAAAGATATTGAGGCGAAGAAGAGAATGTCAAAAATTAACATAACAGACTATTAAAGGGGCAAATTTATTCGCTTGCTTTTTATTCACCCATTACATCGGTAAGATGCTTGGTTGAAGATACTCGTAGTCCTAGTTTGCAGGTGCGCACTTCGTGGTCAAATGACCAACTGACGGATAACAAAGAAAATATACGGCATCGTATTATCGGATGATCGAAATTATAGAAGGAGACAAGATAAAAACCACTCGGGCTGTCGCCCTCGTGGATCATTCATTGTGCCTCATAACTCACAGCTGTAGTTTACTGAACGATTATTTCTTAAACAACTAAGGCAGTGTGGCCAATTGATATGCAGTAATTAAACAAAAGCAAACATTTTTGAGACTCCGGTCAGCCTGTGCGGAGGCTGACCTAGGTTGATGCCTTTTATATATGCATAAAACTCCCTTTTTCACAGAGAATGGCATATGTAGTAAGCACTGAAAGAGTTAACGTAGTCTTCTTACCTACAATATCCAAGCTGCTGAAATGCGCTATTTCATTACAGAAATAGCAAGAGCTGACCGTCGCATTCTTGCAGTTAATTTTATTCTCAGCTTCCTTAGACCGACACATGTAATAGTCCATGCATCCACCATACAAGCCAAGGTGGTTTTTGTTATAATCAACCTTGATGTAGCAGATATCCTACAAGTGAGAAAAAAATGGGTAAGACAAAACAAAACAAAAAAATCTTTCATCTGCAGATGACGACGTGATCCTGTCTAAACCATTTATCTGCTGAATAAGTTAAACTTTCCTAATAATAGTAAGAAGAACTAAATATTGCAGTTTCAAAGTTTTTTTTGTTTTTTTTTTTAGGGGGGGGGTGTAGGGGGCGGAATCTGTCCGTATCGGACAGTGTAAATCCAAGATTAGACTGTACTTTTTGCTGATCTTGATCTGCACTGTCCGCAAAGTGTCTTTTAGTCGCATTTCGCACCCTAATGGTCAACGTTTTACTCAACCATGTTGTCTAATAGAACATCAAATTACAAGCGTCGGTTGACATAACAGACATCATGTAGTTCCAACTTATGCAACCTCAAGCAGCGTACAGAAATAATGGTCGGTCCTGTGGCAGAAAAGAGAAGCTTTGCTATTTTTTGCGAGAAGCGTTATCATGTAGTGATATGTCATTACTGTAACATCTGGAAGTGTCCGAAAACTTCTTTATATCGCTTTTGGGTTTTTATTCAGCGTCAAAATGATCGAATATTAAAATGCAGAATTATTATTTTATCCTAAACACAAACCGTCTTTGTCGTAATAAAACTTAGGTGGGGGAGGGGGGAAGACTCTAAGAATTGTGCACAGAAAAACTGAAATATCTGAAACGATATCATTAATGCAGAGATTAAAGACGAAAATAGTTTGATAGACTATGCTTTGCCAGCTGACGAAAGCATCCGATCGTTGTGCGAAGAATGCCAATATTGAACAACATTGACCGATAGATCACGATCTTGTTTCGGGTTGTCTATCAGGTAAATAAGGGAAGATTAAGATATCATTAGCGCCAGGACCGAAGGCAGATGTTGCCTTACCTTTGTCCCAGAGCACTGGTTCAAGTTTTGCTCCTTTTGGCAGTCTCTCAGGCCCTTGGCGTCCGCACAAGTATAGCACGATCTAGAACTTTGAGGTCGAAACAACGGTTGTTCTGAAATGAACATAGAATTCAATTTTTATCCTTTTTCCTGTCGATTGAAGAATTAGAACATTTTTTTAACTTCAAATATCAAGGAGTTCAAAAAATAATTTTGATCAAAGCATCTTCACTTTTTTATTACCTCGCTGACTCACTTATAAATCGATTGTCAACGGTCTTTGATTTCCGTTGACGAAAAGCAATATCAAAGAGTGCTACGTTGATTATTTTACCCATTCTGAAACGCAAAAAAATGAGCAATGCCCCTTGTAAGGACAGTTTAATGCATCTGAAAAATTATCGAATGTTGAAGGTGTAATGCAGAAAAATGACCCTCCCCTACAAAATGACCCCTAAGTCACTTCACTACGTAGAGAAATGACTCCAGAGGGTTATTTCTCTAATTGGAATAATGCCCGGATCATTCCTCAACGTAGTGAAACGACCAGTGGGTCATCTTGTAGGGAGGGCCATTTCTCTACATTACATGGGCCATATGATGATTGCTTGGTACAGTGGGCTAGGGAAATGCATCAGTTTAAAGCCACTGTTAACAGCCCCGCTCATTTATTATGTCTGTCCATAAAACCTCTTGGAAGACTACGCATTTTTAGTTAAGTCAGTAGGTCTAGTGCAAGCTTATGCAGAAGATAAAAGTGTTGCTGTCCACATTAATAGAACATGTCAGAGTTAATGTAGAAAACATCGTGGGAAAAGCTGAAAATGCTGGTAACTAGCCTTTTCTCTTTTTCGAACAGTGTTTTCAAAAGCCCCTTTTCTTAATGTCGTCAAAAACACGTGATTGTTTGCTAAGGGGATATCTATTATGCAAGAAATGTTCTACATGCAAAATTTACCTGAACAAGAAGGTGGTGCGATGTATGGATGATTATATTGTCGATTTACCAGATGTTGGTTCAGATAACTTATCACGGTGTCTCCATAGTTGGTACAGTAAGCATTAACATTTAGTGGTCCTAGGCTAAGGAATTCGTTGAACCGTCTCTCTTCACAGCCACAAGTTACGTTGTTATGTTTCATCTCTCTAAAGGTATCAATAAAAATTTGTGGAGTATTATAACTCCCTCAGTGTGTGTGTGTGTGTGGGGGGGGGGGGGGAGTGGGGGAGGGAGGGGGAATAAATGGTTTTGTAGTTATCGAGTAGGGATTTGTAACTCTCATCTAAATTTGAAAGTAACACTATCTCTGATTGACTGAACCAAAAGGTGTTACTTTTTAAAAATCGAGAGTAAATCTAGGACTAGAGGCCTTTGAGAGCCTGAATGGCTCTACTAGCTTTGATATTTGCATATTTTCTATCTTAAACATTTTTCTATGGGAAAAAAGACAAACACATACACACACAAAAGGAGCGGTGTTACAATAATGCTTAAACACAATAAGAAAAAAATAAGTTGACATGATGAATTGAACAAAGAAAGAAAGAAAAACCAAAGATCATTGTCTCAATACCATTTTTTTCGAATACGAATTTGATGAGGTTTTTATGAAACTATCTGCGATTGTTTCAAAGAAACAGGAACAATAATGTCGTCGGTTTACTTCCGAAACCTCGTAACTACAGCTTGTTACAAGCTGTAGTTACGAGGTTTTGCAAGTAAACCGACGATGTGGACTTTGATGATGTAACAAGACTAAATCATCAAATGGCTGCTTTTCCTAAACCGACTGATGATTTTTTTTTCTTTTTTTTTTTCTTTTTGTTTTTGTTTTCTTCGATAGGCATCAATGTTTTGAAAATACAATTGATCTGTGCAAGTTTCTTTAAAAAGAGACAAAACAGAAAATGCTGTCTAAAGCGCGAAAACAAAAATGCAAGTATTCAACTTTCAACGGCTACTTTTTCCAAACTGAATGTTGGATTGGTTTCAAAATCGACATGATAAAGGCTATTAGAAGTTTCACAAAAAATCTGACCACTACTGCATTATTTAACGTGTACATGTCACAGTAAATCTCTGAAACTAAAAACTTCATGTAATTCCTAAAAAGAATTTAGGAAATTCGTGAAATGAATGTTTCACTTAGGGATTTTATGAAATGCCTAATTTTTTTTAAGGAATTTCGCAAAATTAATGAAAATCGTGAGACTTTACACAGAATTACTGCAGGCCTTTTCATGACTCAGGAAATGTATGAAACGAAGGGTCTTTTAAACAGATGGTATGCTTTTCAATGACTAACTTTTTAGAACTTGCGATTTCTTCTCTCTTTTTTTTTTTAATCAATTTTAATCACATGCTTATTGACTTGTTTCAAAAATCTGAGTTTATATTGCATTTTATTATATACCTAGCAGTGAAATCCTGGAATTTCCCAGTGTAATAAATTTTGATATCATCACTAGTGACGATATCAACTTTCACTTTCACTTCCTGCCGTAATTTAGGAACTACTTTTTTTTCATTAAGCACGTATAGATAGTTTTTGTTGTTTTTCAAACGAAAAATTAGAAATAATAATGTTAATAAGGTATATAATAAATAGAATAATCAACTGGTTATTTTTGATATGAAAAATATCTCACTCATATGCGTCGTAAGGCGTTAAAAAAAACTCGTGCTGCGCACTCGTTTTTTCAACGCCTAACAACGCATCCTCGTGAAATATTTTTTATATCAAAAATAACCAGTTGATTATCCTCTATTTATTTATTCAGGAATGAGTGACATTATGTGTCCTTTACACAGTTGTGTGACTCTGAATTACTAACTCTTTATATCTCCCTACTTTTTTCATTATTTAAACACATACTTATTCACACGCTTAAAGAATAAACTCATATTGTATTTTATTGTTAAAAAATTAAATCTGACATGCACCAATATGTAAATATAAAGATATAAAAAATACATATACATAAGTTGATACAAAAAGAAAGGTCTTTGTCGCAGGTGCAATGGCTTTGCAATGGTATACACCGTAACAGTCTCACTTGATATTTGACATTTGATAACTTACAACTGATATATACTTATACATGTACATACCACTCTAACTGATATGTTTTCTGTGTTTAACTCACATGTACTTTGGACATGGTAAATCAAGATTGTACTAAGGTATTCGAATCATTAACTTATGTTAATGATTAACACCCCTTTCCTGCTTGAAAGAAAAAGTGAGTGTGGACTGAATGGGCAATTTCATATTTTTTCTCAATATTGTTAAGCTGTAATTTCACATGGACTCTTTTGTTCTTTTCTTTACTGTCCAGAACAGAGAATGTTCATTTCTTTTTGCGGAATGATAGATCAGTATATATAATTAATGTATTTAACAAGCATTCACTCAACATTGGAACTACTGTTTAGACACCAAACATGCGCAGCCGATGTCTTTTCCCTCTTTTTAAATAGACATATCTCCTGTGGGCAGAATCTAATTTTTTTCTCATTACAAAAGTATGGGTAACGTCAATTCAATTATATGTTACAATTTGTTCCCATTTACGTATCTATGACTTGGTAAAATTAATAGAAATACAAACAGTGGCGGTTTACAAGTGTTGCTGAGTGTAACTGAAATCATATCGAAAACGCAATTAAACACCATGCAAACATAAAAGCCAGGTATACTCACACATTTCTAAGGCTTGGTGAAAAGAAGAAAGCATATCTATCAATACCCACTATCCGGTTGTGTCTTAAGTCTCTAAAAGACAGTAACTCAATCAATTAGGGTGATGATAATTATTATGATTTGCAACACGGGCAAAGGGCATTCGGACATTTACGTGAAATATCGTCTCGGATCAACCTGCGCAGTCCGCGCAAGCTAATCCAAGACAGCACCTTACGACTATATTAGATTTTGTGCTTCAGTAGACTTGCTCGAAGCAAAAATATACATAAAAACGGAAAGTGTCGTTTCGGATCAGCCTGCACGGACTGTGCAGGCTGATTCGAGACGACACTTTACGCAAATACCCGAATGCCCTTTTTCGCGTGTTGCAGGCCAATTATTTGAGTTATACTCTCTGATAATGTGCATTGATTCATCAGCAAACGTATTTTGGTGCTTGTCAGTTTGCAAGGGGTGTGCATTTGGCATATTAAAAACATATCGACACATCTCGGCTTTTGATACTTTTGCCATCTGTAAATATTCTGCATCTCCAAGGACCATTCTACCATATAATTAAGTCTGTTATTAGACAAATGGACTTTGGATGATGATTATGTGATGGCTAAACTGTATCTATGAGACGCATGATGTCTCCTCTTCCCAGAACATTGTTCGTTTCCATTTTTTCATTCTCGTTTTATTCGCAGTGTCTGCCGTGTCACATATTGCTTACTTCATTTGACGTGATCCTGACCTTTATGCTTAATATTTAGGTAGGTATATAAAAAGAATTCTGACTTTTATTTGGAAAGTTACACATACTCCATCTTCGCAAGCCGAGGCTGACGATTCACTACGCTACTCTACCCTTGGCGGATCGAGCTTGATTTGTACATTCTAACTGCAACGAATGACAACTCAGACTTCCACAGGACTATGGCAATCGCTGATTACGCAGACGGCGACGGGGCTTTGGCAAGAAATACGGGCTCAGGTCTGCCTTTGCTGACTGCGCAGGCTGACATCAGTGGAACCTCTTTGCTATTTAGAAATGTTCTGGATGTCGAAGGATCGGTATACTCTGTGACCTATCAGGTCGTTAAATATATAAAATTTTATATATTTGTTGCCACATTTGATGAGGTATGCCGTAGATCCCTTTTTGCTAAAGTATGGATTAAATGCACTCTTTGAAGGTCTTATTCCATGACATAATATCTAGGATTTCGGGATAGAATATTGACCTCTGTACTATAAGTTTCAGAAAGTACTCGTATACTTACAGGTTTTGCAATCCCGGAAGGTGATTAAACACGTCTCTATTCAGTGATCGAATGTTGTTAAAGCTAAGGTCTCTGGTTGAAATAAAAGTAACAAGCATGATTTCGTGGAGTAGTGAAAATGGCTGCCGGAATATGGTACTATGAATTTAATATTGTGACAGAGCAACAAAATAATGCGATGAATTTAATATAATTTAACGTTTTACTGTACCAAATCTGTAAACGGTTGAACTACAAAAAATAATGAAATACATTAAAAAAAAATAATCAACAGCATCAGCATCAGTATCAAAATGGAAAAAAAGTCCTGGGGCAATTTTCTTGGGGGCGGAGGGGGGGGGGCGTTCTGATTTCCATGTTGCAGTTTTCGGGGAGCAGTTTTCAAAGGGGGGGGGGGGTCTGATACCACGTAATTTGTGGCTCTGATAAGGATAAATCGTTAAGGGGCAAGGAAGTGATTTACTTACATAGACTCTAACTGCATCAATCCGCCAAATGAACCAGGCTCTATGTGGCTGATACAGTTATCTTGTAGAAATCTGAAGAAAAAAAAAATGAATAGAGGATACTTGCTGTTTTCGGTGAAGATCGAAATATATTTCATCAAGTGAACGTGATCGGTAATATTTTCACGGGTGGCGCAAAATAAATTTCGGTCTTTCACCTAAAACAACAAACATTGTAATCATTTCACGCTTCTAACCCCTTTTTCCAGGGACTTACATCAAAATTCCTTACAGTTGTTCTTGGTAATTCCCTGTGGTGTACCCCCTCCACATACATGTAGCAACGCATTACGATATTACGTCAGGCGCGAGAAAATTACGTCATATTTCCAATTAGTTGTGAGGTACTTGCACTTTACCTTGATAACTAGTGCACCGGAACAACTGTTTCCGCCTTCAATTGAATTGCTAGAAGATAAAAATCGGTATTTTCACTGGTCATAACCATGAAATATCGAAATATATTTCACTAATATTTATCGATAACCGACCGGAAAGCATAAAATAAAAGCATATATAAATGATACTTACATGCCCACCAGCTCTCCCAAGAAGTTAAATGGACCTTTCCGTACTTCTGTGATTCTGTTACTACTAAGCCGTCTGAAAAAGAGTTTTGAAATATTTGGTAGAAAGCATAACTGATAGCACTGAAGTTTCGGTCCAAATCAAAGTTTCCTATACTACCATTTATAAAAGATAAGGAAAGTAAAAGTGACATTGCCTCTTCTTGCTTCAATCAAACTGCGTTTTCAAAAAAGGGCTCGGCCTATTCTACTGCCTATATTTGACTGCAAAAGTTTATACAACGACATATCTACATACAGAGGCCAAAATTGAGTTCCAAAGGTCACAGTCATTTTATGACGTTTCCATGTGACATTAGAAAATAGTAAAAACATAGAAATAAGTATGCAAACATTTAGATTCCAACTTTTTTTATGGTATTTTGCTGTTCTGCTTCGAATATAGTAAAAATTATTTTAACATAGCCAACGGTAATTCAGGTCCGAATTAAATATACAACCATTTAAAGGTCTCGTTGAGATTGAATTCCATTCAACCTTTTTGCCAGCCAGATTTCTTTTAAATATCTCCATAAATTTTCAATAATATCAAGGCCTTTGCTTTATAGGGTTCCATCACGAAGACCGTCTTTAAATTGATAATGCTGACAAGTTCTGGTAATTTTCTTCATTAAATTGACAGGTTAAGTCATCGAATCTCTCGTTTATTCATATTTCTTTCCTTGCATGAGAAAAAGTAATCTAGAGGTTCTCAACTCGGTTGTTCTCTTCCTTCTAGTCTGACCCTGGCTTTCTTATGGTATCAAGTACGACCACGTGATCAATGTATTAAGATACTTGTGACTTTCGGACCGAAATACTTGAAAGTTAAGACAATATAAAAATGCCGTCAAAAGCAGAAAAGTACAAATCTTGGAGTGGGTGATACATTCGTACACAAGAGTTGCGTCAGTTTTAGGGCGGAGATAACGTGGTTAAGAATGCTAATTCAGAATGCTTTGTGGTGTATTAAATATGTGATATGCAAATTCTGTAAACTTAGAAAAAGTCGTATCCTTTTGTAAAGAGTAGTTGGTATAAAATACATGTATATCCGCGAGATAGATATCAACGTTTAAGCGGATTACAGCGTCACGCCTGCGCATTGGATCACGTGACAGTCTAAATTATGGGGTTTGGATGGCAAATAATTTAGATGGATTCATCGTAGAAAAGTGATACAACAACTGAAAAACCGACGCTTGAGTTACATATTTAAACCCTTTGTTAAAATACAGCTCTTAACGTGCGTGTGCCTTACTTTCTGTGTTTGAGAAGGCGGAAACTATTTCGAGGCAAAAATACTTACATGTTTATGACGTCCGGAGGAAAACCTTCGGGGATGGATGACACATTAGTACACATGACGTGTGTCTGATTTAAGTCGTTTTTCAAGCATTCACACCTTGTATTTTCCGTATAATTTCTTGAACACACATCTGCTGCAGATGCTCCTAGTGTCCGTAAAACCAATACAAAGATGCAGAACACCAGTGTATGGGAAATATGTTTGTTGTTTACTCGTGACATTGGATAATTTTGTCTACAAAAGAAAGAGAATTATCTCGAACCTTTTAACTAATAATCGCGTCTTTCAACGATCAAACATGATATACGTGAATATAAGCTCTGGGTACCGAAAAATTTGCGAATTACCGATTACGGACATTTTGTGTACGAAAACATTTGCAAATTTAAGAAAAGCGTTCTATGTTGACCAATATGCTTGTCGTAAAATATGCGAACAGAAAAGTTTGTGAAATTTCCAAAGTCGCGAAATCGCAAAATTTTCCACCTATACCGTATAGTATACAGAAAGAATGGTTGAAAGCAGAGGGTCTCTAACTAGAAAAATCAAATAAGGTAGATACAGAAAGAAGGAGCAAAAAACATGCCAACCAGTGAAAGTTTTCAAAAACGAAAATCTCTTTCTAAACTTTATGTTCATATTGAAAAAAAAAATAGGAAAAAAAGCCAGAGAAAACTAGAAAAATTTAAATTTGCTTATATTCCTTGTAGATCAATTATGAGACTATATCGAATGAGAACAGAAATTACAAGTTATTAAGATGTAACACAAGACCAAAGTGGGAACATGATAAACAAGTCTATCAAAAATAGAATATCATAAAGTGCAGCTCTGTTTTACTAGAAGACTGATTGTAGACGCGAAGGTCTTTGCGCGATACCATTGCAATGTACAACACGAAAGGTATTGTTACGAATTATATTTTGCTGGGAACCAGGAAAGACGTTTCTTCTTTAATTTCCGTTTTAGAGGACGTTTCTGTGCTGACAGTCTTAGTTATTGTCAGAAAGATTACTCACGTTTAAAACCTTGCACGAATGCTGCAACAAAATTGAACATCATATATAAATGTGCTCTACTCGGAGTCTCTGATTTACTGAAACCGCAACTTCTGTTTCTGATTGGATTGAAACGACACGAGTTGAATCTTCGAAGAATATGAGATGTGCAGACATCGCGGCCGTTAAAACTGCCTTACACCATACGAGTCAGTCATCTGTATTCTATTAGAAGTGGAAAGAGGGGGTCGGTTCCTACATAGGCAGGGGAAATTCCATTTTTTTCAATGCAAGCGTCTTTATCGGTGTTTGCTTTCATGATAAATTTTTAGGATAGGTAACCCTAACTGGAATCATGCAACATCGCCCCTCATTGCTCATCGTACAGATCCGGCTAAGACCCGGGTTATCTGTAATCGTTCGGGAGATAGACGCTGCTTCCCTGCATCGATTCATATTACTCTCCTTTCCTGGTTCAAAGATTACCTATCTTGTCGTAGCCAGTCGGTCATTGTTAATACGTCCAAGTCAAGGTCAAGGTCACTAAATGCGGGCGTTCCACAGGGCTCTGTTCTCGGTCCATTGCTCTTTCTTGTATATGTAAATGATATTTCGGAAAATCTTCTAAGTATATCAAGGCTATTCGCTGATGACACCTCCCTAGCTTGTTCTGCTTCATTCACAGCCGACATCGAAGGTATTTTAAACCACGATCTGATCATGATTTCACATTGGGCTAAACAATGGCTGGTTACTTTTAATCCATCTAAAACAGTGGCGATGGTCTTTTCTAACAACAGGAATGTTCAACTTCCAAATTTGATATTTGATGACGTCAGAATCAGCTTCGTTGACAACCATAAGCATTTAGGACTAACATTAAGCAGCAATGGAAAATGGAAAACACACATAAATAATCTTTGTCAATCCGCATCCAAATTTCTTGGAATGATGAGAACTCTGAAATGCAGACTCAAAAGAGATTCCTTAAATCAAATTTACGTTTCGTTCCTTCGTCCTGTCCTCGAATATGCCTCCGTAGTCTGGGACAACTGCACCAAGCCCGAAAAAGAAAATCTCGAAAAAATCTAAATCGAAGCCGCTAGAATAGTATAAAGAGATCTGCGTCCATAAATAATATATATAAGGAAATTGGATGGCTAACCCTAGAGAACAGGCGAAAATATCAAAAACTCATTCTCATTTACAAAATAATCAATGGTTTAACTCCTGACTATCTTCATGAAATTTTCCCAAGAAACGTAAGCACAAGAACAATTTACTCACTACGCAATATTCACCCATTCGACTCGATTGCTTGTCGAACAGAATTATTGGCTAGATCATTCATACCATCTGCAGTTTCTCTTTGGAACGAACTTCCGGACGATGTGAAATCTTTACAATCTTTATCATCATTAAAATCTTATATGCTAGGAAGATTAGCAGCACCAGTAGTTCCAAAGTACTTCTTCGTTGGTCAACGCAAATTATCCGTATTTCACGCAAGAATTCGTAACAAATGCAGTGATCTGAAGTTTGACTTCTTTTCCAACCATATTTGCTCGGTTTCCAACCATATTTGCTCGGATTGCGCCTGTTGTTGTGGATACGCCATTGAAGACGCTGAGCACTACTTTTTCAAGTGCACCCGGTACACAATTCCGAGACGACAACTTTTTCATGAACTTCGCAGCTTTCATCCTTTGAATAAAAATTTATTACTTTTTGGATCTGAAAATCTCAGATTAGAAGACAATTCCACTATTTTTTTCGCCGTGCAATCCTAAATAAAAGCTTCAGAGAGATTTGCATAGACGTCTAATAGCCTGTAAGTCATTTTACTACCCCTGTCTCCAATCACTCTCGTCCATTTCACTGACTTGACAACCAAGAATTCTATACCTCTCCATTCTTAAACATGTAAATTCTTAATAACTAACACTTGAAATAATTTATTGAATAGCTGGAACATAATTGTCTTCTTTTTCGTGAGAAAAGTTCAGAAATAAATACTTATTACAATTTTAGACTCGTAGAAGACTCTCATAGCTTGTAAATTATTTAAAGGGAATGGCCGAATCTAAGTTGTGAGAACTTGTGGCCAGACCCTTTTGCCTGATTTGTATCTCTGTTTGTGTAAACTATGTATGTTGTATGATTTGTATATAGATGGCAATAAAATATGTTTAAACTAAACTAATTACTTTCGAAAACGAGGTTACCAGTGATACCCAAAATTGCGTCGAGAGATCACCGAGGACGCCTCAAAACAGTGAAACAGCGTTACGGCGCGAAAACTGGATTAACATTTGATAGCAGAACTCGATAAAAAAAAGTGCTGAGACGACATACTTGCACATAAGTCTTGGCTCAAGGCTGGTCATTTTATTTTTGTATCATTCGGACGTTACCTTCACGAAAATAATGGATAGCAGCAAAAGATCTACACCAGATCGAGAATAAAACGGTGTGATACATAGAGTTTATTTCATCAGCATGTGGTTAATATTGGGGAATATTTGTATCCGTGAAGTTGGCTCAACGCTCAATTATCGACATTCAGCTCAACACTAGCTATGTTGAGCCAGCTCGACATTCCAGCTCAACGGCCAAATCAACAGCAACAAAACATATACATGTCCGTTGAGCCAGCTTGACATTCCAGTTCAACCGTCAGCTCAACAGTAAAAATACTTAAACATATGTTTCAATCAATTTCCGTTGAGCCAGTTCGACATTCCAGCTCAACCACCTGCTCAACAGCAAAAATACATAGACTTTATATGCCAAAATCAAAGTCCACTGAGCCAGCTCGACATTCCAGCTCAACTGCCAGCTCAACAGTAAAAATACTTATACATATGTTTCGTTCAATGTCCGTTGAGCCAGCTCGACATTCAAGCTCAACAGCAAGCGCAACAGCAAAAATGTTCGTTGAGCCAGCTCGACATTCCAGCTCAACCACCAGCTCAACAGCAAAAATACATATATATGTCAAAATCAAAGTCCGTTGAGGCAACTCGACATTCCAGCTCAACAACCAGCTCAACAGTAAAATTACTTATACATATGCTTCGATCAGTGTCCGTTGAGCCAGCTCGACATTCAAGCTCAACGGCAAAAATACATGTATATGTCAAAATCAAAGTCTGTTGAGTCGGCTCGACATTCCAGCTCAACTTTAGCTCAACAGTAAAAATACTTATACAAATGTTTCGATCAATGTCCGTTGATCCAGCTCGACATTTCAGCTCAACCGCCAGGTCAACAGCAAAAATACTTATATATGTCAAAATCAAAGTATGTTGAGTCAGCTCGACATTCAACCTCAACAGCAAGCACAACAGCAAAAATACATATATATGTCAAAATCAAAGTCTTGAGCCAGCTCGACACTCCAGCTCAACCGCCAAGCCAACAGTAAAAATACTTGTACATATGTTTCGGGCAATGTCCGTTGATCCAGCTCGACATTCCAGCTCAACAGCAATAATACATATATATGTCAAAATCAAAGTCCGTTGAGCCAGCTCGACATTCCAGCTCAACCGCCAGCTCAACAGCAAAAATACTTATATATGTCAAAATCAATGTCCGTTGATCCGGCTCGACATTTCAGCTCAACAGCCAGCTCAACAGCAATAATACATTTAATGTCAAAATCAAAGTCCGTTGAGCCAGCTGAATATAAGTATTTGGAAGGCGAGATTTTCATTCTCGCCTTCATATGTCAACGCTCGGCAGCTTGCTGAAAATGCCTCTGAACAGCATTATCAAAACGCCTTACAAATAGTTCGATACTTCTCGAGTACATTAGAACAAAATAATGTCGAGACCAATGTAAATTTATTCAGAACAGCAAGAAGAAACTTCAAGTTTCTAGAAGGAATGAAATCGAATTCGTAAAAAGCATCGTTTTTGACAAATGCAAAATACTTCGGATCAGTTCATTGATATAATCACGTTGCTACAGCAACAAATAAACCATAGCTATTATAAGCCAATCGAAAGCTACTAAGATGACGTCATTCGGACCTACTTCCACTTAACAACGCATAAACAACTAATCCGCGGGATTGTATATGTAAATTTACGATCCCAGAACTAACCAATCGGATAGCTTCTTTGAATGACGTACCGCTCATAGACCCCTTTCCTCTGTTGGCAACCTTATTCTGTCTTTGTGAGAAGTAAAATTTTAATGAAATAAATTCCTTTGAATCATCAAGTGTTTAAACAAAATTTTCTCTTTCGAAGATATATTTTTCTTTTATCAAAGTTGTGCTTGACTTTATGATTAATGACTAGGTTATTGTTACGCATCGGCGTGGCCGAGTTTTGATTCCGAAGACCCGTGAAAAGAAAAGGGTAAATCAGTTGAAATCACAATAGATGTGTTATTCGAAGCAGTTCTGGTCAGTATGATGTACCGATGTATAGCCTGGGTTACAAGCTGATCACCTCTTTCCTTATATACGAGTATGATCGGATTTTACTACGTCAAAAATAACAATTACATGATCTGTATCCGTTTCAACATGCAAAGAATCTTAACTTCTTCTTTTGGTCGTCACGTTGCTTAACGTTCAGCACGTATTCATAAATACGAGGGGTGTTCGAAAAGTTTCGGGACGATTGTCGTCATTCTTTTATTTATTAAGATTTTTCAATGATTTTTTCGGTAGTAATAGCTACAACCGTATTCTATAGGTTAATTGTAACAAATATACAAATATATACAACACACGTCATGAATGGTCACTATAGCAACGTCAAGTCGACGTGAGCGGGGCACCTTGACGTTACTTCACAAAATATCTTCTTTTTAATAGCAAGTATAGATCACAATAAGTACTCCTGTATGTTTTTTCATTGTGTGTGACAAAAGTATTCACCTGCAGGGTACCCCGTCTACTACCTGCCATCAAAAGCTTCAGTGAGTCGCCGGCAGTATGGCTTTCCTAAAACAGCACAGGGAAGGGCCAGGTTCTCGGTATTCATTATTACGACCGATTTAACTTGGATTGATTTGTATGATCCACAGACCAAGCAAGACAGTTTTGTGTGGAAAAAACCCTAATTCACCCTCGCCTACAAAAGCAATGGTGAAACGTTTTATTTCATTAAAATGAACGGAGTCATTGTCTGCCACACACTACCGATTGGAAAGACAGTCACAGCACAGTATTAGTCGGACGTAAAGTTTTTTTTAACTACATTGTACATAAAATGATATTCTAATTTTATATGATGACACAGAATTGGTTGGTGAAAGCAGTAATTTGTAGACATCTGTTTTGCATGTATATAGATGCATAGGTTGAACCGTAAGATCGTTTCAGGTGCACTGACATGAGTTGATCAGGGCTGTATAGGAGAAACCAAAAAAAAAAACCGGCGCATTTTACTTTCATCACAGAAACGCCACACCTCATACTTCATCAACTACCAAGAAAGTACCCGCTGATAGATAGAGTAACACTATTGAGCACCCACCATACTCCTCTGACTCGATCCGTGTTAATTTTGGCCATTCAGCACTATCAAGCGTTGCTGACGCGGTCACTGTTTTGACGACGTCGATGATCTTCCCGGCGTAGTCAGGGAATGTATAAGGAACATTCCACCATCAAACTTCAAAAACTGTTTTAATTCGTGCGTACATAGGCATCAGAGGTGCATTGAGCACACACTGGAGTATTTTGAATAACCATGACTATTTCAGACGTTTGTAAAGACAAACCTTTTATTTGGAGCATCAAGGTGCCCCGCTCACGTCGACTTGACGTTGCTATGGTGACAATAAATCATGCGTTTCGTGTATCTTCCTTTATTTGTTTCAACCAACTTATAAAATATGGTTGTAGCTATCATTATCGAAAAACTCATTAAAAAATATCAAAATATAGAAGAACGGCGGCACTTGTCCCGAAACTTTTCGAACACCCCTCGTATTTAACATTTTACCACTCACTTGAAACAGGGATCATCGTATATATACTATCCCTGCTTGAGAGGACTCTGAAAATCAAGCTTTTAAAAACATCGACAGGAGAGGGGAAATTACAATCGGAAACCGGCATTTTTTTTTTTTTTTTTTTTTCTTTTTCATTTTACCACAATGTTTCTACCCTATCAAGAACAAATATCGTTGCTAATTTGGGCCACCCTGAATTTGTCATCTGTATGAATCAGTGCTTTCAATTTCGATTTAGTCTGAAATTTCTTTGTCAGGTAAAGAATAAACGCTTATCGTAATGAATTGTTATCATAATCACTTACCTCCGTCATTATTAGAACTGAAATCTTTACCTTATATATTCCCATTTATTTTCCTCGAAAGAATTTCCTTCAACTATACACTTTTTTCCAAAACTGAATATCACACTGATAAAATTAACTTGACAGGGAGAATCCCACTGCACTAGAGTGCATCGGACGTGTTCATGATTTTCCAAGAACACAGACCAAGGGCCACTGTGCACGATATATTTTTGTCGATTAAAGGAATAGGGTGTATCTCAATATTGACGGGTTGGCAGTCATTTTGCTTTCATGTTTGCCGACAAGCTGAACGTACATTCCGGTTACGCGGGATTAATGAAAGACAAGGCTTTAGCGTTAATGTCAATGAACCCTTAAATCGTTTATTACGCCTGTCTCTTTTGAAGACAAGGCAGACTGCACAGAATATGCGATCTTATGTCGGATTAGCTATATTGTAATAACCCGACCAAAACAGCCCAGGGTGAGATTGCAATAATTAAGCATTTTTCCCGAGATGTAAAATGCCGTTTTCATCAATCCAGCACTTTAGTATAAAGGTTAACAGAGTCATAGATTACAAGAATTGGGTAAACGAAGAACACCTTCCGACGTTCCTTATAGGACCTAAGAAGTCAACTTTCAAATGATGTTGGTTGGTTATCCTTGATAGGATGGTAAACATTGCGCAAAACGGAGAAAATGTTCGTTGCCACTAATTTCTCATGTTCCTGCATGCTTTCAAAATACCTTTCCCTTTCTAAAAAGCCCCATTCTTTGAGGTCATTAAAACCCAACACATGTTTTGTAATCTAAATGTTAAATCTCCGTTTTGAACATTGAAAGTCGTTTGTTTTGAAAGTCTTTTTCAGTCTTGATAAAGTATATTTCAAATAAAATGGTAAACAAATAATGAAAAAAAAAACCCTTTTAACTGAACGACACTGAAATTTTGACAACCTCAAGGGAAAAAAAAAGTTTCAAAATACTTTTGGAAAAGGAAAAAAAACGCTAGTCACCAGTATTTTCTCTTTTTACCACTATGTCTTGTACTTTTTCCCAGCCAAACGGCACATTTTCAGCTGCTCTTAACTTATTATCTGCTAATTGCTTTAATGTAGACGGCCCTAATTTTTTGTTATTTTCTGAAGGGTTTTGTAAAGGGTTACTACGATGGAAAACATTGTAGGAAAGTCAAACAAAAGGTTGATTATCATTAGTTGCTACTTTTCCTACAATGCTTTGAAAAGCCTCTTCTTCAACATTGTTGAAAGTCAGTATTGTGATCTAAAAGGCTGAATCTCAGTTTCTATACTCTAAAATGTACCTTTCTAAAAACTCTTTGCTCTCTCAATAAAATTATCCATGGAATAAAATGGTAAAGACTTTCAAGAAATTAATCATCTCATTACAGAGTTACAGTTTTAGATCTATCAAAATTGATTGCATTTTCAAGCAAAAACTATTCTTTAATTCTTTACCATACCCTATCAAGTACAGTTTTAACAACCCTGAGAAAGAGGCCATTTGAAAACTTAATTTTGAAAAGGAGAAACTTTCTTTACACGAAGAAAAAAATTCAGACTTTCCAAAATTGAATGCATTTTCAGGTAGCAACTTTTTGACCTGGCACCATTGATGAAACCTGTATGAAATAGGATGGAAGACATTTTAGGAAAAGGAAAAAATGTCAATTAGCACCGTATTCTCAATTTCAGACCAAATCTTCTCAAGTCTTCCTAGACCTTTTAAGCTCATTATTGGGGTAATAGAGGGTTACATCTAAGTTTCTATACAACGTAAAAATATGTACTGGTAACAGCAAATTAAAACTCTTTACTATCACATAAAACTTTTCCTTCAAATGAAATGGAAAGGAGTTTCAGAAAAGTCCATTCGTTTTCATTTTTTTCAACATATTTTCACAAGCCTTCTTCAAGTTTGTTAAAACCCAGGATGGTAAACTGGTCTTCATTGCGTAGGAACATTGCACAACTCTATAGACTTTGCTGTATCAGGAGAGGCGATTTAAGTACAGGAAAATGTATTTCAATATGTTATGCCTATATTCTAAACTCGCCTTCTAACAGTACTTTCAGTACTTTGATTTTACTGTTGAGCTGGCGGTTGAGCTGGAATGTCGACTTGGCTTAACGGACTTTGATTTTGACATATACATTATATGTATTTTTGCTGTTGAGCTGGCGATAGAGCTGAAATGTAGAGCTGGCTTAACGGACTTTGATTGTGACATATATATATGTATTATTGCTGTTGAGCTGGCAGTTAAGCTGGAATGTAAAGCTGGCTTAACGGACTTTGATTTTGACATGTATATGTATTTTTGCTGTTGAGCTGGCGGTTAAGCTGGAATGTAGAGCTGGCTTAACGGACTTTGATTTTGACATATATATGAGCGCGGATCTGGGAAAAGGTGCCTTATGGCCAAAATTTTCGATTTTTGTTTTTTTGCATTTTATTAAAGGGAATTCATTTCTGTCTGATGTGTTTATCATTTTTCATTGATATGATGTGTAGTTTCGGAGATATGCACGTTTAAATACAGGCACCCTCCTGAGTGCGTTTTGTTTACGAACGTCACGTCAGCGACGTCAATTCTAAAACGCAGTAAAATGCGTACATTTTTGTCAGTGGGTGTGAAACGTCAATGTAAAAACATATCTATACATGTTTTTCTTGAGTTTGTTCCTTGATTTAATCGAAGGATTAAACGACAACGTGACGCTGTTTAGCTACCTGATTACTTAGGCAGTTTGCCATGCATTTGGGAAAAAATACGGGACAGAAAAGTAACACACAAACAACATATTCGTTGTTACTGAATGTAATGTTAAAAACAATGAGCATATTCGTCATTCGGAATGATTTAAATCATATTCAATAAAGAAACTACCAAACAGCAATTACTATTTACGTGATATAAAGGAATACATACGGAATATAATGTTGTAGTGACTTTCTTTGTGTTTGTAATTAATTCGTGCAGCATAAGAAAATTTGATGTCGCGCGATGTCAAAATTTTCTTACGCTGAGAGAAGTAAATATAAGCACCATGAAAGTTACTACAACGCAATATTCCTTTTATTATATACCTACAACTTTCAACAAGATTTGCAGTTATTGACAGTTTATTTGAAAACGGCAGATGAGAAAATCAATCAGCGCGGATGGTAGTAACTCTTGTCTTCGTGAATGGCGGATTAATATTACGTCCTCATACCATATTTGGGACCGTATTCACTGCGTGTAGATTTTTTTTTCTGTCGTGTGTGTTATTGAATTCGATTCAACGCTTGTATTAGATCCAGAAAAAATTACTGGTAATAAACGTAGATCTACTTAAAAACTGAAGTTGCTCTCTGGTAAAAGGTTGTTTGATGCATCTACAAGGAGAATCGACGAAGACCAACCTGCGCGAAGTGTGGAAAATTAACTGCGTCGACCTTTCAGGTTTTTTTTGGTGAATTTTTAGCATGTTAATGACTATTCTACCTCAGGATTATTGAGCCACTTCTATGACGATATGGGCTGTATAGATCCCTAATTTTGTGTTGATACGCATCAGACCCGCTTTTGCCAGAGCATGGTGCAGTTTAAAATTCTTAAGATCAGTTTCAGCAAGAACTCTTAGCGTATAGTAGGTATACTAGAAAACAGGATCAAACTATTCCTTTCTTTCTAAAACAGTTTGCAAAGTATAGTACAGTATATATCTTTCTTTGAAGTCTTATCTTGATCTTTAATGTTAGCAAAAACTATTAGGTTTATAGTAGACTGAATCACGTAAAATACATGTATAAACTTGTCGATCTATTTATAATGCTGTTAAAACTCTACCACACAACCCGTAGTTTTAACGACCCCCAAAGAAACAGACTTCTGAAACTGGAAAAAATGAGAAAATGCTAGTAACCGGTGTGTTTTCCTTTTCTCACAATAGTTTCTACCCTTGCAAAGACAGTTTTTATTTATTTGTCCTCTGCAAATGATTTCATTTTGAACCAGTCTGAAATTTTGTCTTTCGGTAAAAAAAAACTGTCGGAATGCCGTGCTCATTTTTGAAATGAAGGCGCAAAGAGATAGTGAAACAGTGTCATTCCTTTGCTGCCGCACATTAGCATGAAATTATATCATTGAGAATGTAGAGAAAATAGCATGCATATAATTGCAGCCTGATCTTGGTCTACAAATGGGAACCAAAGCGCAAATCCATCTTTTTTTCAAGCACATCAAAGAATGTTAAAACGTCTCTAACAAACCCTTCTATTGTGTGTTCCGTAAAAATGTATAAAGATTGATACATGTATATTAAAGTCTGGATGTATTAAATACACAAAAAAGAAAACATATCAGCATCCCTGAAATATTGATGTCCTATCTTTTGGTCATTCAAAGCTAGCATCTGCTACATAACATGAACATCTAAAGATCAGTTGTCAAAACTATCAAAATAAACACAAATACATGTAATACGAACTTTTAAAAAGTCTTTAGAGAAGATTCAGGCCAAAGAGCTTGCTAAATATTTATCTGTAAAGTGCATGTATATATCAGGTGACAATATTTTAGACTGTACCAAATTGAAAGAGTTTTCAGACGACAAACTGAATATATCCCGAATTATGAGATTTGTCGTTAAAAGGACATACAAGGTTGTTGGAAAAGGAGAAAATACTGGTCATAAGTATTTTCTCCTTTGGCTACATTCTTTTTAAACAGTCTAACCCATGGTCGTCAAAATTTTGCATAGAAAAACTCGACAAACGATGTAGGGTTAAATTTTGTTAACTATGTGTGCCATATAAATTATCTAAACTAGTCTAATATGCCCCTTTGTTTCTGGAGTACACAATGTAAACGGAACTGGACGCATCAGTTACAAAGAGAACAGGAAAAAATGTGTTCAAGTCTTTTGGTGTTGCTACACGAATGTGTGGCACGCAGCTCCGCCATATCTTTGTAGATGTGGAGTACTGAATACAGCGTGCATTTTCAGAGAGGGAATCTACATACTCCTTATGCACTGACTTTCTGGTTTTCTCACAGTGAAGATAATTATATGAGTGGAGTATTATCAGTACTTCGAGGTGCAGCTGGCTGAGGAAGACCATACACGTTCGCATAGTTCACAGTGAACTGAATAGATGCTCTAATGTCTTCAAACACTATGGGGATGTGGACTCTTTTTCCAGTGTTTCCATGTGTTCGCACACCTGGTCCATTTTCGTCCATGTGCTCAGCTGCATTAAATTTTTGAGTTGCCTTCGTCCAATGGCAAACACAACCATAAAAAATGTCCTACACAAGCATTTCCCCAAAACATAAACTTCTTCCTATTTCTCTTCCTTTTTTCCTCCTGTTGTTTGTTTTTCTATATCGAAATCCATCAAAGTTCGCATTACATACACGTCTTTTTCATTTTTCTCCATTTCGCGCATATTTTATATGTGGTCGATCATGCCTGTCTTTGTGAATTTTGACGGACAGTTCAATTACATTTACACCATCTCTCTTCAAACTCCTCATCTTCATTAAAAAATCTCCATCGTGACCCTGATCCAAGATCTCTAGACTGTTGTTACTGGCAGTCGGATCACCTTTCTCTGAATCTCCCAGGGATCATTCTGGTTGGACATATATATGAGAGAAAATGTTCCATTTGCTAAAAAATTATGAGAGATTTAAAATTTTAAAGAGATTTTTTTATGTTTCATTTTTCAAGAATCGAACTCGTCTCCAAACGACAAATCCAAACCTCTTTAAGACACTATTTTAAAAGTGACTACTTTCTCTGAAATGAGAGAAAACAATGTTGGAAAAGGATAAACTGCTCAATTTGAGCAATTTCTCCTTTTCCCTCATTGTTTTCATAAGTCTTACAACTAAAAACCAGTGTGTCAACATTTTTTCAAAATAAGCCTCGACTTCTGGCTCTGCCACACCATCAATGCAGATCTACATATATAATCAGTGACTTTGAAGTGTGGTTGTACAAAAATAGTCAGTTCTAATCACAGGTGAACGGCGACGACGATATAAATTATGTATTACACAAAATATACGGAGTATTTGTGTGTAATATAGGATTTATATTGTCGTCGCCGTTCACCTGTGGTTCTTATGGCCATGTTATTTGTCATATTTAAATCTCAACAATATTGACAGTGCATTTAGTTTTTTGAATTATATAATTCGTTAAATTTGACTGTTTTTTGGGGTATCGAGGGATCTAAAGAAGTACCGGTGTCATCGTTGGACTTAGTCGGCGATTTATCATGTTTATCTGGGCTTTCAGCACTCTCATCAGTCTCGACTCGTGAGTTTGTAAGAAAACTGGTCATTGTATTACAAGATTTTATTTGGTTCGATTCTACTTTCTTCTTCTTGGGAGGCATTTTCCTCGCAAAGTGCCTGACACAGAACTGCAGACAACTTCAACACGAACTTCATTCGTACGCAACATCACGGTCCGCTAATGATAAGGAAAAACACCGAACAAGCCGAATGTTGCAAATGGTAATCTGCTTCACATATAAATTGTTTTACAATGCGGGGAAACAGAGTATAGACTAGTTTATTGTGCGGATTTCTGCTATGTAAGGACTGACACTCGAGTTCTATCCCTATCATCTGCCAAAAATCGGTATGCGAGATTTTGTTTCAATTGAGATTTAGAAATGCAATTTTTTCAATTTTAATGAGAGAAACTCGCGATTTCGCGGCCCAAAATGATCCCAGATCTCCATTTCTCCCGTCTTTTTGGTCACTCATTGATTGATTGATTGTAGTGTTTTTAACGCCGTTTTCAAAATTATTTGAGACAGAAAGAAATTGGCCAGGCCGTTGGTCGAACTCACGACTCCCTGTCCTCAGGTCCTGTACGCTACCGACTGGGTTACCGCTGCTCGGCTCCTGGTCACTCAGGTCCTCAATATTAGCCTCAGTACAATCACATTGACCTAGTTCTTGGATAAACTGTAGAACCCGTCCATTGATCTTGATATAAGGATCTTCGTCATCTTCCACATCGGAACTGTCAATAGCACACGATAATGAGCCATCTTAGGAACCAAACGGTGTGTTGATTGGTGTCCGTCCAAAGTACCTCTCTATGTCCTGAAGGAAGAAATAAACATCAGGGTTGAAATAATGGGTTGGATCAGAATACCACAAACAAAATATTGTCGAGGGAAAAATGTAAATAACATTTTTACATGGAAAAAAAAAGGAGACCAGAAGAAGAAAATGTAACTGGTAATGGATGCGCCTCGATCTTACAGTCCGATCTCATTACGTAAAGAAATGATTTCATGTAGGCAGCGTAACCGACTGCGCTACTCACGCTTCATCTGATGATGTAAAGTTTAAAATACATGTAGTTTATTTTGATAATTCAGTTCTTAACATCGCCCACGTTATATTAGACTCCCAAGAAAAATATAAATAGCAGGTACATCTTCCATATATTAGGGTTTAAACTACCTAAAATCAACATTTGCGGGATTTGTTTTATAATAACTACATTTTTTCGCATTTCGTAGTGATCACTTGTTGATGCGGCCATAGACCTACGAAGCTGCATTTAAGGTTGAGAATAAAAATAAACTGATATGGAAACAAAGCTAGGTTTGCAACATCGTGTTTTGAAAACATCTTTTAAATCAGAAATGCAACTTAGGCTTTATATCGATAAGAGTAAACTTACCTCCATTACGATGTCTTTCTCGGAAGGTGTGGGTTTACATAAATTTCCTCTCCAGATTTATGGCTTCACATGCAAATAACTTGTATCAAAAAGAAATTTAATAACATTGGTCATTCAAACAAACGATAACTTCTTACAATAAATAAATTTTCAGTGGAAACAGATGTTTTTTACATCAAAATTCAAGATTTTTCGAGTACACTCTTATCGACTATTTTTAGAGAAACAAAATTGATGACGTAACTTTGAACCGCAATTATCTCTACGTCACAACTCGACGCCTTAAGGCACCTTTTCCCAGATCCGCGCTCATATGTATTATTGCTGTTGAGCTGGCCGTTGAGCTGGAATGTAGAGTTGGCTCAACGGACTTTGATTTTGACATATATATGTATTTTTGCTGTTGAGCTGGCGGTTAAGCTGGAATGTAGAGCTGGCTCAACGGACTTTGATTTTGACATATATATGTATCATTGCTGTGGAGCTGGCCGTTGAGCTGGAATGTCGAGCTGGCTCAACGGACTTTGATTTGGACATTTATATGTATTTTTGCTGTGGAGCTGGCTCAACGGACATTGATCGGAGCATATGTGTAAGTAGATTTACTGTTGAGCTGAAATGTCGAGCTGGCTCAACAAGGCTGGTGTTGAGCTGAATGTCGATTACTGAGCGTTGAGCCTAACTTCACGGACCCGAAATATTTGCATCAAAAGGGAAAGGTATGCGAAAATAACGAGTGCCGAAAATTACATTTCTTTACCCACAACATTTCTAAAAATAGACACATGAAATATAATATTAAATAATTAATGAACTACATGCACATTAAAGAATTGCAAATATTATTTCTACAGTCAGCTTTAAAAGCTTCCAATCAGCGATGACTTGAAAATTGTAAGCCGAGTTACCGAATTCTGACCAAGATGTTCGAGAGTCCTTCAAGTCCCGATAAAATAAGAACAAATCACGCACACAGACAGAAGAGGAATGGAATGTCTCATTTTGCAGACAACATCAAACTGTGCTAGTTTGGTTAGGTGTTTTTTATTATTCTTTTGTTTTACTGAATTTAATTTGATTAACCCTCTTCCTCTTGTTTTTTTTTACTTTTTGAACTTTGACCGAATTGAAAGCTTTTGCACACAACAATATAAAATGCGACTAAAAAGTTTAAATATGTTTGTAGAAGAATGGAAAGCAATATGGGAAAAGAATAAAATGCTAGTTTCAAGCATATTCTCCATTGCCAACAATGTTTTCAAAAGTGTTTTTTTTTTTTTTTTTTTCATAGGATCATTGAAAGTCAGCATAGTGTGGTAAAAGATTATACTTTGTTAAGTTAATTATGTTAATTATTTACAGTACAATCTCTGGGAAAACAAGTTTTTTTTTAAATATATTGTTGGAAAAGGAAAAAAATGCTGGTAATCACCATTTTTCCATAGTGTTTTAAAAAGGTACGATCTGCAGAGGGGTTAAGCTTTTACCAGAAAACGAAATTAAATTCCAGCCGTGTCCAACTTGAAACCATTTGTAGATGACAATTCTAATGTGGACTCAAATGGTACAATTTTTATTTGGTTTCCAGCATTTTCTCCTTTCCAACATTTTTTCAAAAGTTTCTTTCCCAGTTTGTTAAAAGTCGGCATTGTGTGGTACAGAGTTAAAGCTTGTCATATTACACATTTACATGGACAACACAATCCCAAGTTTTAGCGACCTTTAGAAAGAAAGTTTTTACAATTGTGGGAATGGGAGGAAATGTTGGTTAACAGCATTTTCTCCTTTTCCAACATTTCTTTTTCTGCCCTATCAATAATGTATCCTGTTATTTGAGCCATGTTTAAATTTTTTCTGCAAATGGCGTCTTTCAGTACAGTTTATTGGCTATTTAACAGGTTAATAGCAAACAGTGCACCCATGCATGTGTTTCTTGGCTTTCTCACACAAGTACTGACAGAGCTTTCTTTCCAAACCAGGCTACCATGTTACATGCATAAGAGATCAGAGCTGAGAAATCGCAAAAAAGAAAGTTTGGAGCAACAGTGCATTGAAGCCGCAGTTACCAGGTCACAAGTCAAATACGCTAACCACTGAGCTACAAGTGTTTCAGTTTGGACAAGTTTGTATCTTTGTAATGTGGTAAATAGTTCATTGATGGTGTATGATAAGACAAAATTGTCTTTAGGATTTTCATGAATTGCATCTTAATTCTTTTAACCATTCCTTAGCCTGATTCCTGATTTCTACTGCTTCGGTTGTAGGAGTATGCTCATGAACGCTCATTCCCAACCAGACTTTTTTGAGACGCACACAAATGATAAGTATTTGATGAAATAAAAAATGAATATTGGTACTGCTACTTGTAAAATAACAGTCTAAGATACTGAAAAACGTAGTGGAAAAAGGTAAACTCGCTTGTTACAGGCTTACTTCTCACGAAGTTTTCTTCGGGCTTCATCAGAAGGCCAGTAAAAATTGTTCTATTTATTATTATTATTATTGTTATTAATAATGCAGGTTAAGTATGAGACCAAACATTAATTATTTTTTACATATTTATCGCCCGATGTAGTTGGTAAGGCTGTACATCCTGCAATCTACAGCTAATTATTTGACCGAATTAGGGGTTTATCTTAAATACATACTTTCTAACGGACAGACTTTTCTTAGAATTTCCAAACTTAAAGTATTTATTATATCTAAACAATAAATAGATAAAAATAGAAATGGCACCTATCCTTACTTATTTCGTCAGAAAACAATGTTGGAGATCACTGTGGATTTTCTTTTTGAGGGGAAAAACATAGAATAAAAGCTCAGCAGACAGCGATATAAGGAGAAACTGATGAATAAGAACGATATCTCTTTTCCCAATCTTAATTTTCAAAGTGGAAGCAGCTTTTCCTTGCACAGTTTTAAATGTCATGCCTTTGTGTCCTTATTTTGTTTGTAACGCTGTGCCAGCACCATATGAATTATTTCGCAGTGACATTTCAAACATCCATTTTTTTCCTTCACTAATACTGCCCGAAATAAGGGCAACAATAGCATTACCACTATGTGCAAAATTTTAAAGGTGCACCTTTAATACAATGTTCTCGACAAAACACATCTGCAGTATGATGCGCAAACATTTGCCATATGGCCTGCAACACGCGAAAATGGTCATTCGGACGTTTGCGTAAAGTGTCGTCTCTGATCAGCGTGTGCAGTCCTCACAGGCTAATTCGAAACGAAACTTTCCGATTTTATGTGATTTTCTGTTTTACGCAAGTCTACTGAAACACAAAATCTAACGTAGTCGTAAAGTGCCGTCTCGGATTAGCCTGCGCGGAATGCGCAGGGTAATCCGGGACGACACTTTACGCAAATGCACCTTTTCGCGTGTTGCACTCCAATATTATATGTCGTATGGGTCTCGTGGTATCGATTAGCGCTGTAAATAGTGATTTCAGAAATAGTGTCACATCTCTGGGTTTCTGGCAATGTTGAAAATAGAATAAAATAGATCATTTTTTAAGTTTCACATATCGTTTAATGACAAACCTTTTACTTTTCCGTCTCTTGCTGTCTAAAGCCCTTAGTCATTGAAAAACATGTCAACCGATTGAGTTTTTCGCTACATCCCGACAAACAGGGGCACCCTAGAATTTACCCTCTCAAAAACACCTGCTCACCGCCATGACCCCAATTCTTTCTTGCTCTGGCGAAACGAAATATTTACTCACTATCCAATAAAAATACATGTAAGTGGTCCACAAATGCCTAAATTTGAAGCAAATCTAAATTATATACCACTAAACGCTCTTACCTCCATGAAATAATGCAACAAATGTGCCACTCATGTATGATTTCTACGATTTGGAAGCGGTCTGGCAGTGGTTCGACACCAACTGTGCGAGGAAATTTGGCAGCAGGGCCCGCCAAATAACATATGTACATTTTTCACTAATTTCAAATTACCATTTAATCATTATTTATCAGTACCAAGAAGAACGTCAAAGCCGAAAAAGTCCGATATTTTCACAGAAGAGAAGATAATTCTAGACAAAGGAGACTGGCTTTAAGGAAAAGGCCTTAAATGCTATAAAAAGAATTTTTTTTATCAGCTTGTGGTTTAAATTGGGAAATATTTGCCGAAAAAAAGGAAAGGTATGCGAAAATAAAGAGTGCCGTAAGTCACGAGTTATTTTCGCGGACCTTTCCCTTTTTAGGCAAATATTTCCCCATATTAACCACAACCTGATGAAATAATTTATATATTATATTATATTTCCTCTGATTATTTTGTCATCGAATGCCACTTTTAAAACAAGTGATCTCAAGTCAATTAACCGGATAATCGATATTTAGAAAAAAAAAATAGTTTCAGATTTTCGGCAAGAGGAAAATATTCACTGTGACGCGGAAATAATTCCCCCAGCTTAAATTACGACATTTCTTTACCCATAACATTTCCAAAAATAGACACATGAAATATAATATTACTTCTTTTTGTTCTGCACTAAATGTCTAAACTTTACAATTTACATTTTCTTTTTTCAAAAAGAAATTATGGCAACGTTAAATTTGTATGACTTTTTATTGAAACGCGTAATTTTAAGATAAGTAATATAGGATCTGACAAGAGTTGGCTTTTGAGATAAAAATTTATTAAACGAGTGTAGGGAAATGTTATTAAGCGAGCCTTTGGCGAGCTTAAGAACATTTTCCTTGACGAGTTTAATAAAAATTTATCTTAAACACCAACTAATGTCAGATTCTTTTTATCACATAACGATAATTCACAAAATATAGATCAGCTGATGCAAAAATATTCATAAATGCACCCGCGATATTTTACCTGAGATCCATTAACTTGTACGAAATGCGTACAAAATGACGTCAAAAATGACGTAAAACAAATGTGATATCATACGTGTGTAAGATAAGAAAATTCGTAACGGGTATATTACAATGAAAACAAGGGAGGTTATGTGATAAAATGATATACCTTGTTCGGTAATTTCCAAACCCTAGCAAAGTCAAGCTTCTCTTTAATCCCGGCATAAATTTTGAGAAGACTGTAGGCAAAGATGCGCAAGCTGACCTTTATAAGTAACCGCTTTAAATGGTTGCACTCATGTTGTTCCTATCTTATCTTGATCAGCAGTGATCACAAAGAAGTTGTAGCTCTTATTAGCATAAAATTTAAAGATTAACTCTTTACTAGACTGTCGCTTGTTTTGATTATCATCAGTTAAATAGGGGCTATGAAAACATTGTTGGAAAAAGAGAAAATGCTGGTAACTAGCATTTTCTCTTTTTCAACAATTTTGTCTACCATTATACAGGTACATTTTATCGTTTTAAGCATATTTGATTTTTCGTATGCATTTGCTTTGAATTTGTGGAGAAGCAAAAGAGCTTTTGTTCATCTGTTAAAGAGTCAAACATATAAGGGTTTCCTTATGACGTATACCAAGAGTAGGCAATATTTTTACCCTTAACCTTATCGATAATTGAAAGGAAAGATTTTTAAACGTACAACCCAAATGTAACGGTTTCGAAGTTTTTTGGGTTTTTTGTTTTTTTTCGGGGTGGGGGGTGGGGTGGGGTGAAATCTTATCATCCACAGTGTGGATCCAAGATCAGACTTCACGTTTTGTGAAGTCAGATATTGACCTGCTCTGTCCGCAAAAGATTATTGAGTATTTATAAGCAGCCTGAAATTGATTGATTGTATGATTTAGCGCCGTTTTCAACATTATTTCAGTTACATCAAGGTAACTATTACACATATCCATGTTTTTTTTCTGGAGTTTCTTTTATCAGTATTCCGGACAATGATTCTTCCAAGCAACTGGCTGCTTTTCCACAAAACCATCGTCGAAACAATGTTCACCTGTGAGAGGAATAAAACCTGATGTAATGGCTATCATCAATCTTCGGAAAGAAATTTGCCCCGCCGGGGATCCAACCGTGTGCCCTTGGTTCTAAAATCATGTACGCTACTGACTGATCTATCGGGCCTAGGCTTAGCAGCCCATAAGTCCATCATTTTGTCTTCTAGCAAAGCCAAGCACTAATAGCGCAGTTGCTAGCGTAAAGGCCTCCAGATTAAGGAGTTGCTGGTTCGACCCCCGGCTCCACCAATTTCTTTCCAAGTATTGACGATAATAATCGCGACAGGATTTATTCCTGTGTCTCGCCTGATCTTTAACTCGACGATAGTTATGCAGTAAAGCAGCCAGTTGCTTGGAAAGAATATTGTGTGGCGTGCTGGGTAAAGAAAAACTCCAGGAAAACATGGATAGGTGCTCTGGTCGCCGCAATGCGACTGAAATAACGTTGTCTGCGTATGTCATATTCTTCGAAAATTTGATCTATCGTATATGTCACCCATTCCCCGATACCTGGGAAAAAGTAGGGCTTATATCGAAGCTAAGCCAAAGCCTGTAGGAACTGTTTTAATAAATGGCCGCTGCACAGGTTACCTGCTAGCTGATCATAAGTGAATAAATCATACCAGGTAGCGTTTTACTAAGTAATAGTTTATTTTATTTTGAAATTCAAAGTAAAGGTTTTCGTTTTGAAAAATTAGTCCGCTTATGTACCCAGAATGCCCATATTAGATAGATATGTACTTGTAGAATGCCATCTAGCGGGAGATAATGACTGAGACAGTAGTAAAAACGGCGTTAAACATCGTCCAACCAATCAATCGTCTAGCAAAGTGTTAAGCTTACGAGTTTTAAGAGTTTCCTTATTATGTATACGGAAAGATGCAAATATTGATTAATTAGGAATATCCTTACCTCTTTACCACACAATCCCAAATTTTAACGATTCAAAAGCTAAAAGGCTTCTGAAAACATGGTGGGAAAAGGAGAAAATGCTGGTTACCAGCATTTTCTCCTTTTCCCACCATGGTTTCCAGTCTATCATAACGAGAATCATTGATTTCAATATGGACAAGTTTAGATTCAGATCGAACAGCATAAAACGAGCAATCTAATACTTGAGCCACACCGTCTAGTATTTAACTATATGGGAACAGAATCTTGGTCAAAGGCTGCTGACATCTTCTTTCAGACACAGTAATATGAAGCAGTTGTTCACTTAAAGCCTCACTAAGAGCCAAAAGAAAACAATTTCGGGGTCAAAATACAATGAAAGTTATTGTCAAGATGAGTCTGTTATTATAGATTCGGTTGACGTGTTAATCATCATCGGGCAGAAAGGTAAGTTTTAAAATCAGGTATAAAGTAACCAAATGATGGAATAACCTTGCAAACGTTTGACCTACTTCTAACCAGCGAATCACACTTTAGACCAACTGTGAATGAACAGATTGTTATCTTCATGATAATTTCCATACCTTTAATGGAAAAGTTAACATTGAGATGCATTTTTACACCTGTATTTTTTTCTTTTGGTCAAAATTGGGGCCTTACAATACTTCAGATCATCGGATCCCATTTTATCATGCTATATATCCATATATATGCACACACTTAGAACTGGAAAATACATTCAAGAACATATTTGAACAAGCATGGAATATGAGTTCTAACCCTTGTCTTACTTGATAACTTACATGAAACTGTTAACAAGTATCCTGCTTAAGAACGAAAAGAAAGTGTTTGCCTTTATTCTGCTCAATAACTTATATGAAACTGTTAACTTTTATCCTGTTCAATAACTTACAAGAAACTGTTGGCTTTTATCCTACTTTGTGACTTACGTGAATCTGTAACCCCCTTTCCTGCTAAATGACATATAAGAAGATGTTAAACTTTATCCAGCTTAATAACTTACGTGAAACTGTTAACCCCCATCCTCCTCAATAACATACATGAAACTGTAACCGCCTATCCTGCTCAGTAACTTACGTGAAAATTTCAACCTTTATTCTGCTCAATAACTTACATGAAACTTTTAACCTCTATCCTACTCAATAACTTACATGAAACTGTATCCCCGCTATCCTGCTATATAACTTACATGAAGGAGTTAACTTTTATCCTGCTCAATGCACTACGATAAACTATAACCCCCTATCCTGCTGAATGACTTACATGAAACTGTAACCCCTATCCTGCTCAATAACTTACATGAAACTCTAATAACCTATCCTGCTCAATGACTTACATGAAATTGTAACCCCTATCCTGCTTAATAACTTACATGAAAACTTTAACCTTTATTCTGCTCAATAACTTACATGAAAATGGTAACCTTTATCCTGTTCAATGACTTACATGAAGCTGTAACCCCCTTTCCTGCTCAATAACTTACATGAAACTGTAACCCCTATCCTGCTGAATAACTAACATGAAACTGTAACCCCCTATATCCTGCTCAAATACTTATATGAAACAATAATCCCATATCCTGCGCAGTGACTTACATGAAACTGTTAATATTTACCCTGTTCAACAACTTACATGAAACTGTTAACCCTCATCCTGCTGAATAACTTACATGAGACTGTAACACCCCCTACCCTGCTCAGTAACTTACATGAAAAATTTTAACTTTATTCTGCTCAAGAACTTACATGAAAATGTTAACTTTTATCCTGGGCAATGACTTTAACGTTAACCATTAAGCTGCTAAGCGCGACTCAGGGACCTTAAAATTACGGACAGTGCAGATCAAGATCAGACTGCACAAAAAGTACAGTCTAATCTTGGATTTACACTGTCCGATACGGACAGGTTCCGCCCCCCCCCCCCTCCGACAAAACTAACTTTGAAACTGCAATATTTGGTTTTTCTTACTATTGTTTGGAAAGTTTAACATATTCAGCACATAAATGGATAAGACAAAACAAAACAAAAAAATAATAAAAAAAAAATTTGCATAAGTGTACGCAAGTATATATTTTAGGTGAAGCAGGTACTGTATGTGTGTAAATACAATTTCAATTACAGCGTAATTTTGCGTAAATCTACCCAGTCTAATGAAACGCAGTGCAGATGAACACGATTCATATTGGAGTGCAACAGACGAAAAGGTGCATTCGGACATTTGCGTAAAGTGTCGTCCCGGATTAGCCTGCGCAGTCCGCGCAGGCTAATCCGAGACGGCACTTTACGACTACATTAGATTTTCTGCTACAGTAGACTTGCGTAAAACAGAAAATCACATAAAATCGGAAAGTGTCGTTTCGGATTAGCCTGTGCGGACTGCACACACTGATCAGAGACGACACTTTACGCAAATGTCTGTATGACCCTTTTCGCGTGTTGCACTCCATATATCATATTTATCCAATTTATGATCAACTCTACATCCAAAATGCATGTGTGTGTTTAAGAGAAAGAGAGAGAGAGAGGGCAAAATTGTAAAAAAGGCAGACACCTTTTTAGCTTTTTGTATCTTAAAAATGATGTCTTAACGTTTTACCTTCTTGAAATAAAGATATTATTATTATTATTATTATTATTATTCAGGCTCACAGCTTTTGGTGAAGCAGGGATCGTTTGTAGTTACGTACCATCTCAAACTATTATGGGTAAGTCTACGCAGTGTATTGAAACGTAGCCCATATAAACACAAAGTATATAGGCTACATGAGGTCCGATAGACTTAAACCTTTGCCTGCTATTCTAGACCTCTGTGTTTCATGGACAGTATTAATCAATATCAGACTGCACAGAGCTAACAGTCTGATCTTAATCTACAACCTTAGCTATTGTTCTATTTTTCATTAACCATAGCAGATGTTGTTGTTGTTGTTTTTTTTTTCATTTCGACTTAAATAGTTTTTATCATGATTTTATTTAACTAAAAGGGTGTATTTATTTGTTGGCAAAAGATGAGCTGTACAAACAAGAGCCCAATCTCTTGATAAAACAAGACTTCAACTCTTATCCTGGTGTTCGAGAACTAAGATTTACTTTGTGTAGAGTGTAAAACAAGACTAGACTGCACTTTCGCGCAGTCTGATCTTGTTCTACACCCTCCGTTGCCTTATTAATAGTTTCTGTCATATAAAACCTTTTCCAAGCCATAAACTTAATGAAACTATTTCTAAAATCGTTCACAATTTAAAATGCGACAGAAAAGAGGTCTAAGTCTGAACACACGGTTTGTCAGTGTAAAGACATTGTCAGTATTTTTTGGTATTCAATAAAAAAAGGACGTAGTTGGACTTTGGAGTGTTATGTGTTTTTGGCTTTCATAATAGATTGACGTTATCGTCACTTTAAACGGATATATGTTCTAAAGGTAAAATGTAAAATGTTTAGTATTTGTGTGTATTCTTTTTGTTCAGTGAATATTAGTATAATAAAGCTATGATTTTAGTCGGTGTATTTAACAATGGAATTTGATAAGAAGATTTCATTTTCTACTTATATTTAAATTTCTTTTCAATTCAGTGGCACAGTAGGTGGCGAACATGATATATTCATACCAGTTTCAAGTTCAAATAGCAAGTTCACATGACATTCAGTTTATGCTCGATGTCAGTTTCTTTTTTTTTTGTTTTTTTTTTTTGACAAGGACTTCTGCGTATAAAACTTAAGTTTGAGTGCTCTTCTGACTTTGTAAATACTTAAAGTTCTAGTGATGCTTAGTTAACTCTTTACCACATGACAAAATTTCAGACTGGTCGACATTGAAAACATTTGCGGATGACAAAATAAAGGTAACTGAAAAATTTAAATTTGTTCTGTGAAAGGTAGAAAACACTGTGGGAAAAGGAGAAAATGCTGGTTACCAGCATTTTCTCCTTTTCCTTCAGTGTTTTCAAAAGGCTTTTTTCTCAGGGGCGTCAAAAGTAGGGATTGTGTGGTAATGGGTAAACAAATAATATTTTTGAAAAAGGTAGACAATGTAGGACGTACTGAAATATAAATATAGAAAGTCATTTGTGCATCAACATGAAGTAAAATAAATGAAAATCAACCTTGCCAGAAATTGCTTCTTTTTCCTCGTCGTTTTTCATTTTGCTGAAAAGTAAGCTAGTCTTGAGTTATTGGATGACGCTTATATGAAAATACTAGATTTCCAAATAGGACAAGAAAATATAATTTTCTAGATTAAATAGATTTATTTTCTATGGTATGAATCAAGGCCCTGGTGCACTGATTAGCGGTTGAAATGCTTGTAAATGGCGGCTTCACAAAATGCGCTAGAAAATATGGCAGCATGAGCCCGCCGAATAAACATGTGCGTATATTTCACCAATAGCAAATTACCATCTATTCATTCTTTATCAGTATCAAGAAGTAGGTCAAAAGCAAGCGGATCCAGCTGAGTCGAAAAACTGGCATTTAGACTTTAACAATGTCAGAAATTAGATAAAGATAAACTTTACCTTCAATCAACCTAAAAGGTGCCATGGTCAATCAAGGAAAAGGGGTGTCACATTAAACTTTTGATGTGAATAGGTATATAAGCCATGCTGTATGAAATGGGGGCTTAATGCACTGGCATACCTTACCCTTTTTCGGCAATTATTTCCTCATATTAACCACAAGCTGATGAAATAAACTCTATCTCCCATACCTTACCCTTTTTCGGCAATTATTTCCTCATATTAACCACAAGCTGATGAAATAAACTCTATCTCCCATACCTTTCCCTTTTTCGGCAAATATTTCCCCATATTAACCACAAGCTTATGAAATAAACCCTATTGAAAGCAAGGTTGGAAAAAGCGAAAATGCTGTATACCAGCGCTTTCTCCTGTTCCCACAATGTTTTCTTCTTTTCCAAGGACGATTTCCATCTTTTGAACTGCAGTTAGTTTATCGACTGCAAATGCTGTCCAACTGGACAAGCTTAAAATTGTATTACAGTAAGTTTCTAGTATCTGCTTAATAATTTAACAGTTTCCAATAAAAAGTATACAGACCGAGAGTGTTGCAGGTTATAGTTACCTTTTTGGCGGAAATGTTTTATCGGACAGATTAATTAAGGTATTACCATCCTAACGCTTCTAGTGCAAACATGGAATAAAAATTTCTTAAAAGTTTATAAATAAGGATTTATACTAATATAACATTTTTGCTCATGTCTAACCGACCAGAAATTCCTTTGATGTCTATCTTGAAATAATTCTGTTGATACTTTTGTTAGTTTCATGAAAAGGGAGATAATTATTATCTCTCCCTTTATAATGAGAATATAGTGGTTTTGGATTTATAAATGATAATTCTAGGAGGGGGAGGGGAAAAGAGGGAAAGAGTAGCTCGGTTAAAGTTGTACAACAATAATACTCGTTTTTAACCATAGCACATTTTGTAGGATAATGTGTGGAAACGACTGTTTTCCATTAGGATGATATTATTTTAAAGAAACTAACAAACTGAACGGTCGGTGTTGTTTGTTCTTGATCTACGCGTGATCCATCTTCACGAGCCAAGGTTACGATCACTATATGGATCGAGCCCGATTTCGAGATTCCCGCGATACGCCCCCTATTGGATGCTGCTTATTATCTCCCTTTACATTATATTTCTTACATCCATTGAAATATCGTTTTACAAACCGCTTGCGAATACATTAATTCAACATGCAGCAATAACCATCAGAGTACTTCGACATTCCATGGTCAGGTGCTTGGATATAGCCTAAAACCTTTGATAATTGATTGGTCACACTGAAACTTTCTGTAAATATTGTTCGTCTATGTTTATTTTCGGTATTGAATCATTACAGATCCTGCACACATCCACGGAGGTATTCATGTTTACCTTCTTTTTTTATCCGAAAGGTCGCGAAGTTGTTCTATTTTTGTCAAAGATTAAATGCTGCGGGCGATTTGATTCGTGCAGTTTGAGCTAGCTGCAACCAATGAAAATGCGTATGAGGGAATGTCGAAATCAAGCTTGATCCGCCATGGGTAGAGTAGCGTAGTGGATCGTCACCATTGGCATGCGCGTGATCTACCCATCCATAAAAGCTTATTAACCCATTACCAAACGACAAAATTTTGGGTTTGTCCAAATCGAAAGCATTGGCAGGCGACAAAATAAAAGTGACTGATAATTTGAAATTTGTTTTGTGAAGGGTAGAAAACAGTGTGGGAACAGGAGAAAATGCTGGTTACCAGCATTTTATCCTTTTCCCACAATGTTTTCTAAAGGCTTCTTTCTCAGGTTCGTCAAAAGTAGGGATTGTGTGGTATTGGGTTAAGTGTCGCTTAGCAGCCCACGCATTCTTGATCACCAATAGGGGTTTAATTTTCGTCGTAATGATCAATATATCCTTCCGGTAGCACTGCACCTTGTACATGTATTTCCGGTTGGGCATCTCTAAAATGGCGGGCTTAAACCTTGTCTAGGAGACACTGAATACTTTCTTTTCAACCCTTTACCACACAATCCCAAGGTTAAACGATCTAGAATAATGCAGCTTCTGAAAACATTGTGGAGAAAGGAGAAAATGTTGGTAACCAGCATTCTTTCCTTTTCACTATATTGTTCTCTTTGTTCTCATTTCTTTCAGAAATAATTTTCAACATTTGAGAATATTTTAATTTGATATATGAAAATGATTTCATATTTGACAGGACTATAATTTTAGCCTTTCTTTTCCCTTAACCCTTTACCAAACAATCCCTGGTTTTTACGACCCTGAGACAGAAGCCTTTCAAAATCATTGTGGGAAAAGGAGAAAATGCTGGCTACCAGCATTTTCTCCTTTTCCCAAACACAATGTTTTGTGCCCTTATGTAAACAAATTTCAAGTTATTGAGTTGCATTTATTTTTTCGTCTGCAAATACTTTCAATTTAGACCAGTCTAAAATTTTGTCGTTTGGTAAAGGGTTAAAGTTGATAGGCGCAATTCAGAGTGCCTCTACAGACAGTGTAGATTAATATCAGACAGTTTTGACAGAACAAAATAATATTGAATCTACAACATTTGAATATTTACGGTGGACTTTAAAGATCGTCAAAAAAAGGTTGCCCTTTGCTTTACTGTCAGTGAAAGACTTAAACCTTCAGCGAACAACAAATGTTTAGACTTGCCTAAATTGAAAGCATTTCAGAGGTCACGCTTAAGATGACTGAAAGGGGTTATTTTTCTTTAACCCTTTACTCCATAGATACTCATTTGACGTATCAACAAACGAATCTTTTGAAAACATTGTGGGAAAAGGACAAATTGCTAGTAACGAGCAATTTCTCCTTTTTTTTTTCCACAACGATTTCCACCCAATCAGATATTTTCATCCTCATTTGTCCATATTTTGACATTATATCTTTATTTGCTGCTGAAGTGGAAGAGCTTCAAATTGGCATATCAGGTAAAGGGTGAAAGGGTAGAAAACTTTGTGGAAAAAGAAGAAAATGCTGGTTACCAGCATTTTCTTCTTTTTTCCACAATGTTTTCAAGAGACCTCTTTTCTCGGGGTCGGTAAAACTCAGAAAGTATGAAGTAAAAAGTTTAAGGATGTTTTATTGAGGATTGCTAGACCAGGTTCATTGTCAAGGGCTCTCCAACGGTTGTTAATCATTACAATATAGTACTAGGATTAATTCAACTTAAAAGTTTTGCGCACAATGTATATCAAAGATCCGACAGCACAGAACGTGCAGACAGGCCTTTTGATCAACACCTTTTGGTAATTCGTGACTGATATTCGGATTATGCCTATTTTAGAAGTGACTTATTATAACAACCAAAGTACTGAAAGTACTGACAGACTAGCGAATTTGAACCTAGTAAGTCGCTATGGTAAATGTAAATCTTTGTTGATTTATAGCAGACTGAAGAAATATTGTCATATTTGGTTTTTAAGCCCGTTATAAGTCCATCGGTTCATTCTGGTTATTAAATCCAATCCGGTTCGTTTCAGTTGAATCCATTGACTTTACCCGACGCTGTTGACTATTTTCTTCTATAAATCTTACGAAAAACTTCTGTTTTTTAACTTCAATTTAAAACAGATCATTTTGTTGAGATGAAATCTTCCTGCCTAAATGACATCTTTAGATAGAAACAAATAAGAGGTAAATTGTGTTTTGCATGTACAAACTGGCCTTTTCGTTACTTTCACAGTGTAGCATTTGAAAAGATAAAACAAATATGATTGTCTGTGGCCTATGACGAACAAAATTAATACGAAATTTCATAGAATTTTATCCAAAGAGACATCGGTCCATAATGGAAATATACATCAAGCACCCTATTTTGATGACACGGCATCAAATGAAAAAAGAATCTTTGTCGGTAGACTATCGTAAGGAATACATGAATGATGTTTCACCAATTTTCATCAAGGATTTTAAAAGATGTCTGTCTGGACAGAGGAGCAGATAGACAGTGTGGAACAAGATCAGGCTACACAGTTTGTACAATCTGATCTTGGATCTCTATACTAACCGATAATGGGATTTTTTTCTTTTTCATGTAACTTTGAAATAATAATATTTAGGCTTTTCACCAACTGCTAGAAAGTTTTATTCAACGTTTTTTAACAGGCTGAGGATTAACTTGGATTGTAAAGTCATTTAACCCGTTACCACATTGCAAAATTTTAGACCTATCTAAATTGAAAACATTGGCAGAGGGCAATTTCAAATGGTGCAATTTTGCTTTGATAGGGTAGAAAACGTAGTGGGAAAAGGAGAAAATGCTGGTTATCAGTATTTTCTCCTGTTCCCACAATGTTTTCAAAGGGGCAATAAAAGTTGTCATTGTCTGGTAAAGGTAAACAGCTCAGGATGAAATAATTAACTATTTTCCTCTTTACAAAACGAAACAGTTTACGACCTTCCACATTAACTCATTACCACACGAGAAAATTTTAGACCGGTCCAAATTGAAGGCATTTGCAGACGACAAAATAAAGGTGACTGAAAAATTGAAATTTGTTCTGGGAAGGGTAGAAAACACTGTGGGAAAAGGAGAAAATGCTGGTTACCAGCATTTTCTCCTTTTCCCACAGTGTTTTCAAAAGGCCTCTTTCTCAGGGGCGTCAAAAGTAGGGATTGTGTGGTAATGGGTTAAAAGCTGTTTCAGACGATAAAGTTAAATGTGACTAAATTGATGAAAACACATTCTAAAAGGGTTTAGAACAAAACAAGAAAAGGGGAAATGCTTGTAACCAGCATTTTCTTTTGTCTTTTATCGCATTGTCTTCAAATAGCTTCTTCTCCACTTTTGTGAAAACTCGGGATTGTGTTGAAATGGGTTAATATACAAGACGTTAAACAATAATTTAACATATCAGTTTCGCATTCACAATGATCTAAATATTGAATGACTGGAGGAATGAGAAGGGTTCCCTGGCCAGTGATGGTTTGTGTAGCTGAGATTTGCAGAGTCACCTGGGCGTATCATTTTCAGATCCATTCATACTTTTATATACTGCAGGAGTAGGAAACAGTGATATGAACCTGATTTCCATATAGGTCACTTAATTTACATATAAGCAAGCATCATGTACCTTATCAATGACATCTTGTACAGTCTATTGCTGTGAAAGTGGACAAGTTCAAATTGGGATGGAAGAGATTCTGCGCTTTAGGTCAAAGTTGTCATAATGACTGAATTAAGATTCCTAACAGTAAGGAGTTTTTTTTTCTGTGAGGCAGTATTTGGCAACTGTGGGTTTTTTTTTTTTGTTTATATTGAGTCTGGCTCAAACTGGATGCCTATAGACTTGCTTCGCTAGTGTAAAAAAAAGAATGGGGTTTATGATACTAACTGATAAGCCACGTCGTTTTCATCTGTACACAAAAAGGCTTGTATTTCAAAAATCTGCTTAGATCTACCGTTATCTCCCGCTAGATGGCATTCTACAAATACACATCTGTCTGAATTTAGGCTTCATGGGTCAGAAACCGACTACTTTTCAAAACAGCCATTATTTTGAATTTCAAGACGAAATAAACGTGTAACAGCTTCAGTCATACCATGGCGGTCAGTAACGCACCCATGTGTTTCCCTGGCTCCCTCACACCAGTGCTGACTCAACTTTTTTTCTAAAGCTACTGACTACTTTTCTCACATGCATTAGAGGTTAGAGGCTGTAAGGTCTCTCAGATTCAAGGTTGTGTGATAAAGGGGTTAATTGAAGAATTTCACGGACCTTAAGTGTCATTGGAACACAATTCAGGAGTATAATAAAGAAAAATTTCTCAAACTTTGATCTGTATATGAATACACTTATTAGGTCAATTACAATTATTTGCTTTCACTTTTTACTTTGATGTCTCACTATTGAGTCAAAATCTTCCTTTCGTTATTTAGTTGCTTTACAGTTAAACTCCTTTTTACTAGAGCGGCACTTTACAATTATATAGCTTGCAAAACATGAAAATGGGCATTCGGACATTTGCGTAGAGTGTCATCTCGGATCAGCTCGCGCACTCCGTGCAGGCTGATCCGGAACGACACTTTCCTTTTATGTAATGTTGTGTTTTACGTAAGTATACTACAGCACAAAATCTAATGAAGTCATAAAATGCCGTCTCGGATTAGCCTCCGCGGGCTGCGAAGGCTGATCCCAGCGCGACAGTTTAGACAAATGTCCGAGTGTCTCTTTATGCGTGTTGCAAGCAAGAGACACTCTGCAAAACTTATTAACCGCCACTTTTTAGATGTGAATCCCCGTAGACCGTCCTTTTTGCATCACTGTCAAGAAAATGGCCGGGTTTTTTTTTTCAGAATGAATAATCAGTGATAATACATAACTCAGTCGTAGTCTGAAAAGAGTTTATCTACTTGTTCCTGTTAACCCTTTACTCCACAGATACTCATTTCTACGCATTGCTTGTAAAAGCCTTTGAAAAAAAATGTGGCAAAAGGTGAAATTGCTCGTGACGAGCAATTTCACCTTTTGCCACAATGTTTTCAATGCTATCAAAAAATGCCATATACACATAAAAAACGGTTTAATCCTTGCTGTCATTTAGGGTCAATTAGAGGTACCATAGAAATGCCTTATGGGGTAAAGGGTAAACAGAGCTTATATAACAATCAATTACTTAAACTTGGAAATCGAAAATCAGATTTTTGAAAACTTAGTACTTGTTGTCTCCGATTATAATTAATATGTTTGTGTAGAAAATGATTTTACTTTTTTAGTTTTCGTCGCTGATACAATTTTAGTGATTGAAGCTTCTTTTTTTATAACCTGTTTTGGCTCATAGATACCATGCATGCGCACCCAAAGTCCTTCCTTCTTTTTAAAGAGACATATCTTCTGTTGGCAGAACCCTGAACATTTTTCACTGCAATACTACGGCTACTCTCAATATACATCGTCGATTTACTTGTTACAAGCTGTAGTTACGGGGTTTTTGAAGTAAACCGACGATATGTTACAATTTGTTTTTCATTTCGCGGTCTATCACTTGTTCAAATTTGCAGGAGAAAGAAAAGTGGCGGTGTATTTGACTATATCGTACCAGGGACGTAATAACGTCGTTTCATCTAAATTCCCTGTTGACAATACACTTGAGAAATGCTTGAGAATTTGCTCAGGGATGTGCCTTTATCGCCAATTATGAACGATTTACTGTTTATACCAGCCTGAAAGTAACTACATGTACATTGATATACAAAGTAACTAGGGACCTTAAGTGAGACAGGATCCACAGGTAATAACCAACCATTCTTATGAAGGTACAAGATAGATCAAGATGAGAAGGAAAGCTTGCAGTCCTATCTTTGATCCACAATTTGTAACAAATCAGGTGACTCAATTCCGGACTGGCTTATCGGGGTTATCCTTGACATGTTGGAAGCTGAGCTACACAGGGTGTTGTTTGTCCCTCAACATGTTTAACCCATTACCACACAATCCCTACTTTTGACAACCCTGAGAAAGAAGTCTTTAGAAAACATTGTGGAAAAAGGAGAAAATGCTGGAACCAGCATTTTCTCCTTTTCCCACAATGTTTTCTTCCCGTCACAAAACAAATTTCAAATTTTCAGTCACTTTTATTTTTTCGTCTGCAAATGCTTTCGATCTGGACAAGCCTAAAATATTGTCGTTTGGTAAAGTGTAAATAATTCAAATAATTTAAATGAAATTTGCAAGGCGTCCGCAAATGGACTGGATATAGTGAGTCAAAAGAAATCGGTGTCCGCAAATGAAATGAATATCGTAAGTTCAAAGTAATTGGCGTCTGCAACTGAATTGAATTTCGTGAGTCCTGAGTAACTGGCATCTGCGAATGAATTTTGTATCTTGAGTTCAAAGCAATTGGCGTCTGCAAATGAATTGAATACTGTAAGTCCTGAGTAACTGGCGTCTGCAAATGAATTATATATCTTGAGTCCAAAGTAATTGGCGTATGCAAATGAATAAAATACCGTGAATCCAAAGTAATTGGCGTCTGCAAATGAATTGAATATCGTGAGTCCTGAGTAACTGGTGTCTGCAAATGAACTAATATGTATCTTGAGTGCAAAGTAATTGGTGTCTGCAAATGAATTAAATACCGTGAGTCCAAAGTAATTGGCGTATGCGCAGGCTGATCTGGGTCTATACTTTTCGCTATCGGTCAATTTTCTGTATGTCCAGGGGTCAGTCTCTCTCATGATTTAGTTGGTTGTTAAAAATACTTAAGCATTATGGATCAATGAGTATGCTATACATTGCTCTGTAGCATAGAACACGCAGAGGCATTAACCCTCAAAGCGCTGGAACCAACTTAACTCGTTTTTGTGGACTGTGTAGATCAAGACCAGACTGCACAGAACGTGAATCTACACTGTCCACTAATTTGCCACATATACCGACCAAAAAAACCCTTTGGTACAGCAAAATTTCAGATGTTTTTCCTATTTGAAAATGTCTCTTGTATTAATTCAGCACTTTAAGGGTTAAGACCCTTTTGCCAGAGCATGGCTCAATAAATTTTGGCCGAGCCATAAGCTTTGTTTTTTGTTAATGAGTTATTTTGGTCAATCGGCGGATACCGTCCAGGAACTCCATATAATTGCTGAACATCATCGATAATTAAAGTTGATACCAAACAATTTCTGAAAACCAATAATGTTTTGCAAAAGGAGAAAATACTGCCCACCAGCATTTTCTCCGTTTCCGACAATGTCTTCTACCGTTTCTAAGACTAAAAACATTATTTCATCAACACCAAGATTGTTGTGTGCAGTTGTTTTGATCTCAAAGGTTTTGTCGTTGGGTAACAAGTTTATCGTTGACCATTGACTGCCACATCAGAAAGATAGTCATTTATCTACAGGAACGCTGTTGTATGGCGACACAAGCAACACGAGCCGTTTGTACACTCTGCGGTAGTCCAACACGTACCGGGACAGGATGATTCATCGTTGATTCAATCAGAACCCCCCCCCCCCCCATTCCGTATCAAGGTTAGGATTATATATGCGTAAACGAAATTTTGAGTCAAGTACAGTTTTTAACTAGTTATATTGTAGCTTTAATGGAAACCATTCTTCTTGGGAACTTAAGCACTTGCAATTTTACTCATTAACGGTCGATTATTGATCTTTGATGAACTTTTTCCTGGTCCATAGACAACGAAGCCGGTGTAATGCAGAGAAATGACCCCCCCCTACAAAATGACCCATGGGTCATTCCTCTGCGCAGAGGAAAGACCCTGGTCATTATTCTACGTAGAGAAATGACCCCAAGGGTCATTTCTCTACGTAGAATAATGACCCGGGTCATTTCTCTCCGTAGTGAAATGACTTCTGGGGTCATTTCTTTACGTAGAGAAATGACCCATGGATCATTTTGTAGGGGAGGGTCATTTCTCTGCATCACACCGGCGGAGGTATATTCGCTCGCATATAGATAGATAGATAGATAGATAGATAGATCGATATGCCAGCGAATATACCTTCAGAACAAACAAGATAATGTGAACTGTCGCGGCTATATGACTGAAATCGTGTTGAAAATGGGACAAAACGTCAATCAATCAATCAATCAATCAATCAATCAATGTACCAAGCAAGTCATCGTATGTTTTATTCAACTGGCTGATATGATAATGTCAAAGTCTCCCATTCACGCCCTTGTAAGGTTTCAAATGTCAATAATATCTTCAGCTCTTTACAAATAAAGAAATGTAATATGAGAATTAAAGTAAAATTTCAATAAATCGAGTGTGGGATTAAAATAGATAAAGGATATTCTTTTCTTTTTTTTGTGGGGGTTGGGGTGGGGGTGGGGGGGCAGGAAAGATGAAGATTTATTTAATTAAGTTAATATCATCGGTAATGATAATTACAAGTAGAGAGAGAATGAGACAATAGGGGAGAGAGAGAGAGAGAGAGAGAGAGAGAGAGAGAGACAAAAAGAATGTTAATGGAATGAAATGAGCAAATGATGATCGTAATAGAGTGAGACGTACACCGTGGATGACTTGCAATTTGTTGCCTTTTTTCACAAGATCCTATGGACTAAGTGACATGACTTTTGTAGTAACCTTGATATTTAACACTAATGGATACAACTTGAAACCAACTTCACTTTAAATAGTTTACTGTTTTTTCTGAAGAAAAAAAAACTCAATCTGCGCAAAAAATACCTATACAGCATGCTCTGTTAGAAAGGGGTTTCATGTAACTGCAAAAAGTGTCGGCCCAGGTCAGCATGCGCAGTCCGCGCAGGCTGACCTGGGCTGAAACTTTTTGCTTTTGGCCAGTTTTCTGAATTTCCATGGATCACGTTTTATTTCATGCTTCCCGGTAGGATATCGAGAAATAGCAGTGAAAATATTTTTCGATCTTACACTGGTACCACCAGTAAAAATATCGATTTTCACGTTCTTGTTGCCTAGGTAAATTGCGCCTCACAACCAGATGGGAAATATGACGTCATATACCTTACATTTCTCGCGCTTGACGTAATATTGTAATGCGTTGCTATGCGGGAAGGGTACGCTGGGGGAATAATGGAAAAGAATTGTACTGGATTTTGATAAAGCTCCTCCTAGAAAGGGTTAAAAGCATGAAATAAATAGAATATTTATTTTTTTCGGTGAAAGATTGAAATTTATTTCATCGAGTGGACACCATCGGTAATATTTTCACGAGTGGCGCAGCCACGAGTGAATATATTATCGATGGTGTTCACGAGATGAAATAAATTTCGATCTTTCACCGAAAAAACAAATATCCTCTATTTATTTGGTTGAAAGATAAATAGGATTTATTGATCCATGATCACGTGGTGACTTGCTAGGTACCTATCATGCAGCACGGCGTGGTCTGCGCATATATTTTTTTTTATTTCCGTTTATTTATCGTCGCTCCCGGATGCCCATATATGAGCGACGCCTCCAGAAGACGGTTAGTTGTTACGTGGTATAGTGCAAGGATACAGGTCGAAACTACTGAGAGCTTTCATATATAATAGGCGGAACTTCTATTATGCATACCACGCACGTGCGTAATGTAAGAAAATCGAGATTAGGTTGTAGATTGCCTCTTTTCGCGTATCTTTCAGTTTGGACATTCCGTGGTCGTGAGGTAGAGCGTCGGCCTCATAACCTGAAGGTCCTGAGTTCGATACCCGGGAGCGGGAATCAACTTTGGGATTTTTCATTGGCCCACACATTCGGCTCGAGTACTGGTGTAGTTCCCAGGAAGCAGAATCGAGAGAGATTAGTATAAGTTGTAAGAACTTGTTTCTCAATCGATGTAAAATAAATATGTTTAAACTAAACTAAAACAGCCAAATCAGAAATATCTTGATTTTACAGCTCCGATTCCACTCGGCTGATTCCGAATTGCTCACGTCACCTGCCTCGAAAATGGCCAACTTCGGCGTGCGTATAATTTACTTTTTCCTGGTTACGCCCATGGCTTTGCCTGGTTCTTTAACGTGCTCGGCGTATAGCATCGTCACACGGGACCTCGGTTTAATATCTCATCCGAAAGACTATTAGTAATTTTAGTTGACCAGCCATATTCTTCGAAGATTCGACCTGTCTTATATGACGCATCACTCCCCTAATTTTTAAGGGGATTGTAGTAAGCCCAAATTAGATGGGTGTGTATTTGTAGAATGTCATCTAGCGGAAGATAATGTGCAGCACAGAGATGTATTAAGCACCATTTTGTCAAAGCGTGGCTCAGATTTACTCGTCGGCTTTCGACAGCTGGAAGTACAATCCATTGATACTCACAGTTTACTTGACTGAACAATCACATTGTATAGTCACACGTGACAAAATAGATTTTGGAATCGTCACGATCTAGAAACACGATATCCCGACTCCGTTTTCAGTGACCATCATTAATTCAAAACTTTTCCCTCATATGCTTCATTATGTTTCCTTATCTCCCGCTAAATGGCATTCTACAAATACACATTTATCTAGTGTGGGCATCCTGGGAACAGAACCGGACTACTTTTCTACGCCACAACCCTTACTTTGAATTTTAAACTAAAAAACATGTAAACGTTAGTAAATGAAATAATAATAATAATAACTTTATTTAGAGAAGGTAACATGTTAAGACATATATGTACAAATCTTATTTTCAACATGGCCTTCTTGAAAACAACTACAACAACAGTCTCTCTCTCTCTCTCTCTCTCTCTCTCTCTCCCCCTCTCTCTCTCACACACACACACACACACACATACACACACCCACACATGTATATCACTTTACATCCAGAGCACACAGCTATAAATTTGCAATATAACTCATACAACAATATAACATCATTTCAAAGACATACACAGACAATATAATATTAGTTGTAAATGAACAATATATATTCATTTGATATAAAATATAACAGTAGAAGAGTGTTAGGCATTTTATTAAAATGCTACCTGGTGCGATTTATTCAAGTATGATTAGCAGTTTAGAGAAATCTGTAGCGAAAACAAGCCTGATTTTTCTTCAAAAATATTGATAAAAGCAATTTTCTCCATTGCTACTTTATAGCGCGTATTACTACTATACCCCTCCCTGTTGGGGGAGGGGAGTGAACCCCTCCCTGTTGGGGGAGGGGAGTGATGCGTCATTATCACTCATAGCAGACAGGTTGAATCTTCGAGAAATATGACATGCGCAGACAACGTTATATGCTTAAATACCTCTCATTTAAAAACAAAAGTAGGGAAACGGTGCAAAAAGTAGCGAAACGGTGCAATAAGTTGGTTTGATCTTGCATCTACACTGTCAGATATTCAGTCCAAAGAGTGCCTTGAATTTTGACTGCTGAGGTTTATGCATAATTGACTATGTAAGTTTTACCCATTTTGTGCCTCGATCTGTTTATCGCCGTACTTGAAAATGCACTTGACTTGAATGGTTAAAAGGACTTCCAATAGTTGTATTATAATTACAATTTACTTAATCGCATTTCCGTGTATAATAGTAAACTTCTGACCTAAAGGGAAGACCATGACTTTTACCCTTCATCAATATGATTCTTCCTTTAACCCTTTACCACACAATTTCGAGTTTAAACGATCGTGACAAAGGAACCTACAGAAAACAATATGGGAATAGGAGAAAATGCTGGTAACCAGCATTTTTTCCTTCTCCCAAAATGTTTTCTAACCTATCAAATAAAATCAGAAATCATACTAACAAGATTTAATTTGTTGTCTGCAGATGCTTTGAATTTGGTCCAGTCCAAAAATTTGTAAAGAATTAAACCTTTAACAAGCAATTCCGTTTTTCTAATGGCACGAAAGAAAAATGCTTTTTAAACGTTGTTTCAGAAGGGGAAAATGCCGGTATCTAGCATTATTTTTTTCTCCTGTTCCCACAATGTCTTTTAACCTTGTACAAGGTGAAATCCATCATATGAGCCGGATGGAATTACACGGGTGCAAACGAGTTCAATACTTGAATTGTTACGGGAGACCATCCTATCATGCATGTCTTCTTCCCGGTTTAAATACAATACCTGACAACTGCGTTGAGGAGATTCTCTTTAGCTCAATGGTTATGAAGTTGGCCTTTTGCCTGGGCGTTCTAGGTTCGAATCCTGCCCGATTCGTGTACTTCTGCTATGCATTTGTTCATTTGTTCCTTCGTTACAGACTTTGTTTTTAAATCAATCTATTTGAATCTATCTTTCAAATTGAACTTTCCAGCGATGCCACCAAGAAAAAAAAATGCTGCTGTTCTATATTGAAAAACAAATAGAGCATTAAGGTCTGCATTCATCAAGTATCCTTCACATAATATTAAAGAAAAATTCTAAATTAATAGAGTAACTTACTTACTGATTGGCTAGATCATTTGGTCGAGCCAATCAGAAATTGTGTTATTCTTAAATTTAGAAATTTATATACGTTCATCGAGTTCGGTTCTTCTGTTTCTTTCTGTGGAAACATTTTATCGTAAAGGCGACGTTATAGTCAACATTTTCCTGCATGATTCTTGTATACTCTTACGAACAAAGTCCGTAACAAAGAAACAAATGAACAAATGTATAATTGAATTACAACCATGGCGGACAAGATCCTCGTTTTTCGAGGTTTAAAAGACCAATACCATAACCACTGAGCCAAAGAGATATCTCCCCGACGCAGTTAGGTATTGTATTTGAATTGGGACGAAACCATGCATGAAGGAGTGGTCTCCCGTAACAATACATTGTGACTTTTGCAATAAATAGACCATCACGGTTTATATGTTACTCCGGCGTCTGCTGGTAAGCGATTGCCGTAAATAGAATAGTTTGTAAGTATTTACAGGTCTTCATGGAACTCATTTTACTTTATGTCCATACAATTCATTTCTATAAAAGTGAAAACTATCGCAGTTTATCAAAGGAATATATCATGGGGTAACGTAAAGTTCGACACGGTAGATCATGTGACGAGTGCCTGTTACATTTGTTTGAAATTTTGAAATATGCGGAAGGGTTTTTCGGTGTCGCTAAATGTGCTGCCTTTTGACCTGCTAAAATGGTAAAATTATAATAATTATTTCATGCTTTCCGGTAGGATATCGAGAAATAGCAGTGAAAATATTTTGCGATCTTACACTGGTACCACCAGTGAAAATGCCGATTTTCGCGTTTTTGTTGCCTAGGTAAATTGCGCGTGCCTAACAACCAGATGGGAAATATGACGTCATATACCTTACATTTGTCGCGCTTGACGTAACGTTGCTATGCGGGAGGGGTACGCCACGGGGAATAAGGGAAAAGAACTGTATTGAATTTTGATAAAGCTCCTCCCAGAAAGGGTTAAAAGCATGAAAGAAATCGAATTTTTTTTTTCGGTGAAAGATCGAAGTATTTCATCTCGTGAACACCATCGGTAATATTTTCACGAGTGGCGCAGTGTCCACTCGATAAAATAAATTTCGATCGTTCACCGAAAAAACAAATATCCTCTATATAAACAGAAATTTATGATTGGTAAAAAATGTAGACATGCTAATTCAAAGGGTCCTTGCCTAGTTCCTGTCAAATTTACGCTGCCTACATGTTTTAAAGATATTTCTGCTTTATTTCATAAAAAGAATTGGCCATTTCGTACATGTTTTAAAACTAACGGTCAAAGGTCAGTCGTAGGTCGAATTAATTATTCATTTTTTATCCGATCACAAAGTAATATAAAATTCGTCAACTTCATATCCAAGACTGTGAATATGTATAACTTCAATACAAAGATTGGGAGATCTGGCGTTTTGTATGGTTGAACTCTTCACCTTATAATACACAGTTTTAAACACTCCTTTTTCCTTTTCCCAAAATGTTTTGTACCTTTTAAACTCTTTATCAAACAGCACATTACATTTGACTGGAGCAAATTAAAAGCATTTGCAGGCGACAAAGTAAAATTATGCTAGCAAATTGATTTCTGTCTTTGATAGGGTAGAAAATAAAATTTTGGCTATTGGCAAAACAAAATGTTTTACTAACGTTAATTAAAAGTCTGGATTATGTCGTAAACGGGCGGAAACAAACTTCAGCATTTCAATAACACTTCAATTGTCGTCTGAAAATACTTTCCATTTGGACACAATTATAATTTCTCGTCATGTTAAGTCTAAATTCATTACCAAACGACAATATTTTCGGCTTGTCCAAATGGAAAGCATTTGCAGACGACAAAATAAAAGTGACTGAAAATTTGAAATATGTTTTGTGAAGGGTGGGAAAAGGATAAAATGTTGGTTATCAGCATTTTCTCCTGTTCCCACTACGTTTTCTAAAGGCATCTTTCTCAGAGTCTTCAACAGTAGGGATTGTATGGAGATGGGTTAACAAGATAACCTTGAAGGTTACCTTCCCATAAACAGTAAAGCATTTGCAGATAACTTAACAAACAATTTATTTCATATACTGAAAGGGGAAAATGAGGGCGTTAAAAAAACTGAAAATATGCATAGATCCACTGGTTACTGGCTTTTTCTGATAACTAAGATTTTAACCAACGTACTCAAGGGGAGCAAAAGGTCAGTCAGTCGCGCTTAGCAAACTAAAGGTTAACCTCTTAAGCACATAGGACCTCAGGTATTAAATAAAAATCCTGAAGGCATCTCTAGTTTAATTTACGGAAACGCACCGGGAATTGCCGAAATTAGTAATGTCTAAAAAATACCAGGTACTTTTTGTGAAACAAGTCGTTGTGTCGGCCCTTTCTATAAGGCAAACTTCGGTATATAATATAAGGTATAAAGACAAAGGAATATTAAACCACGAGTTTGGAGAAGACGACTATAACTAGTATAAGCACTGCTTTTTTGCAGAAAAATGCAGTACTATTTCTAAATTATCAAAGGCAAAGAAATATAAAGATACCAGAACACAAGAAGCTTGGCTTTTTGCAGTAAAATGCAGCAGAGATAATTATTGAAAGCAAAGAAATATTAAGCTACCAGTTTGGCGAACACTGTAAGGTTTGCTGATTGCAGAAAAAATGCTGAATTAATTGTAAATTATTGAAAGCAACGAAATATTAACTTGATCTTGATAACGTCTTAGACGAGTTTGAAAATTTATCAGGTCAGGTGAAAAAGAAGGTCACTTGGTCGAATCTTTGAAAAAATCTAGCGTACTCTCTTTAGGTCACATTTTCGATCCAGTACTCTTGAAACTTGGAATATTGGTCTTGACAATATTTTGGACGAGTTTGAAAATCAGTCATGTTAGGTAAAAAATGTAGGTCACTTAGTCGAATCTTTGTAAATAATAGGTCAAATAGGACAAAAAAAGATCGCCATGTCAAATCTTAGGAAAAACTTTGACTACACTGTTAGTGAGCCAAGCTTAACAATTATTGATATTTATAAATGAACAAAGACAAAATAGTACGATAAGAGTCAAGTTTGAATGAAATTTTGACAATTATTAATCATAGAACAAGAAATAAATAAGTCCCTCAAAATTCAGAATTATGTTTAGACTACAAAAAGTATGAAATTCTTGGTTCCTAAAACCTATTAGCAATAATTTTAACTCGCAAATAGATATGAGAAACTTGTATTAAAAACATAATTCCAACTTACATATTTATATCGTAAGTTAAATACAACACTTCACTAATGTTGTATCCCCCAAATCACAAGTCTAAGTTCAAGTCCAAAATCACAAGTAAGTCAGTCCTATTCATATCAGCTTGGAAAATTCTATATCAGTCTTTTCTAGAAAGATGACATCATGGATTATGAAAGAGCTTGATTACTAACCTATAGACATAAAACATAACACTTAACTGTACATGAAAATACATTATACATGAAGACAAATGTTAACCCATTACCACACAATCCCTACTTTTGACGCCCCTGAGAAAGAAGCCTTTTGAAAACACTGTAGGAAAAAGAGAAAATGCTGGTAACCAGCATTTTCTCCTTTTCCCACAGTGTTTTCTACCGTTCGAAGAACAAATTTCAATTTTTCAGTCATCTTTATTTTGTCGTCTGCAAATGCTTTCAATTTGGACCAGTCTAAATTTTTCTTGTGTGGTAATGGGTTAATTATTTATAAGTTAGACTCAAGAAAAAGCATCAGGGATAATATTATCCCTAACTTTTTTGTGTCTGATATCCATGTTTTATTCTTGTAAAAACAAACTCCCAGAATAATTGTTGGTTCTTTGTTTTTCATCTCTTGAACAAAAAAATCAGAAGATTATGATCACTGTAAACAATAATGGGTCCAGGAGAAGACGACAAATATATATTGAAATACTAAAGGGCAAGAATAAGAGATAAACACCTTTTTTCTATTGTTGAATACGTTTTCTGATGTTGGTTTATCTTTTTACAAAAATAACTACCTGGATGATCCACACAATTACAATCTTCTTGAAGTAAAACACCACCTGCACTAGTATCGCTAGATTCTACTGCAAGCTTAAATTCTTTTCCAAAATTAGGAGCTATAAGAACTGGTTGGCTTTTCAGTATGGCTTTTACTTTAAAAAAATATCGGAAGCTTTTTGACAATCATTATTCCATATAATTTTTTTGCGTTTGCTGAGAAGACTTGTCAGTGGCTCAGCAATGACGGAAAACTTACCACAGAAATTCTTGTAGTAACCAGCCATAACAAGAAATATCATAAGTTGTCTTTTGCATGTAGTTTATACATATGTACTTTATTAATATAATTTACATAGACTAGTTTGACATAAATTTAAAGAAAAGGATTGGAACGTATATAGTTATATCATTAAATGAAGTCTTCTTATAATTGTAATTGAACCGTACTCTGGCAAAAGGGGGCCTAATGCATATCCATTATGCTGTAGATCAAGCAGGACATCACCTAATTATATCAAACTCCTTTCTGTCTAAAGTTTGGCTAAATCATGGGCTTAAGTTATCCTTTGACATTCAGAAAATGTAAAGATATCGAAAAGTTTTGGCCCATGTCAGCCTGGGTCGATAGTTTTCGCAAATGCAATAAGCCCCCCTTTCACAGAGCATGGCTCAATTACTAAACTATTTTTTGACATACATATGAACAGTTAAAGATAAGTAATAGAATTATCTATATGAAATTAACAAAGAAGGAAATAAACACTTTATTTAGATTGGAAAACAATTAGTAGGGTAGTAGCGAGTTTCTAAAAGTTTTTTTGCAGCACAGCATCAAGTTTAATTAAAGGTCAAACTGGGAAACAATATAGTTTCTGATTTCAGTTTCATGGTTGTGAGTAATCAAAAGCTTTCAATTTCCTTTATGAATTCGTGTACTGCTGTAAATATATTTTTGTTTTCTTCAAATGATATATCTTCAACACCAAACAGAATAGTTCTAAGATTAAATGTCGCAATTTCAGTGATAGCTCTTCTTAATATTTGTCTTCTGCGTTGGTACGATCCACATTCGAGAAAAAAATGCTTATTAGATTCTATCTTTCCAAAATGACAAAGTGGCGAGTCGACGATATCTTTTAAAAGAAAAGATGTTGATTTAATGAACAACAGTTGTTTCTAATTTGGGTATGAATATTTGGATTCTTCTCTCGCCAAATTGAAACAGTTTGTTGGGAAGAACTGGTTTATCAATGTTAATTTGACATTTAAAACAGGATAAGGATTCAGCATTTCTTACGTTTTGTGGTAGATTATTCCATTCATTTGTTGTTGCAGGTAAAAAAGAATTCTTATACAGATTTGTCCTGCAAACAATATTTTGTAAGCTTTGATTGTATACTTTAGATTGTATACTGGGCGATTAGCCACCGGGACGAGAGAAGGTAGATATTCTGGATCGAGGCCATTCACCATTTTGTAGAATAATATACATGTAAGTCTGTGTTTACATCTTCTTTTACCCAGTGATTTCCATCCCGATTCTTTATTAAGATCTGCAATAGAAACGAGTTTGGTACAACCTGTAACACACAAAATTCTAGCCGCCTTGTTCTGAATCTTGTCGAGTTCATCCTTTTGATACTGATACAGATTATCACACACCACATCCCGATATTCAAGAAGAGGTCTGATAAATGCAAAATAAATGGTCTGAAGAAAATAAAAATCAAGTTTGTATTTCAAATGACGTAAAATACCGATTCTTTGCCACGCTTTTTCAGTTATAGATCGGAGATGAAGATCCCAGGTACCATTATTAGAAAGGTAAATACCTAAATGTTTATGATTATCTAGGGATGGTATTTCCGCATTAGACATACTCAGAATTGGGTGTGCAGGTTTGTTTCTTTTCCTGGAAATAATCAAAGATTCGGATTTAGAAGGATTGAATTTTACCAGCCATTTGTCAGCCCAAATTTGTATTTTGTTGATGTCGGATTGTAAAACTTCAGATGTAACAGTAGGATTTTCTACTATGTTGATGACAGAGATTGAATAAGCGACAAAGAGGATTGACTAGTTGCGAAGCAGCTTCGACATGTATTCTGTTGTCAATGCCATCGGGTCCAGAAGCTTTACCTACAGAGAGCGTTCGTAAAACATCTGAAGGAGTAATGTGTATATTGTTCAAGGATAAGCCGTCTAATTTTGGATATTCGGAAGCTAGGCAGTGCGAAGAACCGTAAATTGCCGATTGACTGGCAAAAAATGAATTGAAAACATTAGCCTTTTCGTCCTCGTCTACTACAAATTGGTCACTTATAGGATCAACTATTGGCTGAAGTGATTTTGAAGAATTTTTAGACGGAGAAACAAACGATCTTAAAGCTTTCCACCAGTCAAAGCTTCGGGCTTAGATTTTCAGCTCTCAATCAGTTTAAGAATCATGCACTCAAATATTCTTTTTAGTAGTTCCTATACACGAGATAATTTCATTTCTAAGCTTTTTAAATTTTGACCAGAGCTGTGCTGAATTTGTTCGTTTAGCTTTACGGTAATACCGTTTTCTTTGTCGAATTTTTCGTTTTATTTCAAGTGTCATCCAAGCGGGTTCATGAGGATTTATGGTAATTGTCTTATTAGGTATAGTATTCGATACATTTTCAATAAAGATGTTAGTAATACGTTTGGCTTACTTATCTGGATCGTCGCTGTAATTACTGTCCTAATCAATTTCTGACAAATTTTGTCGCAATTGATCATAATTTCCGTTTTGGTATTGCAAGATTGTCTTTTGCATGTAGGTACAGGAAAGTCAGAAATGGCTTTTACTTAAGCCTATACGGCTTTACCTGTCCTTTTCCAACAACAAAAAATGTCAAACTAGCATGACAAAATTTACTTTTACCAAGATTAATCGTTAATTTGGCTTTACTCAGTCTGTCAAAAACATCTCTGATAGTCTTTAGATGATCATCCCAATCATCGATATGAATGATAACATCATCGATGAAATGTTGCTGGCGTCATTGTCCAATAGATACTAAATTCATCTCTAAAGTGCTCCAGTTTCTTGGCTTTCATGGGTATTTGTGTGTGAAGTTTGAACTGTTTAGCTTCTATACTTTGGAAGTTATGCCCTGGACAAAAATCCAAGGTTAAAAAATTTATACACCGGTATATCACATTGAGTAATAGTGCAGTGTACAAGAACCATAACTCTATTCCAACTATTCTATGAGTTATTGCCCTTTGTAAATTTAAACTTTGGATTTTTGTCCGGAGCACAACTTCTAAAAGTATAGAAGCTAGTAACTTTAAACTTCATACACGGATAGATCGCATTAAGAAGAAGTGCAGTGTACAAGAACCGTAACTCTATTCCGACTATTTTTTTCGGTTTTTGCCCTTTGTAAATTTTAGATTTGGATTTTTGTCCGCGACATAACTTGCAAAGTGAAAAAGCTAGTGACTTTATATACAGATAGGTCACATTGAGGAGATGTGCTGTGTAGAAGAACCAAAACTCTATTCCAACTATTTTTCGAGTCATAGTCCTTTGTAAATTTTAACTTTGAATTTTAGTATGGGGCACAAATTCCAAAGTATAGAAGCTAGTAACTTCAAACTTCTCAAACAGATAGATAACATAAAGGAGAAGTGCAATATACAAAAACCATAACTCTGTTCCAATTTTTTTTGGAGGGGTTAATGCTCATTGTAAGTTTTAACTCTTGGTTTTTGTCCGTGGCATAATTTCCAAAGTTAAACAGCTAGTAACTTCAAACTTCAAATACCGATAGACCATATTCACAACACGTGCAGTGTACAAAAACCATTTATATATTCCCATTTTGTAAGAGTTATTGTCCTTTCGCCTGCCAGGAGTTGTTACCAAGTAATTCAGGTCACAAACTCTTTTCCCCACAGAATAAGGACCAAAATGTCTTGCTTGAAGAGGCCTACCGGGAAGTGGTAGAAGAGCTAAAACTTTAACTCCAGGTTTAAAATGTCTTTCTTTTGCATTCTTGTCATGTTTTTCTTTCATTTTAGATTGAGTTTTCTCTACATTTGATTTTGCCACCTCACAAGTTTTAAATAACCTGTTTCTTAATGTACACGAAATGTGTGGCCAAAAACAAGCTAAAAGGAACTAAAACTACGAGATTCCTGTACCAACTCCATTACTGCAAAGAATGAAAGATGTATACCTTCATCCCAATCCTTTTTGTGTGTTTGTCAAAGCAATATGACCTTATCATATTTTTTATGGTCTACTGTAACCTTTCAAGGGTACCTTTGCTTTCAGTATGATATACAGATGGCCTATGTTGTTTATTTCCCAACTCGTGCATAACATGTTGGAAAATGCCAGATATAAAATTTCAGCCTTGATCAGATTGAACTGATTTAGGAATCCTGAAAAAGTGAAAATAATCACTACAACTTTGACAATCGTTTTAGATTTTTATATTTCTTTAAGGTATTGCTTCTGGAAAACAGGTGGAAGCACACACTACTCAGAAGGTACTCATTGCGAGCCTAAGGTTTTGGTAAAGGCCTTCACAATCAATTATAATCCTGCTAAAATGTTCATCAAATGCATAGATCGGCTGTACTTTAGCCTTAGGTATGACCTGATTAGGTTTGCCTACTATTTGACAAGAATGATAAAACCTACAATAGTCTGATACATCAGCTTTTAGACCAGTCCAATAAAATGGTTAGGAATTTTGTGATAGGTTTTATTGATATCTAAATGATCTTACATAGGTGTTTGATGAGCTAAGCTTGATGATTGACAGCCCACTCATCATCAACAGAGACTTCAACAGGGCGCCTGTTTCTCATTAATATTCCATTATTTAATATAAAAAACAGAAGGATCCTGTGAAAGATCAGTTTCACTAGCAGCTTATTGAAATAAAGGTGTTATTTCTAGATCATTGTGTTGTCTTCACTTAGTTTTGACCTTGACCTTGTATCATGTATTCATTAACTAAAGGTGAAGATGTGTAATCAAATTCCGATGAATTATGTTTAGAATTTGCTTGACTTTCAGACGGGTTTTTTGAACTAGACATCTTAATTTCATTTCTAAATAAACAAAGAATCAGATAATTCAAGATCAGACAGATTTTCAGTCAAAATGGCTTTCTTTGCCATAACTCTAGTAACTGCACATGACTGATAGAGGTCAGAAATTTTGCACAGGCTGATCCGAGACGACACTTTCCGATTTTGTGCTATGCACAGCATCTTCGGTTACCCATTTTCTATTCCCTCTATTATGGTTATTTCCCTGGCGTTTTCTCGTCCTCATGAATTATTCAAGAGGCATTTTGATTGGTGATCTCAGTTTGTCTTTGAGAAAGTTTAAACCATTTTTATCATGAAAAGTACGACGTCACTTCTATTTTTTACTTGTGGATATCCAATCAAAGCATTCGTTGTAAATCAAGTTTAGCGATACTTTAGATATGGCGACGTCCATTAACACCACAATCGAGAAGCGTTTAAAAAAGACTTTCGGCGTAAGACCGAAAGATTGCCATTTAAAATCGTGGCAGGGGACTTGGAAACTTGTTCATGGCTGTGGTTAATCATGTCACCACCTCGCCTTCGGTCAGGTGGCAGGGGACTTGGAAACTTGTTCACAGCAGTGGTCAAAGGCGAGGTGGTTACATGATTCACCACAGCCGTGAACAAGTTTCCAAGTCCCCTGCCACCTGACCGTGCAACCAATTTATTATACTGCAAAATTTTATCCTTTCAAAGCGCGTTAAGCGAAAGTTTCCTGTTATATAATTTCACAAATCTAGTATGCTGACGAAATAGAAATTCCCTTCTGAGTGCTCCAATTCAATGAAAACTCGGTAGCATTTCTTGTTTGTTGACAAATATGGATTTACACTGATCTAATATTTTGCACGTTTTAACCGACCAGAAATTCCTTTGGTTCTATCTTAAAATAGTTATTAGTACTTTTGTCAGTTTCTAGCAAAGGGAGGTAATTATTATGTCCCTTTTTAATGAGAATATAGTAGTTTTAGATTTATAAGTAATAATTCTAAAAAGGAAAAAAAAATGGCATGGTTAAAGTAGCACAATAATAATCTTTTTTAATCAAAGCAAGATGTGTAGGATTATTATTATAGTGGAAATAGTTGTTTTCGATTAGGGGTGTAGCACCTTAATCCAAGGAATATGTTTCGGGTATGGTCCACAGTAATGCTGGTAAATGAAAGAAAAATGTAATCACGTAGTTTCTTGCTTTTTTCACCAAAACTGTGAAGGTCCCCATGTCGTTGAAACGTTGAAATATTACAGTGGAAATAGTTGTTTTCGATTAGGGGAGTACCACCTTCATCCAAGGAATATGTCTCAGGTATGGTCCACAGTAATGTTGGTAAACGAAAGAAGAATGTTGTTATCACATAGTTTCTTGCCTTTTTCACCCAAACTGTGAAGGTCCCCATGTCGTTGAAACACTTGATTGTTTGTTAAAAGCAAAGGTAAAACTGAAGAAAAAAAAAAACTTCTGTTTTTCTTTTTCTAGGTAAAAATATCCAATGGCACGAGTAAACTACGAACACTTTTCCCATACACTGGTGTTTTGCATGTCTATAGTGGTTTTGCGGGCACCAGGACCGGCTGCCGGTTCAGTTGTGTGTTCCAGAAGTTATCTGAAATATGAAAGTTGTACTTGCAGTAAATCCGCCGTGAACCGGACAAACGTTTTGTGTACGAGTGTGTCATCAATCCCTGAAGGGTTTCCTCCTAATGTCAGTAATATGTAAGTTATTTTTCTGCAGCGAAAAAGTTTCTAACATTTCTAATTGATTGATTGGATGGTGTTAAACGCCGTTTTAATAATTATTTCTTTAAGATCGCGACGGCCAGTGCACCTATCCATGCTTTCCCGGAGTCTTTATTACCAGTACGCCATACAATCTTTATATTCTAGCCACTGGATACTTTCCCACATAATCATGGTCGAGACAATGGCCAGGATTAGAAGATGAATGAATCCTGTCGGAATGACTTTGATGATCTTGTCACAATGACTATCATCTGTCCTTGGAAATAAATTGGCCGAGCCAGGAATCGAACCCACGATTCATTGTTCTTAAACCATGCACACAACTGACTGAGCTACCGGATCTCGACCCCAGCATTTTCATTCTTGCACAGACAGTAACTCACACACCTGTTAAGGACAGCATTCTAACAGAGCTCTAACAACGGCATTAGGATTGTAACAAGTGCTGAACATTAATTTCGATTTTAATCCTTTAGCTGCTAAGCGCAACTCGCTGACCTTTTGCGGACAGTGCAGATCTGCAGTCTGATCTTTAATCTACACTGTCCGATAAGAAGATATTGTTCCCCAAGACAACTTTGAAACAGCAATATTTGGGTTATTACTATTAAATTTTACTTATTTACCAGGATAAGGGTTAATGGCATGTTCTGTCAAGGAGTCCGTCTTCGGAAATTAGAGATCAAATACTATAAATTACACTGTAAAAAAAACAGTATTAGTTTTTTTCATGAGTATAGGTGAGCTCTGATTGCCTATTAAAAAGTCATAGCTCCATGAAAAAAAAAATGACCCATCCCTTCAAAATGACCCATGGGTCCTTTCTATACATAGAGGCATGACCAATGGGTCATTTATCTACGCAAAGGAATGACCCGGGTCATTATTCTATGCAGCGAAATGACCCCAGAGGGTCATTTCTCTACGTAGAATAATGACCTGGGTCATTCCTTTACGTAGTGAAATGACTTCTGGGACAGTGTAGATCAAGATCAGACTGCAAAGAACGTGCTGTTTGATCGTGGATCAACACTGTGGGACAGGGAAATGTTGTTATGAAGAGAAAAATAACTTTAAAGTAGAAACATTAGGACTTTTACTATCAGCTTTAATGTTGCATGTAATCTTTTGGCATGTTTAGGGCCCGCTCTGAAACAGACGAAAATCAGTTGTTTGAACGTTTCACCCAATCCTAAAGGTATTCCTTCTGATGGCCTGGGTTTTTTCCCTCGAAGCAATTTCAAAAAGTTCGTTCAGAAAGTCAATTTAAATCTTAAACGGTCTCTCTCTATATTGACCTTAAGGTCGTATTTGATATCGTGGATCACGGTATGATGTTGTATAAACTTTTGCAGTCAGATACTAGTATAAGTGGTAAAATATGCATGTGTGGGTCTCTCGCTTAAGTTTGAATTATTATACCTTTTTGATGTAGTATTTGGTTTCAAGCAAGGAGAGACACTGTCACTTTTACTTTTTATTTCGTTTATAATTCAACGGTTGAGCTATGTGTAGCGCACCTTCGTTGAAGTAAGGCAAAGGTAGATCATAATATCAAATCTTCCTGACGGTGCACACAGATTATGACGTAGCGTGAGCAGCCAAGGTGGCAGTATTTAATAGTATGTATGGTCCAGTAGATGCGAACTGAACTTTTATTATTATTATTGATCAACATTGTTACGAATTTTATTTTGCCTTCTACGGATTTCCCCCCTCCCCTATGTACATGTATGTGTGTAATATACATATTAACTGGGTTATTTCATTTCTTCTCTCTCTCTCTCTACACACACATATATCGATTCTATTTTTCAAGGCACAAGGTCTTTCAAAAGTATAGAAATGTTATATTCCAAGTGCTCGAGAAGCATCATCAGCTGCAAATGGTACCAAGATGAAACTGGTACCATTTAGAAGTTTTTCAAAAGATAATCAAGGTTTATTTCTAATAATGAAGAAATCTTTAATTTCGGTCAAAACTTCAGTAGATCTACCAACCGTTTCGATTTCTACCAAAATATTTTGTCTTTTTTTTTTTTAGACAGCTTTACAGTAATACAATCACAGAAGTACGAAAAGGTCCATTCAACTTCTTAGAACAGCTATTGGGAATGTAAGTTTTTTCTTTTTAATTTTTATTGTAGAATATGAATTTTCAACATAAATTCAGGTTGGATACAAGAATAATCTGGCTTTTTTTAACAGACATTAAAAAATAAATTTATTTGTAGAAGCAATACGTCTTTTATTACAAATATGTTCATAAATTGTCTGGAAGACTTAAAAGATCATTTAAAGATTGAAGAGAATATTTTTGTTTTCATGGAGGTAAGAAAATAAAAGAAAACATAATTAAACTGTATGAAAATCCTAAGCGGTTTCATACAAAAGTTTGATTAGCTTTTTTTCACTGAAAATCTAACATTGCGTATTTATTTAATGTCCATTTCATTCATAATTCATTAGCGCAGTAAAGCTACTGGTTCATGACGTAACAATGATTTAAATTCGTGACGCCATTATAGTATTGAACATTAAGCGGCCCATCCACACACAATATCATTGTCAATTTTATTGTCAATCATAATGATTGACAATAAAACTGACAGTGAATGGATGATATTGAAGACACCGTCAATGTATTGATGAAAATCAGAGAGCTAAAATATTTCTGGACGCATTGTCATTTCTATTGATAAGTGTTTTGCACCCTTCAATAATATTTATCAATATTTAGTCTAGTCAAAATTTCCGTAGAGTAAACATGGCCAATAGTCTGTGGAGAAATAGCACAGAGGAACTTTAGATCTTCAAAAGTGTTACCTGTGGCCAGATAGAGCAGTGTGACTGATAACCTTTCCAGCGGTGTTATTGACTGACGCATACGAGTGTCTTTTTTCTGTATTAAAGATGTTAACATGTCCATGAGTTCGTCAAATGATTCCTCGTCCATACGAAGAAAATTTCTGTAATCTTCTGGATGATTTATACGAAGTTCATTCAGGAGCATTACGTGTCCAAAATTCTGTTTTTGCTGGAACCATTGTTTTGTCCAAAATTTCTTTTTTCGCTTTCGTTTATCCAACAGTAGCGCAATACTTATCATGACAACAGGATCCATCTTGTTTGAATGATGACCGAAGCACAAATGAACAAAATATTGATCAATATTTTTGTACAGTTGAGGGCGAAAACTATTTTGTCAATATTATTGAGTCAATAATATTGACAATGATATTGTGTGTGGATGGGCCGCTTTAGCAGGTTCAGTAGATTTATTATAATTTCAATACTCTAGAACAAAGTTGAAAATAAGATTCTCATAACCCAACAAAGTGACAATGAATTTCCAGCTCTCTCATTGAATTTACTGTTTGATTATTTTTTCAGAATTTAGAGAAAATGAATTCAGCTAGCAAGTTGAACTTCGGACTCGATAAAGATTAGAAATCAGAAAGAAAACCATTATGAAATCTCATATACATGTTTGTTTACATTACTTTGACTGCAAAAGTAGTCTGCTTGTTTTTCATGGAGCTAGGAAAAATAATTTTCAGCTAATCAGAACTCGTCAATGTTGATGAAAACAACTAATATTGAATTATTTGTTAATAACTCGTAAAGCAAAGTCAATACAAACTTAAATCATGCTGACACCATTTAAAAACATGGAAATAATTATGACTATAACAAAATGTTACAGTTTGGTCTTTAAAAAAATTCCAGGAAATTAGTAGAGAATCAAATTATCAAACTAAAATTGAACTTGCCACTTTTATTTCTGAAGAGTATTTTTTCTGCCAGCGACCGGAACTTCGACAGATTGTCAGATAATGACATACGCATTTCTAAATTTTTTCTGCACTCTGACTCCCGAAACAATTATCTTCTGCCACTGGGTGGCTTTTAAAAAGTCGTCTGCGGAATGCAATTGATTGAACGCCAGCATCCGTATTTACCAACCACTCTGTATTGCATTCTTAGTCTAATCGTAGGCCTTGATATTAACACAACCTCTGACACAAACAAATCATTTCATTTTTTTCTTAGATACCTTCGCCATAACTATATCAGCTACATAGAGGCTGGTGCATTTGGTGGATTAATGCAGTTAGAGACGATGTAAGCGATTTACTTCCTTGCCCTTTAACGCTGTACGGTTTTAAACGGCATATTTTGTACCAACCAAAACTGACAGTATTAGCTGAAGAAATTTCAAAATTTGATTTCCTGAGAAGATTTTCGGAGTAGGCTGAATGTCTGTTTATCCTTTGTTTTAATCAAATAGAAACCCAACTATACATTCTATTATATCTTGTGACCTTCTAATTGACAGGAGAAGAAAACAGGAAGTGGGTATGATTTTATACTCTTTTTTTTTTATTTTTGTAGACAAGATATATTTTCTTCTTTTTAAAGCTATGGCATCTAAACGTGTGATATTTCTGAAAGAGTATCAAAACTCTAGGAGAGGAAAAACCTGAGTTATTCATAGCTTCATATTATCTTTTCTATAAGGAAACACAATCCAAAGATTACTAATTTAAGGTTGTTTCCATCATATATACTTTACAAAGTAGCGGACAGTGCAGGGGCTGTATTCACCAACCATTCTTTAGAATATTTTTAATCTAATTCTCCAAGATTTTCTACATCTGGGCCCGTATTCACCAACCATTCTTAAGAACGTTTTTTGTCTTGTTCTCCAGAATTTTCTGCATTTGTAAGTAACACAACTTCTGATTGGCTAAACCATTCGGTTTAGCCAATTAGAAGTTGTGTTACTTACAAATTTAGAAAACCTTGGATAATAAGACTAAGAATGGCTGGTGAATACGGGCCCTGAGAGTCATACAGCCTCCTATTAGTTTAGCCAATCAGCTAATCAGATTTTTTTTTTTTTTTTCAAATTAAGAAAATTCTGGAGATACAGACCAAGAGCTTTCTTAAGAATAGTTGGTGAATACAGGCCGAGCTCTATGATCCGATGGCATTTTCTTTATGTCTTGTTTCATGTTCTTGAAACACAGCCAGCAACAGCTGGTTGACACACCTTTTCAACATAGAGACCTGATAGTTACATGACATACCTAGCTTCACCTTGAAACTATAGTGCATTTTAAAAATAACTACCGCTTTTTTTAAGAATTAAAAAAAAAAAAACCATAGGACAGTATATTCGCCTTGCTCCGAAATATTCCATGGATCTGCTTTTCATACCTTTCCTGTTCATACTCACATGCTGTTTCCAGATACATTAACTTCTCCAGCGACATGATTGACAGCAACCTTGTATTATAATCAATACAGATTAAAATAAGACGACAGAGAAGTTCCAGCCTAATCTTGGATCGATACCTATAATAATTGCTCTTTTAGTCAGTTCCATGTGCCAAACTTTCTCTGGATAACAGTTGGGTTGTAGTTCATCACGAGCAATTTCACCTTTTGCCACAATGTTTTCCAAAGGCTCCTACAAGCAATGTGTTGAAATGAGTATCTATGGAGTAAAGGGTAAATACTTAATTTTGAACGGTTATCTTTTTTCAGTTTTACATAATTAAATTCACAACACTATATTTCGGCAACCATTTTGAGGATTGCACGAAATCATGTGTGTCAATTTTATTTTCACCAGAGACCTTAGCTTTAACTACATTCGATCCATTGGTAGAGATGTGTTCAGCCACCTTCCAGTTTTGCAAACCATGTAAGTATCCGACAAGTTCATAACCCCGGACACAAAGGTCACGCATCTATCCCAAAATCCTAAATGTTTGAAGTGAGTGAATAAGATACCCAAAGAAATAGAGGCTATTTGTTTTTTTTCCTGTGAAAGATCGAAATTTATTTTGTCGAGTGAACACCATCGGTAATATTTTCACGAGTGGCTCAGGCACTCGTGAAAATATTACCGATGGTGTTCAAGAGATGATATAAATTTCGATCTTTCACCGAAAAAAAAATATTCTATTTATTTCATGCTTTTAACCCTTTCTGGGAGAAGCTTTATCAAAATCCAGTACAGTTCTTTTCCGTTATTCCCCGTGCATAGCAACGCATTACAATATTACGTCAAGCGAGGGAAATGTAAGGTATATGACGCCATATTCCCTATCTGGTTGTGAGGCACGTGCAACTTACTTAAGGTAGGCAACAAGAACGTGAAAATCGGTATTTTCATTGGTTGTACCAGTGTAAGATCGAAAAATATTTTCACTGCTAATTCTCGATATCCTACCGGAAAGCATGAAATAACGTGTTAGAACTATGCTCTGGGAAAGGGGTTAAATTAATCTCAGTGATGCATAATACAGAGCGAAACAACAATCATGGATCCAATAAATGTATTAATCACATAACCTCCCTTATTTCCAGTGTAATATACCCATTACGAATTTTCTTTTATTATATACCTATCAGTGAAATCCTGGAATTTCCCAGTGTAATAAGTTTTGGTATCATCACTAGTGACGTTATCAACTTTCGCTTTCACTTCCTGCCGAAATTTAGGAACTACTTTTCTTTTCATTAGGCACTTAAAGACAGCGTTAATGTGTTAATTGTAAGTTCTATATTTTCAACTAGTAGTCTCGTTTTGTTCTTTTAAATTATGTATTCATCTGCACTATGTCCCTGATTTAAATCACCATCCAAAGTATTGATTTCGACTTTCAAACAAAAAATTCAAAATAATAATGTCAATAAGGTAAATAATAAATAGAATAATCAGATGGTTATTTTTGTTTTGAAAAATATCTCACTCGGATGCATCGTAAGGCGTTAAAAAAAACTCGTGCTGAGCGCTCGTTTTTTCAACGCCCAAAAACGCATCCTCGTGAGATATTTTTCATATCAAAAATAACAAGTTGATTATCCCCTATATCTTATACACGTTTAATAATATTTTCCCTAGACACGTTTAATAGAATGCAATCGCAAAAGCCAACTCATGTCAGATCCTATATATGTGACTCATCACGCAAAAAGGGACATTCTGGGAACTGAGAAAAATGTCAACCCTGGTCAGACTGCGCGAATTGGGCAGTCTGACCAGGGTTGACATTTTTGCTTTTATGACATTTTCTGTATGTTATATAATCATTTTCGAATTATCAACTTAAACTGACCTGCACTATCATATCGTTCATCTAATTGATGTACAGAATTCCCAGATGGTCCCTTTTTGCGCGATACGAGCGTAGGTCATATTTCATTTAGCAATCGAATGACTCATGAGGTGGAATAACCGTTTAAAGAAAATTAAGAAATGACAAAGAAGTTCCGTCTTGGGTTAGCGTTCGCGGACTGCTCAGCCATACATGTATCAATAGATCATTTTTTTTGCTGCGTAAAAAATACCCTTTAGACAGATCATAACTCAGTTAAAAGGTAGGTCGTCTGTGTCAGATTATCTATCAAACTATCACAAAGTGTATATCTATGATCAAAGTGTACTGTATGTGCAATCTGATCTTGATCTTCTATACTCAATAATTTCATCTACTCTACGCATGGTTTCGGTCGAATAACCCTAATCTAAAAATACCAATAAACTTAACTGCAAAAATGTTAGTTTACAACAGGTTCACTTATTTCTTCGATGTTTTCAAACCCTTTTCCTGAGGATCGTCAGGACACACGACTGTTGTGGAAAGGGCTATTAAGCTTAGAAGTAAAAGTACGGCTCCAGTTATAGAAATATGTCAAACCATAAACTTTAAGTCCTTATGCCCGTTCTTAAAAGCCCCACGATTTTTTTACAGCTCGACTGTTTTGTCTTGACCATTGGTAGCGTTTGGCGTAGCCCTCCGTATTTGTAAGCGTTTGTCATAGCCCTGTCCCGGTCAGGGTTTATCATAGCCCTGTATTTGTAAGCGTTTTTCGTAGCCCTGTCGCTGTCAGCGTTTATCATCGCCCTGTCATTGTAAGCGTTTATGATAGCCCTGTCGTTGTCAGCGTTTATGATAGCCCTGTCATTGTCAGCGTTTTTCGTAGCCCTGTCGCTGTCAGCGTTTATCATCGCCCTGTCATTGTAAGCGTTTATCATAGCCCTGTCATTGTAAGCATTTATGATAGCCCTGTCATTGTCAGCGTTTATCATCGCCCTGTCATTGTCAGCGTTTATCATCGCCCTGTCATTGTCAGCGTCTATGATAGCCCTGTCGTTGTAAGCGTTTATCATCGCCCTGTCGTTGTCAGCGTCTATCATAGCCCTGTCGTTGTCAGCGTTTATCATCGCCCTGTCGTTGTAAGCGTTTATGATAGCCCTGTCGTTGTCAGCGTTTATGATAGCCCTGTCGTTGTCAGCGTTTGTCATAGCCCTGTATTTGTCAGCGTTTGTCATAGCCCTGTCGTTGTTAGCGTTTGTCATAGCCCTGTATTTGTCAGCGTTTAACATAGCCCTGTATTTGTAAGCGTTTATCACAGCCCTGTATTTGTAAGCGTTTGTCACAGCCCTGTATTTGTAAGCGTTTGTCACAGCCCTGTCGTTATCAGCGTTTAGCATAGTCCTGTCGTTGCACCCTTTCAACCACTTTGAAATTGTCGTCTGCAAATGTCTACAATTTGGATAGGTCTAAAATTATGCTATGTGGTAATGGGTTTTCGTTGAATTTTATCTGAAACGGGTAATGACGCAGCAGACCCAGCTACTTAAAAAAATGATCAGTGCCTTTTGAAAAAGGGACTTTTGTGTTGCTTCGTATTGCATTATACCAGGCAAGCTATTAAGTACTGCCTATTTATTTTATGCTTTCCGGAAGCATATCGAGAAATAGCAGTGAAAATATTTTTCGATCTTCCACTCGTCCCACCAGTGAGAGTACCGATTTTCACGTTCTTGTTGCCTAGGTAAATTGCTCGTGCCTAACAACCAGATGGTAAATATGACGTCATATACCTTACATTTTTCGCGCTTGACGTAACGTTGCTATGCGGGAGGGGCACGCCACGGGGGATAAGAGAAAAGAACTGTACTGAATTTTGATAAAACTCCTCCCAGAAAGGGTAAAAAGCATGAAATAAATAGAATATTTGTTTATATTTTCCGGTGAAATATCGAAATTTATTTCATCGAGTGGACACCATCGGTAGTATTTTCACGCGTGGCGCAACAAATATCCTCTATTTCCTTTTACCTGATCTAGGTCAACATCATCCTCATAAGATTTTAATTTTACCTTCGGCAGCGCACGGTGCTAGTTTCGGCATATGTTCTGATTTGTCAAGGAACAATTTCGCACGGTATATGCGAATTAAATTGCTTTCCTGTACCTTTGTGTGTATATCTAATTTCTCTAATGATAGTCGGAGTTCTATTTATATGTCTAGCTATACGATATTCAGCTCAGAGGTCAGGATCGGATGGAATGATATAGGCAATAAGTATGGATCAATTTATCCAACATCTTACTAAACAGTGCGCTTGAATGGTCCTGCGAAATTCCCCGAAATTTAGAAATAGTAAAACGTTTTGAACATAGTCAGTCCGAGCAAATGCCTTAAAAACGCTTTTCAAAGAACATGAGCTCGAAGTACGGTGGACCACACTAATTACTCGTGTTACCTCTTTTCAGATTTTTGGGCCACAACTTAATAGCGACTATTGACAGATATGCCTTTTTCTTTTTACCAAACATTGGAAGTATGTAAGTAACTTGTTTTTATGACTCTATGGAATTAACCCCTAGGCTTCTAAGCGCGACTCATTGACCTTTAGCAGACAGTGTAGATCAAGATCGGATTACACAGAACATTAAGTCTGATCTTTGATAAAGACTCTCCGATTAAGCGATATTTCTCGCTAACACAACTTTGATATAGGAACCTTTAGACGTTTACTATCTACTTGTAGGTATCATTTAACTCTTTACTCCACAGATACTCATTTCTACCCTTTGCTTGTAGGATCCTTTGGAAAACATTATGTCAAAAGGTGAAATTGCTCGTGACGAGCAATTTCACCTTTTGCCACAATGTTTTCCACACTATCAAAAGGTGTTATATAATAAGAAAACAGCTTCATCCTTGCTGTTATTTAGGGTCAATAAGAGATACCATAGAAATGCCTTATGAGGTACAGGGTTAATTTATTCAGCAGAATTAGGGTTAAATACAGTTTCAACCATATTGCATTAACAGTGTGATGGCCAGTGCACCTAATAAAACCTTCTGCAGTTTCTGTATACCACTGCTTTTGAAAAAAATTCTTCCAACGTTCCTGGATGAATCATGCCATTACTCTTGTTATTAGTCATTGAGTAGAAATTGCCGAGACAGGGATTCGAACCAGCGAATCAATGGTTTTAAAGCGTGCATCTTACCGACTCTGCTAACAGGCTCGGCAGATTAAAAGCATTTCTGTAAGAGTATGACTGTCATAACGACTAGAAATTCTTTACAAAATGCCAAAAGCTCAGACTTGTATAAAATGCAAAAGTACAGTATTTGTTTACGGCAGTTTAACCTTGGCTCAAATTTGGGATTTGAGGTTGAGGGGATAGAAACCATTATAGGAAAAGAAGAAAACGCTTGTTACCACTATTTTGTCCTGTTCTCTCAAAGTTTTCGAAAGACTTTTTCATCATGATCGTTTCGATCGTGGGAATGTTTGTGACAGGGTTATACTGTTTAAAAAATTAGATTAAAAAACAGAAACTAATGTAAATGTAAATAAACAATCCAACTATCCGATTTTTTCATTGGAATTGTCCTCACCGTATCTGTTAGTGTAGAACTACCACGTTAATGCGGCACGTTTTATGCAACCTCATATTGTTCTGCATTGAACGAAGAAACAAACAGAGTCGTACCATAGCAATTTTACAAAAGTAAGTTGGTCCTCTATGGTACCGAGTTACTTAATTTCGCCGAAAATTTACAACAAGAGAGAGAACTCAGGTGTATTATTTTCCAATAATGTGATAAACTGTTTCATGCATAGTTACAATAAATGTTACTATCAAAGCTCAAGTCGTATTTTTCAAACGAAGGTATCTTAGTCAAGCTACCATGTTGACTACGAAGGGAGTCCACTATGGTACCGCGTTAACTCCTGTAATTTTAAAAATGGTAAAATAATATAAATTTTATGTTAAAGAAATATAAATAAGTAGCGTAGTTTTTGTTTCCAGTGAGGGCTTTGATGCCACAGCAGACAATCTTCACTTATCAAACAAGAATTATCGGTTTTATGTAGAGCAGGTGTAATAAATTTCAAAACACGGAGGGAAACTGCGCTTTATTATTGAAAATTGTGAATATTGAAAGTAGCTTGTTATAAATGAAGATATATCTATTATTTCTAACCCATGGAATTAAAAAACACATATGTTTTCCATTTGATAGAGTAAACACCGGTTGGGTGGCGCTATGTATGCAAATTAGGTATTTTTCCGGATGACCGTGATACCGTAGATGATGCGGTTCCAGCGAAGACAACTGTACATCGAGTTTAACCCAGGGCTTCAAGACCCATTTCGACCATTCATTCTGAGTTTTATCCTTAGACTTGTTCTTTATTAAGAAGTGACACAGCTTTTAGAAAATTTCACGAGAGTTACAAATCCTGCGCGGGTACCACTAGGTTACACAGCCCCAGCCAACTGTAAAATACACCATAAGCCGTTTTGATTTTTCTAGGTATATGCCAAGTAATAACGTAACCTGTGGATGTGAAGAAAAGGTATTGGCAGAATTCCTTGCCCTGGGATCACTAGACCTTGTTGCTGAATGTTCCAATTTTGGAGACACCCCGATAAATCAAGTCGACCCAAATCAGTGGTCCACAGTGCCTTCTTGTTCAGGTAAATTTTGCACAGTGAACACATTTTCACATACATGTCATAATCCATATATCAAATGCAAATAATCTTACATATTGATCTCAATGCGAAAGATGTCTTTTGAAAACGTTGTGTGAAAAGAAAACCCTGCTAGTTTCTCTTTTTCGAACGATGTTTTGAATTCTATGATCTCAATGCGAAAGATGTCTTTTGAAAACGTTGTGTGAAAAGAAAACCCTGCTAGTTTCTCTTTTTCGAACGATGTTTTGAATTCTATCTATGACAAGTTGTATCATCTTTCGCCACACTTAAGTTTTCGTCTGCAAATTCTTACACCATATCTCAGACATGTCATGAAGTTTTGTCCTCTTGTAGATTGTTATCTACCGTAAAAATCACTTTAAATTAGTGAGAACTTTAATTTGCGAGTTTGTTCCTTTCCCCCCAGTTTTATTTTCCCGCGTGGTTCCGAATTAGTGACTTACCAAAAATCGGAAGTCGGTCATTTATTTTAGGAATTTTTTTCAGGAAGTTATTTAAGGAAGAAAAAAAATCTCGGTTGTTGTGCGGAGGAACTGCAAAAACGTCAGATAAATTATGTAATATAAATAGAATTAATCTGTTACAATATTTTTCACACCACATTTAGATGACCATTAAGGAGTCTAAAAGCAGACGATTTTTTGCAAGAACTGCAAAGTTTTTTCTTTCTTAATTTTCTGCAATGTCTCTCAAACACTTCATTTCTTTTCCTTAAGAGAAGGGATAGACCTCAAAATCAGTTTCTTCAAGCATCCATGCATTAACTTCCTGATTGGTAAAATTACTTACCATGTTTGGAAACGATGAAACGATGAAAAGAATATCAGACTGGTTCCCGGAAACGTTGAAAGTGGCTGAAAGGGACATAGCTTATGTAATTTAGAGGCCATCATTAAAGAGTTACATTTTCTTTGGTTAAAGTTGAAATGGATGATGAATCTATTTCTTGCAAGCATGATTGTTATTGCTTGAAAAGTCCATAAAAACTCCTTTTTTTTTCGTGAAGCTGTGAAGTTGTGACTTATTTAGTATAAAAATGGATATCCATTGTCAGAGTTGTTTCTAATTTAAACAAAGAGATAAGGTCTAGCGGCATGGTAATATTTAGATACAAATACGGACAAGATAGCTTACGGATAGTTATTTTGATATGTCTAATTCTGTTCTCAATATTTCACTAGAACCTTGAATTCACGAAGATAAAAACTCCCGAAGATAAAAACTCGTGAAAATTAAGTTCTCGTGAAAAAATAGTGATATACAAGTACAGAGAGCAAACTTCTGTGATTCTATTGCAAAGGGGGTTTGTCTTTTGTTCAAACCAGCAGAGCGTTAGACTTTTCTCAGCATGTATTATGACTGTATTTCTGTCAACCCTGGTGGCGAAGAGATTTTCCTTTGCTTCCAAATACATTTTAAACAATGTTTTTTTGTTTTTTTTTTTTCGCGGCGAATCGAATCTTGCCAAGTTACTATACCAGAAAATCGTCTGCTTGAGACTCAATCAGTATTTAAGTTACCCAAGTCACAAATAAAGAAGGAAACACTAAGGGCAGGGTCATCAATATGAGCCCAATAGACTACTCTCAAATAATTCTTCGCAGGCTGACCCAGACCGAAACTTTTTCCATCCAATTTCAGGAGAGACGTTATTTCGACCTCAAAGTTCTAGAAGTTGCTACGTTTGTTCGGACGCCAAGGGACTGAAAGACTGTCAAAAAGATCAAAACCTGCAGCAATGCTATGGGGAAGAGGTAAGCCAATCTTTTTGCCTGTCCTCTGAGTGTGACCTTGACATTTAAGTATTCTATCTCCGTTTGACCTTTGACCTTGAAGTGTGGGTTGACCTTTAAGCTACAGAAACAAGTTCTTGGGCCTGCATATCATAATTATATTCATTATAAGCATTTTTTGAAAAGTTATTTGAAACTTCTTAAACGATTGAGCAACAGTCTTGACAAGACTTACACTTCCTTTGGAACTTTAACCTCTTGGTGTGACTTCAGGCAAGCACGACAAAAATCCGTGTTACACCAACTTATATATTATCAGCCAAGATGAAAGTCATAAATCTAGTTAAGAGTTGTAGTTCTTACATCGGCGACTTTTTTAAAGCTTTTCGGTATTTTAGTAGAATGTGTGAATTCCTATATTGTTTAATGACTAAAAACTTTATTTTGCTCTGATCTGTTTTAGTATGAATCTCCGTAAACCGACATGGTAATCTAAAGCAGTATCGTATAAAGGGACAAACTTATCATTGACATGGTTTAAAGTGTAAATTCAGATATTTAACCACAGTGTAGAGTTAGTTTCTCAACAGTTTTTAGTGTGGATCCGTGAAGTTGGCTCAACGCTCTGTAATCGACATTCCAACCGACGGCCAGCTCAACAGCAACAATACATATATATGTCAAAATCAAAGTACGTTGAGCCAGCTCGACATTCCAGCTCAACCACCAGCTCAAAAGTAAAAATACTTATACATATGTTTTGATCAATGTCCGTAGAGCCAGCTCAACATCAAAAATACTAAATTCTTTTCCGTTGAGCCAGCTCGACATTCCAGCTCAACGGCCAGCTCAACAGCAAAACTACTAGATCCATGTCTGTTGAGAGCTGGAATGTCGAGCTGGCTCTACGGAAAATAATCTAATATTTCTGCTGTTGAGCTGGCCGTTGAGGTGGAATGTCGAGCTGACTCATCGGACTGTGATTTTGACATACTCGTATATATGTATTTCTGCTGTTGAACTGGCCGTTGAGCTAGATTGTCGAGCTGATTTTGACATATATATAATATTTTTACTCTTGAGCTGGCCGTTGAACTGGATAGTGAGCTGGCTCAACGGACATTTATCGAAACATATGTATAACTATTTTTACTGTTGAGCTGGCAGTTGAGCTGGAATGTCGAGCTGGCTCAACGGACTTTGATTTTGACATATATATGTACTTTTTTCTGTTGAGCTTGTGGTTGAGCTGGAATGTCGAGCTGGCTCAACGGACATGGATCAAGTATTTTTTCTGTTGAGCTGGCCGTTGAGCTGGAATGTCGAGCTGGCTCAACGTACTGTGATTTTGACATATATATGCATTTTTGCAGTTGAGCTTGTGGTTCAGTTGGTATGTCGAGATGGCTCAACGGACATTGATTGAAACATATGTATAAGTATTTTAACTGTTAAGCTGGAATGTCGAGCTAGCTCAACGGACATGGATCTAGTATATTTTCTGTTGAGCTGGCCGTTGAGCTGATATGTCGAGCTGGCTCAACGGACTTTGATTTTGACATGTATATGTATTTTTGCTGTTGAGCTGGCGGTTGAGCTTCTATGTCGAGCTGGCTCAATGGACATTGATCGAAACATATGTGAAACTATTTTACTGTTGAACTGGCAGTTGAGCTGGAATGTCGAGCTGGCTCAACGGACTTTAATTTTGACATATATATATATTTTTGCTGTTGAGCTTGTGGTTGAGCTGGAATGTCGAGATGGCTCAACGGACATTGATTAAAACATATGTATAAGTATTTTTAATGTTCAGCTAGTGGTTAAGCTGGAATATTGAGATGGCTCAACGGACATTCATTGAAACATATATATAAGTATTTTAACTGTTGAGCTGGCCGTTGAGCTGGAATGTCGAGCTGGCTCAACATGGCTGCCGTTGGGCTGAATGTCGATTACTTAGCCAACTTCATGGACTCTTTTAATCTTTCTGTGAAGTTTTGGATAAAAATTATCCGTATGTTTCACATTTCGATTTCGAAGTACATGGATGAATCCAAAATAGCAAAGTTGAAAATTTTATTACAAATATACGCACTTATCTTTAATTTTGTACATACTTCCCTAAGAAATGGCATCTCGAAAATAAAGTTTCCAAGTGAGATTTTTCTTATCTTTCATGATGTTTCTGTTTAGTTTTGGATAAAAATCATCCATATGTATACATTGAAGTTTATGGGTAAATACTAAAGGAATATAGCAAAGTTGAAAATTTTGTTACAAATATCTGCATTCATGTTTAATCTTATTACATATTCCCATAAGAAACGGCCTTTTCAAACAAAATTTTAAACACGGTTTATTCCATCTTTCACAAAGTTTCTGTAAAATTTGGATAAAAATCATCCATATATATTCATTTTTAAGAACATGGCTGAATACTAAAGGAATATAACGAAGTTTAAAAATTGTTACAAATATCTGTACAAAAGAGAGTCTAATAGAGCTATCTAACTACTTACAAGCAAACCTTTATCTATAAGGCTGGTAACCATCGAAATATTTTGATGCAGCTGGTTCCCTTCTCTTAAGGTAGTAGACCCCCTAATACCTCTAGTGCTGCATTGCATAAAGTTTTCTTGATAGTTGATAAATACGGATTTATACAGGTATAATACTTTTGCACATTTTTAAACGACCAGAAATTTCTTTATGCCTATGTTTAAATTATTTGTAGATACTTTTGTTAGTTTGCTGAAAAGGGAGACAATTACTATCTCTCTTTGTAGTTAACATAGTGGTTTTAGATTTATAAATGATAATTCTAGAAAAGACAAAAAGGGAAAAGTGGCTTGATTAAAGCAGTGCTATAACACTCTTTTGTAACCATAGCAACGTTTGTAGGATAATATTATTCTGGAAACAGAGCTCTGTTTTCTATTCGGGGTCTACTACGTTAAATTTCTGTATAGGACCGAGGGTGAACGGTAGCATACAATTTCAAACACACATCTTTGATAGGAGTGTAAAGATTTGCGAAAGCTTGAAGTCCGCAATAAGTTTCGCAAAAATATCCGCCATGATTGTGTATAATGGCGACACTTCTATAGAACCATGAACCCTTTTCCAAACCACAGAATTTTAGACATGTCTAAACTGAAAGCATTTTCAGATACCAAATGCGGTATGAAGAACGATTTCAATCTTTGAAAGGGTAAAAGACATTATGGGAAAAGAAGAAAAATGCTGGTCGTCAGCATTTTGCCCTTTTGTAACAATGTTTTAAAACGGTTACTTCCTCAGGGTAGCTAGAATACGGAATGGTATGGGTTAAGTTTTGACCATACCCGAAATAGTAGCCTTCAAGATAAAATGGGTTTAACCCTTTACCAGACAGCAAATTTTAGCCTTGTCGAAATTGAAACCATTTGCAGACAACAAATTTGGTGAGGCACAAATGCTGTAATCTTTCTTTGATAGAGTAAAAAAATTGAGGGAAAAGGAGAAAATGCTGGTTACCCAGCATTTTCTTCTTTTCCCACAATGTTTTTAAAAAGGCTTCTTTCCCGGGAGCGCCAAAAGTCGGCATTGTGCGGTAAAGGGTATTTCTGTGATGCACCATGCCAAGTAAGAAATCACATAATCGTGGATCCATAAAAAATCCATTTAGTGTAACAATCCACTGATTCATGGGATGGAACGGTCATTCGGCATGCAGAATATGTCCGACATTCACACTAACAAAACTGGACCAAAGAGGTTCAGGTCTCTCATTATTGATTTATATCGCGAAACAGATACCTATCGGTTTACGCAGCTTCATGTTTATTTTCATTTGGAGTTGGGAAGCATTAGGCGTCACCCAGAGAAAGGTAGGTGGTTTTATCAAATATGTTTCTTGCAAAATTATGCGATACTTTTTATTGACTTCTAGATAGCTTTATAATAAAAAGTAAATATAAAAACTGATCTGTTAGATTGATCTAGAGGAAACATTCTGATTAAAAAAAAAAACAACGGACATTTTCCCGGTTTTGTTCTTTTCATTTGTTTGACAGATATACCAATCAATTATAGACTGAGACTCATACTGTGCATTGTACAAGGGTCTTCCTACCTAATCGGTGATGTCGACTTGAATCGAACTCTTAGTTCAGTTTTACAAATAAAGAGCTTCATCTCAGAAGCCTAGCAATCTAAAATTTATTCTGTACAAAAGATACACCATAATTTGATTATGTATATCTAAATTGTCTTTTTTATCATTTTCAAGAAAATTCCCATAATTATCAGCCCTCTTTAGTTGTTTCCTTTAAAAATGTTATATTCTGTTAAAGGAATTACCGTATTTTACCGGTACAAAACTGTTTTCAATGCTTCTTTTACAAGACATGTTTGTGGAGGGAACGACTGATAAATCTATTGATTAGCTTAACCAATGTTTGAAGCCTCGAGCATTCGACAATGCTTTTTTTTTTTTGCAGATGGAACTAAACTCAACAGATACTTATATGGTTCTTTGCACGAGATCTGCTAACATCTCTTGTTGGAACGATGAAGTAACGCTGAAAAATGAAGCACATGCTGAACAAATGATACCTGTCATAGCAATGATGATTCTGTTTATGGTTGTTGGATTGCCTGGCAACAGTGTCGTGATATTTATGTACCATACAAAAAAACAGAGGACATCGGCTAACACTTTCATCCTGTTTCTAGCCTGCATTGACTTGTTTGCATGTGTAGCTATACATCCATATGTAACATACAAAATCTTCAACTTCTACAATCAAACCTGGACGGCAGTTTGTAAGTTTTTCGAGTTTCTCGTGCACCTCAACTTGCTCTTGTCCGGTTTGACTCTGATGTTGATTTCCGTCGACAGATTTCTTGCCATCTGCAAACCCGTCAAATACTTAAAGTTCGATCAACACATAATGAAATCTATTGCCGCTACATCTTTGATATCCATAATTGCGAGTATACCTATTCTTGAGTTTTACGGAGCCAGTCCAACCAAGTTTGACAACAGCAACACTATCTTTATTGGATACAGCTGCCATTATCAACAGAAATATATCGGCTCCATGGCAATGGGACTCTTTAGTGCCTTTATTGTGAGTGGTTTTCTTGTAGTGATTATCGCAATGACGATATTGTACAAGAGTGTTGCGGTTGTTGCCTACAAAAGTCGAAGAAGAGTTGGTCCATTATCAAACGCTCACACCCTTGCAGGTTTTAACACAAAGGCAACAAATAATTCTAACTGTTCATCAAAAAGCAACCCTTCTTGCGAGGTAATACAACTAGTTGATGTTTCATCAACATCCTTACCATCAAGTAACATAACAACACTTGTACGTTCTCCTCGACAAACAGGGAATTGCGCTGGTCAGCTGAATACAACCTTATTTTGCGTCACGAGTTCCAATGAAACTCCGCCAAGAAGAAAAACAAGGAATACGCGAGATCGGTATACGGTAAACGCAGTTTCCTCAAATCAACACCCACAACTCTCTAGTCAGCTGGCAGCTAGGCGCCTAAAGGCCGCAAAAATTCTTTTTCTTGTAACTTTTGTGTTCTTTCTATCTTGGATGCCTTTTTTTATATTGAGACTTTGCAACTTTTTTAGTAAGGATAGATGCCATCCTACTTCTTACGTTGGAGAAATGTTGGATACAATGTTAAATCATGTGTTCTACATCAATAATGCTATCAATCCCATACTGTACACCATTATCAATAAGAATTTTCGACAAGAATGTCGGAAATCACTAAAAAAGCGCTTTAGACGCAATTTGTAACTCATTCACACTTTATAGCCCTTGGCTTACACAACGCGAAAAAAGGGCATTCGGGCATTTGAGTTAAATGTCTTCTCGGATCAGCCTGTGCAATCAGTAGTTCTAATTGCGCAAACAGAAATTTAAATAAAAACGGAAAATGCTGTAACAGATTACCCTTCGCGGATCGCACAGGCTGAACCGAGACGACACTTTCCACAAATGCCCGAATGCCCCTTTTGGCGTGTTTCAGGCCATTCATAAAAGAATACCAAATACATAAACCAGGCTCTGTGATGAGGGGGTTCATTGATTATGCAAAAAGTATCGACTGTGCAGGCTTATAGGGCTCGAAATGTTTTGCCTTATCAACATAGATGTTAAAAACGGGATTGTTTGAAAAATCTGGGTGGAGATCTACCAGTATTTATAGCAGTAGACTAAAGGGCTAGAACGTTTCTTCATAGAAGTCTGCAAAAACTTATACCTCGAGAAATTTAAATCATTGCCATGTCTTGAATGTCATATTTTCGTGCGATTGAAATTTAAAAAAAGTGGCATAAGCATGAGACTGGCTTTAGAGACGTTCAACAAGAATAAATTGCTGTTATCGCCTTGTAAAGAGACCATACATATTTACAGGGTAAATCCGGACGGAAGAACAGAGGGCAGACGGACATAATGACGGAAAAAATGATAACAGACAAAAGGACGAACAGGAGGACTGACCATCCAAAAAGCATCTATACGACGAGGCCTAAACGAAACATTTCATTGATACATGTACTATTATTATACTGTAAAGAAATTATCGCGATCTGACTGGATATTATGCCCCGACTGTATATATCATGTACACTGGCAAAAACCAACGTAAAAGCAGTTTTCCCTTTTGGGTGCCCCGTATACATGACTACACTATCAACACATCAACCAAATATCGGCCTCGATCAAGATAACCATCAAGATTATGCACCAAGCTACACATTTTACCAAGGTTCCGGTGACGTCAGTTTTCATTGATTTGGGGTGCTCTGAAGTGAAATTCTTCTTCGTCAGCGTACTCAATTTAAAAACAGGTAAAATTCGCTTAACAAATGTTGGAAGGGTAAAACTTTGCAATATGAACTCGTTGTCCGGTCAGTTGGCAGGGGACTTTGAAACTTGTTCACGGCTGTGGTGAATCATGTCGCCACCTTGCCTTCGGCTTCAATTAGTAATGCTCAGTTGTATAAAAAGAATCTGTTATTGTTTATGTATGTTGTCTTTATGTGATAATGTATGGTACTGATTGGTGAAATAAAGATCTTTTATGTTGAAAAATAAAGTTGATGTAATTATGTTCTGCTCGCTCTAAACAGCTTTTTTTGTATTAAAAAACAACTTATGGTCTGCGTGACATCGACTGAATTTCTCCTTTTTAATCTGAGATGTCCAAAGCCGTGTATGTTTAAAAAGCACTGTGCTGTTTAGCACCGTGACATGCAGTATCACAGGCTTCAGACCTGCAGAAGAAAAAAAGTACGATACAGTGCTTACGAGTCACTGTCTAAGGGTTCATGCGATTGTTAGATAAAATAAGCCTGGGTTTTAGTCTGTTCATTATTTCTTTTTCTATCATTTGGACGTTAGCTTGACACAAATGACGACCTGGGGACATTCGAAACAGATCGCAGCACTTAACATCTACTTTTTAGCTCACCTTAGTACAAAGTGCTGAAGGTGAGCTATTGTGATCGCCCTATGTCCGTCGTCCGTCAACAACTTCTTTAAACATCTTCTTCTCCTAAACCTATGGGCCAATTTTGATGAAACCTGGCATGGATGTTCCTTTTGTAAAGCTATACAAAAAAATGTTCAAAGAATTGAATTCCACCCATAACTCTGGTTGCCATGGCAACAAAAAGGGGAAAAAGTCTTTGAAAAGCTTCTCTGAAACTAGAAGGCGCAGAGCTTTGATATTTGGTATGTGGCATCTCCTAGTAGACCTCTACCAAGTCTGTTCAAGTGATGTCCCTGGGATTAAAACTGGCCCCATCCCTGTGTCACAAGTTTGAGCATAGGAACAAATAAGAAAAAAAATTAAAAATCTTCTCCTCTAAAACTTGGAGGCGTAGAGCTTTGATGTTTGGTATGTAGCATCTCCTACTGGACCTCTACAAATTTGATCACATGATGCCCCTGGGGTCAAAACTGGCCCCGCCCCGAAGATCACAGGTTTGAGCAAAGGCACAAAGAAGGAAAACTTTAATATTCTTCTTCTCAAAAACTAAAAGGCGTAGAAGTCAGATATAAGGTCTGTGGCATCTCCTAGTTGACATCTACCTAGTTTGTTCAAATGATGCCCCTGGGATCAAAACTGGCCTTGCCCCGGGGGTCACAAGTTTGAGCATAGTAACAAATAAGGAAACTTTAAAAATCTTCTCCTCTGAAACTAGATGGGGTAGGGCTTTGATATTTGGTATGTGGCATCTCCTAGTGAACCTCTACCAAATTGTACAAATGATGTTCCTGGGGGTCAAAAATGGCCTCTCCCCGGGGGTCACAATTTGAGCATAGGATCAAAGAAAGACAACTTTAGAATTCTTCTCCTCTGAAACTTTATGGCGTAGAGCTTTCATATTTGATATTTAGCATCTCGTTGTGGCCCTTTACCTAGTTTGTACCCATGAGGCTCCTGGGGTCAAAACTGCCCCGCCCCGGGGGTTACAAGTTCAAACATAGGAACAAAGAAGGAAAACTTTAATATTCTTCTTCTCAAAAACTAATGGGCATAGAGCTTGGATATTTGGTATGTAACATCTCCTAGTGGACCTCTACCAAGTTTGTTCAAACGATGCCGTTGCGGTCAAAACTGGCCCAGCCCCGGGGGTCATAAGTTCGAACACAGGAACAAAGAAGGAAAACTTTTAATTTTTTTCCCTGAACTTAATGGCGTAGAGCTTTAATATTTGGAATGTAGCATCTTCTAGTGGACCTCTACCAAGTTTGTTGACATGATGCCCCTGGGGTCAAACCTTGCCCTGCCACGGGGGTCACACGTTCAGACATAGGAACAAAGAAAGAAAATTTCAAAATTCTTCTTCTCTAAAACTATAAGGCATAGAATTTGGTACTTGGCATGTAGCAATTCCTAGTGAACTTCTACCAAGTTTGTTCATATTATGCTCTAGTCTCAGGTGAACGCTTCAGAGCCAATGACCCTCTTGTTTCCGTTTCACCGTGGGGTAAAGTAGATGTCGCTACAATCGCTTTTTGAACAAAAATAGGTAAAAACAGATTCCATACCAAAATTCACTTGTCTATGACATCACCTGTACTTTGTTTGAACTATTCTAAAAATGAGCGAATCCATCGTTTTCAACATCGTGATGTCACGCAATAAATACGACAAGTCTGTTCCTACATTATCTGCCCAATTCATAGTCATGGGGAGACCTCGAATGTCCCCAGGCGGTAATAATGACGGAAACGATCAACAGAAAAAGCCAAAGATCTACAGCAAACCACGATTAAAATTGAAATAATTACCACCCAGACCCATGCTAGACAAAATGGCCTGAAACACGCGAAAATGGGCATTTGGACAATTGCGTAAAGTGTCGTCTCGGATCAGCTTGCGCAACCCGAACAAGCTAATCCGAGAGGGCACTTTATGTGCTACAGTCGCTTTTGTGAAAACGGAAAGTGTCGTTTCGGATCAGTCTGTGCAGATTGCACAGACTGATCCGAGACGACACTTAACGCAAATGTCCGGCAATCCCTTTCTGCATGTTGCCGACCAAATAGACTTTATGGATCAATTATTAGGTGAGAACTGGCTCGGTCTAATGGACCATAAAGATTTTAAATGACAGGATTTTGAAAAAATTAGTTGAAATAATAGATAAAATAGTTAAAATGCTGGTCAACGGGTTTACATGATCACACTGGACAGTTCCTGTAAATGTTTTAAGAAAATAAAAGATTGCCTGTTGCATGCAACGTGCGTTATCGTTTTTCCCGTACGGTGACTTACTAATGGAACATTTCTCAATCAATGTTCAATCAGAACGTATACTTGTGTGGTGTCCGTCGTTGTGAGGTAGAACATCGTCCTCGTAACATCAAGGTCTCGAGTTAGATACCCTGGAGTGGGTTTCAGCTTTGGGATTTTTCATTGGACCTTACATTATAACGCCAGTACTGTTGTAGTTCCCAGGAAGCAGATTATTTTTTCTTTTAATTTTCAATATATCATTATTATTATCATTATTACTATTATTATTATCATTATTATATTTAGCACCGAATGTACACAATATGGTTTTAACAGTAGCAAAACCTTATTCAAATAAAAAATGCAAATATGAGGGAAATAATTGAACCGTTTCAGGCACGTCACTACAAAGGATATTACATAAAAGGAAAGAAACCTTATTTTCGTTGTGGTCCTAAGTGTTGACGGTCCGACATGGAGAGACATGGGAATAAAATATTTCAAAAGAAAAATATTTGATCTATTCTGAACAGTTAAGTAAATTACAGGAAGGCTGAATACTAATAGGAAAATGATAAATCACAGAGATGCTTGTACATACAGTATCACACTTAAGACTTGCTGTTGTTGGAAAAGGAGAAATCGCTTATAATGAGGTCTTTCTTTTTTTCTAACTGTGTCTGCCCATCTCTTATCCTTGCAAAAATAAAGACTTCCTCAGTGACTTTTATCCCTGTTTTCTGACGAAATAAGCACGGAAAGGTGCTATTTTTTTTTTTTTTTTTTAGTTTACAGGTGTAAATATTGTAAGTTTGGAAAGTATGTATTTATGAAAAATATTAATTCGGTCAAATTATTTCCGTCTTAACTCACTGTTTCAAGTTTCAAGTTTCAAATTTATTCAGTATTAATAAGCCTCCGGCCAAACGTACAAAACGGAACACAGTTCTTACATTTAACATTGTGTCCCATGCAACACAAAATTAAAGGACTGTTTTGCGCTGATTTAGACAATATGACTTGTTAATGCAATTTCGCCGACCATAAAATGCATATTTATACATTTACTGTTCTTAAAACCCGGATTTTATATATTTTGTGAGCAAAACTTAATGAGTTTTTATTAGAATGATGCATATTTGTTCAGGTAGTTTTCGCGTGCAAGGTGACCCTTTCTTTTTTACTGTAATCTCCTAAAGACGTGATGAGCTTTGTATGTGCAAAGTTTTAAAAAAAATTGTCCATTATAAACATTTGTGATATACGTCTTTAACAAAACGCTTTTATTCAAAAAGAAACGGTATGAAAATAAATTATTTAAACCTAAGGACTACATGGCAAATACCCTTCTCCCTAGCTTGATCAAGTGACAAATACTGGCGAAGTAAAAATCGCAAAGTAAAACACGTTCAGTATGAAGACAGTGTTGGCTTCACCTCAAGGATGGAAATGTTATTTGATCCTCAAAATATATTTTTCTCAGTTTTGTTGTTTTAAATACTAGCAGATAGTTGTAATATTGCCGAAAAAAGAAAACTTAACGAAAGCTAGATATTTTTCCAACAATAAAGCAAAGATTTCGTGTGTTCACGATAACTTATACCTGTCTAAATTCAAAATATTTGCAGTCAACAAATTAAACGTGATTAAGATGATGATATTTGTCATTGACAGGGCGGAAAATTGGGAAAATATTTTCTTCTTTTGCTATAATGCTTACATTCTTTTTAGGGGATCCCTATAGCAAATCCGCTAACTATGGTCAAACTTACCGGAAACAAATGAAACATGTAATAGAGATGCATGCGTACTCAATTTCAATCTTGATTATCTTCAGTTTTATTTAGCACTTCCTGACCTTGCTTTTTGTTATTACCTTATATACAGTCCAACATATGTACTTACAGTTCTAAGTCTTCTACCAGCATAAAAACGCATCAGATTGATGGATGAAATTGCTACTCCTTAAGTAGTAATACAACTGCAGCTACTGTCAGAAGAACAGCGAATTTCCTTGCTAGTCTAAACACCACCAACTACATAATCATATATTATTATACTGCAAAGAAATTTCTCGTGATCTGATTGGTTAACATGCCGGGAACATAATATCATGTTCCCTGGCAAAAACCAGTTTCCCTTTTGAGTGCCCCGTAAACATCACTACACGTGCAATACATCATCCAAAATGGCGGCGCCGATCGATCATCAGACTGCACATTTATTAATCAAACTGCACGTTTTAGTGACGTCAGCTTCTAGTGACGTCAGTTTTCATTGAATTGGGGCACACAGTAGGGAATTTCTATTTTGTTAGCATACTCGATTCGTGAAATTATAAAACAGGAAAATTTCGCTTAACGCGCTTTGAAAGGGGAAAACTTTGCAGTATAATAAATTCGTTGTACGGTCAGGTGACAGGGGACTTGGAAACTTGTTCACGGCTGTGGTGAATCATGTCGCCACCTCGCATTCGGCTCGGGGCGACATGATTAACCACAGCCGTGAACAAGTTTCCAAGTCCCCTGCCACCTGACCGTACAACTAATACTGTTACATGTAAGTAAATAGGATATACATGTAACCTGTTTCAGTTTCACTTTCACTCTATATACAGAGTATTCTTGAAACACAAAGAACATTAATTGGTTTTTCCATTGTTAGTTATTTTCAGAAACAGGTTTTTAGTAAACAAGTTGTTTACCAATCCATGTTGTCATCTTTCTAGAAAAGACTAGTCTAGAATTTTCCAAACTGAAATAGGAGCGACTTCCTTGATGATTTTGGACTTGAACTTAGACATTTTGCTTGGAGGATATAAGATTAGTGTTGGATATAATTTTGGAATATATGTAGATTGTTACGAACAAATCGTATCGAGAAAGAAAACCAGCAACAAGCCGTTAACAGTTAGCCAGATTTATCACAAATAAAAAGAAAAGAGTTAAGTTTGAGTGAAATTTTGATAATTTTAGTCTTAGAACAAGAAATAGAATAAGTCCCTCAAACTTAAGAATTAGGTTTAGTCTACACTAAGAATGAAATTTCTGGTTTCTGAAACCTAAATAAACAATAGTTAAACTTGCAGATAGATATGAGCAACCTGTTTGAAAATAAAATAATTCCAACTGTTTGTTTAGCAGACAACTTTGCCTGGACGCATAAGGTCTCTTTCATAAATAAATCAAGCCCTCGAAAACCTTTCTGTTCATCTACTGATCCTAAACCAAATTTTAATCAACACAATGACATTTCCAACCATAATAGTTACAAATCCCTTATCTCGACGCACTTGTAATTATTGCAAACAATCGGGTCATGTTATTTCTGAACGTCCTGTTTTAGAAAGAAAACAGGAAAAACAAGAAAGTTTTATGCCTGCAGGCTTTACTTCATTCAAGTCTACAACTCAGCCTTGATTTTAAAGACCAAATTTTTGTCCAGCCAAAGTTCCTGAGACTGATCGTACTGTTATGGAAATTTATGAGCCATTCTTATCGGATGGTTTTGCGTCATTAGAAAGTGATTTTTCATACTCTGTTCCGATTAAAATTTTACGTGATTTCGGAGTTTCTCAATCTCAAAGAAGATGTCCAGTCTTTTTCCGAGAAGACTTCTTCCGTAATAAATGTACTTAATGGTCTAGTGACTATTGGTATCAGAAAAAATACATTTTAAATGTGTTCATTTGTTATCAGGCAATCTTTTAGCTGGAGGTAAGGTTATTGTTAACTGACGCACCTTGCATGGATCAATCACTCGATCCAATTGAAGAAGAAATTCCTGACCTTTATCCGTCATTTGCAGTTACTAAAGCTATGGCAAAGAAAGCCATTTTGACTGAATATCAGTCTGATAATTGTCTTATCTGATACCCTGTTGGGTCATTCTTTTATATGAAATGAATAAAATCTTTTTCACAAAACCCGCACGAATCTCAGACAAGTTTTAAACGTAATTCATTAAAATTAAGTATATATCTTCACCCTTAGGTAATTAAGGCCATGATACAAGGTCAATGTCAAAACTACAAGACGACCAACACAATGATCCAGAAATAGCTCCTTTATTTAAAAAAGCTGTCAATGAAACTGATCTTTCACAAGCACCTCCCTGTTTTTATATAAGAAAATGGAATGTGAATGAGAAGGTCATCTGTTTATGATGAATGGGCAGTCATGTTGTCCTTACCAAGTCCTATAGATTAGAAATATTAAGCTTAGCTCATGAATCACCTATATCAGGTCATTTAAGTATCAATTGAACCTATCTCAAAATTCTTAACCATTTTTATTGGCCTGGTCTAAAAGCAGATGTATCGCATTATTGTAGGTCTTGTCATACTTGTCAAATTGTAGGTAAACCCAATCAGGTTACACATAAGGCTGAACGACAGCCGATCCCTGCATTTGATGAACCGTTTAGCAGGATTATAATTGATTGTGTAGGTCCATTGCCAAAAACTATGACTGGAAATGAGTACCTTCTGACCACTATGTGTGCTATTATCCGTTTTCCAGAAGCAATACCTTTAGGAAATATAAAATCTAAAACAACTGTCAAGGTTTTAGTGATTTTTTTCCGCTTTTTAGGACCTCCTAAATCCGTTCAATATGTTCATGGGTCAAATTTTATGTCTTACATTTTCCAGCAAGTGATGAACGAGTTGGAAATTTAACGATATAGGACATCTGCTTATCATCGTGAAAAACAAGGTGTCCTTGAACGGTTACACCAAACCTTAAAAGATATGATAAGGTCATATTGCTTTGACACACAAAAGAATTGGGATGAAGGTATACATCTTTACTTTTGCAGTAAGAGAGTCTGTACAAGAACCTCTTGAGCTTGTTTTTGCTACACAGTTCGTAGACCTTTAAACTTTTAAAATAAGCGTTTCTTTCTCATGGCTCCTTTAAGTTTACTCCAGTATATATCTGGCTTTAGAAACGTATTATTTAAAGCTTTTGAGGTCGCAAAATTAGATTTAGAGAACACCCAATGTAAAATGAAAGAAGTAAGTTATGACAAGAATACAAAAGAAAGAAATGTTAAATCTAGAGATAAAGTTCTAGCTTTTCTACCAATTCCTGGTGGGCCTCTACAAGCAAGATATTTTGGTCCTTTTTCTGCAGAGGAAAATGTTATTGACTTAAATTATGTGATAACAACTCCTGACCGGCGAAAGGAAAAGCAATTATGTCATATTAATATGTTAAAAAAGTATGTTGATAAGAATATTTTAAATCTATCATCTATATATCATCTATAACACCATCAGTCCCAAAATTCAAAATCACATTAAACATAAAGACATAAATTGTGAAGAAATGAACTTTGTTAAGTCTAGCCCTATTTGTTCAAAATTTCAGAATGTTACGTTTAAAGACATTTAGATTAAAAACTTTCACATTTAGATAATAATAAAAAGGATGATTTAGAAAAGTTAATTTCTGAATATCAGCATCTGCTCCCTGATATTCAAACACGGACAGGTCCAATATACTATGATATGGACATTGAAAATTAAAATCCGGTGAAACAACATCCTTATTGAATGAATCCCAAGAAATTGGAGTATCTTAGAGAGGAAATCAAGTATCCATTGGACTGTATTGAACCTGGTCACAGTAAATGGGTTTCTCCCTGTATTCCCGTTCCAAAGCCAGATGGAACTTTTCATATGTGCACTGACTATAGAAAATTTAATACTGTGCCCAAGACTGATTCGTTTCCAGTGCCAAGAATAAATGACTGCAATGACAATATTGGTTATGCAAAATATGTTACTAAATTTGATTTTCGAAAAGGTTTTTGGCAAATTCCTCTCTTTGAAAGTGCTAAAGAAGTATATGCATTTGTAACTCCTGGTGGACTTTATCAATTCAAAGTTATGCCTTTTAGGATGAAAAGCTCGCCGGCAACATTTCAACAACTTATCAACATGATATCAGGAATTGACGATCGTAAAACCTTCATCGATAACTTATGAGATTTCTTGGTATGGCTGGTTATTGCAGGAAATTTTGTGGTAATTTTTGGCCATTGCTGAGCCATTGACAAGTGTTCTCAGCAAACGCAAAAAAATTATATGAAATGATGATCGTAATAATGCTTTCGATAGAGTAAAAGCCAAACTAGAAATTAACCAGTTCTTATGGCTCCTAATTTTTAAAACGAATTTAAGCTTGCAGTAGATGCTAGCGATAATGGCACAGGTGGTGTTATACTTCAAGAAGATTGTAATGATGTAGATCACCTAGTTAGTTATTTTCTTTAAAGTTTAACAAACATTAGAAAAACTACTCAACAATAGAACAAGAGTGTTTATCTCTCATTCTTGCTTTTCAGCATTTCGAACTATATTCGTCATCTTCTCCTGCGCCCATCATCGTATAATTATAGTGGTTATAATCCTCTGATTTTTAATACATAAAATGAAAAACAACAATCAACATGTACTCCGGTGGAGTCTGTTTTTAGAATATAACAGGGATATCAGACATGTAAAATGGGGTGATAATATTATCTCTGATGCTTTGTCTAGACTTTAACTTGTAAATAGTTAACATTTGTCTTTATGTATAATGTATTTTCTTGTACATTTAAGTGTAATGATATGTCTTATATTCTAAAAAAAAGTTAGAAATTCTTAAAACGTTTTTTTTTCTCCTGTAGGAGGGGATGTGTAATGTAAATAGGATATACATGAAACCTGTTTCCGTTTCACTCTATATACAGAGTATTCTAGTAACATAAAGAACATTCATTGGTTTTTCCATTGTGATTATTTCTGGAAACAGGTTGTTAGTAAGCATTAATGCTGTCATCTTTCTAGAATAGACGAGTCTAGAATTTTCCAAGCTGATATAAATACATGTAGGAGTGACTTACTTGATGATTTTGGACTTGAACTTAGACTTGTGGCTTTTAGGATACAAGATTAGTGAAAAGTGTTGGATTTAACTTGGAAAACAGATCTGTAAGTTTGAATTACTTTAAACAGGTTGCTCATAATTATTTTTGTAAGTTTAACTATTGTTTATTTAGACTTTAGGAACCAGAAATTTCATATTTTTTGTAGTCTAAATCTAATACTTAATTTTGAGGGACTGCTTGTTTTAAGATTAATAATTGTCAAATTTCACTCAAACTTTATTCTCAGTGTACTCCTTTGTCTATAATCATTAATAAATATTGTTAATTATTAAAGGCTTGTGGCTGTTTTTCTTTCTCGTTACGCTTTGCTCGTAACAATACGCGTACCTCCGTTACATGTAATGGAAATTTTATTTTTCATTTATACCGTATCATAGCTCAATACTGTTCCACATACCCTTATTTCAGAAGAACTATGAGTCCTTATTCTTTGGTGAAGATTTAAAATGGGATAATTGACTTCCAACACGCAAAAGGGGCATTCGGACATTTGCGTAAAGTGTCGTCTTGGATAAGCCTGTGCAGTCCGCACAGGCTAATCCCAGACGGCACTTTACGACTGTAATAGATTTTGCATTACAGCAGACTTGCGCAAAACAGAAAATTACACAAAAAGAGAAAATATCGTTTAGGATTGGCTTGTGCTGTCTTGGGCAGGCTAATCCGAGACTACACAGTACGCAGATGCCTGATCGCCACTTTTCGTGTGCTGGAAGCCATTTGGTAATTGTTTCACCTTATATTACACAATGCGTATTTAAATAAAAGAAAGAAAAAACTTTGAAACTATTGAAGGAAAACGAGAAAATGCTAGTAACCAGCATGGTCTTATTTTCCAAAAAAGTTTTTTCTATCCTTTCTCTAGAAGTTTCATCATTTGAGGCAGTTCTAATTTTTCCTCTGCAAAGTTTAGAAATTTGAACTAGTTTAAAACTTTGTCGTTTAGTAATATGTTAGGGCAAAAAAGATTTTTTTTTCTACATTTCCAGGATATCTGCTACATGAGAATTAGATATGAAGGAAACCACCTTGGTGTGTACGGTGGATGCATTGACTACATCAAGTGTCTATCTGCGGAAGCTGACAATAGACTAAATTGTAAGAACGGGACGGTCAGCTCTTGCTTTTTCTGTAATGAAATATCTCATTTCAACAGCTTGGATGTTGTAGGTAAGACAACTTTTTAATTCTATCAGTGTAGGATAAATCTGTTTAACCCTTTACCCCATAAGGCATTCCAATGGTATCTCTAATTGACCCTAAATAACAGCAAGGATGAAGCCGCTTTTTATGTAAAAATGGCACCTTTTGATAGCATAGAAAACATTGTGACAAAAGGTGAAATTGCTCCTTTTGCCTCAATGTTTTCCAAAGGCTCATACAAGCAATGTGTAGAAATGAATATCTATGGAGTAAAGGGTTAATCAAAATCCCTCCAGGAGCTGAAAATACAGAGAAGGATTTTTATCTTCAAAGATACGTCTTTTTTTTTTTATCTTTAAAGAGACATTTTTACTCGTTTTCGTCCAGTTTTATCCATTTCATTCTCATGCTATGAAACTATAATAATTCTTGTGTTTTCATGCCAATTGTAGCTGACAACTGCAAGACTGCAGAGACTGCGACTGGTAGAAAATGCGTAGCCTTTCCGGTGTTTAGAGGATAAATCCTTTGAATTTCTTTATCCCGTGCGCTATATTTTTCGATTACTTACTTATGTTTACATAGCTGACCAATATCTGAATCAGACAGATAACAAATCAATTTTTATTAAAAAGATTGGACTTTTGTTCGAAATTTTACATAAAATTGTTGGAAAAGGAGAAAATGCTGATTTTGCAGCATTTTCTCCCTTTTCCGAATATTTTCAAAAGCTTTCTTTGTCTTGGACGCTGGGACTCCGATTTATATGATAAAGGGTCAAAAGCATATCACATTACTATCATGGCCAATCACATGCGAAAAAAGGGCATTCGGACATTTGCGTACAGTGTCGTCTCAGATCAGCCATCGCAGTCTGCGCAGGCTAATCCGAGGCGATACTTTCCGTTCTTATGTAATTTTCTGTTTTGTGCAAGTCCATTTTAAAACAAAATCAAATGAAGTCGGAAACTGTCGTCTCGGATTAGGGAGAATGCCCAGGCTCATCCGGGATAACACTTTACCCAAATGTCCTAATGCCCCTTTTCACGTGATAGAAGCTGACAGAAGTTGGTATTCGAGTTGAAATCTAATAGAATAGAGTCCCAAAAAAAATTCATTCAGCGGACTCACCTGTTTGTATATTTTTTTAGGCGAGTTTTATAAACTTTTTATCCCTAATAAAGCTAACGGATGTCGGATCCATTTCATAATACATAATTGGTATATTACGCTTAAATCATATGAGGTAATGTGACCAAAGAAAATTCCTAATGAGTATATTACCGTGATAACAAGGAAGGCTATGTGATATAACCTTATCAATAATTGAGGTGTAACTTGTCTTTACCTACAAAATTTTGTTGAATATTTTCTTCGAATATGAACGTAGATTGAAAAAGTGGCACGCTGTCTGATTGGCTTAGCCAAAGTGTTGAGCCAGTCACAAATTAAGTTATTTTTAAATTAGGGAAAATTTTCAGAAATTTAGAAAGAAAACTCAGAAATTTAGACTAATTTTCAGAACTTTAGAAAAGTGTGCAGAACTAGATGAGGAATGAAAACTCGAGTGGTTGAGAAAAACGAACACAGGACTCGCACGAAAACGTTCTTGCAGTGGGATGTGGAATCTTTTATATGATTTTCAGCTCATATGCCTACATGTTTTTGTTTTTTTCTTTTTCGCAAGACTCAGTTAGAAAGTTTAATATGTCTGCCTCGATTACCCTGTCGATGGACATGACGCCAGGCCTGGCCGACACACAGTCAGTGGAGTATCACAACTTTGTCCTCAACATAGAGACACAGGTTAGTTTGAATGATTTCTTATGGCAGATGGACACAAGGAGAGTGTATGTGTCCGAGGATGGGGTATAATTTCAAGTTAACCATTAACACGCCTTTTACTGCCATTGTTGCATATCCGATGATTAAAAACACAACACAAAATGTTGTTAGATCTATTTCAATCGACAGATTTGGGGGACATTCTCTCCTTATCGGACAGTGTCGATCCAAGATCAGACTGTGGAGTCTGATCTTGATCTACACTGACCGCAAAAAATATCCTAAAGCCCCACGTAGCTGTCTTAGGATTAAGATTACTATTGAAGTTAACAAGCAATGGCTACATTCGTATAGAGAATACGTACATGTACATTATTAGTTGTCAGGTGGCAGGGGACTTGGAAACGACGTGGCTACATGATTCACGACAGCCGTGAACAAGTTTCCAAATTGCCGTCTACCTGACCGTACAACGAATTTACAATACTGCAAAGTTTTACCACCCCATCTTTTATTAAGCTACTTTTACCTGATTTATTTTTCGTTAAAAAAATTGAGTACGCTAACGAAGTAGAATTTCCCTTCAGAAAGCCCCGATTCAGTGGAAACTGACATCACTGACACCGTGTTAATACGTGCTAAAACGTGCTATTTGGTGCAAAATCTTGATTTTAATCTTGCTCGACGCCGCTATTTTGGATTGGATGTTGTGTTGACAGTATAGTCAGGTATACGAGGAAATACGAGGTATACGAAAGGAAAACTTGCTTTTGCGTTGGTTTTGCCAGTGTATGTGATATATATGTTCCGGGCTTATTATCCAATCAGATCACGAGAAATTTCTTTGCAGCATAATAAAGTGTTTTTTATATATATATATATATATATATATAAATAGCTAAAGAGGTTGGGAGAGTTGAAAATTTTCGAGCCTCAGCAAGACATCAATTCTCACAACCGAGTTAGATATTTTTGATACACAACAACACTATGGATGTGTTCTAGTTATCTTGTAACGCCTTATTCCTTCATGTTTATTGTCAACATGCCGCTGACAAATACAGGTTAAAAGTTGTCTTTTTTTTCACCGGAACTCTCATTTTGAAAAACACCCTATTGATAATCATAGTAGGCTTACTTTATGGTAGTAATTTAACATGCGAAAATTGCGATTGAGGTTGCATTGAATTGAAAAAAAAAAACATGGTAAAAAGCATTCAAATGACGTCACAGGCTCGAATAACGTGAGCAAGCTATCGGAAATTACAGCGCATACTTTGACATCGATCTTTTGTCGTGGGCTTTCTGTAGTAATTGTAATATTTGGAATACTTTTCACCCATTATGGTTAATGGGGGTGGAGTCAGTAGAACGTAGGTCTACTATTCTATAAATATCGCATCTATAGATAATATAACATGGAAACCGCTTAATTGAAAGATAAGTATAAAATGTACTCATCTTTGACGTGCACTGCTTCATTGAAAGTTTACTATTTTTCTTTTTCAGTACCAAAACGCTATATATGGACAAAAGGGTGTTTTTGTCGTCGATTTTTTGGAACTAAGGTGAGTTTACCGGTACAACATAAACAGAAAAAAATGGAATACGAACCGATTTTTAATTGAAAGTGTCTGAAAGCCGTCATGAAATATGTTGGAAGAAGAGAAATTTCATGTCTCAAAGCAATAGTCTTACTGTCGTTTTCTCGCTCTCTCTCTCTCTCTCTCTCTCTCTCTCTCTCTCTCTCAAGTTTTTCATAAAAATTCAGCAAACAAAGAAATCGAACACTACTATGGTGCGGGAGGGAATGAGCGTATGCAAGGGTTGGGAGTAGGGAGGAAAAAAGGACATGCCGTCTTAAATTTTGCTACCTATACCCCCTCTCATCCTCTCATCTAAAACGTGCAGTGCATTTTATAAATGAGCCGTGCTCTATTAAGGGAGCTTCGTGCATCTACGTGATAAATTATTCCAAGCAACGCATCACAAAGTTATGGATCATTGAAGCCAATTTTGTCCAATAAATTGTTAAATCACGAGGTATACAATAACTTGATCCTTGGAGATACAGAAACAAGATTGCCTTGATGGCCCTGAAGTCGCTGGCCAGAGCCTTTTGATCAAACATGACCCATTTCCAATCTCTTCAGAGATATTAAGATAAATATTCCTTAGTACTGGACTTACAAATATGGCTTCTAGAATGCAGACCCGCCTTTTTTAGAATTTGTCTCACCGACCTATATTCTCTTACGAACAAAGTCCGTAACAAAGAAACAAATGAATAAATGCATGGCAGAAATAAGGGTCCGAGCGGGATTCGAACCCCGGAACTCCCGGACGCAAGGCCAATACCTTAACCACTGAGCCAAAGAGATATCTCCCTGACGCAGTAGCCAGTTATTGTATTTAAATCGGGAGAATGCCATGCAGGAAGGAGTGGTCTCCCGTAACACACCCCCTCTTAAAGTCATCATTTATTGATGACTCAAAGCCTTATTAGGCAGGAAGTCCGACTTTGGACAACAAATGGGATTAATGGCTCAATGGCCAATCCCGGACGAGCCCCCATCTTACGAACAAAGTCCGTAACAAAGAAACAAATGAATAAATGCATGGCAGAAATAAGGGTCCGAGCGGGATTCGAACCCCGGAACTCCCGGACGCAAGGCCAATACCTTAACCACTGAGCCAAAGAGATATCTCCCTGACGCAGTAGCCAGGTATTGTATTTAAATCGGGAGAATGCCATGCAGGAAGGAGTGGTCTCCCGTAACAATTCTGACAAACTTTCATGAGTATTTGAGAGGAAATGTGGTTTGTATGGGTGTGCAAGATTTGACCTAGTGACATAGTTTTTTTTATCCAATATGACCCATATTCATACTAGTCTAAGATATTATCAAGAGAAACACTTTAATATCATTGAACTAAAATGTGCCCCCTAGAGCGTTAGGATTAAACCTGGTAATCTAGATTTTGATTGCATGTGATCTGTGACCCAAACTCATGCAAGATATCATCAAGACAAACATTCTGACAATGTTTAAAGAATATTGGACTGAAAATGCTACCTCTCGTTAATCCAAAAGGTTTTCCGAATTAGAACTGTGTCACCTTGTCATTTATCTAACATGACACATTTTAATATTAAAGTAAGATATTATCTGCACAATTATTATGACAAAATTTCAAGATTATTGAACTGAAAATGTGGCCTCTAGAGCGCGCACAAGGTTTCTCTAAGATTTCACCCATTGGCCTAATTTTTAACTGACGTCACCCAGCTCAAAACTAATCCTAGCTTTCATCATGACAAACATTCTGACCAACTTTGAAGAGCGTTGGACCAAATATGTTCACTCTGGAGGGTTTTCTAAGATTTGACCTGGTGACCTAATTTTTCCCCAAAGTTGCTCATTTTCAAACTCGTCAGCAATATTATTAAGACTAATATTCTGATCGACTTTCAAGAGTACTGGACTGAAAATCTGGCTTTCGGAGCGTGCACAAGCACGGCGGGAAATCACATGACACAACAACAACAAAAATGACCCGACATTTAAAAAAATTCCCCAACTTGAGATAAGGAAATCTTCAATAATTCCGTTAATACATGACCGATTGGAATTTGGTTTGAAGCAGAGAAGGCGGAAGGACTCCAGGGATTTGCTTGATGTGTTAGATTTTTTAAACAACACCCGATAAAAAAGTTATTGACGAGCAAACAAATTTTTTACCCTGGATAATTTGTTTGCTCGTCAATAACTTTTTTATCAGGTGTTGTTTAAAAAATCTAACAAAATCCTAATCACACTGTATGAAACCGATCAAATGTCGGTCATTCTTTTTGTTGTTGTGTCACGTGATTCCCCGCCGTGACAAGGTTTTTTCTAAATTTTGAACTGATAACGTACTTTTTGATCACCAAAAGAAACGTTCTGACCAACTTTCAGGAGTACTGGACTAAAATTGTTGCCTGTAGAGCGTACACAAGTTTTTTCTACGATTTGACCTGGTTATCTGGACCATTTTCAAGTAAATCTCAGAAATCACCAAAAAACAAACTTTCTGATCAACTTTCAAGAGTATGGAATGAAAATATGACCTCCAAAGCGTGCACAAGGTTTTGCTAAGTTTTGACCTCGTGACTGACATCAACCATATTCAAACTCGTAAGAGATATCGTCAAAACAAACATTGTGACTTTCAAGAGTATTAGAGAGACAATGTGGCCCCTAGAGCGTACAAAAGATTTTCTCATATTTGACTTTGTAACCTTGTTTTTGACCGTACAGAACCCATTTTCGAACTAATCCGAAATATCACCAAAGCAAATATTCTAAGTTTCACGAGTATCAGACAGGAAATGTGGTCTTTAGAGCGTGCACGAGGTTAAAAGTTGACAACGAACGACGTACACAGCACGATGGACACAACACGATCACAATAGCTCAACCATGAGCACTTTGTGCTCAGGTGTGCTAGAAATAACCAATAACAAACCGTGTTTTGGATAAAGGGCTTAATTGCTTATGCAAAACGTATCGAAACAGATCAGTCATTGCAAACCGCGCAAACTGACCTGGTTCGAAACCTTTTTCTTTCTTGTCAACTTTTTTGTATATCGTAGGGCCATTGTACCATTACGGGGTTGTTACACAAACGGATTCTATGGAATCATAATTAGTGATTTCATAGAGTAGATGCATTAAACCCCCTTTTTCACTGAACATGCCTCAAATCCATTAGGTAAATGCTTTGTTTATTAAGCCATACCTTGTAACGACTGCTTACACTTGCGTGCAAGTATTACTTACAGATTCCATCGGGTGACAAACAGTCCTCAAATGACTGTAATCAAATCCTTGACACTAATTTTGTTTTGTAGTCATACCCGCAGACAAACCTGTGATAAACAATGATTAGTGCACCACATGTGTAAAAACAAATGAGGGCCATGCTTTGGTAAAAGACTGCTTCATGCATCTTTGCTTTCTATGATACATGAAACCAAGTTACATCCATAGAATTAGTTTTACATAACAATTCACTGAACAATGAGGTGCACTTGTCCTTTCGACATGCCGAGGAAAAACAACAACAACAACATCAAAAGGTTTCGACCCAGGTTAGCCCGCGCAAACTGCTCAGGCTAACCTAGGTCGATACCTTTTGCAAATTGCATTCAGCCCCCTTTCAATTCTAAGTCAGATTTATAAGTTACACAAGTTTTGATTGGATAAACTACTCCTTTTCTCTCGGAGATATCACATGTAGAGTTTTTGATTGGATCAACTACTCCATTGCTCTTAGAGATATCATATGTAGAGTCTACATCAAATAAGTCGAAATATTCATCTATAATTTTAGGAGACCAAGGGTGACGATCGTTTTGCATATTGCTGTGAACTCAATGTGGTTTGTGAACGCTTCGGATATCGCAGCGGCTGTAGCAAGTAAGTTACGAACAGTCTCATACAATGGAAAAGATGTCGAAGCAGTTCATGTATCACCAATCCATCATGGTAAGTTAACGTTTAACGTATGACTTAAAAATCATTCTAACATAGCACATGAATTCAGTAGTATAAACACAGTGCAACGACAGCATGGTAAAATCTACGTTATTCTGTGAAGAGTGACGTCATTCTATGTAGAGTGACGTCTTTTTGCAGAATACAGAATACTTTATTATTATTTGCGCTTGAACACATACGGTTCATCGTTACAGACATAGTTTTACTTAACAATGAGTATTGAAATTTAACAACAATATAAAAAATATCAACAACAGAAAGAGATTGAAAAAAAAAATATCAATCAAAATTAAACTAAAATGCGGAAATAGTGTTACTGTGGGAAATTTGTTTTAATTCCCAACATTATTTACTTCAATTTTTCTTTTTATGTTAGCTTTTCTGTAGAATATACCAATTCCATTTAGAGTTCTATTGTTTGTAGAGTCCAAAAGTTCTACCAATTTAAAACGTTCGGTTTTTTGTGGAAATATTTTTTAATGTAAATTTCTCTTAATTCTTTGTAAAACGGGCAAACTAGAAGAAAATGAAACTCGTCTTCAATATCATTCAAATCGCAAAGTGTACATATTCTTTTGTTACGTTCTATATTTCTATTTCGCCCTGTTGCAATTAATAATTGATGTGATGAAAGACGTATTTTGGCAATCGCATTTCTATGCGTAGGAATGTTAATTTTAACTAGATAAGAGGACAGCTCAAAGGTATCCTTGACGTTTCTATACAAAGTTAATGATGTTTTATTGCTTATTTCATTATTGATGTAATTATCAATTAATCTTCTTCGAAATAAGGACACAAAAGCCTTTAGATTTACAGATGAGGGAAATAACCAAACATCGCAAAAACCGTTACTTTGTAATAACAACTTTACTTTATCGAACCAGCGATTTGAAATTATGTTTTCAGATGTATATGCATTTGCTATTGTTTGAAAAATGCAGTTGGATTGTTTTTCCGTGAACAACTTTACGAAATATTTCACTATTCGAACTTTAATGTTAATACTTAAAGGATATCTTCCAAATTCGCCATACAGTGCCGAATTACACGTGGAAGATTTAACGTTGACTAAACGTTTCAAAAATTTTCTGTGGAGTCTTTCAACAAGATCACTTGTTAAAAACCCCCAAACTTCGCTCGAATAATATACATCTATTATAGACGCGACAAAGGCGTCGAATAATTCAAGCATAGTTTTTACTGAAATTTGTTTATTTTCAGTTATATTGAAAAGGTTACTCGTTGCCCGGGTTGCCTTGCTTGTTAGTGTTTTAATAGCATTTTGAAAACTTCCATTACTTTTAAAGACAATGCCTAAGTAATTAAACGTGTTTACTGTTTCAATTGGCTCAGATTTGTATACAAATTCGAAAGATTCACTGACCCTTCTGGTCTTTTGAAATATTACCACTTTAGTTTTGCTTACATTAACCGTAAGCTTCCATTTTTCACAATATTTTTCAAACGTGTTTATCAAACTTTGGAGTCCTTCTGCAGTTTCCGATATTAAGACTGAGTCGTCAGCAAACAAGAGCAAAAATATAGTAATTTGATCAAAGGTGGATGATTGGTTTGAGTTTAATTGCAAAAATAACTCTATATCATTTATAAACAGTGAAAAAAGTATGGGAGAAATTGTTTCCCCTTGTAACAAGCCAACGTCACAACTATAAAACTCAGAAACACTGTTCATGCGCTTAACACAGATTTTAACATCGTTATATAACGATCGTATTACGGAAAAAAGTTTTCCACTTAGTCCTTGTTTAAGCATTTTGAACCATAATCCATTGCGATATATTGAGTCAAAACATTTTTGCAAGTCAATAAAGCAACAATATGATTTCTTCTTTTCTTGAAATTGTTTTTGGATAAAATTGTTTAATAGAAAAATAGAATCAACTGCACTGAAATTAGACTTAAATCCAAACTGTGCATCGCTTACAATGTCATATTTCTTAACCCATGACTTAAGGCGTTCATTATTAATGATGTGAAAAGTTTTGAGAAACAACTTGTCAGAGTTATTCCGCGATAACTGTTAGGATCTGAAATATCCCCTTTCTTATGAACTGGTATGATCACGCCTCTTGACCAGGCTTTGGGGTATACTTGTTTGTCAAGTACATAATTGAATAGTTTGATCAAAGGTGTATCTAAATAGTCTATACCAAATTTGAAATATTCATAGAATATATTGTCTGTTGAGCATGTTTTATTCAAACCAAGATTTTTGACGCATTTTCTTAACTCCGTAACAGTGAAAGGTTCATCAAGCTCTTGAAATATAGGCTCATTTTGATTATTTAGATCAAAGTTATTTAAAAACTCTTCACATTCCTCGTCTCCATTCATAGAAATATTTGAATAAAGATTCTTGAAATGATCAAAGAAAGTATCCAGATCAATATCAAAGTTATCGTTAACATCTTTGTCTTTCTTAAATAATTTCCAAAATTCCTTAGGCTTAATTTTTTTCAAATTTTATAACTCCGACGCCTTTTTTCTGTAAAATTGACGTTTCATTTTTCCACAGAAATATTTGTAATCTCTTTTTTTGGAAAGAAAAAAATGTCCTGCTAGCGGCTTCTCTTGTTAGATTGTAGTTTGATAAGGCTTCCTGATACAATATATTTTACGGTTACATTCCTCGTTAGACTTTTTTTTTTCACTGTAACAAGTATTGTCATAATAAGAACCACTTTTTCTTGTTTTAAATGATTTCTTGAAATATTGATTACCCACCGTATTTAAATATTTCGTAAAATTTTCAACCAACACATCAGCTGAACAATTTCTAGAAATATTTTGATCTAAGATTTCATTAAAATCATGAATACTTGATGCTATGTCATTTTGAAATTGATCCTTATATTCTGAATCCCATTTATAGACGAATTCCGTGTTTCTTGAATTATTATGTTTCTGTAAAGTATTTACAATTAAATTAAGTGAAATTGGTGAGTGGTTTGAATGAACGTTAAAATCATGAACATTGAAATCCGAAATACTATCGAAATTACTATAACTAGTGATGACATAGTCCACAGTGCTTTCTCCGTTGTGCGTATAACAGGTAAATTTACCAATGCCTCTATCATTCCCTAGACGACCGTTTAAGATTCTCATGCCCAAAGATTTGCACAAATCTAATAAATTGTCACCAAACTTATTTGAACCTCGATCGCATGCTGCGCGAGGTGTGACCAAATCGATTTCATTTGAATCAAACTCGTTATGATCAATTAATGGTCTATCATTCATAATAAAATCATTTTTACATGCTGTTCGTGAATTCAAATCACCAAACAGAAAACCCTTCCCTCCTAGCATCTGAAAATGTTGAATTTCGTTTTCAGTTTTTTCAAAAATATCATACATCCCTGCCCTTGATGGCTGAGGTCCATTTTTGTTACTTTTTTGCCCACCTGGACAGAATGTACCTGCTTACAATGTAGACGCCTTTTGCTTTCCTCTGTGTCGTCAGGAGTCAATTTACTTCTATTTCTTTTTTGACCCATAGTATAATTTCTATTTTGTATGTGCGGAATTCAACGACAAGACGATTGTTTGTATAGACTTACGTCATCCTCGTGCGTTATAACGCCATTTCACATTTGGATTATGTTCATGTATAAGTATTCTCAAAACACACTTTTTTTCTGTAGAAAAAAATTGTTTTAACTGATATTTAAATCTTAATCATATAAACTGACACTCACTCGCGTATCCTCTGTCCTTTTCATTTCCTTTTCACCGGAGTCGGAAATCCTTAGTAAGAGCGCACAGGAATAAAAATCATAACTTCAAGTTAATTATTTTAATTATTTTAGTTTACCTTACAAATTTTACACCATTCAACGTAATTTTTAAAAATGTATCCACACACAAAATTTCTCTTCCTTCAAACTTAAATTAAATTTTTGCACTTGAAATTACGTTATTTGAAATGATGCCCTTAAAATTTTGCTTGTTTACATCGATGACGTCATATCCGAAGAAGACATTATGGAAAAAAAAAGTAGTCTAAGTAAGTTTTCAATGGAATAGATCGAAATAATCTTTTTTCGTTCATGGTTTATCGTTTAATAAACCACGTTGAGAGTTATGAGGATAGCCCTGGTGGATTATTCATTGTGTCTAATAACTCACACTACAATAGAAAGAAGATTATTTATTAAGTCTGTTCTTGAATCGAGGCAGATTCAGCCATAACCATGAAATATCAGTATTCATGTATTTGACCCATGCTTTGTTACAATGGAGTTAAATGCGCATGCTAAAAAGTGGCCCATATCCTGTGGAGACTGCAGACCTGAGTAAAAATATTTTGGCGCTAGTCAATTTCTGCTTGTCAAAGAACTAGAGTACTTCATTATTCAATCGGTTGTGAAACAAAATGGATTCTGTGAATCCATAGTCAAGTGATGACATGCTTGATATAGCGAATCAGGAAAATACATGAAACCGTCTTGTGCCAGGGCGCGATACATTTTTTTTCCCCATGGTTTTTTTTTTTTTTTTTATTTTTTTTCTTCATTTTTTTCCCCATTTTTTTTTTTTTTCATTTTTCATTTTTTCTCCACTCTCTACATAATATACAATGCAAAATATCATACATTTATTTGTTGTGGATAGGCCAGGGTCCGGATTCACTAACCATTCTTTAACACAGTCTCAGTCTTATTCACCAGAATTTTCTATATTTGAAAGCAACACAACTTCTGATTGGCTAAACCAAATGGTTTAGCCAATCAGAAGTCGTGTTGCTTTCAATTGTAGAAAGTCTTGCAGAATAAGACTGAGAATATTCTTAAGAAAGGTTTGTGAATACGAACCTTGATTTGAACCTGTTTTCTATAAGTAAATTTCCAGAAGCTCGAAGGACCGTTTCTCTTTGAAATTCAAGGGATTTTTATCATAAAATAAATATAGTATACAATTATATAAAGTCAACTTGTTGGGTATTGTGCCCTACGCATAATCATTAACCCTTTCCCTGATTTTTACGACTCTAAAAAGGGAGCCCTTTGAAGACATTGTGGGAAAAGGAGAAAATGCTGGTCACCAGCATATTCTCTTTTTCCCCGCAATGTTTTCTGACCTCTCAGAACAAATTTCAATTTTTAGGTCACATTAATTTTGTCGGCTGCAAATGCTTTCAATTTGGACCAGTCTACAATTTTGTCGTTTGGTTAAGAGTGAACCCAACAGTACAGCGCATGTGGCTTACTTTTTAGTTCCTAGAGCGCCGAATAAAGCTATCCGACATTTTCATTCCAGAAGCACAAAACAATCAATTGCACTTTCGTGATTTCTTTCGTCTAGTGTGTTTCAACTAAGCGGAAAGACTAGATCAAAGATCAAGCTGCACGATTTGTGCAGCCTTATCTTGATCTACACTTACCGTAAAGGGAATTATTGTTGTGAAAGGTGTTTAAATGGTTGAGAAGTCACTGGAAGTTTCGTCACGCTTCTAGAGTGTAAGAAAAATGTAATTCGTTTGATGCCAATTAGATTAATTCGGTCTATTTTACCGTATACTGGATTTTATTTGCGTTCCAAAATGTTCGCGAGTTTGGTCAAAACCAATTTTCACGTCTCTAACTTTCAGGAAAAAAACCGGTACGTTTCTATATTTCACGAACCGGAGTCATATGATCGCATCAAATCCACCAAAAAATGTCTATCTATACGCCTGGTATTACATAAGTATTAGTTCATATGCAAAATGGGAAAAAAAGCTAGAATCACAAGATTTACCTCAATAGTTGGGTATGTCAAGATCTCAAAATTTCACCTTTTCTGATCGATTGCGATGGTATACAAAAATGCATAAATCAGAAAAAGATTTATTCAAATCTAATACTACTGTTACTTTCTAGTCAGTTTATCTCAAAATTCATAATATCAGTGGACTGCAAATGGACACTGGAAAACTTTGCTAAAGCTTTCATGTAATTATTACTGCTATCGAACTAAAACTGTCCCTATACATAATCATTGTGTTAATTCATTACCACACGAGAAAATTTTGGACTGGTCAAAATTGAAAGCATTAATTTTGCAGACAACAAAATAAAGGTGACTGAAACATAGAAATTTGTTCTGGGAAGGGTACAATACACTGTGGGAAAAGGAGAAAATGCTGGTTACCAGCATTTTCTCCTTTTCCCACAGCGTTTTCAAAAGGCGCAGGTTTTTCATTTTGAAGTGAAACAACAGATCGATTGACAAAAACAACAGGCAGGGGGTCAAGGGGACCGCCTAGGCCCCCTTGTGGGTCCAGGGCAACGCCCTGGTAGGGGGACCAGGGGGGCGAAGCCCCCCGGCCGAAAACGATTCTGAGCTTTTTTAAACCTATTTTGTGAGGTCTCCTTGATGGTAAATCTGTTTTTTTTTCTCTATCATTATGTCATGAGTTTGGTCTTAAAACATTATTTGGATCTCACTTGTACATATACAGTATGTAAGTGAGGTCCAAATACTGTTTTGAGAAAAATACACGTATAAAATATGAAAACAAATGTTAACATGTCTTACTTCACAGCCAATTAAGAGTAAGACATACACACACCTATTTGATTTTTTACAAAGAGCAAAGGAGATAGGACATTTCATTTTTATTATTTAAATTTACTTTCTAAATCTTAAATTTAACCCAATTCACCTTAAAACATTTAACAAATTAAATAATCTTTCATATATCTTAGATCAATTCATTCGCTTTTATGGTAAATGTCCAAAGACAAAAATAAAATGAAACATAAAGTATGTATTGTCGATGTACAATAGTTCGACGACAACTCGCTTCTCGGGATTAAAATTGCAAAACAGTCTGTAAAAAACTGAGTCACGCACTTTAAACTTTATTGTTAATTTTATGTCATCGTCTTTATTTTATGCCGGCGTCATCGTCTAATTTGGCGTTTTAAAACCAAAATCAAATAAACAGCAATTTGCGGACTTCTTTCTCTTTGCTTTGGCGTCCATGATTACCAAATGGAGATTGGAGCAACGTATCGAGGCCTACGATTGGATAATTTTATGCAAGCATCCAATGAATGACCGCGTAACATTCATAAACCAACTGTTTCTGGTTTCGCGGTAAAATTGAACCGGTGTCGCAGTACAGTTACCAACGCGTGAAATATTTTCGGTATAAACAGAGCGATCGATTTTTTAAAGATCCAGCAAAAACAACCGATCAAAAGCCGATTTCAACCGATGTTTTTGATCGGCAATCGGCTTTAAATGAAAACCCTGAAGGCGTCTTTCTCAGGGGCGTCAAAAGTAGGGATTGTGTGGTAATGGGTTTAATTGTGGTTGCTTTTGCATTTTTTTAAGATACCGGCAATTTCAAAGTTATTTCCTACAATGGCAGACTTCTCCTTTAAAGGAGAGTAAGATCTCTTCAAGTCTAGCGAGAGTAAGACCCATTTTGATTAACCCTTTTTGTATCAAAGAGAGTATTTTCAGATTATGTGGAACTTTCAGCGAATACAATTTCACGAGAATGACCCACTGGAAAAAATAGCGAAATTTTGCTTCCCGCGAAAAACAAAAAGACGATACACGATATTTTAATCATAGGTTTCAATTAAGGTTTAGTCTAGTGGGAGCTTTTCTTTTTATGGAGGTACGAAAAAAAAATAATTACTCTGTATGAAACTGCGAAGTAGTTTCATATAAAAAGTATGATTAGTTTTTTTCATAACGCTTCACGGATTCATACAGTGTAATTAGGATTGTTTTTCCATACCTCCATGAAAAAAAAAGTTCTCCATGAAAACAAAAACAATAAAAAAATTCTTAATTTTTTACATTTCAATATCACAAACAATAAATATGCATTTGAACAATACTAACTGCTTTTCTTTTTTTTCATTGAAAATCCAACATTGCGTATTTAATGTCCATTTCATTCTTAATTCATAGCGCGGTAAAACTGCTGGTTCATGACGTAACAATGACGTAAGTTAGTGACTTCATTTAAGTAGGTTTATTATTGGAAGTCCAATACTCTAGACTTAGAGCCCAGCAAACTGGCAATGAGCTTTCAGCTCTCTCTATTTCGTGGTCTTAATATTTCGGCTGCTAAGCGCGACTTGGGCAGCGTAGATCAAGATCAGACTGCAAAAACGTGTTGTATGATTTTGCGTCTATATTGTCCGATACGATATGTTTCTTCCAGTGAAACCAACTTTGAAGACGCAATATTTGGATGTTACTGTTGAATGGAATTCGTCGTTTCAGCTTAACGGTTGATTTGATAACACATTTCGGTAGAACTAGTCTAGGACTTGTCAACGTTGATAGCAGTTCGATTTACTCCTATTTTAATCTTCATTCTGCTTTCGAGGTACATATCACAGAGCTGTCTTCCTGTGCATGTACACACTAAACCTAGAACTACTTCTGTAAACATGGACTCGTGAACGGTATACACGTTAAAGTGATGATGAAGTGAACGTATTTGACTTTTTTACGTTTTACGTGATAAATAGAGGATATTACATGTGTGTTTATGAATTATCATTTTTATCAAACTCGTTGATCAAAATGTGTATGACGCTCGCATCATACTATTTAATGAAAATTATTTTACTCTTTAATTGTCGTTTGCAAACGCTTTCAACTTTGGTGAGTTAGACATTCTGTCGCGTGTTTATGAGACATACCATTAATTCAGTTTCCCTATAAAGTCTAATTAAAATGAACTTTTGGCCTTTTGAAACCTGTAACAGTGTTAGGTCTCCTGATATATTAATCACACATTTTACCTCCCGTATTTATTTTCTTCTGCAGAATGGTGTGAAGCGGAGGACATCCAAAGCGACGTTTACGGAACGTTGTCATGGAAACAAACGCGGTCAAACACACTTGCTCAGCTTCCATGCCCTTACCAGATTTCAGAAATCGTAATGATTGCCTCCAGATTCTGGTAGGTAACAGGCAAAAAATCCGGAGTCAATATCCATCAGTCATACTTAAGAACATTCTTGATTTTATTCTCAATGATTTTCCGAACTTGAAAGCAACACAACTTCTGATTGGCGAAACAAAATGGTCTAGCCAATCAAAAGTTGTGTTACATTCGAAATGCAGAATTGGGGAAAATAACATTCTTAAAAATCGTTGGTGAAACCGGACCCAGGTCTGGTGCTGCCATGCAGTATAATCTGTATACACAATCTCAGATATCCAAAAACTATTATACTATTTATTGGATAACACAAATTGAATCAGCCCATATCTAAGAAATTTCCTGACAACAAAACGTATGGAGTAAAAAAAGTAATGAAATAATATTTGTCTTTAAAATCGTGCAAAGATGTTTTTAAGGAAAGAAGAAAATACTGTGTACTGTCAGTTTGTCCTATTTTTCCGCGGTATTTTCTTTTTTCTTTTTGTCTTGGCTGTCTTAAGTTTTATTTTTTTTTTTATGTCTTGGCTGTAAAAAGCAAGATTGCAGGTAAAACTTTTTTCACTGTTTTATTAACTAATTTGGCCTGCAACACACGAAAAGGGGCATTCGGACATTTGCATAAAGTGTCGTCTCGGATCAGCTTCCGCAGTCCGCCCAGGCTAATCCCAGGCGGCACTCTCCGTTTTAATGTAAATTTCCATTTTGCACAAGTCTACTGAAGCACAAAATGTAATGTAGTCTTAAAGTGTCGTCTCGGATAAGCCTGCGAGGGCTGCGCAGGCCGATCCGAGACAGCAGTTTTAGCAAATGTCCGAATGCCCCTTTTCACGAGCTGCAGGCCACATGGTAAATCCATAATATGTGCTAGTTTTGTCTTTTGAGACTGTCTTGGCCCTAGGAGTTGAGCCAAACGACAAATTTTAAACTTATAAGAAATGTGGAGGAGGGTTGTAGAAGACAAGATAAATAGAATTCAGAAATTAAAATTTATTTTGAAAAGAGTAGACTTTTTCTCCTTTTCCCACCATGATTTCAACAGCTTTGTAAACAGGTGCGTTAAAACTTTTTATTGGATTGTGTGGTTAAGGGTTTCACTTGCTCGGGCCGTGTTGACTTGGGGACGAGTTAAGTACTGTTTCGCTTTCTTTATCGAACAAGACTTTAAAAGTTGGGGAGAACGTCCGAATAAAACATGCACAAAGTTTTCTAAAGCAAGAGCGCGAAAAACTTGAAAAGCACATGTCTATTGGCCAACCCAAAATTGTTCAGCTGCTTTGTTAATTCACGTAATGTTTATTTCTGTATTCGGAATTTTCCGTAACTCAGAAAGGGAACGAATAGACCGAGTTCTATCGTATTTGACCAGGGCCCGTGCTTATAAAACTTCCTTGAGTACATTTTCATGCTCAAGGAGCGGTTTCATGCTCAACTCTGAGTCCGACTCAGAGTTTTGTGATTATAAAAAATCTTGAGCTTGAGATTGTGCTCAACTGAGCATGAAACTCAAACTCTGTTGAGTATGGTCTGAACCAGACTCAGTGCACGTTCTGACGTTCCGTGAAAATGGCAGCCGCTGCACACCTACGCTTGTTTAGGAGACAAATTCGGCTCGAACAACGTCGAAAGCCACGATTATTCAAAGATCGTTCTAATCCACTAGAAGATTTAGACGAGGGAGAGGTTTTTCAGCGATATAGATTCAGAACGGGGACAGTGTACTTCATTTTAAACTTGCTGAATATCGGAGCACCTGCGACAAGGAGAAATATGCCCCTTCCACCTGTATTGACACTTCTGGTAGGGTTGCGATATTTGGCGACAGGTGGTATCCACATTCTCATTGGAGACAGTTTGAATATTAGCAGGGCGACGGCAAGACAATGCATCAGACGGGTAGAGGTCTTATTAAAAGATGTCGCAGGCATATTCATTACTTTTCCACACGGTCTCGAAGCAGATAGGACGAAACAAGAGTTCTTTCAGATTGCTGGTAAGTATTTTGGACCAGTATTTTACCTTGGAATTTCCAAAATCAAATATGTAAACCAATAGATAGAGTTCTATTTTTAAACGGAAGTTGATTGGTTGTCATGTAAACATACAGTGGTAACGTGGGGCTACTAGTGGGAGAAATACTGCTGAATCAAGCGTAAAATGCTGTTGCGTTTTCATTAAAAGCGTTCAGACCTTGGATTTTTTTTTCCATTCTCCCTTTTATGTTCACTGGTATTTGGTAGGCCAATTGAAACAGATTAAAACATTTTCGTGCAGACTTGTGATCGAATTACTGACAGACAGGCACATGTCCATGTTTTCTTTTTGATAGCGATGTAGATCTGAAACATTGTTTAACTCGTAGCTTTTAACTCCTTGTATACAGGCACAAAATATATATATAACCTAATCCTTTACCACACAGTGTCGAGTTTTAAGTAACCTTATAAATTGCAGTTATAGCAAAGGAGAGAATCCTGAAAACTTGTGGTAGGCCTAATTTGCTACTTATTCCACAATGTTTTCTCCTGTATTAGACACAGTCCATGTTTTGAGTTAAATTTGATGTCGTCTGCAAATCTTTTCACTGTGGAATTTTTAGAAAGTTGTAGATCTAGTTTGGTAAAGGTTTTTAAAATTGCATTACCTTTTCTTGGAAAAAGATCTGTAGATCTACATTTTCACATTTTCTTGCAGGATTTCCAAATGTTCTCAGTTGCATTGATGGAACATTTATCCGTATTGTCAGGCCCAGAGAGAATGAGGCTGATTTTGTGAACAGAAAGGGTTATCACTCCTTAAATGTTCAGGTAAGTCAAATGCTGTAATGTAATTTGGATTTAGTTAAGTGTGTTTATATAAAGAAAATATATACAATTATGGGTAGGTAGGTGCTTGTAATTTTTGAAGGCGTAGGCTGCCTTCTTATTAAACAATTGTCAATTTAATTACCCCATGTGAGAAAGGGTAAGCAAGAAATGAACCCTGCAATGACTGTCATTGTATTTTGAGAAAAAATGGCTAAGCTGGGTATTTATAGACATAACTTTATAAGTTTAGGAAAAGGAAAGACGGTATAAATTTTACTTATCCGTTATAGTTAGTCGGGAAAAATATATAAACTTGTAGGAATCCATTTGTCTGCGTGCAATATTATATCAGTTGAAAAATAAATTTGATGGAGATCTATTTTACTATTTTGAATAATGTTGGTTTAATCTGTTTCTTTGTAGATGTGTTGTGATGCCAAATTTAAATTCACAAGTGTAAATGCTTCGTGGCCTGGGTCAGTCCATGACAGTAGAGTATTTCGAAGTTCAGCCCTGTGTGCCCAGTTTGAAAATGGTAAGCTCTATGTAGGTGGATTAACAAAGTTTAAAAAAAAAATGTGCCTTCATAGCAAATATGAGCCTTGTAACTAAATTAGTTAAGGAGTAATGGGAAAATGTAATTTTTTCACATTAAGTTTGTGCAGACAGACAGACGGACAACAGTAAATTAATATGCCCCCGATCTTTCCATGCAGGTGCATAAAAATAATGGTGAAACTGAAAAATTGTGATATTTATCCACTTTTGTCGCTCTTAACATCTTGAGTGTATGTCTTTTGAAGGAGTTATGGCTGTTTTCATATTTCGTAAACCTTGTGCTGGGTCCAGGTTTGTCATTTAGGATCCTGACCTTAAAATTTGATCAAAGGGAATATCGCCAAGCCTATGTCATCTGCATTTGGGATCGATGCTAAATTGATTAGACCTTCCATACAAACTGCTCTGCAGATAATGGAAGCAGCTTTCAACAAATTAAGGTAAGACCTGTGTAATGCACTTTTGGTGAAAATTCTAATTTGTTGATAAATAAGGATAAATAAGGATTTATGCAGAAATAATACTTTTGCACATTTCTAACGGATCAGAAATTCTGTTTATGTCTATCTTGAAATTATTTTTTGATACTTTGTTAGTTTTCTGAAAAGGGGGGTAATTATTATCTCTCTTGGATTTAAAGCTTTAATGAAAGGATGTCATATTGTGACCAACAGCATCAATACAAATTATTTATGTAATACATGTATAATACATGTATTACATATATTTTTTTATACCCCCGCAAAACGAATGTTTTTTTTTTTTGGGGGGGGGTGTATACTGGCATCAGCCTCTCTGTCCGTGTGTCCTTCCATCCGCCCATGTGTCTGTCCATCCATCCGTCCATGTGTCCGTCCATCCGTCCGTGTGTCCGTCTGTGTACAAAATGCTATCAAAGCGCTGGCGCGGGTATAAAGTCACATTCAGTGACAGCTCTACTTTTCTTTGTGCATTTGATGTTCATAAATTTTGTAATTTCAGGACAACATGATGGATTTTTGCTGGGTGATTCTGGTTATCCATGTAGACGATTTCTACTTACTCCATTTCTAAATCCAAGAATCCCTGCTGAGACAAATTACAACCATGCTTTATGTCGCACAAGAGTCCTCATAGAACAGTCATTTGGTGTGTTAAAAAGAAGATTTCAGGTGTTACAAGGGACTATGAGAACAACCCCAGAAACTGCAGTCAACACCATTGTGGCATGTGTTGTTCTTCACAACATTGGAATTGAACAGGGTGACATAATTGATTTTGATGTAGATATTGTAAATGATCAATATGAAGCACCACCAAGAAATTACCTTAATAATGGGGAAGATGGTAATTTGATGAGGAGGCATGTTGCTATGACTTACTTTTCATAGGCTGTTGCTTTTTTAAATTTTAACTTGAAATTTTCCTTTTTCATACCAAATGACTGTTCTCCGTGGAATAAACTTAGAACATTAAAAGACACAATTTGATCACACTTTTTCGACATTTAATAAATTTTCAGGTAACAATATTTCATGTTACATCTTTGTCAGTTCATGTGCACTCCACTGGAGTAATTTTTTAAATCCCTACATGCCAAAAATTATTATACTGGAGCCAATTTGTTTTGAGAATCAAATTCAACCCTAGGACTATGATTATGCACTCTTGGTGAAGGCAACCAGAGTTTTTTTTAACCCTTTCCCAAACAACACATTTTAGACTCTTCCAAAAGTGAAAGACTTTGCAGATGACAGTTTCAAATCTTATTAAAATGACAGAAAGTTCTCAAAATGGATAGAAAACACTGTGGGAAAAGGAGAAAGCAATTTTTTTGAAAAAAATTCTGAAGAGAACCATGGCAGTATTTCTTATGTGAAACTTCATCAAAATTGGATGGGTAGCTTCAGAAAAGAAGAAGTTTAAAATAAAAGTTAATGCACAGACAGATGGGTGCATGCATGCACTGGGCCATGATATTAGCCCACTTGCCTTCGGCCAGTGAAGCTAAAAAAAAATGCTATTGGTTATTGAAATGGATAGCAACAACAAATAAAGGCCTTAATTTGATATATCTTACCCTGTTACCGCAAAATCTATTCTTATAGTCAAAACATTGCATGAAAAAAGCTATTGCTCATGACAAGCAAATGCTTGTTTTACCACATTGCTTGTTAATAGCGTTACTATTGACTGTCTCTTGAAGAGGCAAAATACATGTACATTGCACTTGGGTGTTGATGACATAATTAACGTATGTCTGTCTGGGGCAATGGGTCAGAGAAATCTTCATTTCAGCATGGGTATCATCACAACAAATGAATTTCATACAGAGGAAAAATAGTGCTACATGTAATTATCTTTAAACAGTAATAGATTACCATTTGCACAACAATTTCCATGTTTTAAAATGACAAGATTTATATTCAAATGTATTTTTCTTTAGCATTGTTTACTTTGGGCAGTTGTAAGGCCATTAACTCTTTTACACACAATCCAGACTTTTAACACTTTCCCAAACAGCAAATTTTAGACTCTTTCAAACTGAAAGAGCTGGTAGACGAAATTTCAAATTTGATGAAATTAGCAGAAAGTTCTCCAAACAAGTAGAAAACACTGTGGGAAAAGGAAAAATTGTTATTTCTCCTTTTCCCACAGTGTTTTCAAAAGACTTATCCTGAAGACAGGTAAAAACCAGGGCTTGTTTGGGAAAGATGTATTAAAAATCTCTTTGGAAAACATTTTAGAAACAGGAGAAAATGCCTGTAAGCATTATTTTCTTATTTCCCACATTATCATGTTGGAGTTAAAATAAAAATGATTTGAGTCACAATTGCCATCTGCAATTGCTCTTAGTATGAGCCAGTCTATAAATTTTATTTTTGTGTGGTAATGAGTTAACTCTTTTCCACACTATCCCGACTTTTAATGACCTTGTAATAGAAGGCTTTTGAAAACATTGTAAGAAAAAGAGAAATTGCTGATACCAGCATTTTCTCCTTTTTTTCATAATGTCTTCTACTCTATCAAAGACATAAATCATCAGTAAACTGTCCTCTGCAAATGCTGGTTATAGCATCTTCTCTTTTTCCACATTATTTTCAAAATCTATACTTCTCAAATCAGGAGAAATTGAAATTGCATGGTAAGTGGTTAAAAACATACATATCAGGAAAATTCAGATACTGTATCTAAGAGGTTTATGCTTAATTTTTGTTGATAGTAAAGATTAATTGTCTCTGCCATAGTTTTAATAGATCGGAAAGTATTTTCTTGTACTTGATTGCAAGAAATGTCAGATTTCAATTTTTCAGTCTCTAGTTTTAATTTGTCTTGTTCCAAAATTATTCTTTCAGAATCAAGTCTGGTGTTCTTAAGAGTTTCTTCATGTTGATTGGTTGTAGACTTCCGTTTCCTATTGTCACATTGTCCTAAAATTAGAAAAAAAGAAAATGTGCATTTCTTTCCTCTGAAGAAGATAATACTAGGAAAAGAAAAAAATTATACACTGAATCATCATAAACCTTTTGTATTTCATTAACTACTATCATGGACACTTTTTTCAAAGTATTAGTGAAAATTGTATGACTTTGTTAAACATGAATGCCCCTGCAATAGCCATTTTTATGAAATAGTGAAAGTAACTAAAATACTGATGCTAGAGTTATGATTCTTGTGCAGGGCACAAACAACGTTAGTAGTCATTATCTACAGAATGTAATTCAACCCAAGTCTAAACTCTTTACCACACAACAAAATTTTGGACTTGTACAAATTGAAAACATTTGCAGATGACAAAATAAATGTGAATCAAAAACTGAAAATTGACTTGGAAAGGCTGGTTACCAGCATTTTCTCCTTTTCCCACAATGTTTTCAAAGGCTTTCTTTCTCAGGGTCATTAAAAGTCGGGATTGTGTGGTAAAGAGTTAATGAACCTCAGAATACTATTTTTTTAAAACATTATGGTAAAAGGAGAAAATGCTGGTGACCAGCATTTTGTCCTTTTCTCTTTACTATTTTCTAATTTTTACTAGATACCATGTAAATACTTTACTTAGGGTCAAACTTGAATTGACTTTAGCAAATGCTTTGAATTTTTACCTTTCAAAATGTTTGTTGTTTGGTTAGGAGTTACAGTCAGACATTGAAACTGGTAAAAATGTGTTGTTGAAAAATGGAGCATATCTTTTCCACTCAAAGTTCTGGTGAAAAAATTTACAGATGAAAATGTAGTTGTTGCTTTCTATGTTTACCTGTATGCTTGCTAGTCACTGCATCATTCCCTTTCTCCATCATTTGATTTCTGTCTGCCATTTCTTGAGCTTCTGCAATAAGAAATATAATCATAATATGTTCTTTGTCAAAATGTTTGTTTTGTAGGTTTTGCATGTTCTGTATTTAATACCATTTCCAAAAGTTGTTTAAATACAATATATTACAATGATATGACAAAGGCAATTTCCTTTACTCCATTTACCAGTTTTATCGCCTTTTCCCACAATGTGTATAAAGTGCTTTTTACTCAGGGCCGTCAAAAGTTGTCATCATGTGGCAAAGAGTTAAACTTTGGCATTGATAACTAGAACACTCAAATAATTAGTATGCTTCTGTTATGTTCAAGTTTTTAATTTTGTCTGATACAAGTTAATTTGATATTACACATGGCCACTTTTGATGCCCCTAAGGGAATGGCATTTTGAAAATATTGGGAGAAAATGCTGGTTACCAGCACTTTCTCCTATTCACACAATATTTTCTACTCTAGACAATTTTAATGTACTCTTTTAATGTAACTTTTAACTTGTCATCTACAAATGCTTTCAAATTGGACAAGGCTAAAGTTTTGTGTTGTGGCTAAGTGTCAAGATAATGCCCTTTCATCAATAATGGAGACTCTAATTTACAGTAACCTACCTTTTTTTAGCTCACCTGAGCACGAAGTGCTCAGAGTGAGCTATTGTGATCACTCACCGTCCGTCGGCGTCCGTCGTCCGTCCGTCGTCCGTTCACATTTTCTTGTTTACACTCTAGCATCTACAAAAATCAACCAATCAACACCAAACTTGGTCAAAATATATATGACCATAAGATCTCGGATGAGTTCGATTATGGGTCTAATCGGACCAGAACATCTTGAGTTATTTGCCCTTGAATTGGAAAAATTGCTATATTTCACTTTTTTTACACTCTAGCATCTACAAATATCAACCAATCAGCACCGAATTTGGTCAAAATATATATGACCATAAGATCTCGGATGAGTTCGATTATAGGTCTAATCGGACCGGAACATTTGGAGTTATTTGCCCTTGAATTGGAAAAATTGTTATATTTGACTTTGTTTACACTCTAGCATCTACAAATATCAACCAATCAGCACCAAATTTGGTCAAAATATATATGACCATAAGATCTCGGATGAGTTCGATTATGGGTCTAATAGGACCAGAACATCTGGAGTTATTTGCCCTTGAATTTGAAAAATTGCTATATTTCACTTTGTTTACACTCTAGCATCTACAATTATCAACCAATAAGTTCCAAACTTGGTCGAAATATGCATGACCATTAGATCTCGGATGAGATCGATTATGGGTGTAATTGAACTACAACAACTGAAGTTATTTGCCCTTGAATTTGAAAGTTCTTTAGAATAGTTCTTAGTCAGGAGCATAACTTCTGTTATCTCCAGTGCGATTGACTTGAAATTTGGTATTTGTGTTTGTTGCAATAATACAGAGTGCAGTGTGGAAGAACCATAACTCTACCTCATATTATCTATGAGTTATTTCCCTTTTATTATTAATTTTACAGCATTTTCTGCTCGTCTGGAATATAACTTTGTCATCTACAGCCTGAACATCTTCAAATTTGATATGCATGATTGTTGAACAGTTATGGAGTGCAGTGCACAAGAACCATAACACTTCCCAGCACAAATTTTGAGTTATTCCCCCTTTGGCCATCGTTTTTATAGCATTTCTTGCTTGTCTGGAGCAAAACCTTGTCATCTTAAGTAGGAATTACATGAAATTTGGTATGCTTATTTATTGCAATATTTAGAAGTGCAGTGCCTAAGAATTGTAACTTTACCTCGTGCTGTCTTTGAGTTATTTCCCTTTGTATGTCACTTTTACAGCATTTAGTGCCTGTCCGAAATAAATTGTCATGTCAAGTCAGAACGGCTTCAAACTTGGTATGCATGTTTGTCGCAATATTACAGAGTACAGTGCGCAAGAACAATAACTCTACCTAGCGAGAATTTTGAGTAATTCCACTTTGATCTTCAAAGTATTCTTGCTTTTCGGGAACGGAACTTCCAAGTCCCAAGTTAACTTGCAACAATTTAATTCTCTTGTTTCGATATCATTTAGCCTTGAACCATGATATGTGGTAATTATCTTTATTTTAGACCTTTGCTGCATGGTACTCAGGTGAGCGATATAGGACCATCATGGTCCTCTTGTTTTTATTATCATACATTCTGTATAACAATCAGATTGAAAGTAAATCAACTAATTAAGCTTCATGTGTTTCTTTTGTTTCTCAAGCTCTTATGCCTTGGATAAACAGTTTAATCATTTTTCACTTTGATTTTCAAAAGAACAACAATAGTTGCAGGCAAACGTTCATTTATTAACCAAAAAATGTTACTATGTCTTCCAGAAAAAAACTACAAAAACTAGAGCTGTCACTAAATGTGGCTCTGTTCTCTGGCAGAAACTAGTATTTTGTACACATACGAACACATGGATGGACATACAGATGGACAGGCTGATTCCAGTATACCCCCAAAAACTGTCATTTACCGAGTTAAATAATCAAAAGTATTTATGAACTAATATTCAGTGAGATTCTGATATTCACAAAACAAATTTTCTTCATGGTACGGTAAATTTTTACACTTAAATGGACCATCCTTTTTAACACTTTACCAAAAGACGTTTTTTTAAATTGGTCCAAATTGAAAGCACATGCAGACAACAAAATAAAAGTAACTTAAAAACAAGTCTTCTCTCTAGGATGCTCAGAAAACATTGCAGGAAAAGAGAAAATGCTGGTTTCCACAGTGTTTTCAAAAGAATTTTTTGTTAGGGTTATAAACCCTTTCCCAAACAATCCCTGGTTTTTACGGGTCTGGAATAGTAGCCTTTTGAAAACATTGTTGGAAAAGGAGACAATGTTGGTAACCAGCATTTTCTTCTTTTCCCACAATGTTTTCTACCCTATCATAGACATAAATAATCTTTTCAGCAAGAGTTGAATGGTCGTCTGCAAATGCTTTCAATTTGGTCTAGTCGAAAAGTTTGTCATTTGGGAAAGGGTTGAATGTCAGAATTGTTTGGTAAAGAGTTAAATGAAACAGGAAGTAATATGTACGTACTAAATAACTATTTGCATCTCCCTGATTTTATTTTTCAGAAAACAAATCATTACATAATTAAAACCAAATTGATTGTATGGTATTACATGTTGTTTTCAACGCTATTTTGTGCATTTATCCATGCTTTCCTGAAATCCCTTTTACCAGTTCTGCGCACAGTATTCTTTCCAAGCCACTGGCTGCTTTACCACATATCCATTGTTGAAACAATGCTCAGCAGTGAGAGAGGAATGAATTCTGTTGCAATGATTACAAAATGAATCAAAAGATAAACTGGTCCTTTGGGTGGCAAAACATTAACAAATAACAAAAACTTTTGACCCATGTCACCATGTGCAAGTTTACATGAGTCAAAAATCTTTGCTAATGCATTAAGCCAACTTTTCGCAGAGTGTGGATTTATTGTGTGTCATTGTAAGATAATAATTTCATTAATAATTACCTTCAACACTGGAGTCCTCGACCAAATCCATCACTTGTACTATAGCTGAAAGTAATATATGTTTCTTGTTAATTTCCTTTGATCTGTCACATGCTAAACAGGAGCACCACATGTGGCTACCAACACTCAGCTGTGGGGTGTTTGACAGAGGCTAAAAAGTCTAAGTCAAAAAAGGGACATAATTACAAAAAAAAATCATCTTGAATTGTCTCCCTTGATAATAGGGATTGCTCTTTGGATAGTGAACACATACTCTGAGTTTCCAGTGAATATGTTCATTAATAAGATATTACACAATGTTAAAGTTTTCCTAAGTCGAAAAAGGCATATAATTTTGGAAAAATGCATTTTGAATTGTCTCCAATTATAGTGTGGATTTCTTTTTGGATAGGGAACACAAACTCCAAGTTTCAAGTAAATATCTTCAATAATGACAGAGATAATACAAAATGTCAAAGTTTTTTGCAAGACGACGACGACGCCAAGGCTATATATCAATTCCATGTGTTTTCACAAAAACAGGCGAGCTGAAAATAAAACCAGTCTATGGAGTAAATAAATATAGCAACGCTGAAATTGCACTGCTGTTTATCAAATGCTATTAAAGCATTATTTCTGATTATTTTGATCAAGTCATATTCACTGTCAAATGCTAAAATTCACAGAGATTGTTGCTCATATAAATATTAAATTTACTACCCATGAGTCATTGAATGAAATCAAAACATGCTCATTCCTAAAGTATTCTGTATAGAGCTTAAATTAATTACTGAAAACAGGTTCAAATGACAGACCTGTGATCCCAATAAATATACATTGCTGTTTGTGTACATGTATTTATACAAAATTGCTTCTATTACTTATCAGGAATGAAAAGTGCAATACAAAGAAATCAGTTTTTTTGTAAGATTGAACTGGGTGATCAATTAACCAACCCCTCTTAATATAAGAAATTTATATGGAACTCTCCATCTGTATCTACACCACATCCAAGCCCTGCCAAAACAGGCCTGCCCTCCATCGAACCTACTAATGCATCTTCTGCAGCTGATAGCTGTGGCAAGGCTGGCCCTCCTCCTGTCTGTCCTCTCCACCGGCGTTGCTGATCTATCTTTTCCTTTGCTATATAATGGACAAAATATATGATAATAATTGACTGGAAGCAGGAAATATTGAACAAAATTACATATTTATGAAAATATGTTGGAGTATCATTTGTTTTCTGTGACAGGCATGTCTAGGTACATATCCTGAATATGTAAGCTTGCACATTTTACTTAAGTCTGTATAATTTTATGTTTATTTTTTTATCAAACCACAAACTAATGGACTGGACCAAATTCAAAGCATTTGCAGAAGCAAATTAAATGTATCTAAAGTAATTGTTTTCTGTCCATAAATAGACAGAATACGTTAAAGTCTGGATTGCTTGGTATAGGGTTAATAATGTGTTTGCATTTTGTGCACTGAGTTCTCAAAGACAAAACAAGTACATGTAATATGTTTCCGAGTTATTCACTCAGTTTGTCAATTAATGTTTAATTCCAGGCTGGCAAATTTTCTTAAATACTGCTTATATCATTCATATAGTAACTTAAAAAGAAAAAATACCTCTCTGCTTTAGGTTAAAATACTTTTTCTTTACCTCCTCGACTTCCCTCTTTGCTTCTACTGATTTTCTACAATATAGCAAAGAAATGTAATTTGAAAGGATTGTGCACTGAATGTATAATTGAAAAAAAAAGTATCGATCATTTGTGAGTAAGGACAAAGCATTACATTATCACACATGTTTGTGGTATTAACTATAAAATGATATTTATTCTTTGGAGGTAATAGATTGTAAATGTTTCAAATATATCAAATATGATAAATCAGATTATACATACAGAATTTGATTGCTAAACACTACAAGCAAACCTCATACTCACAAACATTATGGTGATTTCACCTTTCAGAAAGCTTATATGGATCTATGTATATGTATTTAATACAATTGGTCATGAAAAAAATGGGACCATTCTCAGTACTACTGGAATAGATCTGTATTGCATGCATGCATCTGTAAAGTTGTATCAATCTGATCACATCTCTCCATTTTAAATTAATACGTGTATTTACACAGGTAGGCAGCCATTTACATCAGAATACAGGTGTATTTGGCAAATACATCCAATTATATGTAAGGATCATTCTGGATTTGTAAATTCTCGGATATTTGGCCCCCCCCCCTTTCACATCCAACAGCGCACCTGCGTTTGCAAGGTTTACGCATTCATGCATCTCTTCATCGCTTTACATACATGCAGGTCGATTCAAAATTCAATCCCATAATTTGTCATGTTAAATGGTATTAATTAAGGCCATTTTGGATGCAGGAAATTTTTATATGCTACTCGGGAAATTGTGTAAAAAAAAAAATGAAAATTACGATGATAGCTTAGCGGCGATTCCGGCCCAAGCATCAGCCCTCTTCCTTCCAATACTCTTTACGTTTGGCCCTTTTAATTCTCCGAATAGCAGCTCCTCCTTTCCCAATACTTCTTCGATTAGGGTCACCTCCTCTCCCTTACTCCATGGCCTTGCCCTTCTTCTTTTAGCAGGGTCTGGTAAAGATGCCGAACCGTCAGCTGTCAAAGCTTCCATATTGTTTACTTCTAGCAACGTGCTATTTTTAGATATTGGGTCGCTTATGTTCACGAAAGTATTAGCGCGTTCTGTGCTCAGCTGAGAACGTTCTCAAGCGACGTTTATAATCACCATTTGAGTTCAAAACTCCCGTGAGCAAAACTCAAGGCGTTGAGTACGGTTTTGTGCTGAGCATGAGATCGTTCTCAACATTTCTTTATAAGCACGGGGCCAGATCTCACGAGGGTCTCGTTTGTAGACTGGGACACTGCTTCAAATCACGTGATCGTCAAGGGTGTGAGGAATTATAGGTTAGAAAGGCTCTTAGTCTTTTACGTCGGTACCATCCGCCATATTTAAAAATTTGTTTACTTTCGATCCACCACTCTGTCGAAGGCATAAGGTATGTACAAATTTGAAATCATTTCTACCAATAAGCCCTGGGTTCCCGATTGCTCTTGTGCGCTCCTCACCATCAAATTATTCGCTGATGTACGTACAGTAAGTTTTCCCTTTTTATTATTTTTATTTTCGTTTGTAGTAGTTTATTTTACTTGCAGCAATGATTCTGGTGTTTGGTCTGCTACAAACTTTACACTGTGTTCAAAAGGCAGCGAAGTATCTCAACAACTAGAAGCTATTGCTGGACAAGATATAACTGAGGGTAAGTGCTACGATACCTTATCTTATTGCTACATCTTCTACAAACCTCATGCTCACTGTATTTAACCCGTATAAAATCGAAAAATGTTTTCACTGCTAAATCTCGATATCCTACCCGAAAGCATGAAATAAAATATACATCATTCATAAGCTTAACGGCCATCAACGTGTTTACATTTAACCTTTTCCTTTCCAACAGAAAACATCGAATCAGTATCCTCGAGGACAAAAGAGCTTTCTGAGAATTGGGAAATCTTTGAAAGTGCCGACCTTTCATTTACGGCGAATATAGTGGAAGAGATATCAAAGGCTTATACTTCATCATCAAGTAGGAACGTCAAAGACAACACTATAGATATCATTAATAACGTGCTGTTTGTCTCCTTGACGACCTGGTCAAGCGCTCAGGATGAAGGGAAAGCTGCGTCACGGTAAGAGTGAAGAATGTTCGTTATTCCTTTATCAAGCGTTCACTTATTTAATCTAATAGACACTGAAATGTTTTTTCAATTTAACCTGTTAATGAGGACTGTTGGTAGTATTTTTCTCTATTAAATCTATTGAACAGTGTACTTTTAAAGCTCTTGGTATACCCGATCGGAAATTACATTACAAGGAAATTTGAGAAATTCTGAGAATTTGACTAGTATTTTTACTCAGAAGTGTTGCTGAATACAGGACCTATTATTATACTGCAAAGAAATCTCGTTATCTGATTGGTTAACATGCCGGGAACATATATCATATTCCCTGGCAAAAACCAGGTAAAGCCAGTTTCCCTTTTGAGTGCCCCCTAAACATCACTGCACGTGCAACACAACATCCAAAATGGCAGCATCGATCGATCACCAGACTGCACATTTATACACCAAACTACACGTTTTAGTGACTTCAGTTTCCAGTGACGTCAGTTTTCGTTGAATTGGGGCACTCAGAAGGGAATTTTTGTTTCGTCAGTATACTCGGTTCGTGAGATTATAATACAGGAAAATCTGGCTTAACGCGCTTTCAAAGGGTAAAACTTTGCAGTATAATAAATTCGTTGTACGGTCAGGTGGCAGGGGACTTGGAAACTTGTTAACGGCTGTGGTGAATCATGTCGCCACCTCGCCTTCGGCTCGGGGCGACATGATTAACCACAGCCGTTAACAAGTTTCCAAGTCCCCTGCCACCTGACCGTACAACTAATATTGTCATCCTATACACCATATCTTTACTTCATACAGACTAGTATCTGCGATAGAAGACATAGCCGAAAAAAGTGACACCACTGCTGGCAATTACACAGTAGTGAAAGACAACATGGCAATGTTTATCTCCCATATTGATGACGTCAGTAGTTTTGAGGGTCGATCCATGTCCCTAGGCAGTCAACCGAATGGAGGTTTTTCTGCAACTAAGGTATTATTTACGTCTTTGGTTACAAAATCCAACTTTTCCAACTTTGCAAATAATGTCATCTTCCTTTCTCGTTTGAAACACGGTTAAAGTGATAATGAAATTTCCTAAAGTGATTTCTTCTTTTTTTCTAATTTACAATTGACTCTTAAAATTTTCTCTAATCTTTAAAGTAAATGATCTTTATTTCATCAGCCTGAGGTTAATATGGGGAAGTATTTGCCGAAAGAGGGAAAGGTTTAATCCCCTGTTTATTTTGTCAACGAATACCACTTTTAAAACTAGTCATCTCAAGTCAGTTAACGGATGAAGTCGACTTTAAGCAAAGTAGAACAGAAAAGTAGTTCCAGATTTTCAGCATGAGGAAAATATTCTCTGTGAAATAACCCCCCTCCAGCTTAAATTACGACATTTCTTTACCCATAACATTTCTAAAAACAGACACACGAAATATGATATACAGTAAAGTGATTCATTAAGGCTCTAAATGACCCTGTTATTCAGGATTTTTCCTTCGTCTTAGCTCTTTATTTTTGCATGCGTTTCTGTTTTTGTTTGTTTTAGAGAGAGATAGCGAGGCAGAGAGACAGACAGACAGACAGACAGACAGAAAAAGCTTTTTTAATATTTCTGAGTAGTAATAATAGCAGTGAAGATTTAGATGATAATGAAAATGATATTCGGGTTTTATTATTAGTACTACGTTTTTTTTTTTTTTACCATTGCAAGTCCTTTTTCCGCACATTTCAAGAAGACGCTCGTAACAGTCAGTCTGGAATTATCTTACATCCCTCTTTGCTTGACGGTCTTACTTCGAAACAAAAGAGGCGTGTTAAACAAGTATCTATGTACGGACTGAGGGATTCCAAATTGTATGACGTAAGTATCCATTCCTTTATAATTCAGAGAATCAAGTAGTTGTAAGACACCTTCGACCATGCAATCGCGAGTTTTAACGACCTTGACTGATTGGCTGAATGCTGTTTAACCCATTACCGCACAGTCCCTACTTTTGACGCCCCTGAGAAAGAATCCTTTTGAAAACATTGAGGGAAAAGGAGAAAATGCTGGTAACCAGCATTTTCTCCTTTTCCCACAATGTTTTCTACCCTTCACAAAACAAATTTCAAATTTTCAGTTTTCAATTTGGACCAGTCTAAAAATATTTTCGTTTGGTAAAGAGTTAACGCCCCTGTCAACATTATGTCAGTCATATCACGACATCAGCTCATAATATCCATACATTTTCTGGGATTCACCGCTGCTAGGCGAGGGTTCTGAAATTCTTGCCCATTAGAAACCCATCAGATCCATCGAGACTTGAACTCGAGACTTCCAGGTTACGAGTACTAAATTGTACCACTGAGCGACGCAAGACCCTTTCTATCGACCATAATGAGTCATGCTTTTGAAAACAATGTGAAGGAAAAAATTTGCTTGTAATCAGCTTTTTTTCCTTCCCACGCAGTTGTTTCCAGTAGCATATGGGGGACTTGACGTATATTTTCATTTTCGACCAATACGTCTCACTACAGGACAAAATCTAATTAAACTTTATCTATATTAAGCCACAGACAATAGTTATTTGATTTTTTTTTCGAGAAATTTCATGAGAAAAGGGAGCCAAATTTTTATTTTCATTATGGACAAATAACAGTCAGTTCGCCCATTCGTCCGCCTGAATGGATCTTTTCTAAAATTCTTGACAAACATTTATAATTCTTCCTTTGGATAGTCCGTTGTTATAGTTTTCTTCTATATATAATGATTTGTCTTTGAAAAGGGGAGGCTTCAGGTACATTTTCCTTATTTCTTCTATATATGTGTCGTGGAAAAAGGGGCTTTCATGTAAATTTTTCATTATTTCTTTTCATTTTATGAAATGCAATATTGTTGTAAGATGCATTTAAGTATAATCTCATAATGCTGTGCCATGGAAAAAGTGGGCTTACTGTGTAATTCTATTATGGGCCATTAACAAAAAGGCCAACGTTCACCACATCTATCTATCACTCATATCTCTAATATGTTTGCATAAAAAAATCTTTCACGGGGGGTGGGGATATCATTTCAACGAAATTGCTTGTTAAAACATGAGCCATGCTGCTCGAAAAGTGATTCTAATACATCTGTAAGAAGTAAGCCGAAGCGTTCCGCGCAGGCTGACGTGGGTCGAAATGTTTTGCTTTATGTCTTGTTTTTGCAAATCAAACGACACATATCCTCTAGCTTCGGTGGATCGTAAGACTAAACGAATACTAAAAACCCCTGATTATGTGACATTTTGCTTGGTATAATGCACCATAGAGATGCGTTCAGTTTCTTTTTCCCAGAGCATGGTATAAATCGTTGTCTATTATACTTCAAAGAAATTTCTCGTGATATGGTTGGATGATAAGCCCCGAACATATCATGTACACTGGCAAAACCAACGTAAATGTACTTTCCCTTTTGGGAGCCCCGTATGCATGACTACACTATCAACACAACATCCAAAATGGCGGCGTCGATCAAATTTGCATCAAGATAATGGGCCAAGCTGCACGTTTTAGCAAGTATAACCAAGGTTTTAGTGACGTCAGTTCCCAGTGACGTCAGTTTTCATTGCATCGGGGCACCCAGAAGGGAAATTCTACTTCGTCAGCGTACTCAATTTTTTAACCAAAAAGAAAAAAAAAAAACTTAAGCAACGTTTGAATGGTAAAACTTTGCAGAATAATAAAAATGGTGTAGAGTCAAGTTCCAGGGGACTGGAAACTTGTTCATGGCTTTGGTAAATCATGTGCTCCTGAGGTGATTTACCACAGCCGAGAACAAGTTCACAAGTCCCCTGCTACCCGACTGTACAACTAACAACGTTTTGCTGTACATTTCAGTCAATAAAAGACATTAATATCACGACAGAAATAATTTTACCAGACAACAAGACAGTCATGGCAACAAGAGCTGTAAATAGCCACGTGATCGCAGCAACTGTTCCTGGAGTCACCTTGAACAATCTTCAGACGCCAGTTGAAATACAGTTTCGACATTTTTCTGTATGTTTGTTCTCAGGTTGTTTATATTTTAATTTTCTACCAGGATGCTCGAAAAATGAAATTGTAAATTGTCCTGATGAAAGGTGCAACTGTAACGCGCACGTCTGTAAACCTAAACCAAAGAAGTATTCTTTACCGTATGACCTGCAAGACTCAAAAAGGTGCTTTCGGACATTTGCATAAAGTGTCGTCTAGGATCAACTTGCGCGTTCCGCAATCCGAGACGGCACTTTACGACTACATTAGGTTTTTTGCTACAGTAGACTTGCACAAAACAGAAATTTACATAAAAATGCCGTCGCAGATTAACCTGCGCAAGTAGATCCGAGACAAGATCTTACGCAAATGATCGAATGCCCTTTTCCGCGTGTTGCAGGCAAGATTATAATGAATACATGCATAAGTATATGATTTCTTTATTGTATACCTTGAAGTTTTTCGGCTTAAGTACATTCGTCGTATGCGGATATTATATAACATAGAACAAGAAAAAAAAAAACTTAATACACAGTGTTAAATACGTGTCCAAAAATGGTATGATGACGTATGTCACGTAGAATACATGTTTATTTCATGCCTTCCGGTAGGATATCGAGAAATAGCAGTGAAAATATTTTTCGATCTTACACTGGTACCACCAGTGAAAATACCGATTTTCACGTTCTTGTTGCCTAGGTAAATTGCGCGTGCCTAACAACCAGATGGGAAATATGACGTCATATACCTTATATTTCTCGCGCTTGACGTAACCTTGCTATGCGGGAGGGGTACGCCACGGGGAATAACGGAAAAGAGCTGCACTGTAATTTGATAAAGCTCCTCCCAGAAAGGGTTAAAAACATGAAATAAATAGAATATTTGTTTTTTTCGGTGAAAGATCGAAATTTATTTCATCTCGTGAACACCATCGGTAATATTTTCACGAGTGGCGCAGCCACTCGTGAAAATATTACCGATGGTGTCCACTCGATGAAATAAATTTCGATCTTTCACCGAAAAAAACAAATATCCTCTATATCTTCACATTGATTTGCATATTGATTAGTCAAAATCTTATGCTACCATAGTAATTAGCTATTTATAAAATCAAAGTTTCTACCTACTGAATAATCATTTTGCCTTTTTTTTTTTACCTTTGTCGGATAAAATGTCATTATAGGTAAACCATTGTCGTTGCAATTCTCAGGCATATTATAAAACAATATTCAAAGGCAATTTTCCTGGTGCTTGGATTTGCTTCTCGGTCTTCTTCGGTATCGCACGATATCCATTTCTTCTGACGCTTCTAAAATCAAAAACAAGCACCAGGAAAGTAACACCAATATAGTAATCCGTATAAATTTGCCTTTTGCAACTAGGCAGGAAAGCGGGAAATATGGTGTTCTAACAATACGGTTGTCATAAACAATAGGGAAGTAATCACAATTTAATGAATCAGTCTCAGTTATCCATGGTTTCGCCTGTTGCACTTAGAGGACAATTATTTGGTTTGTTGATGGACTCTTCACGATTAGTCCTTGTTCAGTTCGAATTGTTTTATGTGTTTCGTATTTATCAAATTTCAGACCGGAGTGAATCCAGAATGTGTATATTGGGATGACACAAAGGAACGTTGGTCCAATGATGGATGTTCTGTGAATGTTTCTGAGTCTGATATAACAGTTTGCCACTGTCGTCATCTGACAAACTTCGCTTTACTTATGGTAAGTAAAGAGAGATTCAACTTTGAAAAACTTTACCTGTTAGTAAGTCGACATTTAAAGTGCCCACCTAATAAAGTTAATTAATACTCACGGTCTTAAATCAAGTATGCATGTATATAAATTCGCCTGAAAAATCTTTTAAATCTATATGTCCCATACTAAGATGAGATTATATAACTGTTATCCAAACAAGTTAATGGATTGCAATTTAGTCATGGGGAGCCTATTATTTGAAAAAGACTGGAAACACAGAGGAACCTTGGTTAACAAAATTGAATTAAAGATAGATTAACAAAACAACTGAAATGGCACACTTACGTAACATTGCTGAGTAAGTATGAGCTTTGTTTTGTGAGCTTTCACTCTTTAAGAAAAGAAATGATATTGATTTAAGCAACTAGACAAAAAAAAAACAATCAGCTTAAAAGGAAGTAGGAAAAACGAGATCATAAACTGTTTGAATATGCAGTGTTTTTAATCTTGCTCGTAAACAGTATTAGTTGTACAGTCAGGTCGCAGAGCCCAAGACGAGGTAGCGATATGGTTCATCACAGCTGTGAACAAGTTTCCAAGTCTCCTGCCACCTGACCGTACAACGAATTTATTATACAGCAAAGTTTAACCATCCCAAAGTTTACCTGATTTTTGGTTTAAAAAATTAGAATTTCCCTTCTGAGTGCCCCAATTCAATGAAAACTGACGTCACTGGGAACTGACATCAATGAAACCTTGGTAATATGTGCTGAAACGTGCAGCTTGGCGCATAAACTTGATATTAATCTTGATCGATGCCGCCATTTTGTTTTGATAGTGTAGTCATGTATACGGGGCTCCTGAAAGGGAAATTGCTGTTACCTTTGTTTTGTCACTGTACATGATATATATTCCGGGCATATTATCCAATCAGATCACGAGAAATTTCTTTGCAGTATAATAAAATTCTCTGCACCCTTTTGAATCAATTACTAGTAATATGAATATAGGCAAAGCCTAAGGGCGTGCATCGCAGCCAATTTTTGCAACTTTCATGGAAGTAAATCTTATCAAAAGCCTAGCAATTATATAGGGGGTTACCTCCGATTCCAATTACAAAAATAACATTGGAGCCACGCTTCAGACTGACGGAAAAAGGAGACTGATCTAGATCTTTATCAAATTTTTTATGATCTCAATTACGTTGAAAAATAATCTTTCTTATAATTAAGCAAAAGCAACTACAAGTGAAATACCTGAAAAAAAGAAAGATTAATTAATCATGGCAGCTTATGGGTTACTATTCTATTCAATTGTCTTTCTTCAAGAATTCCCTCTCCCTCAACCCTTCCCTACTGACACAACTTTCTTTTAAGCTATTGACTACTTTTCTCAAGTGCATCAGATGTGAGAGGCTAAAAGTTGTTGAAAATATAGTATGCCTGAACCGGGTATTGAACCCATAACCATCAGGTCATGCGTCAGGCACATGACAGACGACCAAGCTTCCTGGCCAGGCAGGTTTCAATTTATAATTTAGGAAGTAAAAAGCTACCGAGTTCTTTCGAATGGTGACATAAGTTTTTATACATCTCGAGAACTAGTTAGAACTACATTATCATGATTATTTCATCTTGAATGTCACCGTTTGCACAAACGAGAAATTTTGTTTAAAAATATTACCTGATAAATGTAAAATGTTCTTGATACCAAAGCGTATCATAAATTCTTATTTCAGGAAACTTTTCACCATCTAAATAAATATTCGAGGAAGTGTAGGATCAGCCTCCAAAGAGTTTTGAGTTGTCTTGAGTAGCTTAGAGCTTAAGGTGTTGAATCAGCAATCTTAAGATCCTGGGTTTGATCCTAAGCCAAGATAATGTTTTACTTATATGGTAATTTCTATGGGTAAGGAAAGCCACTGCACATCCCAGTCATGGATTGCTTGAAAAATCAAGGAAACTAATTATTTGAAGTGAGCTGTCCGCTTCATACAACTGAAATGACTTTAAAATGGAATTACAACAGCAATTGATCTATCTCAAAAAGTCCTAGTTTCAAAAAGGATCAGGCCAAAAGAGGCTGGTTAAATACCATGGGCCTGATCATTATCTGACATTGGCATTTAGACTGAATTCATATCCATGTACTCAGTGTTTGACAACACAGTATTTTTATTTCCCAATTAAAGTTATGAACCACAAAATGGTTTACATGCATGGATAAAGAGAGATAGATCTAGGAATTATTAAGAATTTTCAGAGATTTAGATCTGTAGATCTGAATCTTTGTTATTATTTGTTAGAATGGAGTTTTTGTTACTTCCGATTGCAGTTCAGCTTATGTAATGTCATTTACACCTTTATTTAGAAATGTTTCAACCAGTGCTAGCTTGTGGCTATTGTGTGCCTTACGCATGAATTTTCCAACAGACTGGCAGGGTTTTAAACAGGATTTCAAAAAAACAAATCCATTGCCTGGACCTAGAAATAAATTTCAGTCACCTTCAAAAACAAATCTGTATAAAAGATATTTCAATGGCTCCCATATCTTTGCTGTTACTGTGCCATAAATTTACTCTGAACAGTCAGGTAATCTAGCTGGTATGTTTTTTGATGACTATGCAGCTAATGTTTTTTTCTGAATGAAACAAGCTGAAGTTTGTTAAAAGCAGATTAATACAGGAGTGAAATAGGAAGACATAATACCAGGTTTTGATTATGGAAGTCAAAAGTAACTTTACAAATTGATAAGCAATGTCATTATGCAAAAAGTAGCCTTTAGACCAAAATATAATTTCTAGAGAAAATACATTGGGGAATATCCTTTTTTTCTCATGTAATTGTTTTAACTTCTGAGTTTATGTATCATGGTAGTTCAAAATACTGGTACACTCAAGATGCCCGATATAAGCCTTAAATTGCATGATTAGGAATGGTTCAGTCAATGAGGGCATCAATTGATTGGTAATAAGTTCGAGCCTAGCCCTGGAGTAGACAATCCTAGTGATGTCTTTTTTCTCACCCTGGCCTCTGTTGTTTCAATGTGACCCAACAATGTTGGCCCTCTTGTGCGCTGCCCGCTGTAAGGTAGCATTTCTAGGCATTGACAACAGTGTTGTGACATTTAAAACTCTGTTCGTTAAAAAAAATATACCGTAAGGGATGGTGTAGATCCAATCACCGACTGCACACATCGTTCGTAATTGTGCATAGAATTGTACTAAGCTGCCGAAATTTTATGAAGATAACTTTTGAAGTGATTTTAATTACAGGATGTATACAATTCTGGCGGGAAGCTAACCAAAACTGATCTATTGGCACTGTCTATAATATCGTACATTGGTTGCGGGCTCTCATGTCTTGCAGTTGTTCTTACTCTGGTCACGTACACATGTTTTAAGTAAGTAATTTTATAATTTTCTCATCATTGCGTCTCTTATGTCTGTACTTCACGACAAAAAAAACTGTATTTTTATTTGGTAATATACAAGGCTTAAATTACCAAATGCACTTTTGAACGAAAAAAGAAAATATGGAAAGAGGAAGAAATGCTTTGAACGAGGGAGTTGAGATGAAAAGATTTTTTTTCCTCTTTAGAGAGAGAGAGAGAGCAAGCAGGCAGACATAGATGAAGAGACACAAAAAGACAAGCATATAAATGATAGATATACAGACAGCAAAGGCTGGGCGACTGAGAGACAGAGATACGAGAGTTTAGTAAAGGAATAGAGGATTATTATTTTTTGTAGGAGGATGAAAAGAGACAACCCATCTAAGATCCTTATCAACCTCTGTGTGGCAATCGGGCTGGTTAACCTTGTCTTTATTGTGGGAGTACAGAATTATACCGCAGAAAACAAGGCCCTATGTAAGGTAAGGCAATTGGTTATCGAAGTCAATTGTTGATACCGTGTCAGTAAAGTTTAACACTTAGGCTGCTGGTGGGGACTTTGACATCACGTCTGTGGGGGTATTTTTTACAATGGTAAGGAAATTTTCTTTTGTATTTACTTAGCATATACAGGCTTAAATAAGTTGACCATCTTTCCTCAGCAGATTAAAAGGGCTTGTTTAGCGTTGAGGAGCCGCTCGAGTCCGGTAATGAGCAGTCGGTATCGACATTTTATCGGTACTTTAAAATTTCTACGGAAAAGTCCGTTTTGTAAAGTGTACACTTTTATTTTTGCCATTATATTTAAAAAAAAGTTGAGATTGGATTGAATTTATGACTGCATCTTTTTTTTCGGCAAACCTTGCCGGAGATGGCGCAAGTGCATTGGTGTCTTTAGCGTCCCAAGCGCATGATTCATTGCGTATTTAGATGTGACTCATTTCTCTTGAAATCTATTGAAATGAATAAGGTACTGTAAAGTGATGCCATCTTTGATTTTGGATTAAACGTGCATTAATTCACTGCGAATTGGCCTACTTTTAATGAAACGTGGATTTAAACAAATCCAAGGCATACGACTATTATTTTCATTATTTGTTGATAAAAGTAAACAACCATTAGTTGGTTCAAACAACCATTAGTATGATGGTGTTATTCTAAGGTTACACTTCATGACCTTTGACACTTCACGGTTTGTTTACATGACGAAAGTTGGTTAAACCCGGTGTATTTGTTTCAGAATGACATCAGACAGTAAATAAATCTTAATCGTTTTCATTTAATCTCTAAAATATTTTAATTCTCTTAATTATTATGACCACTATCAAGGGAAAGAGGTAATATTAAGGTATATTTGTTCGACTTGCTTCGATTCGAAACCGCCATCTTGGATTTTGCATTACCAGGGAGCTGTATTTTCAGGAGCATATCATCCAATCTGATCGAGAAAAAAACGTGTCTTTAATGAAAAATCAAGTTCCCACGGTCGGTGTCTTTACTCAAATTACGCAATTACTAATGCTCAAGGGATGCTCAAAAGTTATTATCTTTTCGTCATTTCCGTTATATCTACAAAAGAGACGGTTTTCAATCTGTTTTGTTATTTTTCTCCCTATCTAACCAGACAGTTGCTGTCTTACTGCACTATTCGCTCCTCTGCGTTATATGCTGGATGATGGTGGAGGCCTGTTACATGTATCTGGCTCTAGTTAAAATCTTCAACGCTCATGTTGAACATTTTGAACTCAAAAGCTCGATATTTGGTTGGGGTAAGTCATAATGGCAATTTTTGACATTACTATAAACCTTAATATAATGAAAACTATCATTGAAATACTGTTTTCTTGTTTGTATAATTTTTGGATTGGTTGGTGACTCATACAGCATAGTTTGAGTTAACTCATTACCAAACGACAAAATTTTAGGTTTGTCCAAATCGAAAGCATTTGAAAACGACAAAATGAAAGGTACTGAAAATTTGAAATTTGTTCTGTGAAGGGTAGAAAACATTGTGAGAAAAGGAGAAAATGCTGGTTACCAGCATTTTCTTCTTTTCCAACAATGTTTTCTAAAGGCTTCTTTCTCAGGGTCATCAAAACAGGGGCTGTGTGGTAATGGGTTGAATTACGACGCAAAGCACACCTGTCATTGGGTTCCCGGGGTCATTTTTACAACCATTTTGCATCTACTGTATATTTTCCATGTTGAATATTCTTCATAACTGAAAAGAATACAATTTATATAATGTTATGACTTATTATGCAAAAAGTACAATAGACAATTTTATGGACTGTACAGAGAATCAGTCTCTGATTCAATTGGGTCAAAGGACTGAAAGTACTGATTTTATTTGACTATATTTAGCAATGCTATTTTGAAGTGTGTCATGTTTTGGCTACATTGTTTTAAAGTATTTACAAGCTAGCTGATGGATATCGAGGTAGAATTGTCCTTTCCCATGCAGTAAAGTTTCTGATAGCAAAAAAACTTCGATCCATGTCAAAAAAAAAAACATATCATGAAATGCAATACATGTACATATTAAATTTTCTTTCATGCAATTACTTTATTATTTAAGCTGATTCAAGCAAAATCAAACACAACAATCCCAACAAGTTTACCATGATTTTTTTATTCTCTTTGGTTCTTGAGTCGTGACTAAGCAACAAAATTAAGATTCCAAAACATTTGCGGACGACAACTGTTTTAATTTGACTATTATGACAGAAGTTTTCCTTGAAATATATAGACAAACCGTCGGTCTACCTCCAAACCCTTGTAACAACAGCTTGTTACAAGCTGTAGTTACGAGGTTTTGGAAGTACACCGACGATATATGTGGAAGAAGGCGGAAATGCCGGTTATATACAGGTATTTTCCCTTTCCCATAATTGGCTTGTAATACGTGAAAAGGTGTATTCGAACATTTGTGTTATATGTCGTCTCGGATCAACGTGCGCCATCAGAATTTATAACCCTTATTCTGCTGAATTGATCCTTTACCAAACGACAAAAATTTGGACTAGTCCAAATTGAAAGCACTTGCAGACGACAAAATATATGTAATTCAAAAATTGAAATTTTGTTTCAGCGGGGTAGAAAACATTGTGGGAAAAGGAGAAAATGCTGGTTACCAGCATTTTCTCCTTTTCCCACAATGTTTTCTAAAGGCTTCTATCTCAGGGCCGTAAAAACCATGGATTGTTTGGGAAAGGGTTAAAGAAATGAAAATTTCAAGCTGATAGAAAACCCCCAAATATTGTTATTTCAGAGGTATATTTTGAGGGAAAGTACATGTATCTTCTTATCGGTCAGTGTAGATCCAAGATCAGACTGCATGTTCTGTACAGTTTGATCTTGATCTACATTGTCTGCAGATGGTGGGTAAATCACGTTTAGCAGCCGAAGGGTTAAGTTAACCCTTTACCAAACGACAAAATTTTAGACTTGTCCCAATTGAAAGCACTGCCAGACTACAAAATAAACGTGACCCAAAAATTGAAATTTGACTTTAGAAGAGCAGAAAGCATTGTGGGAAAAGGAGAAAATGCTGGTTACCAGCATTTTCTTCTTTCCCCACAATATTTTCCAAAGGCTTCTTGTCCTGGGTCCTAAAAACCAGAGATTGCTTGGTTAAGGGTTAATTTCTTAATCGTGAATCTGTTTTCAGGTATTCCATTGCTGATTGTAATTATAACTTTGATCATCAACAAAACGGACAACTATGCTTTACAAGTTGGAGGAATGTAAGTTTTATCTTTGGCAGCGGAATTTCTCTGCTGTCATATAGTTCACATATCACGTGTGCATGTTTATATCGGTTTTGGAAGTGTACTATCTTTAGGTCTGAGTTCTTGCAGGTTTTCCCTGGATACGCGTGTAAACAAAACCATTTCGTACACTTACAAAATAGTTCTGCGGTGATATCTAAGAAAATATAAAACACATGTTTCAGTTGCCTTTTTAATTTAAGGAAATAAAGATTTTCAGCTTAGATGAAACAAAAACCGTGCCGGGTTTATCACCTACCCACCATCTTGCACATTGAAATAATAACATGCTGGAGAACTGGGACCCTGGTGAACTCATACCCTAATCACAAGAGTACGGCTTCTCTGGAGAACATTCCGTTTCTATTTATAGTAGTTTACGAGGGAAAATCACAGAACACACCTAGTAGTAGAATGTATTCGGAGCCAGAAAAGAAACCCGCTGCCTGCAATGCGTCAGCGCTTTGATTAACATAATGGCTGCTAAGCAGATCATGAACATTCAGTCTTAACTTGCAACGACACCATCCGATGTGAAAATATTTCTGTCAACCCCCCTTCCGCCACCATCGTATTGTATTTGTGCTTTTACTTTTTTTTCATCTTAAAAGATTCGTTGGAGTTATAAGCAGATTTACAGTTTCTTTCATTCCGTTGTAGATCGTCCACTTCCCCGGCGTTTGGGGATATAGTGTATTTTTATGCTCCCCGAAGGGCGAGCATATAGTCGCCGCTTCGTCTGTCCGTCCGTCTGTCCGTCCGTCTGTCCGTCCGTCCTTCCGTCCGTCTGTCCGTCCGTCCGTCCGAAGCGATTTCTCCACAACCCTTGGACCAAATTGGATGAAACTTCATATATGAACTCCTTGGGGTAATGCGCCGATATACTTTTCCCGGATTTTCAATTTGACCCCGTGTCATGGAAAAAAGGGGCTTAATGCAAAATTGCAATTTTTACCAATATCTTATTCAGTTTTTGTCAGAATATTATGAAACTTCATGGTTATATTGTTTATGGAAAGTCTTAGCATGTGCCCTTGCTATTTTTAATCTGGGCATTTTTTAAGTTGACGTTCTGTCATGGAAAAAAGGGGCTTCTTGCAAGATTCCAATTTTTACTAATATTTCATTCAGTTTTGGTCAAAATTTCATTAAACTTCATGTTATATTGTTTTTTAAGAGTTTCACCATGTGCTCTTGTTTCTTTATCTATGTGTTTTTCAATTTGACCCTCTGTCATGGAAAAAGGGGGTTTCTTGTAAAATGAAAAAGAGGCCCTAATGCAAAATTGCAATTTTTACTAATATCTTGTTCAGTTTTTGTCAACATTTCATGGTTATATCTTGTTTTACAAGTTTCAACATGTGCCCTTTGTTTTTGCAATCTATGAATTATTAATGCGCAAATATGTCTTTCCTGGTTTCTCAAATTAAGGCTGCATCACGGAAAAAGGGGACTTCATGGAAAAAATTGTTTTTCACTAGGTTCTCCTTTATCAGTGCTCAAACCTTTGTGAAATTTCAAATCTGAACTTGTTGGAACGTTGCCCAGGTACCTCTCTTCCTTTTTCTCAATTTCAGGCTGCCGGAAAAAGGGGGCTTCATGTAAAAAATTGTTTTATGTAATATTTAATACATAACTGCTCAAATTTTTATGAAATTTCGAATTTTTAATTATTATTAAAAAATGACACAAACCACACACCCGTTGTATTTATTGCAATGATCCAATACTGTCTTATGGGAAAAGGAGGCTTAAAGGGGGCTTATTGGGCTTATTGTCCTCTACAAGTTTATGTTGGCTATCTCTAAGATAGTAATTGCCTTTTCACTTCAAATTTGGGGGCATGAACAGGTTCTTCTAGGATAAAAGAAGTGAATTTATATCAATTTCTTATATTTTATGACAAGCACTTGTTCGGGGAGCATAACCCGTCTCTGACGGCTCTTGTTGTATACTGTATGGATCGATATCATGTAGATATTATTAGTTGTACAGTCAGGTGGAGGGGGATTTGGAAACTTGCTCATCCCCTGCCACCTGACTGTACAACGAATTTATTATACTGCAAAGTTTTGCCATTCCAACACATCCTCGGATACCCCGGGGTTTCCCTATTTGCTACGCTACATCGACCCCTGGGACAATTAATTGAATTTCCCTCGCTTTACCGCTGGCCGAATGCTGGCTTTTCATTGGTTCCATCATCATTTTGTGATGGGCGAGTGGACTGTACGCTATGACGTTTCGTATCGATTTTTGGCGGCTGATTCAAAGTTTTATTAGTCAATTGTCCCAGGGGTCGATGTAGCGTAGCAAATAGGGAGACCCCGGGGTATCCGTGTTAAACGAAATTTTACCTGTTTTTTTTTTATTTTAAAAAATTAGTACGAATTTCCTATCTGTGTGTCCCCAGTTCAATGAAAACTGACGCCACTGTTAACTGACGACAATGAAAACTTGGTAATACGTGGTAAACGTGCAGTTTGGCACATCATTATGATGTTAATCTTGATCTACGCCGCCATTTTGGATGTATAGTTGATAGTGCAGTCATGTATACGGGGCTCCTGAAAGGGAAACTGTTTTTACGTTGGTTTTGCCAGTGTACCTGATATGTATGTTCAGGGCATTTTACCCAGCTATAGACAACACCTTGTATAATGCTTTATAATTTCAGTTGCTGGTTGGAACGGCTCCCATTCTACATAGCGTTCTTGGGTCCAGTATGCGTTACTATGGTAGTGAATTTAGTCGTGTTTACGTTGGTGCTTCGTCAGATCTTCAGGCGAACTTCAAAAAAACTCTCGAAGTCAGACTCGACTCGTGGGACAGCTGCTCGAGTCCGTGGCGCCGTCAGCTTAGTAATTCTTCTTGGTCTGACTTGGCTCTTTGCATTCTTAGCCATTGGTGATTTTGGCAAAGTGTTTCAATATTTATTTGCATTGACAAATACGCTTCAAGGCATGTTTCTTTTTATATTTTACTGTGTGCTAAAGACAGAGGCACGAAATGCCTGGAAGTCTTGTTGGCAGACACCATACAAACCCGACCGAAGTACCATTCCGTTGTCTAAAGGTGAGTTTGTTTCTTATTCTTGACGTACTAAGACAATGTTTGTACATAATGTAGATACAGTTAATGAACTATGATCTATGAAACTATTGAATCCGATCAGTAAGCGTTGAGCTGAGACACTATCTGGGGTGAAACTTTTGAATACTTTAATTGTGGCGGACTTTGTGGTAGAATAATCTCTAAATAACAAATTCCAACAAAATGCCAAGTTGATTCTTCAGGACATAAATGAAAAGTAACCGCAGTTTGATACCCTTGTCATATCAAGAACGACTTGAACTGATTTGAGGATCATAAGGAGTGTAGTCCTGTTGTAAACTAATACTTATCTGGATATTCCGACAAATAATAGTTTAATTTATTTTGAAGCAATTTAAAGTTCAGTTCTTTTATTTAGTGCTTAAAGAAAGATTGTTGTTCATTACTTTTAAAATACATTGTATTACTCATATACACCGCAGATAAAAATCATGGTAAGTGAATACTTTACAATAAGTGTCACCTTTTAATTTACTGTGATTTTCTTATATTCACGTTGATTATGGAACGTAAATCTAATTTACTAATCCTTTGTTTGCAGTTTTTCACGAATGGGCATGACTTTCACTTATTCTGACTCACAACACCGCCTCTACTTGGTTCACCTTTCAAGCCAGGAACTTTGTAGCTACTAACGTCTAACTTAGGTCTCTTTATCCCTTGCCAAGTAAATGTATAAACAATGTTTTAGTTATTCTGATTAACGCTGACATTACTTGCCTCATTTCCAGTTTCTTTTCAGACATTGAAGATTAGGTTTATAACCGAGCAAAGAAATTAACTTAAGGACAGTTTTTGGTCCTACGATGTCCGGTTCTACTATAGATAGGCCTATAGTGGCAAAAATATATTTAAAAGTCGACCTTATAAGATCCTGGAATAAAATATGCAGCCCACTTGTCCAGTACATCTCTTAAATAAACAAACAAATCCTTTTGCAAAGAATTTCTAGTGTTTGTTATCTCTTCCCTTTTCGTCAGCAATGGAACCACGTGTCTATATTCAAAACAAGATAGCACAAGAAAATGTTTTTGAGGGTAAAATATACACCTTTTATAATTGAGTTAAAGCCACTCCAGGCCTAAATATAGAGAGTGTCTTTCTTTGCGAGTACCTGTGTTTGTCACGTGATCAAACTAGTGTCATCGGCATTTGTTACGTGCTCTAGATTGGATAAATTGTTTACTGAATATACGTATGGCTACATCAATGGCGATAGTTTGTGAAATTCTTAGAATTAAATTATTTGGCCAAATGCAAATATATCAGAAGACTTCAACAAATCGCTATGAATAATATATAAATTCCTAGATAGGGTATTCGTATATGAATAATCCACTGCTTTTAGACGCAGATGTAGTCTGAATTCATCAATGTGTAAAGTATACGTGCGTCGATCATGCGGTGATTTTGATTATCATTTAAAGCAAAAGTGTATTGTTTAATATTGTTTAGCCTAATTACTATGTCGATTGATAAGAATAACTGGCTGAAACGTCGAGGAATGTAGGTCGATTCCTGCACTTGTTCCTACAGCTGTATAAGTCACTTATAAGGTCTGTAATAGATTATGGGATCATTTTGTGGTATCCTATTCCCTTGAGGTGTGGAATGACTTGCCAGAAAATGTCGTATGTACCTGTTGTTTGTCGATCAGAAAGAATACAACAATTTTCTATTAACTCTTTCCCAAACAATTCCTGGGTTTCAAGGCTCCAAAAAGGTAGCCTTATGAAAACATCATGGGAAAAGGAGAAAATGCTGGTAACCAGCATTTTCTCCTTTTCCCACAATGTTTTCTGTCCTGCACGAAACAAATTGCATTTTTTAGATACGCTTATTTTGTCGTCTGCAAATGCTTCAATTTGGACCAGTCTAAAATATTTTTGTTTTGGTAAAGAGTTTACTCTTTACCAGATGATGAAGTTTTAGACAGGTCAAAATTGAAAGCATTATGTAGACGACATATTGTAGGTGCCCCATAAGGGTGCCCCATATAAGAAAATTGTTTGTCATTGATAGGATGGAAAACATAGTGGGAAAAGGATACAATCCTAGTTACCAGCTAAGGGTCAATTTAAAATTTGTCAATTTTTGTAGAGAATGATGCCAGACAACATCTTTTTTATTCCGAGATGTCGTCACCAATGACACAGCGTAAGAATAAAGGTACTTCCAATATAACATGAGCCCCGCTTGGTGATAAAGGGTTTGGTGTATCTGCAAAAGTATCCGGCGACCTGTGTCAGCCTACGCATGCGCAATCCGCCCAGGCTAACATTTGTCTAAATGTTTTTAGAAATTTTCTGCTCGGCCACGAACCATTCAACCGCACGATTGTATCATTTTTTTTAACAAAATAAGTTTTATAGATCTTTAACTATAGGATGACTATGTATAATTTATCACGAAGATACACTAAGCCCCCTTTTGCCAGAACATGGCTCTCAAAAGCTTTTGCTCTACTGTAACACGCTCGTGCGGTTGGTGGGGAGTGGACGAAACGCAGTTTTATGCTTGAAAAGGCGCCTCAACCTAGGGTTTCTTTCTCACGTAAAATTCTGGACTAGCCTGCTTACTTCATATTAAACTTTTTGGTGTATTTTGGAACACTCGTTTCCAAAAGCATTGTAGCATAAAAGGCTGGCAACACGTTAAAAGGGGCATCCGGACATTTGCGTAAAGTGTCGTCTCAGATCAGCCTGCGCAGTCTACGCAGGCTAATCCGAGACGAGACTTTATCTTGTTCTGTACTTTTCTGTTTTGTTCAAGTCTACTGTAGCACATAATTTTATGTAGTCGTAAGGTGCTATCTCGAATTAGCCTGCGTGAACTGAGCAGAGTTGATCTGAGATGACACTTCGCACAAACGTGCGAACGTCTCTTTTAGCGTGTTCCAAGCCAATTATACGAAAGTTGCCCAAAACAGGCAATTACGGGGAAAGGGCATTGTTTACCTTTAAATTTCGAAATAGTTAGAAATTTCCCAAACAATAGTGTAAATCAAACTACGGCGTTAAATCCACTTCATATTCCTTAAGAATGAATAATAAACAATTTACAAATATTTACTCTGTTTTTATATTTCGGCGTTTACCTTTATAGAAATGACATTAATTAATGCCTTCTACATTTTGTGACTATTTACACACCAACTTTTTTTTATTTCGGAAATGAATAGATTTTTTTTTTTTGTTTTCATGGAGCTATGAAAAAAAACCTAATCACACTGTGTATTTGCGTATTCATACAAATACGTGTGATAGGGAATTGTCTCTTTTTTTTCATACCTCCATGAAAAAAAAATATCGCTTCATTCCTTATTAATAAATCAAAATTAGCTGTTTTCATGATCAGTGGCGAGTCCTTATTGGCTGAAAAAAAATATCATAGCTCCATGAAAAAAAAAATTCAGCAGTGCCGGGACTATTTTTGCGGTCAAAGTGATGTAAACAAACTTGTATACGAGATTTCATAATGGTTTACTTTCTGATTTCTGTTCTTGCGAATCCTTAGTTCAACTTGCTAGCTGAATTTGTTTCATCTAAATATAGAAAAAAAGACAATAGTAAATTCAACGAGAGAGCTCAAAACTCATTGTCATTTTGCTGGGTTCTAACAATCTTATTTTCAACTTAGTTGTACACCCCTCACAACGTACGCCAGTGTGACGTCACAGGTAGTGATATCGGACCCTTGTTATAAAGTCAGTGTGCGTGTTTGGTAATAATGTTTTTTTTTTTTGTAATCGTTCCTTTAAATGATCTGAAAAAGTCTTTAGACCTCCAAAGCGTACCATGCCTAGGGACTTTGTTTTTTGTCAAAGCATTTGTTAACTACTTATAATAATGGAATAGACTTCGACCAACTATTAAAACCCAATCACTTTTTGATATTTGGTCAAAGTGTTTGTGCATATATAAACATCTGCTTCCTGTCTAAAACATCAGAATATTAAATATATTCATCTATTGTCTTTGATAAATACATGAGAGTCTTTGCAGTCCGTTTGTATCCACCCAAGCTAGCCTCATTCTATCTTCATATCCTACTTACTTTTCAATATAAGGTAGGAAAATGCGCAGGTCCGATATCACTTCCTGTGATGTAGGTTGTTACCCTTGTTGTAGCGTACTGAACTTCTAATAATTAAGGGTAACAACCTACGTCACAGGAAGTGATGTCGGACCTGGGCATTTTCATAACTTATGTCCGCCATATTGAAAAGTAAGTACGATATGAAGATAGAATGAGGCTAGCTTGGGTGGATACACACGGACTACCAAGACTATCATGTATTTATCAAAGACAGTGACACTAGATGAATACATTTAATATGCTGATGTTTTAGACAGGAAGCAGATGTCTACATTCACAAACACTTTGACCAAATATCAAAAAATGATTGGGTTTTCATTATTATAAGTAGTTAACAAAAGCTTTGACAAAAAACAAAGTCCCTAGGCATTGTACGCTTTGGAAGTCTAAAAACTTTTTCAGATCATTTAAAGGAAACGATTACAAAAAAAAACAGTCTTACCAAACACGCACATTGACTTTATAACAAGGGTCCGATATCACTACCTGTGACGTCACACTCACGTACGTTGTGAGGAGTGATAATAAAGCTACTGAACCTGCAAATGTTCAATACTATAGTGACGTCACGAATTTACGTCATTGTTACGTCATGAACCACCAGTTTTACCGCGCTATGAGTTATGAATGAAATGGACATTAAATAAATACGCACTGTTAGATTTAGATTTTTCATTGAAAAAAGGCAGTATTTTTCAAGTGCATTACTATTGAATGTTCTTTTTTCAGTATTTAGAGAAAAGAAATTCAGCTAGCAATTTGAACTCGGGACTCGATAAAGATCTAAAATAAAAAAGAAAGTAATTATGAAATCTGTTATATCTGTTTGTTTACATTACTTTGACTGCAAATGTAGTCCCAGCACTGCTGTGGTTTTTTTTTTTTCCATTGAGCTATGAAAAAAACAATTAGCTAATCAGAACTCACCAATGTTCATGAGACAAAAAAAAACAACACTAGACTATTTGAATTATTTAAAAATGGTGGTGTGAGAAAAGTCACAATATGTATGTTAATAAAACATTTTGTCGGAAAAAATCTCACTGTGTCATGCAATATAGATCCAAGATCAGATAACATGTTGTGTGCAACTATTTTCGTCCTTCCACTTGTATCGACCATTGTACCGAAGTAATATCCTGTCTTTGTATGTATGTATGTATGTATGTATGTATGTATGTGTTCCCATTTTTATGTTTTGTTCTTCCTCCTTACACCGCTATTTTCTTTCATAAACCAAAGTATAACTATGCACATATGCTCTATTCATGCATGTATATTACTGAATTAATGAAGTGGGTTTTATTTTTAATGATAACAACCTACACTGACTGCAAAAACGACGTATGCCGGTTTCATTGCTTTAAAGATTGTACACCCTGGAGGGATTCGTGTAGCTTCGCCGAAAAACGTACGGATTCGGCTAAGACTCGGGTATTCCATAATCGATCGGCCGAAAGACGCTAGTTCTCCTTATTGATTACGGATAGTCCAAATGTAAGCCGAATCCATTCGATATTTTTTCGATGAAAGGCAATTTTTCACGAAACCCACTGGGGCACCTTATCTTTAAGTGTAAAAGCATTTGAAGCTGGTTTATGATGGCAATAACGTATCGTCGCTTTACTTAAAAAATCCCGTAAGTACAGCTTGAAATAAGCTGTATTTACAACGTTTTTGAAGTAAACCGACGATATACCCTATTAAACATTGTATAATCTCTTTCAGGTTACTCGGAAACAGTTAACTCTAACAAATCGACGAATTCCACAAGTAAGTTGGTTTTTTTTCCTTAAGATTTACAACCCCTTACTCAGCGGTATTCATTGACATTTTCGTAAATTCAGTAACTTCGGCGGCTTCCGTCTTTTTAATGTGAGCGTTAGGGGCCGTAGATTTATTTATTTATCCGTAAATATCGTTTAATAAAGACGTTTTCTTACAGGCTATTCGACAAATATCGGCATCTTCCGTCTTTTAATATGAGAGTTTGGGCCCGTAGACCTTAAATACATTACGTATGATTCATGCTTTATGAAAGGAGTTTCAAAGCATAGATGTCTGCATATATGTCTACAAAAAGTTTCAACACAGGTCAGTCTGCCCAGATTGCGCAGACTGACCTGTTTTGAAACTTTTTGCTTTTGGTTAATTTTCTGTGTGTCAGAAGACCATTCTACCTAGGTATTGAGCCAAATCGATAGTCGAAGTGGATTTTACGGATCCAAATTTTTGGAAGAATTACCTAGTACAAACCATCATGCAGATGCATTCAGACCCATTTTGCCAGAAAGTGGCTCATGTGTTAATCAGAAAGGTAAACATATCGTTTGGCTCCATGATGTCTTTAACAAGGGTGGATTGTCGGGTGTTTAATGCCGTTTTCAACGTTATTTCAGTTATATCCCAGCGGCCAGTGCACCTGTCCGTGCTTTCTTGAAGTCTATATTTACCAGTACTCCGCACTATTTTTCTTGACTAGCGACTGGCTGCTTTCCCACATAGCCATCGTCGAAACAATGGTTAACAGTGAAAGAGGTACTTTAACAAAGCCGAGCCTAGCTCGGTAACTCAGTTAGTGACATACAGGGCTTGATACCAAGGGCTAAACGGGTCAGATCCCCATGTTGGCCGATTTTTTTCTAAGGATTTATAACAGTAGATCTAATTTATACAGGTTTCATTCTCCTCCCACCGCTGATCATTATTTTAACCAATGTTATATGGGAAGGCAGCAGTGACCGCGATCCTATTGCTTTAAACCATTTTTGTAGCCTATTTGTTACCGTTTCAGCCCGCTCATAAGCATTTCATAGACCAGTTTATCAGTTTTTTTTTAACTTAATTTAACTATGCCAGATATATGGAATCTGTCATTCGTTGGCGTATGAGATAAAAATTATCAAATGAGTCCGGGAAAAATGTTATTAGACGAACTTTTTGTGCGCTTGATAACTTTCTTTTTAGATAGGTTTAATAAGGTTTTTATCGCAAACGCCAAGGAATGATAGACTCATTCTAGATAGATCTATCGCATGACGATATTTCACAAATTATTGATCATTAGTCTTTGTCCTACTTTTCTATCTAATCAGAACGCTCATATTTGAAAATTTTTGACCGTCTATCTTCCATGAACTACCCAACGCAGGTTTATTTTGATCATTTATCCATTTAAACGTCGCAGTTTATCTGGAGTTTATCTGGATTTACTGCGCATGCGTACCTAAACCCTACCCCCCCTCATTCATATTCAACAATTACTTAACCCTCTCCCAAACAAGCCTTTGTTTTACGTGTCTGCAGTACAAGTCTTTTAAAAAAAATTGTGGGAAAGGGAGAAATTGCTTGTAACGAGCAATTTCTCCTTTTCCCTCAGTGTTTTATGTCCGTTCGGATAATTTTCTGCCATTGTTATTAAAGTTAAAATTGTCGTCTGCAAACTCTTTCAGTTTGGAAGAGTCTGAAATTTGTCGTTTGGGAAAGGGTTAAAATAGGTCTAGCACATGCCAAGTAGATCTACAAGTTACGCCGTTGAAAAAAAAGGTAAAACACAGATACAATTTATGTAACAAAAGCCGATCAATTTAGATCTATATGGTCGGTTGTCCTCTGAATCATACCACCTGAAGCTTGAAACAAGCTGTTGTTACAGAGCTTAAGAAGTAAATCGACGATATGTTGAAATTTTAAGAAAAAAAAATGCTGTAGTAAATATGTAGAAATTTTCATAGGCTGAGTGTAGTCGTTACTTCCTCAAGATCTTGGTCAAATTCTGCCATATTTGACATTGTTTAACACTGGCGATAGTCATGCGTGAACTGGAAATGAAGCCGATAATGACGGTTCTTTAACCCTTTCCTATATGACAAACTTTAGACCGTTCCAAATTGAAAGCATTGGCAGATATCAAATTTTGAAAGCGGAACAAATGAAGTTGAGTTTTTTAACAGGGAAGATAATATTGTAGGAAAAGGAGAAAATGCCATTAACCAGAATTTTGTCCTTTTCCAAAAATAACCTTCCTACCCAATTGATTGTTTGGTAAAGGGTTAAATACCACGTGGTCGTGTACGCGGTTAAGCCCCGATATTCACTTGGAAATTACGTCATATTTAGCGGTGATGCAATGATGACGTTTCTTTAGCGAAATCAGCCAACTCCATATATGGGCGAAAGGGCGTTTCTTTGTGAATAGTGGATTCTTTATATGGAACATAATTTTGGCAATGATGTAATGTGGGCGGAAAAAGACTAAGTCAGTTAAACGCTAAGAACTTCAAAATTAAACGATTTAAACAGCCACAGTCGGTCGCTACGCTCCCTCCTTTTGGCTGTTTAAATCGTTTAATTTTGACTTCTTAGCGTTTAATTATTACGAAGTTTCAAAACCATGTGTCTAGATCTTGATCTATAGATTCACCCGCAGAACTTTATAACCATTTAGTCTTTGTCCTACTTTTCTATCCAATCAGAACGCTCACATTTGAAAATTTTTGACCGTCTATCTTCCATAAACTACCCAACGCAGGTTTATTTTGATCATTTATCCATTTAAACGTCGCAGTTTATCTGGAGTTTATCTGGATTTACTGCGCATGCGTACCTAAACCCTACTCCCCTCATTAATATTCAACAATTACTTAACCCTCTCCCAAGAAAGCCCTTGTTTTTACGTGTCTGTAGTACAAGTCTTTTGAAATCATTGTAGGAAAAGGAAAAATTGCTTGTAATGAGCAATTTCTCCTTTTCCCACAGTGTTTTTTATCCGTTCGGATAATTTTCTGCCATTGTTATGAAAGTTAAAATTTTCGTCTGCAAACTCTTTCAGTTTGGAAGAGTCTGAAATTTGTCGTTTAGGAAAGGGTTAAATTAGGTTTAGCACATGCCAAGTAGATCTACAAGTTACGCCGATGAAAAAAAAGGTAAAACACAGATACAATTTATGTAATAAAAGCCTATCTATCTAGATCTATATGGTCGGTTGTCCTCTTAAACATACCACCCGAAGCTTGAAACAAGCTGTTGTTACAGGGTTTAAGAAGTAAATCGACGATATGTTGAAATTTTAAGAAAAAATAATGCTGTAGTAAATCTGTAGAAATTTTTATAGGCTGAGTCTAGTCGTTACTTCCTCAAATTCTTGGTCAAATTCTGCCATATTTGACACTGTTTAACACTGGGCCAGCGATAGTCAAGCGTGAACTGGAAATTAGGTTCTTTAACCCTTTCCCATATGACAAATTTTAGACCATTCCAAATTGAAAGCATTGGCAGATATTAAATTTTGAAAGTGGAACAAATGAAGTTGAGTTTTTTGACCGGGTAGAAAATATTTTAGGAAAAGGAGAAAATGCCAATAACCAGAATTTTCTCCTTTTCCAAAAATAACCTTCCTTCCCAATTGATTGTTTGGTAAAGGGTTAAATACCATGTGGCCGTTTTGGAGGTTTTGCCCCGATATTCACGTGGAAATGAGGTCATTTTTTAGCTATGATGCAATGATGACGTTTCTTTAGCGAATCAGCCAGCTCCATATATGGATGAAAGGGCGTTTCTTTGTGAATAGTGGATTCCTTATATGGAACATTATTTTAGCAATGATGTAATGTGGGCGGAAAAATACTAAGTCAGTTAAACGCTAAGGAGTTCAAAATTAAACGATTTAAACAGCCATAGTCGGTCGCTACGCTCCCTCCTTTTGGCTGTTTAAATCGTTTAATTTTGACTTCTTAGCGTTTAACTATTACAAAACGCTTACCCACTTCTATGAAATACGTACAAAATGACCTCAAAAATGACGTCACACAATTAATGAAGATAAGAAAATCCGCGATGTTTATGTAATAGCACAGGAATTTGACATTCTATAAGCAAAATAAATGATAAAACATGAAAAAAAAAATCTCCCCTATATAATATAAACACAAGGAACGCAACGTCTCGATTGCTTGCGCTAGCACCCGATAGCCTTTCCCAACCAAAATCATCCACGAAACAAACACTGATCATAATCTCATTTAGCCTTGCGATAGACAAGACAATAATGTACCTGCGACATCCCACGATACCTCAGTAGACACCTTTCAACCAGAGATATCCGTCATGTTTTACAGCTCTATCAGGTCATTTTTATTTATCCCGGTAGCCATTCGCTGACGTCACAAGAAGTGCAAGGAAGCGTATTTTCGTATTACTTATTACTATTATTTTTTTCGTTTTTATGATATTTATGGACATCAAATGATACTAAATATTCTAGAAAAATCTTTAGTATCATGTAATGTCCATAAGTATCTTAAAAACAAAAAAAATAATAGTAATAAGTAATACGAAAATACGCTTCCTGCTACTTTCTGTGACGTCAGCGAATGGCTACCGGGATAAATCAAAATGTCCTGATAGAGCTGTAAAACATGACGGATATCTCTGGTTGAAAGGAGTCTACTGAGGTATCGTGGGATGTCGCAGGTACATTATTGTCTTGTCTATCGCTAGGCTAAATGAGATTATGATCAATGTTTGTTTCATGGGTGATTTTGGTTGGGAAAGGCTGTCAGGTGCTTGCGCCAGCTATCGAGACGTTGCGTTCCTTGTGTTTATATTATATAGGGGAGATTTTTTTTTCATGTTTTATCATTTATTTTGGTTATAGAATGTCAAATTCCTGTGGTAATAGTTAAACGCTAAGAAGACAAAATTAAACGATTTAAATAGCCAAAAGGAGGGAGCGTAGCGACCGACTGTGGCTGTTTAAATCGTTTAATTTTGAACTTCTTAGGTTTAACTGACTTAGTCTTTTTCCGCACACATTACATCATTGCTAAAATAATGTTCCATATATGGAGCTGGCTGATTCGCTAAAGAAACGTCATCATTGCATCATCGCTAAAAAATAACGTAATTTCCAGGTGAATATCGGGGCTAAACCTCGTACACGACCACGTGGTATTTAACCCTTTACCAAACAATCCATTGGGAAGGAAGGTTATTTTTGGAAAAGGAGAAAATTCTGGTTAATGGCATTTTCTCCTTTTCCTAAAATATTTTCTACCCTGTCAAAAAACTCAACTTCATTTGTTCCACTTTCAAAATTTGATATCTGCCAATGCTTTAAATTTGGAATGGTCTAAAATTTATCACATGGGAAAAGGTTAAAGAACCCTCATTAGCAGCTTCATTTCCAGTTCACGCTTGACTATCGCCAGTGTTAAACAATGTCAAATATGGCAGAATTTGACCAAGATTTTGAGGAAGTAACGACTACACTCAGCCCATGAAAATTTCTACAGATTTAGACCTACTACAGCATGGCTTTTATTACATAAATTGTATCTGTGTTTTACTTTTTTTTTCAACGGCGTAACTTGTAGATCTGCTTGGCATGTGCTTGACCTAATTTAACCCTTTCCCAAACGACAAATTTCAGACTCTTCCAAACTGAAAGAGTTTGCAAACGACAATTTTAACTTTAATAACAATGGCAGAAAATTATTCGAACGGACAGAAAACACTGTGGGAAAAGGAGAAATCGCTCGTTACAAGCAGTTTCTCCTTTTCCCACAATGTTTTCAAAAGACTTGTACTGCAGACACGTAAAAACAAGGGCTTGTTTGGGAGAGGGTTAAGTAATTGTTGAATATTAATGAGGGGAGTAGGGTTTAGGTACGCATGCGCAGTAAATCCAGATAAACTGCGACGTTTAAATGGATAAATGATCAAAATAACCCTGCGTTGGGTAGTTTATGGAAGATAGACGGTCAAAAATTTTCAAATATGAGCGTTCTGATTCGATAGAAAAGTAGGACAAAGACTAAATTACAATGTGAACAGAGGATGTCATGTGATAAATTCTAAATTTGCCACTTCAGACCTGACAGAGAAGAACAACCCCAGTTCAGGTATTAAGGCACAAGAAATAAAACCAGAAATACAACGGAAAGAATCTTTGCCTCCAAAAAATACTGGTAAGTTTGTCTTTCGATTCCTTGGCTTCTATGGAAACCCTTTTCGAGCTGAAAATAATAAGTGGACCTTTGAACCTGATAGTATATAACCCAAATTTTCCGATTTTAAAGACATCTATACTTATTTTCTACCAGTTTATTAACCAATTTTATCTTTATTTTATCAAAGTATAATCATTCTTGTATCTTTGTGCCAAATGTTGCCCCTGGTGGCTTCAAGGTTTTACAGTTTACGGTGGATAGAAATGCATGTCATTCTAGAGAAGCTCTCCCCGGACATTACAACCAAGTTTCCGGTCTAAATTGAAGACAAATCCCTGGCGTAAACTTTGGTTCTCTACTCGAAGGTTTTGCTTGATCAGTGTTTCAACAATGATTATGTGGGAAAGTAGCTGGTGGCTTGGAAATAATATCTGTCTTTCGAATTACGAGCATGGTTCATATCTTTTCACTGATTATTCTCTTTTGTTGCAGTGTTCCGAGGTAATTGGCAGATGCCCGTCACAGGTATGATTATGATGTTAAAGTATTAAAAACTGTCTTAAATAGACTTTTAGATAAGCTGGCAAAGGTGTTATTCTTGGCAATCTACAGTATTTTCTCGATTAACCATTTACCACATAATCCCTACTTTTGACGGCCCTGAGAAAAAGCCTTTTGAAAACACTAGGAAAAGGAGAAAATGCTGGTAACCAGCATTTTCTCCTTTTCCCACAGTGTTTTCTACCCTTCCCAGAACAAATTTCAATTTTTCTGTCACCTCTATTTTGTCGTCTGCAAATACTCTCAGTTTGAACCAGTCTAAAAATTTGTCGTTTGGTAAAGAGTTAAAAGATAATCTGCAGAAACTATTCCTTTAAACCCTAAGGCTACTCAGCGCAACTCACTGACCCTTTGCGGATAGTGTAGATCAAGATCAGACTGCACAAAACGTGCAGTCTGATCTTGGATCTACATTGTCCGATAAGGAGATATCATTCTAATAAAAAAAAACCTTTCAAACAGCAATATTTGTTGTTGTTGTTTTTTCTATCGAATCAAAATTGCATTTTAGTTACGTAGCAGGCTAAGAGTCGAAAGGATATGGCCTGCAACACGGGAAAAGGGGCATTTGAACATTTGCGTAAAGTGTCGTATCGGATCAGCCTGCGCAGTCCGCGCAGGCTAATCCGAGACGGCACTTTACGACTACATTAGATATTTTCCTACAGTAGACTTTTGCGAAACAGAAAATCACATTAGAACGGTAAGTGTCATTTCGGATTAGCTTGGGCGGACAGCCTAGGCTGATCCGAGACGACACTTTACGCAAATGTCCGAATGCCCCTTTTTCCCGTGTTGCAGGCCATATGGAAACAGACATCATTGTGCTCGATATTTTAACTAAAGTGTGACCCGTCACACAAAAAGGGACTATCTGGGAATTCTGTACAGCAATTAGATGTAAACAATTCTAAGATAGTGCAGGTCATTTTCAGTTGACAATTCAAAAATGATTTTACAGCAAGGTGGAATGACCACTTTTCATACAGAAAATATCATAAAAGCGGAAAGTGTCGACCCTGGTCAACCTGTGCATCAGCACAGTCTGACCAGGGTCGACACTATCCACAGTTCCTAGAAGGTCCCTTTCTGCGTGACGAGTCACAAATAATCTTGACAACAAACTGTTGATTTCCATTTGCTCGCAAACGATAGCTTTAAAATGATTACATTTACAGAAATTACATGTAGAAAACATGAGGTTCTATAGCTTATGTGGTACAGTAGCTGTCTATAGTCTTGGAGTCGAAATCATACTTCACGTGTTGTCAAATCTATCCAAAATGTCAGTGAATCGCGCTTAGCAGCGTAAGGGATAAGGACTAACAACAATGGGATTGGTGTTTCTCTAATAACAAAGTTTAATGTATCTTCTTCCCTCCTACCTGTATCAAATGTTTATCAAGTTTGTCCTTTTCTGTCATTTTTAGTGCCTAAACCGATGTCATATGACGCATAGTAGAGACACATCAGTAAAAAGATACTACACAGAGACACATCAGTAAATAGACACTATCACAGTAAACTGGGGTTTGGTCAGCGGTTTGCCTAGTGCAAAAGAGGCTTCCGAAGGTTTTTAACTGTACATCAGTGATCCTTTTTCTTCCGTTGTTATTGTAATTATGATTTACACCTTTTATAACGCCATCTGGACAAAGGCAGGCTTTCTCTCTGGGTCAGTGTCCTTTGGAACATTCTTAGGCTTACATTCAACTGATTTTGATTTTCGTAAAGTAATACAATTTCTGATTGGGTAAACTATTTGGTTTAGCCAATCAGAAATTATTTTACTTTCTTTATCATTAACTCATGAGGGATGCTCTCAACAATGGTTGGTGAATGCGGACCAAGGACCTGCATACAGCAAGCGTTCTACATTGCATTTTTAAGATCGAGTCCAGATTTAGAAAGTAACTCAAATGATGATTGGCTGAAAACATTTTATTTGGCCAGTCAGAAACTGTGTCAGGAACCCCACAGACATTTGACGTATACACTAGTACACCACAAAATCCAAGATGGCAATGTCGAATCGAAACGAGTCGCCCACAGGACTAATACACTGTAACATTACTTGTTTCCCTTGATGTTAGTAATTCAAGCAGGAAGAAAGGGATATCTTTTGTAGTCATACTAAAACAAATACATGGGTTAAAACGAGCCATTCCGTCGTCTTTAGTATAAACATACCGTGAAGTATCAAAGAACATATTCACTGTATGGAAACTCTGTGCGGGAAATTTCTTCGGTGAATTCAAGATGGCGGACACGTGTTATTGACAAAGTAAGTGTCGTTTAATTTTAGTCCAAACTTGTTTCGAATTGCATCCCCTACAACGAGTAGGGTACCAATCTAAAGAGCTTTGATTGAAAAAGCAAGCGATAGTAGCTTATGAGAAAACGGGAGTGCCTCTTGTCCGTAATCTTGTGCTGAACATGATGTTTTGATGTAGTTGAAAAACTAAGCGGGAGACCGGAAGAAAACTGCCTTTATTTCATCGAATAGAAAGCTAATGATAAAAGAATGTGCCTTGATCGGTGGGGAAATGTCATATTCTTACAACTGTACCAAAATACGTGGCTTATATTTACTGATTTAGCTGTTATAAAGTTTTGAAATTTTGCATGGTGTACTCTTCGGTGCAAACCGAAACTAAACTACTGTACGGTTGGGTGATCGGAATTTCTGTTCGCTTCGGTAACAAATATGAAGTCAAAAATCTGTACGCTTCGGTGAAAACGATTAAGGAAGGAAAAAAAGAAATGTACGAACAACCTACATGGGTCATTTACTTGATGTTTTTATGTTAAACTCAAAGAAACGTGATGTATAAATCCGCAACTTCGTACACTAAAATGGCTCGTTATTGAGAAATACTGAGCAACATGAACAGAAGCATATTTTATACATGTGTATGTATATGGGCCTTTAACATAAGAATAATAAACTTAAGGTTTTTGTCTTGGTCTGACACCAAAAATGTAGAAACCATCCATAGTATAAACTTCAAAGACGCATTATGTGAAAAGCGAAATATAGAACCGTACCTCCTCTATCATCATTTATTGATCAGGGGTCCTCCGTGGCGCAGTTGGTAATGTAGATTTTTAGTAACTTTTTGTGGATGGTGTTGGTTAGAATTCCATAAAGGACACTGGTTATGTTTGTATGTCTGTTGGCGACGCATTTTTAGAGCCCAAGCCCAGTGCTGGTGAACACATGCAGCACTTTCAGAGCAAACTTTGTGTTGATCGGACCAAAACCAGTTGGAAAGCCATGTAAAGCCTGAATTAAACAATGACACATCTCTGAGCTTTGGCTTGACTTTTCAAACGCTAAGAACTGGCAGTGAAAAATGCAATACAAAACTCCTCTTTGCACTACCTTGTGGCTATAGCTCATTTTTAATTTACATTGATATCGCCTAAGTGATCATTTGTTATACTTTAATACCTTAAGAGACCTTTTAAAAAAGATAATCGTATGCCTGTTGTTAAATTCACATTTAAGAGTTTTGCTTTAGCATAACTTGTGCCTTTTTTCATTAATTGAAACCGTCAATTTTCATACATTGATAGAACTGAGAAATTCAGCCTAGAAGAACAATAGCTCTCTTTTCATTTAGGGAAAAAAAAAACCCACTAATTTCGACCTTAGTTTTCAAAGTATCAGATCCTTTGACTAGAACTCTGGATGATTGTACAACACACTCAGGCAACTCTGTCTTCATTACATCGTTTTTTGAGTTACAAATACTCTATATCATCCTGTTGTAAGTATTTCCAAGGGACATTGTCCTTATTCCGTAGCTTTCATTTTAAAGCTTTTATAAACACCCACTTTCATGTTTCAGTTACACGGATGAGGAACTACTTTTTCTCTTTTTTTTCTGCTTTCAGTGTTCTACTATAGAATTATAAACATGGAACTTAAAATTTTTTGTTACATCCTGTTAATAACATATTTCTATTTTGTCACACTCCGGTATTTAGTATCCCCGAATAAAAGGTCTTGATCGAGGTCATCTGAATACGTTGATACATTGTAGTTTTATCTGGGGATAAGTTTTTTTTAATTCGCACTAATTTTAAACACTATTTTAAAATGCCTCGTACTTTTCCTTTACAAAATAGGAATACCAAAGAATTCTCTATCAAATCCTTACAAAGTCAGGCGACGTGACGTGACTCATTTTTGAGGCATTGTAAGGTTTTAACATAACAAACAAGATATAGAGTAATTGACACAAATTGGTTTCATGTACTTGTATAAGGAATTCTCGCTGTGCGGGAAATACAAGTAGACTGTTCTAGCATTTTTCTCCTTTAATCATTTTCACCGAAGCGTACAGATTTTTGACTTCATATTTGTCACCGAAGCGAACAGAAATTCCGATCACCCAACCATACAGTAGTTTAGTTTCGGTTTGCACCGAAGAGTACACCATGCAAAATTTCAAAACTTTATAACAGCTAAATCAGTAAATATAAGCCACGTATTTTGATACAGTTGTAAGAATATGACATTTCCCCACCGATCAAGGCACATTCTTTTATCATTAGCTTTCTGTTCGATGAAATAAAGGCAGTTTTCTTCCGGTCTCCCGCTTAGTTTTTCAACTACATCAAAACATCATGTTCAGCACGGGATTACGGACAAGAGGCACTCCCGTTTTCTCATAAGCTACTATCGCTTGATTTTTCAATCAAAGCTCTTTAGATTGACACCTTACTCGTTGTAGGGGTTGCAATTTGAAATAAGTTTGGACCAAAATTAAACGACACTTACTTTGTCAATAACACGTGTCCGCCATCTTGAATTCACCGAAGAAATTTCCCGTACAGAGTTTCCATACAGTGATATTTTTTTGGTAACATTAAAAGATAAGCTTCTGGTCGTTGGGAGCAAGTAATGGTCGTTTACTGTCACCAACGAATCGTAAACTGAATAGTTACCAGGGATCGGCCTTTAAATTGATTAAATCCATATTATAATGAAATTACGCCATATGGCAGTGTTTTCATGCATCAACTGCATGTTTTTACAGTTGTCAGTGACGCCAGTTTTCGGTGTGCTGAGGCAACAAGAAGGGAAGGTCAATTTTGTAAGTGTTCTCGATTCATGAGACCATAAAAATAGGAAATTTCACCTGAATGCCGGGGATTTGTATAACTTTGTAATATAACAAATACGTTGTCCGGTCAGGTGACAGGGTAATAAGGAACTTATTCAAAGCTGTGGTGAATCATGTCGATCATAGCCGAAGGCGAAGTTGTTACATCATTTGCCTGAGCTGTGAACAAGTTTCTTATTGCCCTACTGACTGACCTGGTAAATAATGAACGGTGGTTTTTGTTCATAGCTAAACTACTTGGTCAAATGTATGGCAATGGACATCCGTTCTATTTATGATTATATTTGCGTTTTTTCTTTTCTTCGAATATATTTTTAGCTCGCAGAATGTTTTTGTGGTTATAAGTATTAAAATCTTTACCAAACAAATCTGTCGTCTGTTAACTTTAAAATCCTGGTAACTGCAGCTTGAAACAAGCTTTAATTACGAGGTTTTTGTAGAAAGCTGACGCTATGTTCCGTACGACCATGTGAACCTCGTGGAGGACATCTCTTGAAAACATTATCTGAGAAGGACAAAACTCTGATCAGCATAATCGCTCCTTTTCTCACGATTCTTTCTACTCATTCGACAACTTTAATTATGGCTGCAGCTGATTTGTCATCTGCAAATACTTTAAACCTGGGCAAGTCTAAATTCTGTTGCCTGGTAGAGAGGTACAGAGTCACATTGCTATACCCCTGCGACGATATACAATGTCAACCGTAAATTCATACACAGTAGTCCAATAGAGTTACACAGAATATTTTGCTATAATTAGGGATTTTTGCGTGATTGTATATTTTGATATGGAATACATTGTTTATTGTATTTGTATAATTGTTGTTTTGAATGTGCTCTACCTGAAATCAAAATCAAAATGGCTTATTACTGCAAATCGACAATATCACTTTTAAACTGAAACAGGTTTGCGCGGGTCACAAAGTCCAAACAGCAGTTTCCTAGTCGGGAGCCCCGTAGACATTTATAAATCCAACTCAACGCAAAATCTAAGATATGGGCATCGAATCAAAGTGGGTCACCCACTAACATGTACATGTACACCATATTATTACTTGTTTCACTTGATGGTCGTCGTTAAATCGGAAAGAATCTATTTTTGTAAAGTAAATAAAAAAAGTCGAAAACAAGAAAAGGTTAATGCAAAGCACCAAAGTCGCCGCAAAAGATTTTTTTTAATGCTTCAAGAAAGCCAGGGCAAGTAAGTAAATGTCAGTTTTCATCAGAAGATTTTTTAACACAGTATGAAACTGATGTGACTGTGAATCTATATCAAAGCTTGTATCAAATACCCTCGCACAGCGCTCTCTTAGCTCTTTTTCAAACGACAAAAATCAGTCTCCTCCAAATTCAATGAGTTAGCAGACAACAATTTAAAAAGCTGCAAAAATGGTGGAACATTCGCTAGTAGTGGGGAAAAGGTATTTGATAAAGGAGAAATTGCTTACAACGAGCAATTTCTCCTTATCCAACATGTTTTTCCAAAAGAATTTGACAGCGCACATGTGATAACACGTGTTTGTGTGGGAAAGTGTTGAAAACAGGGCTAAGTTACTAAAATGTTGCAGTCCTAGGAAAGCATGATTCAAGAGGACGGAAGTTTGCAAGGCATGCTTTCAATTTAAACAAGTCTAAAACTATACTGTTTAGTGAACTATGTTAATAAAGAACCATGGTTTTGCATCGCGCTTTACGAACAACACAGCGAAAAACTAACCTCTCTGCAGATGTTTGTCCACAAATTAAGTTTAAGCAGAGCTCGGTGAGAAATAAACAAAGAAGTTCTAAACAATCTTTGTTTTAAAAACTAAACTTAGAAAGAAGTAACCAATTATGGTCAGATTCAGTCATAACCATCATACTCGTTCTTCGGCGGAATTTAACACAATTTCAGCAATGTAAATTTTAGCAGTGGTCATTCAACAAAAAACACACAAATAGTAGGAAAAACTAGGTACTAGATAATCAAAATGATAATTAAACCTGTGTACGAAATGACCAAAGTGGGTACGAAATGACCAACTGGGTACGAAATGACCAAAATCGTACGAAATGACTTAGGTGCGAAATTAACTAGGTACGAAATGACTGGAAACCTTTACAGCCTTGACCAATGGAAACAAGGCATTCATTTGGATGAGTTCATTTCTCACGAATAGTGAAAATAGAAGTAATAATTGGGCTGATTTTTTGACGTTGTAAGTATTAACAGAACAAAAGTAGTTTAAGAATGAATTAATAAGTCAGTTTAAGGCGAAATAGAAATATTCCTTGTTAACCTTAACACCCCTAAAAAGAATGAAATTCACATTGTCAATGTCTTAACTCGAAAAACTTTTAAAAATATAGTCGCGCGCTTCTGCGCGGCGACTAACAAGTATCCAAGTGCTCTGCCACCTGACCGTATAACTAATAGCTACAAAATGTCCTGATTTTCATACATTTGATAATACAGTAATTTCTTCGAGGCTGTAGGATACAGTCATAATTGTTTTTGTGGTATTTGTCGAAGACAATACCACAATGAGTTCAATATTGGATTTTAAGACCATGTATTGTATTTTGTGCAAAACTGAAGGAAATAAACCCCAGTTAAACTTATTTTTTCTCAGGCAAATGAGTTTTTCCGTAGCACTCAGATATGTAACAGGATATGACCGGTTAAATACACAGGTTGAGGCCATCAATCGTAGAAGTAATATTTTTCCATTGAAAATAACTTCACTCGCTCCAAGCCTACTTTTTTTCGCAATGATACAAATTTTGTCTCGCGATCGATTGGTCCTGGGCTTTTTCGTTCCAAAACCAGTTCATCCCATTGCTAGTTCATCCTATGATAGCGCGCTACTCCATTTGATTTAGCATGAGTATTTACAGATCGAAATAATTTATTGTACTATTGGTAATTAAATATAAACACCTGGAGATATTTCAAAATCATAGTTTTCAGGTACGAATTAATTTTGGTCGACATATTCACATGGTATTTTCTCTATATTCAGCGTGCATCTTACTGTAAAGGGACGTTACTCCTGACTCCTCAAAATGATCAAAGGGAGACCACCAATACACAATTAATCCAAACTTTGTCATGGGCACTCTCCCTTCAACCAAAAGGTATTCATTTGCTTGGTAGGTTGACTTTTAAGCCAATAATTGAATAATATTTTTTTTTGTCTTTCAAATTATTAATTTTACATAATGTGTTCCTTGATAAATACCACTTTAGCGTTCTTCAACACTTTGATTATGATATCGATGTGTATTTTTTCGAAATTAGAATGGAAAAAAATTAACAATGAAAGCCAATCATATCGAATATGTGACTTGTCGCTGTAACAAGCTATTTGAAATCGTCTCTCCATATTCTCTATCAGGTTTCTGGTTGTTCTATGTTGAAAGTTGTACATAACTAAGTCCCTGGATACTTTTGGGTTGCCCAACTTGAATTAGAATCTGCATCTCATTCCATTTATACTCAATGGAGCTACCGCCTAAGGATGGTCGAGGGAGGGGGGGGTCAGTTTGGGCGTGCGATACCTCTTCTTTACTAATACATCTCACAACATGCAGTATTGGCAGATTGGCAGGAACTTCAATGCTTAATGAGAAAAAATCGAGAATAGGTCGTAGATTGCCTCTTTTCGCGTATTTTTCGGTTTAGACGTTTTCTAAAACAGCCAAGATCAGAAATATCTTGATTTTACGTCTCCGATTCCATTCGGCTGATTCCTAATTGCTCTCGTCACCAGACTCAAAAATGGCCAACTTCGGCGTGCGTATAATTTACTTTTTTCTGGTTACGCCTATATCGGAGACTCCTGATTGGAAAGTGTAGAGCCAAGATCAGACTGCACGTTCTGTGCAGTCTGATCTTGATCTACACTATCCGCAAAAGGTCAGTGAGTCGCGTTTAGCAGCCAAAACGTTAATATTTTCCTTTGCCAGGCATTGGCTGTCTGAGATATTTAATATGAAGAAATTTAATCAACGCGCACCAAAATTGGGTATATCAAGAGTTATCTCCCTTTAAGGTGTTTGGCGCCATGAAAATGTGAAAACCTTTATCGTACCAACTTTATTCCTATACCTCACAATCCCGATTTCAAACGACACCGAGGGAAGCAGCTTTTTAAAACACTGTGGGGAAAGGGAAAAAATGCTGGTAACCTGCATTTTCTCTTTTCCCTCCACAGTGTGTTCAACCTTCCCTAAAACAAAATTCAATTTCGAGTAACATTTTTGACGTCTGCAAATGCTTTCAATTTTTTTACTTTTAGTTGTCTTTTGGTGCGTATTGTCGACCTTTAGCATATCAGCAAATGATAAAGGAAACATTGTAGCAAATGTAGAAATTATGAATACAACTTATAGGAAAACCTGTCTCACATTCAAGATCAAACATATACGTTTAGCTCATTACCAAACGACAAAATTTCGGAGTCGATCAAATTGAAAGCGTGTGCAGAAGATAAAATGTAAGTTGGTAGAATGATTCCTGTCGGCGATAGGATTTCAGACATTGAAGGAAAAGGAGAAAAAGCTGGTAACCTTTTCCAGCAATGTTTTCAGAAGCCACATTCTTCAGAGTTGTTAAAACTCGGGATTGTGTGGTAAAGGGTTAAACTTCTGTTTTCAAAAGCTTTCTTACTCAGAGTCGTATTGGCTGATTGACTGTTTGGTGTTTTACGGCTCTTTCAACCTTGTTTCAGTAATATCAAAGAGGCAATTCGTGTAATAATGTATGTCTTGGAATTCACTAGTAATACTAGCATTGGGCCCTGAAGTGTCTTACTCACGTTGACTCCAGCTAAAAAGCCAGTGCTTCGAGTAATAAGCTTTTTCGTGGTCTCCAGGGTTACGAATCCAACACTTTACCATTATCGTACACGTCTATCTAACTTGGGCATTCTGAGTACAGAACCGGACTACTTTTCTACGCGACAACCGTTACTTTGAATTTCGAACTAAAAGAAACGTTTACTCAATAAAAAACCTACCTGGTGCGACTCATTCAGCTTTGATCAGCTGTTCAGAGAAATCTGGAGCTAAAACAGGCCTGACTTTCCTTAAACGTATTCATAAAAGTCATTTTCTCCATTGCTAGTTCATAGCTCGTATTACTACTATTCGTACAAAAATGTGGGGGATTGATGAGTCGTGGCAGACAGTACGATCTTCGAAGAATATGACATGCGCAGATAAGGACTTTTTTTACTAGTAATCTACAAAGGTTTACACTCAGGGTCGTAATTTGATTGTATTAATTGATTGTGTGGTGTTTATCGTCGTTTTCAACATTAATTCAGTTATATCACGGCGGCCAGTGCTCCTATCTAAGCTATTCTGGATTCTCTTTTGCCAATATTCTGCACAATTTTCTTTCCAAAGCGGTGGCTGCTTTCCAACAAGACCATCATTGAAACAATGATCAGCTGTGCCATATGAGTGAATCCTGTCGCAATGACTATCATCAGTCCTTCGAAAGCATTGGCAGAGCCAGTGATCAAACTTACGACCCCCCTCCCGTTCTCAAGTCCTACACGCTACGGACTAAGCTACTAGGGCTCGACTCTCGTGGTCGTAAAAGGCATTTTTGTTTTATAAGGTTTCATTGCCAGTATAAGGCGGAAATGTCCCTTATCCTGCTAATTCACCAAAACGAAATTTCCAATTCGATGTAAACACCCATATATTGCTATTCGAAAGGTTTGCTTTGGGAAAGGATATCTCCTTTTCGGACAGTGTAAATCAAGATCAGACTGCACGTTCTGTGCAGTCTGATCTTGTTCTACGCTGTCCGCCAAAGGTCGGTCAGTCCTTCTTAGTAGCCTAATGGTTAATACAAAATGAGTATTAGGCAATTAAAACATCAAAAGGTAGCCTAGTGTGACAGAACACGGGTTGAAGGGTCACCCAGGTCGGGCACTGGACACAGCTGACCTACTGTACTGTGTATGAACTCTGCTCCGGAAAAGAGGGGCTTAACCCTTTCCAAAACGACAAACTTTTGGACTAGACCAAATTGAAAGCATTTGCAGACGACAATTCAACTCTTGCTGAAAAGATGATTTCTGTCTATGATAGAGTAGAAAACATTGTGGGAAAAGGAGAAAATGCTGGTTACCAGCATTTTCTCCTTTTCCCACAATGTTTTCAAAAGGCTACTATTCCAGACCCGTAAAAACCAGGGCTTGTTTGGGAAAGGGTTAACTCATTACCAGACGACAAAGTTTTAGGTTTGTCCAAATCGGAAGCATTTGCAGACGACAAAATAAAAGTGACTGAAAATTTCAAATTTGTTTTGTGAAGGGTAGGAAAACGTTGTGGGAATAAGAGGAAATTTTTCTCCTTTTCCCACAATGTTTTCAAAGGGCTTCTTTCCCACAAAGCTGTCTAAAGGCTTCTTTCTCAAGGTCATCAAAAGTAGGGATTGTGTGATAATGGGTCAATGCTTCTCTGAGTGATGCATTATACCGAGCAATTGTTCACATTATTTTGAAACCATGAAATCTTTATGTTTTTTGTATAATAACGGCTGGATTATGATGTACAATGGTCTTTGTGGATTTATTTCAGTAGTTGAATGCTCTGCTAGCACAGACTGAGCAAGTGCTGACCGGGGACGATACCTTCTACAGCTGCGTTAAGCCCTCCTTTTCATTGAGATTGGCTCGAATGCATTTTACCATAAATTATATAGAGGATGTTTGTTTTTTACGGTGAAAGATCGAAATTTATTTTATCGAGTGAACATCAACGGCGCAGCCACTCATTGAATTATTACTGATGATGTTCCGGCACTCAATGAAATACATTTCATTCTTTCACCGTAAAAAACAAGTATTCAATTTTTTTATGCTTCTAATCCCTTCTCGTGAGAACTTAATTATTAAAATCAGTAGAGGGTTTTTTTTTTTGTTATTCCTCACTACGTACCCCTTCCGCCTAGCAACGCATTACGCATTACAATATTACGTAAAACCCGAGAAATGTAAGGTAAATGACGTCATATTTCTATCTATCTGTAAGGTTCAAATTGATGAGTTGAAGAGAATATAAAAATGGGTATTTTCACTGGTCGGAACCATAAAATATCGAAAAATATTTCACCGATTTTTTTTTATAACTTACTAGAAAGCATGAAATAACATATTTTCGACCTGGTCATGGGTCAACTGCAAAAACAACGGATTTCCAAAAATACCTGTATTTTTTTTAGTAAACCCATTACCACACAATCCCTACTTTTGACGCCCCCGAGAAAAAAGCCTTTAGAAAACATTGTGGGAAAAGGAGAAAATGCTGGTAACCAGCATTTCCTCCTTTTCCCACAATGTTTTCTACCCTTCACAAAACAAATTTTCTGTCACTTTTATTTTGTCATCTGCAAAAGATTTCAATTTGGACAAACCCAAAATTTTATCGTTTGGTAATGGGTTAAAGATTCCTACAAGCAAAGTCTGTAACAAAGAAACAAATAAACAAATGCATGGCAGAGATATAGGGACCGGGCAGGATTAGAACCTAGAACGCCCGGATGAAAGGTCAACCCCATAACCTCTCAGCTTAAGATAATTCTCCCGAACACAGTTGTAAGGGATTGTATGTAACTCGGGATGAAGACTTGCATGAAAGAGTTGTCTCCCGTCTGCGAATGCTTTCAATTTGGACAAGGCCAAAATATTGTCGTTTGGTAATGAGTTAAACTTTTCAGCGCTTGCCATTATACAGATCCAAGATCAGACTGAGGCAGGTTCTGTGCAGTCTGATCTTGATCTATATACTGTCTGCATCCCCAACTCTTGTTCTCACCTGTGACCTTGACAAGGCTAAAATGCTGAATGAATAGAATCCAGAATTTCGCCAAATCTTTCGCAATTTTTGCTGTTTGTCACGTGACAGTATCTCTATGACGTCATGATACCTTGTGCAATGGATAGATAAAGATATTAAATTTTCAATGTAATACCGTCTTCACTCAACCAGTCTGACAGAGTGAATTCTTTACCAAACGACAAAATTTTAAACTGCTCCAAATTCAAAGCTTTTTGTAGACGACAAAATGAATGTTACTAAAGAATTGAAATTTTTTTTATGAGGGGAAGAAAACAATGTGGGAAAAAGGAGGAAAATGCTGGTTACCAGCATTTTCTCCTTTTCCAACATTGTTTTCAAAAGGCTTCTTTCACAGGGGAAGGGGGTTTTAAGAGTTGTGATTTTTGTTGTAAGGAGTTAAAAAATAATGCATAGTTTTTCATCCTGTACAATAATCTTTGAGCACGTCTCTTCTGTTTAATGATTTGGAGAAAAAGGGAGAGTATCTTGATTAAATTTCTGCTCGTAAGCTCCGAGTTCTGGGTATCGCAGACGTACGGGCTGATCAGAGTCTACACTTTCCCCATCGGGCAGTTGCGGGTCAGCACTATATAGGATTTGGATAAGAACGATACTTTGTCCGCGAATGCCATATTTTTCGAAGATTTGACCGGTTTTATATAGCCTATCACCCCCGTATTGGGGGATTGTAGTAATGCGCGCTTTAAGGTAGCAATGGAGAAAATGGCTTTCATCAATACGCTTGAGGAAAACTCGGACCTGTTTTAGCTCCAGATTTCTCTAAAAGGCTGATCATAACTGAATGAATCTCACCAGGTAGCGTTTTATTCAGTAAACGTTTATTTTAGTTTGAAAATCAAAGTAACGGTTGTCGTGTAAAAAACCAGTCCGGCTCTGTATCCAGGATGCCCAAATCAGATAGATGTGTATTTATAGATAATGAAGTACGATGTCTTTAGATATAATAGGGGAAAAGTTCTGGACCCGTATTCACCAACCATTCTTAAGGAAGTTCTTTGTCTTATTCTCGAGATTTTTCTACATTTGTAAGTAACACAACTTTTGATTGCCTAAACCGAATCGGAAACAGGGTCAGTCTTTGATAGGCTAATTTTATACTATAAAATGTTTTGTGTACATCGGCCGTCTGATAAACATTCCTCTACTTTATATGCACAGTGATAACAAAATGGTGTATAAATAATACGTTAGTTATGTGATGCAAGGCGCAAGGTCACGTTCTAAAAATAGAACATTCAACGGCAAGGTGACATATTATGGTGTCGTTTATACACATTCTTCCCTTTAATTTATAAAACTAGCAAACAATACTTGTCTTTTTAACGACCAAGTAGACGTTGGTAACTAGCATTATTGAATTTCTCATTTCCCACAAAGTATTTTGCCTTTATACAGACAAACTTCATTTGATTTGCTGTCAGCAAACAGATATCAATTTTGCCACATATCGAAAAGATATTTCGTCTCTCTACAAAGATTATCAATACCGGAAGCTTGGTACAATACCTTCGGTTATCATTCGACAAACCTCTAGCGATCCAGTGGTCAAGTAAATGTAGGCACGGAATCGACCGAGTTATGACGAATGTTTCAGTTACCAGGTCCGCCATTTGTAACTTTTCTCCAAATAATAAAATTATAGGCTCGCCCATAATGACAGTATTTCAGGACGACATCATCATCATAGGATTTGTTTGTGAAAGAAACGAAATATTTGTGTAGGAATTTTCTATTTTCCCACATTTTTTTTCAGGTGTTCTTTTATCCCCTATCAGCTTTATCCAGCTAAATAAGTAAAATAAAACTTTCAATTCGATAGCAAAACCTAAGTTTTTACAATTTCAAAGGTATTTTTAAGGTATTTCCTTATAGGACAGTGTGGACTCAAGATCAGACTGCTTGTTCTATAATCTGGACCCATATTCACCAACCATTCTTAAGTACATTCTTTGTCTTGTTCTCCGGAATTTTCTACATTTGTAAGTAACACAACTTCTGATTGGTTAAACCATTTGGTTTAGCCAATCAGAAGCTGTGTTAGTTACAAATGTAGAAAAGCTTGCAGAATAAGACTAAGAATATTTTCAAGAATGGTTGGTAATTACGGACCCTGGTCTTGATCTGAACTTTTAGCAAAAGGTCAGCGGCTCGTGCTTAGCAGCGTTAGATTTAAAACGCTTCAGCTATATTTTGATTAATGGCCAGTATAATGATAATCTCACTGAAAGTTAAAGAGAATCTATAACTAAATTAAATGAGACAGTTGCTGGGAAAATAGGTGTACCGTTTAAGAAAAAGGGCAAAAGTATAGATACTTCTATTCTTACGTAGAAAGTCCGTAACAAACGTAACAAAGAAACTATCGTATATAGGAACAGGAGAAAATGCTGGTAAATAGCATTTTCATCATTTCCGAAGAAAAAAAATTAACACATTTTCAAAGGAAAAATCCATTCAGTTGTGACGATATTTGTTATGTAGTATGCAAATGTCGTCCATTTGCGCCAGCCTACGAGTTTGTTGTTTGGTGAAGAGTACAATAGCCATGTGAAAACATCAATTAATCTGGGAAAGCTGTACCATTTATCATTGCCGTAAATGGACAATTTATGTCTCGTCTCAAAATGAAAAACAGTTTCACTTAATCCCTTTTGGGATTGTTTAGGACGATGGTTTAGTCTACTACTACGCTCCGTATAGCGATTTTCTATCTACCAAAGGACAACTCTTTAGGCTCTTCTAAGTTGAAATTATTTGAATCATACTCAAGTAAAAAGGGGGGGGCTTAACCTTTTACCAGACGACAAAATTATAGCCTTGTCCAAATTGAAAGCTCTTGCAGACGACAGTATAAGTATAGCTCAAATTTCATTGTTAGGGTAGAAAACATTGTTTGAAAAGGAGAAAATGCTGGTTTCTCCCTTTCCCACAATGTCTTCAAAGGGCTTCTTTCCCAAGATATTAAAAGTGTTAAAAGCTTTGTGTTATAATGGGTTACCACATATCAGTTACCATGGCACCGGGTAAGCAATCACTTATCAGTTATCCATGGCACCGGGTAAGCCATCGCATATCAGTTATCCATGGCACCGGGTAAGCCATCGCATATCAGTTATCCATGGCACCGGGTAAGCCATCGCATATCAGTTATCCATGGCACCGGGTAAGCCATCGCATATCAGTTATCCATGGCTCCGGGTAAGCCATCGCATATCAGTTATCCATGGCACCGGGTAAGCCATCGCATATCAGTTATCCATGGCACCGGGTAAGCCATCGCATATCAGTTATCCATGGCACCGGGTAAGCCATCGCATATCAGTTATCCACGGCATCAGGTTAGCCATCATATACCTTTGGATCCATAATAGCCAGTTTTCTTTTTACACTTCATTACTAATTCATCACTAAATCATTACTAATTCATTACTTAATCCTGAGGTACACTGGTCCTTGGACATGGAGTTGACCAATAGCGAAAACTTTCGGTCTAGGTAAGCTTGGGCGGACTTCGTCGCTAGTCACATGATATTAAGCATGGCGGCGCCCAGGAAATTGTTTAGCTACGGCAACATGGTAACAAGAAACATGGTCATGGCCATAATAATAAAAAACCTATTGCTGAAAGATGCAAACGTGACTGATAAACCAAGTTCGAATTAAATGTACAAGCTGTTTGTCATCGAAAATATATTTAGGAAGATTCCTACGGAATATTGTGTTTGCTTTCTAAGTGGACCTTAAGTAGTGCACGTCCGGCGAAGAACTGTACCGTGTAGGTGCGCTGTTCACCGGATCAGCTGAAGTATGCCGAATGAAACAGACGAGATACAGAGGTGAAAAAAGACCCAAGATAGAGTGACAAAGGGATGGTAACATTTCAGACACAAAAGGGTGTTAATGTTTTTTATTATGCATGATACCAAGCTAGTCATCTTATTATACCCCAAAGAAATTTTTCGTGATCTGATTGGATGAAAATAATCTGATCATGTACACTGGCAAAACCAATGTAAAAGCAGTTTCCCTATCGGCAGCCCCGTATACATGACTACACTATCAACACAACATCCAAAATGGCGGCGTCGGTCAAGTTTAACATCAAGATTATGCGCCAAGCTGCATGTTCCAGCACGTATTGCGAAAGTTTCAGTAACGTCAGTTTCTATAGTGACGTCAATTTTCATTGAATTGGGGCACTCGGACAGGGAATTCTGCTTCGTCAGTGCGCGCATTTTTTTAAACCCCCAAGAAAGGTAAAATTCGCTGAATTATGGGAAAAGGTAGTCCTTGCACGTGCAGACAACTTTCTAAAAGCAAAAACAAATTAACATATGCCAACCTTTACGAACAGGATGACCTGGGTCTAGATACTTCTTGCAAATTGTTTTAATCCCCTCTTCGCAGAGCTTTGCAAGTGATAGCACCGTAAAATTATTTAGCGTATATTTATGCCAAACTCATTTCCAAAAACAAAAGTTTCCGTCTTGGTCAGGCAGAACACAGAACGGAAGTGGCGAAACAGAAATGGAGGCAGTTAGAGTTCCAGACAGCCGGACAAACAAGAAGGCATTTATACTCTTTAATCTATTAATCTGCATGCAACCTCCAGTTTGATCAAATTCCCAGTTCGTGCTATTTATACTCCAGTGTCAGGTCGATATTCCCTGGTTCCTTAACCTTTATCCTGCTAAAAAAACAAAACTGAAATTTTCAATTCGATAGCAAAAATCCAACTATTGCTAATTTAAAGTTATGTTTTCGGGAATAATATCACCTTATCGGACAGCGAAGATCCAAGATCAGACTGCACGTTCTGTGCAGTCTGATCTTGATCTACGCTGTCCGCAAAAGATCATTGTTTCGTGCTTGGAAGCCTAGGGGTTAAGTCAACATCAATATTTGATATGCATGCAGTTTAATCAATTACTTCGATAAGAATGCATATTCGGGTCGGTTTGCCCAGATTGAACGACTAATTGTATGATGTTTTATGCCTTTTCAAACATTATTTCATTTATGTCGCGGCGGCCAGTGCACCTATCCTTGCTTTCCTGGAGTTCTTTTGACCAGTTCTATGCACAATTTAGTCTTACGAACATGAAAGTTTGCAACAAAAGCATATCTAAAATACAACCCGCATCTATCAGGATTCGAATCCATGACGGGCAAATATCCTTAGTTTTCAAGGTTGACAAGACCAACACCGTAGCCACTGAGCTAAAGAGATATCCTTCTAACGCAGTCGTTAGGTATTTGTATTATAACCATCCTCCGATACCCCGGGGTCTCCCTATTTGCTACGCTACATTGACCCCTGGGACAATTAATTGAATTTCCCTCGCTTTACCGCTGGCCGAATGCTGGCTTTTCATTGGTTCCATCATCATTTTGTGATGGGCGTGTGGACTGTACGCTATGACGTTTCGTATCGATTTTCGGCGGCTGATTTAAAGTTTTATTAGTCAGTTGTCCCAGGGGTCGATGTAGCGTAGCAAATAGGGAGACCCCGGGGTATCCGAGGATGTATTATAACGTAGTGGACCCATAATAGAAAACAGCTATTTCCAAAATAATATTATCCTACAAAATTTGCTATGATTAAAAAAGAGTGTTATTGTACTGCTTTGACCAAGCCACTTTCCCTTTTTTGTCTTTTCTAGAATTATCATTTATGAATCTAAAACTACTACATTTTCATTACAAAGAGAGGTAGTCATTACCTCCCTTTTCTGGAAACTAACAAATAATTTCAAGGTAGGCATAAAGAAAATTCTGGTCCTTTAAAAATGTGCAAAAGTATTATTTCTGTATAAATCCGTATTGATTAACTATCAAGAAAACTCTATGCAATTCAGCACTAGAGGTATTAGGGGTCTCCTACCTTAATCGGAACGAAGCCATGCATGAAGGAATAGTCTCCCGTATCACATCCTGAGCCGATTTTGATACCATCTTTTTGCACCGTGTTGTGCCTTTACTGTTGCATGGAAAAGTATTTAATATCATTAAACGGTTTGAAAAAATAATTATCAAAGTGAACAAGTAAAAGAAGGGCCCCTTTAAAAATAACACAATAATAAATAAAAAAAAATAATTTCTGTCAGTTTTTTCTTTGAATTTTGCATCCGTTTTTCCTTCGGATGGGATGTTCCGGATCCTGAGAAAAATATTAAATTAGATTTAAAAAACAGAATTAGCCCAATCAGGGATACTAGATTGTCTATATAGGATCCCTGGCCCAATTAAGGTCCATTTAGACACTTCAGTGTGTTCCATTATTCCTGTTCGAGGGTCATTAAGCTTCCACTAATTGCGCCTGATTGGAAATTAGCCCTGAGTTCTTTCGGTGACATAGATGGAGAACAAAGACTTTTGCGGATGGCAAAGAACAAGATCAGACTGCACAGAACGTGCAGTCTGATCTTGATCTATACCATCCGCTGCTTTAGCCTAGTCTTTAAAATAAAAATCTTTGTAAGACATAGTTATTAGTATAGAAGAGACTGAGCCTATATATTCGGCGTTTAAAGAGTTGTATTGCGGATTCGGAATCTCCGAGAGGGATGCTTGTTTTTGACTTCTTTCCTTTTATTTTGTCACTTAAAAACGACTGTAAGATAAGCTTCGCGACCTGCTAACACAGTTTGTAGCGACCTAAGCTGAAATTCTTAGCTCACCAGAGCAAGAAATTCTCATGATTAGCTTTGTGATCGCCCGTCAACAGTTTCTTTGAACATCACCTTCTAAATCGAAGCTTGATTTAAACCAAACTGTACTGGAATATTGCTTGGGTCAAGGTGTTTAAAATTTGCTTGAAGAATAAAGTTCCGAACAGAACTCTGGCAAAAAAAAGGGAACTTGGTAAATCTAAAAACATAAATGCCTTCGATTTGGATGACTCTAAAAGTTTTGTCTTTTTAGCAGTCTTCATTCACAGGATGATAGGACCGTAACTTTTTTTTCACACCTTTTACAAATCCTGGGGAAGACAATTCGCATAAATGCACAAATGCAAAATTTCAAAGTGACAAGGTTGACATGCATTGCATATTCCCTTGATTTATTGTGTTTATGACATATGTGCTTTTTTATAGAACGTTAATTTTCCATTTTTAATTTGTGCGTATTTTCATTGCATCACTTGGTTTCGATGTGTCTCTTGCCATTTTATTGTTATTTCGCACAGGTCGTGGGTCATCTTGTTTATTATAATATCCCTGTCATACCAAACTCGTTCTCACTCCGTCCCGAAAGTTTTTGTTGAACGGACTTAAATTGTGCTCGGACGGAGTGGACCTTTTACGATCTCTCTACGAACTTAATGAACGGGTTAGGCCTGCTCAAAATTTTCTACCGCCCATCTCGTCCTGTAATTAGACGGAGTTAAAACGTACTCAAAACAAGATGGACGTTCTACAAACGGAACTGACGTACTTCTGTCCTAGTAAAGACGCGGCACAGTCTGTCATAACTTTGCAGTGCGTTTGCTTTTTACTGATCGGTATTGCGCGCCCTGTCCCGACCGCAGCCCGTTTTACGATTTTGTCGATTGGGGAAAGACTTTTTAAGATCAGGTTTGGTGAAACAAGTGCTTCAGGCATTATAAGGCCAAAGTAACATGTTCTACCCAGACCGCAACCCATTTTCTGATTATGTCAGGAAGGTGTAAAAGTTCTGAGGACTTGTTTGGTGTGACGGGGGCTTAATCAGAGCCGCGATAGGTTCTGCAGTATGTTTAAACTGGAGTTTAACGCCGTTTTAATAGCTTCGGTCATATCACGGCGGTCAGTGCGCCTACGCATGTGTTTCCTGGTTTTCTTACACCAGTACTAACACAATTTATTTTCCAAGTCACTCAAAATAACTCGTGCCTTACGGCACTCGGTATTTTCGCATATACCTTTCCCTTTTTCGGCAAATATTTCTCCATATTAACCACAAGCTGATGAAATTAACTCTATTTCTATATTAAAAAAAATCTGCAGACAACAAATTTAAAATAGATAGAAAATAGCTTTAGGTCTTCGAAAGGACAGAAGACATTGTGGGAAAAGGAGAAAATGCTGGTCACCAGCATTTTCTCCTTTTCCAACATTGTTTTGAAAAGCCTTCTTGCCATGGGTAGTGAAAACCAGGGATTGTTTGGTTAAAAGACCATGAGAATAAGGCATCTAGAATTTTTTCCTCCCTTTAAAAGACGAACCTATCATTTGAATCATTCTTCATTAGTTGTCTACTTGTAACCTTTAATTTGATGAGCCGAAAACGTTGTCATTTTGTAAACAGTTAAAATCTTTTGTCACATATAGAAAGATGAAACCCCTATGAATAAACCATGTACTGTTTGTATTACGATAATTACCACAAAAAATGTCTGTATATATATTTGCATGTCTTGTCTGAAAACGCAAAAAGGAATTTCAGTACAGTCTTTTACACTAGTTAAGACCACAACGCATTTTGAATGTTTGGTTAATACTTTTCTTATTACGCAAAACATATTGGATATAAAAACAAATGTTGTCTAGAAGGTATTGTGAAAAGCTTTTTATTATATGCTTGTTGGTATGGTGTTTAAAGTCGTTTTCAACAGTTTTTTTCAAATTTTCCCAGTAACCACTGCGCCAATGCCTTGTGGGTTTTTTTTTTTTTCCCGGTTTATTAGTGCTCCGCACAGTTTTCTTGCCAAGCCATTGGCTGATCTCTCTTCTACATCGATTGAGAAACAAATGGGAACAACTTATACTAATCTCTATCTGTTCTGCTTCCTGAAAACAACACCAGTGCTTGCGCCAAATGTGACACCCGCCCCCATCCCCCGGGGATTGAACTCCGAACCTTATGGTTACAAGGCTGACACTCTAGCTCAAAAGCACGGACACCACTAGTTATTATTAACACTAACTTGTTCACAGAAATTTTGGCGGACGGACGAACAGACAGCCCTCCCACCGAAATTCGGCGGGGGATTAAAAGCGACATAGTGACATGCAATTGCTCTTTTGCCTGGAATTCCACGTAAATAAACATTTATTCTCTTAAAAAGTTGTATTTAAAGGTTAGTGATGAAAACCGCTAAACTAAGTTCCCTCGACGTGTAATGAATCGAAGGAGAGAAGAGAATATCTGTCATAAGGGGCCAATCATTTGGGAGTGCATGGTATTTGGTAAAAAAAAAAATAGATACCCCTTTTGAAATGCCAAATTGAAATGTTGAAACCTTTATAAGTCATTGTAATGTCAAACATGACGTAAATATCATAAGGTTAATGACGACCAAATCATGATTAAAATTACAGAAACATGATATTATTGATTGACTCCTTCTTTTGAACAACAACCCTTGTCTGGCTAAATAACTTAAATGAAATATTCAATTGGGTAATAAAAACCAAAATGTTGTTCGGTCAAAATAATGCTTCGGGGACTAATATCTTCTTATCGGACAGTGTAGATCCAAGATCAGACTGCACGTTCTGTGCAGTCTGATCTTGATCTACATTGTCCGCTAAAGGTCATTTTGTCGCGCTTAGCAACCTGAGGTTTAACCCATTCTTGAACATAAAATACCATATATTTTACATTGACTATACCTTTTCCGGGGGGAAAGAATACTGTTTAAAACACCTTGGGGGAAAAAAGAGAAAACGGGGGTGACTAGAATGAATTTTTCTATTTTTGCAACAAAAGTTTTCGTCCTTCCTATGGCTTAGCTAGGAATTTTAGCCGATATGAAAATGTCGTCTTCTTTTGACTTTGACGAACGAATCTAAAACACTACCGTCAAATTACTTCTGTAAGTATATATAACGCCCACAAAAATCATTACCAGTAGATTGAAACTTGTGTAGTAAGAACCAAACATTTAAGTCAATGAGAGAAAGGTATGATATTCAAATTTAATTTTTACAGAATACTAGTGTTCAAAATTGCGGTGTTAATGCCGTATTCAACATTATTTCAGTTATATCGCGGCGGCAAGTATCCGGCAGGTATCCATGCTCTCCTAGAATCTCTTTTACCAGTTCTCAGCATAACTTTCTTTCCAAGACACTGGCTGCTTTACCACATAATCATCGTCGAATAGTTATCAGCGATAAAATAGTAATGAATCTTGTCCCATTGCATCTTCGCAAGCCAAGGATACTAACTCCACTTTGTTTGTTATGTACCCTTGGCCGCTCGCTTCTTTAAAAATCGAAACTTCCGCTGCGCCACCTATCGAATATCACAAGTTGCGTGACCTTTGCTGATTTTATTTCTGACCAATCAAAATGCTCGTAATAAAATTTGTTAGGCTATGCATCAAATATGGCTGCGCTTTCGGATTCATCACATCAAAACTACTCTTTTTGGCAAATTTTCGTCACAAACACGACAACTTTCGTTTTTGACGGGCACCACCGTTATTGTTTTCTATTTTGCGAAAGATTTCTTGTTACGGATGGTTTGATTGGATGCGATGGGTTTGATCGCATCCAATCGCGGCCAAGGGTACTACCTTAGTATCATTGGCTTGCAAAGATGGTTCCAATGAGGATAATTAATCCTCGGAAAGAAAGTGACTGAGTCAGGGATCGAAGCCATGACCCTCTGTTCTGAAGACATGTATGCTACCGACTGATCTACTGGGGCTTGGCATTGACTATACCGTCGGTTACTTCCAAAACCTCGTAACTACAGCTTGAAACAAGCTGTACTTACGAGGTTTTAGAAAGAAACCGACGATATACATAATTCTGAGATCTAACGACGCTCAAAACGTATAAAACGAAGATCATGTTGGTTACCAGCATTTTCCTTTTTTTCCAAGATATATACCCTTGCTATCAAAATCAAATCATCTGAGTCACATTACCTTGTCTGCAACTGTTATTAATGTGAACAAGGATAAAATTTTGTCGTTTTTGTAAAGAGGTAAATATCAAAGGACTGAAAGTCCTGAAAAACCTTTGTATAGTTTGTATATGGCAGTGATGTGTGAAAATGTAGAATTTTCGTCACAATCGATACCGAGTTACTTGATTACTGGACTGAATAAGCAGGATCACTGTCAATCAGAGACCGCCAGTCCAGCAGACTAACTGTAATTTTGTTGCTAATGAGTTTGGGAGTAGGTGCACTGACCGCCGAGATATGAGCTAAGCTTTTTAAAACAACATTAAAATCAAATACAAACAAACAAAAAAAAAAAACTGGTATTTACAACTTATTGGTAACACTTGTAGATCATTGAAACATGTTGATGAACCGGCTCATAAGACTGCCGCATCAATCAACCACTAGTAAGCAATAAAATCACGTTAGGCCAGCAGAGCGGTTAAACCTTGATAAACGTTAGCTAATGTTGCTCCATCAAGTGACTGTGACCCATCACGCAAAAGGTACCATCTGGTAATTCTGTACATCAATAAGATAAAAATAGATCAACGCAGGTCAGTTTAAGTTTATAATTAAAAAATTATTGGATAAAAAGGTACAATGAACACTGTTCATGCAGAAAATGTCATTTAAGCGAAAAGTGTCAACCTTGGTCTGCCAGCGCAATTCGCGTAGACTGATCAGGGTTGACATTTTTCGCAGTTCCCAAAAGATCCCTTTCTGTATGATGGGTCACAATTACCTTAGTGGGAAAAACTTGTCTTTCCTCTAGTTAACTACATAAAACTGCTCTATTTCACCACGAATCGCATACCCGCTTTTCATGCCTGTCAGCACTTTGATTCTTAAATTTTCCTTTTATCGGTGTACACGCAGAGCTCGGCGTTTCGCTACGTCCTGACAATCAAACAATTGTGCTTGTTATAGTGCACCGTCTCTTAAATGTAGTCTATATTCAAATGAGTTACCACGTACCATGCACGGGTACTCGACCTCGGTATTGCAATACAAGTGTAAAACAGGGCCCTTATTCACCGACCATTCTTACGAATATTCTCAGTCTTATTCTCCAAGATTTTCTACATCTGTAAGTAACACAACTTCTGATTGGATAAACCGAATGGTTTAGCCAATCAGAAGTTGTGTAACTTACAAAATGTAGAAAGTTCTGAAGAGTAAGACAAAGAACATTCTTAAGAATGGCTGAATACAGGCCCAGGTGAGCCATGCTCTGGCAAAAGGGGGCTTGATTCATTCTCAATAATGCTAAATTACGCCAAGCAAGTCAACAAGTAAATATAGATCCTTAGAATCCAGTTCTTTTGACAAGCGGCTGAGTCATAAGGTAGAGTAGTGCTTAGACCTGCAGAGAATTTTAGAAAATACCCAGAAGTTTCGGTCCATGACTTCATAGGGTGGTATGGGTCATTATTTTTCTTTTGTAGATTCAATAAGCCCTTATAAGCCATTAAGCTCCTGCGGACAGTGTATATCCAAGATCAGACTGCACTGTCCGATGAAAAGGTATTTAACCGGAAAGTTTCAGTTAACCTATCCAGTTAGTTAAAGTAGTTAAAGATTGCTTGGCGTAAACCGCACGAAATAATTCCGAGATCATTCGGGACATATGCCGAGTGATGCCGAGGGTAAAAATAGAATGATTTTGACCGCTGGGTCAGGTGAAACGATGCAGATAATACAATAGATGACTATATTAAGACTATCCAAGTCTAGCCAAGTACTTGTATTGCCATATCTTATAATATAAATGGTTTCAAGGATATCTTATGTGAATTCGTTCTATGCGTTACATTTCAGACGACAGAGTTTTAGCTACGAATATTTAGCATGATTTCGAAGATTACTAAATGTTACCAAAATGGTGGTGTTTGTCTTCTGAAAGGTAGGAAACCAAGGGAGATTAGGAGAAAATGTTGGCAACTAAAATTTTTAACTTATCCCACATTGTTTTCAAATGCATTCTTCTTCAAATTCGTTTAAACTTGGATTTGTTTTATGAAAGATGAATGGGTAGATCTAACATTTTGCTATTTTTAGACCAAGGCCATCCCGGTTGTGGTTTTTTTTTTTTCACTTTTTACAAGACACAAAAATTCAGATTCAACTAAATTTGAAAGGATTTACAACCGAGAAATTAAAAGTGATAATAAAGATTATTTTTGAGATCCAAGATCAGGCTGCAGCTTCTGACTTTGATCTTTCTTTCCTAACATACCTGTTTTCGCATTTGGCGTTGAAAAGCTTAAATCGTGGGAAGGTTGGACATTATCTCGAGATAATACTGTAATTATCATGTTGCAACAAGATAATATTTTGATGAAATGGTTTCTCACGTCTACTCACTTTAACAGTACACTGTCTCTTACAAAATCCCTTTTTTATTTGAAACGCTGAAATGTGCTGGCATTTGACCTCCTTTTTTGGTAGTGATAACAAATGAATAAGTAGGAATTTGTGATTGGTTGAAAATATAGACGTATGTATTTTAATGGTATCTGTATATTTGGAAGCAAATTTGCGCCGTCTATCTTTTTCAAAAACATTTTTCGTTTCTTTTGAAGTCGACTATCCTTAAAACTGTGCAGTAATAGCAAATGCGGTTCCTGTGTGGCGCAGTGGTAACGTGCAGGACTAGTGATCTGGAGGTCCCGGGTTCGACCCTCACTAGCTCCACTGGGTTTTTTTTTTCACAGGAGTGCCCTCGGGCAAGACACTTCAGAGCCTAACCTAGTACTGGTGAAACCAAGGAAACATGAATATGTGAACTGTCGCCGTGAAATGACTGAAAAAACGTTGAAAGCGGCGTAAAACACCATTCAAATTACCAAACGACGTTTCCAGATTGAAAGCATTTGCTGACGATATAATTATATGACATGTTTCAAAATCAAAAAAAGAAAAGTCTCTAAATTGGTAGAAAACATTGTTGGAAAAGGAGAAAATGCTGGTTACCAGCATTTTCTCCTTTTCCATCAATGTTTTCAAAACCATGCTTCCTGCAGGTCGTTAAAACTGAGAGTTGTTCAGTAAAGGGTTACCTTTTGCAAATTAAGATAGATCCCAGATCAGACAGCGCAGAACTTTGACCTTCACTGATTGATATTTTTTGTCATTCATCCCCCACAAAAGGGCTGTCAAGTTGAAGTGGGTGCTTTTCTATAAACTTACAAAGGGTTTTTCATATTTTTTGAAATTGTACCGAACTTCTAACATGTGTATGTTTTTTATCGTTAGATAAAGTAAGGCAATAGTCTGCAAACTAAAGACCGATCTAAAAGAAAGAGAAGTTCAAAGAAAAAAGATCAAAAGTTTCTGTTTTGTTTTTACTACATGAAAGCTGGTCTCTGAAGGTATTTTAGATTTTGCACTAGTATTCAGTTGCAGAGATGTGTGGGAGTAACGCATTTAGCTCTATCTACAGATCTAACTTTAATTTTTCTGGCTAAAATTAGTTATGTCGCATAAAGATAAAATAACTCGCAAGACGGAAAAACAATCAGTAACTAGCCTAAACAGTCATTCGGCATACCTCGTGTGATGGCGGCCATGAATAAAATCACGTGATTGGCATTTCAAACGGAAACGACCTTTACACAGAGTTAGATGTAGATACGGAGTTAGATGTAGATACGGACTTGGTCGAATTGTCACGGGTGCAAATTTCCGTATGTGAGTTACATAGCGTCGATTGTGTGGGATCATATCTCGAATACATCCTATGACGTCATATCTGACCTCATAGAATGGATTGCGTTCCAGTTTGCAAAACAACCATCCTATAATTATATACTATTTTAAGTACCGGGTAATCCGTAATCGATCAGCGAATAGACACTGGTCCATCGCATCGATTACGGGTTAGCCGAGTGGGAGCCGAATCCGTACGATTTTGGCAATGAAAGGCGATGTTACACGAATCCCATGGGGGTGTCCTAACCTTAATGGTCTTATTTGTACCTTTTTATAGAATTCCACGATCTAGATTCTGTTAGCTCAGACATAACGAGCCATGCTCTGGCGAAACGGGGCTTAATGCATCTCCGTGGTGCATGATACAAAGCTAGGCATGACAAGATTATGGATACATCAAATCCATTTTGTCTAACAACTGATTAACCCTTTACTCCATAGATACTCATTTCAACGCATTGCTTGTAGGAGCCTTTGGAAAACATTGTGACAAAAGGTGAAATTGCTCGTGACGAGCAATTTCACCTTTTGTCACAATGTTTTCTACCCTATCAAAAGGTGTCATATACACCAAAGAAATGGCTTCATCCTTCCTGTTATTTAGGGTCAGTTAGAGATACCATAGAAATGCCTTATGGGGTAAAGGGTTAAATCATCAGGTAAACTGGTCCTTTGACTTACATAATATTGACAAATAACGAAAAGTTTCGACCCAGGTCAGCCTGTGCGGACTGCACAGGCTGACCTGGGTCGATACTTTTCGCAGCGGTCTCAAGCTCCCTTTTTACGTAGGAATGTTTATTATGACAAAAAACAAACTTAATGTGGACTGTAAAGTTTGATTAAATATCGTAGTCCTAGAGGGAAGGAAAGGAAAGGTAAGGAAAGGAAAGGAATGAAAAGAAAAGAAAAAAAAGGAAATACAGGAAAAGAAAAGAAAAGGAAAGAAAAGAAAAGGAAAAGAAAGGAAAGAAAAGAAAAAGAAAAGAAAAGGAAAAGAAAGGAAAGAAAAGAAAAGGAAGGAAAGAAAAGAAAGGAAAAGAAAAGAAAGGAAAAGAAAAGAAAAGGAAAGGAAAGAAAGGAAAGGAAAGAAAAGAAAAGAAAGAAAAAGTAGTGTTTTTTTTTTTATATGTCTTCTGAAAGCTAAGATTTATACATAACGCTGAATTTATCACCATAATAATGTTGACAGGCGAGATACTTTTGTTCACAATAGTAACTTACATTAGTTATCTAATAGCACAACGCTTTTCTGACGCCAGTGAGAAACAGTTTCCTTTGCGGACGGTGTAGATCAAGATAAGACTGCACAGAACGTACAGTCTGATCTTAACCTATACCATCCGAGAATGTGTCAACGGATCCTTGTCAAATAGCCTTGTTTTCATCTTCATTTAAGCTGATTTAGAACGTGCTATTTTTAATGTTAAAGTTTACCTCCGCCTGTAGGCATCCACCTTTTTAGCGTAGCTACTACGCTGGCTTCTGACCTATATTGATAAACTTGAATGAATTAATAGCAGATTGTGATTTGCAAAAAAATGTGGACATGTTTATTTGGCGGGCCCCGGAGCCAACGCGGGCAATAATCTCCCGCTAGATGGCAATCTATAAATACACATCTATCTAATTTGGGCATGTTTAGTACAGAAGCAGACTAATTTTTCATAAACAACAACCCTTACTTTGAATTACAAAATGAAATAAACGGCGAGAGTCCGATCTCTGTGATTCAAAGTAACTTGTAACTAGATTTTGACCCCGAACTTTCTTTTATTGCAAGGGGACTTTTTGTGAGGAATTAATATGTAGGCCTACAAAGCAACACCGAGCTAGATCTTAACCCCAAAACTTTTTTCGGGGGTAGGGGGGAGTTGATATCTAATAAGTATAAATAAAAAGTGCATATCGCCGATTTACTTCCAAAACCTCGTAAGTACAGCTTGTAACAAGCTGTAGTTACGAGGTTTTTGGAAATAAACCGACGATATCTCCATTCTCTTACCCAGGGAAGAAATCTCAAAGTGATTTTGGCCCGCTGAGACTTAAACCTTTAACATTCAAAGCTATTGCCCACCGACTCTGCGACGATCCGAGCAACTGATTTTTAGCTGTAGTCAGCTTATTTTACTTCTCCTTTTTGACCGGCCTGTATAGCTCAGTTGGTAGAGCGTATGACTCGTGATTATGAGGGTGTGGGTTCGACCCCAGCGGCTGGCCATCTAAAAATTACTAATATTAGTCTTTCAGATGAGACGTTAAACCGAGGCACCATGTGACGTTACTTTTCATCGAGCATGTTAAAGAACCAGACGAAACCTAAGATGGGTTTCGTCCTGTATCTGCACTATCCCACGTAACAATACTAACAGCCTTCAGGGAGCGTCGCCCATATGGGAAACAGGTGGCGACGATAAACAAACGCAAATTCAATCAATCATTTTTTCATGATTATACGCAGGAGATCCTGCCTGGCTCAGAGTCAAAGTGTAGACTTGTGACCTGGAGGCCCTGAGCTCGAGTCTCACAGGATCCACCGGGATTTTCGTAGGGGTGCCCATGCGCAAAACACTACCTACCTAGTTCTTGTGAAACACAAGAAATACATCAATATGTGAGCTGTGGCTGTGGTATAACTGTAATAATGTTTTTAAAAAAGGCATAGGCCTATAATTCACTTAAGGAAAATTAAGCCTTGTTACGTAATAATCACTGTACTGTATCAAACAGGGCCGGAAATTTTATAAAAATCAAATACTATAAACAGACTTTCTCTGTATTTGTAAACATCTTTCATATTTATCTGTACATACCAGCTTTAACCCTTTACCAAAACAGTCCCAAATTTTCACGATCTTGGGGAAAAAGCCTTGCGAAAACATTGTGGGAAAAAAGAGAAAATGCTGGTTACCAGCATTTTCTCTTTTTCCCGCAATGTTTTCTACCCGTTTATAGAGAAATTCCATCATATAATTAGTCACATCTTAATTTTCGTCTGCAACACTCTTGAATTTTGTAAAGTCTACATTTTTGTCGTATGGTATGGAGTTAAGACCGTCTTTTTACGGAAATAAAAAGGACCATTTTATTGTATAAGATTTTTGGAAAAAAAAAAATCCATAACTAAATTTAGTTGAATGCCAACTGTAAGGGTAAAGGGTTAATTAAACAGTTCATCCGATGATAAATTGTGGACCTGTCCAAATTGAAAGTATTTACAGTCGAGAAAATATACGAGTATATTGTTCAGTTGATGGAATTTCTTCTTTGAAAGGGTAGAAAAACACTGTGGAAAGAGGAGATAATTCTTGTTATTGCCATTTTCTCCTTTTGTGGCCATGCTTTCAAAAGCACTCTGATTTCAGGATTTCCAAAACCCGGGATTACCCTTTAACCCTTTACCCCATAAGGCATTTCTATTCCGTCTCTAATTGGCCCTAAATAACAGCAAGGATGAAGCAGTTTCTTATGTGTATACGACACCTTTTGATAGTGTAGAAAACATTGTGACAAAAGGTGAAATTGCTCGTCACGAGCAAGTTCACCTTTTGTCACAATGTTTTCCAAAGGCTCCTACAAACAATGTGTAGAAATGAGTATTGATGGAGTAAACGGTTAAGTAGCTAAACGTGACCTACGGACCTTTTGCAGACAGTGTAGATCAAGATCAGACTGCACGGAACGTGCAGTCTGATCTTGGATCTTCACTGTCCGTTGAGAAGATATCACTTCTCCCTTAAACGTTCAAGAAATAGCAACATCTCGGTTTTGACTGACGGCTTGAAAAGTTCATATCACAGGTTTAGAAGGGTAGAGGTTGATAATTATGCATGAACTGTACAAACAAGAATAACAAAAACTAAAACGTTTTATTCTTCTCTATAATGCACAGCTGCGCTCCACCTTCGAAGGCTATTGACCACATAAGAAAGAGAAAGACAGAGAGAGAGAGAGAGAGTTAGCGAGAATTGTGGCATGACTATATTATGCATTTACCTGTACTATCATTTGCATACAGTGGGAGGGTTTCTTCTTTAACAGTTAGTTTGTGGTGATAGCCTCGCTTGGAATACCTGCAGTTTTTACCTGTAATACATCGTGTCTTTCATTGTTGGATACAGGTAAATACGAAGTTTTTCACCAGCTATCTTTAAATACTTATTTAGTGTACTTATAACTATATACTTTAGAATACTTAACAAGCAATAATATATCTGTCTGTCAGTCTGTCTGTTCGTCCGTCCGTCCGTCCGTCCGTCCGCTCGCCTGTCAGTCTGTCAGTCTGTCAGTTTCTGTGTTTGATGTCTAAGACAGTTTTAATATCTTTTCAGAATGTTGTGACGTTTAGATCACATAATCCATGCTTGCATGGAGTTTCTTGTTATAGTACATGTTCTTAGCTTAACCCTTAGGCTACCAAGCGCGATACACCGACCTTTTTGCGGACAGTGTGGATCAAGATCAGACTGCACAGAACGTGCAGCCTGATCTTAGATCAGTGAAAACCGAGATGTTGCTATTTCTTGAACGTTTAAGGGAGAAGTGATGTCTTCTCAACGGACAGTGAAGATCCAAGATCAGACTGCACGTTCCGTGCAGTCTGATCTTGATCTACACTGTCTTCAAAAGGTCCGTAGGTCACGTTTAGCTACTTAACCTTTTACTCCATCAATACTCATTTCTACACATTGTTTGTAGGAGCCTTTGGAAAACACTGTCCGATAAGAAGACACTATTCCCCCAAAACATTATTTTAAAATTGCGATATTAGACATGAGAGAGTAAAAGTTCTATTAACCCTTTGCTCCACAGATACTCATTTCTACACATTGCGTGTAGGAGTCTTTGGAAAACACTGTTGCAAAAGGTGAAATTGCTCGTGACGAGCAATTTCACCTTTTGCCACAATGTTTTCTACGCTATCAGAAAGTGTCATATACACATAAGAAACAGCTTCATCCTTGCTGTTATTTAATGTCAATTAGAGAAATGCCTTATGGGGTAAAGGGTTAATAAGACTATCCAATAAATAACCCGACAGTCTTCAAAAGAGCAGACTGCATATTCCGTAGTCTCTGATTATGATCTACACGGTCCACAAAGATAATTTTCGTAGCTATGAGCATCAATATACGAAGTGTCGGACTATCTTGTCTAACCTTAACAGATTACCACACAATCCCTACTTTTGACGCCCCCGAGAAAGAAACCTTTAGAAAACATTGTGGGAAAAGGAGAAAATGCTGGAAACCAGCATTTTCTCCTTTTCCCACAATGTTTTCTACCCTTCACAAAACAAGTTTCCAATTTTCAGTCACTTTTATTTTGTCGTCTGCAAATACTTTCGATTTGGATAAGCCTAAATTATTGTCGTTTGGTAATGAGTTAATGAAAAATTCTGAACAATATATGTCAAAGATCAGATTAGATGAAGTGTATAGTCTGATCTTAACCCACACAATCCGCTCTAGCCCTTGATAGGCCTAGTCCGTTTAGTTGGAAACTGTTTGAATCCCTCTCGCCATAGTGTGGTTTGCCTGGTATGATGCGGCAAGGAGATATATTAAACCCTTTCCCAAACAGTCCCTGGTTTTAACGGGTATGGAATTGTAGCCTTTTGAAAACATTGTGGGAAAAGGAGAAAATGCTGGTAACCAGCATTTTCTCCTTTTCCCATAATGTTTTCTACCCTATCATAGAAAGAAATCATCTTTTCAGCAAGAGTTGAATTGTCGTCTGCAAATGCTTTCAATTGGGTCTGGTCCAAAAGTTTGTCGTCCCCTTTTGCAATAGCGTAGCTGAAATCCTTCGGAGTTTCAGTGAAGTGCATTTCAGTTGTAAACAAAGGTAGTGTTCATGAATTTGGCGCCAAAAGAGTTATTTAACTCTGTACCGGATGACGAATTTCTACGCTTGTCTTAAACCGGAAGTGTTTTGAAGACAACATAATTACCCCATCAGCTGCTAAGTACGACTCCCTGACCTTTTGCGGACAGTGTAGATCAAGATCAGACTGCACAGAATGTGCAGTCTGATCTTGGATCTGCACTGTCCGACATGGAGACGTGTTTCTCCAAGACATAGGTTTGAAATAGCACCAGTCTGTTTTTTGTACTGTTTGAAATAGCATTGTTCAGGTTTTATGGTATTTGAAATAGGATCGTTCAGGTTTTATACACTTGACGTAGCATCGTTGAGGTTTTATACTATTTGAAATAGGATCGTTCAGGTTTTATACTCTTGACGTAGCATCGTTGAGGTTTTATACTATTTGAAATAGGATCGTTCAGGTTTTATACTCTTGACGTAGCATCGTTGAGGTTTTATACTATTTGAAATAGGATCGTTCAGGTTTTATACTCTTGACGTAGCATCGTTGAGGTTTTATACTATTTGAAATAGGATCGTTCAGGTTTTATACTCTTGAAGTAGCATCGTTGAGGTTTTATGGTATTTGAAATAGCATCATTCAGGTTTTCTATTATTTGCAATAGCATCATTTTCAGGTGTTATACTATTTCCAATAGCATCAGTCGGCTTTTATACTATTTGCAATAGCATCATTCGCGTTTTATACTATTTGAAATAGCATCATTCGCGTTTTATACTATTTGAAATAGCATCATTCGCGTTTTATACCATTTGAAATAGCATCATTCGGGTTTTTTATACCATTTGAAATAGCATCATTCGCGTTTTATACTATTTGAAATAGCATCATTCGGGTTTTCCCAGGCCCATTTGAAATAGCATCATTCGGGTTTTATACCATTTGAAATAGCATCATTCGCTTTTTATACTATTTGAAATAGCATCATCCGCGTTTTTTATACCATATAAAATAGCATCATTCGTGCTTTTTATACAATTTGAAATAGCATCATTCAGATTTTATTGATTGATTGAATTTGCGTTTATCTATCGTCGCCACCTGTTCCCATATGAGCGACGCTCCCCTGTAGGCTGTTTGTCACGGGGGATAGTGTAGAAACGACGAAAACCCATCCTAAGCTTACTCTGGTTCTTTCGCGTGCTCGACGTATAGCACTGTCACACGGGACCTCTGTTTAACGTCACATCCGAAAGACTATTAGTAAGTTTAGATGGCCAGCTGTGGGGATCGAACCCACACCTCGTGATCACGAGTCCATTTCACGAGTCCCTTTCTACAAGCTGAGCTATGCAGGGTGGTCAGCTTTAAAGTTTTATCAAAATTTATTTAAGAGGGTTACAGTTCAATGTATATCAAATAATGACACCTTGTCTCTGTGTGGACACCTGTCTCTCAGTGGACACCTTGTCCTTAAGTGGACACCTTTTCTCTGAGTGGATACCTTGTCTCTGAGTGGGCACCTTGTCTCCGAGTGGACACCTTGTCTTCGAGTGGACACCTTGTCTCCCAGTGGACACCTTGTCTCCCAGTGGACACCTTGTCTCCGAGTGGACACCTTGTCTCTGAGTAGACACCTTGTCTTTGAGTGAGCAACATGTCTCTGAGTAGACACCTTGTCTCTGAGTGGACACCATGTCTCTGAGTGGACACCTTGTCTCTAAGTGAGCACCATGTCTGAGTGGACACCTTGTCTCTGAGTAGACACCTTGTCTCTGAGTGAGCACAATGTCTCTGAGTAGACTTCTTGTCTCTGAGTAGAAACCTTGTGTCTGAGTGGACACCTTGTCTCTGAGTGGACAGAAAACATTGTTGGAAAAGGAGAAAATACTATTCTCCGTTTCTCCACAATGTTTTCAAACACCTTTTTCTTTCGGGGCGTTAAAACTCGGTATTGTTTGCCGAACAGTTATGCTGCGAACGATTCTGTGAGTCTATAACCCTTTACCACACAGTGAAGACTTTTGACGACCCTTGAAAAGACGGCTTTTGAAAACATTATGGAAAAAGGAGAAAATGCTGGCAACCAGCATTTTCTCCTTTTTCCACAATGTTTTCTACCCTATCAATAAACATATGCACCATTGGAGCCATATTGAAATTGCTGTCTGTAAATGCTTTCAATTTTAACTGGGCTAAAATTTTGTCGTCTGGTAAAGGGTTAATTTCTTTTCTATTTAAATTTGAGTTCTTCTGTCGGGGCTGGTGGTAGCTCAATCGATAACGAACAGGGCTAGAAAGCTAGCGGTCGCTAGATTGCAAATTCGATTCCTAGCTTGGCAGAATTCTTTTCAAGGATTGATAAAAGCTGTTGCAGACATTTATTTCTCTCTCACAGAGTGATTGAGTGAGTGAATGAGTGAGTGAGTGATTGGGTGGATGGGTCGGTCGGTCGGTCGGTCGGTCGGTCGGTCAGTCAGTCAGTCACCAATTTTAACATTATGTCAGACATGTCTCTGTGATAGGTTGCGTGTTCATGTATGTTTTGTGTTTTACCAGTGCTTGGTTAACCTTTTCCCAAACAACAAATTTTAGACTCCTCCTATCCGAAAGACTTTACAGATGGCAATTTCAGATTTGGAGAAAATGGCAGAAAGTTCTCAAAAAGGGTAGAAAACACTGTGGGGAAAGGAGAAAATGCTCCTTACGAGCAATTTCTCCTTTACCTACAATGTTTTCAAAAGACTTTTACTCCAGACATTTAATGACCAGGGCTTGTTTGGGAAAGGGATAAAGCTCTGAAATGCTTTGGCCAAGAACAGTCCGGGGAGAATTCCAAAGCTTCCGACGAGGCTCAAAATCTGGGGCCTCCAAGCTGGGGGCCCTGCACTTGACAACTAGGCCCCTCAGTATCCCATTGTACGTGTGATACCAAGTAAAAGGTGTATATGGCTCTACTATCACGTTATCACGTTATCTGTGCGTCTGCCTACTTATCTAGGTTAATGAAAAATCATGTCATCTACTTTAATTGAGGTCAAACTCTGAGAGGTTTTAAACCTTTCGATAAAATTGTGAAATTCGAACATCCTTTTTCCCTCCTATATCCCCTTTCCTTCCACTTTCTGTCTGTCTTTCTGTGTGTCTCTCTCCCTCTCTCTCTCTCTCTCTCTCTCTCTCTCTCTCTCTCTCTGTCCCTGTCCCTCTTTGGGTTAAAAAAGAAACAGCTTATATTGGGGGTTTATTTTTGGGAGGATACCTTAGTTTAAAGGATATTTTTTTTAAAAAATATAAAGGTCAATCTACCAGATTAGGATCTACAATTATTTCTTTATCTGGTGTTGGGTTTGGGAGCTGTAAAAAGCTGATATCTAAAGGGGGAAAAAACCTGTATATTGTTACAGTAAAAGTACATAAAACTAGCTAACTCATCGTGTTTCTGAATCTATTTCTGCTCATGATTTCATTTCAAAGCCATCCCTGCACGCAAATGAAAAACTACACCAGTACTCGCACAGAATGTGTGGGCAATTGAAAAATTCCAAAATTGACACCCGCTCCGGGTTATCGAACTCAGGACCTTATGGTTACGAGGCCGACAACCACGAACACCACATCAGGTTTGATGCCCCCCGAAAAATTGTACAAGTTGAAAGCATTTAGAGTCTACAAACTTATTGCTGTTTAAATGATAAGATTTGTATTTGGGTTAAAAACAATGTGCCACAATGTTCTAAAAGACCTGGTAAAGGGTTTTGAACAAGATTAGAGGTCAATATATTTTTTGCTCTCACATAACACCGATTCCTTCTTACTTCCCTTTCCCGCCCGTTCCCTGACCTCGCCGTCTGAATTATTCAATATTCGATAATTAAATATTAACCTGTTCGCTAGCGGTGACAGTCTAATTAAGTGCGTGAATTATGTATCAAAATAAGACACCTGACGTGACATCTTCTAGTTTGAAAATAGATAACACCGGTTAGAAAATAGGACTTTCTTTTGGAATTCGTAGTATTTGTCCTTCCTTCCTTCCTTCCTTCCTTCCTTCCTTCCTTCCTTTGTTATCTGTCAATTCAGACTGCTAGCGTGTAATCACAAATAAGATTTTAGAATGATTGATATCAACAGATTTGAAAAGTTTCTTTCTCTCTTTTTTTTTATTTTTCTTTCTTTCTTTCTTTCTTTCTTGCTTTCTTTCTTGCTTTCTTTCTTTCTTGCTTGCTTGCTTGCTTGCTTGCTTCCTTCCTTCCTTCCTTCCTTCCTTCCTTCCTTGTTTCAAACTGTAGTTATGATGTTTTTTAAGTAAACCGACGAAGTGCTGGTTGCAAGCTTTTTCTACTTCTCACTCCAATATTTTTCAAATAATTTTACCTCATGGTCGTCAGAACTAGGGTCGTATGGGTTAATAAAGGATTTAATAAGGCGGTCAGTCGAATAATTAAAGAATAGGTTAGTGGGACAATGACGCAACAGCCTGGCCGACGAGACTGCCAATAGGTCAAGCGTTCGCATATTTTATGTTCTTCCTTTCTGATCCGTGGATATATTTCTTTATCACATAACTCTCCTTGCTTTCAAGGTAAGACAGCCATTACGTTTATTTTTGTCTTACACCCTTGTTCGACAAGAAAATGTGACCCGTTACGTCAAAAAAGACCATCTTGAAATTTCGTACATCAAGTAGATGAAAACTGATCATAGATATTACAAGTCAATTTTAGTTGATAGTTCAAAATATGATTGTATAGTAAGGTAGAATAACCACTTTCCATATAGAAAATATCATAAAAGCGAAAAATGTCAAGCCTGGTCAGCCTGCGCAATCCGCGCAGTCTGACCAGGGTCATTATTTTTCGCAGTTCCAAGATGGTCGCTTTTGGGATGACAGGTCACAAACAATGCTGTATTTGGTCCACAAGCTGTAATTTTACGCTTCATTTCTAAAACGTTCTGACCAAAACTAAGTGTAAGCAGTTGGCTGTCGAAGCCGATGGTTGTGACAAAGCTGCAAATTTTATAGATATGAAACCAAACCTTTACGTTCAAGTTTTTTTGGAACTTTTTATTATGTAAATTTAAATACACATGCGCATCCATTCCTAGGTTTTAACACGTCATGATGTTTAATTTTTGAAATACAGTAATGTGATAAGAAGAATATGACATTCGTTGGCTTTTGAGGTAAAATTGTATTAGACTCGTCCACACACACACAAAAAAAGGGAAAGGGGGTGGGGCTAAAGGATCGCTTTTGTCGACTCGTTTAAGAAAGTATTTTATTTCATGGTTTCTTGTAGGTTATCGAAAAATATCGATGAGCTATTTTTCGACATTTCATGGTTACGACGAGAGAAAATACAGATATTTATATTCTAACTCTTCGAGTTAGGCCTTACAGCTAGATGGATTTATGACGTCATCTGCCTTTCATTTCTCGCGGTTGACGTAATATTGTAAATCGTTGCTAAGTGGAGGGGGGTACGCCATGGGGAATAACTGGAAAAAAACATATTGGATTTTGATTAAGTCCCTTTCTCGCTCCCCCTCACCCCCCCCCCCCCCCCCCGGGGAAAAAACGTATGAAATGAATAGAATAATAGAATTTTTTTTTTTCGATGAAAGATCGAAATTTATTTCATCTTGTGAACATTATCGACAATATTTCACGAGTGGCTGTGCCACTCGTGAAGATATTACTGATGATGTTCTCTGGATGAAAAAAGTTTCGATCTTTCACCGTAAAAAAATATCCTTTAGTTTATGTCTCAAACACCAAATCATGCAATATCTGCATTTCTGGACTATTTGTCAATATTTACATGCACGGTTATACCTCTGCAGATGATCCTTTTTGTCGTGCAGTTAAAACGTTCTTGGAAAATTTCAGTGTCGGCAAAAGGGCACTATATTTGTATAAAGTTACATCTATGTCTCCTTTTTCAGAATGTCTTGACCTGAGGCCTTGTATTGGACCTTAACTCTATCAGAGCCAAATAAATCATCTTCGCAAATCAAGGCTGACGATTCACTACGCTACTCTACCCTTGGCGGATCGAGCTTGATTTTTACTTTCTCCCGATACGCTTTTTCATTGGATGCAGCCAGCTCTAACTGCAACGAATGAAATCGCTTGTAGCATTTCATCTTTGATAAAAATAGAATAAGGTCGCTACCTTTCGAATAGAAGGTAAACATGAAAACCCACGTGGATGTCTGCTTATCGCTTCATGTGTATTCGTAAGCGGTTTGTAAAATGATATTTCATTGGCTTTTAGAAATATGATGTACAGGGGGGTAATAACTGGCATCATATAGAGGGCGCATCGCAGGACTCAAATCTGGCTCAATCAGCCAAGGTAAGATCCACGTAGTGATCGTAACCTTGGTTCGCGAAGATGCAAATAAGTAAACTCGACCTCGTTCGTCAGCTCTAAGTACAACCCATTTAAAGTTACAGAGTTTGATTGTACATGTATAGGCTTGACTACCAGGGCGGACGGTATAGATCAAAGATCAGACTGCACGTTCTGTGCAATCTGATCTTGATCTATGCCGTTTGCAAAAGTGGCTATTTTCCCGTATTGCACTGACCGTATGAACTCACGTTGATATTCCAACCGCCAAGCTATAACTAAAATGCTTATTTTCCATCAAGGTTTCAGAAGATACTAGATGCAGGGACGTAAAATTGTTGTATTTATTTCTAAAAAGAATCACTCGTTACTTTGCTGTACTATTCTGTAGAATCATTCCCGTATTTTGTAATAGTTTAGTTTAAACATATTTATTTTACACCGATTGAGAAACAAGTTCTTACAACTTATACTAATCTCTCTCGATTCTGTTCGTATTTTGTTATACAGTTAATGTGCATGAGGCATTTTTGATGCATTTTATTGAAACGTTTTGTAATAAAATTTATAAAAGATTTTCTGATGTAGTTTATGTGGCATTTGTTATGCAGTTAAGTAATTAATCATGTTGTGATTCAGTTTATGTAACATTTTGTAATACGTTATATGTAGCATTTCATGTTTCAATTTATGTATCTTTTTGTATATGTAGAATTGTGATACAGCTTGTGTAACATTTTGTGTTATGTTATAGCTGACATGTTTTTGTTCAGCTTATGTAAGATTTTGTACCTCAGTATATGTAGCATTTTGTAATATAGTTTCTGAAACACATTTTTTTTTCTACGTTAAACATAGCATTTTGTGATATAAGTTCTGAAAAACTTGGTTCTAGGTTATATGTAGTATTTTGTCACGTGTTTTCTGAAGTATTTTGTTCTACAGTATATGTAGCATTTTCTGATTCAGTTTTTGAAACATTTTGTTCTGCGTTATTTGTAGCATATTGTGATTCAGTCTTTGAAACATTTTCTTCTACGTAATATGTAGCATTTTGTATGATATAGTTTTCTGAAACACTTTGTTCTACGTTATATGCAGTATTCTGTGATATAGTTTCTGAAGCACTTTGTTCTACGTTATGTGCAGTATTCTGTGATATAGTTTCTGAAGCACTTTGTTCTACGTTATGTGCAGTATTCTGTGATATAGTTTCTGAAGCACTTTGTTCTACGTTGTATGCAGTATTCTGTGATATAGTTTCTGAAACACTTTGTTCTACGTCATATGCAGCATTCTGCAATATAGTTTCTGAAACATTTTTTCCTACATAATATGTAGCATTTTATGATTTAGTTTCTCAAACATTTTCATACAATACATGTAGCATTCTACGATTTAGGGTTTTTTTTTTTTTACATTTTGTACTTCAGTAAATGTAGCATTTTAAGATATATGTTATGTAACATTTTGTACTTCAGTAAATGTAACATTTTATGATTAAGTTTATGTAACATTTTGTACTTCAGTTAATGTAACATTTTATGATTAAGTTTATGTAACGTTTTGTAAAACAGTATATGTAGCAACTTGAAAATCAATTTGTGTAACATTTTGCACTGCAGTATATGAAAGATTTGTGATCAAGTTTGTGTATCATTTTGTACCACGTTATATGTAGCATTTTGTGATTTAGTTTGTGTAACATTTTGTACTACAGTATAAATAGCATTTTGTGATATAGTTCATGTAACATTTTGTGATTTAGTTTAAGTAACATTTTGTCCTACAGTTTATGTAGCATTTTCTGATTCAGTTTATGGAACATTTTGCACTACAATATCTGTAGCATTTTGTGATTTAGTTTATGAAACATTAATTTTGTAATACAGTATATTTAACATTTTGAGATACAGAGTATGTAACATTTTGTTATACAGTTCATGTAGCATTTTGTGATTCAGTTTGCGTAACATTTGTACTACAGTATAATTATGTACCCTCTGGGGTCATTTCTGTACGTAAAATAATGCCCCGGGTCATTCCTCTGCGTAGTGAAATGACCCATAGTTAATTTTGTAAATTGAAGGGGGGTCATTTCTCTGCATTACACCGGCACATTTAGTAATGGAACAACATATAATCATATGATAAAGAGAACATAAGAGAGAAAAGAGACAATTGAGATGTATGATACTTTGGAAGAGAAAAACAAATTTAGATATACAATCAAGTCGAAGGTCATACGAACGTTTAAATATATCGAGCACAATGTAACAGTAACTGAATTGACCATAATCAAACAGTATATGGTGTTCGAATGCCTCTCATGAAACCTTGCCTATGAATTTTAACAGTACCCCGTAAGCTGCTGAGTGCGATTCGCTGACCTTTTGCGAACAGTGGAGATCAAGATCAGACTGCACAGAACGTGCAGTCTGATCTTGGATCTACAGTGTCCGATAAGGAGATATATTTCTCGTATAAAGCAAGTTTTAAATGCCACTATTCGTGCTTTCTTAATATGGGATTGAAAGTTTTATTTTACTGATTTTGCAGAATAAGGGTTTTTTACTTTTCATTGCTTCAGAGGTCGACCTACGTTCTTGGGTAATAGACTTACAGCTTCGGTGTAAGCCCTACTTTACCCCAGGTATTCGTGGGATGGGTGAGGCGCCGAAGCAGATATGTCGAATCTTCGAAGAATATGACATGCGCTGACAAAGTGTGTACCGTTTAAAAAAACCTTCTTAGAGTAAAGCGTGAAACAATCCAGTGAACAAATGGGCGTGATCGACTGAACGACGGATGTATCCTATACATCTTCGCAAGCCAAGGCTAACGATTCACTACGCTACTCTACCCTTGGCGGATCGAGCCCGATTTTTACATTCACCCGATACGCGTTTTCATTGTATGCAGCCAGCTCTATAGCTGCAACGAATGAAATCGCTGGTAGCATTTCATCTTTGATAAAAATAGAAGAAGGTCGCTACCTTTCGAATAGAAGGTAAACATGGATGCCCACGTGGATGTCTGCTTATCGCTTCATGTGTGTTCGTAAGCGGTTTGTAAAACGATATTTCTTTTGCTTTTAGAAATACGATGTAAAGGGGAGTAATAAACAACATCCAAAAGAGGTCGCATCGCAGGAATCTCGAAATCGGGCTAAGTCAGCCAACGTAAGATCCACGTAGTGATCGTAACCTTGGCTCGCGAAGATGTATCCTATAATGCTTATCTTACTAAATAACTACTTTACGGTTCGATAGTAAAAACCTATAAATGGCCATTTCAAAGTAGTTTTTTGGGGTATTTTCTTATCGCACAACGTAGATCCAAGATCAGACTGCATGTCCTGTGCAATCTGATCTTGATCTACGCTATCCCTTTAAGGTCAGTGGCTGGCACTTAGCAGCATAAGGACTATACTTTCTCCGCGCCTTGTGTATAAACTTGACCTCTCGCGACAGCCAGACATACAGTCCACTGAAACTTTAACAGACTTTTATATCCTATAGGCTTAAGGAAACAAATGGACGACATGGATTCAAGATCAGACTGCACTTTCTGTGCACGTTCTGTGCAGTCTTATCTTGAATCTATGCCTTTCGGAAAAAGCGTCTTTTGCCTTTGCTGATGAAAGGATTAAAACGTGGCACAGGGGTCACGCGACCGTTCATCACATACTTGAATGTGACCCAGTCACTCACCCAAAGTAAACACACCAGCTGGCTCAGCCCACATCGCCAGCAGCAAAAATGTATCTTTGTTTTATACACTGCTCAAAAGAATTAAAGGGCCATACAAATGCTGAAATTCATTTTTTTTTTTTACTTTGCTAAACAGTTCCTCTTTGTGCTCTGAAAACTATCAGCTTACATTCTTAGTAGACAAAATGGCTCGATAGATTTTTTGTTTGTTTCGTTTCAAATGCTGATAAGCCATATTAACCCTTTACCCCATAAGGCATTTCTATGGTATCTCTAATTGACCCTTAATAACAGCAAGGATGAAACCATTTATTATGTGTATATGACACATTTTGGTAGCTTAGAAAACATTGTGACAAAAGGTGAAATTGCTCGTCATGAGCAATTTCACCTTTTGCCACAACGTTTTCCAAAGGCTCCTACAAGCAATGCGTAGAAATGAGTATCTATGGAGTAACGGGTTAAAAAGAAACATGAAGAAATTTGTTACCCTTGTTCTTTTGTTAACAGAGCACAGCTCATATCTTTTCCCTTTAGATAGTTTAGGACAGAACTATTATGGGATATTATGGGCTATTATCGGGGTAAGGGTTAAACTACTCATTTTTCCGTTCATTTTCTTGTCAAATCTAATAAAACAGGCGGACGAGATGAACCGTGAATAATGACCCTCTGGAGTTATTTCTCTACGTCGAATAATGACCCTTTTGGTTGTTTCTCTACGTAGAATAATGACCCAGGTTATTCCTCTACGTAGAGAAATGGCCCATGGGTCATTTTGTAGGGGAGGGTCATTTCTCTGCGTTACACCGGCTTTGACAGGAAAAGCATCTTTTGTGGATACCAAATTGTTTGCCTGACATTTTATAGTATTAAGACTGAATGAAGTTATGATTATTTGCATTATCCTGTCCTGAAAAAATAATCTTGCCATCAAAGTCGAGAACATGTGATCCTTTAATTTTTTTGAGCAGTGTATATGTAAGTACTTCAACCGTTATACCTTTAAAGCAATGAATGGGGCAATATCAGTCGGGGCAAATTCTGCAGATATTGCACGTCCCGAGGCCTTTTTTTCTAACAAAATCGCGGATCAAGGGTAAGACATATATACATTCTGAGACATTGCCAGTATTCTCCTTTTCCTACGATGTTTTCAAACATCTTCCTTTTCAGTGACGTTAAAGGTGGGTATTTAGAATTTTCAGATCAAACCAAATTGAAAAATATATATGTCAATGAAATTTATATAAAAAAAAAACAATAAAAATAATCAGTAATCAAGAATCATAGAATTACAAAGAAAAATATTTTTGGTGGTATTCCCTTAAAAGGCTACGTAGCCTCTTAAGCTATTTCTAGATTTCCGGCCAAAATCAAAAAAGCATTGTGGGAATGTTAAGGGACTCGCACGTGACTAATGACTATCAAATTCCATAGCATAACAAACATGTAGTTATTTTCCATAATGTCTAGAACTTTGGATGGTATGTTTGAAGCTTCGTCTGTATATTTCTGGTATGTAAATGAGCGAGTTGCTCATGTAAAAATAGACTGTGTTTCCCTTCATTGTCGACCTGGGCTGTAGTAAATCTGTAATCTGTCTGGTTGTCGGATGGTTTTCGACTACTGGGGTTTAATGAATGAAAATTATAAGGCTTTGGGAGTATAAGGATAATTTTTTTGTATTTTTGTAAAATTTTCGTCCCAATGTCTGAAGGGCCACCTTTAAGATTCGGGAGTGTTGACGAAGGTCTAAGCTTTAAGGGTCAAGATTTTTTTCCCGCTGAATGAAAATAAAGAAGGATAAGAGGATGCTGCTAATTTTAGAGTAAAAACATTTCTCACGGAACTCTCTGTATGATCTGATTGTCAAATTAGATCTACTTTTATAACAGACGACAAAGTTTGAAAGTTTGAAAGAGTTTGCAGACGACAATCTAAAATGCTATTCAAATGCTGTGATTAGTTTTTGAAAGGGTAGAAAACATTGTTGGAAAAGGAGAAAATGCTGTTTAACAGCATTTTCTCCTTTTCCATCAATGTTTTCAAAAGCCTTCCAAATCCATGGGAGTTGTTCAGACACAAAATACAGGGTATTTTTTAAAAAAAGTAAACTGTTCAATGGTGCTATGGTGTTACCGAAGCCATTTACGGACGGCGTGGTTTACCGCAAAATCATTTATTCGGCATCAAAAGAGATTTTTCTAGCATTGAATATGATCGCCCTTGGTTGAAATGCATGTACTTTAAAATATAAAGGATAACAAATCAGGCTGGTGTAGAAGTGATTAGTTATAGGGGACACTCCACCATATCTGGTGTCACTACTTTTCTTGAAAATCTTTACATAGACTGAAATTTTTCATTCGTTTGCAGGGGTGGCTTTAAAATCAAGGATAGGACAGCCTGAAAGGATTCGTGTAAGATCGCCTTTCATCGACATAAAATCGTAGGGATTCGGCTAACAATCGGGTATTCCGTAACCAACGCGGGGAACCAGCGTCTATCGGCTAATCAATTATGGAGTATCCGAGTCTATGCCGAAAACGTGCGTTCTTCAGCAAAACAAGGCGATACTACACGAAGCAATCATGGTACCCTATCGGTAAAATGTAGATAGGAATACATATCGAAAACGCGAGGTTTTACTGTAAAATTCCTATTTCGTTAGTAACGGTATAGCTTCCTTTGCACAACAAAGGATGAACAGACCTTTAACCCGTTACCACACAATCCCTAATTTTGACGCCTCTGAGAAAGAAGCCTTTTGAAAACACTATGGGGAAAGGAAAAAATGCTGGTAACCACAGTGTTTTCTACCCTTCCCAGAACAAATTTCTATTTTTTTAGTCACATTTATTTTGTCATCTGTAAATGCTTTCAATTCGGACCAGTCTAAAATTTTCTCGTGTGGTAAAGAGATAATGAATTAAAATAGTTCTAAAGCTTAATTAGTAGAGTAGAAGATTCTGGTTTTGAAGGTCATGGCTTCAAATCCCACGCTCTAAAAGTAACAATTTTCTCACCCCAGAATAGTTCAGGTCAGAATTTGATTAATGATCCTTTAACGACCAGAATTGTCACGATAATTTATGAAAGTAGTATGTAGTCTTTATGTTTGCATGTAGCTTTGATTGATAAGGTTTCCGTTTATTTGTCGTCGCCAACAGTTGTAGTACATATGCGCGAAGTATCTAAGAGGCTGTGAATTGTGTTACGGGGGAATATTAGAAGATACGGGACGAAACCTATCCTAAGCTACGCCTGTGTCCGTTTTCACCAACCATTCTCTCATGAACATTCTCAGTCTTATTCTGCAGATTTTCCAAATACGAAAGTAACACACCTTCTAATTGGTTAAACCATTTTGTTTAGCCAGTAAGAAGTCGTGTTGCTTTCAGACTTGGAAAGTCTTGCAGAATGAGACAAATAACGTTATTAAGTATGGTTGGTAAATACAGCCCCTTGATTATTGTGGCGTCACATGGGACCTCGATTTAATGTCTTATTGGAAAGGCTGCTAGCGCATTATAACCAGTCAATTGTAGGGCTCGAACTCATAACCTCAAAAGTCCCTAGATATGTAGCTTACAAGTCTGTGCACGGCTTACCACTTGTGCTCTTTGGGTTTACTAGCAGGTATCTTTGCACTTGAGGTATAAAAGGATACATGATAATTTGATTGCAACACGCGAAAAAGGGCATTCAGACATTTGCCATTAGTGTCGTATGGAATCAGCCTGCGCAGTCCGCGAAAGGCTAACCCGTAACGTAACTTTCCAACTGCATGTAATTATCTGTTTTTCACAAGTTTGCTATGGCACAATTTCTTATTAAGTCGTAAAGCGCTGTCTCGGATTAGCCTGCGCGGACTGCGCAGGCTAATCCGAGACAGCGCTTTACGCAAGTGTCCGAAATACCATTTTCGCGTGTTTCAAGCGATATATTATTATAAATCAGAACAACATTGTCAAAGAGATATCCAAAACATCGAAAAGTCAAGCTAACCGATTCAGAGAACGCAATAAATCCTACTTTATGGTGATTTCCTGTTATTTCATTTGCACATAACACCTTAAGATATTTTCTGTGGAACCTTGTACACACCCTTTGTAGATAGCCTAGAATGTTATAGGTCGTCAATCTCTTTTTATTTCTTGAGCAACACCTTTGTACCGAACCTTTGTCTTTAGATAGAGGTCAATTTGTAATGGCTCAGTAAAGGTTTGCTTCATTGACGTCACCATAACATTTTCTATCGGACAGCGTAGATCCAAGATCAACGTTCTGTGCAGTCTGATCTCGATCTACGTTGTCCGCAAAAAGGTCATTGAGCCGTGCTTATCAGCCAAAAAGTTAACATACGTCGTCTGTTTGCATTCAAGGCGATGACCCTATCTCTTACAGGTTTGTTTCTTAAAAGCGCTCTCTCACTATTGCGTATCTGCTTCCGTATGTACGGCGTATTGCGATAAGAAAGGAACGCCGCGACAACGCCGCAAAAACGTCAACGTACGTAGCTAATACTTTTGGGTACGTAGTATGATCTCCTGGTACGCGGAGGTGCGACGATTTTTTAAGTCTGCACTAAAAATAGGTAGCACGTACGTAGCAGTTACGATACGTCATGCTTACGCCACACACACGCCGTAAAAGCAAAAACAACGTAGCAGTGACGCCGCAGGAACGCAGCTCGAACACTTATTACGTCACGCGAACGTTCGGGTTAACATGGTACGTACCTGGGCGTAACTCTGCGTAACTGTTGCGTATGTAGGGTGTTAAAAAAGTTGTCACTGCGTATCTTCCACTTTCTTTTTGCATCCGTTGCGTATTAGGTGCGTACAAATGACTTATTCCACGTATTTACAGCGTACGTTTCGCGTACATTTCGCTTCTTAGTCGTTGCTGCTGTGTAGGTGTTGCGCTGTCAAAGTATTTGTTGCGTTCCAAGAGTCCATACGACGTTTTGTTTTTGACGAATACCTTATAATATTCTTTGCTTTTTCTAGTTATTTCCAAAGTCATGGACCTGGTAGAATCTGACGTCCAAGTAGCTGTTGTTGGTCTAACTTGGAGAGGGAGCTGGGGACCTAGCCCTGGGTTCAATGTGGCCTGAAGCTTGGGATTCTGTTTCGTTCACGGTTGCCTCTGTAACTGTTTTGAAGGTAGAGGTGACTGACAGCTTGGCTGGGGAGCTACTGCTGGCTTTTTCATTCTGCCTCAGAATCGCGAAATTGATTTCGGTGGCATGTTCCTTTGCCACGGCAAATCCGTCATACGCCACGCCTATGCCGTACTTTACGTCCCTCGAACTCTATACAAACAAAGATACGCCGCAGGAACGCAACAGAAAAGTCGTAGATACGCCGTGTCTATTAATTTTGAACAAAATACGCCACAGTTTTTGGCGTTTGACCCGCGTAAAGAAAGTTTGTTGCAGACGCCGTTAATACACAATAGTGAGAGAGTAGCATAAGCAATACAATCTGCTACTGTTTTGACAGGATTGATAGTAAAGTGTCAAATGCAAAATCACGATGTCCTCCTATTTCTTTATTGAAGAAAAACCTTCTGGATCAGACAATGTAGATCAAGATCACTGCACGTTCTGTACAGTCTGATCATAATTTACACGGTTCGCAATAGCGCAATGCACTGCGCTTATTAACCTGGGGGTGAAATAGCACTCTTTATTTCAAGCCTTCCGGTAGCATATCGAGAAATAGCAGTGAAAATATTTTTCGATCTTACACTGGTACAACCAGTGAAAATGCCGATTTTCACGTTCTTGTTGCCAAGATAAGTTGCGCGTGCCTAACAACCAGATGGGAAATATGACGTCATATACCTTACATTTCTCGTGCTTAACGTAATATTGTAATGCGTTGCTATACGGGAGGGGTACGCCACGGGGAATGGCGGAAAAGAACTGTACTGGATTTTGATAAAGCTCCTCCCAGAAAGGGTTAAAAGGATGAAATAAATAGAAAATTTGTTTTTTTGCGGTGAAAGATCGAAATTAAATTCATCTCGTGAACACCATCGGTAATATTTTCACACGTGGCTGCGCTACTCGTTAAAATATTACTGATGGTGTCCACCCGATGAAATAAATTTCGATCTTTCACCGAAAAAGACAAATATCCTCTTTAGATTCAGAGCGCGTAAGGATTTTGAATCCCTTTTCACGCCGATGTTGATGATGGGATTTGTGGAGGGAAAAATCGTAAAGGTCGTTGTTATTTGTTGACCACAAAATAATCTGAACTTGACCTAGGCGGTGATTTTATTGTTTATTCAAAACAATTCGTGTTATACAAGTTTATACAACTTTGCTTAGCCTTACGAAATTTCGTAATAGAAAGATAAAAAGTAAATATAGGATTGAAACGAGAGAGAAAGAGAGAGGGAGAGGGGGAAGAGAGAGAGAGAGACAGACAGACAGACAGAAAGAGAGAGATGGGGGGTCAGACAAACAGATAGAGAAAAGATCGGAAATTGAGAGGGAGGGATTGGGCGTTACATAAGATACAAGGGGTTGATTGTCAGTTAATCTACTGAAATATCGTTTGCCCCATTTTAATTAAAGATCAAGATCAGTGACTCTTTTAGTGCCAATTTATAATGTCGACTTCTTAGATCGTTTTAACATACACTCCACTGCAACTAAGAAAGATTCCTATCTTAACTCTTTACCACATGAGAAAATTTTAGACTGGTCCGAATTGAAAGCATTTGCAGACGACAAAAGAAAAATTACTGAAAAATCGAAATTTGTTCTGGGAAGGGTAGAAAACATTGTGGGAAAAGGAGAAAATGCTGGTTACCAGCATTTTCTCCTTTTTCCACAGTGTTTTCGAAAGGCTTCTTTCTCAGGGGCGTCAAAAGTAGGGATTGTGTGGTAATGAGTTAAAGGCTTGTCCAGACAAACGGACGGTATGGATTCAAGATCAGACTGCACGTTCTCTGCAGTCTGATCTTGAATCCATACCGTCCGCAAAGATCCCACTTTTATTCGCCCATGCTGCTTAAAGGATTAAATTGCAATTACCCTAAGGGAAGGAAACAGACAATCAGCATAAATCTTCGGATACACATCTTCGGATACCCTATGATCTTCGTTGCAAATAGTCCCTTTACCGCCGAAAGTATCTTTTGCATCAGTTTAGATCAAGATCAGCCAGCATCGAACATCTCGTCTGATCTATAATCCATGACGTTCGCTACTTATTTCTTGACTAAAACAAACAGAGCATCTTTTTATCCTCTTTAAGCCCTGGAAAAACGGAGATTTAACCTTTTATCAAACAATTCTGTGTTTTGACGGGCCTAAGGAATGAGTCTTTATGGAAAACACTGATGGATAAGAAGGAAATGCTGATAACCTGCATTTTCTTCTTTTTCCCACAGTGTTTTACACCTACAATAGACATATCCTATATCTTGAGTGAAATTCAAATCATTGTGTGCAAAATTAATGCTTTTAATTCGGAACAATCTGATACATTGACTGCATGTTACACCTTTATTTACTAAATAAGTTAAATACACTTTTATCCCAGTAGTAAAAACCTGCATGCCGCTTTTACGAACATACGTTTTTGCAGAAAAAATATCCATCACGGACAATGTAAATCAACGATTAGACTGCACGTTCTGTGCAGTCTGATCTTGATCTACACTGTCCGCAAAAGATCCTTGAGCCGGAGTTAGCAAGGATAAAATAGTTAATTATTTGATCTAAAAGGAGCCGCGATTTACTGTGTAAGACCGTTAAATATACTCGTTAACTTATTTCAGCGCCAGATGAAAAAGACTTTGATCTCAAACGCTTGATTCGCAAAAGCTTGATTAATCAAGAAGCAGTTAGGATTTTAAGATCAGACTGCATGTTCTGTTCAGTCTTATCTTGGATCTAAATCAACAGCAAAAGTCTCATTTTTCGCCAATGGCAGTGAAAGGTTAAGCTGCTGAGTTCAAAAGTTAAAATCAAAGGCCTGAAGGCATTGATAGTAAAAAAAACAGCCATTTATTACGTGTTATCTTTTATCATGGTCTATTTTTAATCATCGTGTACTAGTTTTTAAGGTAGATTATGTGAATAGATATAGTTGCTATTGACACGAGAAGACCAGAGTTTTTAAAAACTCATGTGATAATTTATGCTTTTTTTTTTATTAACGAATTAGGTGAGAATAAACATTTTCATTTCTGTCTACATGTATCTTCAAAAATGGGAAGATTAGAACCTTTGTTTTTTTGTTTATCATTTCTTTTCTAACACATTATGTGCTCTCTTTTTTCTTTCTGTTTGCAAGTGATTTCTTTTCCTTGTTACATTCACATGTCAAAATGTGTACGGATTAGAGAGGACCTTCACGCATCAATTTACGGGGACAATAAATCTGAAAAAAAATAATGGTTGCATTGCGCATGCTGACCTAGGTTATAGATATTGGGTCTATACTCTCTGATGAGATATCAGTCCCCCCAAAAAAGATCTTTGGAATTGCAATTGTTGAATTTTTACCATCGATTTAAATTGTTACGGGAGACCACTCCTTCCTGCATGGCATTCTCCCGATTTAAATACAATACCTGGCTACTGCGTCAGGGTGATATCTCTTTGGCTCAGTGGTTAAGGTATTGGCCTTGCGTCCGGGAGTTCCGGGGTTCGAATCCCGCTCGGACCCTTATTTCTGCCATGCATTTATTCATTTGTTTCTTTGTTACGGACTTTGTTCGTAAGATGGGGGCTCGTCCGGGATTGGCCATTGAGCCATTAATCCCATTTATTGTCCAAAATCGGACTTCCTGCCTAATAAGGCTTTGAGTCATCAATAAATGATGACTTTAAGAGGGGGTGTGTTACGGGAGACCACTCCTTCCTGCATGGCATTCTCCCGATTTAAATACAATACCTGGCTACTGTGCCAGGGAGATATCTCTTTGGCTCAGTGGTTAAGGTATTGGCCTTGCGTCCGGGAGTTCCGGGGTTCGAATCCCGCTCGGACCCTTATTTCTGCCATGCATTTGTTCATTTGTTTCTTTGTTACGGACTTTGTTCGTAAGAAAATATTTCGTTTTACTTATTTAGTAGTAAAACATTGTTATATACACGAAATCTGAACAGAGTACAAATTCCATATTGCTTGCAACACGCGAAAAGGGACATTCGGACATTTGAATAAAGTGTCGTCCAGGATGAGCCTGCGCTGTCCACGCAGGCTCATCCGGGATGGCACTTTACGACTACGTTAGATTTTGTCCTACAGCACACAGAAAATTTCATAAAAATGGAAGATGTCGTCTCGGATCATCCAGCACAGTCCGTGCGCAGGCTGATCCGAGACGACACTTTGCGCAAATGTCCAAAAGTCCCTTTCCGCGTATTGCAGGCCAATTATGATAAGTTTTAGACTTTTTATCACACGACTGAAGAACTGCAAATAAGCTTAACCACTTTTACAATAAAGAATGAACCTAATTCAAATTTTGAATGAACACGTGAGGATATATTGCTTCCTTTTTTTCAAAAATGAGATAAATGTTTTGCTTTTAAATCATAGACATGTACATACCTTTTTCGGCCTACATAGGTCCTGGTCCTGGATATTAAAAAAGAAACAAAAAAAACGTAAATTGCATCTATATGTGAAAAAGACATTGTAAGATGTATCCCCCGGGAAAATGCACCCCACTCTCTCTCTCTCTCTTTCTCTCTCTCTCTCTCTCTCTCTCTCTCACCGAATTATTTTATGTATATCTCCTGTCTCTCTGTCTAAAATCAGTTTTTTCCATCCTTGTTGACATACATCTATATCGTTCTATTCTTTTCAGTTCTTCTTCATATCTATGTTACTAATTCTATTATTCAAAATATGTTAATGCCTATAGCTTAAAATAGATATAAATTATAACTATATATGTTCGTAAAGTCATTATACAATAGTACGTGTCAAGTTTACTCTCGTAAGCTCTCAAATACCTTTCATACCGGCCTTACAAGTTTTTTTTTTAAATGACATTTTTAATGCGGTAAGCTTACACATGAATACAGGCAAGTCTAGAGAAGGATGGAAGAAGTCGTTTCACGATCTTATGCATCATAAGCTGGAAAACATGTGTTACGTATTTTCTACAAGGATTACATGTTACCCTATGCGTCGTTTGACTTAGACCTTTTCCCAATAGATACTAGTATTTTGTATTTTGGGCCGGTGGCCTTCTATATGTTGAGTAAACTATTTGTATTTGTATTTGTACTAGTATATGTTTTGTTCTTTATGTAGGTCGAAATACTAGAAATAAGTACAAAGATAAGTTAGTATAAAGAGAATATTTTGTATGAATAATTAATATATCTGTATTTAACAAAACTGTTTTGTTATTATTCATTACTTAAAAGAAATATGAAATGTAATTTTAAAGAAAAAAAATTCTTGAAAAAGTTTGTCCACTTGATAATTTAACAAACAATATAACCCGTTTTAGCCAGGTAATTTCAATTGATTTTAATTCTTTTTTCATTAAAAATTCAGAGTAATAATACGTACAAAACACTTGACTCGCCCCAGTTTTTTTTTTTTCAAATAATTGTGTTCAACGTGACACATATGGGCAGTCTGAAACAGCTCTAGATATTATGTATAAAACGAAAGTCCTTAAAAACAACACTAGGTACAAACAGACCTATTGATAACCTTGAACATGCCGTAAGACGAAAATATCGTCGGTTTACGTCAAAAATGTCGTAACTACAGCTTGTAACAAGATGTAGTTATGAGGTTTTTGAAGTAAACCGACGATACCGGTATGTCATTTACACCTATCCTGCTAAGTAACTTACAGTACGGTCACAAATCAGTAAATGCCGCCTGCCGGCGTGGTAACTGCCAGTTGTCACTCAAATTCGGCCGGTGGCAGCCCGGGGGCAGGCACAATCGGCAGGCGGCAGGCGGCATTTTAGACGCCGCTAGGACGCCGCTGAAGTTTTAAGAAAAAGTTAAAATTCTGACTGCCACCGGCCGATTTTTCCCAATTGTGGCTGTCGTCAGGGCGCCGGCCAGGCGCATTTCGTGGTCGCGCGGTGGCAATCAAGCGGCAGACGGGCGGCAGCGCGATTTTTACTCGGTCGTCAGGGGTTCGAGGGCCTTCAATCTTCGGCCGGCGATCGGTAGGAACTAACTGCCACTCTCCAACATCCGGCCTGCTACCGTTATGCTACCGACATGCCACCGTGCGATTTCAAAATACCTGCCGGTGGCAGGGCGAAGATTGAAAAGCAGATGGAAGGCAGCTGTCGGTGTTGGTAGGTGGCTGGATAGCGATCTGCCTAGTGTAGACTCCCGGGCCCCTGAATATAAATCCGAGGCTATTCACAATAAGAAATTGTCATGGCGATTCTAACAGCACCAGAGCGACTCAGAGACTTGCGTATTGCTGGGTTGGGCTCTGGTCTCTTGTGCTTCGGTGCTGGCGCTTTGTCTTGCCCCTGCCTTTAGGGGGCAACTTGTTGGAAGGAAAAAATTTCTTAAAAATTAGATCTATTTATCTTGTGGTTGATAATAATGATGAGCACTTTGTAGTGATACGAGAGCAATCTAGCTATATATATCCCCCGTAAACCAGCCTGCCGCCGTCAGATTACCGGGCTGGCGCCTGTCGGTGGCAGTTCGAACGCCCGATCCCCGGCCGGTGTCAGTTGTAAATGGTCGGTGTCCGCCAGGTCGCCGGGCGGTGGCACGTAAAATCTGACGGCTGCCGGACTGTCGCCTAACTGCCACCGGCCGACACCCTGATGACACCCCACTCCCCTCGAACTTAAGAAACTGCCTGCCGCCGCCCGGAACCCGCCAGGCGGCCTTTTACTGGCAGTTATTTATGACCACTCTCACCGATTTGTACAAAATCGGCCGGCGGCATCTAATTTTAAGAATCCACCGATGTCTAAAAATCGGCAGGCGGCAGTTTCACATTGTGACCATAGTGTTAGAATTAAACTTTAAAGCCGAAAGTGAAAACCAAGTTTTTGCTATGCCAAAGGTGTTTTATGGGGATAGATATCTCCTTACCGGACAGTGTAGATCCAAGATCAGACTGCACGTTCTGTGCAGTCTGATCTTGATCTACACTGTCCGCAAAAGGTCAGAGATCCGCGCTTTGCAGCCTTAGGATTAAGCAAACAAAACAAAAAGCGAGAAAAAGCGAGACCGTGAAATATTTCATAGTCAGATACTAATGCTCCGAGGTTGTCATGTTACCATTTATAATGTTAGAAGGAGCTAATAAAATCCACTTGAATATGAACCAGGCTCTGTGAAAAGGGATATTTAATGTACCTGCAAAAAGTATCGATTCGGGTCAGCCTACGCACTCCGCACAGGCTGACCTGGGTCGAAATGTAGTATCCTGGTCTATCCCACAGATAGATGCAAAGGTATAATGTAGCTGGGTACAGGTATTTGGTGATATATCGTTCCTGTACTCTAACCAACTGAGCTACCAAACTACATGTCGATACGGCCGCACGATATATCACCAAATACCTGTACCCAGCTACATTATACCTTTGCATCTATCTGTGGGCTAGACCAGTGTACTACATATGAAAAATATCGCGGCTCGACCGCGATTCGAACCCAGGGCCTCAGAAATACGAGCTACTAAACCACATGTGGATACGGCCGCACGATATATCACCAAATACCTGTTCCCAGCTACATTATATCTTTGCATCTATCTGTGGGATAGACCAGTATGCTACAGAAACCTTTTACATTTGGAGTGCAACACATGAAAAGGTGCATTCGGACGTTTGCGTAAAGTGTCGTCCCGGATTAGCCTGCGCAGTCCGCGCAGGCTAATCCGAGACGGCACTTTACGACTACAGTAGATTTTGTGCTACAGTAGACTTGCGTAAAACAGAAAATCACATAAAATCGGAAAGTGTAGTTTCGGATTAGCCTGTGCGGACTGCACACGCTGATCAGAGACGACACTTTACGCAAATGTCCGAATGACCTTTTTCGCGTGTCGCACTCCATTTAGTCATTTCTCATTTCTCTGCCTGTCAAAGGATGATTCTACCTGATGATTCAGACGGTTATTTGACAAAATTGAACCAAAATTATGTAATGATTTGCTTGTTATTATGCAGCACGGAAATGCACTAACACCCTTTTTGTCGTAGCAAGACACATCTACTTGTCCGCTAATTTTTATCTTAAATATCTATTTGTGACCCATCACGCGAAAAGGGACTATCTAGGGAATCCTGTACATCAATTAGATGAAAACAGATCAACCATAGTGCAGGTCAGTTTAAGTTGATAATTAAAAAATGATTGTACAACAAGGTACAATGACCACTTTTCATACAGAAAATGTCATAAAAGCATAAAGTGTCAATCCTTGTCAGCCTGCGCAGTTACGCGGTTCCCAGAAGGTCACTTTTTGCGTGATGGGTCACATTTATTGTGGCGCCGCCTGAAGCGGCGGCACTATATTTTTATTCGGTTTTGTAAAGTGCCTATGGAGGCAGCCATATTGAACTGGTTCCATGCTTTGTTTAAACATCCATCTATATCTACTGTACTTTGATTACCAGATCGGGGTCCATATTAACTTTTTTATTTATTTGTGGGATTTTTTTAATATATAATATATTGTACTTTCATAGTTAGAAGGATAAAAAACCCGGATTGTAGACATATCAACATTTTCCTTTCGAAAAATAATAATAAAGATCCATTTCGAAAAATAAGTCACGTGATAAAAATTTATCTGTCACAAATGTTCGAAGCCGCCATTTTAAATATCTTACCCTGGAAAAAGGTCAAGAGATATTTTTAAGCTCTTTGACCCTTGAGCACCCTATGTGGTACTTGTGACCCCCGTTATATTTTTGTTCTAGTGTTGTATGGATTGTAGAAATATTGTTTCCCTATCGCGATCGTGTTTTTAAGACCAGCTAACTGTAACTAGGTCAATGTTTGAGCGGGTGACAGATCGGTTCCCCTAAACACAGAACCTTACCGAACCTTACCGAACCTTACCTAACCTTACCGAACCTAAGTTTTGTTTGGGCAATACTGTGTTTGTACGACATTAAAAAGTATATTTTCTATTTCACAAACAGTTTGATAGTTATAATTGGAAAGAAAATATAGCCATTTGTGATACGTGACGAAATATTTGGGCCCTATTGTTCAACAAACCTAAAAACTCGCGTGACTGTTCATTCATTGCCGACAAATGTCCGTTTGTGTAGACAAAATGTTACAAGGGCGACGATTTTCTCCACATATACTATACTGGATGTTAAACGTGACAAAATGAGTCAGGTGATCAACAATATGATTCCTACTGAGCTGTTAACCCATTACCACACAATCCCAACTTTTGACGCCTCTGAGAAGGAAGCCTTTAGAAAACATTGTGGAAAAAAGGAGAAAATGCTGGTAACAATCATTTTCTCCTTTTCCCACAATGTTTTCTACCCTTCACAAGACAAATTTCAATTTTTCAGTCACTTTTATTATGTCGTCTGCAAATGCTTTCGCTTTGGACAGTCCTAAAATTTTGTCGTTTGATAATGAGTTGAACGATCACATGATTTACATAAACGGTTTAACGCGGCCCCATGCATTGTGCCCTGTTACCGTTGTCTGCGCATGTCATATTCTTCGAAGATTCGACTGTCTTATATGACACATCACTAGCCCCGAAAGCGGGCTGACTGTAATATTACGCTCTATAAAGTAGCATTGTAGAAAATAGCTTTTATCAATAAGTTTGAGGAGAAATGAGACCTGATTTCGCTCCAGATTTCTTTAAACTGCCGATCATAGCCGAGTGAATTGCACGAGGTAGCGTTTTATTGAGTAAACGTTTATTTTAGTTTGAAATTCAAAGTAACGGTTGTCGCGTAGGAAAGTGGTTCGGCTCTGTACCGCGATGCCCAAATTAGATAGATGAGTATTTATAGAATGCCATTTAGCGGGAGATAATGGCCCTGTTACAGAAATAAGTGGTTTGCGGCGCCATTGATGTTCAGCATCAATATTTTCTTGTTATCTCTTTAATCAATGTACCAACTCACTCATTCTCATTTTTCATACTTGATTTTATTTGTTTGTTTGTTTGTGTGTTTATTGGTACCCCAGTAGCTAAGGCGGTAGCGAAGAGCACTCAAGAACCTTCCTTGTTACAAAATGCAATAAAGACAGTTATTTAACAGTATAGGGGATATTATGAAATAAAGTGAAAAAAAAAAAAAACATAAACGTTGCTTTTTTTGCTACGGTGTTTTGGAAACCAGCTAGCTGCTTGTCTTACATAAAAAAAATCGTGCTGTGGGTCCTGAGTTCGATACCCTGGAACGGGTGTCATTTTGGGGATTTTTCATTGGCCCACGCATTCTGCGCGAGAACTGGTGTAGTTCCCACGAAGCAGAATATAGAGAGATTAGTATAAATTGTAAGAACTTGTTTCTCAACCGATGTAAAATAAATGGTTTTAAACTAAACTTAACCCGTTACCAAACAGGCTCGAATTTAAACTTAGAGAGTGAAGGCTCCAGAAAACATTGTGAGAAAAGTAGGCGATTCTTTCTGTCTTATCTTTATTATGGTTAATACCTTTTCATCGGCAAATCCCATCAGTCAAACAAGTACATATGAGCCATGATCTGTACTAATCATTTAGATTTAGTTAATATTTAGACTGAACGGATTTGATGAATCTATGATTATGTGATGTCTTGCTTGGTATCATGCATCATGGGGATCCATTAAGCCCCCTTTTCACAGATCATGGACACCTGTATTAACCTATGTAAAGATACGTTTTCTTCACCATTATCATCATACATGTTCAGTTCAGTTATTGAAATTATACGTTTTTATGTCATAAAACACTGTAAAAGTCTAACTCAGAAAAAAAACACTGTAAAAGTCTAACTCGGGAAAAACAATCTCTAACGTTAAGGCATTTGTTCGTCTCATAGAATTTTATATTTTCCATTCCTAAAAGTAGAAGAGGGGAAAGTTAATTCCGATTTGGAGGACTTCAGTTCCATCAACGTATATGTAAATTTATGTCATATTCCTGTTTTCTGGATGGTAAAGAAAACTCCATTACTCTCATTACTTTCAATACTTTGATATTTAAATGATGCAGTTTTGGGCACTGCAAATGTGTGCAACTTGAAGCCTGATCACGAATTTGGAACTCTATACAGCTTATCATAAACACTCGTCACTCTTCCAAGACATCTTCATGTATTCTTCTAGCATTTGTGCGTGTAAACAGCTCGATTTTATGTGCAATCCGTAGTTGAAAAGTAAAACAATACGGCAAAAGAAAACATTTAGTCACGAAGTTTTGTTACCATTTAGTTTCATGTTGATGTACATGAGAATGAGCAATGCTCTGGCAAAAGGGGGCTTAATATATCTCCGTGATGCGTGATACTGAGCAAGTTATCACATAATTTTAGATCCATAAAATCCATTTTGTCTAACAGATGCCTGAGTCATGAGGTACACTGGTCCTTGGAGATGCGGAAAATTGGACCAATATCGAAAAGTTTCGGCCCAGGTCAGCATGCGCAGACTGCGCAGGATGACCGGGTTCGATATTTTTCGCAGGTGAAATGAGCCTCCTTTTCATACCTCACATGTATGCTACTGGATTAGCCTACCAAATTTAGTAACAGATTTATTCCCCGTTGTGTCGTGTTTTATCAATTTAGTGACAGCTGTTTTTGTTAACCATTTACACCAATCAATCCCGAGTTTTAAAGACCTTAAAGAAGACAGTTTTTAAAACAGTGTGGGAGAAGGAGAAAATGCTGGTAACCAGCATTTTCTCCTTCTCGCCCAATGTTTTCTACCCTTTCAAAGTCAATTTCCACTGTATTATCCATTTTTATTTTGTCGTCTGCAAGTGTTTTTAATGTGGATAAATCCAAAGTTTTGTCGTTTGGGAAAGGGTCAAATAGCAAATAGCAAAATTCTCGTATTGTTAGCACAGCTTCTTGATTCGAATAAAGCGGATGATACTACGTATTTGTCCAGACAGACGCTGTGAGTGTTTCTGTTTTCTGAATATACAGACCTTTGACCTACTTCTTGGTACTGATAAAGAATGAATAAATAGAAGTTTGTGATTGGTCAAATCATTATCTCCCGCTAGATGGCATTCTACAAATACACATCTATCTAATTTGGCATTCTATAAATACTGGAGCTAAATCTTAGGTACAGAACCGAACCACTTTCCTACGCGACAACCGTTACTTTGAATTTCAAACTAAAATAAACGTTTACTCAATAAAACGCTACCTCGTGCAATTCACTCAGCTATGATCAGCAGTTTAGAGAAATCTGGAGCTAAAGCAGGTCTCATTTCTCCTCAAACGTATTGATAAAAGCTATTTTCTACATTACTACTTGATAGAGCGTAATATTACAGTCTGCCCGCTTTCGTGGCTAGTGATGCGTCATATAAGACAGTCGAATCTTCGAAGAATATGACATGCGCAGACAACGGGGTTTTACCAGTACTAGGATAGGGCTCTCAGATGTTCTACTCAAGGACACTCCCGCGTAAAACCCGATAGGTTCAGTACGACTGGAACCCGGAGACCTCCAGTTTACGAGTACCACACTTTACCATTGAACCATGCAGGGTCCCTGGATAGGGGGAAAACACAATAGTTGCGAGGGTAAAAAAAAAAAAAAACATTGTGGAAAAAGGAGAAAATGCTCCTGTTACCAGCATTTTCTCCTTTTTCCACAATGTTTTCAAAGGCTTTTTTCCCCGAAGGTCATTTAAACTCGGGACTGAGTAATAAATAAGTTAACATTAAAACGGGCGTACGTTCCGACAAATGACCTTTTTCCAGACATGTAAAAGTTGCGCATGTGTACAGTTGCATAATTACGGCCTTAATTCATGCAGAAACACGCGCTTCGTAGAATTGGATAGGAAGTGCGTATGATAAGGTCCCTCTACATTGACTAACTCTAATCTTTTTAGCCGTAAATCGACTATCGTGACCCAGTTCCAAGTTCGAAAATGAGTACGTTTACTCAATAATAAGGGCAGTAAAGTAGAACTAGTTCTGACTTCTTTTGACACAGTTTTTTTGCTCGACTGGTCAAAGGCTTTTGGGCCATAGGGGTCCGTATTTTGACTCCTCGCACCCAAAGACTATATATTATATATATAGTCAGACATCACCAATACTGACCAGCAATAGCCCATGTGCTTAGACCAGCATTACACATGCCCACAATTTTCCATTTCTTGGCTTAGGAAAGTTTTCTCGTAGCAATCCTTTCACTTGGCTAATAAAACAGCTTGTTACTTGTCTAGTGAGCCCGTTCATAGCTTGAAAATATACCAAATAAAAGCTTATCCATTAAGAAAAATATGACTAAATTTGTTCGGGTGATGCTTAACTTTTGTCTGACTGTATATATGCGCCACCGTCAGTATCGAATGTACGAACCATTGTCAATGGCGAGGATTTTTCGAGCGAGTTTACAAGTTCGAAGGACTGTAGCAGCCAGACTGATTAGCCAATGATAAACATTCGTGTTTTTCTGGTAGACACATGATTTAGCTATCAGTTGTCGAAAAAATAAGGAGAATAACATTAAACGTAGAAAAGATACATTGATTTTTGTCATCGGGGGTGAGTAACAGGCTGCATACAGTTAAATCCCTTGTTAATAATATGTTGTCTATAGGTGACAGGAGTCGAACTACGGACCCCTATGATTTTGGCCAAGCCCCGGTAGCTCAGTCGGTCGTGCATAGGACTTGAGATCAGGGGGTCGTTGATTCGATTCCCGAATCAGCCAATCTTTTCTTAAGGATTTATGCGACATAGTTCCTTCCTCTCTCAGGCTGGGGAAGCAGCCAGTGGCTTTAAAAGAATATTGTGCGGAGTACTGGTAAACCCTTTTCCAAATGACAAACTTTTGGACTAGACCAATTTGAAAGCATTTGCAGACAACAATTCAACGCTTGCTGAAAAGATGATTTCTGTCTATGATACGGTTGAAAACATTGTGGGAAAAGGAGAAAATGCTGGTTACCAGCATTTTCTCCTTTTCCCATAATGTTTTCAAAAGGCTACTATTCCAGACCCGTAAAATCCAGTGATTGTTTAATCCAATGACAATTAGTTTTGAGTTAAGACTTGAACAGTGGATATAGATGGCGCGAGGATATACCTTGTGAAGATTGTCTTATAAAAAGGTTAAATTAAGTAAATATATTACAGAAATTGTGACAGTAATTCCCCGACCTAAAGGTCTACTTATTGAACTACTTTCACCGATTCATTTTTTCCATTTTTTTCCGTCTTTGAATCTTCATTTATAAATCTAAAACCACTATATTCTCAATTCAAAAAGAGATAATAATTACCTCCCTTTTCTCAGATAACTAACAAAAGTATCAAAAAATAATTTCAAGATAGACATAAATGAAATTTCTGCTCCGTTAGGAATGTGCTGATCCGTTAGAAATGTGCAAAAATATTATTTCTGCATAAATCCTTATTCATCCTTATTTATCAACCAATAAGAATTTTTGCCCCATGTTCACCGGAAGTGCATTACACAGGTCTTACCTTAATTGGAAAGTTCCGTTCATTTATATAGGAGCTGACGGGTTAATTCATACTATTTTAAAGAATAGGTGTTATTGTGAGGCGAATTATGTGTTACAGTCTGTTGCAGGCAGAAAAAATGTATTGCAATATTAAAGTTGCCAATAGACATTCGTCTGAGGGGCCTTTTATAAAAAGTTATTTGCTTCACTCTTAGCCAAGGAACAGAATTGGCCTTCTGACAACTGCGAAAACTGCGAATTACACTGACCAGTTGACTTTGTTGTACTGACCAACCAAGACAGTCCACAAGTGCAAAAAAGACAGTAGTACTCTAAATATGAAAACAAGTTCTCATCAGGACGAATGCACTGGTATATTGGATTGCCGCCAAATGCACAGGCCCTCATGTTGTAACACACAGTGTCTGTACCGATAAGACTTAGGTCAATGCTTAAGTAAATTGTGGCCAGCCCAAAAAGGTCAGTTGATAGGGCGTAGGACTCATGAATGTGATGCTTGGATCACGTGAGGGCGTCTGTTCGAGTCCCACGGCTAGCTATTTAAATTACTACAGTTAGGATTGGCTGTAATGGCAAGAACTGACAGAGGCATTTGAGCGCATGCGTACACACATATATGAGCAAAAGGATATGGTGCAGGATACATAATGGATATTCATTGTTTTTTTACGGTGTTACGGGAGACCAGTCCGTCCTGCATGGCTTCGTTCTGATTTGAATACAATACCTGGCTGCTGAGTCAGGAGATATCTCTTTAGCTCAGTGGTTAAGGAGTTTGCCTTTCGTCCGGGAGTTCTGGAGTTCGGATCTCGCCCGGTCCCTTATTTCTGTTATGCATTTATTCGTTTGTTTCTTTGTTATGGACTTTGTCGGAAGATAGCGGCTCGTCCGGGATGGGCCATTTAGCCATTAATCCCATTTATTGTCCAAAAACGGATTTCCTGCATAGTTTTGCATGAGGTTTTGAATCATCAATGAATGATGACTTTAACCTTTTACTTCATAGGTACTGATTTCTACGCATTGCTTGTAGGAGCCTTTGGAAAACATTGTGGCAAAAGATGAAACTGCTCGTGGCGAGCAATTTCACCTTTTTTCACAATGTTTTCTATGCTATCAAAAGGTGTCATATACACGTAAGAAACGGCTTCATCCTTACTGTTATTTAGGGTCAATTAGAGATACCATAGAAATGCCTTATGGGGTAAAGTGTTAAGAGGCGATGTGTTACGGGCGACCACTCCTTCCTGCACGGCTTTGACATGGTAGGATCTGTTCATAAGAATTTTCAAAACTCTTCTTTTCTGTCATTGACTAGAACTTTTACGAACTGCACCTTTAAATATCGTTAAAGTCATAATTATCGCCGTATTTTTACATGGTAAAAATGAAATTTACTTTTATTTTATAAAGTAAATCATTATCCTCTATTATATTCATTTCCTAATATGGTGAAAATAAAAGACCAGAGCCCGTATTCACCAACCATTCTTGAGGATATTCTTAGTCTTATTCTCCAAGGTTTTCTACATTTGTAAGTAACACAACTTCTGATTGGCTAAACCGAATGATTTAGCCAATCAGAAGTTGTGTTACTTACAAATGTAGAATATTCTGGAGAACAAGACAAAGAACGTTCTTAAGAATGGTTGGTGAATACGGGCCCAGGGCCCCGTTCCACCAAGGCAGTTACGAACAAAATTTGCTTAAGTTTCACGTAACTATAGTATAGTGGCATTAATCTGCTGCGAGGGACATGATAGCTATCCTTGAATATTTTTGAAAACCGATGCGTAAAAACAAAGTTTTCCTGGAAATCTTATCTAGATAATTTGAAAAGCTTAAATTTCCAAGAAACTTTGTTTTATCGCAATAGTTTTCTAAAATAATCGTGATAGTTATGTCGTATCTCGTAGCGGTTTAATGCCACTATACTATTCGTGTAGTCAGATAAAACTCTTACAAATTTTGTCCGTAACTACCTTGGTGAAACGGGGCCCATTTGTATATCGGTACCTAGTGATAGCAACGCTTTTATACCTTTATCGTGAATTGGTTGGCAGATAGGCCTATGGGGGCTTTCATGATCAAAAAAAGTCGGCATTTTTATTCACTGGCGAATTACTATTCATGCCTTCGAGCATATCAATACCAAGAATTAAGTTAGGGGGTACAGAGGATATTTCTTTTTTCAATGAAACAGAGAAAGTTATTTAATCTCGTGAACATCATCGGTGATATTTTTACGAGTGGCTTCGCCACCCTAAAGATATTTACGATTGTGTTCACTGGACAAAATAAACTATATCTCCTATCGAATAAAACAATCGTACTCTTTATCCATGCTTGTAGCGCCCTTTCTTTGGAAATACTTTCGCCAAAACCCAGTGTAGATGTGTTCGGTAACTTCCCGTGGCGTACCTCCCTCTAAATAAGAACGCATTGAAATATTACGTTAAGCACAAGAACTGTGAGGTAAATGCTCGACGTACTTCTCTCTGGTTGAACACCAAGCCTACATTTAGGTAGCTCGTGCGCGGGAACTACTATTTTCGCCTTCAATTTCAGGGATAGGAAATTTGAAATCGTATTTTTCACTGGTCATAACAGTGACTGAAATAGCACACCATAATCCACAATAATTTCTCGGATAATCTACCGAAATGCACGAAATATTACTTTCTACCAGCAATACTCAACCAGTATAACATCTTAACATCTCTGTCAAGCTTAAACATAGGCTATCATAATATCTTGTAACTTATTTTGCGCGTGAGCTACATAGAAGAGCACTTTCGACCTAGACTTTGCACAACTGTTGCAAGATACTAAATATAAATCACCAACAATCAGCGTAAAACTGTCCTTCGCACATGTTACTTCCGTATATTGTTGGTCGGACATGTTGAACTTGCACATGGTTATAAACACCACAGGTGACAGGTGTGACCTTCGTCCTGACACTTTGGCAGGCGTGGGATGGGTTTTTGTTCTTTTCCTAGCAGGAAACAGTGCTTGTATATTTCATTAACAAATAAAAGAAAGAAAAAAAAAGACAAAAAGATTATCGAATCTAGCACAACGATGGAACACTTTTTACGAGTTGTACTGTTAGTCTAATTCAGAATCTATAAAGTAACACAATTTCTAATTTGTAAAGATAATAATCGTATAAATAATGAATTGATATATTAACCTTTTTGAGAATAAGATTAAGAGTGCATTCGGTAATGGTTGGTGAGTACAGGCCAAGTTCCGGCCATCAACTTTTGGGTTAAAGTAAAAGTAGAAAATTTGAAATTGGACATTCTATTTTCGACGTTTCTGGGCCAAGATGTTGGTCGAAGAGATTGTGGTTTGTCTGCTTAGCGTTCACTTTGAAACATTTCGATCATTGCTGTTTACTTAAAAAGACGAAATTTGTACAAATATCAATATTTAACCTGCAAATGACTGCAAAGGGAATTATGGTGGAAAAAGGAGAGAAAAGTTCCCTAAGGATCGCACAAATTTCGATGGTGTGATAAAATGGTAACGCTTAATTAGCTTTCGTGCTTTCTGGTCTTGATCTACACTGTCCGCAAAGCAAATTTGGTCGCTCTGAGAAGCGTAAAAGTTAATTCGACCTACTTCCTTTGCGCTTTGTCAGCATTTTTCGTGGATGTATATTTTACGGATATAACTTGATACGGTCTGTCAGAATATTTGAACCATCGTGTTATCTACGCTTTGCAACCGCTGATTTACGGAACTTTAATTTTAAACAGAAAAGATAGTTCCTGGTGTTGATAGAAATTATCTAATATTGCACTGAAAGGCGAGAGGTCGGAAACGGAGTGAAGATTAGAGATAAAATTAGAACAGAGTAGCTTGTTTAGTAACTTATTTACTGTTGAAAGTTGTATGGAAAAAGACCGTTGTCTGCGCATGTCGTATTCTTCGAAGATTCGAAATGCTAGGTAAAGGTTGCTTTTCTAACAAAAAAAAAACAAACTTTTAGGCGACAAGCTTGAAAATTTAAACTATTCGAGGTCAAATCGCAGCCAAAATGACACCGCTATGCTGCGAAGGACGACACAAAAGGTGCAGCCTGATATTTGATCGACTCTGTCCGACACGATATTTTTATTTCGGTGAAATCGACTTTGAAACCGTAAAATGTTTGGATTTTCGCTGTTAAAGTAAGACCTGTGTAATGGAAAACAGCTATTTCCACTAAAATATCATCCTGCAAAATTTTCTATAATTAAAAATGAGTATTATTGAACTACTTTCACCTATTCATTTTTTCGATTTTTTCCTTCTTTGAATCTTCATTTATAAATCTAAAACCACTGTATTCTAAATTGAAAAAGAGATAATAATTACCTCCCTTTTCAGAAAAAGATAGACATAAACTGAATTTCTGATCCGTTGGGAATGTGCTGATCCGTTAGGAATGTGCAAAAATATTATTTCTGCATAAATCCTTATTCATCTTTATTTATCAAGCAATTAGAATTTTTGTCCCATGCTCACCGGAAGTGCATTTCACAGGTCTTACCTTAATTGAAAGTTCCGTTCATTTAAATAGAAGCTGACGGGTTAATTCATACTATTTTAAAGAGCATGTATTATTCTGAGTCGAATTATGTGTTACAGTCTGTTGCAGGCAGAAAAAAAATGTATTCGGCGGCAAAATTAAAGTTGCCAATTCGTCTGAGGGGCCTTTTATAAAAAGTTACTTGCTCTACTCTTAGCCAAGGGACAGAATTGGACCTTCTGGGAACTGCAAAACCAGGGTTGACACTTTTCGTTTAAATGACATTTTCCGTGAAGGGTGAAATGAATAGAGGTAGCATACATGACAAATTTTACGGTATTGCTTTATTTCAGGTGACCAACTCGACACCACAAGCTGGGCACTATCAGAATATTAACGTAAAGAAAAGTGAGCTTCGTTTCCAAAAGTAAACAGACCTTTAATTGCAACAGAGTGCTGAAATATTATAAACTTTACAGATTTTAGTTTTAACACAATGGAGTAACATACCGAAAGTTTCAGAAATCATAAACTACGAAAAGAAGTGTTTAGTTTCGTCTTACCGTAGTTCACGAAAACAGGTGCGCTTTTGTTGAAATTTTTTACAACAATAAATGAGACTATTAGAGAAAACGTAAGTGTGGATATGTATAAACCGCTTGGTAAAAAGGCAAATAAAGACAGAAAAATAATTAGCAAAATGATATCAAAATGACACGCGTATTAATTCATTTCATTACTTCTCACTGACGCGTTAGCCAACATTTAAGTCAAAGTGTAGTCACGCAGTTTGTTGTGGATAGTCCTTGGTGAAACATTTACAATGGAACTATTTAATGTGAATTCTACGCAGGATCCGGTGAATATGACATCATTGACAAGTACTGGTGATGAGGTCTTGCATGAATTTGACCTCGCGAAAGCAAAAATGGATTTATATGAGATTCCAGGAGAATATATTGAGGATTATGCGGAGTATAGAAAAGTTTTGGAAGGTTGTAATCACACACTTTATACAGAGACGTACCCCGAAGATGGTGAGTACCATTATTCTTTATTTCTGACCCACTTCCGGCGTATGGCAACTGTCTTATGACTATGTCCGAAGAAAGTAGACCACGTTCGTGAAGTCTGATCTTTGTTTTCTCCCTTCGGTGGACTATTATTTTTTTCTAACATTTTACAAAACGACAAAATTCATAGCTAGTCTAATTTGATAGCTTTTGCAGACCACACGAGATATCTAGCCGAAACGATAGAGGGTGTTTCTTGGCTTTAAAACTGGGGGAAAAAAATAGGAAAAGGAGAAAATGCTGGTTTTCTTAAGCAGGCTTCTTAAAATACGGGATTGTTTGGTTATCATTGTATTCAGTTCAGAAATTCTAGGAACTTGAGTGAATTTCTGGTTTTGTTGTTAGTATTTCATTTAGATATATTTAAATGCACTGTTGTGTTGTTTATTTGTTCAACCAACACGGTGAGGAAACTACATAGACGGAGCCATTGGCTCTGTTAAGGAAATCTTGTGTGGGTTTTTCCGGTCACGTGCGGCGCCGTCAATATCGGCTGTTTCGGTGGACACGAAAACGTAAGTCTCCCATTTATTGTCAAAATTTGATTTTATACTGAACACTAGCGAGAAAAGTGGAATTGTATGAGGGACCTATGACTTTCAACTTACTTCCTTGTCCATTGCGAGTTCCAAGTCGGCGCGGTTTTGTCTGAAACACTTTTGCCGTGAGCCACGGTGAGGTAAACAAAGGTCATTTTCTATAATGACCACAGGCTTTCTATTGCTCTTTCTGCATAAAAATTACTTATCTAAATGTTTACACCGTCCGAATGTATGAATTGATTATCTAATCCTTCCCCACTCACGAAAAACAAAATTTGAATCAAAATAAAAAAAATTGAGAAAAAATAAACAATGGCTCTGTCCATATCGGCCGGCTCTGTCTATATCGGCTGGCTCCGCTGTATGAGGGCGAGTTTTAGAAGCGATAGGTTTTTTTCGCTATTGGGTTTACCAGTCAAAAGTTAGATTTTTTGAAAGTTATTTTTGGAATGGTGATGCTTTTCTCGAACCATCTATCATTTCAAAAAGGGCGGTCACGTGGTTGAGTGGTTAAAGTGGTTGACTTCAGTGCTCTTGATCATTCGACCATATCACCCTGTGGGTACAGGGCACTCTCGGACAACGTGGACAAGCCAAGTTCTGCTTGCGGGTGTGTCGGGTGTTTTTCCCGGGATACTCCCGGGGTACTCCCGTTTCCTCGCACTTACCGATCCATTCGTCTCAATACCAGTTTAACAGCTTGGGGGACGCAAAACTGAATAAAACCAATATTTGAGAATAACCTTTGTAAAAGTTTTGCAGGTATGTCTGAAGTTGACACTCCAGACTTGAGTGCTTACTTTTAGCTTGACTGCACGAAGTGTGAAGAGCTATTGTAGTCACCTCGGTCGTCCGCGTTCCCGTGCGCGTCCGCGCTCCCGTCACACTGATGTATAGTTTTTTATAAGTCCACATCATGGCAACAACTTATCATAGAGGGTCCAAACTTGGACCATAGTTACTCAGTAGGGTTGGCTTTCATTCCATGACATGGGCCCCTGGGTCCTTGTCCGGGGGATGGGGCTAGGGGTTAAAATCTAGAACACCTTAGAAAATTGACTGTGGTATAGTTTTCTATAAGTCCAGATCTTGGCTACTACTTATCATAGATTCATTCCATGACATGGGCCCCTGCATCCTTGCCCTGGGGGTGGGGGTGGGGGTGGGGCTTAGGGCTAAAATCTAGAATATCTTCATTATTTTTTATTTGTGCCTTATACTATCAAGGTCATGAGATATATGAGTGTGTGTATGAGTTTTGTTTCAATTGTGCATATACGTCGCTTCTAAAACTCACCCTCATACAGCGGAGCCAGCCGATATAGACAGAGCCGGCCGATATGGACAGAGCCATTGTTTATTTTTTCTCAATTTTTTTTATTTTGATTCAAATTTTGTTTTTCGTGAGTGGGGAAGGATTAGATAATCAATTCATACATTCGGACGGTGTAAACATTTAGATAAGTAATATTTATGCAGAAAGAGCAATAGAAAGCCTGTGGTCATTATAGAAAATGACCTTTGTTTACCTCGCCGTGGCTCACGGCAAAAGTGTTTCAGACAAAACCGCATCGACTTGGAACTCCCTACGGACAAGGAAGTAAGTTGAAAGTCATGGGCCCCTCATACAATTCCCCTTTTCTCGCTAGTGTTCAGTATAAAATCAAATTTTGACAATAAATGGAAAACTTACGTTTTCGTGTCCACCGAAACAGCCGATATTGACGGCGCCGCACGTGACCGGAAAAACCCACACAAGATTTCCTTAACAGAGCCAATGGCTCCGTCTATGTAGTTTCCTCACCGTGACCAAGCGTAGATGTAAATACGTCAACGATGTTCCGGGCGTTTTCCACTTCACAGAATTGTATTGTCTCCTTCATTTAACATGACCCTGATCTTTATGCTGAATAATTATATTAGTAGGTATAAAAATAGAACTCCGACAACTGTTCGGAAAATTACATATACACGGTAAGCAGTTTAGCCATTAGCCTACAAAGCGCGACTCAAGGCGATTTTGCGGACATTGTATATCCAAGATCAGACTGCACAAAACGTGCAGTCTGATCTTGGATACACACTGTCCGATGAGGAGATATATTTCCCTAAAAGCAACTTTGAAATTGCATTTTTTTCTTTAATTTACTTTTTACTGGAAAATTTCTATTAACCTATCCTATAAAAACCGATTGGTGTAAACCACACGAAATAATTCCGAGACCATTCGGTACACATACCGACTGATGCCGAGGGTATTAATAGAATATGAATTTATGTAAATGGTATTGACCTGGGTCAGATTAATTGATCCAGAAAATACAAACAAACAAATTGCTACAAAATTGACTGATGCATCAGCAAATAATTCAGACGTAGAGCAAGCATATATAACTCTCCCTTTATTAAACAGTTCTGTGTTTTTGCAGACCTTTCAATTCCAAGTTCGGACAAATTCTGTAAGAGTAAAATCTTTCCAAGGATTTTTGATAATTATGGCTGTAGTATTCGTTGCTTTCTCATCGCTAACCATTGTTTTGACAATGTTTATTTGGAAAAGAAGTTAGTAGCTTGAATAAAGAAAAACTAGCCCGCGTAGGACTGTGTAGAAATCTTTCAGGAAAGAATGAATAGGTGCAATGGCCGCCGTGCTATTCTAAAGCGATGTTAAAAACAAGTTTACAAGTTTCATCAATTTTCTCAACACATTTACATTTATGTTATACGAGTTAGAAACAAAACGTAAACATTGCCAGGCTGTATTGCATATTAACTTACAAGATAAGTATAATAGAATGAAAAAGAAACGCAGGGTACCTAGACTGGTGTAAGTCCGTTAAATAGAGCCTTTTCATTAAAACAAAATCATCAAGTAAAACTGAAAAGCGAAAACTCTGTGTTCTAAATCCTCTGAATGTCTGACTTAACGCCTGTATTTCAGAAGAAGGGCAAGTAACAATACATATGTCAGTGACTTTGCTGTAGTTGTGTTTATTAGAATGACTTAAATGCAGGGCCTGAATGCCAGGCTAGCAGGGTACCATACGAGATATTGAACAAGCTTTGAGTCTCCATATGCAGTCAGTCAATACTTTTTTCACTGAGGAGGGGGTACTGTCAATAAGAAGCCATTTTCTCATTTGCTTTTGCCCACATTGAAATGAAATTTCGTCAAAATATTCAAAACTGATCGGTGGTAAACATAAAATCATAATTTAGAATTCTCAATCAAGTTATACACCTCTAACCTACCTTGAAAGGTTACCCTGCGTTTCTTTTTCGTCCTAGTATATATAAAGCACAGGAAAACTTGGAAATTTGTGTTTGGGAAGGGTAGGAAACATTGTGGGAAAAGGAGAAAATGCTGGTTTCCAGCATTTTCCCCTTTTCCCACAATGTTTTATAAATGGCTTCTTTCATAGGGTCTTCAAAAGTTCGTCAAAGAATTTTGTTGTAAAGTGTTAAACAACAAACAAAACGAAACAAACAAGAGTAAAATTGAGACAGTTTGCAAGCTGTCTTCAGATGTTTTCCGACAGAGTTAGCTTAATGGAATACTGTTATAAATGATCGGACAGCGAAAAATTCCAATTTACACCGATTAACTCAAAATGGCTGATAAAGTAGCTACCTCGTTTGAAGGAAGACTAATTCACTTTATGCAGCCTGAATGCTGTTAGTTTGCGAACTTTTTTCCCTTAATAGAATAGCGAAGTGTTCATTTTTTAAATCTCTCTGGCTCTCTTTTATGATGGCTTACACGACATCTCGTATTGTTACGGGAGACCACTCCTTCCTGCATGGCATACTCCCGATTTAAATACAATGCCTGGCTACTGCGTCAGGGAGATATCTCTTTGGCTCAGTGGTTAGGGTATTGGCTTTGCGTCCGGGAGTTCGGAGTTCGAATCCCGCTCCGATCCTTATTTCTGCCATGCATTTATTCATTTGTTTCTTTGTTACGGACTTCGTTCGTAAGATGGGGGCTCGTCCGGGATTTGCCATTGAGCCATTAATCCCATTTGTTGTCCAAAATCGGACTTCCTGCCTAATAAGGCTTTGAGTCATCAATAAATGATGACTTTAAGAGGGGGTGTGTTACGGGAGACCACTCCTTCCTGCATGGCATACTCCCGATTTAAATACAATGCCTGGCTACTGCGTCAGGGAGATATCTCTTTGGCTCAGTGGTTAGGGTATTGGCTTTGCGTCCGGGAGTTCGGAGTTCGAATCCCGCTCCGATCCTTATTTCTGCCATGCATTTATTCATTTGTTTCTTTGTTACGGACTTCGTTCGTAAGAGTATGCATGTATGACTGATTAATTGATTTTCTGGCTTTCAGTGTCGTTTTCAACATCATTTCAGTTGTATGGCGACGGCCAGTGCAGTTATCAATGTTTTTTTTTCTGGAATTCTCGTTTCAATTTCTTCCCAGAATACTCCTCTGTAGCCAATGTATTACAACAGACCACTCCTTCATGCATGGCTTCATCCTGGTTTGAATGAAATACCTAACAACTGCGTTAGGTAGAATTCTCTTTAACTCATTAGTTACTGTGATGGCCTTTCGTCCGGATGTTCTAGTTTCGAATCCTGCCCGGTCCCTGAATTTCTGCTATCATCTTTGTGGTATTTTTCGAGGACAATACCACTATGAGTTTAAAATTGAATTTTGAAGCCCATGTATCGTACTGTTTACAAAGTCGAAGAAAATAAACCCATTTATACCCATTTTTTCTCGGGCAAATGAGTTTTTCGGTAGCACTCGGGTACGTAACTGGAAATGACATGTTAAGATAAAACGGATGAGGTCATCGATTGTGGAAATACCTATTTTTTATTGAAAATACCTTCAATTGCTCATAGTCTTTTTTTCGCGCAATGATACATAATTTGTCTATCAATCGCTTGGTCAGTTTGTCCCATGGCTTGTTCATTTCATGATTGCATGCTAATCCATTTGATTTGGCATGGATATTTAACAGATCGAAAAAATTGATTGTAATGCCGGGAATCAAATGTTAACGGCCAAAGCTATTTCAAAATTAAAGTTTTCAGATACAAACTAAATTTTATTCGATAATTCACGTGATGCTCTTTCCATCCATCATGCATCGTACTGTTAAGGGACGTTAGACCTGACTCTTAATGATCAAAGGGAAACCACCAATTCTCATATAATCTTAATTAATTTTTGTCATGAGTACTCTCCCTTCAACCAAAATAAAAAGGTATTCATTCGCTTAGTAAATTGACTTTCAAACCGATATTTGAATACTATGTCTCTTTTTCTTTCAAATTATTAATTCCACACATTAGTTTCCTTGACAACTACCACTTCAGCGTTCTCAACGCTTTGATTTTAGTTTGTTTCTTTGTTATGGACTTTTTTCGTAAGATGGGGGCTCATCCGGGATTGGCGATTGAGCCATTTAATCCCTTTTGTTGTTCAAAAACGGACTTTCTGCCTAAAATGGCTGTCAGTAATTGATGACTGTAAGAGGGGTGTGTTACAGGAGACCACTCCCTGATGCATGACTTCATTCTGGTTTAAATACAATACGTAACAACTGCGTAAGAGAGAATTCTATATACCCCAGTAATTATGGTATTGGTCTTTCGTGTTGGTGTTCTAGGTTCGAATCTTGTCCAGTCCCTGTATTTCTGCTATGCATTTGTTAATTTGTTTCTTTGCTTCGGACTTTGTTCGTAAGAATTGACGGCTTTTCCGCATAACCTTCCACATAACAACCGTGAGAGAAGAATGAGTCCTACACCAGTGGAAATGCAAATACGAATAGGACTTTATAGACGGACACACGGACGGACACACAGATGGACACATGGACAGGCACACGGACGGACGGACGATCGGACGGACCGACGGACGGAAGCACGGACAGACAGGCTGAATCCAGTATACCCCCGAAAACATTCGTGCGGGGGGGGTATAAATATTGTTAACCAACATTTCTTCCCTTTTCCACTGAGTTTTCTACCCATACAAAGACAGATCAAGGTTATTTGAACAGCATTCAAGATGACGGCATACAGATAATACGGACAAACATAAAAGTTTGCTGCGTGGTAAAAAATGTAATCGATTAAAATATAAAAGCTATGGTTCAAGCTTCAAGAATTGTTTCCATTAGCCAATGTTTTAGATAAGACGTCCCACCCTTAACCCATAACCACACAATCTTTACTGTTGACGACCCTGAGAAAGAAGCTTTTAGAAAACATTATATGAAAAGGAGAAAATGCTGGTAACCAGCATTTTCTCCTTTTCCCACAATTTTTTCTACTCTTCATAAAACAAATTTCAAATTTTCAGTCACTTTTATTTTGTCGTCTGCAAATGCTTTCGATTTGGACAAGCCTAAAATTTTGTCGTTTTGTAATGAGTTTACACTTATCCCACTTTATAACTAAAGTGAAAGTTTCATTTCGATAGTAAACGTCTAAATGTTTCTTTTTTCAAAATTAGTTATAACGTGTCCTTATCGGACAGTTTAGATCAAAGATCAGACTACACGCTTTGTTCAGTCTGATCTTGATCTACACTGTCCGCTAAAGGTCAGTGGGTAGCGCTTAAAAGCCTAGGAGTTAACTCTTCACGATAATGACAAAGTTTTAGGTATGATAAAGAATATAATGAGTTGATTCAACGAATTCTTAACACTTGTACGGTGATGCGAGAAAAAAAAGAAAATGTATTTAATGTTCGTAGAGAACTCATTGTTAGCTAGCAATCAATAGCCTATTAGAAATTACTTCAGGGACTTGAGAATATAGGGGTAGTATATAAAGGCTTTTTTTTTTTTCCGGTGAGAAGTTGCTTTCACCGAAAAAATTAAATCTTCTATTTTATTCTATGATTCTAGTCCCTTTTCTGTTGGGTCTGTCGTCAAAATCCATTACAGTTGTTATCGGTAATTCCCCGTTGTTTATCCTCTCCACAGAACACAGTGCAATATTACGTAAAGCGCGAGGAAGGTATGGTAATTACGTGTAAATGACGTCACATTTCTGTCTGGTTGAATGGCACGCGCTGCTTACCTAGGTAAACAGTGTACGGGAACTATTGTTTCCATCTTTGATATATTTAAGAGATAGAAAATATGAAATCCTTATTTTTCACTGGTCTTAAGCATTAAGTATCAAAGCATAATTAGCCATTATTTCTCGATAAAGTATATGAAATGCATGACATAAACAGAAATTTAACCGTATACAAACTATATTTTATTTGAATAGAGCAGATATTTGAGTTCTGTTATATGGAAAGTATTCTCTTTTGAAATTGCCACAATTGCCTTTCCATAAGTAAATGGTTTGTTTCTCAAGTCCGGCTTTGAGATATTTGAGTTCTGTTATATGGAAAGTATTCTCTTTTGAAATTGCCACAATTGCCTTTCCATACGTAAATGGCTTGTTTCTCAAGTCCGGCTTTGACCATAATTATTTACCAACCATTCAATATTGAAGTCCTAATTTTACTCTTGATTCAGAAAATAACGCAGCTACTGATTGGCTAAACGGTTCGGTTTTGCCAATCAGAGATTGAGTTGCTTTGAAACTGAAGAACTGTTAGTGAACCAGGTTCTAGGGTTTGTTAGTGCTCACTTTATAAGGAGCAGAAAGTCGTGAATTCGGATATTTACCTAATGACAAAATTATACAAAAAAAAATATATATATATATTAATAAACATACTTTTGCGCACCCCAGCACGAGGATGATCAAGTAAGATGTAAATAAAAATTAATTTATACAGCCTTTCAAATTAAGGCCTTATCCTGCTTAATAAGTAAAATAATAGTAAAAACCCCAAATTTTGCAATTTCAAAGATATTTCTTTCTTTTTGTGGGGAAAATATCAACTTATCAGACAGTGTAGATCGAGATCAGACTGCACGTTCTGTGCAGTCTGATCTTGATCTACACTGTCCTCAAAAAGGCCATTGAGTTGCGCTTAGCAACCCAAGGGTAATAAACAGTGGCAGCCGACAAATATGGTACAAATAATACGATTTGTCCGTAAATGGTGCGAACGTTGATGGAAAGAGTCGAATTTTAGTAACCACAAGGACATGTTTTCAAAATCGGATATTTTCGGTAAATGATTAAACACATTACCACAAACAAAAAAGAAAATGTTTACTTATTAAAATGCAAAGAATTTAAAAAATTTAAATGTGGCTGAAAAAAAATGGAAATTGTGTTTGATAGAATAGAAAGCATAGTCGAAAAGGGAAGAAAAAGCAGGTTATGATGTTTTCAAAAGGTTTTTTTCTCAGGGTGGTAAAAGTCAAGATTTTGTGATCATGGATGACAGGCACATGAAACCGGATATTAGTGTGCGTGCTTTGTTGGACCGAACTATGGGGTTGACCGAACTATGAGGTTGAACCCCAAAGTTCGTACGAACTTTGGGGTTGAAAATTTTCAACCCCATAGTTCGGTCGGATACCCCATGTTATGCACTATCGGACCGAACTTTGGGGTTGAACCCCAAAGTTCGTACGAACTTTGGGGTTGAAAATTTTCAACATCAGGTTTGGCTTGAAACATCAACCCGTCAATTAATCATCATCACCATCATCATCATCATCATCATCATAATCGTCGTTGTCGTCGTCATCATCATCATTATTATTATTATCATCATCATCATCATCACCACCATTATCATCAATATTAACGATGCTTTATTTAGAAAAAGATCGCGTCATTTACATTGTGACACTATGATAAAAGGCCAACTTTACCTATATGTTCTGATGATTAGATCTGAATATCCTTGGATTTTCGGCAGCGGAGACATCAACCAACCAATTTTTTTTTTTAGACAAAGTCGGAATAAAATACTCTTTCAAGACAATATAAATCTAGTTTAATCCTGATTTTCATATCTGTGTATATCTGCATCTGACAATGATAATGATTATATGCTGCTGCTGCTGCTGCTGATGATGATGAATGTTTCAAGCCAAACTATTTCGTTGAAAATTCAACCCCATAGTTCGGTCAATTGTTGGACCGAACTATGGGGTTGACCGAACTGTGGGTTTGAACCCCAAAGTTCCTACGAACTTTGGGGTTCAACCCCATAGTTCGGTCAATTGTTGGACCGAACTATGGGATTGACCGAACTATGGGGTTGAACCCCAAAGTTCGTACGAACTTTGGGGTTCAACCCCATAGTTCGGTCGATTTTTAAACCGAACTATGGGGTTGACCGAACTATGCGGTTGAACCCCAAAGTTCGTACGAACTTTGGTGTTGACAATTTTCAACGTCATAGTTTGGCTTGAAACATCATCCCGTCGATTATTCATCATCATCATCATCATCGTCGTCGTCGTCGTCATCATCACCATCGTCATCTGACGTTTAGCTTGAAATATCATCCCGTTGTTTCATCATCATCATCATCATCATCATCATCATCACATCGTCGTTGTCGTCGGCGGCGTCGTCGTCGTCATCATCATCATCATCACCATCAAAGATAAGTTATCTAGAAAAAGATCGCGTCATTTACATTGTGACACTATGATAAAAAGCCAACTTTACATGTATGTTCTGATGATTAGAACTGGATATCCTTGGATTTTCGGCAGCGGAGAAATCAACCAACCAACATTTTTTTTTCACACAAAGTCGCAATCAAATACTCTTTCAAGACAATATAAATCTAGTTTAATCCTGATTTTCATATCAGTGTATATCTGCATCTGATGATGATAGTGATAAAATGCTGCTGCTGCTGCTGCTGCTGCTGCTACTGCTGCTGCTGCTGCTGCTGCTGATGATGATGATGATGATGATGAATGTTTCAAGTCAAACTATGAGGTGAAAATTTCCAACCCCAAAGTTCGAACGAACTATGGTGCATTGTTGGACCGAACTATGGCATTGAACCCCAAAGTTCGTACGAACTTTGGGGTTCGACCCCATAGTTCGGTCAATTGTTGGACCGAACTATGGGGTTGACCGAACTATGGGATTGAACCTCAAAGTTCGTACAAACTTTGGGGTTGAAAATTTTCAACGTCATAGTTTGGCTTAAAACATCATCCCGTCGATTCATCATCATCATCATCATCATCATCATCATCATCTACTTTTATCTGTTTATCTTTATCGTGCGTGTAAGCAGCGCTAGAGTGTCGCATCGGATCAGTACACAAGTGCTGATCTGTTACGATACTATAAACATGAAATTTTTCATAACTTTCTGTTGCGTTTCGAGCACACACACACACACACAATACATATATAGTTTTCATTTCGGATGCTATGGAAAGAATAATAGGCATATATAATGCATCGGCAGCGTTTTTAAACGTGTGATAATAATAGCTTGGACCCAGTTTTATGTTTGAAGATATAGTTTAGTGCATAGATAGACCTAAGTTGTTCCGAAAAACGAAGTATGCAGCTTTTAGACTCGCTCAAAATGGAAACATTCTAATACAACTATTGATAGTAGTAGACATTGTAAGAAAAAGCAATATTGCTCTTTAAGCAAAAGCGTTACCAAATACAAATCGGCGCCAGACCATCCATGGAGTTTTCGGAACGAACCATTTTCCCCTGTTTGTTCGATGTTTTCATAAAACCAAATAAATTTACTCTATACTGGTTCTGAGCAGTCGTTCAGAATTATTTTGTGTGCCATAACTAAGTTGCGCATTCCCAACTTTTTTCTTTTAAAAGTCGTAGGAAGTGGAAATTATAAAAATCAAAACCATCAAACCGCACACACAAAAGACAATGGGTGTAGGACAAAAGCCCACTGAAACAAAAGCCCACTACGACAGAAGCCCACTAGAATGAGAGCCCACTAGGACAAAAGCCCACTTCTCGTTATGATCATGTATTTCATTAAAACTTCATCTATTATATTGGGCTAAATGATTCAACACAACAGTTCGCACCGACTATATGGTATAATTTTGCATGTACGCATGTGGCCTTTTTGTTATTGGTCCACGATGAAATTATACATGAAGCTCCCTTTTTCCATGGCACAGCATTTCATTACATAAAAAAATACATAAGAGGTCCATAACAGGATTATACATTAATTTTCTTTTTTTCCAGAAAATGGCAATGAAAATCTCATCAAAATCTGTAGGGATATTTAGAGTAATTAAATAGATATTAGTGAAAAATGAAATATAGCATGAAGCCCCCTTATTCCTTGATGCAAATCGCAAAACCTTGACAATATGCGATAAGTCACATGACGAGAAACATTCTAAAATTCTATTCAAATCCCTCAAAGAAATGTGGGCGGAGTTGTGATCACAAGAAATGGAATGAACAAAAAACATGAAGCCCCCTTTTTCCATGACGCTGCCATAAATCGCAAAACATTGACAATATGCAATAGGTCACATAACGAGAAACAGTTTGTGAAAATTTTATTCAAATCCGTCCAGAAATGTGGGAGGAATTGTGTTCGCAAGAAATGGAATACAATATAACATGAAGACCGCTTTTTCCATGACACAGCTAGTAATCGCAAAGACATTGACAGAGTTGCAAGGTCAATCTTGGTTAACATTTTTTCCTTCATTTCCTAATGGTGGTATATAGATGTGACACGTAGAATGTAAAAACTCTGCCAGTATAACTTTCAAGACAAGACTAAAAACATCAAAAGTGTACTGTACCACGTAACTTAAAATCGCTTCCAGTCGGTCAATTTGCATCGAATCAAAAAACAAAACAAAAAAGTCTCGGCAGAATGGGTTATTGTACACATGTATAAAATTTCACGAAATTCCGTCCAACGGAATTGGAGATATTTGCCGGGACGGACACACGGACGGACGGACGCACAGACGGACGGACAACGCTAAAACTATATCCCTCCGCCTTCGACGCGGAATCATAATTATAATATGATGATGCTTATGATGATGGTGATGCAGCTGATGATGATTATTATTATAATAATGATGACGATGCTGATGCTGCCGCTGCTGCTGATGATGATAATATGCTGCTGCTGCTGCTGCTGATGATGATGATGATGAATGTTTCAAGCCAAACTATGACGTTGAAAATTTTCAACCCCAAAGTTCGAAAGAACTATGGTGTTCAACCCCAAAGTTCGGTCCGATAGTGCATAACATGTGGTATCCGACCGAACTATGGGGTTGAAAATTTTCAACCCCAAAGTTCGTACGAACTATGGTGTTCAACCCCAAAGTTCGGTCCGATGGTGCATAACATGGGGTATCCGACCGAACTATGGGGTTGAAAATTTTCAACCCCAAAGTTCGTACGAACTTTGGGGTTCAACCCCATAGTTCGGTCAACCCCATAGTTCGGTCCAACAGTGCTTGCTCTTTTTTTTTAAACAAAAACTTCTCATATTCATTTGCGTGTAATGATAGATTTGAGATTAAAACATATATAGATAGCATCACATAGAGAACACACAAAATAATTACCTAGTTGTTTGACTTTTTTACTGTAAAATTTTCCATTCCGTTGCTGTTGGTATACACCAGATTGCATTGCAAGGGATAAATACGTTTTTTGAATGTTATGATACTATTATTTTATTGTCTTTCCGCCAAAATGGCGAGCATTATACAATAACAATACAAAGAAAATAAAACGAATGAAGAAAGAGACGTTGTCTGCGCATGTCATATTCTTCGACTGTCTTATATGACGCATCACTATTCCCAAAAGCGGGCAGATTGTAATATTACCCTCTATAAAGTAGCAATGTAGAAAATAGTTTTTATCAATACATTTGAGGAGAAATGATACCTGATTTAGCTCCGGATTTCTCTAAACTGCTGATTATAGCTGAGTGAATTACAAGAGGTAGCGTTTTATTGAGTAAACGTTTATTTTAGTTTGAAATTCAAGGTAACGGTTGTCGCGTAGGAAAGTGGTTTGGTTCTGTACCCAGGATACCCAAATTAGATAGATGAGTATTTATAGAATGCCATCTAGCGAGAGATAATGAAGAAAGAGATAAAAAAAAAAATATGGAGTGTATGTCAAAAAGAAAGAGAACCAAAGTACGACCAAACTCTGACCCGTAAACAAAACCTTACAATAAACGGGCGAAAATGCAAAAGCCCTTTCCCTGATCAGAATGCGGGAGCACATTGTACAAACCCAAAGTACAAAGGAAAATAGTGAAATGAGACACGGGTCTCACGGGTTCGAGTTCAAAAATAGCCATTTTTTTGCATTTTTTTTTATCTTAACCCTTTCCCAAACGGCAAATTTTGGACCACACCAAACTGAAAGCTTTCTGCAGATGACAACATAACAGTTGCTAAAAAGATGATTTCTCTATCTGTTGGGGTAGAAAACATTGTGGGAAAAGGACAAAATGCTGGTTGCCAGCATTTTCTCCTTTTCCCTCTATGTTTTCAAAAGGCTTCTATTCCTGACCCGTAAAAACCAGGGATTGTTTGGGAAAGGGTAAGCTATGGGTACAAAGTTTTGTCTAGATGATATTTCTCCTTAAAAAATAACAACATTCTCGACCCCGAAATTATTTAACCCTTTCCCTGGTTTTTAAGACCCTTAAATAGGAGCTTTATGAAATCATTGTGGGAAAAGGAGAAAATGCTGGTAACCAGCATTTTCTTCTTTTCCCACAATGTTTTCTATCCTGCTGGAAACAAATTTCAGTTTTTGAAATATGTATGTTTTGTCGTCTGCAAGTGATTTCAATTTGAACCTGTCTAAAATTTTGTCGTTTGGTAAGGAGTAAGTCAAAATCCATTATCACCCGCTAGATGGTATTCTACAAATACACATCTATCTAATTTGGGCATCCTGGGTACAGAAGTGGACTATTTTTCTACGCGACAACCATTACTTTGAATTTCAAACTAAAATAAATGTTTACTCAATAAAACGCCACCTGGTGCGATTCATTCAGCTATGATTAGCAGTTTAGAGAAATGTGGAGTTAAAACAGGCCTGATTTCTCCTCAAACGCATTGATAACATTGCTACTGAATAGGGCGTATTACTACAATCTCCCCACCAATATTGGGGGGAGTAATGCGTCATATAAGACAGTTCGATCTTCGGAGAATATGACATGCGCAAACAGCATACGTTACAAAATCAAAGCGTTGAGAACGCTGATGTGGTATTTGTCAAAAAAAGCCGTTTAATGGAATTAATAATTTAAAAGACAAAGAGAAATAGTATTCAAATATTGGCTTGAAAGTCAACTAAATAAACGAATGAATACCTTTTTTGGTTGAAGGGAGAATACTCATGACAAAGTTAGGATTATATGTGTATTTGTGGTCTCCCTTCGATCAATAGGCGAAGTCAGAAGTAACGTCCCTTTACTGTATGATGCATGATGGATAAAGAGAGAAAGCATATGGCTAATCAAATAAGATTAAGTTTGTACCAGAAAACTTTAATTTTGAAATATCTTTGGCCCAAAAAGTTTAATTCCCAACATTACAGCCAATTATTTCGATCTATAAATATCCATGCCCTATCAAATGAAATAGCGTCCAATCATTGAATGACCAAGCCATGAGACAACTTTTGGTACGAAAGAACCCAGGACTTAACAAGCGGTAGAAAAAATGTGTATCATCGATAGAAGCCAATGAGCGAGTGAAGCTATTTTCAATGAAAAATGAGTATTTCCACAATCGATGGCCTTACCCAGCGAATTTTAACATGCCATTTCCTATCACATATCTAAGTGCTAACGTAAAAATAATTTGTCAGAGAAAAAATAACTTTAAATGGGTTTATTTCCCTCGGCTTTGCACAAAATACGATACACGGTCTTCAAAATTCGATACGGAACACACAGTGGTGTTGTCTTAGACAAATACCACAAAAATGAACGATCTACGCCCATCCAAAATATAGTTTTTGTTGCAGTAAATTAAATGTTTGTTACATGTGAAAATTTCCTGTAAAAAGGATAGAAAACGTTGCTTGAAAATGGGTTAAAGAAAATGCTGGTTACTGGCCCTTTAACCTTTTCCCTGAATATATTCAGGTTATTTAGGAGCTGTGCACTAGGCCCTCATCCCATAGTGAACATCTTTCGACAAGCAGCAGATTATCTGGAATACCTTCAATAGATTCTTAAACTGACGTGTCTTGTTTGTCAGTGTAGCCCAATACACTGGCTTTTGGCCGACGTCTTGATATTGATGTATTCGAATGTATAAATAGTAAATTGTGATTGGATACAAATTGTGGACATGTTTAATCGGCGGGCACTTGTAGGTCTATTTGCCCCTGTAATGCAGAGAAATGACCCCCTTACAAAATGACCCATGGGTCATTTCACTATGTAGAGGAATGACCCTGGTCATTATTCTACGTAGAGAAATGATCCCAGAGGGTTATTTCTCTACGTAGAATAGTAATCCGGGTCATTCCTCTACGTAGTGAAATGACCCATGGGTCATTCCTTTACATAGTGAAATGACCCATGGGTGATTTCTCTACGAAGTGAAATGACACATAGGTCATTTTGTAGGGGAGTGTCATTTCTCTGCATTACACCGGCTCAAAAATTGTGCCGTCTATCCCGTCTTGTAATTAGGCGGAGTGACAACGTACTTAAAACGAGATGGTCGTACTAAAAACAGAACTCTAGTACGAGTACTTTGATCCTATATGGGACGTGATAGCACCACGTGGTGCAGTCGGGCATCAAATGGCAGAGTGTTTGCAAACTGACTGAAATTATATGTTCTACTTTAACCACAAATCGTTTCATTGTTTTTTTTTAAGACAATGTAAAACGTTTTAAGATCTATTTTGGTCCGACGCGGACTCTAAATGCAATGTCAGTTATTCATTGGAACACACAACTCTGTTGATTCAATAGTTCGGTCTGGTACATAATAGGGAAAGTTTATTCGTTTCGGTTAACAATGTAAAGGTTAAATAATTAGACATTTATAGCTGTCCCGGAGTTAATTCATAATTTATGGTTACAGGCTGAAAATGGTTGTCTTCCAGATAACTGTCATTTATAGCTTTTCTCTAATTTAGAACCAGTTATTTTCGGTTTGAATTGTTTGTCCACCCATACGCAGGATGTAAATATGTTTTTACAAAATATTTTGCAAAGTACGCTACTAACGAAAACAGTTTAGGAAAAAGGGGCAGTGTCACAGAATGAGGCATTATTGCTGTTCTTACATTGTTATTCAACTACAACCTACTTCAGCAATCTATATTGTCAAATTACTCTTAATCTTTGGCTGAATATCTTAAAATAACTGCGCGGTGTAACTGGTATTGGGTCAAAACTGATTCAAAATGTTTAACCCTTAAGGTGCTTAATGACCTTTTGCAGACAGTGTAGATCAAGATCAGATTGCACAGAATGAACAGTCCGACCTATGATCTACACTGTCCGATAGGGAAAGACTTTATTTTAACCAGCTAAATTACCTAAAAGAAACTTTCAAGGCAATAGTAAAAACCTTAATCTGTCTTTTTCAAAGTTATTTTTGGGGGAGGAAAATAGCATCTCATTGGACAGTGTAGATCAAAGATCAGACTGCACGTTCTGTGCAGTCTGATCTTGATCTACATTGTCCTCTAAAGGTCAGCAAGTCGCCCTTAGCAAACATTCTTGTTTATCGTCGTCATCTGCAAATCTGAACGATAATAGTTAATATTCACGTCTTCTCTAGACTAGTAAATAATGCCGTCGTGCATAATTGTTTCTACTTGTTCCTTTTACCCTTTACCATACAATCCAGACTTTTAACGACCTTTAAGAAGCCGACTTTTGAAAACATTGTGGAAAAAGGAGAAAATGCTGGTAACCAGCATTTTCTCCTTTTTCCACAATGTTTTTCTAATCCTTCAAAATATAAATTTCATGTTTCTGCGTCACATTTACTTTGTTGTCTGCAAAAGCTTTCAAATTGGACAAGTCAAAATTTTTGTCGTTCGGTAAATATTTAATGGATTCAATGACTTCATCTCTGATTAGCATGGCGCGCGGCTGATGGATGGTCCGTGCAGACGTTGTGTTATATTTGTGCTTTATTTGCTTTCAAAAAGCTGGGTCAATAAATCTAGTGCTTCCTGTCTAGTAACCCCCCCCCCACCCCCTTTCTTTACATAAAGCGAGGTTTTTGTCCGCAAAAAGCCAAATGCATTACCATTGCAGTACATTTAACCCTTTACCAAAAAATCCTTGGTTTTTACGACCCTGAGACAGAAACCTATTGAAAATATTATGGGAAAAGGAGAAAATGCTGGTAACCAGCATTTCCTCCTTTTCCCACAATGTTTTCTACCCAGCTGGAAACAAATTTCAGTACCTGAGTTTTGTTTATTTTGTCGTCTGCAAGTGCTTTGAATGTCGACCAGTCTATAATCTAGTTGTTTGGTAAAGGGTTCAATGTTCAAATTTGCCCATCTTGTTATCTTCATTTCTCTTTTTGTACATTGTTGTACTTGAGATGCGTAATAAAGTCATTTGTATTGTATTGTATTGTATTGTATTGTATTGTGTTGTATTGTCTTTACTTCATTAAATTATGGCACAGTGGACAAGGAAGTACAATTTTTACTCTGTCGCAAAGCTCAATTCGGTTGAGTCAGTGATTAGCGTATCTGGCTCATGGCTTTGTGATTTTGGAGGTTCGGTTCCCGGTTGCAGCAAGCTTTCTTTCCCGTGATCCTTCACCTCTCACGTCTGATACATGTGGGAAAAGAAGTCAGTGACTTGAAAAAAAAGAATCGTGTCAGTACTCGGGTGAGAAAAGCTAGGAAACACATGTGTACGTGCACTGGCCGCCATGATATGACTTTAGCAGTTAAAAAAAAACGTTAAACAAATCTACTGCTGCAAACGAACTGTGTCACTGCGACAAGTCGAGGTGTTCTGCATGTTCTGTGCAGCTGGATCTTAATGAACACTTTCCCCAAACACAGCTCAAGCCCTGTCCAAAGTTTTAAAGATTTATTGGTCATAAATAATACATGATAAAACAATACAAATCACGAATAATTAGAATCATAGAATTACCCCCAAAAGATTTTGGGATGGTATTCCCTTAAAAAGCTACGTAGCCTCTTAAACTGTTTTTTGATTTCCCGCCAAAAATATAAAAAAAAGCATTGTGGGAATGTTAAGTGACTGGCACGTGACTAATGACGCTGATATTCCATAACATAACAATTCCATAACATAACAAACAGGTAATTATTTTCTATAATGTCTTCTTCAGACGCTATGTTTGAAGTTTCGTCTGTATATTTCCGGTGTGTAAATGAGCGAGTTGCTCATGTAAAAATAGACTGTGTTTCCCATCGGTGTCGACCTTGGCTGCAGTAAATCTCTAATTTCTCTTGTTGTTGTATGTTTTCGACTACTGGGGTTTTATGAATGAAAAATATGGCTTTTGGAGTATAAGGATGATTTTTTTGTATTATTGTAAAGTTTTCGTCCCAAAATCTGAAGGGCAGCCACCTTTAAGGGGAGGCTACATTGTAACTATTCATCTGCTTGTTATACGATCTCCAGCCTTCATTCAGTTCCCGACAACACTCCATCCACCCAGAAACTGAAAATGTAACTTTCAGTTATCTGCCTTTCGCGCTATCTCTCTCTCTGTATCACGCATTTTTGCCTGTCTGTCTGTCTCTCTATCTAACCATCTCTCTCATCTCTCTTTCTCTGTCTCTCTATCTCTCTTTCCACAATATCTCACACCTGATTGAAGAACGTTGACTCACAATGTTACGTCCTATACAAACCTAAATAATATACAAGTCAAATTATGCATACCTACATACACTTTATCTAAATTTAAATAATTTCAAGCTTCAAGCATGCACAAAGACCGAAAGAAATCTACGTTTTTGATTTACAAATTGGAATGCATTCTGGCTTGACAACTTTCAAACGCGCACTATCTTGTCAAGAAATTATGAAGTGTCAGATTGCTCGTGAAATTACATTCTATAAATTTATGAAATTTGTCACTTTTGACACAGTGCCTGTCAGCTGATACTATTTATAGAATTGTTAATCGACCGGTTGTTGAAGTTGGGAGAATTTCACATGAATTATGAGGTAGTCTCTTTTCTATAAGTATACGTGCACCTGAGCATATCGTCGGTTTCAAGCTGTAGCTACGAGTTCTTTCAAGAAAACCGACGATACACTAGCCTTCTAATGATGTATTTACAATGATCTTGTGGCATCTGAACGGTTGTGAGGCAGAGCGTCGGTCTCGTGACCAGCAAGGTCCCGAGTTCGGTACCCGGGAGCGGGTATCAACATTTGGATTGTCCGTTGGCCCACATAGTTGGCGAGAATATTGGTGTAGTGCATGGGAAAAAGAATCGAGAGAGATATGCATACGTTGTAAGAACTTGTTTCTCAATTGGTTTGAAATAAATAAGGTTATAAATAAGTAACTATCTAAAAAGCCATTTTCTCCGTATCTATACTACTCAACATTTGCAAGGGATCACCATGTCATATAGAGCCGATATGTATGTGCAGCATGCATTTGAATGGCTTTTCAGTACGTAACACTGCCAAACTGATAATATAAACTATCTAGGAAATGAATATTTCTCAAGCAAATCTGTATTTATATAACACATTCCTGATTTGAAGTACCGAATTGATCCCTAGCAAATGTTGAGTAGTATATATTAGCAATCCTCTGTGAAAAGGGGGGTTAATGCGTCCCTGCGACTTATCACATGATTATGGATCAATCAAGTTAATTTCGCCAAACGTCTTTAAAAAAAAAACCGACTGAATCATGCGATAAACTGGTCCTTGGAGATACATAGAATTGACGAATAGCGAAAGGTTTCGGCACAGGTCAGGCTGTGCGAAATGCGCAGGCTGACCTGGGTCGATACTTTTCGCAGATGCATTAAGCCTCCTTTTCGAAGTGTATGACTTATTTGTTTCAGCGATTGTTCAACTTTTTTCAGCGCTGAATATACAAGTTCGACCGCTTTCGACGGCCTAAAATACAACCCATCTAAAATCAAAAAGATCTTTTATCGTCTAGACTTGACTTATCAAGCTTCACTGTCTAGATCCAACTTTCTGCACTCTCTGTGCAGTCTGATCTGAATCTATGCGGTCCGTAAAATAAAAATCCTTTCGCGTATGGCACCTTAAAAGTTAACCCCTTCCCCAGTGACAAATTTTAGAGGGTGGTTTTCGTCCGTTAGTTTAAACATACTTTATTCATCAATTACATGTAAATTTTACAAAGATCTAAAGACAAATCAACAAAAAAACAAACAATAACTGACGAAATGGATCAGAACGAAAGCTAAGCTTATATTGTTCTTCTCCAAAATTCCAGGTACTTAGAATAATTTTGGCTTTTTCTTTCTTTGGATGTGTAAATCCTTCTTCCAAAACTCCAACTAAATGCTTATATTTAGATAGATGGCATACAATATCTATTGATATGTGATGGTCATGGAGGAGGTCAATTGTTTGTGAAAAATTCCTCCTCGTTCCCCCAGTGAAACACTTCACACCAATTCAGCTTATTTTTCAGCTTATTTTCCTATTCTGTTTTTCTTTCCCATGGTTTTCTTTCGATAGCAATCAAAATACCGTTATAATTTTTTATTACAACCTGTTTTCGTCCGTTATCTTGCACTATACCCCGAAATATAACCAAAGGCCTTCAGGAGCGTCGCCCATATGGGTAACCGGTGGCGACTATAAATAAACGCAAATTCTCATCAATTCCGGTCCAAATTTAATACCACAAAGGAATAAGGAATGTAATGGAATGCATTCCAACTGGTTTTAAACACCAGTTGATTACATATAATTGCGTTATATCTATCTTTAAGAAACCGCACAAAAGGAGAAAAGTATACTTTGTAATCAAAATTATGTTCGTAGAATATGTCGAGCAGATGTTTCCTTTCCTTAATTCGTGCTTTCCGATCAAATTCATATCTTCTTTAGTGAAGTAGGCCGACCAAAAACTATCTGTGTTTAGGGTTTCTCGACTCTACCTACGTAGAAAATGCTGCCGACCACAAACCTTTTACGCTACGATTGAAAAAGAAATATGTCGGATGTGTTTTCGTTAAAGTTACATCATCGATTTACTTCAAAAACCTCGTAACTACAACTTGAAACATGCTGTAGTTACGAGGTTTTTAAAGTAATCCGACGACATGGTCCATGTAAAAAAGTCAATGGAAAAAAAAAAACGCTACCTAGCCTATCTACAGCATTTCCGATCGAAACACCAATAGGCATTACACTATAGATGCTCCAGACTGACTCTACGCATTTTAAAAAATACTGTGGAGTCAGATTAGAATGCACAGATTGTTCAGTTTGATCTTTGATCCACACTTTTGTATACGATACGATCAGGAGAGGACGACGCTAAAACCTGTCCAAAATTGTATCTTTTTTGACATTATTACGTTACTTATATCTCAAGATTTTTTTTTTTTGCAATCATAATCTTTAAACGTCTCAGTTCATTTCCTCTTAAACCTAACTTGTCTGCTTGCAAAAAGCCTATCTATACCTTTTTCACGTTCGCAAGCTCTTGTTTGTCTGTCTGTCTGTCTGTCTGTCTGTCTGTCTTTCTGTCTTCTTCTGTCTGGCTACTAGGCGGATCCCAAGGACTTTTTTCGGACAGTGCAGATAAAGATCAGACAGCAAAGAGCGTGCAGTCTGATCTTGAATCTACACTGTCCGACCAAAAGATATTTTTCGCGAAAACAGTAACTTTGAAATAACAATATTCGGGTTTTTTTTCTATTATGGACTTGAAATTTTGTTTTCCACTCGTGAACGAAGTTCCAAGCGACTGTTAAGGACGCAGCTCAACATGATTTGCAGTTCTCCTTTATAAAGTCGTTTTTATGTATTATTTGCTTGCTTATTTACTGTACGTCTATAAATGTTATCGTAAACTGAGTTGTCTGCAAATAAAACTGAACTCTTATCACGCTAAATAAGTAAAAAGAAACTTTGAAGCCGACTGCAAAAACCCAATTTCTGCTATTTCAAAGCTATATAAGGAGAAAGATATGTGACCCGTCACGCAAAGAGGGACTATCTGGGAAATGGGAAAAGTGTCAACCCTGGTCAGACTGCGCGAATTGCGCAGGCTGACCAGGATCGACAGTTTTGGCTTTTATGGTATTTTCTGTATGAAAAGTGGTCATTCTATCTTGTTATACAATCATTTTTGAACCTTCAGCTTAAACTGACCTGCACTATTGTCAATCTGTTTACATCTAATTGATGTAATCTACGGAATTCCCAGATTGCCCCTTTTTTTGTGACGGGACACATATAATCTCTATATCAGACAAAGAAGACGCAAGATTATCCTACACGTTTGTGCAGACTGATCATGATTTTGCATCGTCTGGAAGTGATCCTTGAGTCGCGTTGACCCGTCTGAAAGTTCAGTCTTTTGGCACCTTTTTCAACTATACTAGTATTTGGCTTTGCGGCCCGTGTTGATCAAAGACCTGGGCCCGTATTCACCAACCATTCTTAAGAACGTTCTTTGTCTTATTCTCCAGAATTTTCTACATTTGTAAGCAACACAACTTCTGATTGGCTAAACCATTCGGTTTAGCCAATCAGAAGTTGTTTTACTTACAAACGTAGAAAATCTTGAAGAATAAGACTAAGAATATTCTCAAGAATGGTTGGTGAATACGGGCCCTGGCTTAACAGAACGGGCTTCCAGTCAGAGATCTAGTCGCAATTACTGGCATCGATCATCGAAAAGAATTTAAATATCATCTTCCAATATGACACTTAATTTCGGCTCTATAAACAGAGTGCAACGAAAGCGTGGTAAAATTAGGTAATAATCTTCTTTCTATCGAGGTTTATGGTTCAATAAACCACAGTTGTGAGTTATGAGGCACAATAAATAATCCAAGAGGGCTATAGCCCGAGTGGTTTATTCATTGCGCCTCATAAATCACAACATGATTTATTGAACGATAAACCACGATAGAAAGAAGATTATTTCGATTCTAACAGGGCCAATTCTTAATGAAAGGAAAACAAGTAAAAACGCGGATGAAGATTATGTTCCATTGAATAGCTCACTCATTGAATGACGTCACTCGATATCGAATGACGTAACTCTACGTGGATTGTCGCAGATTTTACCACGCTTTCCTTTCACTGTGTTTATAGAGCCGAATTCGCGTGTCATGTTAGAATGTACGTTATTCTGTATACAGTGACGTCAGGCAGTATAAAGCCAGTAAGTTGGTTATTCAATGGAATAAAATCTGCATCCGCGTTTTCACTCTAAGAATGAACTTGTTTTCCTTTGATAAAAAGTTGGCCATGTTAGAATCGAAATAACCTTCGTTCTATCGTGGTTTATCGTTCAATAAACCACTTTGTGAGTTATGAGGCGCAATGAATAACCCTCTCGGGCTATCGCCCTCGTAGATTATTCATTTTGCCTCATAACTTACAACTGTGGTTTATTGAACGATATACCACGATAGACAGAAGATTATTTCTTAAATATCATTACTTTCTCTTGTTCCCTCAATGTTTTCAATAGCCTTTCTTCCTCAACATTGTTCAAATCCAGGATCGTTTAATTAAAAATTAATCTTAAACCCCAAGACAATTTTTTGCTCGATTCAAACTGAAAAACATACCAGACAACAAGATCATAATTGTGATTCAAAATTTTAGTTTATTTTTGGAAGAGAAGAAAACATGGCGGGAAAAGGAGAAAATGCTGGTTACCAGCATTTTCTCCTTTTACCACCAATGTTTTCAATAGCCGTCGTTCACAATATCATTAAGCCTCGGGATCTTTTGATAACAGGATAAAACCCGAACTATCGGAGAGAGTGCATTCACTATACGTTGTTCAATAAACTGAAAACGCGCATCAAGTTAGGGAAGCAACTGGCTTTGTTCTCCTGTTAGATATAGTATTGGAGATTGTGGAATAAGCTGTGATCCGATTTTCTGGGTTTTTTTTTTCCTGATTTTAAAGGAAAATTTGGGTATAATTTGGTGTTTGATATTAGTTTTGGGTTTACGCCGGTCGATTGCAATGATAAGTTGATCATTATAAAGCTCGTTACTAAAAGTGTGTCATCTAAGTTGGAAATTAATTTAAAAAAGAGGCATTTAGTCAAAGAACGAATTAAAGAACGAACGAGATTAGAACTTGACTTGAAGGTAAAACAGACAGATAGACAGACGAACGGACGCACAATTAGAAAGACAGAAGTGTGGAGAGACGGATGGACGAATGGACATTAAAATAGAAGGATTTTTGCAATATGTGTGTCCTTTGGCAAGCCACTACACAACCTCAGCTTAGTTTCAGGCAGATTGTAACGTTGACAATGTACAATGTAAGAGTCTGTTGAAAAAGAACAAGTGAACTGTGGTGATATCGTCGGTTTACTTCAAAATCCTCGTAACTACAGCTTGAAACAAGCTGTAGTTACGAGGTTTTTGAAGTAAACCGACGATGTACCTGACAGGCTGTTAAATAGTGTGGTAAAATTTCATTCAATTTGTCCTCTCTAGTGTTTATGTAATTAAATTCTTGAATCTGTCTTTAAGTTCGATGAACAAAATAAATAATCTACTAAGGTAGATGTAAATTTTTCAGAGACACCTCTAGAAAATGTTGGGTTCTTTTTTACGTTAAGCATCTACCGCCCTATTCCGCATTTTAGCGACCTAGTGAAAAATGGGCCTTAATAAACATTGGGAAAAAAGGAGAAAATGCTGGTTACACCAGCATTTTCTCCTTTTTTCACAATGTCTTCTACTTCAACAAACAGATTTCAAGTCATTGGAGTGATGTTCGTGTTGTAATCAACAGTTGCTATGAATTCAGACAAGTAAAAGATTCTACCGTTTGATAGAGAAAATTAAAAAGTCCACTTCATTATTCCAGCACTTTCAGAGTTAAATATTTTTTCCCCAAAGAAAAGCAGGCAAAGAAAGAACATAATCAGACTGTATGTGGTATGATCTTGATCTACACTTTCCATCAAATGCATAAATAATTGCAAAATACTGATAAAATTAGAATATGAGGGTAAAATTATATCAAACCTTGTTCCAAGGATTTTGGTTGATTCTACATGTATATACAATATCTACTTTTTCAACTTTTCGCAACATAATTGACTTAAATTTCGTTCGATATAAATAAAGATCAGACTGTACAGAAGATGCTGTCTGATCTCGGATCCACACTACTTTCTTTCGATTCCATTTGTTAAGCTCTTTAACAAACGTTAAAATCTGTAGACTTTTCCGTATTGGAAGTATTTTCAGATGACAAACGAGTCTGTCGCTTAAGCTAATGGAATTATCTCTGAAAGTGTTGAAAACATTGTGGAAACGGGAGAAAAAAAACTTAGCGTTATCATTTCTCACAGTATTTAAGCCTTATTTTTGATCTTCGACATCATAAAATCTCGGGGTCTTTTGGAAGAGACTACGTATTGCTAAACCCTTTACCAAACAATCCCTCGTTTTTACGACCCAGAAATAGAAAACTTTTGAAAACATTGTGGGAAAAGGAGAAAATGCTGGTATCCAGCATTTTCTCCTTTTCCCACAATGTTTTCTACCCTTCTTTAGGCAGTTTCCAAGTTTCGAGCTGATGTTCAATTTGTCCCTTTCAAGTACTTTCAATTTGGACCGGTCTAAAACTCTGTCGTTTGATAAAGAGTTAAGAGTACTGAGCGGAAACAACCCAAAAATGTTTACCTTTTTCCTGATAAATAAGTAAATTAAAACTTTTAATCCGACGGTAAAAAACCGGAATAACATTATTTGTAACATGCCGTTTAGAAAAAAAAAAACTTCTGATCAGACAGAAGAGGTCCTAGATCACCCTGCACGCTCTGTGCAGTCTGATCTATGTCTGCAAATGTTCAGTAAGTCGCGCTTTGCAGCTTCAGCTTAACCCACTACCACGCAATCCCTACTTTCGATGACCCTGAGAAGGAAGCCTTTAGAAAACATTGTGGGAAAGGGAGAAAATGCCGGTAACCGGCATTTTCTCCCTTTCCCACAATGTTTTCTACTCTTCACAAAACAAATTTCAGATTTTGGGTCACTTTCATTTTGTCGTCTGCAAATGCTTTCGATTTGGACAAGCCTGAAATCTTGTTGTTTGGTAATGCGTTAAGACTTATAAAGTCTCGAAGGCAAAGGTGATTTGGATTTTTATTTTACCTCTGCATGTCTGATTTGATAAACTTTGTATAAAGGCCCGTCTACACCGGCAAACATTTGTTTGCAAATACCAATGAACACCATGTTTACTGATCATTGCAAATGAAAGTTTGCTAGAATAGACAAGTCCCCAAACGGAAGCAAACAAAATGATACAGTGTTCGATAATAGTTACGTGTTCCTTTTTGTTTGCTGTTTTATAATGTTTGGTGCCATTATCTCCCGCTAGATGGCATTCATAAATACTCATCTATCTGATATGGGCATCCTGGGTACAGAGCCGAACCACTTTCCTACGCGACAACCGTTACTTTGAATTTAAAACTAAAATAAAGGTTTACTCAATAAAACACTACCTCGTGCAATTCACTCAGCTATGATCAACAGTTTAGAGAAATCTGGAGCTAAAGCAGGTCTTATTTCTCCACAAGCGTATTGATAAAAGCTATTTTCTACATTGCTACTTTATATAGCGTAATATTAGAGTTAGCCCGCTTTCGGGGCTAGTGATGCGTCATATAAGACAGTCGAATCTTCGAAGAATATGACATGCGCAGACAACGCCCTGTGGACAAATATGTCCAAACCGAGTCAAATGGTGTTTGCAAACAAATCTTTGTAAGTGTAGACGCGTTTCTGTGCATGTCATATTCTTCGAAGATTTCGACCTGTCCGATATGACGCATCACTCTCCCAAAAGAGGATTGTAGAAATACGCGCTATAAAGTAGCAATGGAGGAAGTGTTTTTTATAAAAACTTTTGAGGAGAAATCGTGTCTGTTTTAGTTCCAGATTTCTCTAAACTGCTGATCATAGCCGAAAGAATCGTACAAAGTAGCGTTTTATTGAGTAAACGTTTACTTTAGTTTGAAATTCAAGGTAACTGTTGTCGCGTAGAAAAGTAATACCCAGAATGCCCAAATTAGATAGATGTGTATTTGTAGAATGCCATCTAGCGGGAGATAACGAGTGTAGACGGGCCTTCAGATAAAGATATCGAGTATTTTTGCATGTTCACGTCTTGATAACATGCGACCTAGATTTTTAGTAAACTTATACCAACGGGTACATGTATTTTGCGTATATACTAAAACTGCATCCTTCCTTTCTATTGTTAAAGATTGGACTAACAATTACGACGTCAGTTGCTTTCAGTATACAGTGTAGATTTACTTTTAGGCTGATAATTGTGACACAAGAACCTTTCTTACGGGCAGTGTAGATCCAAGATCAGACTGCACAGAACGTGCAGTCTGATCTTGGATCTACACTGTCCGATGAGGAAATATTTTTCCCCATAAGAATACTGTAAGAATGGCAAAATCGGGGGTGTTGCTGTCGGTGTTTAAAGTTGTACTTCACTTATTTGGTAGGGTATGAGATAAGATCAGGCTACAAACAGACGTACAAAGAACTAGGATCAGTTATCTAAGCTCTCCAAAAGTTATTATGGATGATTTCATCAAAGTTAAAGTAATAGAAAAATTGTATATAATTCTTTTTTGTTATTTGTTTCTGACTGAACTTCTTTATCAAATTTACCGAGCTGTTTAACACTGGAGTATATTGTGGGTGTTTCAATGTGTTCATGGTTATTACGCTCTGGGCCCGTATTCACCAACCTATCTTAAGAATGTCCTTTGTCTCATTCTCCGTAAATTTCTACATTTGTAAGTAACACAACTTCTGATTGGCTAAACCGAATGGTTTAGAATTCGGTTTAGCCAATCAGAAGTTGTATTACTTACAAATATAGAAAACCTTGGAGAATTAGACTAAGAATATTTTCAAGAATGGTTGGTGAATACAGGACAGGCTGGTTTCTTTACGTTTTTTTTTTTTTCATTTTAGTTGTCTTTTTTCCAACAAAATTTTGGGTTTGATTAAATTGAAAGCATGTGCAGACGACAAATTAAGCATTTCTAATGTGGCGATTTTTCTCTTTGATAGGATAGCAAACATTGTTGAAAAATAGGAAAATGGTGGCTACGAGCATTTTCTCCTTTGTCAACAATGTGTTATGAAATCAAATCTACCCCTGTATTAGAACGTGTGGACTGTGTGATAATTATTTAAAGGACTAGTGAGGTTCAATTTCACAGACTGTGTAGACTAGTAAATCACTAACGTACATTTTTGTACTGTTGATATTTTCCATTAGGAAAAAGTCTTTTACTGAAGCATTACAGGCAACAGACAATTTTGGATTGAAACTGTATAGAAAACATCATGGGAAAAGGAGAAAATGCTGGTTACCAGCATTTTCTCCTTTTCCCACAATGTTTTCAAAAGTCTTTTTTTGTAAAAGTTTAAAAAAAAAAGCCTTATATACTTTTATTGACCATTACGTCATGATGATTTGACCTTTTTGTTTGACGAACTTAACGGACCATATAGCCAACTGACAGGTTTTTGTTTTGCGAAGCATTTCAGTCCCGGAAAAAAACAGCGGTTTAAAATAGCATCCCTTGTCTAAATATAGAGTGTAACACAGATTCTTATTGGCTGACTTGTTTGTTTTAGCCAATGAGATCCTGTGATATTGTTTTAATTTTTTTCAGAATTATCATTAGAATACAATTTACAACGCTAGCTTATTTATAACGCTGACCCGCGTTAGCGCAACACCCGTTTACAACGCGGATGTCAGTTGTTAGAAGAAGTTATTGACAAGGCGAACAAAATACTGTATAACATTTGAAAAAGTATTTAAACTTGCCTAAGGATGGATTACGGTGCGGAAGAAGAACTGTTCGGACAGAATTCATCGAGTGATATAACTGCACATATGTTTACCGTGGAACCGGTGGTTCATGAGAATTTAGAACTTTCCAAAGATTTTATACTGGATTATAAAGAATACAAAAATGTACTTGAAGAATGTAACAAGACGCTGCACCAAACTTCATATCCACAAGACGGTAAGTTAATTGATTGTGTTTATTTCAGTCCTTGATATTGACCTTAACCTTTCAACCCTTTACGACACATACCCGACTTTTAACACCCCTGTGAAAGAAGCCTTTTGAAAACATTGTGGGAAAAGGAGAAAATGCTTGTAAAATGCTGGTTTTCTTCCCTTCTTAAATCAAATTTCAATTCTTTAGTCAATTTATTTTGTCGTTCGCAAATGCCTTCAGTCTAAAATTTTGTCGTTTGGTAGAGTTAAGTAACTTCACCCTTTACCAAACAATCCCGATTTTTAACACCCTTGTGAAAGAAGCATTTTGAAAACATTGTGGGAAAAGGAGAAAATGCTGGTAAACAGCATTTTCTCCTTTTCCCACAAAGTTTTCTTCCCTTCCTAAAACAAATTTCAATTCTTTAGTCACATTTATTTTGTCGTCTGCAAATGCTTTCAGTTTGGACCAGTCTAAAATTTTGTCGTTTTGTAAAGAGTTAAGTAACGTAAAATAAATTGTCATGGTGTAAGCAAAAATCTGAATTGGCTTTTTCAACTTTTTTCCCTGAGAAATGACCCTCCCTATAAAATGACCCGTGGTTCATTTCACTACGTAGGGGAATGACCTGGGTCATTATTCTCCGTAAAGAAGTGACCCATGGGTCATTTCACTACGTAGTGAAATGACTCGTGGGTCATTTTGTAGGGGAGGGTCATTTCTCTGCATTACACCGGCTCGGTTAATTTCTTTCTAAGAAACGATGATAGTCATTGTAACAATATTAATTCCACTCTCGTCGCTGACCACTATTTCGACGATAGATAGTAGACTTGCAGCCAGTCACTTGAAAGAATATTTTGTGGGGTACTGGTAAAAGAAATCCCACGAAAGCAAGGATATGTGTACTGACTGCTGCGATATGACTTAAATAATGTTGTAAACGGCATAAAACACCATACAATTAATCAATCATATGGCACTAAAGGTGTAAAAAAAAAAACAACAACGTATTATACCTGGTCTGTCTGTGGTTGGAACATTGCTAGAAGACACATTACTGTCGTTAAACTATACCTTTGCGACCTTCAAGTGACTTTCAAATGAAAAATACCCGTTGTTATGGAAAACAATTTCATCCTTACTGCTCTGAATTAACGAATTAAATAATTTCCATCTGGGAATACAATAAAAATTAATTTCATTTCGGGGGAAAGGGGGGCCTAGAATGTGTAATTAAAAACCGGAGAGTGTAGATCCAAGATCAGGCTACACGTTACGTGCGGTCTGATCTTGTCTGCATTGTCTGCAAAAACAACTGAAGTCGGTTCCAGCTTTAAATTAACGAGTTAGATCATTTCAATCTGGGAAAACAATAAAGAAATGTATTGGGGTGGCAGTTTGATCTTGTCTGCAAGGACAGCTGAAGTCAGTTCCAGCACTCAATGGTTTGATGGTTTGACGTTTTGTACTATTGCGGCATTTGGTTTAACCGACCGCTTGCGAACTGGAAAAAAAGACAAGATGAGATTGCATATTTCATGCAGTCTTGTCTTGATCTACGCTGTTCCCACAAGCAATAAGATGTTGGTTCAAATGTGCAAGAGTTAAAATATTGTGACAGGGACCGTATATACACAATTTTCTTAGGCCGCCTACGCTCGAATATCTTTATCCAATTCTCCAATGTTCGAAAGGCATGGGGTAGAAGGCCTTTGCAATCTTTATGGGTTTATGGGAAAAGGGAGAAAATGTTTTTGAAAGACTTAAACTTATTTAATTAAATTATCAAATTTTGAAACTTTGTGGTCCTGAAAAGAGTTAAAAAGTCTTCTAAACGAATTTTTTTTCAAAAAGAGTTTCTTTGATAAAATCAAGTCACATATTCGCAAACTATTCTTAATTTAGAACGTTCTTTGTCTTGTTCTTTAACATTTTCTAAAATTGAAAGTAACACATCTTCTGATTGGCTAAACCGAATGGTTTACTCAAGGGGTGTTATTATACGTCATGTATACTCTGCAATGCTTTGTTACCCCATTGAAAGTGTAAATTGAATATCTTTCCTTTTTTTGCTTTTTTTTTTGCGCAAGATCAAATCACATGAGTGAGAAATATAAACCCACCTGTATGAAGCGTCACAAATTACAGATTTCTCGTGGTGGACTTCTCGCTAATCCGAGAACTTGTGAGATTTCATTTCGTCGAGACATAAAAAGCACCATTGCTACTAGAATACTTTTCCAAACAATGCCGACCTTTAACGACCCTGGACAAGATGGTTTTTTTTTTTGTCCACTTCTTTGCCAGCGAAAAAGGTGTTTTGAAACTATTATGTTTGTATCTTTAGTACTAACAGAAAGAGTCCATTTAGTTACATTTAGCACTTCTGTATTAGTCTGCATCGCGCGAAAAGGGGCATTCGTACATTTGCGTGAAGTGTTGTCTCGGACAAGCCTACGCAGTCCGCGCAGGCTAATCAAAAACGACACTATCCGTTTCTATGCAATTTTCTTTTTTGCACAAGTCTATTGTAGCACACAATCTAATGTAATAATTTTACGCAAATGTCCGAATGTCTTCGCCATCTTCGCAAGCCAAGACTGACGATTCACTACACTACTCTACCCTTGGCGGATCGAGCTTGATTTTACATTCCCCCGATACGCTTTTTCATTGGATGCAGCCAGCTCTAGCTGCAACGAATGAAATACCTCGTAGCATTTCGTCTTTGATAAAAATAGAATAAGGTCGCTACGTTTCGAATAGAAGGTAAACATGGAAACCTACGTGGATGTCTGCTTATCGCTTCATGTATATTCGTAAGCGGTTTGTAAAACGATATTTCATTTGCTTTTAAAAATATTATCTAAAGGGGGATAATAACCAGCATCAAATAGAGGGCGCATCGCAGGAATCTCGAAATCGGGGTCAATCAGCCAAGGTAAGAACCACGTAGTGATCGTAACATCGGCTCGCGAAGATGGTTTTCGCGTGTTGCAAGTTATATATAAGGAATGAGATATCCTCTGTTACCGATCGATACTTTTTGGAGATGCATTACATAGAGGATAATTAACTGGTTATTTCTTATATGAAAAATATCTCACGAGGATGCGTTGTTAGGCGTTGAAAAAACGAGTGCGCAGCACGAGTTTTTTTTTAACGCCTTACGACGCATCCGAGTGAGATATTTTTCATATCAAAAATAACCAGTTGATTATTCTATTTATTATATACCTTATTAACATTGTTATTTTCTATTAGACTGAGAAAAGTAGTTGGATTGTCTGGTTGAAAATATAGAACTTACAATTAACACTATCTATAAGTGCTTAATGAAAAAAAAGTAGTTCCTAAATTACGGCAGGAAGTGAAAGTAAAAGTTTATATGGTCACTAGTGATGATATCAAAATTCATTACACTGGGAAATTCCAGGATTTCACTGCTAGGTATAAAATAAATCCCCTTTTTACACAGAATGCCTCAGATGCACATAATGTTCTCCTTTTCCCACAATGTTTTCTACCCTTCCCAAATCAATACATGGATCCGTGGCGATAAGATAAACCGACTACCTTAGTTACTGTTGCCAAGGTCTCACAAACAAAGGTAGTCAATACATATACAGTATAGCAGATAGGCTACTTAAATCGTGCTGTCATGACTGTTTCTCTCAATAAAATTCCGGAAAAAGTACTTTAACCATATATTCCTATCGATGATAAATTCTCAGTAAGCAATTTAAAGATGCTTAACTAATTTACATACGGAGATGTATTAAAAGGGCGAATTACGGGGGTAACGAACAATGTAACAGATTTACATGTTTAAACAAAAATTTGAACATATAAAAAACATCAACAAATCTCCGTTTTGCCACAGAATAATAGAATTAACGATACTTGAATTGCTTTCGTTGGGCTAGAAAAGTCATCTCAGCATCATACCAAATTAAATAACACTGAATTACAAACCTTTCGAAAAGTTTATAGAATGTCTGATTTAACAGAGAGGTTTAAGTTAATGAAAAATTTCAATATTATGTTAAGGGGAAAAGGGTTGTCTGATGATTATAAAATATGTCAAGTGTGTTGTCAATTAAAGAAATTGTTAATATCATTGACGGTAATATATGATTTACTGATGACAACGGGTGGTCAAGTTGATTAGAGCGGTAATTTGCTTTGCAATCAAACACACTTCCTATCAAATTAACATATTACCAACACACCCTTTGTGCTAATGTGCAGATGTGCTAATCCATTTAAACTCGTCACCAAATGACAAAATTTTTAGGGCAATCAAAGCTGAAATATTTGTAGACTAAAAAATAAATGATTCAAAAATTGAAAATTGTTTTTGAAAGAGCGCAAAACACAGTGAGAAAAGGATAAAATGAATCTTACAAGCATTTTCTCCTTTTTCCGCAATGCTTTTAAAATCTTTCTACGGGTCGTTAAAACTCGGTGTTATGCGGTAAACGGTTAAAACATCAAGTCAAGAGAAAAATTTCCAAGTTCCACCAGATCAGAAGTTAGACTTTTTTTAAAATTGAAATATACTCCTAGTGAGGAAGAACTACACGTCAAAGTATTTGGATGTGCATAGATTATTGAACAAGGTTAGATATTCAAGTAAACGTATTTTCTTTTTATTAATACTTCATATAGGTCTATTTTTACCTTTGTTTTTCAGTTTTCTCTTTCAGAGAGGAAAAATTATAGAATACTTTGAATTAATCCATTAACCAGCGCTGATCAGCTCTTTGCATAAGTTCGAATTTTCAGTAATCATCACAATTTAAACTTGTCTATAGCCTCTCCGTGATCTCACGTCATCGGTACACGTTCGCAAAGCACATTTTTTAAGCTTTTTTTAAAATTCAAACGTTAAAAACACAACATAAATAAAGAGAATTGCAATCTTCCAACGTTAACAGTCGTTTATTTGTGAGCCGAAATTGCAGAAACCAAAGTAGGACATCGGGTAGAATAAATGCGATGTCCTGATTGGTCAAATATCGATTTCCACGGATCCATGTATTTTCGATTTTTCAGTCACAGTTATTTTGTCGTCTGCAAATGCTTTCAATTTGGACCAGTTTATAAAATTTGTCGTTTGGTAAAGAGTTAACATCGAATTCAAAATGTCATTTTAGTTATTTTAGCAGTATAAGGATCAAGGTTTGAGAACAGTGATAATGAAACCCTCTGGCTCTTTCCAAATCGATGCTTTTTGACAATTGTATAAGACTGGGTGACCTGGTGTGTTTTATTGTTATATTGTTATAAGTGCATAAACTTTTAGGTTTTTAATTTTACTATGTTTGTATTCGCTGCGGGGTTTCGAAGTCATAACTTTAAGTTTAGTGGTATTATTGTTTTCTGTTAACCTTTAGCCTCCTATATAAATGAAATGAAATTTTTGAGCCTGCAGTAAAAAGCCACATTTTGCTATTTCAAAGGTAATCTTTTGTGAGAAAAGATCTTCGTGTAGGACAGAGTAGATCAAAGATCAGACTGCTAAAGGGTCAGCAAGTCGTGCATAATAGCCTAGGCGTTAGAAGATCTGGTTTAGATTTTTCACTGCTTTCTTTAATTTTTTTCTAAACAAGTGAAAAACACTACAAAATATACTTTTCCCTCCAAATGCAAAACAAAAACCTGGAAGGTTTGCATGCAGTAAAAGGGTCAAAATCCGGCGTTTGAATATCGGGGTAGTCACCTTGTAATAGGTAACACTATCTGTTTTTATGAGATCAAATATAGCCAACAGACAAACGGACTGATGGACGGACGGACAGACGGACGGCCGGGAAGGTGAGATGGGGCAGGCAGACAGTCAGACAGAGCTGCGTAGTTGCACAAGAACACTGCAGAGATAAAGTTACGAAGAAAGTGCAATGTACGATGTATATTAATAACCTTGGATTTGTTGTTGTTGTTGTTCAAACAATACTTGTTTACTTGTTTGTGACAAAGCTTGGAAAATAAGAGAACAAAAACAATCTTTCATTTCAATTTCTAACGCTTTCTGATCTCACAGAGGAAGCAAAAATAAATAATTTCCTTCGAGAAAATATCTACTTCGACGAAAATTCCCGATTTCGGGGATTGAAGTTAAAGAACCAAAGGATTAAGAAAACCCGGTATATGATCAATGGGCCCTTTACACTTGAAAAGAACATATACCGGAAAGATACCGGGTAAACATTTCATTTTGTTTTATTTATCTTCATCCTGTTAAACAAAAAAAGTCCTGTGATGCTTTATACTAAACAGGTTGCTCAGATTATCATAGATTCCTTGAAATCCATGTTTTTTAATAACCGACTCAATCCTGGGGTACCATGGTCCTTTGACATGCAGATGATTGACAAAAATCAAAAAGTATCGACCCATGTCAGTGGCGCAGCTACGAGTGAAAATATTACCGATGATGTTCACGAAATGAAATAAATTTCGATCTTTCGCCGGAAAAAAATGGGGGGGGGGGGGCGGGGGAAAGAGAGAGACTTAATCAGATTACAGTACACTTCTTTTCGGTTATTCCCCGTGGCGTACCCCCCTCCACATTGCAACACATTTCTATATTACGTCAAGCGCGAGAAATCTTAGGTAAATTACGTCATATTTCCATCTGGTTGTGAGACACGCAGATTTTACCTCGGTAACTCTGCTCGAGAACAACTGTTTCCGCCTTCTTTGAAGAGGTAGAATTTAATACATAGGTATTTTCATTTGTTGTAACAATGAAATATCGAAAAATATTTCACCGATATTTCTCGATAATCTACCCGAAAGCATGATATAAATTTCGTTTCGATCTTTCATCGACAAAAACAAATCGATAGGTGAGTGCAAAACTATTCTAAGTGCCTGTACAGGCACTCAGAATAGTGTTGCACTCACCTATCGAAAAATTCGACTTCTTTCATGCTACCTACCCCCTCTTTTGAGGACTTACACAAAGTTGTTTCCAGTAATTTCTCTTTACATATCCTTTCCGCAAAATAATGCAACGCATAAAATGTAACAATGTTAGAGCAAATTACCTTCATATTTCCTTCTAGTTGAATTGGAAGCACTGTTTAACCTTGGTGACTAGTGGGCGGAAACAACTGTTTTTGCCTTCAATTGAATACGGGTCGTAACCATAAGTTACCAATGTATATTTCACCATTATTTCTTAATAAATTTCCGAATAGCATGAAATATAGACATTTATTTGAAGAAATATATATGCAAAGAACGTGGAGAAAACGTTCTGATAAATAGAAAATTATTTGTTTTCACCTAGATCTGTTTATACAATTTTAAGAACATTCTGCAGTAGTTCAGTCGGTAAAGTAAAGTACAGGGACCTATTCACCAACCTACTTAGTCTTATCTTTCAAGAATTTCTATTTTTGAAAGAAACACAAATTCTGATTGGCTAAACCATTTGGCGGGGCCGATGGTTTGATTGGTTGGTTGTATTTGGGGTTTAACGCCACTTTAACAGCCAAGGTCATATCATGGCGGTCGGTGACGCACATGTGTTTCCTGGCTTTCCCACACCGGTACTTACACTACTTTCTTTCCAAAGCCACCGACTACTTTTCTCACATGCTTCAGCAGAGGTGAGAGGCGAAAATACGTCGGAAAGGAAGTTTGCCTCAACCGGGTATGGAACTCACAACCACCAGGTCATGAGTCCGACACGCTCACCACTGAGCCACCCGGGCGGGCCTCGATGGTTTGAATCCGAATCTCGGCTGTTTTCATTGTGGGGATAAATGAGAGTCAGTGCGACAAGATTCGTTCAATGCTAAGGAGCCAGTGCTTCGGAAAGAATATCGTTTGAAGTACTGGTAAAAAGAACTCCAGGGAAGCAGGGAAAGTAATCTAGTAGCTGATATGAAACGGAAAAATGTTGAAAACGGCGTTAAACTCCATACAAACAAACACAAACAAATGCAAAGCCTACTGTTTAACTGATGAATTGAAAGTAGTGTTGTCTGCTAACGGGTTAACTCATTACCAAGCGACAGAAGTCGAAATCGAAAGCATTTGCAGACGATAAAATTAAAGTGATTGAAAATTTGAAATGTGTTTTGTGAAAGGTAGAAACATTGTGGGAAAAGGAGAAAATGCTAGTTACCAGCATTTTGGAAAAGGAGAAAATGCTGGTTACCAGCATTTTCTCCTTTTCCCAAAATGTTTTCTAAAGGCTTCTTTCTCAGGGTCTTCAAAAGTAGGGATGATGTGGTTAGTGGGTTCAGTCCAGTCTTGGGACATTTATGGATGTGGCTTCGCGCCCCACGGCAAGCGACAGAGAGTCAGAGAGGGCAATAGAGAGCGAATACCGAGGGTGACCATCTGCTAGTTGTTAAGAACGCAGAGAACTTTTGGAGGACTTTTTTCATGGTTTTATTTTATTTTCATTTTATTGAGCATTAAAGGTAGTAGAGTTACTAGGGCTAATTAGGCATTTATCTTGACAAAATTCAGTTCCCTAATTAGATCATTATAAATATCAAAATATCAACCTCACAGTTTTCTATTGTTCGTGACAGTAATTATACCCATCAACAACTCAGCCATGCTACAACAAAAGTGAGGTTGACGCGTCTCTCTGATGCACGATACCAAGCACGTCTTCATATATTTATGAATGGATTAAAACTTTTTTGTCTGACAACCAAAACTGATAAGGTAAATCTGACATTTGATATACAAAAAAATTGATCAATTGCAAAAAGTGTTGACTCAGGTCAGACTGCGCGGTCAAGGTCGCGGTCGCGGTCTGCGCCGGCTAACATGGGTTGATTTCGTATCAAGATGTATTAAGCCGCCTCTTCGTAGAGCATGTTTCAATTATATTGTACATAGATGATACTGAACGACAGTTCAATGACCTTTTAAAGGTGGCCCTTCCGATTTTGGGAAGAAAATCTTACAAAACTACAACAATTCATCCTTATACTCCCAAAGCCTTTTAATTTTTATTCATAAAACCCAAGTAGCCGAAAACCATCCCACAACACGAAAAATTAGAGATTTACTACGGCTCAGGTTGACACCACGGGAGACACGTTCTATTTTTAGATGATCAATTCGCTCATTTACTTACAGGAATACACAGAAGAAGCTTCAAACATAGCGTCCGAAGAAGACATTACGGAAAATAATGATAACATGTTTGTTATGTAATGGAATTTAAGCGTTATGACTCACGTGCCAGTCAATTGACATTCCCAAAATGCTCTATTGATTTTTGGCGCGAAATCTAAAAATACCTTAAGAGGCTACGTAGCCTTTTAAGGGAACACCATCAAAAAAAATTTGTTTTTTTTGTAATTTTATGAATCTTAATTATTGATGATTTGTATTATTTTTTCATATGAATTTCAGTGATATATATATTTTTAATTTGGTGAGATGTAAAAATTCTAAATACCCACCTTTAAAAACTGGTTTGCAACATACGGAAAGAGGGAACCAGCATTTTCTCCTTTTCCCAAAATGTTTTCTAAAGGCTAAAGAGTAGGGATTGCATGGTCCTTTGACATGCAGAAACTTAACCACAACTAAAAAGTTTCGACCCAGGTCAGCCTGCGCGGACTGCGCAGGGTGACCTAGGTTTATACTTTTTGCAGATGCAACAAGCCCTCTTTTTTCACAAAACGCGGTTCATTCGCAAATAACGAATCATATTATGGCTGGAACAGTAATGCAATTTGTCCCTGCAAGGACCGCAAAGAAATTTCTCGTGATCTGATTGGTTAACATGACGGGAACACGTATCATGTTCCCTGGTAAAAAGCACGTAAAGCCAGTTTCCCTTTTGAGTTTAAGGTATGACCTGTGTAATGCACTTCCGGTGAACATTTGGCAAAAATTCTAATTGGTTGTTAATTAAGGATAAATAAGGATATATGTAGAAATAAAATATTTGCACATTTCGAACGGATCAGAAATTCCGTTTATGTTTATCGTGAAACTATTTTTTGATACTTTTGTTTGTTTTCTAAAAAGGGAGGTAATTAGTATCTCTTTTTCAGTTGAGAATATAGCGGTTTTGAATTTATAAATGATAATTCAAAGAAGGAAAAAATGGAAAAATGAATCGGTGAGAGGAGTTCAATAATACTCATTTTTAATTATAGCAAATTTGCATGATGATATTTTAGTGGAAATAGCTGTTTTCCATTACACAGGTCTTACCTTAAACATCACTATATACGCGCAACACAACATCCAAAATGGCGGCATCGATCGATCACCAGACTGCACATTTATGCACCAAACCGCACGTTTTAGTGACGTCAGTTTCCAGTGACGTCAGTTTTCATTGAATTGGGGCACACAGAAGGGAATTTCTATTTCGTCAGCATATTCGATTCGTGACATCATAAAAACAGGAAAATTTCGCTTCATGCGCTTTGAAAGGGTAAAACTTTGCAGTATAATGAATTCGTTGTACGGTCAGGTGGCAGGGGACTTGGAAACTTGTTCACGGCTGTGGTGAATCATGTCGCCACCTCGCTGTCGGCTTGGGGCGACATGATTAACCACAGCCGTGAACACCTGACTGTACAACTAATATTGTTGAACGGAAAATATACTGTTTACCAGCAGTTTCTCCTTTTTTTTCTACAATATTTGGAAAAGTCTTAAAAAGGTCCTCAATGACGAATGGATGATAGAATTACTCAGCTTTAGTATCAAACATTTAACCCTTTCCTAAATAGACCTACATTTTATCTATTCAGAGTAAAAAGCTTTTGAAAAAATTGGTGGCAAAAGAGAAAATACCAGTTACTAGTAAGTTAGAATTATTAATGTTTATGTTATTAACGAAAAAAGAAAAGCTGTGGAAATATCATATGCTAAAATGAAAAGCGTTCTATATTTTCCAACAAAAGTGCATCCGTTGGGGCTCGAGCCAGTGGCTACCTAGTAACATATCCTGAACTTGGTCACTGAACCACGCAGGGCTCTCCCCTTGTCTGTCTGAATGAGTCAGTATCAAATGATGAGATCGGCGAAGAACAAAGTACAAACAGTGCCGATTGAATCATTCTAAGATCTTTCCCACAATTTGTTGAACCGCAAAATAGGTACTCCGGATATTAATTTTCTTTTCTTGTAATGGCTTTTTCTTTAGCATTGCGCTTCTTTCGCACAAAGCTGACTTCTTTCTAGTTTCTGTAATCACTTTATATGGCCCTTTGATCTTACAAAATGAAATGAAATGTTTATTTCCGTAACTTCCGGCCGGCATCATGAGATAAAGTGACCTCTATCGCCGACCGGAAATAGAATCGATTTGAGAATTGGCCGCCATTGTGAAACAGCTGCGCATCAGACAAGAACGCCAAAGACGAAATTATTTTTCTGTTCCAAATTTTGCAGAGAGATAGATATCTAACCCTAAAACAAACAATCCCGTCTAGGAGGGTTTTGAAAGCATTTTCTCCTTTTTCCACAAAGTTTTCTACTCTTATACAGGCAATGTCATCATTTCAGCTATACACGTAGTTTGTACCATGCAGATGCAGATGCAGATGGAAGAGTCTAACATTTTATTGTGTGGTAAAGAGTCATGTCCTAGATACAACAAAGTCTTTTGAGAGATTCGTTCATTTTCTTATTCTGTTCTTCAAAAGTGGATAATAATTACATGACTTTGCTGAGATATACACAGAAGATGAGCTTTGGATCAAACATTCTCAAGACCATCTTTTATCATAATCTGAATAAAGTAAAGTTATCATAATCTGTAAAGTAACACATTTTCTGATTGGCTAAACCAAATGGTTAAGCTAATCAGAAAATGCGTTGCTTTTAAATTCAGAAATTCTTGAGAATAAGACTATGAATGTTTTTAAGAATAGTTTTTGAATACGGACTCTAATTTGGGTTCAATCCTTGGTACTCAACGGTGTATTCTAAAACAAAAAGAGATGTTTTGGAATCGGAGTATTTTTGTAGACTGAAAGAGAAAGTCATTTCTTTGTCCTCAAAGCATTAAATTTTGGTTTTTAAAAAAAAAACAATGACGAAATTTCAGACTTTTCAATATATAAAAGACTTGCGGATGACAAATTTAATGTGACTAGAAAAATAGAATTTGCATATAAAATGGTGAAAAACATTCCGGAAAAACGAGACAATGCTTCTCCCCGAAATTTTCTCCATTTTCATAAATGTTTTATATATAAAAAAGCTTTTTTAACCATCACTAAACAATCATTGAGTTTTAAGGACCTTCACAAAAAATTGCCTCTGGAAACAATGTTTTCTATCAGACTGTGTCAGTATTTGAATCATAATCAATTATCAGAAAATATTTTCAATGTAGACCAGTCCAAAATTATTAATCATAATAATAAATTGATATTTGGTAAAGAGAAAAATTGGTGTATTTTAATTTCAATACTACCATACCATAGGCCTTCCCTTTGACCAGCGAGGCGACAGTAATGATTTCTGCCAAACAAATCTAACGCTTAGTAACGGAGCCCCTAGCTCCCCTGACTTTTGCGCACAGATGTAAATATCATCTAATTCTTACATACTATAAATCACTGTAATAAATGATTTTTAAAAGCAATGGAAACTGTACGATTATTGCAGTTTCCAGGCAACTTGAATATTATCATGTCACTTTGTATTTGTCTTCGTTCAAGAGCTGAGCAAATATTTCTTGGAATTCTTTCATCATTCGTTTATTGCTAATAGTTTAGACTGTTTCCTAATGAAGCATTTAGATGTCATGCCTGTTTGGTCAAAAAGCTCGGAAACATCATTTTTGTGTGCCACGACAGAGGTTAATCAACTTTGTCAGCGTGTAAGTGAAATTCCTTAAACATTGCGTGAAGAGATACGTCTTGCCGTCTGCAGAACAAAAATTAGTTTTCATGATTCGGTCTCAGACAATATTTAGTCACGCTAATCCATCTCGGTGTTTTATTTATTCTTGCTTCAGGGCCAGCGATTTGTTTTCTTTAATACCATCGACAGGGCCATTTTAAGATATGTATGTATGCGTATCGGGGCCTCATCTTCGCGAGCCAAGGTTACGATCACTATGTGGATCTTACCTTGGCTGATTAAGCCCGAATTCGAGATTCCTGCGATGTGCCCTCTATTGGATGCTGGTTATTACCCCCCTTTACATCATATTTCTAAAAGCAAATGAAATATCGTTTTACAAACCGCTTACGAATACACATGAAGCGATAAGCAGACATCCACGTGGGTTTCCATGTTTACCTTCTATTCGAAGGGTAGCGACCTTATTTTATTTCTATCAAAGATGAAATGCTACGAGCGATTTCATTCGTTACAGCTAGAGCCGACTGCATTTAATGAAAAAATGTATCGGGTGAATGTAAAGTCAAGCTCGATCCGCTAAGGGTAGAGTAGCGTAGTGAATCGTCAGCCTTGGCTTGCGAAGATACGGGGCCTTAGCTTTAGGCAAGCCCGCATAGCTTAGGTTGTAGAGCGTAGGCTTGTAAACGTCAGGTCTTGGGTCACTTGAGGGTGAGGGTCCAAGCCCCACGGCCGGCTACCTACAACTACTAATAATCTTTCGAGTTAGACGGTAAACCGAGATTCGAAGTGAAGGTGCTCTGCAATGAGCATGATAAAGAACCAGGGTTACTTAACTAAGTACCAAACGACAATATTTTTGGCTTGCCCTAATTTAAAGCATTTGCAGACGACAAAATAAAAGTGAATGAAAATTTGAAAATTGTTTTGTGGACCTGGATCAACACATTTTGCATTTGATAAATATTGTCAGAGGACCATTCCACTTTGGGATTCAGCTGGTTGCTACACAAAACAGAACCTTTGGATCCGTAATAACATGGGAATATTTAGCATGCTCGGGTACAATACTGAATTCTATTGGATGAGTACACTGCAGAACCAGTCTATATTCTGGACTTGTCCAAAATATAGACTGGTTCTGCAGTGTACGAATCCAATTGAATTCAGCATTGTACCCAAGAATGATAAATGACAACTTTATTGACTTTACTGACTCTTAAGTAAACGACATGTATAGGGCCATTTTAGTTTGAATAATTAAAAAAAATCAAAAGAGGGTTTTAAAGTTGCTCTTTTACAACGGACTACTCTTCCGGTCCAATATCGATATTTGGGACTCTTGTCTCGCTCTGAAAAATCCGTTTTGGGCTCTTGCCTCGTTCTGAAAAATCCGTTTTGGGCTCTTGCCTCGTTCTTGAAAATCAGTATTGAACTCTAAAGCGTCTAATATAGGCTAAGATATTCTGTACTCACGTGGTAGTATGAAAGCGATTCCATTGGACGTTAAATTGTAGGTGTGAAATAATGAATTCATTGGATGAGTACATTGCAGAACCAGTCTATATTTTGGACTCGTCCAAAATATAGACTGGTTCTGCAGTTTACGAATCCAACTGAATTCAGTATTGCACCCAAGAATGTTAAATGGCAACTTTATTTCACACCTTATTTTTACAACAGACGTTCGGTAGAGAAGTCTTCTGGTTCAACATCGATTTTCGGGACTCTTGCCTCGTTTTGAAAAAAATCATATTGGACTCTAGCCTCGTTCTAAAAAATCTATTTTGGACTTTGCCTCGTTCAGTAAAATCCGTATTGGACTCTACAGCGTCTATTATGGGCTAAGATATTCAATACTCACGTGGTAGTATTACAGCGATTTCATTGGCTGATAAGTTGTGGGTGTGAAATAACTATGATGAACTGCTCGGTAATATGCCTTGTACCCTTTCTGCCCCTAGGAAGGCGAAACTATTTTTTAATTCTTTTCAAATGATTAATTCAAAATTGAGACATTTTTCTTCGTATAATTTGTTGGCATTAACCCTTCACCACACAGCAGAATTTTAGACCTATCCAACTCGGAAGCATTACCAGATGATAATAATTTTTTTTTTTTATTGGCTCAAATGATACATTTTTTCTTTGATAAAGTAGAAAACTCTGTGGGAAAAGGAGAAAATGCTGGTTACCACCATTTTCTCCTTTTCCCACAAAGTTTTCAAAAGGCCTCTTCTTCGGGTCGTTAAAAGTCGTCATTGTGAGGTAAAGGGTTAATGATGTCAATAAGAAATGAAGGACATTCATGAAACATGTACCCTAGCGTGTATCTGGGCTGATGGTTATCAATCTTAATTGTAGTGCTACTTTTCCGCAACAAGGAAACAGGCTTGTGCGTCAAAAGATAAATTAGGGCGTCATCTGAAAGCTATTATCCATGTCGTCTAATGTACAGAGATGGTTCGCGTGTCCTTTTTTAACTCGAAAAATTGGTCTAATTATTGGCCATGTGGATTTGTTGTATTTTCTCTGTTATTAATCTTGTACTGGACGACAGAATTTTAGACTCTGCCACTTTAACCATTTGCAAAACAACCATTTAGTTTAACCTTAACTCTTTACCCTGGTTTTTGCGACCTTGAATAACCTTGAGATAGAAGCCTTTTGAAAACATTCTAGGAAAAGGAGAAAATGCTGGTAACCAGCATTTTCTCCTTTTCCCAAAATGTTTCTACCCTGTTTGGAAACAAATTTCTAATTTTGAGTTACGTTTATTTTGTCGTTTCAATAAGTGCTTTCAGTCAGGACCAATCTTAAATTCTGTTGTTTTGTAAGGAGTTAGAAAATAATACAGAATATATAAAAAGGGAGCGTAATGCAATCTGCAAAAAGTATCGATTCGGATTCGCCTGCCCAGTTTTACGGACCCCCCCCCCCCCCCAAAAAAAAAAAAACAAACAAACAAACAAGGAAAAAATGTGGTAAAAAAATGCTGGTTACCAGATTTTTCTCCTTTCCCCATAAAGGTTTCTACCCTTTCACAGACAAAGCCTAAGAGAGAAATATAATTTACGGTCTACAAATGCTTTCAAACCTGACGAATCTTCTGTTAAAGGTGTCCCTACAGATTTTGGGACAAACATTTTACAAAAAATACAAAAAGAAATCCATCCTCATACTCCCAAAACCTTTTAATTTTCCTTTCAAGGGATAACCCTTTCCCAAACAAGCCCTTGTTTTTACTTGTCTGCAGTACAAGTCTTTTGAAAACACTGTGGGGAAAGGAGAAATTGCTCGTAACGAGCAATTTCTCCTTTCCCCACAGTGTTTTCTGCCCCTTCAGATAATTTTCTGCCATTGTTATGAAACTTTAAAATTGTCGTCTGCAAACTCTTTCAGTTTGGAAGCGTCTAAAATTTGTTGTTTGGGAAAGGATTAAGCAGTCGGAAAAGGAGTGGGTGGTGGAGGGGGGCTTTATTTCTCAAAGAGTAAGCAAATTAGAAAAAAAAAAGTAATGTTGTAAATTTTTGATGTCTACAAAGTTTTTAATTACTCCTTTCACAGACAGCTAAATCAATTTGTGCTCTGTTCGAATTCCCTAGAAGCATAGCCTGTGACTTATATGGTAACAGTTTGCCCCGAAAATACATAAAGGATATTTGTTTCTTCGGTGGAAAATCGAAATTTATTTCAATTAGTGAATATCAACGGTAATATTTTCACTCGTGAAGTAAATGTAGACCTTTCACTGAAATGAAATATTCTATATATATTTTTTTTTTTAATTTTCCTTAAAATCCTGCGCTCTTATTTTGCGGTAATTCCCCATGGCGTACCTCCCCCACATACCAACATATTACAAAATTACGTAAAGCTCGAGGAATGTAGGGTAAACGAGCGAAATATGTCATATTTCTATCGGGTAGAATGGCAGGCACTGTCTGCCTGGGTAACCAGTGCGCGGGCACTACCGTTTCAGCCTTTCCGATGAATAATTAGAAATATGAAATCGGTAAATTTCACTGGTCGTAAGCATGAAATATCACCATTATATCTGGATTCGCCAAAAAATAACCACTGATAGCAGGACAGATGAATAAACTAACTAAGAAACAATTCGATATGTAAAATAAAACAATAAATGAAAAAAAAAAGCGTCCATTTTAGGGAACAGCTTTATCTGTGTAGACAGGCTGCATGAAAGTATGAAATATCTTACGTCTGTGGGTGAACAAGCGATGTCTCGGAATTACAAACTTTATTGCTCGAATAGGTCAGTTAATAGCTTAGACGGGGTTCATTTCATTGAATACGTTGACTTTACCTTTTTCGTGATAGAGTTTAATAACTATGGAAACAAAAATACCTTTCTCCTAGGTACTGAGTTTGAAAGGGTATTATAAAGCTTAAACATTTGGTTGGTTCTCAAAACGTACGGATAAAGACCAGACTGCACATCGGTGCAAAGGATACCACAAGTTACAGGATGTGTACTATGGATTGATATAACAGGAACAAATACAGGACACTGAGACAAGAAAGAATACAAAATTGGGTATATTTACATTCCGGCTCTAACAGATTTACTTTCATAAAATGATTTATAGATTATGATTTATACCTAGTTTTTGTCTGTGGAAAAAAATGAAAAACTTGGATTGGAAAATTATTAAACCGTCGGGAAATGCTACCAACCTAGTCACATATTGCCAAAGTTTCCAACTAAACATGAAGACGTAAATCTAACCTTATGAAATGAGTTCGGAATCCGAAACAATAACGTTACAAAAAAGATGCACAGTTCTATTTTCCATCTCCGACCGCAAATGTCAAACATCGGCGGATATTGGTTACAAAGGTGGATATTTATCTTTTTTTTTTTTCTAAATTTCAGTTGCTTGTCCTTGAGATGTTTTTGTTTGTTTCTCTCCAATATGAATCACAGCTGAAATTACTTAAGAAATTCTGAAACTTACTGCGTATATAGCACCTGTACAAGTGGTCCTACACAGAAAGATATATATCAATTTTAGGCCAATATGGTGTCGTTGTGCTGCGAACTGTTTCCGGGTCATGGTATCAAAAGAAATTTCAGTTTATATTGGATTTGAAGCGTTTTCCTTTAATGGTCAGTTAAAGAGAAAAATTACAGGAAAAATATGCAAATATGTATCACCTTTATGATATATTTTTGCACAAAAATGTAATTATATGAAAGCCTGGTTTGGTGCATGATAACCTCTGTTAATGTTTAAATCATTGTAAGTCATTAAAAAAATGATAATGGGTATACCATAAAATGGGTTTTTAGTAGAGATAGCGGATGATTAGGTTGTGTGAATAGTATGTGTTGTATATACTGTATTATGGGCCGGTGGCCTTGTATTACTTAATAAAGTTTTTCAAGTTTTCAAGATAAATGTACAAATATGCATGTTATATATAGACCACTGACTTAAAAAAGGGAGATAATTTGATCGAATGAAGGGTTTGTCTTTTTAAATAAATACATACTTTCTAACGGACACTTTTTTTTTTATATTTCAGCACTTATAGTACTTGTAATTCTAAGCAATAAGAAAAAACTAAAAAAAAAAAAGGCACCTATCCATGCTTCTGTTGTCAGAAGACAAGGTTTAAGGTCACTGTGGAAATTATTTTTTTCAAGGGAAAAAATAAAAGCTCAGTAGACATGGTGGGAAAGGGAGAAATTGCTCAATAAGTGTGATTTCTTCTTTTTCCAACAATAGTTTTCAAAGTTGAAACAACTATACTTTTACCGAAAAAGGGAACAGTATGGGAAAATAAGGAGTACTGTAAGGCATGAGTTTTTTTTTCGCGGACCTTTCCCTTTTAAGCAAATATTTCGCCATATTAACCACAAGCTGATAAAAAAATTATATATTATCTTTCCTCTGATTATTTTGTCAACGAATGCCGCTTTTAAAACTAGTGATCGCAAGTCAGTTTAACCGGAAAGAAGTTCCAGACTTTCGGCAGGAGGAAAATATTCACTGTGATGGGGAAATAATTCACCCCCGCTTAAATTACGACATTTCTCTACCCATAACATGTCTGAAAATAGACACATGAAATATAATACTCAAATTTCCTGCCTTTGCTTCTAACCTACATGTAGGTGTGTAACGTTGCCTCAGCAGCATTTTAATCATTTCTCGGTGAAAGTTTACAGATCCACTTTTTATTCACAGAAAAAAGTGCTACTTGTTTCATTGCCCCAAGTAGTATTACCATTATGCGCGAAAAAATGCACATGTGCACTTTTGATTCAATATCCACAAAAAAAATACTTGCGCAGTAAGATGCGCAACAACATTTGTCATGTACGTCTTTAACCAGTCAAAAACTATTATTACGTTAAAATGAATTATCATATCTTTACAGGAATAAGATTTAGTTCGTTTTAATGAATTACTAGATATATCTTGTTCTTTTATATTATGTCATTATTACGAAATACAAAATAAATGTCACATGACACCTTCGGGACTCCGTACAACAGTAAACTTCACCAGGGACTATCTTTAACTCGGTTTACAGCAAGTTAAATCTATCGACTTTCTTGCTTCCAACTCCCTTGCGCTCAACGTGATTAATGCGAGTGTACTTATTGTGACCATCTTAATTCTTAGACTGCTAAGTGCGACTCAGAGTTCTGTTGCGGACAGTGTAGATCAAGATCAGACTGCACAGAACGTGCAGTCTGATCTTGTATCTACACTGTCCGATGAGGTAATATTTTCCCCTCACAAAATTGACTTTGAAAAATCATCATTTGGGTTTTTACTATTGGCTTGCAAGTTTATTTAACTTATATGGTAGTTTAAGGGTTGATTTCGAGGTCGGTTGCTATTATACTTTAGATTGTCTTCTGTGTTCAGTTCTTAGGAAAAGATCCCATACTAGGTCCTTTGTCTATAATATTGCAAGAAACCAATGGTTTTGAAAGATAAAAGATATAGGTCCATATACAACACTGTCGTACCTATCTGAATATTATTCAACATAATTGATGCATGATGATGACGATGATAATATTGATAACGATGGCAACAATGATGCTGATGATATTGACAATAACAAGAATGATGATGATTATGATGATGAATATGATGATGTAGAAATGATGTTAATGATAAGGATTATGTTGATGATGATGATGTCGATGGTAATGATTACGACGATGATCATTATGATAATGTGATCATGACGACGAAGACGACGACGACGATGATGATGATGATGATGGTGATCATCATCATCATCATCGTCATCATCATCATCATCGTCATCATCATCATCATCATCATCATTATTACTATGATATTATGATCATGACGACGACAATGGTGGTGATGATGATGACAATGATGATGACGAAGACCATAATATTGATGATTATAAATTACTATTATGATCATGACGACGACACTGATCATGATGATGATGGTGATGACGTTGGCTACGTGTTTAATTTTACACAATCTTCCATTTTTGAACGTATCTCCAGCTAAAGACAAAGGTAATTAGGAATTGTTCTCGAGACTTTCATGTGACACCGAGAAAAGTTATTACTATTGGTTCCTTATTTATGCCCAATTAATGAGAACTGTTAGCACGTACCATTTGAGAGTAAAATTAACCTAAACATCTTTTCTTGCAATGCAAACATTTATCATTCTGTTCAATTGAAACACAATTTAATTGCCTTTTTTCAGTTACAATGAACTGTTTAATTGATTTGAGTCATGCTCTGAGAAAACGGGAGGGGGGGTAATTTTTTTTTTTTTGTACGAAGAAAGAAAAAAGAAATTCATCCAATTCATCCAATTGAAAACATGCATCGGGCTACAATGATGATGACGTCACAAAAGTTATTGGTCTGGTTTATTTTTGAGGTTACGTTTTCATAACATTATATCGTCCAAGAGTTTTGTGAAAATACAAGATGTGAAAAGTTTGCTTTTGACGAAACTCGCCAAAATTTTGGTACGCGAAAAAACCTGATATACGGTATCAACCCTGTACCAAACGACAACATTTTAGACCGGTCTAAATAGAAAGCGCTTACAGACGACTAAAAGAATGTAACTCAAAAATTGAAATTTATTTCCAGCAGGAAGGAAAACATTGCGGGAAAAGGAGAAAATGCTGGTGACCAGCATTTTCTCCTTTTTTCCACAATGTTTCTAAAGGCTTCTATCTCAGGGTCGTAAAAAACCAGGGATTGTTTGGTGAAGGGTTAATCAGGATGAGGGTTGAAGAGTACCAACTATAGATATAGACTAATTAGGCGGAGAAATTTCTTGAGAATACTTGATATGCTGTTATGCGTGTAATTTATCGGCTCGTAAATAACTTTCTCTCTATTATTTGTTATTAATAAAGTGTCAGTAAGTATTAGATATTGCATAAAGGCAGAGAGACGTGGGTGTGGAAGAGATATTGAGTAAAGATAGAGGGGAGAGAGAGAGAGAGAGAGAGAGAGAGAGAGAGAGAGAGAGAGAGAGGGGACATAGAACAGGAGACAGACAGACAGACAGACAATATTGAATTAAAGTAGAAGATAGCTTTATAAAACATTGTTTAGAGCAATAAATCTTTTGCTTAAACAGTACAGATCATAATTATTCTTTAATGTATTGTACAACGTGCGTCGTCAACTGCACATACTTGTATATTTAACAAAACAACGTTATACTTTACAACGAGATTTTAAAGGTGGCCCTTCAGATTTTGAGACGAAAATTTTACAAAAATACAAAAGAATCAGCCTTATACTCCCAAAGCCTTACAATTTTCATACATAAAACCCAAGTAGTCGAAAACAATCCGACAACAAGAGAAATTAGAGATTTACTACAGCCTAGATGAGAAAACGGGAGTGCCTCTTGTCCGTAATCCCGCGCTGAACATGATGTTTTGATGAAGTTGAAAAACTAAGCGGGAGACTGGAAGAAAACTGGCTTTATTTCATCGAATAGAAAGCTAATGATAAAACAATGTACCTCGATCGGTGGGGAAATGTCATATTCTTACAACTGTACCAAAACACGTTGCTTATATTTATTAATTTAGCTGTTATAAAGTTTTGAAATTTTGCATGGTGTACTGTTCGGTGCAAACCGAAACTAAACTACTGTACGGTTGGGTGATCGGAATTTCTGTACGCTTCGGTAACAAATATGAAGTCAAAAATCTGTACGCTTCGGTGAAAATGATTAAAGGAGAAAAATGCTAGAACAGTCTACTTGTATTTCCCGCACAGCGAGAATTCCTTATACAAGTACATGAAACCAATTTGTGTCATTTACTCTATATCTTGTTTGTTATGTTAAAACCGTATAATGCCTCAAAAATGAGTCACGCCAGGGTTTCCTGGCTTGTAAGGATTTGATAGAGAATTCGTTGTTATTCCTATTTTCTAAAGGAAAAGTACGAGTCATTTTAGAGTAGTGTTTAAAATGAGTGTGAATTTAAAAAAAAAATTATCCCCAGATAAAACAACAATGTATCAACGTATTCAGATGACCTCGATGAAGGCCTTTTATTCGAATATACTAAATACCGGAGTGTGACAAAATAAAAATATGTTATTAACAGAATGTAACAAAACATTTTTAAGTTCCATGTATATAATTCTATAGTAGAACACTGAAAGCAGAAGAAAAAAATATCAGTACAGTAGTTCCTCATCCGTGTAACTGAAACATAAAAGTGAGAGTTTATAAATGCTTAAAAATGAAAGCTACGGAATACACCGATCGAGGCACCCTCTTTTATCATTAGCTTTCTATTCGATGAAATAAAGCCAGTTTTCTTCCGGTCTCCCGCTTAGTTTTTCAACATCATCAAAGCATCATGTTCAGCGCGGGATTACGGACAAGAGTCACTCCAGTTTTCTCATCAGCTACTATCGCTTGATTTTTCAATCAAAGCTCTTTAGATTGGTACCTTACTCGTTGTAGGGGATGTAATTTGAAACAAGTTTGGACCAAAATTAAACAACACTTACTTTGTCAATAACACGTGTCCGCCATCTTGAATTCACCGAAGAGATTTCCCGTACAGAGTTTCCATACAGTGTTCAAAGGGAAAGACGGTCTAATTTTACATCAGCAACTCGTGCATTTACATACCGGAAATAGACAGACGAAGCTTCAAACATAGCGTCAGAAGTTCTAGACAATATGGAAAATAATTACATGTTTGTTATGTTATGGAATTTAAGTGTCATTAGTCACCTGCCAATCACCTAATATTCCCACACCGTTTTTCTTTTTTTTTTAGGGAAATCTAAAAATAGCTGAAGAGGCTACGTAGCTTTTTAAGGGAATGCCACAAAAAAAATTGTTTTTGAAATATTATGATTCTTTATTATTGATGATTTGTATTGCATTTTCATATGAATTTCAGTAATATATATATTCTTTTATTTGGTGTGATGTGAAAAATCTAAATACCTACCTTTAAAGTGAAGTCACGGAAAAAGAAATATAGGTTAGTATGAGGTTCTGTATGAAAAGAAAAGAAACCATTGAAAAAATGTAGAAAATGAACAATTAAATAGCAATGAATATATTATATTACTATTATTCTATTTTAAAACATTTATTACTTTCCATACACAATTTTCATTACTTTCACAAGAAAAAAATAACAGCATGTTTTTATTCAGATAATGTTCCTTTGTTTTAGTCTTATCTGACCCTTAGGCTGCTATGTGCGACTCACTGACCTATTGCGGACAATGTAGATCATGATCAGACTGCACATAACGTGCAGTCTGATCTTGAATCTGCATTGTCTGATACCGATCTGTTGTTCTCCAAAAATACCGTTCAAATGGCAAAAACTTGGGTTATTACTATCAACTCAAAAAAAAAACATTTAACTTACTTAACAGAATGAGGGTTAACACTTTACTAGACGATTCAATCTTAAACTTGTCAAAAATCAAAACATTTACAGTTGCAGTTGCAAACTGGGACTGTTCTGTAATAGTTAAGGGTATCACAGGTTAAATCCTTTCTCAAACGACAAATTGTGGACTCTTCCAAACTGAAAGAGTTTGCAGACAACAATTTTAGATTTTGAGAAAATGGCAGACAGTTCTGAAAAAGGGTAGAAAACACTGTGGGAGAAGGAGAAATTGCTCGTTACGAGCAATTTCTCCTTTTCCCACAGTGTTTTCAAAAGACTTTTACAGCAGACACGTAAAAACCAGGGCTTGTTTGGACAAAGATTAATTGGTACACGGTCTAATAATCGTGAGCTTATTCGTGTCTAAGGTAAACATGAAACCAGTGCTTGTATTGTGTGTAAAGAGAAATACAGTCTACAACATCTATTCTGTTCTGTTCTGCGTCTGTACTCAGCAACCAGTCTAAGGCCCTTCTCGGTCTTAATCATAATAATTTTCTAAATTTGAAAGTAACACAATTTCTGATTGGCTAAAACCATTTGGTTCAGCCAATCAGATTTTATGATACTTTCAAGTTTAGAAAATCTTGAAGAGTAAGACTAAGAATGGTAGGTAAATATGAACCTTGTTCTCTTTTATAGTTTTCCAGACTGTATAGAACGATGGAAATGTCATTGTAGTTCTTGAATTTCAGATTCTATTTCTTTTCACTCAGATATGACTGAAGAAAATTAATCGAAAAGGCCTTATAAGGTGAATTGTTATTTCAATTTTATATTCTGCGAGAAAACATATCATAAAGGTCGAAGTAATTTTATAGAAACATTGTTTTGCCTAACGACTACAGTCTCTTATTAGCTAACCTGAGCACCAAGTGCTCAAAGCGAGATAAAGTGATCGTGCTGTGCCCGGCATACTTAGGTCGTACCTTGTACGTCGTTCGTCGTCAGTCTAACATCGTCAGGGCATCAACAATTATTTTGTGAGCACTCTAGAGGCCACATTTTTGGTTCGATACTCATAAAATTTTGTCACAATGTTTGTATAGATACAATCTCGCTTAGCATTGAAATTGGGTCACCTTAGGTAAAAAAGAGGTCACGGGAAAAACCTTACCAAAACTTTGTGTGCACTCAAGAAGACACCTTTCTAGACTAGGACTAATGCTTGAGCAGCCTAATCGGAATGTTTGTCTTGATAATATCTTAGACAGGTTTGAAATTTGGTCAGATCAGGTCAAATAGTAGGTCACTGGTCCAAATCTTAGTAAAACCTTGTGTGGACTTTAGAGGCCATATTTTCAACTTTTTTATACTATATTATTTATAGTACGTCTGCCATTCATGGTACCCATGCTTTTTTGGATCTCTGTTATTACCAGTAAATTCTACTCCGGACATTATTCTTTCCACGCTGTTGGCTGCTTTTCCACAATTAAAGTCAGCGACTGAACAATGATCAGCAGTGAAAAAGGAATGAATCATTTTCAGAAAAAAAAAGCCGATATTTGGGTTCGAAATAGCGACCTTGTACGCTACATATTGGGCTATTCGGTCAATCGGCGTTCTATCAGAATAGCAACAACAACAACAAATATTCTAAATGCAACTGAAGTGCATGCACCTACAAGGCGTGTGGCTTAGTTTGTTAGCCGAGAGATCTGCAGGCAAAAGTGGTTTGCAACACGCGAAAAGGGACATTCCGAAATTTGCGTTCAGATCATCCTGCGCAGTACGCGCAGGCTGATCTGAGACGACACTTTACGCCAACATCAGATTTTGTGCTACACCAGACTTGCATGAAACAGAAAATCTAACACCATCGGAAAGTCTCGTTGCGGATCAGTCCACGCGGACTGCACAGGCTGATCCGGGATGACACTTTACGTTAATATCCGAATACCCATTTTGCCGTGTTGCGTGCGAAATGAAAAAGCTTTTTTTTCCCTCCACTGTCTGTTGACTAATGTTTAATAAACGAAACCTGTAGGTGACACTTGAGAGTTTTCGTCGTCTTTATTAGGAGATATGAGTTCTAGCAGACATATACTAATGGTTTCGCACCAAACTATTTTTACAAATCATTGCGACAAAAAAGGAGAAATTGCTTGTGACGAGCACAATGTTTTGGCACAATGTTTCAGAATATATTTATAGATTAAGATATATTATTTCATGCTTTCCGGTAGGATATCGAGAATTGGCAGTGAAAATATTTTTCGATCTTACACTGGTACCACCAGTGAAAATACCGATTTTCACGTTCTTGTCGCCTAGGTAAATTGCGCGTGCCTAACAACCAGATGGGAAATATGACGTCATATACCTTACATTTCACGCGCTTGACGTAACGTTGCTATGCGGGAGGGGTACGCCACGGGGAATAAGGAAAAAGAACTGCGCCACTGGTGAAAATATTACCGATGGTGTCCACTCGATGAAATAAATTTCGATCTTACACCGAAAAAAACAAATATCCTCTATTTATTGCATGCTTTAAGGTAGAATATCAAGAAATATCGGTGAAATATTTATCGATATTTCATGGTTACGACCAGTGAAAATATCGATTTTTACATTCTAACTCTTCAAATGAAGGCGAAAATAGTTGTTCCCGCGCACTAGTTACCTAGGTAAAGTGCGCGTACCTCACAACCAGATTAAATTAATTTACCGTGCATTTCCCGCGCATGACGTTGCTATGCGGAGGGGTACGCCACGGGGATTGAAAGGATTTTGATTAACTTCCCCAAAGGATTAAAACCATGAAATGAATAGAATATTTGTTGGGTTTTTTTTTCGGTAAAAGATCGGAATTTATTTATTTCATGAATATCATGAAATGAAATATTACCGATAGTGTTCACTCGATATTTCACCATAAAAAAAGACACACACACAAATATCCTCTATATATTGCATAGTTGATCATTATTCCCTCTTTAAAGTAATAGTTTTAAACTTCTCGGCCTCATTTTATTACCCCATTAGTAATGAGCTAGCTTTTCACCAGACGGCAAAATTTTAGACATTAATTTTTGAAATTGATAGCTTTTGCAGGCGAGAAAACAAACATGGTTCATGTAATGATATTTTTCTTTGAACGGATAGAGATGATTGAGGAAAAAAGGAGAAAATGCTGGTTACCAGCATTTTCTCCTTTTTCCTTCAATGTTTTCAAAAGCCTTCCTCTTCAGGTTCGAAGTTCGTTAAACCACGTGATTGCTTGGTAAAGGGTTAAAAGGCGAAGTCATAGAAAATAATCCTAATGGACAAAACAAACACAGAGTAGGCTTGTATGGTATGCAGGAAACATTTCGGTGTTTCTGTCTGGAAAGTAATGTCTTTGCGTGACATTGAACTGAGAGAAAATGTACATCGGCAATCTTCGCCCGTTTCCGTGAAGAGCCGTTTTGTTTGATTTTATTGCGTGGCAGTATTGAACTGAGAGAAAATATACATTGACATTCTTCGTGCGTTTCCGTAAAGGCTTGATGTGGTTTTAGAGAAAAGTATTAATGGCCTGAGATAAAATAAATCTTCCGTCTTTTTGCATGAATACGCGTATTATGTGGTTTTATAGTCTATTTCCGTGAGTACCTGTTTTAAATGGTTTTGTATTATGACATTTTTGGACTGAGACGAAATATACATCGACACTCTTCGCAAGTTTCCGTAAAGACTTATATTATATGGGTTTACCAGGGCCATGTAAGATATTGTAACTAGTCAGTTATAAGTATGTCCTTATCGAAGTAGGATTGAAGTAATATGTAGATGTCCAAGTGAAATCTATCGAGCAATACCGATTTCAGGTACATACATACACGATCTGACAGAAGTTGGAATTTGAGACAGAAATTGTATCATAACCTCTCTTGATTTCAGAGTAAACGACCCATTACGAAGATTCCTTACTTATATTGCTTATTTCACACAATTTAAGCATATGTGACGTCATTTTGCACTACGTGCTGATGAGAGGGTCGGGTTTTAGACGTTACTCATGGGATTTTTAGGCCGTACGTGCGTGTATTCTGATCGATAATTTATGAGATGTGGTACTGTGATGAAAAGAATTTGAACGTCGTTGGCATTTTACCGTGATTATTTGTTTTTGTTAAAACTGGCGCTAAAGAAATTCATAAGTTCCCATGAGGCTCGCTTAATCTCTTTTCTTTTTTCAAGACTCGTTTAATAAAGTTTAATAAGTTCTATCTCGAATTTTGATATTGAATGTCAATTTATGTGAGACCCTTTAGTTATTAAACGATGGTTATATCTACTACAGACGTCAGTTCCCTTTGAAATGTTTATCTGATTCAGTGACATAATAAACTGTCGGCCTGCAACAGAGCTGTAGTTTTACATGTCCTCTGGAGCGGGATCATAATGCACAGAGCAAAATATAAGAGGGAGTGATGATATTCTAAATCTGTTATTTCTCTTCCAAATCCTATGTTATGGGTACTCATTAGAATCGTCTCGAGGAGACGGTTCTAATGAGTACCCATAACATAGGGTTTAGTGGAGAATAATTGATATTTTCAATTGTGAAATCAAAATCACTCCCTCTATATGGAGCTCTGAAATTGCATATACAAATAAACATTTCCTTGAAAAATAGGGGCTTGGTTCATCTTCAGAAAATATCGACCCGTACCAACCTACCCAGTCCGAGCAGTCTGCTTTGGTAAACTTTTGCATACCCAAGGACCATTTTACCTCTCAATTCAGTTCTTACATTACGACGCATTGCTCAAAGATTTCCTTAACTCTTTACCACACGATGAAAATGAAAACTTGTCCAAATTGAAAGCATTTGCATATGACAATTCAAACGTGTCTCCGGTAACGGTACTTGTCTTTGATAGGTAAGAAAACATTGAGGGAAAAGGGGAAAATGCTGGTTACCAGCATTTTCTCCTTTTCCCTTAATGTTTTCAAAAGGCCTCTTCCGCAGGGGTCATTAAAAATCGGGATTGTGTGGTAAAGAGTTAAGAGTACATTGATACTATACGTGAATGTTCTCACGTAATAGTTCTTTAATCGCGTAAGGAAATTTTCGAGTGTCAATGTTAATGATGCTTAAATGGCAAAATAAGATTGCATGAAATGTAATTTATTTTGCGTAAACATCTCTTTTTTAAGCCTCATTATTCCAACGATTATCCATCTTATTGTAATTGGTATCCTAATTATTTTCTTTCGACGCTGTAGATGTTTTTTTACAGTTTCTTAATGAGAACCAAATATGGAACCGCCCTATAATTGAAGTGTATAAATAGATTAATATGTTCTTTTGCAGCCAAATATGTAAACGCGACCTCTTTTCTCACCTGCAAATACAATCCCCTGGATCTCAGAAAAATAGACACTTACTCTATGTTTAAGTAGTTTAAAGGTCGGTATTTAGAATTTTTACATCTCACCAAATTAAAAAATATTTATATCACTTAAATTAATATGAAAAAATAATACTAATAACCAATAATTAAGATTCATAAAATTACGAAAAAAATATTTTTTGATGGTGTTCCCTTAAAAGGCAACGTAGTCTCTTAAGGTATTTTTAGATTTCGCGCCAAAAAATCAATAAAGCATTGTGGGAATGTCAAGTGACTGGCAAGTGACTCATAACGCTTAAATTCCATTACATAACCAACATGTAATAATTATTTTCCATAATGTCTTCTTCGGACACTATATTTGAAACTTCGTCTGTGTATTCCTGTATGTAAATGAGCCAATTGATCATCTAAACATAGAATGTGTCTCCCGTTGGTGTCAACCTAGACCGTAGTAAATCTTTAATTTATCGTGTTGTCGGATGGTTTTCGACTACTGGGGTTTTATGAATGGAAATTTAAAGGCTTTGGGAGTATAAGGATATTTTTTTTTTTTGCATATTTGTAAAATGTTCGTCCCAAAATCTGACGGGCCACCTTTAAACATACTTTTTTTTCCTCATGAATACATGGAAATGGGGTTGGGTCACAAGTTATAACAACTTAGACTCTATGAAAGTGCCATAATGCATCCGCAAAAAGTATCAACCCATGTCAGCCTGCGCAGTCCGCGAAGGCTGACATGGGTCGAAACTTTTTGCCAATGGTAATTTTTTTTCGAATGTCTAACGACCATTCTATCACATGTTTCAGTCGGTTTTTTTTTTTTTTTTTTTTTTTTTTTTTTTTAAGAATTTTTATGGATCTATAATTATGTGATGAACTGCTCGGAATAATGAACCTCGGAGATGCATCAAACCTTCTTTTGCAAAGCTTGGCTTAAATTATTCTACAGACTTGACAACCAAGCGGAAAGTATAGATACCCTGTGCCTTTCCGTATTTCAACAACAGTAACGAGGAAGATGTTCAAAGACACCTGTGGAAAAAGATAAAAAGCTAGTAGCCGGGATTTTCTCCTATTGCATGATTTGTTCCTACCCTTTCAAAGCCAAATTTTGTCATTTGGATCACATGTTTTGGTCATCTGTAAATGTTTTCAAATTTACAAGTTTAAAAATTCTGTTGTCTAGTTAAGAGCTTAACTATACGCTTCGTAAGAGTATAACCATACGCTCTGTGAGAGTAAAACGATATTTTTTAGAGTACTATGATGCCCTATGTAAGAGTTTGACCATATACTCTTGCAGAGCATAACAATGCTCTTTGTAGTAGTATAACGTTACATTCTGTAAGACTGTAACACTACACTTTGTAAGATTATAACAATATGCTTTGTAAGAGTGTGACCATACGCTCTGTAAGAGTGTGACCATACGCTCTGTAAGAGTATAACACTACGCTTTGTAAGATTATAACGACATGCTTTGTAAGAGTGTGACCATACGCTCTGTAAGAGTATAATGATACACTCTGTAAGAGTAAAGTAAGACGCTGTATAAGAGTATAACGATATGCTTTATAAGAGTATGGCCACACTCTTTGTAAGAGTGTAATGTTACGCATTGTAGCAAACATTTTGTCCTTCCATTTAAACGTTTTTAGGCGTATTTAATTTAATGCGTTTGCTTTTGGCCTGCTTCTTGGTACTGATAGAGAATGAATGGATGGTAATAAGCGATTCAAAAGTTTGTAAATGTTTATTAGTAGACCCCTGCTGCACATTTATAAAACCACTTTTCACAAGCATTGCTACCGCAAAGCGATGCCAGGAGTCTTGACTCATACCACAGCAAATAAACGTGATACAGTATGATCCTTTTTCTTGTTCTTTTTGGAAATTTGATATTTTCATAAGCGTAACCCAATAGCCCAATACTACTTTTCAACAAAATATCGAAACGGCGAAGAAAAATAGGCAATTGCTCGCAAGGTTACTTTTCTATATGTTACTTCTTATTGAGGCATAACAGATTTTGATATCTTTCATATTCATATTCCAGCATCTCTTACACTGCTGTGAGAGCAAAATGTCGGCAGGAAGGGGGAACTCGGTTCAATTTTGTCGACACTAATTCAAAAGCAAGACGCATGTCACAGTGTATTTCTAAATGGATATACCCCCTGCCAACATCAAAGACGAATAAATCTGTTGTTTAATTTTCTTTCATCTTTTTTTTTTTTCGTCTATTTTCTTTGAACCTAACAAAATTTCCTAAATTTGAGACAATTGATAACTTGTATTTCTTTATATCTGTAGCCATTCCCAAGAATTTCTTGAAATATGGTGAAATATGGTGTTTCTAAACGCAAGCAATTAGTGGTATAATCGTTGAGACAATTAAGTAAAAATAATTGCCTGTCTCTTTAACAAGTACTTGTTGTTTATTTTTCCTCTTTTAACCCGGTACCAAACAATCCCAAAATTTAACGCCTCTGAAAATGTCTTTTGTCTTGACTTATAAGCTAAATCGATCTGTAAATAATGTGTTGTACCAAGTTGTAGTATAGACTGGTTTTTTTCAGCCTGATTTCTTTGTAGATTAAACGGGTAGATGATATTCATGTTTAACCTTTCTGTGATAAAGGAATCATATTATTAGGCCATAATTATTCCTTTTAAATTCATTTGGGATAAAACTATTGACAACAAAAAGAAAAATGCTTTTAAGTCGGCTAGACAATGTTCATTTCGGCATTATACTTACAAACTTCTCAAAAGATGTCTTTACTTGGTGGAAGGGAAAAAACTGTTCATATAAGTATTTTGTACTCCTCCTACAATGTTTTTACAAGCCTTCTGTCTGATGGTCGTTAAATTTTGGCTATGTTAACTAATGAGTGAAATAGTTGTATGTATATATAATAACATTAAGTAAGGGGCGTATACTATGTTATAGTTATACATATTTTCAGTAATGATGTATTTTGGGCCGGTGGCCTTTATTTACAATAAAAGTATTGTATTGTATTGTATTGTATTTTGAAAACAATGCGGCTAAAGAAGAAAATGCTGGTAACCAGCATTTTCTTCTTTAGCCACAATGTTTTCTACCCTTTTTCTCATGCAAATTTTATGTTTTGATAAATATATAACTCTTTACCAAACGACAAAATTTCAGACTGGTGCACTGATTGAAAGCACTAGCATACGACAAAATAAATGTAACTGAAAAATTGACATTTGTTTCCAGAAAGGTAGAAAACATTTTGGAAAAGGAGAAAATGCTCGTTACCAGCATTTTCTTCTTCTTCTTCCACAAAGTCTTTAAAAGGCTTCTATATCAGGGTCATAAAAACCAGGGATTGTTTGAGAAAGGGTTAGTTTCTCGTCTTGCAAATGCTTTCAATTTGGACAGGACTCGGATTTCGTCGTCTGGTAAAGAGCTAAAAGACATTTTTTTTTTTCATCAAAAAAATTCAAAGAAAATATATTGGCAGTTATCTAATTATTAGTTGTTGACCGGTTTATTTATAGTGTCATAATTTCTCGTTAATATAAGGGACTCCGCAATTCATAATTATCTAAAACAGTCATGAAACTATGTAATATTTATAGTCGAGAGAACGAAAATATGTTATGAGGTTCAGATTATTGTAGAGATTAAAGACTTGGAGAGAGAGGGGAAGAAACATAGTTTACGAAAAGAGACACGGAGAAAGTCAGAGACAGACAAACAGACAGGCGCAATTAGAGAAAGTGAGAGAATGAAAAGAAGAAGAAAAAAGAGACATAGAGATTGAAAGAGCTGTTGACGGAAGACGTGGCGACTAGAACGGAGAAACGATTGGGAAAACGACATACTGTCTCATATTTTATAGACTTACACCCACATCGACTGCAGACTCTCGGGTTTTGGACATTGATGTTGAAGATTAGAAAACATTGCAGAAAAAGTGACAAAAAATTGCTTGTTGTAAGCATTTTACCTTTTCCAGGTTGGAAAAGAACACTCCATCAGGGTCGCAAAATCGTATGTATTTGGTAAAAAAGTTATCATACCTTTACCAAATGGCAAACATTTTTAACTTGTTAAAATTCAAAGCATTTGTAGAAGACGAATTGAGTATTGCTCAATCGATGGAGTTTGTGATATAACATTGCTGGAAAAGGAGAAAATGCTGGTTACCAGCATATTCTCCTTTTCCTACAATGTTTTTCAAAGCCTTTTCCATCAGGATCGTTTCAACTCGGGATTATCTAGTAATGGGTTAACCAAACATGTTTTAAAACAGTTCTGTTTTGTCAAAAACGTTTCCGTCAGATTACAAAAACACACCCAGACGCTCTTTGGCACAGATTAACAATGGACAATGAGCGTTTAATGACTGAGACCTGGAAATTCAAATTGATTGGCTCACAGAAGGCAAAACACAACCAGATGCACTTTGACATAGATTAACAATGGGCAATAAGCGTTTAATGACTGAGACCTGGAAATTCAAATTGATTGGTTCACAGAAGGCAAAACAGAACCAGATGCACGTTGACACAGATTAACTGTGGACAATAAGCGTTTTATGACTGAGATCTGGATACTTAAGTTGATTTGCGAACAAAACCGTGTTTGGTTTCAACAAAACTTACCTTGCTTAAAGCTCTATTCAAAATGAGGGTAAAGTATAAGGCATTTGTTTGATTTATTGGGAGTAAAATACAAGGCCTCTGGTCGGCTTGAGAGACAACATTGACGCGATCTCATGGAGTTTGGCGTAGTAACGATAGGGGCAGGGGCCATAACCTCTGCACCCCTAAGTTGCTTCGGGATATAGGCTGTTTTTTTGGCATTCCAACCTTGTATTCCTATAGAAACATTAGCTTTTTTGCTTGTTTGTTTCGTTGTTATTGTTGTTGTTGTTGTTGTCGTCGTCATCTTTGTTATCGTTTCCTCCTACAATATATAAGATCTGTAAAAGAAAAAAAGGTGCTGTACACGCATCTGCAAAAGATATCGGCCAGTTCCTGCAGGCAGACCTGGGACGACACATTTTACTATCGGCTGATATTTTGCGTATCGTAGATCAATCTACCTTTTCACTTAAACGGATTTCAAAATAATAGATAGGGATGATGTAACGACTTCCTTGGTATTACGCAACTTGAATGTGTTACGCAACCCCCTTTTTGTGCAGATGTGTGCTCAATTTCACTTTGTACCTAACATAAGGTTCTTTTTTTTTTTTCCTTGCAAATAAACATAACAGCAGAGAAATTAAGGCCTCAATACCTATTAGCCATACTCTGACAAAAGGCACTATGTGCATCTCCATCATGCATTATACCAAGAAAAAGTCACCACGTAATTGTTGACTAACAAGATCCATTTTGTATAAAAACCAACAGAAACATGAGATACACTGGTCCTTCGACAAGTTGAAAATAGACCAATAGCATAAATATCAACCCATGTCAGCCTGCGCGGACTGCGCAGGCTGACATGGGTTGATACTTTTTGCAGATGCGTTAAGCCCCCGTTCCACCGAAAATGATCTACATACTTATGTATAAGTCGTTCAGGTTGGGGTAATATATATGGGACCCATCACGCTAAAAGGGACCATCTGGGAATTCTGTACGTCAATTAGATGAAAACAGATCCAACGACAGTGCAGGACAGTTCAAGTTGATGATTTAACCCTTAACCTGATATGCGAATTTGAGGCTCTTCCAATTCAGCAGCAATTAAAGATATGATGTCAAAAATACGGACAAATGAGTATACAAATATCTGATTGAGTGGAAAACATTGTGGGAAAAGGAGAAATTGCTCGTTACGAGCAATTTCTCCTTTTCCCACAATGATTTCAAAAAGCTGTCTGTTATTGATACGTCAAAACGAGTATCTATGGAGTAAAGGGATAAAGATGATTGTATAATAAGGTACAATGACCACTTTTCATACAGAAAAATGTCATTAAAGCGAAAAGTTTCAACCCTGGTCAGCCTGCGCAATTCGTGCAGTCTGACCAGGGTTGACCCTTTTCGCAGTTCCCAGAAGTTTCCTTTTCGCGTGATGGGTCATCATATATTCTTTGATTTTTTTGTTCATATGTTTGATGGGTCTTGTAATAACGAATAAGCGAAATATCCCAACTGAGATTAGAATGTCACCGTAATCCGGTTCCAATTATACAATTTTCCGGATATTCCCTAATATGTATTTTGGGAATTAATCCGTAATAGTTACGAGAGTAAAAGAAAATGTATTAACACTTTACCAAACAATCCCTCGTTTTTACGACCCTGAGTTAGAAGCGTTCAGAAAACATTGTGGGAAAAGGAGAAAATGCTGGTAACCAGCATTTTCTCCTTTTCCCACAATGTTTTCTACCCTACTCGAAACAAAATTTTCAAAAGTAGGGATTATGTGCATGATCCAAGTTGTATAATTGTTGTTGAAAAGTACGTCTTTTACCTCATTTCCGCAATCTCAACATTGTTTCTTTCTTATCACCTGTCACAGACAGCTGACCTTTGCTTTGCAGTTTCTTTATCAAAAGAGATTTGGGGGAGAGAAGGAGAGAAAACAGAGAAAGAGAGAGAGAGAGAGGGGGAGTGAGAGAGAGAGAGAGGTAGGGAGAGAGAGAGAGAGAGAGAGAGAAGAGTGGGGAGGGAAAGAGAGAAGGGAGAGAGAGAGAGAGAGGGAGAGAGACAAAGAGAGAGAAGAGTGGGGAGGGAAAGAGAGAAGGGAAGGAGAAAAACAGAGAGAGAGAGAGAGAGAGAGAGAGGGGGGGAATAGAAGGATAGGAGAGGGGAGAGAGAGGAAAAGAGAAGGAGAGTAAGAGGAGAGAGACAGTAAGAGGGACAGACAGACAGACATACAGAGTAAAGTAAAGGTTCGTCCTGAAATTACATAAGATTTTATTTACGAAATACCTCCAATACGTCAGATATCGAAGCACGTTCAGTTCAGCCTGATTTTAATTCTTTCAGTGCAAAATACTCGTATATATGTTAATTCAACCTCTTTCGCCAGCTGGCAATAAAATCCATTACAAGGAAGAAATGATTTGCCTTGTGGGCTAGACTAAACAAGCGGACAGTATACATGTAGATCCGAGATCAGACTGCACATTCTTTGCTGTCTTGTATCTATACCATCCACAAACGTCCATGGTCAGTGGTTTTTTTTTTTTTTTTTTTTCATTATTTCACTGAAAGATCTAAACTTTCGAAATAAAAGCTCCTGAAAGGGTCAAGTAAGGTTCTATTTCTAAAGAAACTCTGGGTTGAGAGTTGGCCCTTAGACCCGCAAAATACACAAAATCGTTACTTCCGGTCCGAGTAAAACACCAAACTATAGCAAGGTTAACGTCGTCCACTGGCATTACATTCTCACGCAGCTGATAGTATAGTTTCTAGATCAGCGAGCCCGTTAAGTATAGTCTGATCATGATATTCACTTTCAGAAACAGTACTTACAAGGTAAAGTAATCATCATTTTCCAAACAAGGCCCGTGAGAGCAAGTTAAAACGATTTGCGTGTGATACGATCTCCCAGTGGCTCGAAATAACACAATTAGGACTGGTTCTGTTACTTGTAGATTGCGAGGGCTATGAGAACCGATTCAATTGTTTCTGTCCATTTCACACGACCCTACGATGTTAATCCTTAACGTTTTTAAATGGGTAAATTTACAAGCCGAAATCGCCTTATCGGAGAGTGTAGATCCAAGATCAGACTGCACGTTCCGTGCAGTCTGATCTTGATCTACACTGTCCGCCAAGGGTCAGCAGCTGAAAGGTTAACTGGAGTAAACTATTATCTTTCCGTCCCTGACTGTGCTTATTTAAAAGAGAGTGTGGACGAAGATCAGCCTGTTCATGCGACCCCCACCCTGTTAGAGCAAAATAAAACAATTAGGCATGGTTCTGCTATTTGTAGAGTGCATATTAAATGAGAAGTGATTCAATTTTTTCTGCCTATTTCACACGACCCCACGATGTTAACTGGAGTAATTCTAACAAGTATCTTTCTGTACTCGGCTGTGTTTCTTTTAAGGAGAGTGATAGATCAGCTTACCCATGCGATACCACGGTAAGCACAAAACAACACAGTTAGGACTTCTTGATACTTGTAGAAAGTGGAGTACATTAGACTGATTGGTTGGTTGTATTGGGGTTTAACGCCACTTTAACAGCTAAGGTTATATCATGGCGGTCGGTGACGCAAATAGTATTTCCTGTCTTTCTCACACCAGTGCGAACAACTTTCTTTCCAAAGCCACCGACTACTTTTGCCACATGCTTCCATAGAGGTGAGCGGCGAAAATACGCCGGAAAGAAAGTTCACCTCAACCGGGTATCGAACTTACAACCACCAGGTCATGAGTCCGACACGCTCACCGCTCACCACTAGACCTCTTGGGCGGGCGAAAGTTGCCATAAAACAATCTAAAAATCATACGATTTAGAGACCGAATTTTGTCATAAAACGATCTACAGGCTATACGATATAGAGAGCTAAGTTTGTCATAAAACGATCTACAGGCTATACGATATAGAGAGCGAAGTTTGCCCATAAAACAGTCTACAAACCATACGATTTAGAGAGCAAAATTTATCATAAACTATCTACAGGCCGTACGATTTAGAGAGAAAAAATTGTCATAAATGATCCACAGGCCATACGATAAAGAGAGCGAATTTTGTCATAAAACGATCTACAGGCCATACAATAGAGAGAGCAAATTTTGTCATGAAACGAGATACAGGGCATACGAGTACGATATAGAGAGCGAAGTTTGTCATAAAACGATTGTCTTTGATGCTACTGGTAAAATAAACTCAAGGAAGCATTGATAGGTTCACTGACTGTCGCGATGTAACTCAAACATTGTGGACAATGGCGTTGAACTCCATATAAACAAACTTATTGCTTCACTAGTAGAGACAGAAAGTTTCTGTCAGGTGGCTTGTCCAGAAATTTAGATAACAATGGGCTATAAAAACAGAACGGCTTCCCAATTACAATAAGTTTGTTCCACCGATTGTTTCGACATAAAAATATCGCTGTTAACCTTTTACCGAACAGTTCCATAATTCCATTGAACTAGGAATTATAGCTTTAGAAAACATTGTGGAAAAAGGAGAAAATGCTGGTTTACCAGCATTTTCTCCTTTTCCCACAATGTTTTCTATTCCTTTCAGAGCCAAGCTAAATCAATGATATAGCTTTGCAAGCGTAAATTCTTTCAATATGGATGATTCTAAAAGCTGTGTTGTGTGGGAAAGCGTTATAAGTGCGTTCTGCTGAATGCGATTGACTCCTTTCAGGAAATAGAACTTATTACGGTCAATTTAATCAAACGATCCTATTAAGTCTTCTCTTCTATTTTATTTTGTCTAGATGCGATCTTTTCTAATGGCAGTGGTCCATGCTGACTGCAGGAAAGTGTAGGACTCGTAAGCTAGAGGTTCAAACCTTTCCGAAAGCACTGAATATTTCTAGAATGTCTTTGCGCAAGACACTTTAGAGTCCCATCCTTCCACCGGTGAAACCCAGAACGTACATGAGTATGTGAGCTATCACCATAATATAACTGAGATAATGTTCAAGTGTAAGACAACATCCATTCATGAGTTCGTTCGCGCTTCTTTCGTTCGATCGTTCGTCTGTCCGTCTGTCCATTCGTTCGTTCGTTCATTCGTTCGTTCGTTCCTTCGTTCGTTCCTTCCTTCCTTCATTCATTCATTCATTCATTCATTCATTCATTCAACCTATTAACCAATTAATCAATCGATGAGTTAGTCAATCAAGTTGAAAACTAGATTCTTTGAGAGGGTTTACGATGCTCACTGTAAGATAAAAAAGACCTGACTGCGTATTCTGTAAGGTCTGAGATATTTTGCTCAAATGTAGTCAAGCGACTCATTAGGCCGCGGATTTTAGTAAGATCGTTTTTTTACCATTGACAAACGATAACACTTTTGACTCATGCATTTTAAGAGTATACGTAGATAAAATATTCAACAATGGCATTATGGTATTTTTTCCAAAGAGACAGAAAACAATGTGGGAAAAGGAGAAAATGCTGGTTATCTCCTTTTCCCACAAACTTTTCTACCCTATCAAAGCAAAATTGTACCATATATGAGCCACTCTGAAATTGTTGTCTGCAAATGCTTTCAATTTGGATAGGTCTTCAAAAGTCCTCTCTTATTAGCTTTTTAAACATCGAATCTTTTCTGTAAAGGGTCTTAAACACATTCAAGTTCTTGTCGACGTAATATAAGCTTGTCTTGCTCTAGAGCTTTCCTATTTACTCCTTATTCATAGCTAGTTTACGACAAAGTCGTCACGTGACTTCAACTTATCAATAGGCGCCATGATGGAAATTTTGACAATCATCTAACAGATCGTTAAATCCTAATTAAATTGGCACCGTGATTGATTTTTTTTTTTACCACAGAATAGAAAATGTTGTACCCGTAAATCGCATACAACGAACATCGGCTTAATATACCAAATACAGACATGGGTTTTTAAAAAGTATCGATAATAGTTCCGTTTTGTGTGGATGGATGGATGGATGGATGGATGGATGGATGGGTAGATGGATGGATGGGTGGATGGATGGATTGGTGGATTGGTGGATGAATGGATGGATGGATGAATGGATCGATTGGTAGATGGATGGATGGGTAGATGGATGGATGGATGGATGGATGGATGGATGGATGGATGGATAAATGGATGGGTAGATGGATAGATGGATGGATTGATGGATGAATGGGTGGATGGATGGACACTGGTCGAAAACGTTTCCTACTTGACAATATTTTGCATGTCCAAGGTCCATACTACCTTATGCTTTCGTTGATCGTTTGGCCAAAATGATTTAATGTATTTATAACAATGTGATCACCTTGCTTGGCGTTATACATCGTAAAAATGCATTAGGCCCCCTTTTACCAGAGCATGACTCATATAGATCTTCTTAGTAGTAGGGAGATGACACCTTAATATATTGACAGTACTTGTATATGATTTCTCTGCAAATTGTATAGACATTTTGCCTGATTGTAACATTCTTTTTTTTTTCTACCAGCGACTGACATAATGCCCGACCACACGCTGAGAAATTGCCATCTCCCCCAATATTTTTCATACATGTACTTTTAAATGGTATGAATTACATTTAAACTGTATTTCGACAGCTAATTTGATATTTTTGCCTATACTGGGCCTTTAACTCTTTACCAAACGACAAAATTCTAGGTTAGTCAAAATCGAAAGCATTTGCAGACGAAAAAAAATAAAAGTGACTGAAAATTTGAAATCGGTTTTGTGAAGGGTAGAAAACATTGTGGGAAAAGGAGAAAATGCTGGTTACCAGCATTTTCTCCTTTTCTAACATTGTTTTCTAAAGGCTGCTTTCTCAGGGTCGTCAAAAGTAGGGATTGTATGGTAATGTGTTAATCGAGGTAAAGCTTTGTATTTATTTCATGCTTTGCGGTAGGATATCGAGAAATAGCAGTGAAAATATTTTTCGATCTTACACTGGTACCACCAGTGAAAATACCGATTTTCACGTTCTTGTTGCCTAGGTAAATTAGGCATGCCTAACAACCAGATGGGAAATATGACGTCATATACCTTACATTTCTCGCGCTTGACGTAACGTTGCTATGCGGGAGGGGTACGCCACGGGGAACAAGGGAAAAGAACTGTACTGAATTTTGATAAAGCTCCTCATAGAAAGGGTAAAAAGCATGAAATAAATAGAATATTTATTTTTTTTCGGTGAAAGATCGAAATTTATTTCATCTCGTGAACACCATCGGTAATATTTTCACGAGTGGCTGCGCCACTCGTGAAAATATTACCGATGGTGTCCACTCGATGAAATAAATTTCGATCTTTCACCGAAAAAAATAAATATCCTCTATATCTTGCATGCTAAGTGAAAAGGGGGCCCTCTTGCATCTGCTGTATTTACTTCATAAGCCCTAGAACTCAGATGTATAATCAAAGACCACAATAATTCATCAAACTCCACCATAGCAATTATCAAGCAAATCACGCCGTTTTATTCCTACTTAGATTTTCTGCTATAGTAACCTAATTTCTCTAACCTACCCTCTTAACCGCAAAACAAAAAAAAATAGACTTGTCCGAATTGAAAACATTTGCAGACGCATTTTGGAAGTGGTCAAAATTACGACATTTGTTCTTGATAAAAGACTGAAAACATTGTGGGAAAAGGAGAAAAATGCTGCTCACCAGCATTTTTCTTCTTTTCCCACAATATTTCTTAATGGTTTCTTTTTCAAGGTTGTGAAAACTAGGGATTGTTTGGAAAAGGGCTGAACGGTTAGTCTGATATCTAACTTTTTTTATTTTCTTATTCTAGTTTTTTTCTTCCCTAGCGCGCGGGTGTTGTGTGTGTGTGTGGAGGGGGGTGTTTGAAAGGGGTGGGGGACATTTAGAGTTATTGGAAAGATAGGCAGAGTCAAATCACGCTGTTTTATAAATCTGTATTTAATTTTATCAGTTGCTTGGTGTGGCTGCAAGTGTTTAACCCTTTGCTAGACAACAAAATTTAAGCCTTGTCCAAATTGAAAGCATTTACAGATCACAATTTCATTGTGACTCAAATGGCGTGATCTTTCTGGGTCAGGGTAGAAAACATGGTGGGAAAAGGAGAAAATGCTGGTTTTCAGCATGTTCTCCTTTTATCACCATGTTTTCAAAAGGCTTCTTTTCCGGGTCGTTAAAAGTCGTCTTTTTGTGGTGAAGGGTTTTAATCGTATGGCTTCATCTTATCGTGGTAGGATATTTAAATATCATTTCTCTTTCAGTAAAATCTGTAGACGAGGGTTGTCTTGAAAGTTCTGAGACTACTTTTATTCAATGAAATCTTCACGTGTACCTGATTATATCCATAGTTTTCATCTTATCATGTACAAGTATACTACTCAAAATTTGCTAGGGATATTCACTCTAAATATATATGTGGCATGTGTCATATATGATTTTACAATAAGTTACATTGCCACACTGAGCAATAAAATGACTGGTGGAAATGGATCTTTAAGCCTTTACCTCACAATGCCGACTGTTAAAAACACTGAGAAAGAAGCCTTTGGAAAACATTGTTGGAAAAGGAGAAAATGCTGGATACCATCATTTTCTCCTTTTTCGACAATGTTTTCTACCCAATTACAGACAGCATAGTGCACGTTGCATTTAGTTTTTGGTCAGCAAATGCTTTCAACTTGGACAAATCTAGCTTTTTACAGAATGGTAAAGAGTTTATGCAAAACTGTTGAAACTTATAAACACATACAGAAATATATAAGTGATCCCTATCAAGGTTTGAGTAGTATAGATATAGCCTATTCGCGTTTCATGAAAAAGTGCGAATTACATATTACGGACATTTTTCGTATGGAAATGTTGTGAATTCAAGGCACTCGATATTTGATGGTATTCTTGTAGAAAACTTTTAACAGTCTTAAGAAAGAAGCCTTTTGAAAACATCGTGGAAAATACTGGTAACCAGAATGTTTTCTACCCTTCCAACGACATTTTTCATTGTTTTGCTAGATTTTTTTTTTTATTGTAAGCAAATGCTTTGAATTGTGATTGGTTTAAAATTTTGTCGTTTGGCAAAAAGTAAAAAATATATTTTACATCGATTGTAAAACTAGTTCATACAACTTACACTAATCTCCCTTGATTCAACTTTCTGTGAATTGCACCTGCATTCCCATCGAATGTGAGAAATAATGAACGATCCCAAAGTTTACATCCGCACCCTGGGTATCGAACTCGGGACCTGATGGTCACATGGTCGACGCCCTACCTTACAACGACGGACACCACACAAACATATTATTAGCTAAAGCAAAACACGAGAATACTATAACAAGGAACTTCAAATTTCGACAAACTGATCTGAATATTTCCCTTTAAAGAAACCTTAGAACCAAAAAAGACAAAGGAAATCGTTTTCGTTCTTTTTCAATCGTTTTATGAACATAAATCAGACTTTGTTTGAACCAAAGTCGAGAGAAGATTCCCCAGCCCGCCGTTTGTTCAATGGATTTGCATTTGATTTAACAGAACCGTTTATCTTTTTCTCTTGTCTTCTTTTCTGTTATTCTGAATTTTGATTTAGCGGGAGTGTAATTTCTCTTTTTTTTTCAGTTTTCTTTTTTCTATAGATATCTACTGAACGATCGGTGCCGCTCGACAACAATTTCTTTAATTAATTTGATAGTTTTTTTTTTCTCCTTTTTCATGCCAAACATTTTTTTTTAATAAATTGATTGATTGAGTGAGTGAGTGAATTGATTGATTGAATGAATTGATTGATTGGTTGGTTGATTGGTTGGTTGGTTGGTTGCTTGCTTGCTTGCTTGCTTGCTTGCTTGCTCGATTGGTTGCTTGGTTTGTTGATTGATTGATTGATCTATCAATTGATTGATTGATTGATTGAATTTATTGATTGAATTGGATTGGATTGAACTGGATTGGATTGGATTTGGTTGATCGATCGATTGATTGATTGATTGATTGATTGATCGATTGATTAAATGATTGATTAATTGGTCGGATGATTGATCCATCGATTGGCCTCTCAATCAATGAGTAGGTCGGTTGTTCGACTGATCTGGGCCTGTATTCACCAGCCATTCTGAAGAACGTTCCTTGTCTTATTCTCCAGAATTTTCTACATTGTAGAATGTAACACAACTTGTGATTGGCTAAACCATTCGGTTTAGCCAATCAGAGGTTGTGTTTCTTACAAATTTAGAAAACCTTGGAGAATAAGACTAGACATATTCTCAAAAATCGTTGCTGAAATACGGGCACTGGACTTAGACTGCAATGGCGATTAGGAGTCCCCAGCCTTCGATACATATCTTCAAATGAAATATTTCACGTGTTTTTCCTTTTTTCAAGCTTGTATCTTAATTCATTTCATCCAAATAGAAGAACGATCATCTGATAATCAAAAGAGAATTTTGATTAAAATCGCTAGGAAATTTGTATGATGCCATTTTCGTCTGTTCCTTTTTTTTTACGACAATCAATGACTGATTTTTGCTTTACGACTTGCCATGTTTCGTCTGTGTATTATTTCAAATGTTAGTATCATTCAAGCAAATTTCTCCCCTGTGATAATTATAGCGGTTTCTCGAGACGTTTTAACGCTAGTTGGAATCTCTTGCGACTTTCGTATAGGATAATTACTTCTGACGATGTTAAATGAATTTCTTGGGACGCATAACCCTGTGCGAAACAATTCTGTATACGTATTTTCTATGCTGAATAAATGTTATGTAATGTTTTCATTAATAACTACTCTTAATAACGTTTTCAGTCTTATTCTCCAGAATTTTCTACATTTGAATGTAACACTGCCTCTGATTGGCTAAACCTGATGGTTTTGCCAATCAGAGGTTGTGTTACATTCAAATGTTGAAAATCTTAGAGAGTTAGACAAAGAGTGTTTCTAAGAATAATTGCATATGAACCCTGTATCGTAACGTCTCTTACGAAAAAGAGGCCATGTGGTCTTGCTTGGCTAAGTGGTAAAGTATAGATCGAGTCTGACTGGATCTACTAGATATTTCGTGGGAATGTCTTTGGGCAAGACACCCAGAGCCCTAGCCCTATACTGGTAAAGCCCAGGAACTACAGTCATGGAAACGTGAGCTGCCGCTGTGATACGACTGAAATAATGTCATGTTCTTCTAAAGTTTGACCTGTGTGCAATGACGCATCACACATCCCCGTATACTCGGGAAAAGTAGGGCTTATATCGATAGAGGATAATCAACTGGTTGTTTTTGATATGAAAAATATCTCACGAGGAAGCGTTGTTAGGCGTTGAAAAAACGAGTGCGCAGCACGAGTTTTTTTAACGCCTTACGACGCGTCCGAGTGAGATATTTTTCATATCAAAAACAACCAGTTGATTATTCTATTTATTATATACCTTATTAACATCATTGTTTGTAATTTTGCGTTTGAGAGTCGAAAAAAATGTAGTCGAAAAAAAAAACGTAGTTCCCAAATTACGGCAGGAAGTGAAAGTGAAAGTTGATAACGTCACTAGTGATGATATCAAAATTTATTACACTGGGGAATTCCAGGATTTCACTGGTAGGTATATAATAAAAGCTATTAGCATATTACCCAAGCATGCACGGGTTTTATAAATGGCCGATGTATAGATTACATGCCAGCCGATCAGCTGAATGAATCTCCCCATGTAGCGTTTTATTGAGTAAACGTTTATTTCATTTTTGAAATTCAAAGTAAGGCCTGTTTTAAAAAGTAGTCCGATTCTGTACCCAGAAAGCCCAAATTAGATAGATTAATATTTGTAGAATGCCATCTAGCGGGAGATAATGATCGAAAGAAGACTTTAGGAAAAAAATGTTTGGACCGGAGAAAATGATGGTGCCTTGCATTTCCCCCTTTTCCAACAATGTTAAGTACTCTTTGAAAGACAAATTCTATTAGTTTAGTCTTATCTAATTTGTCGTCACCGAATTCTTTCAATTTTATTAAATATGAATTTTGTTGTCTGATAAAGTGTTAACGGTTTTGGTAGTCTGGGTGAGTGTAAACCCTTTACTAGACGACAAAGTTTTAGCCTCGTCCAAACTGAAAGCACTTCCATACGACAAAATGAATATCACTAAATTTTTTTTCATAGAATAGGCAAGGTGGCGATATATTCCCTACAGCCGTGAACAAGTTTCCAAATCCCTTGCCAACTGACCGTGAACGAATTTATTACACAGCAAAGTTTTACCATACAAACGTATGTAAGCGAATTTTACTTGTTTTTGATCTAAAAAATTGAGTACCCTGACGAAGTAGAATTTCCCTTTCGAGTACCCAAAATCAATGAAAACTGAAGTCACTGAGAACTGACGTCACTGAAACCTTGGTAGTACGTGCTGAAATGTGCAGCTTGGCGCATAACCTTGAAGTTAACTTTGATCGATGCTGCCATTTCGGATGTTGTGTTGATAGTGTAGCCATGTATACGGGGCTCCCGAAAGGTAAGCTGCTTTTACGTTGGCTTTGCAATTGTAGATGACTTACATGTTCGGGTCATGTTATCCAATGAAATAACGAGGAATTTCTTTGCAATTAAAATATAATTCCTGTGCACAAGTCATGTCATTCAACCAGAGGGTAATGTAACGTACGAGGGTTGATCAGAAAGAACGTGGACCAGTGCACGTATCGGAATATTGTTTAAAAAAGCAACTTAAAGTGTTCACTATTTTTGAAAGTAATCTCCCCCGAGTTCAATGCACTTGTTCGTTCTTGATTTCCATTAGCGAAGCACGTGTGGGAGCATTTATCCTACATTTATCGCTATATCGCACTTTACGTATGTTTAATGCGTTGTTATGTATGAGGGTGCGCGAAGAGAAATTAACGAAAATAACTGTTTTGGGTTTTCACGAAATTTTCAACAGAAAAAGGAAGCATGAAATAAATACAATATTCTTTGGTCTTTTTCGGTGAAAGATTAAAATTTATTTCAACACTTCTTTTTTTTTTAGAAAGCCACTCAAACTATAATTTAATTTGTTGATGATTGAACGGAATTTGCGTCCATATACCATAGTATATCATCATGAAAAAATGCATTATATCGTCTGTGTTGATAGATAACTGGGTCGGCATCGAGACTGTTTACAGTCAGATCTTTCTAAATCATGCAAATTTGGCAGGTGGGGTCTAATTCTATTAGATTTATATGATGTGAAGTCAGCACTTTGTCGTCGATTCCAAGATTAAACCTTAGCCTGGTAAGCATTACTCACTAACCTTTTGCGGACAGGGTAGATCAAGATCAGACTGCACTTTCAGTGCAGTCTGATCTTGATCTTTTCCGTTCGATAAGGACATATATTATAATCTTAACAATTACCTTTGAAATAACAAAATTTGGATTTTTAACTATCTGCTTAAAAGTTTCAATTAACTCACTCTGCAAGATAAGGGTTTACAAATACCAGGCTCTCTATCTCTGTTATAAATCGCATACATTCCTCATTCTTTCGGCGACAAATCAAACAGTTATCCCCTTATTATTTAGCACCATGAGAGATGTATTATGTTGAAGAAAAATACCACAGTACATGATTTCTTGTAATCCACCCTCTTTTCCACCCCTGTCTTTCATCAGCGGTAAAATTGATCTTGTGATGGTTGCTATGCGCAAGTCAATGTCCCTTTTTATCTGAGGAAATAACCTGGAAATCAGGTCCTGCACTTGAGTCATTCTCATAAACAAGGTACACAACCACATAAACTCACATAAATAGGAGTTGTTACTTGCCCTTCTTCTGAAATACAGGGTTAAATCAGACAGTCACACAGATAACCAGCATTTGCTCCTTTTCCCACATTGTTTTCTATCTTTCAAAATCAAATTTAAGTCTTTGAGTCCCATTTATTTTGTCTTCTGCAAATACTTTCAATTAGGACAAGTCCAAAATTTTGTCGCTTGGTAACGTGTTTAGACTTAACCAGATGATGAAGTTTTAGGCTTGTCCTAATGGAAAACATCTGTTGCAGGCAAATTAAATGACTCAAAAAGTAAACCTTATCGTTTGAAGGATAGAAAACCTCTGGCGTGTAAGAAAACACTAGGTTTGAATTGCACTAAAGACAACTTTTAGAGCATTTTTATTTTATAATTCTCCAACTAAGGATAAAGAGTCACGTTTTTACGTTTTTTTTTTTTCCTATCAAGATATCGAAATTCCCCCACAGAAAAAATGGGTAAAATAGGATCGCTTATTTAAAAGTTTGCAAGGAAAACAAAGCACACAAGTTTTACATTGAGTGATGAAGATAACTATGTGAAAAATAAGCTCACATGCACCTTTTCTTGTATCTTATCCATTTTGACAGTTTAATGAAATCCCCATATTTCACACGCACAAAGATAAATAGTTTTGTCAGTGTGAAATAAATTAATTCAAAAAGGTAGGTGCAGATGTTCTGTATATTTGACAAGGACACTGGGAACGTTCTGCAGAAGAAAGATGTGATCTGTTGCCAGAAAAAAGAGTATGGCCTCATTTTTTGACATCGATTCTGTGAAAATAGTTTGTCATGCTGGTGGCATGTCGAAGTCATGCCACTTTATAAGGCGTATTGTGAGACATTCAGTAAGACTTGTTTTTCAGAAAGCTAGGACAATGGTACATATGCACTGCTTGGGGTTTTTTTATGTCAATCTCGAAATAGCAAAAACACAATACTTGTGTTTGTAAATAGCTGTCAACATTACGAATTTTCTATGACATCTGTCTCCATCAAAGAAAAAATGAATGACAGTACTGAACATGAAATACACTTGTTTGTTTATGTGAGCTAAACTTGTTGTCAAGACTACATTTATCGAAATAACTTTTTGCGCACTGCGTAGATCATGATCAGAAAGTGTCGAGCTTCGATGTGTTTTCAGAGCTTCAGATAAGAGGGAGTGATGGTACTCTAAATCCATTTCTCTTCCAAACTCTATGTTGTGGCACTCAATAGAATCGTCTCATCGAGACGATTCTAATGAGTATCACAACATAGGGTTTAGAGGACAATCATCAATATTTTCAGTTTTGAAATCAAAATCACCCCGAGAAGATTTCTCCGAGAAAAAGTTCGAGACGCATATTTTAGACGTAACCTAAATACGAGAGAAAACTACAAAACGAGATGTATACACAATGTGACATAAAAATATGAGCCATGCTTTTCAGACGGAGGCTTAATGCAGTTGCGAAAAATTTCGGCTAAGGTCAGGCTGATTTACTTTGCAGTAAAATAAATTCGTTATACGGTCAGGTTGCAAGGAACTTGGAAATTTGTTAGCAGCTCGGGTGACAAGATTCACTACAGCCGTGAACTGGTGAGCAAGTTTTTAAGTCCCCTGCCACCTGACCATACAACTAATACTGTACACATTCTGCATCTTTCAATGGTGTAGAAAACACGTTGAAAGCCCAAATTATTCTATGGCATTCTCCTCTTTCTTTTTAAGAATCATAGACATAAGAACACTTTAATACAAAAATGAGGGGTTTGCCAGTTTTCATTGGTTTTTGAGCCGACATTTTCGGAATCGGAAGACAAACACAACATTTTATCGTCAGAGCCAATTGCGCTGTATATGAAGTTTCCTACCCGTTTTTGTCTAGTAAGTGGAGAAACATGAAATATAAAACTACCCTACTACTTTCTGCAGCTTTCGTAGTCTTTTTCGGTACATTAAAGTGCAAACTAATTAAAATGGAAATAATCTTTTGTCAAAAAACTGAAATGCCGATCAACTACAATACAATACAGAAATGGGTGATATGTGCACAGTATTAGTTTTCTTTCTGCATTCCTAGTCGTTTTTATCAACGTTTTTCATCAAATTATGTAAATGAATTGAAAAATATATTTATGAAAAACGATATTAGCATTTCCTGTTTTGCTTTCAAATTATGCAAAATAGAATTACTCAACGATATGTGCGGTAAATGTTTTTTATTTCGACAAAACAACATTAGCTAACGTTTGACCTACTTTTTTTTATTCTAGTCTAGCATGAATAAATAGTAATTTGCGATTTGTCAAAATATGAAAAAGTTTATTCTCCGGACCAATTTTTGGGCCTTTTTTTGTCACTAACAAGAAAGAATTGCTCCATTTAATCAATGAAACTGTTCATAACTGTGCATTCTTCTACAATATGCAAAACAATAAAAACAATTGGTAATTATCCAAGTAAATTTTTTTCTTTACAATGGACAAAAAAAAAATATGTTTTAATCATTAACAAGTACATTCCGGTAACTCAGTACCTCCTACGTCACCTTTTTTTCTTATGCAACTTTTCTTGTTTGTAATGTTACTGATTTTTAAAATTGTTCGTTTATCCCACTTGTTATTTCGTGAATTATCCAGTGAGCTATCTGCTCATGCCCTGGCAAAAGTGGGCTTCATGTACCTCTGTGATCCATGATACATCGCAAATCATCAGATAACGATATCTATTTCATGCTTTCCGGTAGGATATCGAGAAATAGCAGTGAAAATATTTTCGATCTTACACTGGTACCACCAGTGAAAACACAGATTTTCATGTTCTTGTTGCCTAGGTAAATTGCGCATGCCTCACAACCAGATGGGAAATATGACGTCATAGACCTTACATGTCTCGCGTGACGTAATATTGTAATGCGGTGCTATGCGGGAGAGGTACGCCACGGATAACAACGGAAAAGAATTGTACTGGATTTTGATAAAGCTCCTCCTGGAAAGGGTTAAAAGCATGAAATAACTAGAAGTTTTATTCGGTGAAAGATCGTTATTTATTTTATCTCGCTGCGTCACCCGTGAAAATATTACCGATGGTGTCCACACGATGGAATAAATTTCTATATTTCACCGAAACAAAATATCCTCTATATCCATAAAGTTCATTCTGTATAATAACCGACTGAATTATGTGGTAAAATGATCCTTGGACATGCAGATATTTGTCCAAAGGCAAAACGTTTCGACCCAGGTCAGCCTGCGCGGATTGCGCAGGCTGACCTGGGTCGATACTTTTTGCACGTGCATCAAGTCACCTTTTCAAAGAGCATAATCCCACTTTTTGTTACTGTCTTAAGCGTGAATGTTCTGACAAAGTTCAGGAAAGGAAGAATGGTTTACCTTTATTCAAATTTTTGTGTCAGCTGTTGAAGTGTATAGTCGGTCACCGACCCAGGCGGTCATGAAAAACGCACTTAGTTTGTACCTTACACCTTCTCTGCCGAATTCATATTTTCTATTGTTATAACTGTCTCTTTTCAAAAAAGGCACGTTTCGAAAACTTCGTGATCATTTAAACCTTTGATAAATTTGGTAGAAGCTAAAGTAAAGGAGATGGATGGATGGATTGATGGATGGATGGATGGATGGATGGATGGATGGATGGATGGCTTGGCTTGGCTTGGCTTGGCTTGGCTTGGCTTGGCATGGCATGATATGACATGGGATAGCATGGGACTGGATCGGAAGGAAATGGATGGATGAATAGATGAATGGATGGATGGATGGACAGATTGGCGGACAAATGCACTAACAGACGGATAGATGGACGGACATACGAACGAATGACGTACGGACGGACAGAGGAACAGATGAAAAGCTTAATCATAGAGACTGTCGTTTTTCACGTCCAGAGTATTTCCGTAACGATCACTCTTCTTCCAGTGTTGTAGTGTCATGGACGAGAATAGGACCTTTGCAGACGGCATAAGTAAAAGATCAGACTACACTGAAGGCGCAGCCCGACCTTCGATCTATACCGTCTGTTTCTTCAGTTAAGTCTTTACCAAACGACATGACTTTAAACTGGTCCAAATTGGAAGCATTTGCAGACGACAAAATTATTGTGACCCAAAAGTTGAAATTTTGGTTTGAGACGCATAGAAAACATTGTGGAAAAAGGATAAAATGCTGGTTACCAACATTTTCTCCTTTTCTCAAAATTTTTTATCTAATTCTTCTTTTTCAGGATCGTCAAAAGTAGGGATTGTGTCATCCTCGGATACCCGGGGGTCTCCCTATTTGCTACGCTACATCGACCCCTGGGACAATTGACTAATAAAACTTTGAATCAGCCGCCGAAAATCGATACGAAACGTCATAGCGTACATTCCACTCGCCCATCACAAAATGATGATGGAACCAATGAAAAGCCAGCATTCGGCCAGCGGTAAAGCGAGGGAAATTCAATTAATTGTCCCAGGGGTCGATGTAGTGTAGCAAATAGGGAGACCCCGGGGTATCCGAGGATGGGATTGTGTGGTAATGGGTCAAGTCTTTACCAAACGACAAAATTTTAGACTGGACCAAATTGAAAGCATTTGCAGACTACAAAATCAATGTGACTAAAGAATTGAAATTTGTTTTAGGACGGGAAAAAATCATGGGTAAAGAAGAAAATGCTGGTCACCAGCGTTTTCCCCTTTTCTCACAATGTTTTCTAAAGGCTTCTTTCTCGGGGTCGTCAAAAGTAGGGATCGCGTGGTAATGGGCTAAGCCTGTAAAATAAAAATCTTCTAAAAAGCTCTACTACAGTCGTATTTTCAACCGTCGAAAATAAGTTAGATTTGTGAATTTGACGCTGATAGAGATGACAGTCTATAGATGTACCTCTGGGAGTCGTATCACCGACTAGTCTTATATAATGTGGTCTAAGTAAGGAAGATAATTAGATAGGAAAATACCCTAGAAGCATTGTGACGTCTATTTCAGTTAAATCCTTTTTTTGACTCTTTACCAAACGACGAAATTTTAGACGTGTCCAATTTTAGGGCATTTATGAAAAAAAAAATGTATATATTGTTTAGGTGTCTAGCCATTCAGAAATTGCGTTGCTTAAAGATTAAGGGATTATGACCCCTAATTAATCGGTAAATACAACTGATAATTTCATCCCCAGTGAAGTATCCCCAACCTATTTCTAACTAAATTAGGCGAATCATTCAGAAATTTGAAATTACTATCGCATGCGATGTTGAATAAGAAAAAAACTACTGAATTAACATACAGGATTACTATCTCCCACTACAATACTTGCTAAATATATCGCCTTTGTGTTTATTTATGTATGGAGACGTAAAAGTCACAGATAAAGCGAATACAAAATATGTTAAATATTTTTCGGAAGTATAAACATATCACAAGGTGACATTAAGTAGCTGCTTTGAAGATGATAAAGGAGTCTTATATGGTGAGAAAAATACCAAATATAGATTTAAGCCATGCTTTGACAAAAGGGGGCTTAATGTATTTCCGTGATCCAAAATACTGAGCAGTTCATCAAATAGTAGGCTTATATACTAATCAAACTTTGATAGGGATCACTTACATATTTCTGTATGGGTTTATAAGTTACAACAGTTTTGCATAAACTCTTTACCATTCTGTAAAACTCTAGATTTGTCCAAGTTAAAAGCATTTGCCGACCAAAACTAAAAACAACGTGCACTGTGCTGTCTTTAATAGGATAGAAAACATTTTTGAAAAAGGAGAAAATGTTGGTATCCAGCATTTTCTCCTTTTCCGACAATGTTTTCCAAAAGCTTCTTTCTCAGTGTCTTTAACAGTCGGCTTTGTGAGGTAAAAGCTTAAAGATCCATTTCTACCTGTCATTTTATTGCTCAGTGTAGCAATGTAACTTTTTGTAAAACCATATACATGTCACATAATATTTAGAGTGAATATTTTAGGGTGATCCCTAGCAAATTTTGAGTAGTATATATCCGTTAAATCCGTTTGGTATAACAGATAACTTGCTGAATTATGAAGTAAACTGGTCCTATGACAGGGAGAAAAATGACCAAAAACAAAAAGTTTCGGCCCTGGTCAGACTGCGCGGACTGCGCAGTCTGACCTGAGCCGAAACTTTTTGCAAATGTATTTAGCCTTCTTTTCACAGAGCATGGCTCGTCCTAGTAAAACACTGTTTACGTGAACTATGTATGTAAACGCACTGACGAAGTCTACAAAATAGTTGTTTAATGTTTTGTTTGTTCGTTTGTTTGTAATTTCGTTTGACTTTAAAAAAAGGGGGTATTTTACGCAACCTACAACAGAGATTTTGAAATATCGCAGCGACAGCTCAAGTTTTCATGCATGCGCTTCTTGCAAGGCGGGTGTTCCCAAGTGCCTTGCTAATGAACACTTCCTCGTAACCAGAAACTCCAGATAGCCTGAATAGCGTGGCTTTAATGCCTCTAGGAATGTAAGTAACATTAATTGAATCAAAGCGTTTAGAACGCTGAGGTGGTATTTGTCAACGCACCTATTGTGTGGAATTGATAAATTGAAAGAAAAAGAGATATTGTTCATTTATTTGCTTAAAAGTCAACCTAGTGTGCAAATAGATACCCTTTTAGTTGATGAGAAAGTACTCATGATAAAGTTTGGGTTATTTGTGTATTAGTGGTCTCCCTTTGATCATTAGAAGGGGTCAGGAGTAACATCCCTTGACAGTAGGATGCATGATTGACAGAGAAAAGAACCATGTGAATATATCGAATAAAATAAAGGTTTTTACCTGAAAACTGTGATTTTTAAATATTTTTAGCCGTTAACATTAATTCTCAACATCACAATCATTTTTTTTCCCGATCTATAAATATTTTTGCGCAATCATATGGAGTAGCACGCGAACAAAGGATGAACAAAGCCATGGGACGAACTAGTTTTTGAACGAAGAAGGCCAGGGCCAAACAATCGGTAGACAAATTTTGTAACATCGCGCCAATAGAGAGCTATGAGCGAGAAAAGTGATTTTCAACCAAAATTTAGTATTTCCACGATATATGGCCTCATCCAATGTATTTTAACATGGCATACCCAGTTACATATCTGAGTGCAACCAAAAAACTCATATTGCATGAGAAAAATTAATAAAATTTAATTGGGTTTATTTCCCTCGGCTTTGCAAGAAAATACGGTTCATGGTTTTCAAAATTCAGTATTGAACTCATAGTGGTATTGTCTTCGATAAATACCACAAAAACCACATAATTATGTTTACAACTGCCCCATTCAGGCTGGGCTGGTAATCAACAGCCATTGTAACTAGCACTCATGATCTTCTTGTAAATTTAGAAAGTAATGCTTTTTCTGATTGACTAAAACGTTGACAAAAACTGCTAAAAGTGTCGTTAATACACCATGTAGTCCTTTTCGTTCGTTAATTCATTTATTGATTCATTCATTCAGGTTGGTCGAAAATGACACTCTTAACTTTACATGGAAGAGGCGACAGCATCTGTAAAAGTTATACCAGATCAGCCGATCTCTTGAACCTAATTTCGGATGTTTTCGTTGCATCCCCTTACGGTATTTATGAATGTCTACATTCTTAAACTTTTGTTTACTTCGGCTTTCAGACAGTTATTTTAGTACACTTCAAACATTCAGTATAGAAGGAGATATAGAATATTCATGAGTGGCCGATGGATATTTATGAATGATAATAATTTATGTTGTTTTGTACAGAATGGTGCACTTTTATTACTATCACGTGCTGTTTTAGGTTTGCACGTGTTGTTTGTCATAAACATCTTTGTGGTGATGATTTAACATTAATCTTGCTATATGCGGTCGTGGTTGTTATTTTAGAAAATGTAGTTCAAGATAAGACAGAACATACTAGAATAAGTTTCAGTGTAAGATGACAAAAGTGTGGTCGTGTATTGATCTACACTCTCTGGCACTCTGTTGACAATTCCAGTCATAAAAATTGGCCTGCATCACGCGAAAAGGGGCATTCGGACATTTGCGTAAAGTGTCGTCTCGGATCAGCCTGCGCAATCCGCGCAGGCTAATCCGAAACGACGCCTTCCGTTTTAATATAATTTTCTGTTTTGCGTAGGTCTACTGCAGCACAAAAGCTTATGTAGTCGTCAGCATGCATTGAGTTGCGATCCGACTGGTCGAAATCTTACGCTCTAATATTAATCCGTAGAAACTGCACATTATGATTTTGTTTTGACTATAACTATGAAAGGACTTGCCGCTTTGTAATGATCATCAATTTTGACGAAAATTTTCACAGAGAAAAGGAGTAAAGGCTGTTTATCAGCATTTTCTCCTTTTCCCGCATTTTTTTCAAAAGTCGTCCCTTTTTGGGTCGTGAAAATTTAGATTATGTGATAAATGGTTAATATTCTTTCGATATTCTTACCTAAATATTCTTACCTAAATAGCCTGAAAATATTTTTGCCTTCAATACCGATCGTTTTCATTCGCATTCCAGAACTTAATGGATCCCTTCCGCCAATCAATATCAAATTTGGCGCCAAAAACATATTATTTCTGTACATTTGTTTGATCCAGGATTTATCATATTTGCTGGAAGCTTGAATAAATATCTGAATAGAAAACGACGAAATAAGATTGATACTTTGGCGGGCTACAGACATTTGATATGATTTACTCGCAATTCTTTCGAGGGTATTTTAGAGTTATGCGTAACAGATGTGGCTTTATCGTTAGGTGATAGTCAAGATCAAACTACACTGATCTCAAAGCAATACCATCTTGTGTAGATACAGATGGGATTGTATAGTGCATGCAATCCGATCAGTGTCATGTTCATCAGATATGAAATTGTTCCAGTAGGGGAAAAATCGACCAAAGACGTGGTGTGTACAAATATTATGGTAGCGAATGAATTCCAAAATTCATGTGTTATGGTTGAAAATGTGATGGTATTTAAATGCTTGATTTATAAATTTAAAAAAAAAAAAATCAATTTAGGCAAATCTAAATTTAGTATTTTAATGCTCAAACCATGTTTAAAACAGATGAGAAAATTAGTAAGAATGAAAGGCCAAGAGTTCAGGCTACCAACAGCATGCCAGCAGGTTTGTCAGGAAAGTCTCCATTAAGGCTACTAAATGCGATTCACTGACCTCTTGCCGACAGTGTAGATCAATATCAGACTGCACAAAACGTGCAGTCTGATCTTGGATCTACACTATCCGATTAGGAGATATTTTTCTCCCAAAAAAATTGGTTTGTAGATCTAGTAGCATTATTGGGTTTTTAATATGGGCTTGAATGTTTTACCAGACGACAAAATTTTAGTCTTGTCCAAACTGAAAGCATTTGCAGACGATAATTTCAAATTGGCTCAAATGGTGCAAATTTTCTTTGATAAGGTAGAAAAAACATTGTTGGAAAAGGAGAAAATGCTGGTTACCAGCATTTTCTCCTTTTCCCACAATGTTTTCAAAAGGCTTCTCTTCCAGGAGCTTGGTTGTTGGTTGTATTGGGCTTTAACGCCACTTTAACAGCTAAGGTCATATCATGGCGGTCGGTGACGCACATGTATTTCCTGGCTTTCTCACTCCAGTACTAACACAACTTTCTTTCTTTCCAAAGCCACCGACTACTTTTCTCACATGCTTCAGGAAAGGTGAGAGGTGAACTTCAAAGAGCGTCAAAAGTTGGCATTGTGTTGTAAAGGGTTAAGTAACATATTTAGCAGGTTAAGGGGTTGGCACAATGATGTTCCTCGATATAGCAAAAATCTCAATGCGTCGGACCATTGTGAATTGTTTATATGTCAAAGACACGTGGCTCTTGACTTTTGAACTTGAAGCTTATCTAAAATAGACAAAAGATCTAAATAGACTAGTGCGGCTACTTTGGGGTTGTTTTTTGTCACATGGAGTACATCCGTTTTGTGATTGCACGATATCTTTAAGATGAGATATCGATCTTGGCCTCCAATCATTCAGGACACTTGACCCTGGACCGTTTATCTATAGAAATGTTAATGACAACTATTTTTCTTTTTTAATCCCTGCCACCGCCATGGGCAAAATGAGTAGCAGGCATTATATGCGCATGTCATATTCTTCGAAGATTCGACCTGTCTTTTATGGCGCATCACCAATTCCCCGATGCTCGGGAAAAGTAGGGCTTTTACCGAAGCTAAACCCAAGCCTGTAGGGACTGTTTTAATGAATAGCTGGTGCATAGGTTACCTGCTAGCTGATCATAACTGATTAAATCGCACTAGGTAGTGTTTTACTGAGTAAACGTTTATTTTGAAATTTAAAGTAACGGTTGTCGTTTTGAAAAATTAGTCCGCTAATATATGTACCCAGAATGCCCATATTCGATAGATGTTTATTTTTATAATGTCATCTAGCGGAAGATAATGGAGTAGCAGTACCTAGTTTCACGACAAAACTGTCTCTTATTTTACTAAATTTCATTGAAATTCACAAGTTCTGACTTAAGTTGGGTTCATTATTTAAGATGCATTTTAGTAACTTTTCAGACTTAACCAGGCAAAGACAGCAAAATCAATGGACTTGGATAGATCAACAGATTTACGGCCATTATTTCACTGAGACGAGTCTGAAACATTATCAACTTTGTACTTGGGACTGTTTCAGAAATTCATTAATGTTAGTGAAATGCGTCTGGAATAACAAACTCGGTATAAGGATATCTTCAGTTTACTTCAAAAACATCATAACTACAGCTTGTAACAAGCTGTAGTTACGAGGTTTTCGAAGTAAACAGACGATGTGGCTCCCCAATCGTCTTTCGCCTTTCATCTCCGAAAAAAACTTACGGATTCGGGTAAGACTTAGGTAATTACGTAATCGATCGGCCGATAGACGCTACTTCCCCGCATCGTAGCTGAATCAGGAACCACATTTAGTGCAGTCTGATTTGGAATCTTCAACTTCTACTACCTGATGCTATACTTTGACCAAAATTATCTACAGTTGCAATGATATTGAACATTAATTTAGGTCACTAATAGCCTAGCCACACCCCGTGACGTCATAGAAGCACTGTGTAAAGTCATTTGTTAAAGCAAGTTTTTGTATTACTTTCAGGTTTAGCATCAAGTAATTATTATTTCCTATCCTGCTTAGCGCGAACGTTTTGCGGACGGCGTAGATCAAGATCAGACTGCGCAGTACGTGCAGTCTGACCTTGGATCTATATTGTCCGATAAGAAGATTTATCACATAACTCTCTTTGTTTCACCATGGAACTAACTATTTCTCGTTCGTAAGGTGCCTATCAAAGTATGCGCACAGGCTTCATGTAAATTTCACTACATATGATACATGTATGCCTCTGGTTTAACACATTTTGGACTATATTTAGAATTCTTGTTAAACAGCGATGTGGGAAAAAAACAAACTAGTTGGTTTTTGAGGTAGAGAAATATTAAGCTCGTCCACAGGCTCGCTTAACCCTTTACCAAACAATCCCTGGTTTTTACGTCCCTGAGATAGAATCCTTTTGAAAACATTGTGGAAAAAGGAGAAAATGCTGGTAACCAGCATTTTCTCCTTTTCCCACAATGTTTTCTACCATGCTGGAAACAAATTTCATTTTTACTTGTAGGTCACATTCATTTTGTCGTTTGCAATTGTCATGTATTTGGACTGGTCCAAAATTTTGTCGTTTGGGAAAGGGTTAATAGCATTTTTAGAGTCTCGTTTAATGATGTTTTATCTCGAAAACCAACTTATGTCAGATCCTATATATGTATGTATATCTTTCCTTTCAAAACTATATTTCAGACTGCACTATGTGCGTTTTTACTAGCGGCTCGAAAGTTTGGCGTCTTTTCTTCTGCAGGATAAGGGTTACATTGACCAGATTCTTTACTTACTCTAAATGTCGAAACAGTGAGTTGATCTCAATAATGATTATTTAGGTGTCTCTTAGAGGTCTTAAAGTTTAAGTAACTCTCTAGATACAGATTTGTGATAAAAAGAATCTGACAGACCCTAGAGTTTGACATTTATAAAATTCTATTACACTCGCTGGGCAAAAAAGTGATTCTGCTTACCAAATCTTGCATAATAAGACTAGCCTTGTTAGTAAAAGATCTAAATATTTGTCTGTGACACCGACCTAGAACATGTCTGGTCCTACATTTATTTTTCATTTCCTGTCTTTCTATTTTAGGTGGACTGTATTGCAATGCCACGTGGGACAAAATGCAATGTTGGGGCTACACAAAAGCCGGATCGGTCGTGTTCCAGCAATGTCCACCCTACATCACTCTCTCAAACCCAATGGGTAAGTAAATGTCAGCCCAGATCACTCCTTCACTGTCAATGTAGCCTTAGACAGCAGGACCGATCGTGTAGTTTGACATATTGTCATCTTTGAATCAATTTCCATGCTTTTAATTCATTGTTTTCTTTTGGGCCCTACCTGGACTTTCACCTTTAACTTATTGCCAAACGAAACTATTTTACGTTAGTCCAAATCGAAAGCATTTGCAGACGACAAAATAAAAGTGACTGAAAATTTGAAATTCGTTTTGTGAAGGGTAGAAAACATTGTGGGAAAAGAAGAAAATGCTGGTTACCAGCATTTTCTCCCTTTCCTACAATGTTTTCAAAAGGCTTCTTTTTCAAGGTCGTTAAAAGTCGGGATTGTGTGGTAAAGAGTTAAATGTGGCCTTCAAGACTTTGGGAAGAAAATTTTACCAAAATACCAAAAAAGCATCCTTATACTCCCAAAGCCGTTCAGTTTTCATTCTTAAAACCGCAGTAGTCGAAAACCACGCGATAACAAGAGAAATTAGAGATTTACTATACGGTCCAGGTCGACACCGACGGGGAAACACGTTCTATTTTTATATGAGCAACTCACTCATTTACATACCGGAAATGTACAGACAAGGCTGCAAACATAGCGTCCGAAGAAGACATTATGAAAAATAATGATATGATAATGTTATGGATTTTAAGCTTCATTAGTCACGTGCCAGTCACTTGACATTCTCACAATGCTTTTTCTTTTTATTTATTTCTGGCATGAAATCTAAAAATACCCTAAGAGGCTACGTCGCCTTTTAAGGGGACACCATCATTTTTTTTTTGTAATTTTATCATTCTTTATTATTGATGATATGCATTTTTTATCCTTTCTTTTTTCATATAAATTTCAGTGATAAATATAAATAAATTTTTCATATAAATTTCAGTGATAAATATTTCTTAATTTGATGAGATGTAAAAAATCCAAATACCCACCTTTAAAGAAATAAGTCTGTGTTTGTATGACCTTGGAATTATGAAGCGAGCGGTATAGATCCAAGATCAGACTGCACCTTCTGTGCAGTCTGATCTTGATTCCATGCCGACCGCAATTGTCTCGATTTTTTGCAGGGCCACTGAATGGTTAAACCAAAATAATTGCCTGGACGAATTAAACCGCGTGTCTTGACATTTTTTTTAATTCGGTCGGTATTTGTAATTTAATATGCAAACGCTGTCACCCTAAACGACCATACAAAAGAAAAAAAGAAAATTATTTACAGCATCATAATAGAACAAGCTATAAATATAAAAACTCCAGGTTAGAAAGAGAAATTTTAAACGATGATTTTTTTTTTTGCATGTGGGGAAATGAAAACTATTACTTGAAAATGAAATCTTGTTTACAGCAAATTTTTGCTGGTTTTTTTTTTGGTCGTGCGTCTTTCAAAAGATATAATTATAATAGCTTCAATGTCCGTATTCAAGGACTATTCAAAAGTGAATCCTGTATGATATTGTCAAATTAATAAGTAATGTAATATCTCACTGGCTAATTTGGCCAATCAGAAATTGTGTTTTTCTCTCTAAATTTCGAAATTTGTTAAGAAGATGAAAGTACATGTAAATGACTCCTGCAACTGAGCTTTGGTTTAAACATATTTATTTTACATCGATTGAGAAACAAGTTCTTACAACTTATACCAATCTCTCTCGATTCTGCTTCCTGGGAACTACACCAGTACTCGCGCCGAATGTGTGGTCCGATGAAAAATCCCAAAGTTGACACCCGCTCCCGGGTATCGAACTCAGGACCTATAGGTTATGAGGCCGACGCTCTACCTCACGACCACGGACACCACGGTGTGTGTGGTAAAGGGGTAAAAGACACGTGGCCACTATAAATCCATAAGTATCAGATGGCCAGCTTTGTATCAACAATCACCGAGATGCATTAAGCCCCAATATGCCAGATGACGGCTCAGATATGTTTGCGGGAAAATGAGCCAGAACACGAAATTAACTCTTCTGAAATATATCTCCCAGCATTCCGTTTCAAACATGACGGATGGTCTTGTCATTTTACAAGCATTCATCTATCTCCTTTCAAATCTATAAATAGATACTTCCAAAAGACAAATCTCTCTGTCATGCTCTTTCTGCCTTTTTTTTGCGCTCCGCATATGACAAATGCCAGAACTAAAAAAAGATTGATTACAATGGCGTCCATCATACTGTCCGAAATTGTTCCATTTTCCGTCTTCATTTTTCTTTTTCGATAATTAGTTCTCTGAGTCAGTTATGTCCCTTGATTCCTTTTCGGTACTGTTGTCATGCTAGTAACGCATTCGGTACACCTCGGGTGATCTGGTGATCAAGTCCCTCGGCTGTACGAGGTAGCATTCGGCTTACCTCGGGTGATCCGGTCATGAAAGCTTAATATGCAGCCACGCTGTACATTTCTTCGCTGGAAATGTGCCGTTTAACCGTTCTGAAAATTGTAAGGCTCCTCTTCAAAAAAGAAAACTTGAGCCAGAACTTTCTATCAATATATTTCTAAGAATATTCTCGTTGACAAAGTTTGTCCGTTCAGTTGTAAGTGTGGGTTATCAATTTCTTGGGGAACTTTCGCCGACAAATCGATAGATGTGAATAATTTCAACGTGGTTGTTCATGTCTTTGCTACGCGATTTACATGGACGCCGCCATGTTTAAGATCATGTGATAGGCAGTTTTGATTGACTGAACCGGTTGCCCATATGGCCGACACCCCAGAAGGCTTTTAGTTGTGTTACGGGAGATAATGCAGATACAGGACGAAACCCATCTTAAGTTTCACCTGGTTCTTTAACTTTTACGTGTTCGGTGAGTGTATAGCACCGCCACACGGGACCTCGGTTTAACGTCTCACCCCAAAGACTATTAGTATTTTTGGATGCCCAGCCGTAGGGGTAGAACCCACGCCTTCAAGGGACTCGAAACATCACGTTCAAGATTCCTACGCTGTATCTATTGAGCTATGCGGGTTGGTCTGATAGGCAGTTCAAAATGGAAGCGAACCATATACGGACGAGGTTCGATGTCGGTACGGAATCGTACGAGATGTGACGAGTGATCGGTAATGACAAAACTACGGAAATTGCTTACAGTCGTGTTCGTCATGCCTTTCGATGAATATTTCACTTTTGGAGCTCTTTTTCTTTAGATGGTTAGAAATTTTATTCAGTGACTAATATTCACGTTAACTCCTTACCATCGACAAAATTTTAGACTTGTCCAAATTGAAAACGTTTGCGTACGACGATATAAACGTGTCTCAAAACTTGAAACTTGATTTGAAAAAAACAAAAAGAAACATTGTGGGATTTCTCCTTTTCCCACAATATTTTCAGAAGGCATCTTTCTCATGGTCATTAAAACCAAGGATTGTTTGGTAAAGCCCCGGTCACATATTCACCGAAGACCTCCACGGAAGAGCTACGGTCTAATCGCTCACGGATGATTACGGAAATGACAAATTCCGTAGTCCGCTACTGTTCCAATACGGATACACAACGGTGTGAGTACGGAGTTCGACGGATCTACAGCCAAAATGTAGGTCACAGTTCAAGGAGTGATACGGACTGTTACGGTAGGACACGATTTAATACGGAGCGACACGAATCAGGACGATTGTCGTACGGATACACTACGATTTGGTACGGTACAGGTACGGATTAGTACGAATAAGAACGATCCGATACGTAGTAGTACGAATCGTCACGGATCGATACGGACCTACCACGATTTAGCATTCCGTCCAAATGCTCTAGCCCGCTTAATTTCAAAATGCAACAAGTTCGGCCATGAGAGCCTCATACTGGCCATGGACGGGTCTTCGTAAAAGCCAATCTCTAGTCCACATATTCTCTGTCTTTTATTACCTGATTATTATAATCAATAACCCATCACAAGTTGACAAAATTTGGCCTCCACGAAATTGAAACTATCTGCAGACAACTGTAAATTTGGTACAAATGAGCTTCAGTTCTACAATAAGGTAGAAAGCATTGTGGGAAATTGAGAAATTGCCCATTTTGAGCATTTTTTTTTTCGATTTCCTGGAATCAGAATGTTTTCTTGACTTGTCTGTTGCAGACCCATAAAAAGAAGGGATTAAATGGCAAAGGGTTCAATGAAAATATTGATCAATAACGTTTCTCTTATGTTCATAAAATCTGCTGTTTATTTCACAATTACACTGATTATCGTGAATGTTTATGTTTTAAAAGTAAAATGCTTGTCTATCGTAGTTAGTATCACCAATTTCGAAAGGGTCAGCCTGGCACCAGGCAGGCAACCAGTAATCATACATTTAACTAGCTGGCGGTTCACCTACCAGCCATATCAGAACAAGCTCCTGGCGGGGCTCGAACCTGTGACTGCCTCCCATTTCGTTCGCGGTTGTCAGAACCACCAGAAACGGTGACAGTTTTATGTACTCGTACTATTTGATCGTTTTACTTGCATGTTTAGCATCGTTGTTTGGATAAAATGTCACATTATAATACTGATGTTTATTCATTTTCGTACAATGTTTTGTAAAATATGTAACCTTAAATTAAAGGTATTATTTGTTGACGGTTCATGATTGTGAACTCAACAACAAAGCGCAATTGCGTTGTATTCTACAAAGACAGAGTAAAAATACCCTTGTTGAAGTACATGATTTTGAATTTATCCTACCAAAGAATGGTGGTCCTTACAATTCCGTACTGTGTCAAGTTGCAACGTAGTAAACCGTAAAAGACCGTGCGAATCCCTGCCTCTCCGTAGTACAACGTATTAAGGTCGTGACTTTCCGTGACAAATCCGTATCATAACGTAACTAAAACGTAGTGTAACCGTGCTAATAAGTAGTTCTCCGTATCAAATCCTGAAAAAATTTTGGGCCTACGGATTAGTACGGACTGATACGGTTTTAATACGGACCAGAACGTATCAGTACGGTCTAATTCGGACTAGAAAGGATACGCTACGGTCGTTTGATCCGTAGCGAATTTTTGTGCATGTTCAAAAATTGTCAAGGACCGCTACGGATATACAAGGACTACTACGAATGACTACGGTTACAATACGGAGAGCTACAGACTAGTACGAGTTGTCACGGACAATGCCGGAACGAATCCGTAGCTCTTCCGTGGCGGCCTTCCGTGAATATGTGACCGGGGTATAAAGGTTTAATTCCTTTTCGACCCTGCTGTGGTACAATTTAGTTCGATGAATTTAGTTCTTCAAATAATTATGACCCATAGAATCCATTCAGTCAGAAAATCACCCTGGTCCTGGGTAACAGTGGTCCTTTGATATGCCAAAAATTTAGACATAGCTTTATATGGCTTGCAACACGCGAAAAGGGACATTCGGACATCTGCGTAAAGTGTCGTCTCAGATTAGCCTGCGCAGTCCGCGCAGGCTAATCCGAGACGGCACTTTACGTCTACATTAGATTTTGTTCATCAGTAGACTTTCGCAAAACGTGAAAAATAATAAAAACTGAAAGTGCCGTCTCGGATCAGCCTGCGCGGACTGCGCAGTCTGATCCGAGACGACACTTAACGCAAATGTCCGAATATCCCTTTTCGCGTGTTGCAGGCCAATTATTATACTGCAAAGAAAATTCTCGTGATCTGATTGGATAATATGCCCCGAACATATATATCATGTACACCGGCAAAACCAACGCAAAAGCAGTTTCCCTTTCTGTGAGCCCCATATACATGACTACACTACCATCACAACATCCAAAATGGCGGCGTTGATCAAGATTAACATCAAAATTATGCGTCAAGCAGCACATTTTACCACGTATTACCAAGGTTTCAATGACGTCATTTCCATTTATGTCAGTTTTCATTGAAATGGGGCTCTCAGAAGGGAAATTCTTCGTCAGCGTACTCATTTTTAAAGCAAAAAAACAGGTAAAATTTCATTAACAAACTTTGGAATGGTAAAACTTTGCAGTGTAATAAATTCCTTGTACGGTCAGGTGGCAGGGGACTTGGAAACTTGTTCACGGCTGTGGTGAATCATGTCGTCACCTCGCCTTCGGCTCGGGGCGACATGATTAACCACAGCCGTGAACAAGTTTCCAAGTCCCCTGCCACCTGACCGGACAACTAATATTATTCCCCCCCCCCCGAACATTAACTTTGAGATAGCAATACATGTATTTGGGGGTTTATTACCGAATCGAAATTAATATTTCAGTTATGGAGCAAGATGACAGTTAAAATTAAATGAAAAAAGATGCGAAATGAATTATGGTTGCATACCGCTTTAAAAAGCTTTACAAATTCGTTCAAGGTCGAAAAAAATATTGGATGATGTTTCAGTAGAAGGGGGTCTAAAGCGTTCCCGTGATGCATTGTACTAGGCCAGTCGTCTTGATATTATGGAACTATTACATTTGTGGGTGTGGGTGTGTGTGTGTGTGTTGGAGGGGGGGTTGTATGTGTGTAAGAGCCAACTGTATCATGACGTACACCGCGCCTTTGACACGTAGAACGTAGACCAAGGTGACCTTGGTCGACACTGTTTGCAGATACATTTAGCTCCGTTTTCACAGAGCATGGCTCAGATATATTTAGAACATGTTACGATTTATGGTTGTCGTGAATCGGAGAAAGAATGTGAAACGTGATACTCGCTTATATTTAAAACTTTTTTGCAAAATAATCACACATTTAACAAAGCTCGACAAAAGCGTTTATATAGAAAAAAAAAATAATGTGGGGAAAATACCGAAAGGTTTCCTGCTATTTTTCTATTCTTTTAACTGGAGATAAAATCCTTTATTTAAAGCCGCATTGAATTGTTATATAAAAATGATACAAACACGAAAACATCTTAAAAGTCGTTACCAAACGACAAAATTTTGGACTAGTCCAAACTGAAAGCATTTGCAGACGACAAAGTAAATATGACTGAAAAATTTAGATTTTTTATTTTGGGAATAATAGAAAACATTGTGGGAAAAGGAGAAAATGCTGGTTACCAGCATTTTCTCCTTTTTCCACAATGTTTTCAAAAGGTTTCTTTTTCCGGGTCGGCAAAAAGTCTGGATTATGTGATAACGCGTTAACTGCTTTTAGGCTTATATACATGTAGCTTTTCAGTATCTTTCTCCGACAGTGAAGATCAAGATCGAATTTCAGAGACCGTCTAATTTGACCTTGAACACATTATCCTCTCCCTAAATTTAGTTTGTAATAAAATGTTTTTATAGTAGGATACTCAGTCCCTGAAAAGGAACTTTTATCCTTAAAGTAACAATAGCTTCCAAAACTAAACAAAGCTGGTGGAAAAAAGCACTTGAATTCAAATTATATCTTTTAAAAAGATGGCAAATATTGTGAAAAATGACGATCTGTTTTTGTACGGGCAGTCGAAGTGTTAGTCCCAGGCAGAGAAGTCACTTTCAAAACAGTGTTATAAGTTGCCAAGTCACACTGTCTCTTGTTTACGCTTTGCTTGATTTTACAGTTCATTTTATTTTTCTGTCAGAACCTAACACTTCGACCAACCACACAATAGCACAGCGTTGTCTGCGCATGTCATTTTCCTCGAAGATTCGACCTGTCTGCTATGACGCATCACTCCCCCCATTTTGAGGGGTGGGGGGGGATTGTAGTAATACGCGATATGAAGTAGCAATGGAGAAAATGGCTTTAATCAATACGTTCGAGGAGAAATCAGGCCTTTTTTTGCTCCGGATTTCTCTAAACTGCTGATCATAGCTGAATGAATCGCATCAAGTAGCGTTTTATTGGGTATAAGCGTTTATTTCAGTTTGGATTTCAAAGTAACGGTTGTCGCGCATAGAAAGTACTTCGGTTCTATTCCCAGAATGCCCAAGTTAGATAGATGTATATTTGTAGAATGCCATCTAGCGGGAGATAATGAATATCAATGTGTCATCTTCACAATATTTTGCATATCTTGAAATCGCATGATTTAGATTTGAAGTCATTCCTACGACTGTATTGATGTTTTGGCCGCTATTGGACCTTTAAGCTATTATTGTTGAAGTATAGCTGCCACTACTAAATAGTCCTGTACCAAAACAATTCTGTGTTTCACAAACCCAGGGAAAAAGCATTTCGAAAACATTGAGGGAAAAGGAGAAAATGCTGGCAACCAGCATTTTCTCCTTTACCCACAATGTTTTCCACTTTAGTACAACCAAATCTTACCCTTTAACTGCATTTAAACAATGTCGTTTGCAAATGCCTTCAGTTTGGACATATCTAAATTATTTTTCGTTTTTTTTTAAAGGTAAACATGAGAATAAGCCTCCATTTTTTTTTTCGGGTTTCGTCCTCTATTTTCACCGCGAATGTGAAACGGAAGTTGCATCATATTACGCTTGTAATTACTCTTCAGTTGATATATTACTTGCCATATATGTTTCTGTACCCTTTGTACGTAATACTTCCTTCTCTCTAATGATTCTAAATTGTATTGCTTCTGTTTGTTTGTTTGTTTGTTTGTTTGTTTGGTAGAGCGGTTGATTGGCTGGTTGGTTGGTTGGTTGGTCAGTTGGTTTGGTTGGTTGGTTAGTTGGTGTGATGGCTGGTTGGTTGGTTGGTTGGTTACTTAGTTGGTTGGTTGGTTGATTGATTGGTTGGTTGGTTAGTTGGTCGGTTGGTTGGTTGAGTGGTTGGTTGGGTGGTTGGTTGGATGGGTGTGGTAGCTGATGAATTGGTGGGTGGTTGGATTGCCCAAACAGTCTGCACAAGGTGACACGAGTCGAAAACTTTTGCTGTTTTTAAATTTTCCACATAACGAAGGACCAATCTACCTCACTATCCAGTCGGTTGTTTCAGAAAAATATAGGTTTTATTGATCAATTATCATCTGTTGATAGCTGGCTTAGTATCATGCATCACAGAGCTGCATTAACTCATTACCAAACGACAAAATTTTAGGCTTGTCCAAATCGAAAGCATTTGCAGACAAAAAACTAAAAGTGACTGAAATTTTGAAATTTGTTTCGTGAAAGGTAGAAAACCTTGTGGGAAAAGAAGAAAATGCTGGTTACCAGCATTTTCTCCTTTTCCCACAATGTTTTCTAGAGGCTTTTTTCTCAGGGTCGTCAAAAGTAGGGATTGTGTGGTAATGGGTTAAGCACACTTTTCACTGAACATGGCTCGAATATGATTTTATATTTGGATGAGATCATGTTTCTATTTCCGCGGAATAATTAGTCTGAGATGCAGACATTTATATATCAAATTTCTGAGGTCACACTTTGAAAAAATGTACTATACTTTCACTAAAGGAATATGTAGAATAACAAGTCTATTCAGCAGACCTTTCTAGGTCAAATTTAGGAGGTTAAATTATGTCATATTTGTTTTTCCCCTAAAAGAGTATGAAAAAGTGCAGTTTGAACTTTGATCTACCCTACAATATGCCTGGCAAGTTACTGTTGGCACTTGGTCTCAATATCGATCGGAATGATCGATTGATTGACTGTCTGACTGGCTAGCTGGCTGGCTGGCCGGCGGGCCGACCGGCCGGCGGGCCGGCCGGCCAACCGACCGACCGACTGACTGACTGACTGCCTGACCGAATGGACTGGCCAACCGACCGATTGATTGATTGATTGATTATTTAATTGATTGATTAATTCATTGAATGGCATGTTTGCTGGTTGGCTGCCCACCTTGCTTGTAGGATGGCTAATTTGCTGGTTGCTTGATAGCTTTCTGGCTGCTTTGCTGGCTTGCTGACTAGCTGGCTCGCTAACTAGCTTGCTGCCTTACCTGGCTAGTTGGTTGGGTGTTTGGATGGGTATATGTGTGGGTGTTTGAATTGGTGAATTGGGGTTGTAATTGGGTTAGTGAGTTGGCTGACTGATTGATTGATTGATTGATCGGTCCATTAATTAGTAATTTTCGCTGCTTACAACATTATTTTAGTTATATCATAACAACAGCCCGCTTACATTTTTGGGGGCCTGGGTTTCACCAGTCTTAATGCAGGGGCTGTTATGTGTCTTAACAAAGGACAATAAAAAATCCGTGTTTCCAAAGAGGATTGAACCCACGACTAAAAGTTACCAGGCCTACACGTAACTCTTTACCAAACCACATAATTTTAAACTAGTCCAAATTTGAAGCATTTGCAGGCGACAAAACTAATGTGACTCAAACACTGAAATTTGTTTTGGGTTAAGAAAATATTGTGGGAAAAGGAGAAAATGCTGGTTACCAGCATTTTCTCCTTTTCCCGCAATGTTTTGAGAAGGCTTCTTTTTCATGGTCGTGAGAATCAAGGATTGTTTGGTAAAGGATTGTAGTGGCATACTTTCAATCATCCCTAATCCGGGAGAATTGTATTTTTGCTGTATCATTCGGAACCTGCCTTCGAATGAGACTTAGTGAGACTTATTTATAGAGAAAAATGAAAAACAAGCAAAGAAGGTTTCATGGCATTCTCAGACTTTTTGATATTTGACCTCGGAACAGAAGAAGAAAAGTCCCAATGCAACCGTATCACTCACGTTCGTATCCGCCCGATTTACAGTCCCATGAAGTTCAACCAGATGTCCCCTCCATATTTTCCTTTTCACAACACAGTGTTTCGATTCTGCACCCGTCACAACTCTGCCGATTCCGTACCTACATCTAACCTCGTCCGTATAACGGACCCTTTTTGCGTGACAGGTCACATTTTTTTTTCTATTTTGGTAAAAGTTTCAAAGGACTATTCTGCTTCATGATTCAGCTTGTTATCAGAAAACTTGGATCCGTGTCACCATAGCTTAGAGTAATACATCACCAAGATTCAGAAAATGCTCCTTTTCCCAGGACAATGCTCATGTTTACCATTTTCAAGAATTTTAAATTAAGACTGTCTACTCTTTTTTATTTTTCCCCAGCTTTTTCCAAGAAGACATGTATGTCGGACGGTACGTGGTTTAGACACCCAGACACTGGCCGAGTGTGGACAAATTACTCTATGTGTTACGACCACTCTCTGGTCGAGGTATGTATATGTAGGAACCGACAGGCCGAGTAGTATATTTAGCATGAATAATGTTCGACTTCAGCCTTTTCTAGTTACATGGTAATTTGTAGGGGTCCGTGAAGTTGGCTCAACGCTCAGTAATCGACATTAAGCTCAACACCAGCCTTGTTGAGCCAGCTCGATATTCCAGTTCAACGGCCAGCTCAACAGCAAAAATACTAGATCCATATCCGTTGAGCCAGCTCGACTTTCCAGCTCAACCGCCAGCTCAACAGTAAAAATACTTAAACATATGTTTCAATCAATCGTTTAGCAAGCTCGACATTCCAGCTCAACCACCAGCTCAACTGCAAAACTACATTTATATGTCAAAATCAAAGTCCGTTGAGCCAGCTCGACATTCCAGCTCGACCACCAGCTCAACTGCAAAACTACATTTATATGTCAAAATCAAAGTCCGTTTCGATCAATATGCTTCGATCAATGTCCTTGAGCCAGCTCGACATTCCAGCTCAACGGCCAGCTCAACAGTAAAAAAAGAAATATATATATACATGTCAAAATCAAAGTCAGTTGAGCCAGCTCGACATTCCAGCTCAACCGACAGCTCAACAGTAAAAATACTGATACATATGCTCCGATCAATGTCCGTTGGGCCAGCTCGAAATTCTGGCTTAACGGACTTTGATTTTGACATTTTATATCTATTGTTGCTGTTTAGCTGGCCGTTTAGCTGGAATGTCGAGCTGACTCAAGGAATATGGATCTAATATTTTTACTGTTGAGCTGGCCGTTGAGGTGGAATGTCGAGTTGGCTCAACGGACATTGATTGAAACATATATATAACTACTTCACTGTTAAGCAGGCGGTTGAGCTGGAATGTCGAGCTGGCCCAACGGACTTTGATTATGACATATATATGTATTTTTGCTGTTGAGCTGGCTGTTGAGCTGGATTGTCGAGCTGGCTCAACAGACTTTGATTTTGACATATATATGTATTTTTGCTGTTGAGCTGGCTGTTGAGCTGGATTGTCGAGCTGGCTCAACGGACTTTGACATATATATGTATTTTTGCTGTTGTGCTGGCGGTTGAGCTGGAATATCGAGCTGGCTAAACGGACATTGATCGAAACATAGTATAAGTATTTTTAGTGTTGAGCTGGCGGTTGAGCTGGAATGTGGAGCTGGCTCAACGGACTTTGATTTTGACATTATATAGATAAGTATTTTTGTTGTTGAGCTGGCTGTTGACCTGGATTCTCGAGCTTGGTCAACGGAGATTGATCGAAATATATGTATAAGTATTTTTACTGTTGAGCTGGCAGTTGAGCTGGAATGTCGAGCTGGCTCAACGGACTTTGATTTTGACATATTTATGTATTTTTGCTGTTAAGCTGTCCGTTGAGCTGGAATGTCGTTTAGTGAACGATAGAAAGAAGATTATAAAAATGAATAAAATGCTAGATTATGTAATATTATATCTTTTCGTGTACTTAGCAATGAAAAGTCGTATAGATATATTTTCCTATACCCACACAGTTTCTAGACCCGTTTGCATTAAAAAATATCTAATAATGTCTGAAACAAGATCTAGTTGCAGATTCTGTAGATTTGTATCTATTACCACGACTGCAATAATTTTGTCTCCCCTTTTTTGTCCTTTTTTGCAAAAGGACAAAAAAGTGCAGTACATGTATATGTATTGTTATGGGTAAAATAAAAATTAATATAAAAAAAAATGTTTAATTTCAAATACCATGCGTGCATTTTTTGCATATTTTCAGAAACATGAACAAGTGTACAATATATTATATTACAATAGATTAAATAAAATTTTACGTAGAGCTAATATAATATCAAATACAAAACATGTATTTCTTTAATTTTTTTTTTCAGAAACACAAACAAGTGCTGTATATGTATTACTATGGTTACGGTATCTCCATTGTTCTTCTCATCACCTCCCTCATTATTTTCTCCATGTTCAGGTAAGCGTTTCATTATTATCCTGCCAAATAACTAAATAGAGGATAATCAACTGGTTGTTTTTGATATGAAAAATATCTCACGAGGATGCGTTGTTAGGCGTTGAAAAAACGAGTGCGCAGCACGAGTTTTTTTAACGCCTTACGACGCGTCCGAGTGAGATATTTTTCATATCAAAAATAACCAGTTGATTATTCTATTTATTATATACCTTATTAACATAATTATTTGTAATTTTGCGTTTGAAAGTCGAAGAAAATGTAGTCGAAAAAAAAAAGTAGTTCCCAAATTACGTCAGGAAGTGAAAGTGAAAGTTGATAACGTCACTAGTGATGATATTTAGAGGTTATTACACGGCTGATGAGGGCCGGAGAGTGATATCGGCCCGCCACCTTGATATCTGTCCCGAGGGCTTTAGCCCGAGGGCAGATTTCGAGGTGGAGGGCCGATATCACTCTCGGGCCCTCATCAGCCGTGTAATAACCTCTTTATTACATTCATGGATCAGTTGCTCGATTTTTCTGGTTTTCTAGCATGTTTAAATACTAAAGACAAAAATATCTTGTCTCTATTCAATACAACTTTTTTCAGCGGGTAAACGTCACGTTCATGACGTCATTCATCATCACTATCGTAGAGCTGCGTATGTGCAGTATAGGACGTTTAAATAAACAGTTCTTCATGTTTGTTCATCGTTAAAAAGATGTTGCCATTATTGTTTCTCAATCTAAATATTCAATTTAGTGTGATACGGATCAAAATTGAGAAACAGGATAAATAGAATAGATGGTTGGTGCTTCGAATTAAGAGACTTAATCAAGCTCGGTTCTCCCGGCTCAATAGATAAAAATCGTAGAACTACTAGCCTATAGACACTATACATTGCCTGATAAGTTTCCCAATCCAAGACAACAACAATCTATTCTCTATCTATCACGTCTTTGTTGGTTAAACGATTCAACGTTGCCTGTAGTTTTGAAGATTTATCCGCTAGCGATTGACGGACCGATTCCGCCATTTTTTTTTTCAAAATGGATGTTTTGAGAACGTTCATTTGCGAGCGAGCGTTCTGTTGCTATAGATATAGAACAAATATCTTATCAACGGGCAGGATATCAGATATCAGCTCGTTGCCCCGTCATATCTGCCCTCGCGTGACACTGATATTACACCATTTTTCGGTGGAAAATGTTACTATTATTAGTAACAGAATGTAATAACAAAATTTATTACACTGGGAAATTCCAGGATTTCACTGCTAGGTATATAATAAAATGAAATTTTCAATACTACTAGTAAGAACTCAAATATTGCTATTTCACAGTTATGTTTTGAGGAATAATAGTTCTATATGGAGTGCAACACGCGAAAAGGGTCATTCGCACATTTGCGTAAAGTGTCGTCTCGGATCAGCGTGTGCAGTCCTTACAGGCTAATCCGAAACGACACTTTCCGATTTTATGTGATTTTCTGTTTTACGCAAGTCTACTGTAGCACAAAATCTAATGTAGTCGTAAAGTGCCGTCTCGGATTAGCCTGCGCAGACTGCGCAGGCTAATCCGAGACGACACTTTACGCAAATGTCCGAATGCACCTTTTCGCGTGTTGCACTCCAATTATTATTATCGGAGAGTGGAGATCCAAAGAAAACAAGGATAAAGTGCTGGTAGATAGTACAAAAATAACCATACCTTTGAAGGGTATTATGTGAGTTTGAACTCGGTCTTATTCCAAAATTGTTTACTATTTGGTCCTCAGTTAGCATTTAAAAAATAACTACTTTCTTCCTTAATTATCGTACGTAATATTGTGCATTTAGCAATGAGATATATAGGATCTGACATGAGTGGACTTTTGAGATAAGATTTTATTAAACGAGTCAAGGGAAATGTTATTAAGCGAGCCTTTGGCGAGCTTAATAACATTTTCCTTGACGAGTTTAATAAAATCTTATCTCAAAAGCCCACAAATGTCAGATTATTTTTATCACATTACGATAGTTCACAAAATATAGATCAGATGATGCAAAAACATTCATAAATGCACCCGTGGTATTTTCCAATCACTTGTATGAAATGCGTACAAAATGACGTCACGCAAATGTGATATTAAACGTGTGTGAGATAAGAAAATTCGTAATGGGTATATTACACTGCAAACAAGGGAGGTTATGTGATAAATATATGATCTGATATGAGTGGGCTTTTGATATAAGATTTTGTTAAACGAGTCAAGGGAAATAATATTAAGGGAGCCTTTGGCCAGCTTGATAACATTTTTCCTTGACGAGTTTAATAAAAAAATCACCTCAAACACCCATGAATGAAAATTCGTAATGGGTATATTACACTGAAAACAAGGGAGGTTATGCGATAGATACATTAATCATACATTTCCTGTACAGACAACTGAAATGTGTTCGAGTGACGTTGCACAAGCACCTGTTTATATCCTACGTTCTGAGCGGCGCCATGTGGATTTTGTACTACGCCCTCGTTCCCATGGACTCGGAAGTTCTTCTTCATAACCCGGTAAGAATGCCTGTATTTATATAACTGGATTTGAAATAGAACCCTTTTGCGCAACTTCACAACCCTATTGCAATTTCTTCTTTATTTAGAGTACCTGTGATATTGTTATAAAGAGCAATGAGCAGTTAGTTAGATTTTTGTATTTCGATTTTCGAAATTAAAGAAAAGAAAATAAGATAAGTCAGTCGTATTTCAATTTTTGAGACTCAAAAACAGAACTTAGTCCGAATTTTGATTACCGATTTTGGAGATTTAAAAAAAAAAAGAAAAAAAGTTGGTTCTATTTTCGTTTTTCGATTTTCGGACTCTTGCTGTTTTTAAAGTTCTTTCGGATAAAAATAGTTTGAATAAATTTAAAAAAAAAATGCCGATGCCGAATATCATGTTCTAATTGTCAAAACTCAACATTGCCCTTCAACCAAAAAATTCTTTACGAAATTTGAGTATCGGAATCCTGCTTTTTGTTTTTCGGTTTTCGATTTTCGATACTCGGACTCTGGCTATTTTTTTTTTAAGTTTTTATGTTCAAAGATGTAGTTTGGCATTTGGACTGATGCCGAATTCATGTTGTCAATGTCAAAGCTCAACATGACCACTAAATTTTATTATTATCATTATTACTATTACTATTATTATCATTATCATCATTAATTTTGTGATGTTTTTTACAATTATCGTGTTAGTAATATGATAATCGGAACATAACAAGTCTAAGTTTTTGAGTGGTCAGATCAGGTCGCGTTGTGTATGTAAAAGAGGTGAGTATCAGATTCGACCGTTGGTCTTATCTGATATGCACCGTTTTACACACGCAACTAAACATAATTCTATCACGCAAAAATACAAACTGTCGTTATATCCCCAATACATGCAATAATAATTAAATGACTTGCAATACGAAAAAAAAAACAGGTTGATCCGAGACAGCACTTAACGACTTCATTAGATTTTGTGCAGAAGACTTGCACGAAACAGAATATTACATAAAAACTGCACAGGCTAATCCGAGACGACACTTTACGCAAATGTCCGAATGCCCCTTTTCGTGTGTTGCAGGTCGTTTATCAGTTACATTCAAAATACGTTTGTCAATAAGACTTCGATGTGATTAGACTGTATTCGGTAACATGATCTTAAGCCAAATTTGATTGAAGCTACTGTATATTCTTTAATTTTTAAAGAAAGGATCTGATGGCTATGAAAAAGTTGGAGAACCCATTAACCTAACTAAGGATCATTATAGCATTTTGAAGACTTACAAGATTCTTTATAGAATTATAGAATTACAGAAACCTTTGAATTTCGTAAGCATATGTGACCCATCACGCAAAAAGGGACTTTTTGGGAAATGCGACAAGTGTCAGCGAATTGCTCAGGCTGACCGGGGTTGACACTTTTCGCTTTAATGACATTTTCGGTATGAAAGGTGGTCATTGTACTTTATTATACAATCATTTTTGAATTATCAACTTAAATTGACCAGCACTATCGTTGATATGTTTTCATCTAATTGATGTACAGAATTCCTAGATGGTCCCTTTTTGCGTGATGGGTCACACATGGAAACGAGTCTCTTGTCCTTCACAATCCATTGGAATGATGCTCTATGAAAAGAGGGTTTAGTGCATCTGCGCAAAGTATCATCCGTGTCAGCCGATGACAGCTGACTTTGATTGAAACATGGTGCTACATGTATTTGTAACTTTTCTGCATGTTGTGTTTCAGTCAGTTATCAGCCAAAACGGAGTTTTATGAATCTAAACATGTGATGACTTGCTTTGTTTAACACATTACCAAACGACAATATTTTAGACTGGTCCAAATTGAAAGCATTTGCAGACGACAAAATAAAATTGATTGAAAATTTGAAATTTGTTTTGTGAAGGGTAGAAAACATTGTGGGAAAAGGAGAAAATGCTGATTACCAGCATTTTCTCCTTTTCCAACAATGTTTTCAAAAGGATTCTTTCGCAAGGGCGTCAAAAGTAGGGATTGTGTGGTAATTGGTTAATTCATCACAGAGTTAAACCTTATTTTGCTAGATTTAAACTCATTTTTAAACCATGATTAGATATATCCCTTTTTTCTACATTACTATGGCATGACGAAATGTTGAGGGCAATTAGTTCGAATAATATGTCTGATCGCCATTCTTGTTAGGGATGTATTACTTAATTATTTGTTTAGCCCTTGACCTGCTAAATACGTGGATTGAAACTTTCAACCTGTGTTAGAAACCAGAATTTTGCTATTTCAAATTTATCTTTGGAGAATAAATTTCGTTATCGGACAGTGTAGATTCAAGCTCAGACAGCACGTTTTGTGCAGTCTGATCTTAATCTACCCTGTCTGCATAAGGTCACTGTAGGAGAGAACACCTTGCTTATCAGCATTATCACCTTTTCCCATGATGGTAACAAAATTCTTCAGTCTACCAATTATTTGTTTTTTTTCTGTCTATTGTAGGCATGGTGTCTCGTGCTGCACGTCCTGACCCATTACTTCACTGTTTGTAACTACGCCTGGATGTTCTGCGAGGGGTTCTATATACACGCCATAATAGTTATCACCTTTACCAAAGACAAAAAGTTGTTAAACATATGTTATCTGATTGGGTGGGGTAAGTAGTTGTTAACTTGTTACATTGGGTTTCTTAGTCATTATTATTAGCCGTTTTCCCATTTTTTTTTCGCATTTCATAATACAATACTGCAGATAAATTTCTCGCTATTCGAATTTTACTTTGCTGCCATCTAGCAGCAACCAGGGAACAATATTAGTTGTACGGTCAGGTTGCAGGGGACTTGGAAACTTGTTCACGGCTGTGGTTAATCATGTCGCCCCGAGCCGAAGGCGAGGTGGCGACATGATTCACCACAGCCGTGAACAAGTTTCCAAGTCCCCTGCCACCTGACCGTACAACGAATTTATTATACTGCAAAGTTTTACCCTTTCAAAGCGCGTTAAGCGAAATTTTCCTGTTTTATAATTTCACGACTCGAGTATTCTGACGAAATATAAATTCCCTTCTGTGTGCCCCAATTCAATGAAAACTGACGTCACTGGAAACTGACGTCACTAAAACGTGCAGTTTGGTGCAAAAATGTGCAGTCTGGTGATCGATTCACGCCGCCATTTCGGATGATGTATTGCACGTGTAGTGATGTTTACGGGGCACTCAAAAGGGAAACTGGTTTTACATGGTTTTTGCCAGGGAACATGATATTATGTTCCCGGCATGTTAACCAATCAGATCACGAGAAATTTCTTTGCAGTATAACAATAGGATTTCCACGTCGGGATCCCCATAATCTTGATTGATACACATCAACGCAAAATCCAAGATGGTGGCGTCGAATCGAAACGAGTCGCTCAACAGACAATACACCTAATTTTCATTTGTTTTCCTTGTTTATTGTCGCTAAATGGAAAGACTAAATTATTTTTTTTTTTTAAAAGAAAATAGTTTCATATATTATCACGTGATGTCATTCTAAAATAAATACACAACCCTAAAACGAACCATCCTTTTGTCACGTAAACAAACTGTGACGTATCAAAAATCATATATTGTAACAAAATAAACTGATGCTCGTTTGTTTCCTGTTGCAAAGATTCATAAATGAGTGCTTACTTACAACATTTAGGTTGAGTAGATTCATGTTCAAATAAAAGTAAATCGAACCGCAGTGACTTCATGCACTAAACTTCGCCTTTTACACAATTTTCAGTGACGTCATTTTTCAGTGTGTCAGGGCTCTCAGAAAGAAAATTGTATTTCGTAAGCGTACTCTATTTATGATTCAGTGAAACAGCAAAATTACGTTTTAAAACACCTTGAAATGGTAAAACTTTGCAGTATAATAAAGTCGGTTTCCAATCAGGTCAGTGACGGTCACAGGACACTCGGAAATTTGTTTCATGGCAGTGGCAAGTCATGTAGCCTAGAGCAGAAGTGGCTACATGATTTGCAACATCCATGAGCAAGTTAAGGAGTGTCCTGCTTTCTGACAGGACTACTGATACTGTCCAAAAATGTTCTTTTTGTTCAACTAGTATTTTGTATTCGTAAACTACAGCTTGAATCGAAATGGACCCTAAAGCAAAAAGTTATAACATCTTTTAACTTCTTACCTCATTTATTTTACATCCATTGAATGCTGACCTTATCTCCATCGTAGATAGTATCGTTAAATTAGAATTCATGCCTGCTTTATTGTATCATTTACAGTGTTCCCGCTCCTGCCGATAATCATTTACACATGTACAAGAGAATTCGTCGGTGAAGACAATGATAGGTGAGTTTTAAACTTTAGGCTGCTGAACGCGACTCATGGATGATTTGCGGACAGTTTAAATCAAAGGTCAGACTGCACAAAACGTGCAGTCTGACCTTTGATCTAAATTGTCCGTCACGGGATTTTCTCTACGGTAAAATCAACTTTGAAATCGCAATAATTGGGTTAAAACTATTTTGTGAAAATATCGTTTCATCTATTTAGACGAGTAAGGATCAATGCCCCATACATAATGTAATTCAACATTGGAAAAAGTTTGTTTGGTCTGAGAGCATATGCATATCTAAGAGGAAATCAAAGTGAAAATTATTTTCTGTAGTAATTGAATAACCACTATCCATATTTAAAAGGTAGTCAAAGTGAAAATTGTTTTCTGTTGTATTTGAATAGCCAAAGGTAAAGAGATGCAACAGATAGAGAGGAAAGAGAGACAAGAAATCATCATATTATTGAATACGCCCTAAGGAAAAAAAATCAAATGATATGGTGTTTCTTTGCGTTTTCAGGTGTTGGACGGGCACCTCTGTTTTTAACTGGATTTTGGCAGGCCCGATAAATGCATCACTCATCGTAAGTACTTTCATATTAAACCAGCTAGGTAATGTGATAAATGGATTGAATATTTAGTACAGGTGGTCATTATGAGTAAAATGTCCCCATTCTTGATGTACTTATGTTGAATTTTGAATCAGAATCCAGCAGGCCCGTCGGAAGGTAATTTCATTTGGTCCGGGGGTGCATGCTGTCCTGGAAAAATATTACGCATTTAACCCATCACCATACAATCTCTACTTTTGACGCCCCTGAGAAAGAAGCCTTTAGAAAACATTGTGGGAAAGGAGAAAATGCTGGTAACCAGCATTTTCTCCTTTTCCCTTAATGTTTTCTACCCTTCACAAAACAAATTTCAGATTTTCAGTCACTTTTATTTTGTCGTCTGCAAATGCTTACAAATTGGACCAGTCTAAAATATTGTCGTTTGGTAATGGGTTATACCATGCTGGGGGGGTCCGGGGGCATGCTCCCCCGGAAAAATTTTTGAAAATAAGACGCTCTCTGGTGCATTCTGGCGCATTTTTTTAGGTTAATATTTTTTTTTCGAAAATTGGTCTGGCCATTTTTCATTTTCGGCCGAAAATTTGGTCCGGCCATGGCCGGACCGGCCGGACCGCTTCCGACGGCCTTGTCAGAATCGATTATCTATGTTTTACGAGGCCGTCATATTTTGGAAGAAGGGGGAAAGGTGGGGGTTACGCAAAGTATTGCTTAATTAAAGATGAAAAGTGCATAGAACAAAAGTAGACTTTACAGAATGTTTGTGTGATCTTTGAACTATACATCCGACAGTCATAGTTTGTGCCGTGCTTTTTCTTCGATGGCTAACGTCACATTTTTTGCTCTGGTGAAAGCAAATTTCTTTTTCAGTTTTGGTTTTTGTTTCACAAGTTGAAAACATGCAGAGAGCAAAATGTTAAAAGAAAATTGGCTGAACTTACCGGTATGATGGATCTCACGATCAATTGAAAAAGTCATAATCAAACAAATAAAATTACGCATGATGAAATCGAAGACAAATTACAAATACAAAAACCTTTGTTCTGTGAAAGATTGAATTTTATGATGCTATGAATTGACGATGTATTTTTTTTGTATCTAACACATCATTCAGAATCGATAATATCTCGAACACACGTCACTTTCTTGTCTTTTCTTTTGTAAATGATTTCTGAGATACAAAAAAAGTTAAAAACGACCGCTTTTGTAATACCCTATATGTAATGGATAAAAATGGTGGACTTGTAATATCTATTTTGGTGGTTTTTGCACCTAACTGTACTCACGTGATTTTTGCCTACAAACTGCCATGCAATCGTTCCGATGAGCTCATTCTAACATCGCTGTCATTTTAGTCAATAACATTTTCAGGAAAAACGAACTTTACAGGATAGTAGTGCATGAAAGTAAATGGGTGGATGGCATTTATGTTGTTTTCACTTTTACTTGTTATTCTTTTTTTCATTCAAAACAAACTTATATTTCTGCGATTGTTTTGAGTGAATAGTTTTACGTCAAAGTATATTTCGGGTTAATAGATGCGTGTCAGTGCAAATGATTGTTTTGAATGAAAACTACCTGTTACAGCTAGAACATGTGTACCACCAAAAGTTCCTGGAGTGACTTTAACGGTAACGAGGTCAGATGGCTGGTTTACAACGTCACCAATTTGTATAGAATTTCACGTATATCAGGAAAGATTAATTTCAAGATGCTCGTCTTAGGCAGAAAAACAAGAAATAATGATGATTATTCTGCGGAATAAAATGTCAGGTTGTCAAGCATTTCGTGATGATTTCCAAACAAATTTGTCTTTGGCATGAAATTTGATCGCTATTTTCCTTTAACTCTTTACCACACAATCTCGAGTTTAAACAACCCTGAGAAAGAATGTTTTTGAATTAACATTATGGGAAAAAGAGAAAATGTTGGTAACCAGGATATTCTTCTGTTCCCATAATTTTTTTTCTATCCATTTAAATTTGATTTTTTAAAATTTGACCCAGATCTTATTTGTCGTTGGCAAATAATCTCAATATAGACCTGTCGTAAATTTCGTAATTTAGTAATGGGTTTGACTTACTGTCGTTCGCTCTTATTTATGGTTTTCGCCATACATACGACACAGGTATTACCTTATTACTGTTCAACTGTGATTTTTTACGTCGTTTATTTGACGTATTGAGTAACAAAACTCTACAAATGTAAGCTTTTTTGTCAGTTTTCCTGAGATGGTTTGCTCCCTGTTTAACCATAATACTTTTTTTTATCCAATGACATGACAGTAATGCATTATTCTAAGTTTTTGTGGGCGTATCCTTCTTCTTTGAAACCAAATATTAAAAAAAGAAAAGGAAGAAAACTACACAAGATCATGCAACTTGAAAATGCTGGAAAAAGGTCACATGATTGTCATGTAAACCATAAGAGGTCCCTACCCGGTGGCTTTTTTTATCTTCACTGATTTAAGCTCTAGTTGTTTGCATACAAGTACCAAAACATATTGAAATTAAAAGCCAATAATATATTTGAAAACATTGATGGTGACCTCTCCTGGCTTTTTTTGTACAGCAGCCAACTTGTATGATAGGATCTAACTTTCAAGACTGTGGGGAAAAAAGAAAATGCCGGTTACCACAATGTTTTCAAATGACTCCATTCTCAAGATCATTAAAAAAGGGGTCCGTGAGATTGGCTTAACGCTCAGTACTCAGCATTCAGCTCAACACCAGCCTTCTTGAGGCAGGTCAATGACCAGCTCAACAGCAAATGTACATCTATATGTCAAAATCAAAGTCCGTTTAGCCAGCTCGACATTCCACCTCAACGGCCAGCTCAAATGCAAAATTACATATATGTCAAAATCTAAGTCCGTTGAGCCAGCTCGGAATTCCAGCACAGCCACCAGCTCAACTGCAAAAAAACATATATATGTCAAAATCAAAGTCCGTTGAGCTAGCTCGACATTCCAGCTCAACAGCAAAAATACATATTTATGTCAAAATCAAAGTCCCTTGAGCCAGGTCAACATTCCAGCTCAACCACCTATTCAACAGCAAAAATACATATATGTATATGTCAAATTCAAAGTCGATTGTGCTAGCGCGACATTCCTGCTCAACCGCCAGCTCAACAACAAAAATACTAAGACATTTGCTTCAATCAGTGTCCGTTGAGCCAGCTCGAAATTCCAGCTCAAAAGCCAGTTCGACAGCAGAAATGCATATATATGTCAAAATCCGTTGAGCCAGCTCGACATTCCAGCTCAGCCGTCAGTTCAACAGTAAAAATACTTAAACATATGCTTCGATCAATGTCCGTTGAGACAGCTCGACATTCCAGCTCAACCGCAGCTCAACAGCCAAACTACATATACATTTCAAAGCCAGAGTCCGTTGAACCAGCTCGACATTCCAGCTCAACAGCCGGCTCAACAGCAAAAATACTTAAATGTGTCAAAATAAAAGTCTGTTGAGCTAACTCGATAAATCCAGCTCAACAGTAAAAATATTTATACGTATGCTTCAGTCAATGTCCTTTGAGCCAGCTCGACATTCCAGTTCAACGGCCAGCTCAACAGCAAAAATACATAAAAATATATGTGTCAAAATCAATGTCCCTTGAGCCAGCCTGACATTCCAGATCAACAGCTAGCTCAACAGCAAAAATACATATATATGTCCATAACAAAGTCTGATGAGTTGTATATATGTTTCGATCAATGTCTGTTGAACCGGCTCAACATTCCAGCGCAACCGCCAGCTCAACAGCAAAAATACATTTGCATATGTTTCGATCAATGTCCGTTGAGCCAGCCCGACATTCCAGCTCAACCGCCAGCTCAACAGTAAAAGTACTTATACATATGTTTCGATCAATGTCTGTTAAGCCATCTCAACATTCAAGCTCAACAGCCAGCTCAACAGCAGAAGTACATTTATATATATGTCGAAAACAAAGTGTGTTGAGCTGTACATATGTTTCGATCAATGTCCGTTGAAGTGCCATGACATTCCAGTGCATCCGCCAGCTCAACAGCAAAAATACGTATACGTATCTTTCGATCAATGTCCGTTGAGCCAGCTCGACATTCAAGCTCAACCACCTGCTCAACAGTAAAAATACTTATACATATGTTTCGATCAAGCTCAACATTCAAGCTCAACAGCCAGCTCAACAACAAAAGTACATATATATGTCCAAAGCAAAGTCTGTTGAGTTGTATATATGTTTCGATCAATGTCCGTTGAACCGGTTCGACATTCCAGCGCAACCGCCAGCTCAACAGCAAAAATACATATACATATGTTTCGATCAATGTCCGATGAGCTAATTCGACATTTTAGCTCAACAGCGAGCTCAACAGCAAAACTACTAGATCCATGTCCGTTGAGCCAGCTCGACATTCCAGCTCAATAGCCAGCTCACTAGTAAAAAGTAATTATACATATGTTTAGATCAATGGCCGTTGAGCCAGCTGGACTTTCCAGCGCAACAGCAAGTTAAACAGCAAAAATACATATAATATATGTCAAAATCAAAGTCAATTGAGCCAACTCTACATTCCAGCTCAACAGCTTCGTTAAAATGATACTTTATGTTCCTCGTCTTTGTCGATTAACAATTAGATAATAGTGATACAAAAATGAAAAAAAAAACATTGCGCTTTAATTCAACTTATGCTGATTATATATATGAATTTAAGCGTATTTTATCATCTTAAAGATGACATTGTGACCTATTATAAAATGATTCATGATTAAATTTGTTATGGGAAGACTTTTGTTACTGCAAGAGCCGCATGGACCATTGATGCCACTGAAATTGGTTTTTGCGATTAGGAGTATTTTTTTATTGATATTTTCAGCAGTATAAATACTTTTAATACTTAAAGGATTGTGTAGGTTTAGAAGAATGAAAATTTTGATTATGCGTTTCCTTATATCGTCTGTATATCTAGAGGTCAAGACACACAATAATTTAGTTTATCGCCGGTGAAGCTACCAAACGTCCTTACTACAGCCACATCTACGTGATCAACCAATAAATCTATCTATCTATCTATCTGTCTATCTATCTATCTATCTATCTATCCCTTCATCCGTCCGTCCGTCGGTCTGTCTTCCTTTTAGTCAAACTCCTTGTAAGGATGAAGACTCAATGGACATTGATCGAAACATATAGAAGAAGTGTTCTAACTGTTGAGCTGGCGATTGACCTGGTATGTCGAGCTGGCTCATCGGACTTTGATTTTGACATGTGTAAGTATATTTGCTGTTGAGCTGGCTGTTGAGCTGGAATGTCGAACTGGCTCAGCGGACATTGATGGAAACATATATATAAGTATTTTTACTGTTAAGCTGGCGGTTGAGCTGGAATGTCCAGCTGGTTCAACAGACTTTGATTCTGATATGTATATGTACTTTTGCTATTGCACTAGCTGTTGAGCTGGATGGTCGAGCTGGCTCAACAGACTTTCATTTTGATATATTTATATGTATTTTTGTTTGTGAGCTTGCCGTTGAATTGGGATGTCGAGCTGGCTAAACGGACATTGATCGAAACATATGTACAAGTATTTTTACTGTTGAGCTGGCGGTAGAGCTTGAATGTCGAGCTGGCTCTACGGACTTTGTATCTTTGCTGTTGAGCTGGCCGTTGAGCTTGAATGTTGAGCTGGCTCAACGGACTTTGATTTTGACATATATATGTATTTTTTGCTGTTTACTGGCTGTTAATTTGCAGTGTCGAGCTGGCTTAACGGACACTTATCGAAACATATGTATAAGTATTTTACTGTTGAGCTAGAATGTCGAATTAGCTCATCGGACATTGATCGAAACATATGTATATGTATTTTTACGGTTGAGCTTGCGGTTGAGCTGGAAGGTTGGGCTGGCTCAGCGGACATTGATCGAAACATTTGTATAAGTATTTTTGCTGTTGAGCTAGCGGTTAAGCTGGAAGGTTGGGCTGGCTCAGCGGACATTGATCGAAACATGTATATAAGTATTTTTGCTGTTGAGCTTGCGGTTGAGCTGGAAGGTTGGGCTGGCTCAGCGGACATTGATCGAAACATGTGTATAAGTATTTTTACTGTTGAGCTAGCGGTTGAGCTGGAATGTCGAGCTTACACATTGGAGATGGGTCTAGTATTTTTTGCTGTTGTGCTGGTGGTTGAGCTGGAATGTCGAGCTGGCTCAACAGACTTTGGTTTTGACATAAATATGTACTTTAGCTGTTGAGCTGACCGTTGAGCTGGAATGTCGAGCTGGCTCAAAAGATATTGATCGAAATATATGTATAAGTATTTTTACTGTTGAGCTAACGGTTGAACTGGAATGTCGAGATGGCTCAACAGACTTTGGTTTTGACATACATGTATATATGTATTTTTGCTCTATAACTGGCCGTTGTGCTGGAATGTGGAGCTGGCTCAACAAGGCTGCATGGTGTTGAGCTGAATGTCGATTACTATACTGAGCGTTGAGCCAACTTCACGGACCCTTAAAAGGCAGGATTGTCTTTTAAAGGTTCAGGCAATTGTCCAAAATGACATTTCCGGTTGGTTTTACTTCTATTTGAAATATTCTATGTGAAATATGACATCAACATTTCTATTCAGTGTTATTCGTGCCCTTTTATAGTTTGACCCTAATGTTGTTGGCTCTTTGCAAATAAACATTACTCATGGTAACATGGTTACATGATTTTTATGACGAATACAGGATTGGGATGGGGATTAAACCGCTAAATCACGTGGTTTTGTTTCAAAAAAGCGCAGTGACCCTCTTTTTTTTTTTTGCTTAAGTTCATTGATTGGCCTGTGTATTTTGTTTTATAATGAACTATGTCCGAATCGAATTATTTCATAATTCATTGAAACTAACACTCTTTGCAGAAATTTTGTCGTGAAATTTTATGCGACGAGTATCCAAACTAAAAATAAATTTTATGACTAGTTGTTTTCAAAACACTTTGATTTTGATACTTTCAAGGACGAATATATGACCTGGGCCCTTTTTGACGGCTTTAATATAATCTACTGTAAAAATCCTAAAGTATTTTACTTTACAAACACGACTAAACCACCACAAACGGACGGTAGAGTTTCAAGATCAGACTGCACAAAAAATGCTTGGTTTTAGCCTATGGCACAGAAATGATTAATGAGAACATATTGATAACATCAAATGCCTATATTTCTTTCCAGATAAATTTTATATTTTCAATCAACATAATGCGGATATTGCTGTCCAAACTACGGTCTGTGCACAACCAAGAGACAATGCAGACAAGGTAAGTGTCTCTTTTCCCAATAGTGGTTTTTTTTTTAATACAAGTACAATATAATTGGCCTGCAACACGCGAAAAGGGGCATCGTACATTTTCGTAAAGTGTCGTCTTGGATTAGCCTGCGCAGTTGGCGCAGGCTAATCCGAGACGGCACCTTACAGCTACGGAAGCCTTGTGCAATACAGAAAATCACGTAAAAATTCTGCCGATTACGTACCTACATCTAACCTCGTCCGTATCAAGGAGATTTCCATTTTGAAATGAGAATCACATGATTCTATATATAACGCACCACTGGCAGTTCTTTAGGCCTGTTTCACATCAGCCTTGCGATTTTTTCGTCGCACGATTTCCGTCGCAAACACAATCGCTACCTATTCGTACCCGTCGCACATACTGCAAATTTGCAAAGCGATCTCCGTACGTTGTTCGTACGGTTGACTCACGAACTGTACGGTGTCCGCAGGTTGAACGTACGAAAAAAAACAAAGCGACGTGTTCGCACGACTGTCATGCGCTTACCATAGGGCTGCCGCACAAATTCTCAAGGCACCCGCAATACTGCCGTAAGAATTTTCAAAGTTTCTTACGACCACCGCACGGCAAGCATGAATTTGCAAGACAGCTGTACGGTGTTCGTGCGAACGCCATAAGGAGGAAGAATTATCTCTTCTTGTCCAGATTTGGATATATATGTAGACACAATGGTATGCAGCAGCATCCTCATTCTGCAGAAGGCCTTCACAGAGTTAACTTCGGCTATCCAGGCACAAAGGTTGCGTATTGCAGCCATGAACAGGATACTCGCAGATGAAGAACGGGACGGCGCTATATTATGCTAAAGGCATATTTGTCACTCTTGAACAAGCACATGCTTTTTACATCTGAACCCTGGGTTGGTGGTACCTAGGTTTTATCGGGTTCAATGGGAGGTTCAGCAATCGTAGTCTTCCCCTTTCCCTTTTGATATCTTTGTTTCTTAGGCATGGCCTTCTCTTCCTGAAATCTCGATAGCGACTGATGACGAGCAAGACATAAAACTTTTTAAAACAGGTGGGATGACGCTAGGTTTTCGCAAGGCATTTGCGGGGCAGCCGTGCGAATCAATACGTTGTTCGTACGTTCCGCAGTAGTCTTCAGACAGACTTTCACCAAACGCAAGGCGTTCGCAAGACAGCCGCGAGATGTTCATGCGATCATCGTGCAGTCTTCGCAAGACAAACGCAAGTATAAAACCGTACGATCGATATGCGATGGTCCCAAGGTAACCGTACAGTTGCCGTGCGAAGTCAAAAATCGCAAAATAATCGCAAAGAAAATGAGGGTGTTGAAAAACCAGCTTGCGACGTCTACGGCGTTGGGAATTCGTACGAAAGTCTTGCGGAGTCCGCGCGAAGTCCTGCGATTTGTCAAAAAATGTTCCCGTACGGCTGTCGTAAGGCTGATGTGAAACAGGCTTTAGCAACGACAAAAACATCCTCGATGAAGTTTTTCACATCTGTCTATTTCTCGGCGAAAACTTCAGTCGGAATTGATAAACCACTTTAAGAAATGAATGTACGAACTATTTGTCAAATGGAATATACACCGAAATGAACTTCTAAACGGCCACTTTTGTTTCTCCTATAAATTGGAGCAAGTATAAAAATGTCAATAAAAACAAACTTCGACGTATATCCGGACGTCAACCATAGTATTGTGATGAAAAGATTCCCGATTTTGCCAACAGAAGAACTCCCTTTTTCGAAAAAAGGAAAACTAGTTGCTTGCACATGCGTGGTGAATACCAATAAAAAAAAAGGTTTAAAAAGAGAAGCAAAGTTATGAGAAAAAGCATGAAAATAATAGACTACAGGGGTAGGTGTCACAATCCCAATAAATGGGCCAAAGAGGGGTCAATCAATAATAACATCAAATTTTCTATTTTGTCTCAATTACAAAAAGACATAAGAAAATTCCTATGTCTGGTGGTACTGCCCCACTCAATCTTATTGCATTTGTTATCGCTGATACCCACTCTAAATCAAAGTGCTGATAGTACTGAAGGCCAGGATTTTAGGGATACGAAACAATACAAGAGGTCAATTTTAATTAATACAAACAGGTAGACGGACAGGGATACAAGCAGATTCCACTAAGCCCCTGGAATTCTTGGTTTTAACCGGAAAGTTTGAACTGATATATGAAAGCACCAGCCAGAAACTAATTAAGCCAGAGCTAGGCATGTGCTCACAGTTATGGGGTGCTTGATAATGGCTTAGAATACTTAGTAATTTGTCGTGCTTGTAAACAATCCCAAGTCAAAATTGAACTATTCAATCAGTGCAATACCAACTTTGGTTATCTAAATTTTCTGAAAACATGTGAAGTCCTAAATGGCGTTATTTTTCACATTTATGAATCGTCTATTAACAGTAGCATATTTTTCTCCAAAGTTTATCCTAATCAAATGACAAGTTTCTTAATTATCAGTTACGTCGCACAGTGGATTGTATACATGTATTAAAAATGTTATATCACTATTTTAATTGCCAAATCAACTACCTCTATTTAATTTCCATTGATGACCCACATGAAATTAGTAATCACTTCATGAGAGATTATAGGACCAACATATAATTACAATTAAAAACAGAGATTTATAAGCAATTTTTACTGATGATAAATTATGGTGCTTCACCAGAAACAAAATTTAACGCGGTGTTAGCCGAAAGAGCCTTGAAAAACATTGTGGTTTTGTCTCAAAATCAGGATGCTCTGTGGACAATACGCTTTTTAAATCAGCCTGGCTGGTGTAACATAATTTTGGGAGAGAGAGAAAATAAGCTGTTTGAAAGATATTTGTAGCTTGCACTAGTCTGTATGCCTCCAATCTCCTGATTTTCAGAATTATCAACATTGAAAGTATCTTGCTGACAAGTGAAGTGTTGCTAAAATGTTGGTTTTATCAGTGGAATATAGTTCAGTTGGTAGCGAAGTACACTTTAAGAGTCCACAAGCTCGGTCAATTTCCTTCTGAGGATTGATGATAGGTATTGTGATAAGGTAAAATTCTCTCTCATCATATACTAAACATACAGGTCTCTGAAATCTAAGTCCTTTGAATCTCTGTAAATAAGTGGGTTTTTTTTTTTTCAAAAATCTCCCTTAACCAAAAGACTTTTTTTTCTGGAAAAAAAAGTTGAAAGCAGTTGCAGAAGACAAATCAAATGTTAATAAAAAAGTAACATTCGTCTTTCAAATGCTAGAAAATATTGTGGAAAAAGGAGGAAATACTTTTGTGGAAAAGGGTTTCAGTATACTGTAACCAGAGATGTGATTCAATTAGTGACTTCACAATCGACGGCTGGACATGAATCTCGTATTGGTGATGGAAAATGTACAAGAAGGAAAGGGCAGGAAAATATACGAGAGAGAGAGAGAGAGAGAGAGAGAGAGAGAGAATGAAAAAAAATCTTCATACAATAAATCAAAATAATTGGCATATATGAATATAAAAAAATACATTAAATGACAAACAAACGACTACAGAAAAAAATACAGAAGTCAATCAAATACAAATTTTAAGAATCTCACAGGTGTAATCTATTTGTGACAGATGAGAAATGTGTGAAATACATCCTATCAGTGTGAAATAGGCAGTATAAACAATGGCAACGCTACCAAATAACTCTTGGATAAAGGTAACTAATACACATAATGTATGTACTAAAGACAACGAAGTTTCAAAAATAATTTTTATAGATAACTTGAATAACGATATGGATGAAATTCGAAACTGTTGGGGTCGATTTCTCTTAAATTTTATTTGGGGACGATTTCACTAGATTTCTCCGGAGAAATCGTCTCCTAACAGTTTGGGGACGATTTCTTCATGGGCCGATTTCTCCAGCAGTCGGAAATTGCTATCACAACAGCGGGTGGTATGCAGAGAAGTGGACACACTAGTGGGAAATTGTTGATTTTAATCGGTGTAGAAAGCACCACAGTCAAAGTACTCTAGATTTAGTCGATATACATGAGAAAAAGTGATAAACGTAACTCGGGCCAAATATATATGTACATGTAGTTTGGTTTATTTACAATCGCATTTTAGCAGAGACGCGTTTTGTGACACATATGTTCGAATGTCAACACAACGTTATAGATATTAACCATATAGCGCGTAGGAATACACAACTACCGGTTAAAGCTAAGTTTATTAGGTTACCCCTTTATTAGGTCAATATTAATGATGAAAACGGAATAAAAAACACACACTCGTCAGTTATTTAAGGGTCGTAATACCCTTGCAATTCCATGGCACTTTGCAGATGAAAGCTTTTAGGGAAACTAGTTGTTTTGGTGGATTCAGCGATATCGAGTGGACACACCGTTCAACATTTTGTCTGAAAGTAGTCCGGAAAAGGCAGCTTACGATCCCTATAGGCAAGGGAATCCCTAGAGAGGCATTCCCTGGCCTAAAAATGGGATATAGGAGTAGGTGTCACAATCCCAATGAAGGGGCTCTGAAGGGGCTGGTCAATAAGTATGTAAAATTTGTCTAGTTGCCTCATGAATGCAGAAACAAAGGGGAAAAAATCCTGTATCTGGTGGTACTGCCCCAATTACGCTTAGTATATTTTTCATCCCTGATATACACTGTAAATAAAAATCTTTATGGGTTGGTGTCACAATCCCTTAAAAGGGGCTTCAGAGGGGTCGGTCAATAATTATGTTTTATCTGTGATTTTAACACTGGGATTCTCTGTGAAAGAAATGTTATACGAAAGAACAAGCATGAAGTTTTCAAAAATTGATATTTCAATTTACAACGTTGAGTGAATGGACGATGAATAAGTTTCTTCCGCGATAAAATTGAATGAATTCTCTTCAGAATTTGGCTCAGGTATGTTTTCAGACCGGGAAATTATTCTGCAAAAAATGAAACCAAATAACCGGTCCCTTTTGTAGGCAACGTCAATGGGAAATTACAGCTTAAAAGTGGCCGTTTAGAAGTTCGCTTCAGTGTAGTTAGAAAGATTTTGATAGAAAATTGAAACTCAAGTTTTCTTTGTAAGAGGAGCCTTACAATTTTCAGAACGGTAAACCGGCGTATTTCGGGGTGATGAATGTACCGATCTGACGCATATCAACCCACTAGTTACAGCCGAGGGATATGATGGCTCTCATCACCCGAGGTATGCCGAATGCCTTTATGTGTGTTGCGGGCAATTTGATATCAGTAATGAATATATCCGTTACTCTTCCGCTATTTAGCCGATATATTTTGCAAATGTATACAGCCTACTTCTTACACGGCATGGTCCATTTTCATTGTTTTGGACTGTCAAAGTTAACTTGTATAGTAAGGTTGACCCGTTAGCTATATTCGATAAATTACAGGTATTAAAACACATGAGGTTGCTGGTTCGATTACAGCACCACAAAGTTTTGCTCTGAGGATCGACGAGAATCGTTTGGACATGATACATTCCACTTTCACCGCAGAACATCGTATCGATGATATTTCTGCTTGAAAGCAGCCAGTCGCTAACATAAAGCTTATCGCGAAGCATTAGTAAAATACACCCCAGGCAGCATGGAAAGGTGCTCCAACGCTATGATGTAACTGAATTAAGGTTAAAAAACGGTCTCGAACACTTCAAACAAACAAAAAAGCACTGTATGGCTTAGTTTTAGGCGTACTAAGATAATAACAAATTACTTCAAAGGGTTAACACTCGAAGGCAAACAATAGATCGGTTTTTTTGTAAACATATTCAAGGAAATACCGTAATTATAAAAAGAAGTCCTTTTATTCTTTTTATTTACCATCAATCATTTCCGATTTTCCAGTATATTTTTTCCAAATTCATTGGCTGCCTGGCTATGCAAATGTGTACTTTTCCAAAAATGGATTTGTTTTTCTATATCTTTGATATCCGACAACCTAATAGAAATATCAAGATATATGTACTGTACAATAGACAATTACCGGACCGACTTACTTAACCCTTATTCTGCCGTTCGCGACCATGGATACTTTTGCGGAGAGTGTAGAGCAAGATCAGCCTGCACATACGTGCAGTCTGATCTTGCTCTACAACCTCCGCTGCTTTATCTGTAGTTTGGATCATATAAGCCCAGCAAAATGCCCGTGCATTTAGCAAAATGTTTTTTGTGTGATCGTCAACAGTTTTTATTTGGCAGGATAGGGGTTAACAGTGGCGCCCAAATCAACGAGACATAGCCATTTTGCTAGACTTATTATGAAAATTATGTTGGTACCTTGCCATAAATTGTTACGAGAAACAGACAAAAAGATTTTGCAGAGGCCCGCTAGTTCAGTCGGTATAGTGTACAGGTCCTGATAATAGTTGTACGCTGGTTCGATCTCCGGCTCGGCCGATTTCCCTTTGAAAACGTTTGATAGTCATTGCGACAGGATTTAGTTAGTACTCTCTCACCGCTGACCATTGTTTTGGCGATGCTAATCTGGGAAAGAAGGCAGTTCCTATAGAAAAGAATATTGTGTGGGGGTATACTGGTGAATGAAACTCCAGGAAAGCATGGATTGATGCACTGGTCGCCACGATACTGAAATAATGTTGAAAACGGTGTTCAACATCATAAATCAATTAAATAAATTGGATTTAAGGTCTACGACCCCTTATTTATTTGTAACATTGACGTTTTCGTAAAGTCTATACGGCCCATCTCGGCATCTTCGGTCTTTTAATATGTGATTAAGGGGCTGTAGACTCTCTAACTCATCAGTAAATATTTTGTAACATCGACGTTTCCGTAAAGGCTATTCGGCCCATTTCGGCATCTTCCGTCTTTTAATATGATATTAAGGGGCTGTAGACTCACTTACTTATCGGTAAATATCGTGTAACATCGACGTTTTCGTAAAGTCTATACGGCCCATTTCGGCATTTTCCTTCTTTTAATATGAGATCAAAGGGCTGTAGACTCTCTATCTTATCGGTAAATATCGTGTAACATCGACATTTCCGTAAAGGTTATTCGACCCATTTCGGCAGCTTCCTTCTTTTAATATGAGAGGAAGGGGCTGTAGACTGTCTTACTCATTGGTAAATATAGCCGAGCACCGGTAGCTTAGTCGGTAGCGTGCAGGACTTGAGAAAACGGGGTCCAGGGTTTGATCCATGGCTACGACCCCTGGCTCGGCCAATTTCTTTCTGAGGATTGATGATAATCACTGAGACGGGAATCATTCCTCTCCCACCGCTGAATCATCCTCGGATACCCCGGGGTCTCCCTATTTGCTACGCTACATCGACCCCTGGGACAATTGACTAATAAAACTTTGAATCAGCCGCAGAAAATCGATACGAAACGTCATAGCGTACACTCCACTCGCCCATCACAAAATGATGATGGAACCAATGAAAAGCCAGCATTCGGCCAGCGGTAAAGCGAGGGAAATTCAATTAATTGTCCCAGGGGTCGATGTAGCGTAGCAAATAGGGAGACCCCGGGGTATCCGAGGATGCCGCTGAATATTGTTTCGACGAAAAAGTGGGTCAAAAATTCGGCACGTTCAGATACGCTGAAAAGAAAACCACACAGAACAAGAACAAAATTTGAATCGAATTGAAAAAAGATGGAAACTAATCAGATTGAAAATTTAAGATGTCGGAAGCTTTCGCTGCTGCCATTAATTTTTTTGTTTACTGCATGGCGGCACCGATATCACAGCGGAAATGATGAATTGTGTATCTTATCTCGAGTATAAAGCACAGGTCGATTGAATCATCATCCCATAAGTGCAATCTGAGGTTTGCAGACTGCCAAAATCATTTATTAACTCTTTACTAAACGACAAAACTTTTAGACTTGTCAAAATTGAAGGAATTTGCAGACGACTGAATAAATGTATCTATAAAATGGAAATTTGTTTCCAGCAGGGTAGAAAACATTGTGGTAAAGGAGAAAATGCTGGTTACCAGCATTTTCTCCTTTTCCCACAGTGTTTTCAAAAGGTTTCTATGTCAGGGTCGTAAAAACCAGGGATTGTTTGGTAAAGGGTTAATCTTTTTTCCTCAGGCAACTCGGAGTTGAACGGATCCGCGGGGCGGACACTTTTGAAAACATTGTAGGAAAAGAAGAAAATACCGGTGACCAGCATTTTCTTCTTTTCCCACAATGTTTTCTCGTCTTTTAAGGCTCAGATCCCGTGAATTTAGTCACATATATTTTGTCGTCTGCAACGGCTTTCAATTTTAATTATTTGTCGTCTGGTATAAGAAGTAAACCTTTTCCCGCCATAGGCGATATAGATCGCTTTTTTTACCCTTTACCCATCCAATTCTGTGTTTTTGAAGATCCTAGTAAGAAGACTTTTGTAAACATAGTGGGAAAATGAGAAAATGCTGATAACCAGCATTTTCTCCTTTTCCCACAATGTTTTCTACCTTTCCAAACCCAGATTTCTCTTTTGACTTTCAATAGTTTAGCCGTCTGCAAATGCTTTCATTTTGGTTTAATCTTAAATTTTGTTATATGATAAAAGATCTAGGGATGCAACGATCAATTTGGAGGTGCATCGAACCCAAGTGAATTACTGAATTTACATGGTCTAATATATGATTCTATATTATAAGCAAAATGGCCCCATTTTGCAGCAAGGTAGGGAACTATTTTCTGACCTTCAATACAAAGGAACATGTTTATTCTGCGGAGTATGAAAGCTCAGCTCATATCAATTATCCATATTTTACGGGAATGCTTTCAAACGCGTCTGAGGCAAATTTGTTTTGCGAGGCGATGAATTAATTGGTGAAATGAATCAAATTTAAACGTGATAATGATAGTTCTTGAAGATTTTTGCTTTTAGTTTTTTTTTTTCACAATGACATGATTGACGTCCTTTGCAAGAAGTTAAAAGCGATAGGAAAACCCCGGGCAATGACAGGTGGCGTCGTAACTCTTTACCAAACGACAAAGTTTAAGAATTGTCCAAATTGAAAGCATTTGCAGACGGCTAAATAAATGTGACTCAGTAATTGAAATGTGATTTTGGAAGGGTCGAAATCGAAAGCGTTTGCAGTCGACAAGATAAATTAGACTCAAAAATCGAAATTTGTTTTCGGATAGACAGAAAAGTTCCTGAAAAAAGGAGAAAAATGCTGGTTACAAGTATATTCTTACCGCGTGACGAAATTTTAAAACTGGCATTTGCAGACGACAAAATAAATGGGATCAAAACCTAAAATGTATTTTCGGGAGGACAGAAAACATCATAGGAAAAGAAGAAAACCACTTTTCACACAGAAAATGTCATTAAATCGAAAAGTGTCAACCCTGGTCAGCCTGCGCAATTCGCGCAGACTGACCAGGGTTGACACTTCGCAATTCCCCAGAAGGTCACTTTTTGCATGATGGGTCACACTACTATCATTATCATTGCATAATTGTTGTATGTCCCTCATTACAGACGAGCAGTTAGGGCCACACTGATTCTAATTCCGTTACTCGGAATTCAGTTTATTGCATTTCCGTTCAAACCACCTCCAGGCTCTGAAGGGGAACATACATACTCAATGATAATAGCTTGTGTGACGTCATTTCAGGTGAGTGGCTCGTGCGCTAAATTTCTCGAGCTTTTTGTTCTATTTATTTATTTATTTTGCCAGCTTGTGGCTTAAATGCTGTTAACCTCAGAAAGAAACTCGCATGTACTTCGATTACAATTTTAGAAAAGTTTTGTCACAATTTGGTGTAAGGCCTCTTCTTTTATAAATATAGAAGAATATTAGTGAATTACTAAGGGTTTGATTATTTGATAAAATTTGGCGTTCTAGCATAAAGGTGGTTGTAACACTTATAGTGGATGTTTGTATTAGTATTTACGAAATCTATTCTAAAAGTATCGTTTCAGTTCGCATTTTTAACGTTGTTAAATAAATTGAATCTTTTTTCCATCTTACATTTCAGGGCGTGTTTGTGTCTTTGGTTTTCTGCTTCTTTAATGGAGAGGTAAGGGTGTTTGTTTTTTTTTTATGATTTTATATCCTTTATTTTCCTTCTTTTCTTACGAATGTAGTATATGTTATGTTTGTGGCATTTTGGCATCCATGTTTTACCATTATCAAAGCTCCAGATAGAGGGAGTAATTTTGATTTCAAAATTCAAAATATGAATAACTTTCAGCTAAATCCTATGTTGTAGGTACTCATTAGAATCGTCTCATCGAGACGATTCTAATGAGTACCCACAACATAGGGTTTCGATAAGAAATAATGGATTTAGAATACCATCACTTCCTCTCATCTGGAGTTCTGATCGTTGTTATGATCCCACACAGAACTTGTGGTCTGATTTTTTATAAGAAAAGACTTTTTTCGGCAATAAGAAACTTTTATATCGCAACAGTGCGGTTGAAAGGGGGGGTCTCATTTGCGCCCACGCATGGATTTTCTTGATACTTTGCAAGCGAATTGCCTTTGGCCTATGAACTGCAAAAATGTATTTATCTACTTCAAATAAGACATGTAGGTCTCAGGAGGGCACCTTGGGGTATTCCTAGTTTTGGCTGGTACCTGCCTTGAAAAAACTAAGTCCAAAGTTATCGAAATTCATTATTTTCCTAAAACTTTAACATGAATAGTAAAGGTACACCTTATAGAGATATTAGATACAAATTGTGCTATTATAGGTATTGACTTGACTGTTTTTTAAAAACTTGAATGTAAAAAGTATGGATAAAATTGACACTGAAATTTTCCAAACACAAAGTTCAACAAAACATTTATGGTAGTTCTAGTCTTTGTCAACCTATGAAATTGCTAGGAAAGTAGGCCCTGTATGTCTACATAATACACACAAAATTTTATAAAATTTGAAAACCGGTAACAATCTCATATTATGCATGATATGAGCAAAGGTGGTGTTTTTGACAAAAATCTAATGTCCATCTAAAATGTGTTATGGTTACCAAAACACTTTCTAATGCAATAATATCGATATTTTTGCATAACTAACTATGATAAATGAAAGATTCACATACAGAAACAGACTTCTGTAAAGGTATAGCAGTAATTATACAGATATTTTCCTAAGAAAGTAGCATGTATGAAAATAAACCCCAAAAAACACCAATTCACAAATTATTTTTATTTAATAAATATTCCTTTCATCCCAAAATATATTCTACACTTCTAATTTTCAATAGGACAATCATCTGAAGAAAGTGGCTTATCATTAAAAGAGTATTAGACAGGGTGCTCCACTTTTACCATAGATATATGCATGTCTTAACAAAGACATTCAGATGACAACCAGTAAATCAATTATTATACTAATAGCAATATTGTTAACACCATCTAGATGCAACTCGTGCATACGTTAATGGTCTGGCAGTACCTGGCAATTAGTAAGGTTACCTATATCAACAACTTTGAAGTTTGAATTAAAAAACTGTCAGCAAAACATACTTGTGTCTGAAAACATATTTTATATTTTTTTATATATTTGAACATCCTTAATGATGATTTTCTTTATACATATGAATGGTTTTAACAAGAGTCATCGTGATATCAACAAATTGTTTTTCCTTGAGGTTGATACTGGCTACAAAGACTAAAAGTGATTATCAATTACATTCACTTTCCACTAAACAGAAAAGAACAAGAAAAACACTTCTACATCATTATACAATACTCCTATATTTGTTAACCGTTTTCTGCAGTCATACACAATTCATTTCTTTGAACAAAGTCTGACTGTATAGCTTTTCAAAAAGTACATGTACTCATACTGGTATTTCATTGAAACTGCTTTCTTCTGTAACTCCAAAAGTCACATTTTAAACGCTAGTGTAACACTCATGCCTAAACTACTTTCTAATTGAAACATTTCATTCTGCCTTGTTGCACTTCATCAGCTAAGAGAGTAGTTTACTTATTACATGTATTTTAGTCTATGTTTTGTCATATTTGATACTAGCTTTTGTAGTTGCCAATAATTGAAAAAACATAGCTACATTAATACAGACTTAATTCTATTAAAAGTTGTCTATACATTTTTGACTTCAGCAATTTGCAGTCAAGGCTGAAGTTCACAAAAGGGTGACAGAAAAGATTAAGCATTATTTAGCTGTATTCCACTCTCTTTGGTTCTCTGAGCTTTGGTTATTCTCCTCTTGTTTATATCAGTGTTTCTTTTTCATATCAATTTACACTTTGTATTATTTATACATCAATTGGGTAATTCCATTGTGGTTTTCACACATTTTACTATTTGTAATACTTAGGACAAGAAGTCTAATTATTTACACCTTAGTAGGTTGTTCATAGGACATCATATGGTATCATATGGAAAAGATGTATAGAATTGGCTTAATGAGAGTGAAACAAAATAAAAATCATTAATAAGTAGTGTTAAATTATCTGTTTGCACTGAGTAATAGTAAACTCCTCAGAAGTCCGCATAGGAGCAGTTTTAATAGATAACATCTGATCTATTTTCATTATCAGACTTTCAATTGAGTTTTAATATTGCTATTTTTGATTTTCTTTATGGTGTTCAACAAGGTGCTATTATTTCTGCAAAAACTCTTTTTGGTAAATAAAGCATTATCTTTTGATTGTATGCGAAGTTTCTTATACCAGAACATCGCACAAATCATAAACCTGCGTAAATAAACAATAATAAAAACCCTAAAACAAAACTAAAAAAAAATGTGAATTTTACATTTTGAGAAAATTTGACCATTAAGACTAAAATTAAAAAAAGACTATGTTGCCGGTTTTATTTTTTCTTGATATTTTATGATAAGAACAAGCATATTTGCGGTCAAATTCAATATCAATTTCATAGGTTGACAAGAACTGTAACATGGTGAAAATAACAATTCAATTTGTTCAAAATATTTTACAAATGTGAAATTTGGGGGTCACTTCAATCAAAAATTGATATGGTCAATTTTGTTCAATATAACACTATAAACTAAAGGTTCATACATGATTGGAGATTAATAAGCATTATTTTAGGAACAAATTTGGTCAGCAAATCAAAAATCAGAAGGACTGTGGGCTCCTTTAATTGAGGCACACCCATTTTTTATCAAAAATTCTAAAAAATTCAAAAAATCAAAAACTGTGGTAGATGGAAGAAATTTCTTTTTAGTAATATAATCCTCATGTAATACACTACCTTCACATAAATTTTCAAAAAATTCTGGGCGTGGGCAGGTCCCTATGTAAATTTCATATAGGGTGAGACCCCCCCTTTGATCAAGACTTTTTCGATTAATTTCCGTTTAGCCAGCTCGACATACCAGCTCAACGGCCAGCTGAACAGTAAAAATACAAATACATGTCAAAATCAAAGTCTGTTGAGACAGCTCGACATTCCAGCTCAACCGCCAGCTCAACAGTAAAAATACTTAATATACATATGTTTCGATCAATGTCCGGTGTGCCAGCTCGACATTCCAGCTCAATCGACAGCTCAACAGCAAAAATACATATATATGTCAAAATCAAAGTCCGTTGACAAGCTCGACATTCCAGGTCAACAGCCAGCTCAACAGCAAAAATACATACATATTTCGAAATCAAAGTCCGTTTAGCCAGTTCGACATCCCAGCTCAACGGCCAGCTCAACAGCAAAAACACTAGATCCATGTTCATTGAACCAGCTCGACATACGAGCTCAACTGCTAGCTCAACAGTAAAACTAGTTATACATATGTTTCAAACAATGTCTGCTGAGCCAGGTCGTGTCCATTGAGCCAGTTCGACATTCAAGCTCAAACGCTATCTCAAATGTAAAAATCGATCAATGTCTGCTGAGCCAGCTCGACATTCCAGCTCAACAGCCAGCTCAACAGCAAAAATACATATATATATTTCGAAATCAAAGTCCATTCAGCAGTTCGACATTCCAGCTCAACAGCCAGCTCAACAGCAAAAAACACATATATATAAATGTCAAATTCAAAGTCCGTTTAGCCAACTTGACATTCTAGTTCAATGGTCAGCTCAACAGCAAAAATACATATATATGTCAAATTCAGCCAGCTTGACATTCCAGTTCAACGGTCAGCTCAACAGCAAAAATACGTATATACATGTATGTCAAATTCAAAGTCCGTTGAGCCAGCTCGACATTCCAGCTCCACCGCCAGCTCTACAATAAAAATACTTATACATGTACAAATGTTTTGATCAATGTCCTTTGAGCCAGCTTGACATTCCAGCTCAACGGCCAGCTCAACAGCAAAAATTCTAGATCTATGTCCGTTGAGCCAGCTCGACATTCCAGCTCAACCGCTAACTCAAATATGTATATGTATTTTGACTGTTGAGCTTGCGGTTGAGCTGGAATGTCAAGCTGGCCTAGTGGACTTTGATTTTGATATGTATAAGTATTTTTACTGTTGAGCTGGCGGTTGAGCTTGAATGTCGAGCTGGCTCAACGGACTTTGATTTTGACATATATATATCTATTGTGCTGTTGAGCTGACTTTTTTTTAAATATATGTATTTTTGCTGTTGAGCTGGAATGTCGAGCTGGCTCAACGGACTTTGATTTTGACATATATATCTATTGTGCTGTTGAGCTGGCCGTTGAGCTGGAATGTCGAGCTGGCTCAACGGATATTGATCGAAACATAATTATGTATAAATACTTTTGCTGTTGAGCTGGTGGTTGAGCTGGAATGCCGAGCTGGCTCATTGATCGAAACATATGTATAAGTATTTTTACTGTTGAGATAGCGGTTGAGCTCGAATGTCGAGCTGGCTCAATGGACACGAGCTTGCTCAGCAGACATTGATCGAAACATATGTATAAGTATTTTTACTGTTGAACTGGCAGTTGAGCTCAAATGTCGAGCTGGCTCATCGGACATGGACTTAGTACTTTTGGTGTTAAACTGGCCGTTGAGCTGGAATGTTAAGCTGGCTCAACGGACATTGATTTTGACATATATATGTATTTCTGCTGTTAAGCTGGCGGTTGATCTGGAATGTCGAGCTGGTTCAACAAGGCTGGTGTTGAGCTGAATGTCCATTACTGAGCGTTGAGCCAACTTCACTGACCCGAAACTGCATTGACGTTTGTTTTGCCAGTGTACATGATACATGTATATATGTTCGGAGCATATTATCCAATTTTATCCGATTCTTTGGAGTATAATAAAATGTTCGGTCTGACCTTACATCTTCACTATCAAATGTCACAGGCCTACCTAGAACCGAGCTCCAAAAAATGAAATTAGGAAAATCTTTGGCTTATCAGACCATTTAGATTTAAAACTCAATGACTGCATGGCTTCTCGTAAGGTCGCACATTTGTAATGTATTGTATTATATAGCCTGCAACACGTGAAAAGGGGCATTCGGACATTTGCGTAAAGTGTCGTCTCGGATTAGCCTGCGCAGTCCGCGCAGGCTAATCCGAGACGGCACCTTACGACAACATTGGATATTGTCCAACAGTAGCCTTGCGCAATACAGAAAACTACATAAAAACGGAAAGGAGTCTGCAAGTACTACGCAGGCTGATATGAATTGACACTTTCTGCAAATATCCGAGTGTCCCTTTTCGTGTGCTGAAGGCCAATTATTATTGTATTGTTCTGCATATTGTTTATGTAAATCAGTATTTTTGTCTGTCTTGTGCAACATTCTAAGCTATATTGATATTGGATGCTACTAGAGTCAGTGAAACTCTCGGTCTTTGTTTATCTTTTTATCAGGCGACAGAATTGTAGACTTGTCCGAATTTAAAGCATTTGCAATCGAAAATTTAAATGCAATGAAAAATAACACTCTAATATTCAATATCTCGGCTATTGCCTTTTTCAAGAGTAAAGAAACACTTTATCCACTAGAATATTTATTAGCGTGTATCATGAATGAATAAATAAATGAATGAATGAATGAATGAATTTTTTTGACTTAAACGAAGTTTTTCGTCAGACAATATGATAATACAAAGAATGCAGCTATAATGTTTTACTAGTAAATTGCTTCAGTAAGTCAATATGGCTGCATAATACACGCTAAAAAAATATTCAAGTGGATAAAGTGTTTCCAACTCTAAAAAAAGGCCATAGCCGAAATATTGAACATCAGAGTGTTATTTTCATAGTGTTTTAATTATTTGCCATGGTTTATCGTTCAATAAACAACGTTGTGAGTTATGAGGCTCAATGAATAAACCACTCGTGGATTATTTAATGTGCCTCATAACTCACAACGTGGTTTATTGAAGGATAAACCACGATAAAAAGAAGATTATTTCTTAAATACCATCATATTTTCCTGTATCCAAAGCATTTTAAAACCGCATCTTCCGTCGTGTAATTATAGCTTTAGCGTTGTTTGATCCAGTGTAACTCTTCAGCACACTACAAAATCATACACTCATCCGTAGAATTTTGCAGACGACCGTTTAGATGTGGCTTAACACTTTACCAAACGACAATATTTTAGACTGGACCAAACTCAAAGCATCTGCAGACAAAAAAAATAAATATTGTTAATATGGTGATTTCTAACTTAGATAGGGTAGAATAAAACATGGGAAACGGAAAAAATGCTGGTTATCAGCATTTTCTTCCTTTCCCCCAATTTTTTCTATAGGTTTCTTTCTTAAGGTTGTTAAAAGTCGGGATTGTGTGTTAAAGAGTTACCCCTTTATCAAACAATCCCTGGTTTTTACGTCCGTGTGATAGAAGCCTGTTGAAAACATTGCGGGAAAAGGAGAAAATGCTGGTAACCAGCATTTTCTTCTTTTCTCACAATGTTTCCTACAAAACTGGATACAAATTCAAATTTTTTTAATAAGATTTAATTTATTGCCTGCCAATGCTTTCAATTTGGACCAGTCTAAAGTTTTGTCTTTTGGTGAAGAATTAAATGCCGCAGAGAAAAAAAAACTCTTCTACAAGGTCATTAGAACTTGGAATCGTTTGATAAAAGATCAATCGACGTGTTCATTACTACTGTCAGAATGCACGTTTGGAAGAAAAAAGAGCATGTTTTGGTCGTTTAACAAGCTTTTTATTCCCGTGTCCAAAGAAAATTACCGTTTTAACGATCTTTGAGAGAAAAGCTTTTGAAACACTTTGTGCAAAATTGAGAAAACTGCCAGCAATTTCTCCCTTTCCACAATGCCTTTTACTTTATATTGACTGGTCCCATTAACTAAACTACAATTGACATGTGGTTTGCATATATGACCTGTCACGCAAAAAGGAACCATCTGGGAACTGCGACAAATGTTGACCCTGGTCAGCTTATGCAGATTGCGTAGGCTTACCTGGGTCGACATCTTTCGCCTTTATGATATATTCTGTATGAAAAGTGGTCATTCTACCTTATCATATAATCATTTTTGAACTAACAACTTAAAATGACCAGCACTATCTTTGATGTGTTTTCATCTAATTGATATACAGAATTCGCAGATTGTCTCCTTTTTTGCTTGATGGGTCACAAAAGCTCTCAATATATAAGCCTTAATTCTTTATCGTCTAGAACAAGGTTATAGTAAACGTGTGTGAATTAGATTTTTGGGATAAGTCGATTGTTTCGCTAGAGATTCCAAAAGCATGACTTTGAAAAACGTATGACCCATGCTCCATGAAAAAGCGCCTTAATGTATCTACAAAAAGTATCGATTCAGGTCAGCCTGCGCAGTCCGCGCAGGCTTACCTGTATCGAAACTTTTTGCTCTTTGCTAAAATTTTCTGTATATCACAGGACCGTTCTACCTGATGATTTAGCCGACAGTGAGAGACAAAAGCCTGTATGGACCCATACCCATGCAATGACTTGTTTAATAATGTCCGAATGCCCCTTTTTCCGTGTTACAGGCCATATATACTGCATCACACAAATGCATTTAACCCCATTTCTGACAGAGCGTGACTCACATAACTTCATCCAAAATCAGTTTGGCTTGGAATAACTTTTTATCACATAACCTCCCTTGTTTTTAGTGTAGTATACCCATTACGAATTTTCTTATCGCATACACGTTTAATATTGCTATTTTGTGACGTCATTTTGACGTCGTTTTGTTCCGTATATCATAGAATTGAATGAGTTTATGATGGATATTAGGGCATGTGTATCTATATAGAGGGTTTTGCCTTCTGATCTATGACTCGTAGAATTAGATTATGTGATAAAAAGAATCTGGCATTTGTTGGCGTATGAGATAAAAAAAAATGTTAAAACGTCAAGAAAAAATGTTATTAAGCTTGCCAAAGGCTCGTTTAATAACATTTTTCCTAGACTCGTTCAATTGAATTTTATTTCATCGTCAACTCGTGTCTGATCCTTTATATTTTTACCCTTTTGTCTATATACTGTAGTGTAAATGTTGTAACGTTTTTTGTTGTCATAGGTCATGAAGTCATTCAAAAAGTGGTACCATCACTTGAAATTGTCCAAATCGAAGAACTTTCATAAAACTTCATCGAGGCTTCGACATAACGGTGAAACGTCGGCCATGTTGCGGTCGATGAGCCAAACTGAACGTGTAACGTCGTCCACAGACTTTCTATCAAGAGGGCATACTTCGACTGCGACCACAGCATTTGTTAATAGCTAGCGTGATCTATCAATCGGTTGAGTTCGATCGCACATAAAACCAGTGTTATCGTTAATAAGTATTGATAACTCTTCCTGAAATGAGGAAATGAAATGACAGAAATTCATCTAAAAATAGAACTCTAAGGAGTCTTGTGTAAATATCTTCATTAGTAATGTGATTATCCTTCAAGGGACTGTTACTAATGCATCACAGAAATGATATACTCACATTTCATTCAAATGAATGGAAATTGTCAGCTGACTACATTTATTGTTTTGATTTGATTTGTTTTGTTATGTGATTTTGTTTCAATGTTTGTTGTAATGTTTGTTCATTCAGTATTGCTGAGTATTTGTCAAAAGAGTTGTGAAAATGTGTCGTTTATAGATCGATAGCTTGATTAATTGTTTGACAATATATTCTATCTTTTACCACAAAATCCGTAGATTTAATGACCCTAACAGAGATGGTTTTTGAAAACTTTGTGCGAAAAGGAGAAAATGCTGGTCACCAGCATTTTCTCCTTTCCGCACAATGTTTTCAACCACATCACAAACACTTCCATCTTTTTTTTAATCATATTTAGTATGTCGTATGCAGATGTTTCAGATTCTAAAAGAGTACCATTTTACCGTTTGGTAAAACAATTTAAAAATGACTTCTGTCACTTACATGAGCGAGAAAGAGATATTCCGGCTCATAATTTTTTTCAAAACCTACTCTAGAACTTTCACACGATATATTTCTATGATACGAGTATTAAAAGATTTGTTTGCTTTTGTCTTAACCCTTGTCTGGTCAACAAAATTTTAGAGACTGACGTATAGAGAAACTTTGCTGGTGAAGAATTGAATCAGGTCTAAATGATGGAGTTTTCCTTGCAGAAGAAGGGAAGATATTACACTGAAGTTGTTCAAATTCATGTTTAAGTGAAAATACGTCGAATCTCTATCGAAGTGACTTCATACACCTAACCGCATGTTTTGAAAAGTTTTCAGTGAAGTCAGGCTTAGAAGAACGAATTCGTGAGACTACACGAATCGTGAGACCAGCATGGAAGGAAAGTTCATTAAAGTAGAAGTTGGAAATGTAAAGAAAAAAACTTTTGCAGTATAACAAATTGGTCTTCCGGTCAGGTAGCAGGGACTTGGAGACTTGTTCATGGCTGTGGCGAATCATGTCGCCACCTCGCCTGCGGTTGGTGGCGACATAATTTGCCGCAGATGTGACAAGTTTCCAAGTGCCCTGCCACCTGACCGGACAACTTTTATTGTGTATTGCTATCGTGATCTACAAAATCGATGATACCGTTGTCACCATGTGGACAACTCATGTAGGAAATCGAGAACAAATTTGATCGCTGTTTTCCTGGAAACTTTTAACCAAAGAATTGCCTGTTAAGAGCTCTAATCAAAGAGATACTCATACTCACGTCGATGCAAAAGTAGAACATAATACATTATGTAAATGTTTAGCTCTTTGTTATTTTCTTTATGAAACCTGTATCAGAAAGACACAAAAAGCCACAAAGTCATTCTCACCTGAACAGAAACATTACTGTCTGCATACCAGTTAACAACCGATAACCATTGATGTTATTAAGAAATGAAAAACTACTCGCTAAAAACAATGTTTTCTTTTGCCACAACTTTGCACCATGTATGCATGGATTAAAGAGTAATTCTTTTCGATTGGCATTATATAATACGAATGTTTACAAAAGCAGCTGCTGCTCACTGCGTTTCAGAGGGTGATGCGTAGGTAATTTTTAGATATCATAGACCTCCGAGTTCTCCTGCCGGTATTTCCTCGGCAAGTATATAAAATGAGCTTTGTTTTGTGAAGGGGTGGTTAATTTTGTCTTCGTAACGCATTAGCCAAGGAAAGTGGTCGCATGGAATCCGTTTAGTCTGAAAACCGGCTGAACCATAAGGTAGAATGTTCGTTTGACATGCAGATGATTAACCAATAGCAAATGATATAGACTCAGGTCAGCCCGCACAGGATAACATAGGCCGATACCTTTTGTCGAAACAAAGCCCGTCTCTCAGTACTTTCAATGCTTTGATTTTCGTTCTGTTCCGAAAATCTATGTCCCATACCTCTGAGTAAAAATTAAATCCAGACTAATTTTGGAAGAGATGGGTTTTTCTCCGAGAATAGAGGTGTTGGAACCGACAACGACCCTTTCAACCCTTAGACCTACATGACATTCCAAACTACACGTGCGTCTGTGATCAGCGTAGATCAAGATCAGGCTCCAAAGAAAAATCAGTTGATCTTGGATGTTAACTTTACTTTACTTTACTTTGGAGAATATTGGGACAAAGAGTGATACACTATTACGGCATACGATGTGACTTAAAACTGAGAGAGAAAAAAACATTCACATGGCATTAAACAGTTAAAAACCTTGTACCGCTAGTCCAAATAACAAAACTTGATTGTCCTAATTGAAAAAAAAATGCAAACCAAAATTTAAGTTTGGTTCGAACTCTACAATTTGCATTTTATACGATAAAAGACATTGTGGGCAAAGGAGAAAATGCTGGTAACCAGCATTTTCTCCATTTCCCACATTTTTTTCCAAACCCTTCCTCCTCAGGGTCGTTCAAAGTCGGGACCTCTTGATAAAGGGTGACTGATGTAGTTTTGAGAGCAATCCAAATCCTGATTGATTGCCAATGAATAAGATTTTTGTCTGAAACATCGAGCAGAAACGATGATGATGGAATGCTTTTGAATGAGGAAGCGCCGTTTTTATCTTATTCGAGTCCTGAACTCATTTTTCTTTAACCCGTTACCACACAATCTCTACTTTTGACGACCCTGAGAAAGAAGCCTTTAGAAAACATTGTGGGAAAAGGAGAAAATGCTGGTAACCAGCATTTTCTCCTTTTCCCACAATGTTTTCTACCCTTCACGAAACAAATTTCAAATGTTCAGTCACTTTTATTTTGTCGTTTGCAAATGCTTTCGATTCGGACAAACCTGAAATATTGTCGTTTGGTAATGAGTTAAGTCCGTTGGAAACTTTTAGCCTTCGCTCATCTTCGCGAGCCAAGGTTACGATCACTACGTGGATCATACCTTGGCGTATCGAGCCCGATTTCGAGATTCTCGCGATACGCCCCCTACTGGATGCTGGTTATTATCCCCCTTTATATCATGTTTCTGGTAGCAAATGAAATATTGTTTTACAAACCGCTTACGAATACAATAATTCAACGTGAATCAATAACCAAAAACGTACTTCTACATTTCATCGTAAGGTGCTTGAATATAGCCTAAAACCTCCGATAATTGATTGGTCATACTGAAACTTTCTGTAAATATTGTTCATTTATGTTCATTTCGTAAAAATTTATTGCAGATATATACTGTGCACATCGACGGAGTTATCCATGTTTACCTACTATTTTTATTTGAAAGGTCACGACCTTGTTCTATTTTTATCAAAAATGAAATGCTACAAGTAATTTGATTCGTGCAGTTAGAGCTGGCTGCAACCAATGAAAATGCGTATCACAGGAATGTAAAAATCAAGCTCGATCCGCCAAAGGTAGAGTAGCGTGCTGAATCGTCACCATTGGCTTGCGAAGATGGCATATACGATATATATAAGTTGTATTCTTATATATTTGATTGGTTGGTTGTTGGCTGGCTTGACTGATCGATCGATCGACGGACCACAGTCTAATAGTCCAGTCAAACTAACAGATGGGTTGGAACTAATTGCAAAAGTTTTTATTTTTACATTCCACGAAAGAAAACGAACGTAATAATCACAAGAAAAAAGTTGCACTGAAAATTCATTGCCCGAAAAGAGTTATTTGTAATTGAAAATTGCAAATTTCGGTAAAAATATACGTGCTCGACGATGGCCCGAATAGGCGCCGTATTCAATACTATGCAACTTACGTCACAGTTACACGCGCCATTCTGTGAGTTTAATGTAAACACAGAGGAGGATGACCAGCAAAACGTTCTTTGACTAAGAAATTTAATCTACCGATGTATGAACGAAACTTCTACCATGACTTTAAAGGTATTTATCTCTCACTCACTGGTATCTTTTATAACAGATTGATGTTTAAATTCGAAAATCGACTTCAATTCTTAGGTCCACTATTTGAAAATCGTCGAGTTCAACTTACGAGTGTCAGATCATGTAATACGCACTTCATTGTTTACAAAATTGTACATCAGCTTCATAGATCGCCAAAATGTCATTTATAAGATAACAGAATGATTTTCCGAGCCATCTTTTGTGTCAGTGCCAAGTGTGAAAGAAACCTAAAGATGTTGATGAAATTTGATGACGTCACTACAAGCGATGGGTGCAAATAAAGTACAGTAGCGCTTTAGTGCCTGAATTTCACTGCATCGTTATCGATTTCCTGATATTATTTCTTTTAGTGTGTAATTACTATTACTGTTTACAATTAACATTTTAGGTTTTCTTTTTAAATGTATTGTATTTAAACGTTCTGCTCAGTTTATTTGTATTTGAATTGTCTCATTCAAATAGATAAATAATAACTAAGCTGAAAATAGATTGAATGAACTAATTAATTTCAAACCCAAGTAGTTGAGCATTCATAACAACAAGATGAATGGTAGTCTAATTCATATCGATTTTACAACAAAAGTTGAAGCACATTAAAACTTTTATTCAGTGTTCGATGATTAAGCAGGCTTTACTGGTTTTCACCAATGTCTCATCGATGGATATGACTGCAAACTTTACTTAATCATGTAGTCCATTGGTTTCAAAATGCTAAACTCCCTATCAAAAAGATACTTGCACTTGACCAATGACGCTAGTAGGATTTAATTCAATGTCGCTTTGATTAAAAATCCAACCCTTCAGCAATGAAACAGGTGATCTTGCATAAGAGCTGAAAGCTGTTTAGTCCTATTATACTTGTAGAACGAAAGCATGCTTGTTTTCTTAACAGAATTATAATGTTTATCTTTACGTATTCCCTGTGACCATGAAACACAAAAGAAGATGCTACATGTACACAACTTATGATAATCAACAGATTTAGATTATAAGGAGATTTTTATCACAAATGTAGCGCTTTCCTCTTTTAGAGAAATGGCTGATGTCTTCAATATAGGAATTTACTGGCAAATACGACCAATGACGCCAGTAGAATTTCATTCAAGGTCCCCTTGATTAAAAATCCAACCCTTCAGCAATGAAACACAGATGGTCTTACATTAGTGCTGAAAGCTGTTTAGAGTTGCTATACTTGTAGAACAAAAGCATGCTTGTTTTTTTAACACAATTATAATCTTTGAGCATTCCTTGTGGACCTGAAACAAAAAATAAGATATTACATTTACACAACTTACGATAATCAACAGATTTAGATTATAAGGTGATTTTTACGACAAATGCAGTGTTTTCCGTTTGAGAAAATAACTGATGTGTCCAAAAGAAGAATTTACTGGTGAATCAATTACAATTGGGAGAACCAATGAATGGATACTATAAGGTTTTTCAGCCTAAAAATTGGAGCAAAAGATACGCTAAAATATGACAATAAAGCAAAATATTGACTTATTTTATCAAAATAAATTCAGTAAAATTCTGCCAATGAAAAAGCAGATACCTTGAGAAAACGAACAATAGACCTTACCCTTTTAAAAGCTAATGTATGTTTTGATTAATCTATTGATTGGTACTTTTTGAAAAGTTTCTGAAAGTGGTATGACTTGAAAATATATACTTTGTTTCTCTACTGTATAAACGCAATACATTTAAAACAAAACTGGTTGTAATTTATAAGAATTAGCCCGAAAATAACTAGTTTTTAATAAATTTTCTCTTTATGTAATTAAGTGGTATTACATTCAGAGATACATATACATGTATTTTCAATACCTTGCTAAAGCCTTTTAAATAGAATATGATACAGAAAGAAAAGTTCTCCAAAAATCAAAAAAGTCCTTGAATTTATCAAAACTTGCCAGCTTTGATTCATTAAAAAAATTGTGAAGTTAGTCCTTGCTATGGGATGTTCTCTATCTCCTTAAGAAGAGCACTAATTTATAAGGTCTACGGCCCCTAACTTTCATATCAAAAGACAAAAGCTTCCGAAATGGGCCGAAAAGCCTTTACGAAAACAATCAATGTTACATGATGTATACCGATGAGTTAATGAGTCTCCAGCCCTTAACTCTCATAATAAGATGCGGATGCTGCCTAGAATGGCCGAATAGCCTTTATGAAAACTTCTATGTTTACTATGGGTTAGGTGCGTAACCCTTAAGCGGATTATTGCTGCACAAGTCTTTGCTTGGCGTCCATGCAAAGCAGTGTTATTTATGGAACGGAGGAGAAAAGATTACCATGGCCAAACAGACACATCCATTTATACAGACTTCAAATGAACTATTTTCTGTTCTCAAATGAGTATAGGATTCCATTATCTACACCAGAGGCCAGAGGTCGTAGCACTAGAGTTTGGTGTTGGAAGAATGAACATGTTAGTGATGCTTGTATTATTGAGCATGACCATAAGGATGGTTGATCAGTTCATTTATGGGCAGGCCTAAGCCAATTAATCAAAAACACAATGCCTTCAAAGAAGTTTGGCGATGTGTTTTTTTTTTTTTAGGTCAAACTTTAGACAAGCATACAATATATATATGGTGGTACTGCTGCGTGTACAGCTGTTTTCACATGAAACTTTTTTTTTTTTTACCAGAACTACATTAAATTGTTTTATAGGGTGCATTATCCATTGATATGGCACTTAGTGAGCATGTCGGGGATGACTCGAAAATAATCCGTGTATAACAGCGCTAAACCCCAACAATCCCTCTATAACTTTGCATAGCATATCTGGAGGAACTGAACTGCATTCTAGATCACTGAACAACCTCACAGTGTTGTAAGTGAGGCGAAGCAGGCAAGGTTTTATAAATGCAAAATGTGTTCATATGTGCGATGTTAATCATGTGATTATGATTAGTTTCTTTGTATTTGTAAAGCTATTCCCTGGTAATATAATGGACTAAACTTGAAGGAATCTCCAGATGAAAAAAAGAAAAGACTTTGTAAGAATGATAACTATATGAATGGTGGTGGGTGGGGGGGGGGGGGGGGGGGGGGGGAAGGGAACTACACGTTACTGGCAGTTTCCCTCTTTTCCTCAATGTATACAACTGTTGAATGCTGTAGAAACTCCAATGGGGTACGGGAGAGAAAGATTAAAATTCAATAGTGACAAGTACTAATTTAACCCTTTACCCAGGACGAGAAAATTATATTTGTCCAACTGCTAAGCACTTGTACTCCACATATTAAATGTGTCTCAAATGTCAGAGTTTGTGAGTGAAAGAACAGAATCCAATGTCTAGGAGAGGAAATGCTGGTTATCAGGGTTTTCAGAGCTTGATTTCGATTTGAATATTGACAGTGTTGTACTTGAAATGAAGCTGCTAAAAGTTGCTTCCAAACTTTGTTCCAGACTAAAGACGCCGAAATTGTTTACACTGCTAAATCTAAAGTTCCTCCAGATGAAAAAATACATGTGACACGTTTATACAGGTTTTCACGTTTTCTGTGCATGTCGTATTCTTCGAAGATTCGACCTGTCTTATATGGCGCATCACTCTCCCCCGATATTGGGGAGATTGCAGTAATACGCACTATGAAGTAGCAATGGAGAAAATGGCTTCTATCAATACGTTGGAGGAAAAATCAGGCCTGTTTTAGCTCCAGATTTATCTAAACTGCTGAGCATACCTGAATGAATGGTTCCAGGTAGCGTTTTACTAAGTAAAGATTTATTTCATTTTGAAATTCAAAGTAACAGTTGTGGCGTAGAAAAGTAGTCCGGTTTTGTACCCAGGATGCCCAAATTAGATAGATGAGTATTTGTAGAATGCCATCTAGCAGGAGATAATGCAGGTTTTTATTGAAGAAAATACTTTGGGTATAAGAGAACTTGCTCGTCCTGATCCACTTTCGCCTAAAATTTCACAAAACTTTTCAAAATGCATGTATGTCAGACAAGTAAAACATGGGATTGTTAATAAAGGATTAAAAAGTGTAATTAAAAAGGGGAATGTTGCAATATTGGCAACTGTAGTGCTGTAAGAATTCTAAATTTGATTGTTCCTTTGCAATAATTTATATCAAAAGGTAAACTTTTAATGTTTTTGGGCTATGACAAAGACTCAGATACATGTACTATTTACTATAGATCTATATATAGTTACCGCTCCCTCTACTGTGGATCTGCATTTTGCATTATATACACACATGATAATGATGTTTTGCCATATACAGGTTTTATTTCAAACAGATATATGTATCATATGTATTTAATGTGTTGCAATTCATTAATTTACAAAAAAATGAAAAATGCATCATAGGCTAAGTGGGTGGGGTAAATTAATACGGTTTTGTAACAATCAACTTCTATTTATTTTCTTGTTTTAATCTGAAAACAAACGATATTTACATTACAATCTGTCTTGCAATACCAATTTTACAAATTAAGTAACAAGACATCATTTTCCATTGAGTAATTTGCATAAAATGGCATTTTGTTGAAAAACTAGACGATGATGGGAAATTTATGGTGGACCTATTCGAAGACATTTTTTGGTAACTTCCCCTCATAGTTCAGCCTGCAACTTTTTTCTTGAGATTACCGAGGTATCACATGAAACAAAAATGACAAAATCATTTCTTTTGCAATTAGTTCCAAGTTTGGTACTTTTTTCGGCTAGGTTGACTGGCCTATAACAGATAAACTGACTATGTAGGTGGGCCCGTCCATTGGCCCACAGATTTGGTACGAGCACTATAGTAGTTTCCAGAGCGCAGAATCGAGAGAGAAATTTATATAACCTGGAAAAAAATGTTTTTTAATCGATGTAAAATAAATATGGTTAAACTAAACTAAAGCCTTCGCCCAAAGTATGTATGTATGTATGTATGTATAAAAATACTGATCCAAGGCATAGCTTTTTACTTCTTTCCCTAGAGGAAAAGATATCTTGCGAGTGAATTGATCTCGTGTAAGTTTTAAAAAATGTTTGAAAATGAAAAATAATTTATTCCATTCGCACAAATCCGTTTGCTTTGCATATCCCTAAAGAGTCTGGAATCGTCTAGCAAAACAATTCCTTAACGCAATCACGTATTTCACCGACCGTGTCTGATGAGAGGGGGTTTGGAAACATTGTGGGAAAAGAAGAAAATGCTGGTTACCAGCAAAGATGAATTTCATTATTTCAGCAACATGTAATTTGTTCTCAATAATTTGTTTCAGTTTGAAATAGCTTTTTACTTCTTTCCCTAGAGGAAAAGATATCTTGCGAGTGAATTGTTCTCATCTAAGTTTTAAAAAATGTTTGAAAATGAAAAATAATTTATTCCATTCGCACAAATCCGTTTGCTTTGCATATCCCTAAAGAGTCTGGAATCGTCTAGCAAAGCAATTCCTTAACGCAATCACGTATTTCACCGACCGTGTCTGATGAGAGGGGGTTTGGAAAACATTGTGGGAAAAGAAGAAAATGCTGGTAACCAGCATTTTCTCCTTTTCCTACAATGTTTTCCTCCCTTTCAAGGATGAATTTCATTATTTCAGCATCATGTAATTTGTTCTTAATAATCTGTTTCGGTTTGAAATACCGTCAGTCTAGAATTAGTCGAGGGCTAAATTGTTAATTATAAAAAATATTGGAGAGCATAATTAAAAAGAATAGAAGCGAGCTTCAGCCTGTTTTCGCCAGGTAGACTCATAAAATACGAGACAATGTTAACCCATTACCAAACGACAATATTTTAGACTGGTCTAAATTGAAAGCGTTTGCAGACGACAAAATAAAAGTGACTGAAAGTTTGAAAATTTGTTTTGTGAAGGGTAGAAAACATTGTAGGAAAAGGAGAAAATGCTGGTTACCAGCATTTTCTCCTTTTCCCACGATGTTTTCTAAAGGCTTCTTTCTCAGGGGCGTCAAAAGTAGGAATTGTGTGGTAACGGGTTAAACTAAGATCAAATAGCACAGAGGTTGTAGCCTGATCTGAATAAACACTGTTAAAAAAGCACCAGAGGCTATATTCGACTTTCATACACAATGCTGAAGACTGCTACATGCATCAAAGCACTGCGGGGACTGAGAGCCCTCAAACTCTTCTGTACCCGATTTTACAAATTACACAAATAGAGGATAATCAACCGGTTATTTTTTGATATGAAAAATATCTCATGGGGATGCGTTGTTAGTAACTAAATAGAACTGTACTGTATTTTGATAAAGTTCTTCCGAGAAAAGGTTAAAAGCATGAAATAAATAGAATATGGGGGAATGTTAAAGATTGAAATTTATTTCATCTCGTAAACATCTTCGGAAATATTTTCACTCGTGGCTGCGATAAAATAAATTTCGACCATTCAACCCCCTCCTCCATCCCCCCCCCCCTCAAAAAAAAATATCCTCTATATACATGTAGTGCAGCATGATAAGAAGCCCCTTGGAAACTCATAGGACGACTTGGAAATCAGTCATTATGTCATAATCCAGCGACGTAGGAAGGATTTCAAGATTGGGGGGGGGGCTAACTTCGAAATACTGAGATTTTTTGCGTGGTTGTTTCATTGCGCAAAGAACTCGTATTTTAGTTAGTATGATTTTCAAAATTATTGGGGGGGGGGGCTCAGCCCCCCCCCCCCCCCAGCCCCCCCTGTTCCTACGGGCCTGTGACATTTAGCATGCAGATGCATTTCCTAAAAGCCAAACATGGCCCGTTTGGTTGCATAAATATCGTTCTGCATGGAGTATTGTATTCTTGCATGTGACTATTGTTAATTCTTTGTGTCAGCTTTTAAACTACTTCATTGAATTAGATGAAAAATTTCAGCCGAATGATAAAACCCAAAACTTATGTCAGACAGAAAAACATCAGTTCACCGGAAGTTATAGATCCAAGATCAGACGGCACGTACTGTACCGTTTAATCTTGATCTTCGCCTTCCTCCAAAGCAGTTTGAGTCTCGCTCAGCGCTTAAAAGGCCAGACTCAAAAGATGTACATCTTCCCGAGCCAAGTTTACGATCACTACGTGGATCTTACCTTGGCGGATTGAGCACGATTTCGAGATTCCTACGATGCGCCCTCTATTGGATGCTGGTTATTACCCCCCTTTACATCATATTTCTAAAAGCCAATGTAATATCGTTTTACAAACCGCCTACGAATACACATGAAGCGATAAGCAGACATCCACGTGGGTTTCCATGTTTTATCTTCTATTCGAAAGGTAGCCACGTTGTTCTATTTTTATCAAAGATGAAATGCTACCAGGATTTCATTCGTTGCAGCTAGAGCTGGCTGCATCCAATGAAAAAGCGTATCGGGTGAATTTAAAAATTAAGCTCGATCCGCCAAGGGTAGATTAACGGTAGTGAATCGTCAGTCTTGGCTTGCGAAGTTGAAAGATGTATTGCTTCTAAAATCTTTGAATGATGGAAGAGGACCATTCCCTGACTAGTCTCTTCTTCTTCTTCTTCTTCTTCTTCTTCTTCTTCTTCTTCTTCGTTTCCTTTTATTTTGCACTTCTATTTCGTCTTCATTTTTGACTAGTCTTGTCTGATACTTGATTACTTCCTTACGTTGTATCTTTTTAATATTGATCCTCCTCCTCCTCACCTCCTTCTCCTTCCACCTCCCCATTTTCCTCCAAATTCTCCTAACCGTCATATTCTTCCTTCTCCTTTTCCTCTTTCTCCTATTATCATCATCATCATCATCATCATCATCATCATCATCCTAGTTATCATCTCACCATCAAAATCATTATCGTATTGTTTCATGCTTTCCGGTAGGATATCGAGAAATAGCAGTGAAAATATTTTTCGATCTTACATTGGTACCACCAGTGAAAATACCGATTTTCACGTTCTTGTTGCCTAGGTAAATTGCGCATGCCTAACAACCAGATGGGAAATATGACGTCATATACCTTACATTTCTCGCGCTTGACGTAACGTTGCTATGCGGAAGGGGTACGCCACGGGGAATAAGAGAAAAGAACTGTAGAACTGTACTGAATTTTGATAAAGCTCCTCCCAGAAAGGGTTTAAAGCATGAAATAAATAGAATATTTGGTTTTTTTCTCCGGTGAAAGATCGAAATTTATTTCATCTCGTGATCACCATCGGTAATATTTTCACTCGTGGCTGCGCCACTCGTGAAAATATTACCCTTGGTGTCCACTCGATGAAATAAATTTCGATCTTTCACCGAAAAAAAAAAACAAATATCCTCTATTTCATCATGGTACATACCATCATCAATACAACAATTCTACAAGTTTAAACGACATTATCCTTTTCTACAATTACCACAAAAAAGTAATCCTTTACTCTATATGCATGGTAAGTGACAAAGGAAAACATTTTTTCAGGTATTTCCTCATTTGTTACACTGTTTTAAAAGATAAAGTTCAACAAATCCGTCAAATATCGCCAAATGGTAAGTTAATATAAGTCTTACGTTTATCAACATGTAACCCCTGGGACAATTAATTGAATTTCCCTCGCTTTACCGCTGGCTGAATGCTGGCTTTTCAATGGTTCCATCATCATTTTGTGATGGGCGAGTGGACTGTACGCTATGACGTTTCGTATCGATTTTCGGCGGCTGATTCAAAGTTTTGTTAGTCAATTGTCCCAGGGGTCGATGTAGTGTAGCAAATAGGGAGACCCCGGGGTATCTGACGATGCATATTTCATGTCGTTTTAGACATCTATTTTTTCAATAGAGCGCGTACTTATTTAACCCTTTATCCCATAAGGCATTTCTATGGTATCTCTAATTGACCTTAAATAACAGCAAAGATGAAGCCGTTTCTTATGTGTATATGACACCTTTTGATAGCATAGAAAACTTTGTGACAAAAGGTGAAATTGCTCGTCACGAGCAATTTCACCTTTTGCCACAATGTTTTCAAAAGGCTCTTACAAGCAATGTGTAGAAATGAGTATCTATGGAGTAAAGGGTTAACGATTTTCCTTGCAATACATGCTGTATAACTTTTAGCTCATTACCAAACGACAACTTTTTTGGCTGGTCAAAATTGAAAGCATTTGCGGATGACAATATAAAAGTGACTGAAAATTTGAAATTTGTTTAGTGAATGGTAGAAAACATTGTGGGAAAAGAAGAAAATGCTGGTAACCTGCATTATCTCATTATCCCTCCATGTTTCTACTCTTTTCAATGTTACAATAATGTTTGACAAGCCCTTCTTTCTTTTCTCTTTCCATTTCTTTTCAGACTGCAAAGAACGTGCAGTTCTTTTCTAGCTAAAACAATTTTATAAAGGCTGTTTTTTTTGTTTTTTTTTTAACATTAACACTTGCCAGATTTCTTCTTTTATTTCTTAATCTAATTCGTAAAGCAATTTTAAATTTGATTGAAATTCAGTTAACTGCACACTCTTGCATGAAAATTCTTTAAAGGAAATAATTCATTTTGGATAACTCTCTTTCTAACTTATAATCTTATTTCATTTTTTACAACTCAGCCTACATGCATTAGGTAACCATACAACATAATTATTTTCACAGGTAATAGCAATTTTTCGCCGTTACATTCTACAAGTAAACCTGTTTCACCGATTCGATAGTCAGAGAATAAACTGGGGACGACGACAAAGTTCTACGCTAACATTTACCCTACCTAACGATTTCCAAGGAGGCCGACGTTTCAGGAAAACACCTACGCCTACCCATCTGAAGACGCCTCCTGCCATTAGAAACGGGCCAAAGGTATAATTTAATGAACATTATTTCAGAAAAGAAAGATTTATTTCATTCAGACCAAAGGATCGAACTTGAATTGCACATGAATGGATGCCCCGTTGAAAAGAAGAAAATTTAATCTATCATTTGATCTTTTACAAAACAATCCCTGGTTTTTACGACCCTGAGATAGAAGCATTTCGAAAACATTATGGGAAAAGGAGAAAATGCAGCATTTTCTCCTTTTCCCACAATGTTTTCTACCTTGCTGAAAACCAATTTCCATTTTTGAGCTAAGTTTATTTTGTAGTCTGCAAGTGATTTCAACTTGGATCAGTCTGAAATTTCGTCTTTTGGTAAAGAGTTAAACGTGCTGTAATCTTATATTACCAATATTTCATACAATATGTAAGACCATTGGGCACATATCGTACATGAGCTTTCCTCTGTGGAAAGAAGGTTAAATATATCGGTAAAAATAATCGACTTTCGTCAGACTGCTCAGCGAATTGGATCGAAACCTCTCACAGTCGGCCATTTTTGTTGCAGCTCCAAAGACCATTCTACCTCAGATTTCGGTAGGTTGTTAGACAAATGGATTGAATGGATTCGTGATTATGTGATTTGCTTTGTGTGATACATCACGAAGAGTTATCACACCCATCCTTGCCAGAACAAAGCTCATACAGTAGGAATTTTGTCTTAATAAGGGTTCGCAGTTATCAACCATTCTTAACTATTTCCCAAACGACAAATTTTGGACACTTCCAAACTAAAAGAGTTTGCAGACGTCAATTTTAGATTTGGAGAAAATTGCAGAAAGTTCTCAAAAAGGGTTGAAAACATTGTGGGAAAAGGAGAAATTGCTCTTTACGAGCAATTTCTCCTTTTCCCACAGTGTTTTCAAAAAACTTTTACTATAGACAAGTGAAAACCAGGGCTTTTTTGGGAAAGGGTTAAAAAGCATTATTTGTCATATTCTGCAGAGGTTCCATTTTTTGTCTTATATTCCAGAATTTTCCAAATTTGAAAGTATTGTAACCTTCCGATCGGCTAAACCAAACGGTATGGCCGATCAGAAGCGGTGTTACTTTCAAATTTGATTACTTCTAGAGTACAAGACTTGGGACATTCTTCAGAATCGTTTCATCATGTATATACTTAAGAAATAATCTTCTTCCTATCGTGGTATATCGCTCAATAAACCACAGTTTGTGAGGTATGAGGCACAATAAATAATCCACGAGGGCGATAGTCCGAGTGGTTTATTCATTGCGCCTCGTAACTCACAACGTGGTTTATTGAACGATAAACCACGATAGAAAGAAGATTATTTCGATTCTAATATGGCCAATTCTTAATGAAAGGAAAACAAGTTCAAACTTAGAGTAAAAACGCGGATGAAAATTATGTTCCATTGGAATAACTCACTCATTGAATGACGTCACTCGATACAGAATGACGTCACTCTACATGTATTGTCGCAGATTTTTACCACGCTTTCCTTGCACTGTGTTTATAGAGCCGAATTCGCGTGTCATGTTAGAATAAGGTTTTGATCATGATGATTCACATTTCCATAATTACTAATGATCTTAGACATATCGTCGAGTGTCCTTATTCCGGGAATGTCTTTGAACCGGTTAATATTTGTGTACATCTCATACAGCACATACTTCGATGACGTCACACTGTATTTCTGCCCATAACCCTTACCAATATTCGAATGTCTCATTGCCCTTGAGACAAATACAAGACAAATACACCACAAAATAAAATAGTTATCGTATGTTAAAGTAATCTATTTCTCTTTTCTTGGTTTTAAGTAGTATTATTTCTCAATGCAGATATTATCGACTTTATGCTGTAAAACTTACCAAGCTACCGGAATTAGGTCACGCCATGTTTGCACTAGAAGGTTGACTGTCTGTTTTATTATTTGTGCACATTTAACATAAAAATAGTTATCCAAGTTATTCTTTTCATATGAGAGTGACCAGAAATGATTTTTTTTACGAAGGCAAAGTAATTTGTAGATCATATCCTGGTCTCAATTCTTAATTTCATCAAGTTGTTCCAATCATTTCGGAATACGGGCACTCGAGGCTATCTAAAGGTCCTGATAATTTTCATTTATGTTTCCTTTCCATTAATACCATTATCATTTTAAAATCAGTCTGAAAGCCAAACAAATAAAACTACATGACAAAAATGTCATGAAATTGATCTTTCACACACTTTACTTATCGTTTAAATTTGCTTATTTCCTTATCGTGATTTAAAATCTTCTTTTACAGACAGAGGATGATGTCTATCAAATGATGCCGCTAACAGAGAGTCCTAGTCAAAAGTTGAATTAGTTGGGACAATGACGATACACTCAGATAAAAGACACTACCTGTCATTTACGGTTGGGGTTTTAGCCTCCCTCAATGTCAGCCATTTGTTTTAATAATAATAATAATAATCAAAAGTTAAATTGATTGGAACAATGAGGATACAATCCGATAAAAATACACTAGCCAAACACTCACTGTCGGGGTTTTAGCCTCGCTCCTTGTCAACCATTTGTTTTTATCTTAATAAATGATAAGTGTATAAAACTGTCATTACAACTCTAACTTGCCAAAAATTATTCGCCATTTTGAGTTCATCATTTGTTCTAAATATTGCTCTTATTCTAAATCTCAAAATAAGGCATCTGATTTGGTGTTACACTACGTCTCAACCAATCATATGGCTAGTTTGTGACATTTTCGTGAGATCGGGCCAGATTACAGTAGAGTTCATACTCAAGCTTTGTGTTCAAATTTTGAATTTCATTTATGTTAAATCCTGCGGCAAAATAAGTTAATCTTTCAAGCCGACCATAAAAAAACTAAATGCTGTATGTAGCTTATTTCAGAAGTTCTTTATTTATGTTTTGTTTCTTGTATCTCTTTTAGAAAAAATAAATATCTCCTTATCGGACAGTGTAGATCCAAGATCAGACAGCACGTTCTGTGCAGTCTGATCTTGATCTACACTGTCCACATAACGCCGGTTAATCTCGCTTAGCAGCATAAGGCTTAAAACTTCAATAACGTCTATTCTGTTCTGTTCTGTATTAAAATAAACTGGAAATTACTATTTGAAGGGAGATAACAAGATTTCCTTCTAATAATACACGTTTCCTGTAAATGGCTTTACTTAGCTTCTGGTTTAAATAATCCACAGGAAAACAATCTAAACAGGTTTTAAAATCTGTGTTTAGTCACAGATATTCAGTGGCAGAAATTTATTGATTCTTAGACGGAAAATATTATGAGGCTAGGAGATTTCCCCCCCCCTTACACTGTTCAACCCGTTGTCTGCGCATCTCATGTTCTTCGAGGATTCAACCTGTCTTTTATGACGCATCACCCATTCCCCAATACTTGGGAAAAGTATGGGTTCTACCGAAGCTAAATCAAAGCCTATAGGGGCAGATGCATAGGTTACCTGCTAGCTGATCATAACTGAATAAATCGCACCAGGTAGCGTTTTACTGAGTAAACGTTTATCTAATTTTGAAATTCAAAGTAAGGGTTGTCGTTCTGAAAAAATAGTCCGATTAAGTACCCAGAATGCCTATATAGATAGATGTATTTGTAGAATGCCATCTAGCGGGAGATAATGCTTTTCAACTCTTAAAGATACATATTTACTCGTTTACGTCCAGTTTTTGAACCATTTTTGTGGTATTTGTCGAAGACAATACCACTATGACTTCAACACTGAATTTTGAAGACCATGTATTGCATTTTATTCAAAGCGGAAGGAAATAAACCCAATTAAACTTAATTATTCTCAGGTAAATGAGGTTTTCGGTTGCACTCAAATATGTAAATGGAAGTGACATGTTAAAATCAACTGGGTTGGGCCATCGATCGTGGAAAATCTAATATTTGATTGAAAATAACTTCACTTCATAGCCTTCTGTTGGCGCAATGAATTAAAATTTTTCTACCGATCGCTTTGTACTGGGCTTTTTCGTTCCTAGACCAGTTCGTCCCATGGTTTGTTCATCTCGTGATTGCGCTACTCCATTTGATTTGGCAGTGAACTCTCTGTCTAGCCATCACGCATCGTACTATTAAGAGACGTTACTCCTGACTCCCTTTAATGATCAAACGGAGACAATCAATACACAAATTATCCAAACTTTGTCTTGAGAACTCTCCCTTCAACCAAAAAGGTATTCATTTGCTTAGTAGGTTGACTTTCAAGCCAATATTTGAGTAATATTTCTCTTTTTCTTTCAAATTATTAATTCCATAAAACGGCTTCCTAGACAAATACCACTTCATCGTTCTCAACGTTTTGATTATCTTTATTAAGGGAAACTATAATCATTCTTGTATCTCTACCAAATGTTGCTCGTGGTGGCTGCAAGCTTGCAGAGATTAGGACGGATAGTAAGTACATGTCATTCCATTGAAGCTATCCCTTGACATTACAACCACAGTTTCCGGTTTAACCCATTACCACTCAACCCTACTTTTGACGCCCCTGGAAAAGAAGCCTTTGAAAACATTGTGGGAAAAGGAGAAAATGCTGGTAACCAGCATTTTCTCCTTTTCCCACAATCTTTTCTACCTGATCAATAAACAATTGCACCATTTGAGCCACACTGAAATTGTCGTCTGCAAATGCTTTCAATTTGGACAGAGCTAAAATTTTGTCGTTTGGTAAAGAGTTAAATCGAAGACAAATACCTGGCGTTTCTTTAACTCTTTATCACACGAGAAAATCTTAGACAGGTCCAAATTGAAAGCATTTGCAGACGACAAAATAAAGGTGACTAAAAAATAGAAATTTGTTCTGGGATGGGTAGAAAACACTGGGGGACTGAGCTACCGGGGCTCTCGGCCCGTTACAATGGATTATAGAGATGCCCTAAGCCCCCTTTAGTTAGAGATTGGCTGATGTCGCTTATATCATAATCAAGAAACAATGAAGTAACCGTTCCATGATGAAGATTTAACAGCACTGCATTTACATATTTATGTTGTCTGATGGAAAATTATTATGTCTTGTTTATACTGTAAATACGACATAAATTGGAAATAAATCAGCAGTATCGCTAGACATATAATATTTCCGATTTTATGATGCGACTTGTTTATATACAGTATATATACAGTCTATATATTTATTACCTATACTTTAATAAATGGCATGCAACACGCGAAAAGGGGCATTCGGACTTTTGCGTAAAGTGTCATCTCGGATCAGCCTGCGCAGTCCGCGCAGGCTGATCCGAGATGACGCTTTCCTTTTTAATGTGATTTTCTATCTTGTACAAGTCTACTGAAGAACAAAATCTATTATTATACTGCAAAAAAGTTTCTCGTGATTTGATTGGTTAACATGCCGGGAACATATATCATGTAAAACCAGTTTCCCTTTTGAGTGTCCCGAAAACATCACTACACGAGCAACAGTACATCCAAAATGGCGGCGTCGATCGATCACCAGACTGCACATTTATGCACCAAACTGCACGTTTTAGTGACGTCAGTACCCAGTGACGTCAGTTTTCATTGAATTGGGGCACTCAGAAGGGAATTTCTATTTCGCCAGCATACTCGATTCATGAGACTATAAAACAGGAAAATTTCTCTTAATACGCTTTGAAAGGGTAAACTTTGCAGTATAATAAATTCGTTGTACGGTCAGGTGGCAGGGGACTTGGAAACTTGTTCACGGCTGTGGTGAATCATGTCGCCACCTCGCCTTCGGCTCGGGGCAACATGATTAACCACAACCGTGAACAAGTTTCCAAGTTCCCTGCCACCTGACCGTAAAACTAATAATGTAGTCATAAAGTGCTATCTCGGATCTATGTCCGAATGCCCCTTTTCGAATGTTGCGAACAGGACATGAACCACGTTTCGGCGAAAGGGGGCTTAATCCATCTTCGTGTTCTATAATATTAAGCAAAAAGATGTGAAAGAGTTCGTGGGGGGTGGGGGTGTCAAATTCGTTGTTTGGATTCCATGTGATACAGTGTTCAAAACGCTCAATTTTAAAACGTTTTTGCAGACCACAAACTCGAGTTTTGATAGCCATATTTTTCTCGTACAATAGAAATATTGTTGTTACTAGCATTTACTCCCTTTTCCCACAATGCCATTTTCAAAAGTTTTTTTTTTTAAGGTCATGGTCGATAAAAGTTTGAAATGTTTGGTAGAGTATTAAATGCCCTTTGGACCATTTTCAGTATTATTTCAGTTACATCAAAGGTGACGACCTACTTATTCCTGTTGATAAGAGGTGTTACAAGTACAGGGCTGAGCGCTGTAAACAGAATTCGTATATTCACCAACAATTCTTATGATTATTCTTTGTCTTATTCTTCAAGATTTTTTATGGCTGTGAAAATAACAGACCTTCTGATTGGCTAAACCATTTGGTTTAGCCAATCAGATGTTCTGTTACTTTCACAATGACGAACATCTTCAAGAACAAGACTAAGAATGTTCTTAAAAATGGTTGGTGAATACAGATCCAGGTTGCCCAGATGCTTTACGTGAAAGATACATCTATTGATACAAGTAGGGGGGTAGATACAAAGACACTAACATAATGAACAGTTTTTCGGTTTTAAAAAATGAAGTCATCTGGCATTAAAAATCTGGTACAGAACAGTAAATTGTGCATATATGCGAACAAAGTCTATGTACTTTAATTTATGGAATGAAAATGCTTGATATATATGTCGTAGTCCAAACTACAATCCATGTAGGCAGATCCGGAATCTGCCTAGACCAAACTGGAATTCTGTCTACAACGAAATTAATGTTCCTGTTTGGCTAGGCAGCTCCACAATTAACCTAAGCTAAACTGAAATATTTTCTTTTTTTATTTATTTCGTCTACAAACAAACCGTCATATTTGACTTAAACCCCAAAATAAAAGAAGTTTTAACTCAATTCTGAGAATAAATTTCGAATGTTTTGCACTTCAGCAAAAACAAAACCGGAGCAATCGTGGGGAAAAACAAATAAATTGTTTTAATTAGAAAAAAAAAACTCAGTTGAAAACATATGTGGATGAATATGATTTTTTTAAAAAAAAATGGCAAACAATCTGTCTAGGTCTACACAAAATTATAATTCTAATTTGGTCTAGGCAGATTCTGGACCCGCCTGGACAGAATCCGGATCTGCGAATAGATTCCAATCTGCCCTACGACATATACATGGTACAACAATACATGTTATGGACCAATAAAAAAATCTACATAAACCTACATATAACCTTTATACAGAGCTTATATTTTTTAAGATGCACATATTCATATTTCTGTGATTCAAACATACAAAAGTACCACGCTCTGTGAAAAGCGTGCTTATTGCATACCAAAAAAGTATCCACAAAGTGGCCGGTGTAATGCAGAAATATAAACCTACCCTAAAACATGACTCGTTGGTCATTTCTCTACGTGGTGAAATAACCCTAGGGTCATTATTCTACGTAGAGAAATGACCCCACAAGATTATTTCTCTACGTAGAATCATTACAAGGGTCATTCCTCTACGTAAAGAAATAACCCATGGGCCATTTTGTGGGTGAGGGTCATTTCTCTGTATTACACCGGCGTCGATACTTTTTGTTCGATTAAATTCCTGCAGCTCAAAGAATAAGTCTACCGCATGATTTTATTGATTGTTATACATAACATGTGATCACTTTCTCGTTATAATATATCAATGAGATGCCTTTTAACTCATTACCAAACGACAAAATTTAAGATTTGCCCAAATCGAAAGCATTTGCAGACGAAAAAATAATTTAAGTGACTGAAAACTTCAAATTTGTTTTGTGAAGGGTAAAAAACATTGTGGGAAAAGGAGAAATGCTTGTTACCAGCATTTTCTCCTTTTCCCATAATATTTTCTAAAGCATTCTTTCTCAGGGTTGCTAAAAGTAGGGATTGTATGGTAACGGGATAAACCCAATATTGCTAGAGAATGGCCGAAGTATTTTCACGTATGTTTCAGGGCAAATAAATGAAGTTTATTTCATTAGCTTGTGGTTAATATGGGGAAATATTTGCCTCAAAAGGGAAAGGTATGCGAAAATAACGAGTGCCGTATAGGTGCGAATTGTTTTCGCAGTCCTTTCACTTTTGAGGCAAATATTTTCCCATATTAAGCACAAGCTAATGAAATAAATTACATATTATATTTTCTCTGATTCTTTTCTCAACAAATTCCACTTTTAAAAGTAGTAATCTCAAGTCAATTAATCGGATAACCGATATTTTCAAAAAGAAAAGTAGTTCCAGGTTTTCGGCAGGAGGAAAATATTCACTGTGACGGGGAAATAAGGTTAAATAACGACATTTCTTGACCCATAACATTTCTAAAAATAGAACACATGAACTATAATATTGTCAATTCCGTTCGTCAATTCCTTTTGATATCGAGTTTCATGCCATTTGCCTCGTTCGCTGCATCTTATCTCCACGCTTCCACTACATTAACCCAATCCATATCACCCTCCATCAGCCTTTTATGCTGTTACGAGCAATACAGTTACCTTTTGCAGACAGTGTAGATCAAGATCAGACTGCACGGAACGTGCAGTCTGATCTTGATTCACACTTCCTGCAAAATGTCCTTGAAGCGCGGATATCAGCCCTATGGTTAAAAAAGTGAGGTATAAACAGAGTATCAAAATAACTTAAAAAGCCCTATCATATTTATATTCGCTTCTGAAACTGGAACTCAATAATGAATGTTAGAAATGTTAGAAATATTAGAAATGTTAGAAATATATTTTCTTATTTCCAATTAAATATATTTCTTATTTTATTAGAATAAAAAAAATCACACATAGCCAACGCTACTCCAAACCCGTTGTTATTATTACGTAGCATTCTCTCGGCTTTCACTGTTTCACTCGCATGTCAAAGTTTGGTATTTCTGTCTTCTGTAACATTTGTGTGCTCTGAAGGAAAGTCTGGGTTTTCATTCATATTTTGTTCTACGTCATTGGCTTTATGGACATTTAATCTAAAACTCGGACAAAAAGGCAAGTAACGACAAACACTGATCTTGTCGAGGTACTTTTGTATGAACGGAAGATCGTAAGTGCGCATGTCTGTGGTGTAGATAGAACTTCCGTCTTCCTGAGATTCCTGTTTCCGCCATTTTAATATACCTCTCTCCTCATCTGTGCCTAAAAAGTAGTAATACATCATGCGTCAATAAACAATTCAACAGCTCTAATGTTTAAAGTTTTCGAGCAACGCCCGGTAGCTTAATTGTAAGGGTGCAGAAATGCGTCGTGCCAAGCACATCACATAAATGACTTGCAACACGCGAGAAGGGGCATTCGGACATCTGCGTAAAGAGCCGTCTCGGATCAGCCTGCGCAGTCCGCGCAGGCTGATCCGAGATGGTTCTTTACGACCACAGTACATTTTGTCCTGCAGTAGACGTCCGTGAAGTAGAAAATTACATAAAAACGGAAAGAATCGTCTCGCGAATGTGTGAATGCCCCTTTTCATGTGTTATGAGCCATTGATATGTACGTATCTATGAAATCAATTTCCTAAGAAGTTAACAACCGGCGAAATCATGGGATTGTCATTCAGAAAATTGGCCGGTAAAACAAGTTTCGAACCCTAATGCAGTTCTGGGCCTTGTGCCATGTTACACTGCACCCTTTACTACACTCTCATGTTTAAGACAGTACTTAAAACTAGGACAGGGCCCTGAAAGGACTTTATCAAGAGCAACGGTGAAGTTTAACGCAGGATTCCTTGAAGTAATGATTTTAAAACTCACCTGGTATCGTGTTATCAAGAATAAATCCAGTCACACCTCCAACAAACATGCTGGTGCCCAGTAGGACTGTTATAATTTGGTCAACAATTTCACTGCCTAAACAAAGAGAAAATTCGTAAAATTCTTGTATCTTTTAATGAATGCCGCTGTCTGTCATGTCATTTCCTGCCACTCTCTCTCCCTTCCACCACATCTCTCTCTCTCTCTCTCTCTCTCTCTCTCTCTCTCTCTCTCCTTCTCTCTCTCTCTCTCTCTCTCTCTCTCTCTCTATCGTGTCTTTCTACCCCGATCTCCTTCAATATCTGAGTCTCTTTCTCAACCTGTCTCCCCATCTTTCTTATCATCATCTCTCTTTCTCTTTCTCTCACAAGCACACATACGTTCTCCCTAACGGACAGTGCCAACCACTATGACCATTTATGACCATTATTACCTGTATCCACAGCGTCAGTGTGATTGCTAATCCAGCCCGGAAAACTGAGACCAAACAATAACGAGACACCAAGGATAAATATGTTTCTCGCGGAGTTAAGATTTACATACTGGAGATTCGACAGTCCGACAGCAGTAATCATCCCTGAAGAATAAGAAATATACATACATGTCTAAGTAACCTGCGTAACGGGTTTAATACATTTGCGCTTGACTCACAACCAGATGGAAATTTAACGTCCTTTACCTTACATTTCTCATGCTTGACGTAATATTGTAATGCGTTGCTATGTGGGAAGGGTACACCACGGGGAAAAACGGAAAAGAACTGTACTGGATTTTGATAAAGCTCCTCCCAGAAGGGGTTAAAACATGAAATAAATAGAATATTTGGATTTTTTTTCGGCGAAAGATCAAAATTCATTTCCTCTCGTGAACATCACAAGTAATATTTTCACGAGTGACTGGCTGAGGTCAAGATTTAAAGGTACTTACCAAACATGATCATAAACACGCCGCCCACCACGGGGTCAGGTATCGTTACAAAGAGAGCCCCGAATTTACCCAAACAGCCAAGTAATATCATTATTAAACCTCCCACTTGTACAACTCTTCGGCTACCAACCTAATGAAAAAAGGAGACATTTTAGTCTAAGGCAAATAACACAAATGCGAGCAAGATTCGATAGAGCCTGTTTCTGTCAACCAGGACAGTCCATCAGCTGACTCATCCATCCTACCGTTCACTCCAATCGCTCCATCAAAAATCGATAAACTAATTAATCAATTCAATCAGTTACCTTAGACATCTTTAACTCATTAACAACCAACAATATTTTTGGCTTGTCCATATCGAAAGTATTTTGCAGACGGAAAATATAAGAGACTGAAATTTTGAAATTTGTTTTGTGAAGGGTAGAAAACATTGTGGGAAAAGGATAAAATGCTGGTTACCAGCATTTTCTCCTTTTCCCACAATGTTTTCTAAAGGCTTCTTTCTCTGGGGCGTCAAAAGTAGGGATTGTGTGGTAATAGGTTAAAGGTGGATATTTGCATTTTTCATATCTCACCAAATTAAAAAATATAATATATATCACTGAAATTTATATGAAAAATCACCAATAACTTAAGATTTATAAAATTAAAAAAAAGATGACTTTAGGTGTTCCCTTAAAAGGCTACCAAGCCTCTTAAAGTATTTTTAGATTTCACGCCAGATATCAAAAAGGAAGAAAAAGGAAGATTTTTTTTTTTAGTATTTTTGTAAAATTTTCGTCCCAGAATCTGAAGGGCCATGCTCGTATACCAATAACTAATTTTCTTATCTTACAAACGATTTGAAAGATTTGCATTCGTATCTGACATCATTAATGGCCTGAAATGCCCAAAAAGGGGCACTCGAGAAACTGCGTAAAGCGTTGTCTCGGATTAGACTGCGCAGTCCGTGCAGGCTAATCCGAAACGACACTTTCCGTTTTGATGTAACTCTCTGTTTTGCGTAAGTCTTCCGTAGGCTAAAATCTAATGAAGTCGTAAAGTGCCATCTCGGATTAGCCTGCGCGGACTGCGCAGGCTGATCCGAGACGGCACTTTACCCATATGTCTGAATGCCCCTTTTCGCGTATTGCAAGCTATTTTATATCTTTTGTTTTCATGATATGAGTCAGGTTTTTGTCTACCAATGGAGATCCCCACCAATGCGTTCATAAAACCCCATATATCGGTTCACTCCTTTCAAAAGCTATAGTGTCCAAATGCCTACCTTAGTTATACCTATAGCTCCAACATTCTCGCTGTATGACGTCGTCCCATTGCCCGACCCCCAGGCTCCGGCTAATATACACCCTATCCCCTCAACTCCAATTCCTGATAAAAACAACAACAACTGAAATTCATTTCATTGGTTATGAGCAAGATAAGGCACATTTGCAGACTGAGCAGATCAACCCATTACCAAACAATCCCTACTTTTGACGCCCCTGAGAAAGAAGCCTTTTGAAAACATTGTGGGAAAAGGAGAAAATGCTGGTAACCAGCATTTTCTCCTTTTCCCACAATGTTTTCTCTCCTTCACTGAAACAAATTTCAAATTTTCGGTCACTTTTATTTTGTCGTCGGCAAAAATGCTTTCAATGTGGGCATGCCTAAAATATTGTCGTTTGGTAATGAGTTAAAGCCAAACTGCACAGATCTCTAAAGACAGTCTGGGCTCTTGATCTGTACCGTCTGGACCTTGATCTGTACCGTCTGGGCCTTGATCTGTACCGTCTGGGCCTTGATCTGTACCGTCTGGGCCTTGATCTTTACCGTCTGGGCCTTGATCTGTACCGTCTGGGCCTTGATCTGTACCGTCTGGGCCTTGATCTGTACCGTCTGGACCTTGATCTGTACCGTCTTATATCAATTAGACTGACTGACTGACTGACCAACGGTTTGACTGTTGGATGAATGACTGATTGAGTTTTGTGTGTATAAAATCATTTCAAACATTAATTTCTTTTATTTATTGGTGAGCCGTGCATCTTTTCGTGCTTGTCCTGAATTTTTATTTACCACGACTTCACACGATATTCTTTTCCGAGCCACTGGCTGCTTTCCTCTCTCACTAGAGTTGAAAAAATGATCAGAATTGAAAGAGGTAGACTATCATTAGTCCTCTTCATCCAAACCTGGTAGTTCGAACCAGTGATCCCCAGATCCCAAGTCCTGCAGGCTACAGACTGTACTTGGCAGTCTGTCTCTTCATTTGCACCGTTCTCTATTTGATAAAATCCTAGAGAAAAGACAAATCGTCGGTTTACTTCAAAAACCTCGTAACTACAGCTTGTTTACAAGCTGTAGTTAAACAAGCTGTAGTTACGAGGTTTTTGAAGTAGACCGAGAAAATGTCGTTTTATTGGCTGTTATGATTTTCTTAAGCGATTTTCTTACAAAAAAGCAAGTTTACTTTTACAGACTACAGACGAATTAACCCATCACTAAACAAGAGCCAGCCTTCACAATTTAAGTTGAAAAAGAGACGTTTCGAAAGCATTGTGGTTATCAGCATTTCCTTCTGTTCCCTCAATGATTTCAGAGCCATTCTTCTTCAGGGTCATTAAAACACGCGAATGTTTGGAAACAGGTACAGTCATTTGTAGTAGGCCGGATCTCATGATTACCTCGATTTATAGCGTGGAGTGGTGGTGGCGGTGCGCCTGACAGTCTCGCGCATGCGTAGTAATCTCCGATAGATTCAATCATGGAAGACAACACACCAGCAAGCATTCCGAACACGCCAGCCGTACTAACAGTTGGTAGACCCCATTGTCCTACGGAATAACATAGAAGTCTCTATATTGAAATAAATAATTATTAAAATTAATGATTATTTGAATTAATGAATGAGTTTTCTGTCGAACGTTAAAGAGGAAGTAAAATCACTCATCAAAACTAAAATGAATCAAAGCGTTGAGATCGCAGAAGTGGTATTTGTCAAGCAAACCCATTGTGTGGAATTAATAGTTTGAAAGAAACAGTGACATTTTGTTCAAATATTGGCTTCAAAGTCAACCCACTAAGCAAATGAATCCCTTTTCGGTTGAAGGGAGAGTACACATGACAAAGTTTGGTTTATTTTTGTATAAGTGGTCTCCCTTTGATCATTAGGAGGAATCAGGAGTAACGCCCCTTGACAGTAGGATGCATGACGAATAGAGAGAAAAATCCTGTTGATATATCGAACAAAATTAAGTTGGTTTCTGAAAACTATAATTCTGAAATATCTCTAGCCTTTTACATTTAATTTCCAACATTACAATCAATTACTTCGATCTATAAATATTCATGACCAATCAAATGGAGTAGCGCGCAATCATAGGACGAACAAGCCATGGAACGAATTGGTTTTGAACCGAAACAGCCCAGGGTCATTTGGCAAATTTGTATCATTGCGCCAATAAAAGGCTATGGGCGAGAGAAGCTATTTTCAATAAAAAATAAGTATCTCAACGATCGATGGCCCGCCCAATGTATTTTAATATGCCATTAGAAATTACATATCTGAGTGCCACCGTAAAACTCATTTGCCTGAGAAAAAATGAGTTAAACTGGATTTATTTCCTTCGGCTTTGCACAAAATAAGATACGTGGTTATCAAAATTCAATCTTGAACTCATACTGGTATTGTCTTCGACAAATACCACAAAAATAGTACATACTTTCATTGAATACAAATACATTGGGACAATATCAAAGTATACAATGTATAACAAGAGCACTCTATGAGGATGCCAGCCCTTAGATACAAGTGTTTAATTTCCAGTGAAAGTTCTTTGTTATACTGCAAAGAATTTTTCAAGTGATCTGATTGGATAATATGCCCCGAATATATATATCATGTACAAGGGCAAAATCAGGTAAAACCAGTTTTGAGTGCCCCGTAGACATTACGACACTTGCAACACAACATCCAAGTTTGAAATAAATATCATCAGTAATAATAACTCTCAAATTTCTTGAAAAATGTCTCAGTTTTCGCTATCTTTATACAATACCATTCGACTGAAATACATTACATTAGGAAAATTCAAATCAGGCTATTCAATAAAACATTGTTCCTGACTATACTCACCCGGATATGGAAATCGGAACCAGTCTGATTTATCTAACACGTCTGTTTTAATGTCTGTTCTTGCATTGTATCCCCATTCACCTTCCTTGTTGGACAGAACATTGGTGGCAGTCAAAATAACACAAACAATCCACGATACGATAATAGCCAGGAGAACCTGTAAAGGAAAGCTAAATTGATTGATTGATTGATTGATTTACTGATTGATTGATTGATTGATTGATTGATTGATTACGTATGTGACCCATCACTCAAAAAGGGACCTTCTGGAAACTGCAAAAAGTGTCAACCTTGGTCAGACTGCGAGAATTGCGCAGGCTGACCAGGGTTGACAGTTTTCGCTTTCATGACATTTTCTGTGTGAAAAGTGGTCATTGTATCCTGTTATACAATCATTTTTGAATTATCAATTTAAAACTGACCTCCACTGTCGTTGACCTGTTTTCATCTAGTTGATGTACAGAATTCCCCGATGGTTCCTTTTAGTTAGATGGGTCACATATCAACATTGTCCTGGATTTCCTCATTTCCCATACTTTGGCTCTGAAGTGTCTTACCTGAAACACTCTAACTATGAGCCAAGCGCATAGAGCCATGATCCATCCTTGGGTCTCCATGCTACGAATTCTACATTCAACTACTAGGCCATGCATGACCTTTTTTAGAATTTTTTACATAACAAGATTGGTTGGTTGTAGGTTGTATAGGAATTTGAGGCCACTTTAACAGCTAAGGTCATATCATGGTGGTCGGTGACGCACATGTTTATGTTTCCTGGCTTTCTCACACCAGTACTAATACAAATTTCTTTCCAAAACCACCGACTACTTTTCTCACATGCTTTAGCAGAGGCGAAAGACAAAGATACACCGTAAAGAAAGTTCGCCTCAACTGGGTATCAAACTCACAACAACCAGGTCATGAGTCTGACACGCTCACCACTGAGCCATCCGGGCGGGCTACATAACAAGAGGAAAAAGGCGTCTGAGAAAATTGTGGAACAAAAGGAGAAAGTGATAGTAACCAGCATTACTGTATTTCAAAATTACATGAAGGTGGATGGAGCAAAATTCTGAAAATATGCGGTGTAATGCAGGGGAAAGACGCTCCCCTACAAAATGGCCCATGGGACATTTCTCTACGTAGAGAAATAACCCCATGGTCATTAATATACGTACAGAAATTACCCCAGAAGGTTATTTCCCTACGTAGAATAATCACTCCGGTCATTCCTCTACGTAGTGAAATGACCCATGGGTCATTTTGTCGGAGATTGTCATTTCTCTGCATTACAAGGCACTTACCGGAAACAAACTGAAAATGGGCATTTTGACTGTTGTGCACCCTTTCCCTCTCGCTGCTGTGAAACACGGTATAGTTATGCTTCGTAAATACTGTGAGAAAAGTGCAATCAGAAACATCGTCCTGAAAAGGAAGCAAATCATAATCCCGCGAATCTAGTCTCAACTCTACAAGCGCACAGAATAGATTTCTATGTCTAGTTAGAATTATGAAGGTACATCTAATACAACCTCTCATTAGTAGTCTGTGTTATCTGATCTTAATCTACACCGTCCACAAAAAGCCCACAAAGTCATGCTCAGCAAGCAAAGTGTTAACCCATTACCACACAATCCCTACTTTTGACGCCCCTGAGAAAGGAGCCTTTTGAAAACACTGTGGGAAAAGGAGAAAATGCTGGTAACCAGCATTTTCTCCTTTTCTCACAGTGTTTTCTACACTTTCCAGAACAAATTTCAATTTTTCAATTACCTTTATTTTGTCGTCTGCAAATGCTTTCAATTTGAACGAGACTAAAATATTGTCGTGTGGTAATGAGTTAAAGTCTACGTTGTCGATTTACAACGCTATTGCCTGGAAGAGAGGCACAACAAGTAACCTCATTCTAACATTGTCGGTTATTATACCTTCGTATATCTGAAAATTTACAATCAACGTATATTGTCGACGCAAGGGCAAACGAAGACCTCGATAACCACGGTGCACTTACTGACGCCGGTGGGAGGTAAAATAATCCCATTATTGTATTGCTTTCTAAAAGTACACATCGACCTTATGTTTGTGGGTACAGAACCGGACTACTTTTCAAAATGAAACCGTTACTTTTAATTTCAAAATGTAAAACGCCACTAGGTACTATTCATTCATATATGATCAACTAGCATGTAACCTATGCACCGGCAATTATTTAAAGGTGGGTATTTAGAATTTTTACATCTCACCAAATTAAAAAATATATATATCACTGAAATTCATATCAAAAAAATAATACAAACCATCAATAATTAAGATTCATAAAATTACAAAAAAAAAAATGATGGTATTCCCTTAACAGGCTACGTAGCCTCTTATGCTATTTATAGATTTCGCGCCAAAAATCAATAAAGCATTGTGGGAATGTTAAGTGACTGGCACGTGACTCATAACGCTTAAATTCCCTATCATAACAATCATGTAATAATTATTTTCCATAATGTCTTCATCGGAAGCTATGTTTGAAGCTTCTTCTGTGTATTCCTGTAAGTAAATGAGCGAATTGATCATCTAAAAATAGAAAGTGTCTCACGTTGGTGTCAACCTGGACCGTAGTTAATCTCTAATTTCTCGTGTTGTCAGACGGTTTTCGACTACTGGGGTTTTATGAATGAAAATTAAAGGCTTTAGGAGTATAAGGATGATTCTTTTGCACTTTTGTAAAATTTTCGTCCCAAAATCGGAAGGGCCACTTTTAAAACAACCCCTACAGGCTTGGGTAAAAGCTTCGGTATAAGTACTACTTTTCCCTAGTATATGGGATCAGTGATTCGTCATAGCAAACAGGTCGAATCTTCGAAGAATATGACATGCGCAGTGAACGAAAAAACCCTAACTACTTACATGATGGCGATGTACCATTGTTCAGATGCCTTATCGGCAGCGGCAGAGAATAAAGACAGACCGATGAGTGTAATTGTTGGTGTAATTGCCAGTGGTCCTATGAACTTAAGTATGAAACCCATAATGCCCGAAAATCCGATCAGCACTTGAAAAAGTGAAGCAACCATGATGGCTCCTTGGATCTGAAAATGAAAGGGAGGTAAATCAGCACAAAAAATAGTTCAACGCATCATCGAACAGACGTAAATCTTAAGCATCCTCAAGGACTTTTGGAAAACATTGTGAAAGAAGGGAGAACATTCTTTACGTTTAGGCAAAATATTGTGAAAAAAGGAGAGAATTCTTTGTATTTGGACAAGTATACTAATACGTTTTATCTTTTTTAAATCTGGTAAATGATAAAGAAGTAATTTTGACAAAAATGATTTAATTTGTTTTGAATCCGGCAATTCATCGTTATTAAAAGTCAACTCACGGCGTCAATTTGCGATAGGAGAGGGGGTGGCGGGCGGGAGGAGTCACGAATCCTGGACTAAGGCTATGCAGTGGTTGCCAAAGGCTGTTGCAACATGTTTGCATTGCCTGGGAACTCTACAAAACGTTCCAGATTGCTTGCTTAACTCTTAACCAAATGGCAAATTTATAGACTGGTCCAAATTGAAAACATTTGCAGACTACAAAATAAATGGAACTCAAAAATTGAAATTTGTTACCAGCAGGGTAGAAAACATTGAGGGAAAAGGAGAAAATGCTGGTGATAAGCATTTTCTCCTTTTCTCACAATGTTTTCAAAAGACTTTCATCTCGGGGTCGTGAAAACCTGGGATTATTCGGGAAAGGGTTAAAGCCACAACAGCGCCCAGAAAGTAAACAATCCAGCATTTAAAAGGAATCTAATCTTATCTATGCTATTCATATCATTAAAAGATATGAAAATTATTGTGATGATGACAATTGTACGGTCGGTCCAAGTGTTTGTCGCTGGCAGAAATATGAATTATAACACTAGGTAAAAAGTAAACAAAAAATCGAGACGCCATGGCAAGTTTTGAGCTACTTTTAAAATTCATTTTTTGCCAAAGACAAACACTTGGACCGATCGTTACTGTAAAAGATTTTCATCTTTGAAATAATTTCCATACAAAATGATGTCATCCAAATCTAAATGCATTTTAAAATATTGCAATATTTAAAACTGGAAGTTTGTGGGGCTTTAATAGAGTTGGCCACTGTGTCAGTTTTTTTCTCTTTTGAATAAGGTTATTCAGAGATGAGAACAAAGCAAGGTGACAAAAAGAGGACAGATCACCAAGTATATAACACATACTTCTCTCAGTCTAGATTGCCATATTTCACGATGTTCCGGACTACCGGGTTCTGGAAGAGTACTGTTTTCGAGGAATGGGTCGGCTGTAGGGAAATAAAACCATATTGTAAAACCCATATCGCAGACGCTTAATCTTTAAGGCATTCTTGTTTCATATACATAACCCATCACGCTGAAAGGGACCATCTGGGAATTCTGTACATCAAGTAGATGAAAACAGATCAACGATAGTGCAGGTCAGTTTAAGTTAATAATTCAAAAATGATTGTATAATAAGGTACAATGACCACTTTTGAAACAGAAAATGTCATTAAAGCGAAAAGTGTCAACCCTGGTCAGACTGCGCGAATTGCGCTGTCTGACCAGGGTTGACACTTTTCGCAGTTTCAAGAAAGTCCCTTTTTACATGGTGGGTAATATACATATAATCGGCGTTCTGCGTGAGGAAGGGAGTTCAAAGCATCTGCAAACCAAATGGTTTAGCCAATCAGAAGTTTTGTCTCTGAGAAAAATCTTGGTTAGTTCGTTTGTAGTAGTCTACTGCAGTTCGCAGTCTAAAAAGATAAGGTCATATACCAGCGGTCAGTGCATCTTCGCATTTATATCCTGGCTTTCGCACACCAGTACTGACATAACTTTCTCACCGAGCCACTAACTTTTTTTTAACTAACATCGGAGATGAGAGGCTAGAAAATCATGAAAAATAAGATTCAAATTTTCGTAAGAATGGTTTGAGAATACGCGTCAAGGTCGATTTTTGATTTGGCTTACCAGCGAAGCAACTCATGTCATCGTTCGCAACAATGCTGGATAAGTAACATATTACGTATGGTGGCATTTTCTGCCACGAGATACAAGATAGCTATCGTGCGAATCTTAGCAAACTATCGAAAGAAATTCAAGTTTCCTGGAAATTTTATCGAGATAATAAAAAGTTTCCTGAAAAGAAAATATCACGATAAATATTATTATCTTAACACAAAATTTCTCAATCGTGCACGACGCAGACATTCTAGATAAAAATTATCGAGAAAGTTATACCCTTTGTCTGCGCATGTCATATTCTTCGAAGATTGGACCCGTATATCTTATTTTGAAATTAAAAGTAACGCTTGTCGTGTTCAAAAATTAGTCCGCTTATGTACCCAGAATGCCCTTATTAGATAGATATGTATTTGTAAAACGCCATCTAGCGGGAGATAATGAAGTTCTACCTGTTTCTCGGTATCTATAAATAGAAAACTTACCATTTTGATAAAGTCGGTAGTTTTCGACTTCACAAGATAACAGCAAGTAAAATTTCGAATCATTAACAATTGTAGCTTAATAGGTAATTTTTCACAAGACTCTAAATGAACAGAAGTTGATCTATGTAAATTCACAAAGACAACTCGAAATGCCTCCAACAAAGAAATAAGAAAGAAATATGCAACCATAATGCGACTTACTCTTACGCTCCACAACATACTGGCATTCCCATTTCTTCAGTCCCAGTATAGAGAAGGTTGGCGTCAGGAAAGCAAACGTTGCGCCTTGGATTATGGGTAATCTGCGACATAAAAATGCACTGTGTGACCCTTTGGCTGCTTAACTCTTTGCCAAACGACAAAAAAACTAGACTGGTCCAAAATGAAAGGATTTGCAGACGACAAATTAAATGTAGCTGAAATTATGATTTTCAATGGTTTTTATTTTGGATGGGGAAGAAAACATTGTTGGAAAAAGAGAAAATGCTGGTTACCAGCATTTTCTTTTTTTCCCACAATATTTTCAAAAGACTTCTAATACAGGGATGTTAAAAGTCGTGATTGTGTAGTAAAGAGTTAACGCGACTCAATGGTCTTTCGCGGACAGCGTAGATCAAGATCAGATCGCACAAAAATGCAGTCTAATCTTAGATCTACGCTATGTGATAGAGTGTGTGTTTTTCCAGCAATAGCAACGTTCTGGTATATACTATAGGCATGGGTGAGAACCTTCATACCATTTATTTAGCAGTTCAAAGGTTCCAACAATAAATTCCAAATAAATTGGGAAAATGAGTGTTAACAATCGAATAAGATAAAGCGAAATTTTCAAAAACAAAAACAGGTCATCTTTAGCCGGATGAACTCTCTTCTGCTATTTTTTTTTCTGTCAGGCACAAAGAATACCCGAGAAATTCCACTTACCATCTAGCATTTACGATAAGAACTTCAATATAAAATATCTTTGGGGAAAAAAAAGTTAAACGGCGTAAATTGGCCAAAAATAGGCAAGGGCCCTGAAGTCAAATACGTCTCCATGATCACATATTTCTGTTTACTAGTATTCATTTTTATCAGTACCAAAAATTATGTCAGAAGCCAGCACATTTGGCTACGACGAAGACTTCAAACTTCTGGTGGGGTCTTTTAATCTTTTACAGATACTTCTGAGTTGAAGCTTTGCTCCGAAAAAAGGGTGTTTAAAGCATCTCTCTATTCCATTATACCAACCAAGACATCAAACAATTTTGGATCCATAAAAACAATTTGTCAAACAATCGATTTGATTATGATGTAGTATGGTTCTTGTTCATACAGAAACTTAACAAATACCAAAAAGTTTTGACTCATGTCAGCCTGCGCGGACTGCGCAGGCTGACATGAGTAGAAACTTTTTGCAGATGTATTTTATTAGTTACAACGGTCAGGTGACAGAGGGTTATTCACGGCTGTGTCGAATCATGTCGCCCCGAGCCTTCGGCTCGGGGTGACGTGATTCGACACAGCCGTGAACAAGTTTCCAAGTCCCCTGCCACCTGACCGTACAACGAATTTATTACACTGCAAAGTTTTACCCTTTCAACGCGAGTCAAGCGAAATTTTCCTGTTTTATAATCTCACGAATCGAGTATGCTGACGAAATATTCCCTTCTGGGTGCCTTAATTCAATGAAAACCGACGTCACTGGAAAATGACGTCACCAAAAAGTGCAATTTGGTGCATAAACGTGCAGTCCGGTGATCCATCGGCATTTTGGATGTTGTGTTGCAAGTGTAGAGATGTTTACGGGGCACTCAAAAGGGAAACTAACTTTACGTAGTTTTTGTCAGGATGCATGGCATGATATATAAAAATTATGTTTTTGGCATGTTAACCAATCAGATCACGAGAAATTTCTTTGCAGTATGATTTAAAAAAAGAAAAACCCTTTTCCTAAAGTATGGCAATATTCATTTACCGTACCTGACCCCGAAAGTTGTTTGAAGGACGGACACGAGCCCAGCAACAAACATACATGTGCCAATTATTTCTGATAAACCAACCCAGTCGATATCCAAACATATAATCGGAGCCAGGAACATAGGCAGCACAATTTGACCATTGATTGCCGTTAAACAATGCTGGAAACCGAGCAATAAGCACAGACCGAATGGCGGAACCTCGTCTACAGTATAGATGACGTCAAGTTTCCGCTCTACGTCACGGGTCATGTGATTTGTATCTTTCTTCGACTTCAACATTGAAGAGTTTTCACTTTCTGTTTCCTCCATATTTAACAGTCGATTTAAACCTTTTCCAAATAATTCCGATTTTAAACGACCCTGATGATGACAGCTATTTTTAATTATTGAGAGTAAAAGAGCAATTACTAGTTTACCAGCATTTTCTCCTTTTCCCAGAAAGTTTTCAACCGTGTCAAGGACAAAAATCATAATCTAAATTACATTATTTTTTCGTCTCCAAGTGCTCGATAACGCGATAGTAGGATGACGAAAACGCGATACTGCGATAGTAGGATAGCTATAAAGCGATAATATGATGATGAAAAAAAACGCATATCATATGGAGTGCAACACGCGAAAAGGGTCATTCGGACATTTGCGTAAAGTGTCGTCTCGGATCCGCCTGCGCAGTCCGCAGAGGCTAATCCGAAACGACATTTTCCAATTTCATGTGATTTTCTGTTTTACGCAAGACTACTGTAGCACAAAATCTAATGTAGTCGTAAAGTGCCGTCTCGGATTAGCCTGCGCGGACTGCGCAGGCTAATCCGGGACGACACTTTACGCAAATGTCCGAATGCACCTTTTCGCGTGTTGCACTCCATATCGCACTCTTATTATCATGGTACCATTGCGTTATCGTCATCTTACCAGTGCGCTATCACCATCATATTATCGACCATCGCATTTGAAATCAACAAATTCACACAGGCGATGGCCCTAATGATATTCCGTAAGAAATACTTCCAAGCTGCATTTTTTGATAATATAAGATGTTGGCTATTTGTTGAAAATTGCTATATCTAGCAGCAATGAACCAGATTTTCGGTCAAATCAGTGACCGTTTCTTTCAAATTTAGAAAATCTCCAATATTAAGACAAGAAATATTCTTAAGAATAGTCGGTGAATACGGCCCTTAGTATTTAAAATGTCACTATTGTTGTTGTTGTTGTTGTTCTTGTTACTATTATTTTAATTATTTTTTTCACTGAATTCAACTAAGTTATTCTCTTATGTTAAGTACTTGAGGTTTATTTAAGTAAAACATCACAAGCAAACAAATACACCAAGAAAAACAGCAACACAATAACTTGAATCAACTTGTACTACACAAGACACAATCCTTAAAGCGAGACAATCCGATTGAAGTTTTATAAATGCAGAGATTTGAACTTCAAACTCCACAAAACTACACTGAAGGAGTCGCCATAGGATGCTGATATGTAAACAAAAAAAGAGAGCTGGAAATGACCTAACTCGCTCAACTGAGTAACACAGATCAAATTTCAAACAATTGATTCTTGTTATTTTTGGTCGGAGTCTGTGGATGGCCGTAAAGACAAACGTTAGGCGTACTTTGTATTACAAGGTAGGCTCAGATAAAAGATATTGAAAGTACAAAGCCGAGCGTTATCTGCATGTAAATTTGCTGATTTATTCATGTTTTCTCCCGTTAACAACCGGCCCCCCCAACCCCCCCCCCCTTCCCCCACCTCTTATGACGGTACGGAAATGTACGTTTCATAAAATAATATCGAAACTGCGCCAAAACGAACTTGCGCTGATTCGATGTCGAACTTTTGTTTCATTTAATAGTGATCCACCGATTCATTCGGCAAACCTCGGATGATCCCGCAATCATGTCATTCGGTATACCTCGGGTGATGGGAGCCATCAAATAGATGTAGACACGGAATCGGCCGAGTCGTGACGATTGGTGATCAAGTTTCTCGCTTTTACAGCTTAAGTGGACTGCTACGACTTTTAGACCGGTGCAGCGGTGTAATTCCGCCGAAGAAATGTGCCGTGTAGGTGCATGTCGTCGGTTTACTTCAAAATCCTCGTAACTACACCTTGAAACAAACTAGTTACGAGGTTTTTGAAGTAAACCGACCATATATAGCCTGGTATGCACTTACACAGTACATTTCTTCGCCACCGGAAGTACATCGCTTCACCGTATTAAAAATCGTAGTAGTCCACTTATAGAAAGGAAACACACAGACGACAGATGAGGAGGGAATCACGAGGGCTTAACTGATCAGACAAGCTGAGAGTGCCATTTTTTCCTCCAAATTTGATGAATGTCTATCCAGTGTAATATTATGACATCTCACGTATAAGCTGTCCAAAAATCTTACAAACTTACGGCTTTGTCTATGATTTGAATAATTATGCATTTAACTTTAAACCTAACGTCAAAATTCTGAATCACGAAAATTGAAAGTTTTTTTACGGACGAACAAAAGTTATTCAAACTTAAGCTGCTAAGGCTGAATTACTTATTTATATACAGACGGACAGTGTAGGTTAAGATCAGACTGCACAGTACGTGCAGTCTGATCTTCGATCTACATTGTGCGATAAGTATACATTAAAAAAACACCTTTGATTGGTCGGTCGGTGGGTCGGTCGGTCGGTCGGTTGATAGATCGATGTTTTACGCCGCAACACTATTTCAGTGGTCAGTGGTGAGAGAAGAATAATTATATCCTATCTAAATGAATTTCATCAATCCTCGTAAAAAATGGCCTAGCCTAGGTTCAAACCACAGACTCCTGGTCTCAAGTCCCGTACGCTTCCGACTGAGTTACCGGTGCTCGGCAGGACCCAATACGAATGTTCCGCAACCGAAATATCAAAATAGTACCTTAAGTATGACTAAGTTTCAAACTTGTGTCCATTTTTTTTTTAAGATTTGTGTCCTGATCGTGATTTGACAGTGTTAGACCTTCAGGGAGAGCGTGTGCCAGTAACGTCTAACGTCAGTTTAAGAAAAAAACTCAACTTTTTTACAAAACGATGATTTTTTACTAATCCAATTTTAAAGAAATTGCCATATTTTTCGTTCTAAGAAAATATCTTTGAAAGACCAGAAAACGTTGGAAAAGGAGAAAATCCTGGTTATCAGAAAGTTATCCTTTCCGACAATGTTTTCAAATGTTTCCTCTATCAGAGACGTTAAAAACCAGGGATTGGAATTGTATAGCAAAGGGTTTTTAAAGGTGGGTATTTAGAATTTTCACACCACACCAAATTAAGAAATATATATATCATTGAAATTTATATGAAAAAGCAATACAAATCATCAATTATTAAGATTCATAAGATTACAAAAAAAAATTTTTATGGTATTCCCTTAAAAGGCTACGTAGCCTCTTAAGCTATTTTTAGATTTCGCGCCAAAAATCAATAAAGCATTGTGGGAATGTCAAGTGACTGGCATGTGACTAATAACGCTTAAATTCCATTACATAACAAACATGTAATAATTATTTTCCATAATGGCTTCTTCGGACGGATATTTGAAACTTTGTCTGTATTTTCCTGTTTTTAACTGAGAGAAATGATAATATAAAAATGTCTCCCGTTGATGTCAACCTGGTCCATAATAAATCTCTAACTTCTCCTGTTATCGGATGGTTTTCGACTACTGCGGTTTTATGAACGCAAATTAAAAGGGTTTGGGAGTAATAAGGATGATTTTTTTGCATTTTTGTAAAATTTACGTCTCAAGATCTGAAGGGCCACCTTTAAAGGTGGCCCTTCAGAATTTGGGACGAAAATTTTACAAAAATACAAAAATATCCTCATACTTCCAAAGCCTTGTAATCGTCATTCATAAAACCCCAGTAATCGAAAACCATCCGACAACACGAGAAATTAGAGATTTACTACGGCCAAGGTCGACATCGACGCGAAGCAAGTTCTATTTTTTACCGTGATGAACAACTCGCTCATTTACATACCAGAAATACACAGACGAAGCTTCAAACATAGAGTCCGAAGAAGATATTATGAAAAATAATTACATGTTTGTTATGTAATGGAATTTAAGCGTCGTTAGTCACGTGCCAGTCACTTAACATTCCTACAATGCATTTTTTTTTATTTTTGGCGAGAAATCTAAAAATAGCTTAAGAAACTACGTAACCTTTTAAGAGAATACCATCAAAAAAAAATTGGGGGTAATTTTATGATTCTTAATTATTGATAATTTGTATTGTTCTTTCATATAAATTTCAGTGATTTATATATTTTTTGATTTGGTGCGATGTGAAAATTCTAAATACCCACCTTTAAGAGTAGAACAGAGTCGAAATAATCTAACAGCAGGGAAGTGTTTAAGTTATACTGTTTCCCCGTGGCCCAATCACGTTCCGAAAAACGTCAACCATAGCGATAAATAGTGCAAGGTCAAAATATAAGTCTGTCTAAAACTACGGTGGAAAACATCTTGAGAAAAAAGGGAAAATGCTGGTAACCAGTAACCAGTATTTTCTCATTTACCCTGATGTCTTCAAAAGCTTTCTTTCCTTGGGTCGAAAAACTTAACCGACCGACCGACCGAGCCATCGATCGATTGGTCGATTGATACATTGGAGTTTTATGCCGTTTTTAATCTTTATGTCAGTAACATCGCAGAAACATCCTATCCATGTTTTTACCAAGACTTCGCAGTATATTATGCTTAACCCATTACCACACAATCCCTACTTTTGACGCTCCTGGAAAAGAAGCCTTTTGAAAACATTGTGGGAAAAGGAGAAAATGCTGGTAACCAGCATTTTCTCCTTTTCCCACAATGTTTTCTACCCTTCACAAAACTAATTTCAAATTTCCAGTCATTTTCTTTTTGTCGTCTGCAAATGCTTTCGATTTGGACCAGTCTAAAATATTGTCGTTTGGTAATGCGGTAAGCAACAGGCTACTTTCCTACATTATTAGCGTCGAAGCAATGATCTCCACAGGTGAGAGACCAATACATCCTGTCGCAAAGACTATCGTCAATCCTCAAAAATAAGAGGACCATGATGGTCCTATATCGCTCACCTGAGCACTAAGCAGTAAAGGTCTCCAATGAAGATAAATACCAAATTTCAAAGTTCAAGGTCAAATAATTCTGACGGGGTATTTAACTGTGCAAAATGCATCTTCTACTTTTAGAGAAAAAGATTTTCAAAGATTTCATTCTTTGTTCCTATGTTTCAAACTTGTGACCCCCGGGGTGGGGCCAGTTTTGACCACAGGGGCATCATATGAACAATCTTGGTAGAGTTCCACTAGAAGATGCTACATACCAAATACCAAAGCTCTGCACCTTCTATAGGTTCAGAGAAGATTTTGAAAGTTTTCCTTCTTTGTTCCTATGTTTCAAACTTGTGACCTTCTGGGTTGGGCCAGTTTAAATCCCAAGGGTATCAACTAGAAGATGCTACATACCAAATATCAGAGCTCTGCACCTTCTAGTTTCAGAGAAGAAGATTTCTAAAGTTTTTCTTCTTTGTTCCTATGTTTCAAACTTGTGACCCCCGGGGCCGGACCAGTTTTGACCCCAGGTGCATTATATGAACAATCTTGGTAGAGGTGTACTAGGAGATGCTATATACCAAATATTAAAGCTCTACGCCTTCCATTTTCAGAGAAGAAGATTTTCAAAGATTTTGCTGTTTTTTTCCCTTTTGGTTGCCATGGCAACCAGAGTTATAGCTGGAATTCAATCTCTTGAACAACTTTGGTAGAGCTTCACCCAAGGAACATCCCTGCCAAGTTTCATCAAGATCGGCGGAGTGGTTTAGGAGGAGATGTTTAAAGAAATTGTGGACGACGGACGACGGACGACGCACGATGGACGACGGACATTGGGCGATCACAAAAGCTCACCATGAGCACTTTGTGCTCAGGTGAGCTAAAAATGGCCAAGCGGTACTCAACCAGCGATCACCCGAGCCTAAGTCCTGTCTGCTATCGACTGACCTACCAGGGCTCAGTACATGGCGTTGTCTGCGCATGTCATATACTTCGAAAATTCGACCTGTCATCTATGACGCATCACTCCCCCAATATTTGGAGTTGTAGTTATACGCGCTATAAAGTAGCAATGGAGAAAATGGCTTTTACCAATACGATTTAGGAGAAATCAGGCTTGTTTTAGCTCCAGATTTCTCTAAACTGCTCATCATAGCTGAATGGATCGCACCAGGTAGCGTTTTATTGAGTAAAGGTTTATTTTAGTTTGAAATTCAAAGTAACGGTTGTCGCATAGAAAAGTAGTCCGGTTCTGTACCCAGAATGTCAAATTAGATAGATGCGTACTTATAGAATGCCATCTAGCGGGAGATAATGCAGTACAGGGTCGTTAGAAGAAGCAGTTTTGCGCTAGGAGCTTAGTACACACATGATAGACTGAACAACGATTTCATAAGTATTTGTACCAATACGTAGTTGAAGTATATAGCCATCGATCAACTTTTCACATAAAATAAGAAACAACTTAACTCTTAAGTTGCTGAGCACGAGCCAACGACCTGTTGCAGACAGTGTAGATCAAGATCATACTGCACAGAAGATACCGCCCCCACTGTAATGCCTTTGAAATAATAGAATTAATTTTCTTTTTTTAGTGTTGGCTTAACAGGTTCATTTCCTTTATCTAACAGGTAAAATGTTAAGCTTGAGAACTCCTTCATGTAACCTTATACTACTTATTCCGTATGATAAACTTTTGGACGGGTCCAAATTGAATGTATCTTCACACGACAAATGAATGTGACTAAAACTAGACTTGGCTCTTAGAATGTAGAAAACATTTTGGGAACAGGAAAAAATGCTGGTAACCAGCATTTTCTCCTTTTCCCATAATATTTTCAAAAGGGTTTCGCTTCAGGTTCGTTAAACTTCGGATTGTGTGGTAAAGGATCTATGTTGATCATTTAAAAATGATGAACTATAAAAATTATAAACTGTAACTTATAGGTAAAAGCACGTATCTCCCATACAAACGGCAGTATAAATCAAAGTACTGAAAGTACTCATGGAAGTCGATTTTAGAATTAGATTGAGTAAATGAAGAAATCGTTCCCCCTGGTCTGAAGGTATGTAAGATTTTATTGTAATAGCTCAAAGAAATAAGGAAGTTTAATAACTTTTCACTTGATCTTTAATTTAGACTATGTAAATAATTCAACATGATAATGCATATTTCAAATATTTGTGATAATAATACAAGTACATGTGGCAATAGTTGTAGATCCTTTGTGACAAAATTTTGTAAATTCAGTTCCTATTCCAATTTAATTTTTGTCCAGTGCTCGCGCTGCCAATCGACATTATCGACATTTGTCGATTAATTGATTCAGATGTCGATTAATTCTACCAATTGTCGATAAAAATTGTCGATTAACTTATTCCCCAAAAAAGGCGGGTAAAATTTCCTTCACATGCCTGGATCACAGGTAATTTGCGCCGGAAATGTGTGGTAATCGTTTGTTTCACACCTCGGCGGACGCAGAATTTGGCAATCAACAGGTCACAATGGGCTGGTTTATTATACAACACGTGTCATATTGCTCTAAGCCGCTAATTGGCCATTATTGTTTGTTTCTTCTTAAATTTTGATCGAAAACTTTAACTGACGCGGTGATAGAAGGGAACCAGTTAAGTGTTACTACGCTGACATTATAGAATTTAAATTCAAGTAACATTAACAAATTTTGTTTACGTGCGAGACCTCACGTAAAAAAGAAAAAAAAAAAAACATTATCCGCTTAACTTGTGTAAATTGACAAGATCTGAAATTATTTGCTACCCTTATTGATAATTATAGTCAAGTCACGCGGAAATATCTATCAACAAATCAACAAACGTGAAAAAATGCTCGATGCAAAAAACACGGAAACCCATGACACAACAAAATGTTCTTTGTGACATTGACCGATCAGTGTCACTTTAGACCGTCTTTTCAGCTTTTTAATGACTTCAAGCAGTAAATTTCCATAGGTATCTTACTTAAACAGAGTTTTGTTCAGCAAATCATCAATATTGACTACCTCTAGCTGAGGACAATTATTGTCATACCATATTATGACATCTTACCCCTAGATTTACAGTTCCGGGGGTAAGTGTATCCTTGAAACAGAAAAAGCTACTGGGATAACTGTTCACTTATATAAGTCTACCTCACTGTTTAGGTACTATAGAGTGAATAACTTTTTCTTTACATGGTCTGACTCGCCTATCACACCGACTTAATTTGAAAATAATTGAGGTTAAAACAATAAAGGGAGGTAATCATGTAATAGAAATTTTCCTCCATTTACTTGTGCATATTGTTACGAGTCAGGCGTAACTAGAAAGAAGAAGCCAGCAACAAACGATAACAATTAACAGAATTTATTAACAAAAATATCAAATAAACAGTGACAATATTACAATAGTACAAAACAATACCTTAGACGTTAAATTCAGAAGACAAACTATTCCAGTCTTAATTCCAATCTGATCCTGATCCAAACTGAATGTAATCCAAGCACACGAAGTAATCCTCACTTTAGTCTAGTCTGATCCGAATCCAAACTGAATGTAGTCCAAGCACTAATTATGACACAAACACAAAATAATCCCCACTGTAGTCTGGCAATCATGTATTAACTAGTGAACACTGAGATGTAAAAAGCTTTTCCTTTTATAATAACAGGGAAACTTCCAGAAAATTCATGTTAAAATCAGTTGCATAATTCTTAGTAATCAGATTGTATAAAGGCCTGGAAACTTCCAGCACAATATTCCACAAGAGAGAATCCAGTTCTAAAAATAGCAACAGGGGAAAACCATTCAAAAATAGATACACACATGAACAAAGCTAGGAATAACTGGGTATGTACATAACACTTCCCCCCTTGAAAAGAAAAAGAAAGGTTTATGAAATAAAATCTTTCTTTTTTTTTTTGAAATATTATTTACATACATGTATATGATACTTTAACTGAAGTATACATAGGAAATGACAAACTCAAATATTAATTATTTCAGACTAATGAAAACAGTCAAGGTAATGAAAGTACAGTTTTGAAATTCAGTTTGAACTTGATTTAGGGAAAAACGACTATTTGAATTTCAAACTCTCGAAAGAGCATCTGGAATAATGTTATCTTTCCCTTTTATGTGTCTTATGTCAAGATTAAACTCTTGAAGCAATAAACTCCACCTCAGTAATCTTTGATTCTTATTCTTAAGTTTGTTTAGAAAACTTAAAGGGTTATGATCACTGAATACAACAATTGGTGAAGTTGAAGAGGTTAAATAAACTTCGAACTGCTGGATTGCCAGAATTAAAGCAAGACACTCTTTTTCTATGGTAGAGTAATTTTTCTGATGTTTGTTAAATTTCTTAGAAAAGTAACAAACTGGGTGATCAATACCATTATTATCTTCTTGTAAAAGAACAGCACCAATACCAACATCACTTGCATCAACAGCTAATTTGAAACATTTGTCAAAATCAGGTGCCAAGAGAACTGGTGCGCTCTTTAGTATGGCTTTTAGACGATCAAATGCATCTTGACATTTGTCATTCCATTTGATCTTTGTGCTTTTCTTAAGTAAATTTGTTAAAGGTTCAGCAATACCTGAGAATTTTTTACAGAATTTCCTGTAGTAGCCAGCCATACCAAGAAATCGCATCAGCTGTCTTTTACATTTAGGCACAGGAAACTCAGAGATAGCATGGACTTTAGCTTCTAAAGGTTTAACTTGACCTTGTCCCACAAGATGTCCTAGAAATGTTACAGTAGCATGACAAAATTCAGTTTTTGCAAGATTCACGGTCAGTTTCGCTTTACTGAGTCTGTCGAAGAACTTCCTGATTCTTTGAAGGTGGTCACTCCAACTGTCTGAGTAGATGATGACGTCGTCAATATATGCATCACAACCATCTAATCCACATATAACGTTGTTTATAAGTCGCTGAAACGTTGCAGGAGAATTTTTCATCCCAAACGGCATAACTTTGTACTGGTACAGACCGTTTGGAGTAGCAAAGGCTGATACTTCTTTTGCTTTATCAGTCAGTGGAACTTGCCAGAATCCTTTTAGCAGGTCGAATTTGGTGACATATTTAGAATTTCCAACTTTGTCAATACAGTCATCAATTCTTGGTATTGGAAAAGAGTCTGTTTTTGTCACAGAGTTCACTTTACGATAGTCAGTACACATTCTATAAGTTCCATTTGATATAGGTACTAATATACATGGTGAACTGTAATTACTCTGGCTAGGTTCAATAAAGTCATTTTCCAGTAAGTATTTTACTTCATCTTGGAGGTATTTCTGTTTCAAAGGATTCATCCTATATGGATGTTGCTTTATTGGTTTAGAATCTTCCACAATGACATCATGATAGATTTTATCTGTTCTTGTGGGGATATCAGGAAATAAATGTTCATATTCATGTATCAACTGTTTCAGCTCTTCCTGCTGTGATGGTTCCAAGTGAGAAAGTTTGTTGTCGAGGTTTCTCAAAATATCAGAATTCTCAAGTTTAGATGGACCAGGATCAGATTTATCAATAAAGTCCGAATTTACTTCAAGATCAGATACATTTGATTCTTGTGGGACAGTGTTTACAACTGTAATTGGTTTTGAAATAGAGCTATCTCTGTCAAAGTATTCCTTTAACATATTTATATGACACATTTGTTTGTTTTTACGCCTTCCTGGAGTATTAATTATATAGTTCAAATCACTTGTTTTCTTGTCAATAGTGTAGGGTCCAAAATATCTTGCCTGTAGAGGTCTGCCAGGTATTGGCAAAAGAGCAAGGACTTTGTCACCTGGTTTAAATTTTCTATCAATAACATGGCAGTCATATCTTGCTTTCATTTTGCCCTGAGACGTTTTAAGATTAGACCTAGCAACCTCACATGCCTTAGACAGTCTATTTCTGAAGTCAGAAACATACTGTAGTAAATTTAAAGGTGTTTCGTCATTTGAAAGAAATTTCTCCTTCAAAAGTTTTAAAGGTCCACGAACAGAATGGCCAAAAACTAATTCAAAAGGACTGAAACCAAGAGATTCTTGTACAGATTCTCTGGCTGCAAATAGTAACAAATGGATGCCCTCATCCCAATCTTTTTCAGTGTCAAAGCAATATGACCTTATCATATTTTTTAATGTCTGGTGAAATCTTTCTAAAGCACCTTGACTTTCAGGGTGATAAGCGGATGACCTGTATTGCTTGATCCCTAATTCATGCATAACCTGTTGGAATATACCAGACATAAAATTTGACCCTTGATCAGACTGAACTGATTTTGGAAGACCAACAAATGTGAAAAATTTTATAAGAGCTTTGACTATTGACTTTGTTTTGATGTTTCTTAAAGGAATAGCTTCAGGAAAACGTGTAGAAGTACACATAATTGTTAAGAGATACTCATTTCCCGACTTGGTTCGCGGTAAAGGACCGACACAATCTATAAGTATCCTACTGAAAGGTTCATCAAAAGCAGGAATAGGTTGTAATTGAGCTTTTGGAATGGTTTGGTTGGGTTTACCTACCATTTGGCATGTATGGCAAGTTTTACAATATTTAGAGACATCTGATTTGAGACCAGGCCAATAAAAATGATTAATAATTTTGTGATAGGTCTTGTTTATACCTAGATGACCTGACATAGGACTTTCATGGGCTATACTTAGTATTTCATGACGATATGACTTTGGAACCACAATTTGGTGGTAAACAGCCCATTCATCATCAGCTGGGACATCAAATGGTCGCCATTTTCTCATAACAATCCCATTCTTTATATAGTAACACATTGGGACCTGTGAAATTTCATCTTCAGGTAAAGCCCTAAAAATTAATTTTGAAATCTCAGGATCAGTTTGCTGTTCCTGGATAAGCTGTGACTTTGACAGCGTGTCGTGACCTTGGTCAATAGACCTTGGTGGAGAATGATGAGACATTGACGAGTCTGTCTGAGTACCAGACAAACTGGGATCAAGAGACTTTTTAATCTCATTATTAAAATATTGACCGATAAAAGTATCTGTCAAGTCAATGTCAGAGTTTGAGTTTTTCAAAATGGCCTTTTTAGCCATAGCTCGGGTAACTGCACAAGAAGGATACAAGTCAGGAATTTCCTGCTCGATAGGGTCATCTGTTTGACCTATATTTGGTGTGTCAGTTACAAGTGGATTAACCACAACCTTATCTCCAGCTAAGTCATTGCCTAGCAGTAAATGGACACCTTTAAATGGTAAGGAAGGTTTAATACCAATAACCACAGGCCCAGTAACCAAATCTGATGACAAATTAACATGATGGAGAGGGATATTAACAGTTCCACACTCTACACCCTGAATAAGGACACTAGTACCGGAAGAAGTCTTCTCAGAAAAAGGCAGTATATCTGCTAAAATAAGAGATTGAGAAGCTCCTGTGTCTCTTAAAATTTTAATAGGGGTAGGTGGGCAATTATCACCTGAAAGTGATACAAAACCATTCAACATAAATGGTTCAAAAATCTCCATAGTAGAATCAGACTTGGGTTTTGTGACTATGTCAATTGTATTGGTTTTAATAGAAGACTGTGGCCTTGGCCTAAGAGTGGTGAGCCCTGTTGGTTTGGCTTCATCACTTTCTAACTTCCTTTTTAATTTCAAACATTCAGAAACAAGGTGACCAGGTTTCTTACAATAGTTACAAGTGGGTCGAGATAAGGGATATTGAGTTTTGGTTTCACTAGTAGAATTGGGTTTGGGTGTATTGGATTGACTGGGCATGCCAGATGAATTACCAGACGTAAATTTATTTTGGGGATGTGAGGAAGTAGATTTTGGTTTATTAATAAAAGAAACTTTATGTGTAAGGTAGTAATTATCAGCCAGACGAGCTGCTTCTTCTAAAGTTTCGACTTGTTTTTCGTCTAAGAATGTCTTAACATCAGATTGAATACAACGTTTGAATTCTTCAACTAACATAAGTTGTCTGAGTTTATCAAAATTTTGGTCTATTTTCTTAGAACAGCACCATCTATCAAATAACTGTTCTTTGTTTCTAGCAAATTCAACATGAGTCTGGTTAGAATCTTTTTTACAATTTCTAAATTTTTGTCTATATGCTTCTGGGACCAGCTCATAACCTTTGAGAATAAGTTCTTTAACAGTCTCATAATGATGACATTGTTCAACACCTAGTTGTGTATAAATTTCACGAGCTTTGCCTATCAAAACACTTTGCAGAAGCAAAGTCCAGTGCTCTCTTGGCCAATTTAAGTTTTCTGCAACTTTTTCAAAGTGTAGGAAGTATTTATCAACTTCTTTTTCTTGAAATGGAGGAACAAGCCTAATATGTTTTGTAACATCGAAATTGTATTCAATCTTTTGCTTGGGCTGATTTGCTCTTTCTTGCATTTCTATTTCCCTCATTCTTAATTGAAATTCTCTCTCCTTCTCTCTCTCTTCCCTTTCCCTTTCTTCTCTCTCCCTTTCTCTTTCTCTTTCCTTCTCTCTCTCTACTCTTTCTTCTCTCTGTCTTTCCCTTTCTCTTTCTATTTCTAACTGTCTGATCTGAAGTTTTAATTCAAGTTCTTTCGAACTTGAAACTGACTGAATGTCAACTATCAGGGAAAGAGCATTTTCATTAAAAATCTCCTCATCAACAAAATATTGTACCAAAATGTTCTTAATTTCATGTTTACGCATTGAAGATTTTATTTCAGACAATTTATAGTGCTTCGCAAGATTAAGCAAATCAGTCTTTTTACCCAAATTCAATAACTCCACAGACGGTTCAGCCGTAAATTTATCTAAGTCAAAAGACATGTTTGTTTGTTGCTGGATTCAAGTACAAAATTGTATTATAATTACTGATTAGTAAACGAATGCGTTAGTCTTATTTTCCAATCGATGGATAGTCCAAAATGGAAAACAAATACGTTAGTCTATTTTCCAATCCCGGACGAGCCCCCAATTTCTGTTACGAGTCAGGCGTAACTAGAAAGAAGAAGCCAGCAACAAACGATAACAATTAACAGAATTTATTAACAAAAATATCAAATAAACAGTGACAATATTACAATAGTACAAAACAATACCTTAGACGTTAAATTCAGAAGACAAACTATTCCAGTCTTAATTCCAATCTGATCCTGATCCAAACTGAATGTAATCCAAGCACACGAAGTAATCCTCACTTTAGTCTAGTCTGATCCGAATCCAAACTGAATGTAGTCCAAGCACTAATTATGACACAAACACAAAATAATCCCCACTGTAGTCTGGCAATCATGTATTAACTAGTGAACACTGAGATGTAAAAAGCTTTTCCTTTTATAATAACAGGGAAACTTCCAGAAAATTCATGTTAAAATCAGTTGCATAATTCTTAGTAATCAGATTGTATAAAGGCCTGGAAACTTCCAGCACAATATTCCACAAGAGAGAATCCAGTTCTAAAAATAGCAACAGGGGAAAACCATTCAAAAATAGATACACACATGAACAAAGCTAGGAATAACTGGGTATGTACATAACAATATCATTTATTATGAAAATAAAAATGTTGTTTGGTAAAGAGGTACTCTCAAAAGTCCTTATGCTTTTAGGCAATATTGTGGTAAAAGGAGCACTATCCCAGAAAGTAGTGCTTAACAAATTTTCCTTTTTTCCCCTCAACACTTTTAAGCATTCTAAGATTAAAACAAAATTGTGTTGTATGTTAAAAGAGTAATCTTTCATCAAAGGAAACCAAGAAATCAGTCTTTGTGCTTTTATGCAAATCTTGTGGGAAAATGAGCACTATCCCAGGAAATGGTATAGAGCAAATGTTCCTTTTCCCCCAATATTTCTAGAATATAAGATTAAATATATAGAGGATTTATTATTATTATTGACACAGATTTAATAAAATGTAAATGAAAGTTTGAAACTATGAGTTAACAGTAAAGTTTGTTCAATGGCACATGTGCATTTTTTTTTTTTTTTTTTTTAAACTAACTTCACACGCTAATTTTGTCTATTATTTTTTGTAAGAAAAAGTTATTGGCCATTATTTTACTTGGGCCAGAGCTAGCACTGTTTGTCAATATGGATTATGATGTCTACATTTTCCTTGACAATACTTTAGACCTGTCCAAATTTAAAGCTTGCATAAATTTGCAGATAACATAATCATGGATTGAACAATTCATTTTGGCTTTCAAAATGTTCTCAACTTGTAATTAAGTACACAATGAAAGTCAAATGAAATGAAAATCAAATGAAAATTCAATCTCTCTCCTTCTTTTCATGACAAATCTACATTTATAAAAAGTGTCCTGGCTTTGCTTCAAATCTACAAAAGCTCATCATAAATGCTATTTACTTCAATTTGATGAACAGGAATAATTGACAAAATTTTAGACTTGTCCAAATTTTAAACATTCGTAGATGACAAATTACATGTAACTCAGCAAATTAAAATTTATTTTGGGAAAGGTAGAAAATATTGTGGGAAAAGGAAAAAATACTGGTGGCCAGCATTTTACCATTTTTCCACAATGTTTTCAAATGCCTTATTTCTTAGAGTATTATAAGGTATTATAAGCTGAGGGAGGGACTGACAGACTGTGGTGAAAGTTAAGCAAAATCATTAAGTTGTTTACTCTCACTGTTCATACACATTTCATCACTTTCGTCTTATTCTCTTTGCTAAGAATCTTCTGACTGCTGGTTGTGGGCCAAAATCTTCTAAGGAGGGACCCTCTTCTTTCACTCCCATGAGTTTAGTAACAGTATCATGCTTAAGGCGAGCTCTTCCTTTTGTTTTGATCTTGTTGTGAACACTAAACCCTCTTTCACATGCGATGGAAGTGAGTGGTGAAGTCAGCACAATTGTAGTTTTTCATAATGATACTGCAGGCTTCTGGTAGTGAACAATTAAGTGATTTCAAAATAACTTTCAGTTGGTAGTAGTCTTCTTTTGCTTTATTTGCATCCAACACTCCATTTTCTTCTCCATACAGGTAAGTTAGCTGCCTGAGTTCTTCTTCACCATATTCTTCAAGGCTGTTTATATTCTTTGGTATTTCAGCTGGATTGAGGACTTTGTTCAAGAGTTGGAGATTTTTTATGGAGTTTTCATCAAATCTGGAAGTGATATTATCAATTAGTTTTTCAATATAATCTGTTGAGTTATTTTGAAACTACATTCTTAACTGTTGTTTGTTGTCAATTTCACTCCTTTGCAGATGCTTTTTGTACTTTCAATGTCATCATATATTTTTGTCAGTACAAATTATTTGTACTAGGTCACCAGTAGGTCAATAAACCTTTACCAGAACTAATCAAAGTGCAGAGGTTCTCTTGTTTTATATGAAAAGGATTATAGATTATGTAAAGCAACCATCTTTAACTCCTTACCAAACAACAAAATTTGGGATGTGACCAAACTGAAAGCATTTGCAGACAACAAATTAAACATTGATGAAATGATGATTTCTCTCCTTGATAGAGTAGAAAACACTGAGGTAAAAAGAGAAAATGCTGATTACCAGCATTTTCTCCTTTTCCAAGAGTGTTTTCTAAAGACTTCTTCTTTAGGGTCGTTAAAAGTCAGGACTGTATGGTAAAGACTTACCAGCATAGGAACTAACCTCCAATACAACAATGAAATCAAAATGAATAGTATATATGAGAGAAGAAATTTTTCAAAGGTCTGAAAGAGATTAACTCATTACCCAAATGACAATATTTTAGGCTTGTCCAAATTGAAAGCATTTGCAGACCAAAGATAAAAGTGAATGAAAATTTGAACTTTGTTTTTTGAGCGGTAGAAAATATTGTGGGAAAAGGAGAAAATGCGACTTACCTGCATTTTCTCCTTTTCCCACAATGTTTTCAAAAGGCTTGTTTCCAAAGGTCGTCAAAAGTAGGGAGTGCGTGGTAATGGGTTAACTTGAGGACAATACTGTCGAAAGTTTAATTATCCTTTTACATCTTGGTGATTCTGTTAAAGATACTGAAAGCCAGTTTGTGACATTGCTTTTCTGGGCTTTGTCAAATAGAACTTCAGGAGCAACATGTAAATGTGCTTGTGCTAATGGTGAACAGACACACAATAGTCAAAATACCAACCCATCACAACTGTTCACCATGAGCACTAGGGATAACCTGGGAAGACTAGAGTGGATTTAATACCTTAATTTCAGTCTTTGTTTTGGTTGACACTGACATCTCGTCTCTGTATGTATTGACAACAACAATTGTTAGCTGTATGTATTGACCCATTAGGTTCTTTGAACTCATCTCCCTCCACTCCCTCCAGAGTGACACCTTTAAGTCATCTGTGCCATCTTGAGATCTTAACTGTCTTGACCTGGACGTCTGTCCCTCTGACCTGCACAATCTTCACAATCTCTTCCTAAAACAGATACAAAGAAATATAACCAAATGATAGCCATACAAAAATCTGAACAGTATTTAACTTAACATTCTTCTTTTATCAAAGATGCATATTGTAGATTGATGCAACATCAAGTTATTGTCCAAAGAATTGAAGAGGGCCTTGATTGTCTAAAATTACCCACCTTACTGTTGAGCAATTTTTTCTTTAACAAAAATGTTTTTCAAAAATCTTTTCAAGGGTCAATTTTACCTCTTGTGCTGCTGATTTCCCAGAATAGACTATTCCAGATTTGCTTCCGAATTTCAGTCACTGTAAAATTTGCCAACAGTGCAGACCAACATCAGACTGAATGGCTGCACAGGTTGATCATTGGTCTACACTATTAGCAAATATGACCAATGTTGCAATAGGCAAGATAGGGGTTAAGGCTTCCCGTAAAGCTCAGCCCGCATTTCTTTAGCTTAACTGCTTTATCCCACTTGAAAGCATCATGCTTACACATACAAACCAGGTCTAACCCCTTTACCCATTGACAACATTCTAGCCTTGTCCAAATTGAAAGCAGTTGCAGACAACAATTTCAATCTCATTATCTGAATCAAATGCTGCAATTGTTCCTATGACATAGTAGAAAATATTGTGTGAAAAGGAGGCTTCTTTCAAAACTCATCACTGAGTGGTAAAAGGTTAAAGAATGCTTCACATCTTTTGTAGATGATAAAATATTAATATTGGTTTTAATGTTCAATCAAGGTTCATAATCATTTGAGACAAATCTCCCTGACTGTGGCAATTGTTAAAAGCTAAAGTGGTCCGAACAGACATACATGTATCTAAAATGGTTTGCATTCTGCATCAAATCAACAGTGCCACTGGTTACCTTAAACTCTTAAGACTACCAAACAATCCTGACTTTTAACGATCCTGAGAAAGAAGCCTTTTGAAAATATTGTAGGAAAAGTAGAAAGTGTGGGTAACCATCATTATCTCCTTTTCTCACAATGTTTTCTATTCTTCCCTAAACAAATTTCAATTTTTGAGCCACATTTATTATGACATCAGCATGGCTTTCAATTTGGACCATTCTTAAATTTTGTTGTTTGGGAAAGAGTTAACTCATTTCCAAATGACAAAATTTTAGACTTGTTCAAATCTAAAGCATTAAATTTTGCAGACGACAAAATAAAGGTGACTGAAAAATTGAAACTTGTTCTTGGAAGGGTAGAAAACCCTGTGGGAAAAGGAGGAAACGCTGGTTACCAGCATTTTCTCCTTTTCCTACAGTGTTTTCAAAAGGCTTCTTTCTCAGAGGCGTCAAAAGTAGGGACTGTGTGGTAATGGGTTAAGCACACATACTGTACAGCCTTTTTACCTATGCAAACACAATTTTCAAAAAACCTTTTATATCAGATTTGACTCTTTACCACACAACAAAATTCAGACCGATCAAAATTGAAAGAAATTCCAAGAGACATAGTAAATGTGGCACAAGTAATAAGATTTGTCAGTAAAGGATAAGAACACATTATGGGAAAAGAAGAAAACATTGGTTACCAGCATTTTCTCCTTTTCCCACAATGTTTTCAAAAGCTTTCTTTTGTTCGGTTTTGCATGCACATTCATTTAGGTTTTTTTTTTTTTTTCAATATTAATGTTTAACCCTTTTCTCTACAAAAGCAGGTATCAATTTTGCGAGATACTTGCCAGCTAAATTGAATGAATCTACTAAATATTATGTCAATTAACTTCAAAAACTTCAATACCATGACACTTTTTGTATACATTTTTTATGGTATTCCCTTAAAAGGCCATGTAGCCTCTTAAGGTATTTTTGAATTTCGCGCCAAAAATCAAAAGAAGCATTGTGGGAATATAAAGTGACTGGCACATGACTAATGACACTTAAATTCCGTAACATAACAAACATGTTATTTTCCATAAACTTCTTCAGTCGCTGTGTTTGAGGCATCATTTGTGTATTTCCGGTAAGTGAGTGAGCAAGTTGCTCATCTAAAAGTAGACCATGGTTCCCGTCGGTGTTGACCTGGGCCGTATTAGATCTCTAATTTCTCTTGTTGTCGGATGGTTTTCGACTACTGGGGTTTTATGAATGAAAATTAAAAGGTACTGGGAGTATCACGATGAATTTTAATATTTTTGTATAAATTTCGTCCAAAAATCTGAAGGGCCACCTTTAAGTGAAAGTACAAAAGCTGCAATACTTTTGACTGAGCCAATTTAAAGATTTAAATGCATATATATGTTAGATCCAGGTTGACAGCATTAAAGTCAAAATTAACTATATGAAAGGGGAAGAATAGATCACCATTTTATATTTTTCCAACATTTCAATATACTTTCACCTTAGGGCTGCAAAATCCTAATGCTGAAAGGTAAGTTTAAAAGATTATAAAGGTGTAAGATTTATTACACAAATGCAAACCATGTAAACTCACGTTAGGAGAAAGGGCCGAAATTGTAATGGGCCGAAATTGTAATGGGACGAAATTGTTATCGGTCGAAATTTCCAGTCACTGTGAGGACTGTTGACATTTGGGATTCGTTAAATATTCTTCTTCGACGAAGAGCAATACATTCAACTAGTTATGGCAGTAAATGGAATACAAATCATTCATATTTATTTACTAATGTAGCCTTCTGTAACGCAGGCGTAAAGCTTTTACGAACTTACAATCAATCAAAATGGCGACTGTAATCTTCATAAACAACGACTGACCTACTTCGTTTCTAAACAATACTTAAGTAAGGACGTAATGTCCTTCACGTTTAAAACAAAAACACATTTCAAAAAAGAAAAAAAAAAAATACATTGAACTTTACCTTTGCGGTCTTGGGTTTGTTCAGATCAAATTGTGAATTGCTTGCCTTGCGTTTCACTCGCCGCCGTTTAAGCTGTGGTGTGGATGAAAGTCACGTTGCGAGTATGAATAAATTAGGTTACTAGCTATTCAACACTTCAGACATTCAAGCAAATTTTTGTTGAAAATGTAAATGCCTTGTAAAATAAACAAGCCAATAATTTTATTGGTAAGAGTATTAATGATGCGTGTTTAACGAAAGCTATTTTTTATGTGAACATGGATCCGAGTGACATATCATTCATAAAATAGTGCCCGATTGGTAATCGTAACATCTCGGCCGATTTGATGGCTCTCAACATCTGAGTAATGCCGAATGGCTAGATTCGTCCGCATTCATATAGAAAAATATAGGATCTGTGTATTAACAGATATTAAGATTTGATAATTATTCATTGAAATGTCATAACAGTTCAAAGAAAATATCTGTTTAGTGCAATAGTTTGGCTTATTTCATTTTTTATCTGAAATTCAATCGTTTTATATGTTTAAATGCTTGAATTTCATAGAACTTTTTTTTCGCTGGTTGAATATTGGTGTTGTTGGGTGATTTCCCAAATGCCTGAGCGTTGCTATAGGAAGACCGATTACTGACGTAATCGACTTCCAAAAACGTTTATCTCAAGTTTTCATCTGTCTTTTGTCATGTTTCTATGGCGAATCATTCTCGCCTTAAAGGTTATAAAGAGGGCTTTTCAGAATGTTAAAATCTCGCCAAACTTTCGAAATGATTCATTAGCGGATTTCTTAAATGGGCTACGTGGTCTTTTAAAGCATTTTCAAATTTAGAGCCAAAAGTTTAGAAACACTATGAAAAATAAAACTCTAATTTTCAATATGTCGGCTATTGCCTTTTTCAAGAGTTAGAAACTCTTTATCCTTCTACAACATTGTTTAGCGTGTATCATGTAGCCATATTGCTATGCTAATAGTGGATAAAAAGGTAGCATCATACATGATGATAAAATCGATGATGATGAAATTGATATTAAACGAAATATTGATCATTAGAGAGTTACTTTTCATCACCTGCCATTGATCATGTATCATTCATAATAGTCTTTTCAAAACTCGGGTACGAAATCTGACGATACCTTGAGCGGCTACGTGGCTCTTAACCCTTTCCCAAACCATCCCTGGTTTTTACGGGTCAGGAATAGAAGTCTTTTAAAAACATTGTGGGAAAAGGAAAAAATGCTGGTAACCAGCATTTTCTCCTTTTCCCACAATGTTTTCTACCCTATCATATAGAAAAATCATCTTTTAGCAATTGCTAATTTGTCATCTGCAAAATTCTTTGAATTTGGTCTGGTCCAAAATTTGCCGTTTGGGAAAGGGTTGAGGAAATACGATTGAAAAATATATATGACCATTTATTTCTCTTTCTTCTTTACAGATGATTTGCCGGCTACCAGGCTTTGCTTAGTTCGGTGATAAATCATTTATCGTTTATTTCAAGTTTGGCACAGTCACAACAATCTGACAAGGTCCCTTTCACTCTTTACCACACGACAAAATTTTAGACTGGTTCAAATTTAAAGCATTTGCAGACGCCAAAATAAAGGTGACTGAAAAATTAAAATTTGTTCTGGGAAAGATAAAAAACACTGTGGGAAAAGGAGAAAATGCTGGTTACCAGCATTTTCTCCTTTTCCCACAGTGTTTTCAAAAGGCTTCTTTCTCAGGGGCGTCAAAAGTAGGGATTGTGTGGTAATGGGTTGAAACCCGATCTTTATCTTGTATAGCGTACTTTTAATTTCTTATGCAAAGTTGAATAGCAGCTGAGAGTAGATCGAGACAAAAAGTTCTCAAACTAGATCTGTATCTCGTGTACCGGTAATGGGTCTACGTAGATCTACCCCATGCGAAATTGGAAAGGACTTGAGATTAAATCAAGATCGGCATCTATTTCTGTGCAACCGGATCTTGATTTAGTTATGTCGATACTGGACTACCAATATACTAAAGGACAAATTTTTTAACCCTTTTATATCAACAGCTGTGAATAGATATTATAGCATGACTTCATTGGTGAGATTAATGTTTGAAAGGGTATCAAAAAATTGCGGGTAAAGGGAGAAAATGCAAGCTACCAGCATTTTCGCCTATTCCCACAATGTTTTCAAAAGCTTCTCTCTTTTCTACATGTAATTCAAACACAGTATTGTTTGGAAAAGGATTAGTTCTTTCAGCTGAATTGATATCGCTTATGAAAAAAAAAACATTTACAAAAACACCTGTGTTCTTTTTCTTTAACGTCAATGCAATCTTTTACGTTTATCTCGGTGAAAGCTCACCTATCCCTGTCTTTCTTGAATGTCACCACTCTAACTGAGAGCTCAACCAATCAAAAAAGTCGTCTCAAAAGTCATTCGGTGCATCCTCATTTTTTTTTTTTTTTTTTTTTTTTTTTTGGGGGGGGGGGTGAGTGGGCTTACTCAACAACAACAAAAGAAAAACTTTAAGACTAGTACAGATTGATACCATTTGCAGACAACAAACCAAATGCATCTAAATTGGCAGAATTTTACTTTAGTAAGGTAGAATAAAACATTGTGGGAAAAGGAAAAAATGCTGGTTACCAGCATTTTTGCTTTTTCACATAATGTTTTCAAAAGCAGGGTCCAGGATGTTATAACTCGGGATTGTGTGATAAAGTGATTAGGATACATCCTTAAAACCAGAGAGAAATCAAAGCGTTGACAACGCTGAAGTGGTACTTGTCGTGAAACCCATTGTGTGGAATTAAGAATTAGAAAGAAAAATACTTTTTTAAAAATTGGCTTGAATGTCAACCCACTACGCACAAAATACGATACATGGTCTTCAAAATTTAATACTGAACTCATAGTGGTAATGTCTTAGACAAATATCACAAAAAAAAAACTTAGAATTTGATAATCTTACGAACAAAGTCCGTAACAAAGAAACAAATAAATGCATAGCTCAAGTACAAACCGCATATGGCGGGATTCGAACCCTTGAAGGGAAAATAACCTCGTTTTTTGCGAAGATTAAAAGACCAATACCACAACCACTGAGCCAAAGAGCAAGTGTCAGGTATTGATTTTTTTTACGGGAAAGCTGCGCAGCAAGAAAGGAGTGATCTTCCGTAACAATTAACTGTAGAATGGTATAGAATTTTGTCAGCTGTGCGATCATAGGTAAATTACCATTATACATGGCGTAAAGGATAAATACATATACCGGAAACATCCGATTTCAAACCGGAAACTTTACAACACAGAATCAGATTCCTTTCATAGCTTCATGAAAATGAAACATATTTTCTATCGGTCATAACCAATGCAAACTTGCACCCGTCAGGGGCCAAAATAGGCGTGAAGATACAAGAACGACTACAATTTCATAAATAAAGATGAAATTGATTAAAAGCAGGCTGAAAACGAGTACAGACGAATGTTAAAGACTGAGACAGGTACTGGAAAAAAGTGAATCCACTACCGGATACCATGTTATGTCTGCAACACGCGAAAATGGACATTCGGACATTTGCGTAAAGTGTCTCCTCGGATCAGCCTGGGCAGTCCGCGCAGGCTAATCCGAGATGGCACTTTACGACTTCATTACATTTTGTGCTACAGTTACTTGCACAAAACAGAAAATTACCCAAAAATGTAAAGTGTCGTCTCAGCTTAGCCTGGGCGAGCTGCATAGGCTGATCCGAGGCGACACGTTACGCAAATGTCGGAATGCCTATTTTCGCGTGCTGCAGACCACATGGTATCAGGTACCTGATACCATGTGATGTTTGCATGATGGCGGCAAGAGTATCATTTGAGGCGCTTTTGATTTGTCGTCTGCAAATTCTTTTAATTTGGACAAGTCTAAGATTTTGTCGTCTGACAAAAACGTAAACTAATAAACAGACTTAACCCTTAACAACACAGAAAGGAGTTTTAACGTCCCTGGGAAAGAACTCTTCCGAAAAAAAAATTGTGGGCAATGGAGAAATGCTGGTTACAAGCATTTTCTCCTTTTCTCACAATGTTTTCTACTCTATCAAAGAATAATTACAGCATTTGATCCAGATAGAAATTATTGTATGCAGATGCTTTCAGTTTGAACATGCATAGAATCTTGTCGTATGGTAAAGGGTTAAGAAAGGGAATTTATTACCTGATACCGACGGAAGTCTGTATGACGGTGACCACACCGGAAACGAAGAATATTGTACTGATGAGCATGCTCAGTCCCACCGTGTCCTTGTCCATACAAAGTGGTGTGTAGAGCACTAACGGTACAGTCAGAGTGGACCCGAATGCCGTCAAGTAATGCTTAAAGCAAAAATGAGAGAAGACTTCGATTTTTACAACACCACAAACTTTTAGACTTGTCCAAATCGAAAACATTTGCAGACGGCAAACGAAATTGAGCCATACTCTGTAGAAAAGGTATTTAATTCTTTACCACACGACAAAATTTTAGACTGGTTCAAATTAAAAGCATTTGCAGAAGACAAAATAAGCGTGACTGAAAAATTGAAATTTGTTCTGGGAAGGGTAGAAAACACTGTAGGAAAAGGAGAAAATGCTGGTTACCAGCATTTTCTCCTTTTCCTACAGTGTTTTCAAAAGGCTTCTTTCTGAGGGGCGTCAAAAGTAGGGATTGTGTGGTAATGGGTTAATACATCTGTAAAAAGTATCGCCCCTGTATTTCGTGTTTTTATATCCACCGCGACTGAAAATATATTTCAATTATCCTCACAAACATTTGTGTCTTATAGGCTCGACTACATACATGGACAGGATGGATCAAAGACCAGACTGAACGTTCTGAACAGTTTGACCTTAAAGGTCAAGCCTGTTGATCTTTTATATGTACCAAGGGTGTTCCAGGAGATCGTTGGCTTCGCCCTATCTTTCAACAGGTTTAGTCAGTGAAAATGCAAATTGTAGCATTCAAAAGATTAATCTTTTTTTAGTCTTCTTTAGAAATTTACATGTGACAAGATTCATTAGAAATCATTTGAAGGCATTTTACTTACCTGAAATCCAAGAAATATGCATAAATACCAGGGTGGCACATCGTCGACGCCATAAAGTAATTCTGTCTTTTCACTACGTTGATGGTTTGAATCACCATTAACTACCACTCCTTCCTTTTCACCTTCCGGGTGTCCACTTTTCTCTCCATTGTCAGCGTTATGCATAGCGACGTCAGATTCCTGCATAAAAGGAATTTTGAAGTAGAGTCGGAATAGAAATGCAGTTTGCAAATACAACCCAAAAGAGTACGCCTACATGACAAGAACAAGATAAACAACAACATAGCCACCAACATAACATTATCATAAATACTACCAATGTATTCAACAATAACACAATGTCATTAACTATAAAAAAAAAAAAAATAAACAACAATAACATAAACAAATACCTAGAAGCCGAAAACAGCAACATAACTACCAACATAAACAACAACACAACAGACATAAACAAGAACAACATTAACGCCAAAAACTATACCAACAAAATAAATGACAACAACGCAAAGGACAACAAATAACAACAGAACCTACATGAAAAGCAACACTATAACTCTAATAGTTTATAACAAACTAAATAAAAAAGTCCAAAATTAACAACAACACAAGTGACATAATCAACAACAGCATCCAATCCATAAATTCTAACAATCAAATTAAACAACATCATTATAAACAGCGACACAAATCACATAAGCAATAACACTATTAACTTAATAATCTTTAACAAATTAAATAACTCCGAACTTAACATCAACACCACTGACATAATCAACAACAATATAAACCCCACAAACTATAACAACAACATAAGCAACAGTAACATAAACAACAACATAACAAATCTATATTTTACGTCTTGTTTTAACGGATTTAATTGAAGACCTAAATTTACCAGATAATATTTCGGCTGCTTTTATTATTCTTTACCTGACACAAAAGTTTAACCTTTTCAAGCGTAAAAATATATGCGAGAAATAAATGAATGCTGTTCAAGTGATATATTTGTCTTTGATAAAAGATATAAAACATTGTAATAAAAGAAGAAAATGTTGGTTATCACCAGTTTCTTCTTGTCCATGAATGTTTTCAAAGGGCTTCTTTCTCATGGTTCTAAAGTCAAAGAATTATTCGATAAGGACCACACTATTGAACTGGAGAGACCCAAACCGTCACCGTCGACCCATTATATGTATTATTGCGCCGATGGAAAGTTAATCTTCAAATCTATTTGTCAAGTAAACAGTGCTTTGTAAACATTATATAGCCTGGACCACGCGAAAAGCGACAATCGTATACCGTATATGCGAAAAGTGTCGTCTCGGATCAGCCTGCGCACTCTGCACAGGCTGATCTGAGACGACACTTTCCGATTGTGTGTGATTTTCTGTTTCACGCAAGTCTAATATAGGATAAAATCTAATGTAAATGTGAAGTGCCGTTTCGGCTGATCCGAAACGACACTTTACGCAAATGTTCGACTGCCCCTTTTTGTGTGATACATGCCATATATCTACACACAGATAATAGTTCAATGACTGTGCAAACAAAGTAGTGCGGATCAAGGATTGACTCTTCGCCAAACACAGAATTTTGATTGGTCAAATTTAAAGCAATTGCAGATGAAAAGGTTACTAGCCATTCTTATTCTAGATGTAAATAGTAGCATAACTTCTGATTGGCTAAACCAAAATCGTTAAGCAAATCAGAAGGTGTGTTACTTTTGAATTGAGGAAAATCTTGAGAGCGTATCAAAAATTGTCCTTGTTTCTGGTAACTAGCTAAAGTGTTGTCGACACATAATTTCAAGATAGACATCAAAGGAATTTCTGGTCGGTTAAAAATGTGAAAACGTATTATATCATAATAAATCTGTATTTATCAACTAATATCTGCATAAATCCTTATTTATCAACTAACAAGAAATTTCATTCAATGTTGCACTAGAAGCATTAACCCTTCACCACACAGCAGAATTTTAGACCTACCCAAATCGAAAGCATAATTTATGCAGGCAATAATTTCACTGTGCCTAAAATGATGCAATTTTTCTTTGATAGAGTAGAAAACTTTGTGGAAAAAGGAGAAAATGCTAGTTACCAGCATTTTCTCCTTTTCCCACAAAGTTTTCAAAAGGCCTCTTTCTCAGGGTCGTTAAAAGTTGTAATTGTGTGATAAAGGGTTAAGGGTGTACTATCTTAACCCTTTACCTGATATGCCAATTTGAGACTCTTCCATTTCAGCAGCAAATAAAGATATGATGTCAAAAATATGGATAAATGAGGATACAATTATCTGATTGAGCGGAAAACATTGTGGGAAAAGGAGAAATTGCTCGTTACGAGCAATTTCTCCTTTTCCCACAATGTTTTCAAAAGCTTTATGTTGTTGTTGCGTCAAAATGAGTATCTATGGAGTAAAGGGTTAACTTATTTGGCGGGATAAACACATAAGTGTAGAATTCAATTTAGAATTCAGGTTGTAAAAATTGCAATACCATCGTGGCTTTTCTCAATAGAGTTTCGCCAAACGGGTTTTGTAGATCAAAGATCAATCTACACGTTTTGTGAAATCTGATCTTGATCCTTAACTGCCTGCAAAGGCAACTATAGAGTGCCGAATAAAACCGAGAGACATTTTCAAATAAAAGTTGGACTCGAATCACTGCAATATCGTTGTGGCTTTTGTGTCTAGAGTTTCACAAAATCGGACAGTGTACATTAATGATTAGACTACTAGTATATGCTTTTTGCAGTCTGATCTTTATCTACATTTACCCTAAAGCAACTGTAAGTATGAAAGATGCTTTCGTGGTAAAAAGCAAAAAAATACGTGCGTTATTTTTTTCCCAAAACAATAGGTCTGGTGTTCAGAAGCGTAGACTGTGTCATGGGAAAAAGATTTATTGAATGATTGAACGGTGTTTAGCACCGTTTTCAATATTATTTCACTGATATCGCAGGAGCCAGTGCACTTATCCATGCTTTCCTGGAGTCTCTTTTATCGGTAACCCCCACAAACTTCTTTCCAAGCGGTTGGCTGCTTTCCCACATAACAACCATCGAACCAATGGTTAGCGGAGGAAGAAGAATGAATCCTGTCGCAACGACTATTATCAGTCCTCAGAAAGAAATTGGCCGAAGCAGGGATCGAACCTACGACTCCTTGTTCTCAAGTCGTGCACGCTGCCGACTGAGCTACCGGGGCTCGGTTACAAGTAAAAGAGAAACTGGTGGTAACCAGCAGTATTTTCCTCAATACTTTAATTGATTTTACCTCACAGGTCGTTGAAGTATGGGATAGTTTTGTAATAGGTTAAGCTTATTTAATATTTAACACTTTACCAAGCAATTCCCGGTCTTAAGGACCCAGAGAAATAAGCATTCCGAAAACATTGTGGGAAAAGATGAAAAAATGCTGGTAACCAGCACTTTCTCCTTTTTCCACAATGTTTTCTACCCCTCGAAAGTCAAGTTTCAATTTTTGAGTAATATTTATTTTGGTGTATGCAAATGCTTTCAATTTGGACAAGTTTAAAATTCTGATGTTTGTTAAAGAGTTAAGACATTTCAAAATCGATTTTTAAAAATATATCCGTTTTTAGTACAATTAACGGAAACAGTAACATTTCAAGGAAAGGAAAAGCATTTTTTGACCCTTCACTATATATACAATTCCGAGTTTTAACAACCCTTGGGAAAGAAGACTTTTGAAACTGTCGTGGAAAAGGGAGAAAATGCTGATAATCAGCATTTTCTCCTTTTCTCACGATGTTTTCTACTCGATCAAAGACATATATTTCATCACTAAATCGTAGTTGATTTTGTCGTCTGCAATTACTTTGAATTTGGATGAGACTAAAATTTGTCGTTTGGTAGAAAAGAAAAACATAAGGGAAAAAGGAAGACTACATCTATGCCTTGGATTAGAGGATAAAAGTCTCAACCTCTGTCAGCTTGTGACAAGAAAGTGCAAGAAAGTGGGGTACATCAATGGAGAAAAGTGTGCCGGACGTGGGACTCAAATCCACGACCCCCGGAACACTTTAATCGCAGCTCTACCAACCAAGCTAGCCGGGCATCTAGTCGTGAGTCTACCCAACGTCAAGTATAACACTAGCTCCTCCCCCTTCTGATTTTTCGGGAGTAAACAACATCCCCGCCCCCTTTCAGTCAACATGGACTGCCGGTACCGCTACCCTGGGCTCATCAATTGACCTCGTCGCCGATGAAGTAAATCAATGGAGCAATGTGTAACCGAGGTGGGGCTCGAACCCACGATCCCCGGAACACTGCTCCACAAAATGAGCTAGCAAACGTCAAGTACATCATTCCTCCCCCTCCTGATTTTTTGGGAGTGACAACCCCCTCCCCCTCCAGTCAACATGATGGACCGCTGGTTCCGCGTTCATTAATTGACCTCGTCGCCGATGAAGTTAATAAAGGGAGAAATGTGTGTTTGATGTGGTACTCGAACCCACGATCCCCGGAACACTGCTCCACAAAATGAGCTAGCCGGACATCTGTTTGTGAGTCCATCCAACGTCAAGTAAAACACTCCTCTCCCTCCTGATTTTTTTTTTTTTTGGGAGTAACCAACTCCCCTCTTCAGTCAACAATGGACCGCCAGTACTGCTCACCTGGGTTCATCAATTGACCTCTCCGCCAATGAACTAAATCAATGGAGAAATGTGTAACCGACGGGGGACTCGAGCCCGTGACCCCTGGAACACTAGTACCACAGCTCCACAAAATGAGCTAGCCGGGCATCTGGTAGTGAGTACACCCAACGTCAGTTACAACGCATTTTATCCCCAATGGGTTTATAAAAAATTGTGTCGACTCGGATTAAAATTTTGGGGTACATGAAAAACGCAATAATGTTTAATAACTGAAAAGCGTGATGTTTTGATCAAGTTTCAATAAACAATTCAACAAAAGGCAGGACACATCGTAAACAAGATTTTAAAATCCCGCGATTCACATCGTTTTTGTTACCCAAAATATCCGGTTTCAGCTTTTCAGTGTATTGAATTTTTTGTTTCATCCGCAACAACGAAGTTGGATTGCAGGCAGGGTTTACTAGGATCAGAATTTTCATTCACATGTCAGTCTGTCTGTGTGTCCGTCCGTATGTCCGTCTAAATGCGTAATTTTTTGTCCGCTTTTTGTCCACTTTCCTCCTACGGTTTTCATGATTAGCTGGTGGTGTAGAAAACATTGTGGGAAAATCAGAAAATGCTGGTCACCAGCATTTTCTGATTTTCCCACCATGTTTTCTAAAGCCCTTTCTTTCATGGTCATTAAAAGTCGGGATTAAACTTATCAGATTAGGGTTGTATACTTGTTTGTATGGTGGCCAGGCCATTTTCAGCAATACTTCGGTTATAACGCGGCGAGCAGCGCACATATTGACTCTTTTCTAAAGTTTCTTTTAACGGTACTTTGCAAAAGCTCTCAATTTGGACAAGTCTAAAGATTTTATCATAAAGATGACAGAGATGTAAAAATAGAAAACATGTTATAATACTTTCCCCGTGTCAAGGACATGGTATCTTGTTATACTGCAAAGAAATTTCTCGTGATCTGATTGGTTAACATGCCGTGAACATATATCATGTTCCCTGGCAAAAACCGTGTAAAGCCGATTTCCCTTTTGAGTGCCCCGTATACATCACTACACGTGCAACACAGCATCCAAAATGGCGGCGTAGATCGATCACCAGACTGCACATTTATGCACCAAACTGCACGTTTTAGTGACGTCAGTTTGTATCCAGTGACATCAGTTTTCATTCAATCGTGGCACTCAGCAGGGAATTTTTATTTCGTTAGCATTCTCGATTCGTGAAATTATAAAGCAGGTACATTTCGCTTAACGTGCTTTAAAAGTGTAAAACTTTGCAGTGTAATAAATTCGTTGTACGGTCAGGTGGCAGGGGACTTGGAAACTTGTTCATGGCTGTGTCAAATCATATCACCACCTCACCTTCGGCTCTAGGCCACAGGCACTCGGTTTCCTTGTCTTTTACTTTTGTACCTTATTTCTTCTATTCCTGCATATCTTAAATACTAGAAGGTTTCGCAGCGGCCATGTTTTAAAGCAACGGAAGTACTTGACCAGGATTCGACTTACACTGACTCCCGAATCGTCATTAACATGCTGGCAAATACTGGTACCAGGATAATGTAAACAAGACGTTCTATCTTAAGAATAGAAAAACATTTCACTTCCGTTGCTTTAAAACATGGCCGCTGCAAAACCTTCCAGTATTTAAGATCAGCAGAAATAGAAGAGGTAAGGCACAAAAGTAAAAGACAAAGAAACCAAGTGCCTATGCTCTAGGCGACATGATTCGCTACAGCCGTGAACAAGTTTCGGCTCAGGGCGACATGATTTGACACAGCTGTGAACAACTTTCCAAGTCCCCTGCCACCTGACCGTACAACTAATAATGTTTGTTCAAACAGAATTAAGATTGAATGTAAAGTTCTGCCGCAGTACTGTTTCAAAGTACGTGTTGTCAAGAGGTCGAATTTACCAACCATTTGAAATAGGAAGCAACACAAATTCTCATTGGCTAAAACGGTTCGGTTCAGCCAATCAGAAAAAAAGAAGTCAATCAGAAAAAGTCAATCTTTTAAACTGTAAAAAAATTCTTTGAATTTGCATCGGAATGCATTTAAGAATGACTAATGGAAACCATTCAGGAACGTTGTCTGTGCATGCCATATTATTCGAAGATTCGACCTATCTTATATGACGCAGCCCTCTCTCTAACATTGGGGAGATAGTAGTAATACGCGCCATAAAGTAGCAATGGAGAAAATGGCTTTTATCAATATGTTTGAGGAAAGATCAGGCCTATTTCAGTTCCAGATTTCTCTAAACTGCTGATCAGTTGAATGAATCGCATCAGATAGCGTTTTATTGAATAAATGTTTATTTTAGTTTGAAATTCAAAGTAACAGTTGTCGCGTAGAAAAGTAGTTCGGTTCTGTACCAAGGAAGCCCAAATTAGATAGACGAGTGTTTGTAGAATGCCATCTAGCGGGAGATTATGATTCAGGAATGAAAATCCCTGAAAAGTCGCAGTCAAATATACAGGCCATGCTTCTTAAAATGTGGAGTTTAATCATGGTAAAAGGTGGGGAGTGGGAGGTGGGGAGTGGGAGGTGGGGAGTGGGGGGGGGGGGGAGTATAAGACCAAGGTCAGCCTGTGCGGTCCACTAACCTATCCAAATTCGAGACTTTTTGCAAATGGTCAATTTTCTACACGTACGGATAGAAGTGTAATTCACTCCATGATTCAGTCAGGTGCAGCACCCCTGCTGAACGGTTGCTAGGTGATACAAGATGGCTGAACGACGGACAAATTCGTCATGGCAAAATTTGCAATTCTTTTTTACGACATGAATACCATAAATAGGGACATAGTAGACTCGTCTCTACTCTTTCTCTGCAGCTAATTATTTCCTCAACTAACACAGCTATGAGAGTAGCTCTTGCAACAGCCATCATGCCAACGTACTTTCATTTCTATATGGTTTAGAACAGTGTTCAGAACATGCTCCATTCAGACCACACTTCCGGAACAGTGTATTGTGTTCTGAAATATTCCTTTCGCATATTTCAGAACAGCAGTCGTGAACACAGAACATTGTGCCAGAACAGGCGAAAGGAATACGCCCACTATGGGTAAATTCGAGTTCAGTTCGTGAAAAATGTAGGAGTATTGCCCCTAACACATTCGTGTCTGTGGACAGACCTACAGACGGACGAACGGACGGACGGACGGACAGACAGCCATGTCGATTCCAGTATACCTCCATCCACTTATGGATGGAGGTATACTGGAATCGACATGGCTGTCTGTCCGTCAGGGGTTATAATTAAAATCACGTGAAATAGATCATCAAAACAATAACCTATCTTTCGCTACAATTATGCACAATATGCTCTATTTATGCATACATACCGTGACGACTTAATATCCAAAAAATATCACAAGCCTGATGGTGTACAATTACTACACCTTGTTATAATCATTAGCTATCTAATATAAACACGTTTTTTATACCAATCATTACAAGCTACTGAGAGCTGTTAACGCTTAACCAGACGATATTCTTTAAGACTTTTCAAAATTCAAAGCATTTGCAGACGACAAATCTAGTGTGGCAAAAATGATGGAGTTTGTCTGTGGTAGGATTTAAAACATTGCGGGAAAAGGAGAAAATGCTGGTCACCAGCATTTTCTCTTTTTCCCACAATTTTTTCAAAGCTTTCTTCTTCATGTTCGTCAAACCCTTGGGATTGTACGATAATTGGTTGAGGACCATATGTTACGCTTGAGTACACATTGGGTCGATTGTTGACGAGTTCGAATGAACTGATAATTGACTTTCTTTCTTACAAAAGGAAAACTACATTAAAACATTCTTTGCTGTAAAATATCCGGTTGTTGTTTTTTTGGCCACCAAAGTTGAGCGTTATTCAACCGAGACTAGTTTTTCGGGTTAGGTACACAACGATCGTTTCCGTAAAGGTGCGCTTTGTAAGGTTTTGCGATGGTCAAACACATAATGTATAGTCCGTTGGTTGGTTTAAAAACTAACGTTTGGCTCAAAATTATCTATCAAAATATTTTTTAGGGACATCTCTTTATACCTATCTGATTACCTTACAAAAAGCACGAGAGAAAGAATACTTAATCCATTACCACACAATCCCTACTTTTGACACCCCTGAGAAAGAAGCCTTTTGAAAACACTGTAGGAAAAGGAGAAAATGCTGATAACCAGCATTTTCTCCTTTTCCCACAGTGTTTTCCATGCTTCCCAGAACAAATTTCAATTTTTCAGTCACCTTTATTTTGTCGTCTGCAAATGCTCCCAATTTGAACCAGTCTAAAATTTTGTCGTGTGGTGAAGAGTTAAAGAATCTAAAACAGTATTTTAATGATTTTGTCCATTAAACTCAATGTTAAATTTGACTTTTCTGAAAAAGGTGCAGAGAAGGCAATGGACAGAACAGCATACTATGCCATGATCAATTTGAAAGCATTTACAAACGAGGCCAAGCATATTGAAAAACTAGGTTCACAATAACTTACCCTAACACAGACACTTTATCAGACGGTAACTCTCAAGAAACATTTCCTGGAAAAACAAAAATGAACCTGAAGAGGTATACCTTCTTTCTTTTCTTTAAGAAATGATATTATCGATTCTCTAAAGAGTGTAGGTAAGTTGTATCGCATCATTTCGGTTTGGCAGATTTATACAATTGCTATCTATTTAATGGTAGAAGAATATGTAAAGGTATTTTCATACTCAAATATTTCAATTTCTATATCTTTAAGAGTGATCACAACAAAATATGAGATTGACATGTTTGTTTCTCTTGCTATAGTGCTAGATATAAACATAAAGTCACTCCTGAATCTAATTATGAATGAAATTACTACGAAATCACACGTTTTTACTATGATTTGTTATTGTTTATGGTTGTTCTCAAAGTGTCCCTCTCTCCCCTGCGGCTGAGACCAAAAAGGCTAAAATAGTTTATTTTAAACATTTTTTATTTCGTTAAATTTTGAAATGGGTTTGGACCACAAGTTCTGCCAACCTAGAATCGGTCCTTACCCTAGAAAACAATTTCACAAATTCTTTTTACAGCAATGCCAAAATACCCGAAGTGAATTGTATTCTAAAATATGTACACAATGAAAATGGTGAAAAACGACAGGATAGAAGAAAGATATTGAAAGATCAGAAAGACAGAGACGAAAGGAAATCGGATGGTGCTCTCAGTTGTATGTCCGGTAAGATTATAACTATTTTAAAATGGTATCGATTACTTAATGCGTTTTGTCTGTTTTATATACCTGTGAACAGCTTCAAAAAGTAAAATATTTTTTTCTAAGATTAATTCATCACAGTCAAACAATAATTTGTCGATATTTAAAGGGTGGAATTGCCTTGTTGCTCGGAAAAGCGAGCTTCTTAAATCTGAATAACGGGAGCATTTGAAAAAATAATGTTCAGCATTTTCAACACCATTGTTATAGTCACACGTGGGTTCTAATCTTAAATGGTTCAAGTAAAGTTCTTCGTTTAAATTACTACTCATTTCTTATTCGTGCATGTATAAATAACTGAGATTATATCTTTTAACAAAACAGTAAATATTCGAAATTTTGAAAGGCCTCGTTTTATTAGTTATTGTGGATTTAAACGAACTACTTGTTGCACTGTTTCTTATTACTTATTCAAGATTGTTCCAAAGAGAAACTGAAGAGGGTATACATGAATTTTGTAAAATATCTGTTCTAGCATATAATTATGTTTTCATAATTTTGGCCATATCTCAGCTGATATCGCGATCGGTCGCCTACTACAGGAGGGATTAATTTTTCTATATATTGTGGGACAAGAATATTAGAAACTTTATACATAAAACAAAATTTAGAGATTTTTCTTCTGGACGACAGTGTTTCCCGACCACATTCTCGGTAAAGACTTTCAAGAGATACTGATCTTGTACGGCCTGTTACATTTCTTGCAGCCTCATTTTGTATTTTTTCCACAGATTCTGAATATGAAACCGAGCAGCCACACCATAATATTGATGAATATTCAAGTATACGTCTAACATAAGATAAATAAATCTGAGTTAACCCTTTACACCATAGATACTCATTTCTACGCATTGCTTGTAGGAACTTTGGAAAACATTGTGGCAAAAGGTAAAATTGCTCGTGACGAGCAATTTCACCTTTTGCCACAATGTTTTCTAGACTATCAAAAGGTGTCATATACACTTAAGAAACGGCTTCATCCTTGCTGTTATTTAGGGTCAATTAGAGATACCATAGAAATGCCTTATCGGGTAAAGGGTTAAGGCTGCAAGAGTTAAAGTAAACTGAAGTATCCGCATAATATGTATTACATGTATTTTGGATGCAGCATCTAAGATATCATTTATATGATCATTCCATTGGCCTGACTTGATTAGGGTTATTCAGAGATGTTTATGCTTGTCTACAAAGTTAATTTTAGGATATTTCATAAAGGAGTACTGGCTCACCATAATCTTTTTCGATGATAATATAACAGTTTCATTTGGGTTGAAATCTACCAATGATTGTTTTGAAACATTCCTGAGATAATGGTTTACTATAACCCATCTATGCCTTGTAGTGATGTAGCAGAATAATAAAGAGAACTGTCGTCTGCATACAATCTCGTAAGACTTAAAGTGATTCTGCAATATCGTTAACATAAAAAAGAAATCAAAGAGGCCTAAGGACCGAGTCCTGAGGTATTCCTGCTTTTAAAGGTAGAAAAGTAGATTCTGATGCTTGTATTACAACTTCTTGAATTCTATTTTCAAGATAGCTAGCTAGCCACTAGAGGAGACTATCGCGTATGCCCTGTTCTTTAAGTTTAGATAAAAGACCTTTGTGCCACACTCTGTCAATAGCTTTCGAGATATCGCAGAAGACAATACAAGAAAGTTGACCTGATCAATAGCTTGGCATATATAGTGATAAATGTCTACAAATTGATAAGTTGTGGAGTGTTTTGGTAAAAATCCAGTTTGGTATTTGTGTAAAAGATCATGCATTACAAGGAAACTATATTTATGTTTGAAAATAATCTTCTCAAGAATTTTACCGCAACTGCGTAGGAAAGACACTATAGCTAAAATATTACTATAGATTTAAATATTAAAATCATGAAATTGAAAATGAAAAGTTGCAAAAAATCAGATTTCTGCACACGATTTTTGTAAATAACTAACATTTAAACAAAGAAGTTTTGAAAAAGTTGTTTCATTTCAATGCATTTGATCAAAACATTACCTTTTATGGAGACCAAATGGACTATAATTCAGTAGACGTTCTATAACTTTGGCAGATGATCCTTACTGCTGAACCATTCATTGAATGGTGTTTTACACTACCCTCTACAGTATTTAAGTCGCAACACGGTGAAAAGAGCAATTGTAAAAATAGTATAGACAGCAAGATGAACTTTACAAAAAGTATATGTAGTGAAGTTAAGTAACAGATGTAGATAGACAGTTTCGGACGTAGTAGAGGATCGTAACCTGGACTTACAGCTTGCTAATTCTTCTTCTTTACCATTAGATCACGCGTGACTCCTGCCTTTTCTGGAAAATTCTACGGAATCTAAGGATCTATCAGTTCGATCTTGTCAACCAATTTTTGCAAGTAAAAGTTGTAAAAAAAAACGAACGGGAACCGGAATACTTATACACATCGCTGATCCGATAGAGTTATCTCTCTTTGAGCACACTTTGTGCATATATGGTAAGAGAGTGTACCAGTCTCGCGAGACAGCACGATGTTCACGAAACCTACTCAGTGCTCGTAACATAGTCAAATAGTAGATAACCCGTATGAAAATTTTGATGCATAATATCAATGGCGCCACAAATCATTTGTTTCTGAAATAAGGCACACTACAGCCTTTGAAATTGTCCAAAGTAAATTTATGCAGAAATCGGTGAGAAATGAACTGAGGAGCCCTATACAATCTTTAGAATCCAACTAAAAACTTACCAAAAGAAAGAGACAACAATGGTAGGATGCAGTCATGGCCATTCTACGGCGAAATTTAACTTGAGAGCAATTGGAGCTATGCACAAAAGCAATTGTCATTCGGCAGGCATCGCAAGAAAATAGTAGTAAGACTAGGTTCTACATTACCAAATCGATATCAAAAACTGGGTATGAAATCTCCAAAGTTGGTACGAAATGATCAAAGTGAGTACGAAATTACCAAAATAAAAGGATAGGTGGGTATGAAATGAACAAAATTGTACGAAATGGCCTAGGTACTAAATGCTCTTATGACGAAATGTCTGGAATCCGAGTGAACAATATGGCCGTCTCCATAGGTACTCGTTTTCAGAAGCAAAGAAAAATAGAGTTCCGCCGCTCATCCGGCGCCACGATGATAAGAAAAGATAACGGGGAATTCTTTGTAAGATACTCTTTAGAAACTGCATCGAAATGAACTATCGTTAGTTTACTTCAACAACCTCTTAACTATAGCTCGTTTCATGCTGTAGTTACGAGGTTTTTGAAGTAAACCGACGATATTACTTCAACAACCTCGTTACTACAGCTCGTTTTATGCTGTAGTTTCTCGGTTTTTGAAGTAAAGCGACAATATACCTCTATTGGTACAGATAGACCTGCGGTTGGTTGAACTTCATACGATATCAATTATTTTGTTCACACGTGGTCCAGGTGGTGGGTCTAAACCCGCCTTCAACTTCAATAGTTCTTTCAATGGTAAGAAGAAGATTTGTTCGAAAAAAAGAGGTGAAAAAGGGGTCATGACTACACCAATATTCGATGGCTATTATCCAAAATCATACTTGTCCTGTATTGTATGATAGTACATGTAAACCTGTGAATGAAATTTGTCTCTGATACATCAAGCTTTTAGGAACATTAATGTGACCCATCACCCAACAAGGGACCATCTGGGAATACTCTACATCAGTTAGATGAAAACAGATCAACCATAGTGCAGATCAATTCAAAAGTGATTGTATAACAAGGGACAAAGGCCACTTTTCATACAGAAAATGTTATTAAACCGCAAAATGTCAGCCCTGGTCAGCCTGCGCGATTCGCAGTATTGAAATATATACGAGTCAAAATTTGCTAGGGATAACCCTAAAAGATTCAGTCTAAATCTATATGTGGCATGTATCATGTATGGTTTTACAATATGTTACATTGCTACACTGATCAATAAAATGACCAGTGGAAATGGATCTTTAAGCCTTTACCTCACAATGCCGACTGTTAAAGACACTGAGAAAGAAGCCTTTGGAAAACATTGTTGGAAAAGGAGAAAACGCTGGTATCCAGCATTTTCTCCTTTTCCAACTATGTTTTCTACCGTATGGTAGACAGCATAGTGCACGTTGCATACAGTTTTTGGTCAGCAAATGCTTTAAACTTGGACCAAGAAGGTCATATTTAAAAATGCTCATAACTTTCATAATGACTGATGAATTTTAATCAAAATTCGAGTATTATTATAATGATCCATGGTCTGGTTTTAAAAAAAAGGGGGGGATTAATGCAACTCCGTGATACATGATACTAAACAAAACTTTACATATCAAATTGTGTGGATTTATACAGTCCATTTGTCTAACACCCTAAACCTACATGTCCAAATTACTTTTCTCCTTATGTCTGTCTACTTTGTTTCATTTTGTTTTGTATGCCTATTGTTCAGTAGGCAAATATATGTGTGGCACTGTCATGTAAAACTTGAATTATATTAAACATATATTTTGACTGCTGAAAGTGCTAACACATATATTGTATAACGTAGGTCCTTAAAAACCGTCTGTTATACTCTCTAGATCTCTTGTTATTTAATGTATATAAATGATACTTTTTGTGACGATGTACAACTGTGTACATGTCTTGTAATAAACTAGCGGTTTACTTCGAAAACCTCGTAACTACAGCTTGTTACAAGCTGTAGGTACGAGGTTTTCGAAGCAAACCGACGATACATTTGTTCTGTTCTAACAACCAGCTGAATTATTCTATATAAAATGTTTCTAGGGAAGCAGAAAATTGACCAGTAAAGAAAAAGGTTTCGACCCAGGTCAACCTGCCCGGAATGCACATATTGACCAGGATCGATACTGAGAGTATGGCTTATATATATGTATGTGTATCTGTGAATAAGATTTTAGTCTAGTACACTATGTTCTCAAAAGATGAACGGAACTCGTTTTTGTATACTTGTGAAAATGGTGATATCACACTATCAATCCCCCTAAAAAATGGCGGGAACAAAAACTGGGCGGCAAAGTAGGAAAAGAGTTTATAATTATCCTCCTTCGTAAGGTATTGTACTAAGCAAGCCATCACATTATATGGATTATTATTTTCAAAGATCAGCTAAAAAAGCAGATTGAACTTCTGGTAAGTATTGAAATATGCTAGTACCAAGTGCAAAAAGCTTCGGACTAGGACAGATTGCGCAGGTTGTCCTAGTTCGACACTTTTTGTAGGTGAATTAGGACCCCTTTTCGCACAGCAAGTTTGAAATATATTTTTACCTCCAAAGCGGTTCTGGAAACAACTAGATGTACACGTTTATATTCTATGTCAGACATGCTTCTGTTTCCTTTGTTGTTGCTGTAGTTTATGTGGGTTTTCGTTGTTCTAGCTGCTTTTGTCAGTTTGATACTGGACTTCTAATCCAAACTTAAAACATTGGAGTAACTGATAACATCTCTGAAACGATGAAAAAGTCGAACTAAATCTTGGTCATTCCGTGCCCTCTTCTGTCGAGTCCATTCAATTGTTTGATTTTGTATCTTCGGTTTTATCATATACTCCTACTTGCTTTCAAGAAACACTAAACACTTGTGCAAACAGAAGGCTTTAAAAATCTGCTTTCCTGGGTGCAATATTTTGGACATAATAGTAACGAATGGTATTCGTCTTCGATTTCATTCATCGCGAAGTTTTGGCAATTTCTTCAATGTCTATCGATTCCAGTTCAAATAACAAGTTTGTAAACAGATAATCTAAATTTTGGCTGATACACACCAGGAATTATTTGTTAATGGTTGTTTGAATTTATTAATACATTTGTTTTATAACATTAAAGCTCAAATGAACTAACAGGACATTTTCCTTCCATTACAAAGGCGCGGATGATGCAATTATAAAACAGGCCTGGTCAGTCAATCCTAAAAAGTTATCTAGCGTTGTAGATCAAAGATTATGGTGCAAGTTCCACCATGCACGCACACCCTATCATTAAAAGCAATTCAAAATTGATACACAACCAAACACTAGTCGCTTTTTAACTACTTAATCCAGAACATTCACTCCGTGGAATAAACCAAACCTTCACGAAGTAGGCCAACTCACATATAATACTAACAGATAACCCTTGTAGCGCCATAGGCGAAAACCATGGGCTTCTGTGTATGGTGTAGATTAAGACCAGACTACGAGGATCGTGCAGTGTGATCAGTGTCTGTACCATCCGTTTGTTAAGAAAAGCTTATAAGACAAGTAAGATAAATCTTTGGGGATCTCAGCGCATTGCGTTTTCAGCGTTTGAAAACAGGTTGAGGTTTCATGGTTGATGCAGAAAGAGTTAACCCTTTACTCCATAGATACTCATTTCTACGCATTGCTTGTAGGAGCCTTTGAAAAACATTATGGCAAAAGGTGAAATTGCTCGTGATTTCACCTTTTGTCACAATGTTTTCTATGCTATCAAAAGGTGTCATATACACATAGGAAATGAATTCATCCTTTCTGTTATTTAGGGTCAATTAGAGATACCATAGAAATGCCTTATGGGGTAAAGGGTACGTACTATCTATTCGGCACTATGTTTAAGTTTTGTTCATGATGACAAAAATCGTATGACTATTCCATGTCGAAAACTTTTACGTATGCATCCGAATAACCAAATGTGGCTTTGGCATGGACATCTGTCTTTGAAAGTGTAGAAGGCAGGCAGCGTGAGAAAAGAATAATATGCTGGTTACCAGCATTTGTTAACTGTTACAAACAATTTTTAAAAGGTAAAAAAAGGGTCCGTTTTGTAAAGGGTTTGCTGACCTGGACAGCAAAGATTGAGTCCGTTGAAACTTCAAAACAGACACATTCTACTGAAAACAATAGGAAAGACAATACTTGCAGATAAAGCAAAATGATTAAGAAGAATGGAATATTGCGGCAAAAGGGGAAATTGCCCCCCTCCCTCTTTGAGAGAAATCTTTATTTTTCGCACGGTTTTTTTAAAAGTACACATAAGAGTATTCAAGTATTCATGTTTGAAAAGAAGGAAAGTGTTTGCATCTAGAACTTATCTGACCCCGTTTTCATAGTATCTACTGCCAGCGTTATCTAATGTAAATGAAACTATTTAAACCATGCTCTGTGAAAAGGGGGTATAATACACATAACAAAAAGTGTCGACCCAGGTCAGCCTGCGCAGTCCGCGCGGACTGACCTGAGTCGATACTTTTTGTTGTGTGTAACAAAATAAACCCCCTTTTGTCAGAGCATGGGTCATTAATCTTATACCAGTAGGAGTTTACTATGCGACAAAAATTCTAGCAACCTCCATGTTAACCCTTTACGGCAAATTTCTACCTTGTCTGAACTGAAAGCAGTTGCAGAAAACAGTTTCAATGTGGCCCAAACGGTGCATTCTTTCTTTAATAGAGTAGAATACATTGTGGGTAAAGGAAAAAATGCTGGCTACCAGCATTTTCTCCTTTTCCCACCATGTTTTCAAAAGGCTTCTTCCTCAGGGTCGTTAAAAGGCGTCATTGTGTGGTAAAGGGTTGGAAGCAGTTGCGGGCGATAAAGCAAATTTGGCTGGATCGTTTGGATTTGTCTTGACAAGAATAGGAACCATTATGGGAAAAGGAGCGGATCCTGATCAATGAAGGTTTCCTTTTTCCTAAATATGGTTTCAAATATCTTTCAATTGGCCGATAATATACAAATATAGTCAGAGCCCTTACCATTACTACCCTCATCTCCATACAATTCGCAAGTTTTAAAAGGTGGTGACGTCATCATCGCTTTATTATGTCAACCGACACTTTTGCTGCAAGATGACGCATTACTCCCTAGTGTCAAGAAAATAGGTCCTCGTAGACGGCATAGACCAATGAACATACACGTCGTCTGTGTCATTTACTGATGTGGTAACAGTTG